>OW964836.1:5853173-7146347 GCA_943142095.1 Ophonus ardosiacus | reverse complement strand
TTACCAGGCGTCACCTCACGAACACTCATAGCTGGTGTGGAGAATGCACCACAAAGGTTACTTTTGCGTCATTTAAAATTGAAAATGTTTGGTGTCTGTCGGGATCGAACCCGGTTCCGCAAGGTTCGTTTTTTATAAAAATTATATTTCAAGATTGTGGAAGAAATCATGTTCAGCATACGTGAGCATATCTTTTTCTCACTTATCCAGTTGGTGCACCGCTCCCGCTCGTGCGGCCAATTTCCGGACGCGTGAGAAAAAGACATACTTTTTGCTCACTTGTACTAAAAATAGTTATTTTTTGAATTATGTGAAAGCCAACTGTGACATCTATATTTAATAATTTAACTTATCCGAAAATAATTGATTTAAAATAATTTTGAAAACATAATTAATAGATATGGAATTAAAATAAACCCTTTCTTCATCACAAGTATAATGAAATCTTTTAACATCTGTTTTTCACGTATTTTTTCTATCATCCTGTATAAATAACATATAAAATAATGTATGTTGGAACAAAGACGATAATGTGCCTGTAGTAATGTGAAAAATTTAAAGTTCTTTTGAGCAAAGTTGTGTTTTTTCTCAGGTTATGTAGATTGGCAACAACCCGTATTTGGGGGGTGGGAACTCGTTCAGCTCTATAGACCTAGAATATATGGATTAGAAGTCGATACGTGAAAAATGGTCGCAGCGATGACTCGTACATTTTTATTAAGGAAGTGAATTATGATTTTCGGAGATTTTTACAGAGAAAATACAGTTAGCTCCTAGCTCTCGGGTGCTCTCAAACATATCAAAATATCCTCTTAAAGAAAACTTTAACATTATTTTAGAACGGGCACTGCATTCATTTATATAAATATTTAGTTTATTATGGAGGAGTTATGTGATCGGTTTATGGTTCTAACGGACTGGGTTCGAATTACTATTATTTTAAACAGTTATTTATTTGTCTTTTGAAATAAAGTTGCAAAAGATAGCTGGAATTTAATTAGATAATTAATTTTTTAAAGTATCGTCGTGAGTGAAAATATGAAATTAACTACAGAGCATTTCTGAATCATGATTTATAAATTATCAGTCTAAAATTAATGTGACAGTTTTTAATTCTCCCAGAAATTGTTAAATTACCTGAAAGCAATGATTGGTGAAGCGAAACGCGTATGTGGTTACTAGGTGGGCAACTGATGATAACCGAAAGGTTGATTCAGATGCTGAATTCTTGTGAAACATGGCGAGTGTTTTCTAATTCTTTATTACAATAGGACTAATTAAGATCAATAATTATTATTAGAGTCTATGAGTATATTTGTTACTATTCACGCACGGTAATTAAAAACTTTGTTGTGATTACCAAAAATGCAATTTTTTTTTGTCAATATAGGACCAGCAAATATATTTGTTACAGTTACCTAGGTAAATTTGCTGGTAAAAAATTGTAGTGGCAACAAATACAGTTTTGTTATATATAACAAAAGATATTTGTTGTAAAATAAGTTACCATTAAGAAGTATAAATTTGTTATACGAACAAATAAATTAAGTTACTATTAAGAAAAATAAATTTGTTATGCGAACAAATAAAATAGTTACCATTAATAACTATGAATTTGTTTTGGTAACTAATAAATTTTGATAGATATATAAATGCATTAATGAGGTAGTAAGGTAAAAATTAAATATATGCGTATTATAATAATTTTATTTATTTATAATTATAATTTATATACATGTAACAAATATTATATAAAAAAAATAACATATGAAACAATAGTCCACTTAAATTATACAAATTTATGTAATCGATACATACCTTCAAATTTCACAATAAGACACTAATTGCCATTGTTTTAAAATATCTTTTACAAAATCATCAATTTTTATTGACGGGCACAAGAAACAAGCACTTTTAAAACACAATTTTCGATAGGCTAAAACTTAACAGCGCAAGCAAATGCGACACGACGTAGTATAGTATAACACGAACAGTGAATTATACTGTATACCAGGGAATACCCTGTCTACACAAAAGTTTTAGTTACCTGTACAAAGTATATGACGGGAAGAAGAATTTGTAATCTTTACAAAATATACTGTCACAGGATACAAAAAAATAAAATTTGTCCAAGTAACAGATTAAATATTTTTAATTGTTGCAAAATGATTTTGTAATCTGAACAAAGTAACAAAATGACTGCTTTGTACTACTAATAATAATTGCTACCATGACTAATATTTTACAGCAAATAATACTTTTTATACACAACAAAAATGGTTTAGTTTTGGAAACTTAAAATACAAAGTTCTTCGTATACACTGCAAAAACATATTGTTGAAATAACAAAAAAAATACAGCTAACTAAATTTTGTCCGGAATATCAATGTAATTTTTTACCGTGGGTAAATAAAATCACGTATACCCCACTTAGGGCAAGTTTTACAATCTCTGGTTGGAATTTTAAATAAATAAATAAATATAAATAAATATATCACGGCATATTACCCATAACTGGGTGTGCTAGTATCTACAACACATTTAGACATCGGTAATGATGACGATATATTTTACCGTCTGGGCGCTTACCAGGCGTCACCTCACGGGCACTCATAGCTGGTATGGAGAGTGCACCATAGGCATCACTTTTGTGCGATTAAAAGTCTGCACCGGCCGGGATCGAACCCAGGTCACCAGATTGGCAACCAAACAATATACGCACCCCGGTGCAACTTGTATTGGGAAACTGGCAACAAAAAGTAGGCAGTGAGAGTAGTGTGCCCCCTGCGATCCAGGGGGCAATAATTCCGTGCTGCCAACTTAATGCATTGACTTGTACTTCTCGTTTACGTTATTGTTTTGTGACTATACGCACACGACCATATTGAATCGGATTATTGGTAAACTCTCTTTATTGTGATACTTGTAAATTTTGAAGTGTATAGTTCTCATACCCAAAAAATGAGGGACGGCCACAAACTGTTTAACCGCCCATCACTTAAGTTCACAAAGAAACATAAAACTTCTGTCCATCATAAATAAAAGACTAAATACTGTTACTGTTTTGTACACAAAACTAAAGCAGTTTGCGGTGTACTGTGCTAAACTATTCCATTCTTATTTTATAGTATCGGGGCGGTTAAGATGTTTATGATCGTCCCTCGATTTTTGGTAACGAGAACTATACGAATAATTTTGTGAGCAACTGTACATATTAATATGGTAAATAAATAAATAAATTAAATAAACGCTTCATTTAATCTTTAAACCCAGAATAAATAAATTAAAACTTTACACTAGAATATGAAAAATTTGATGGTAAATATTTATACTTCTAATAACATATTTTATATCTAAACAATTTACGACTTATAAACACCATAAATATTCGAAAACGTGTTGTAGCTTTCAGTAAACATCTTAGGGTACTGTTAGTACGCTTTTCGATCCATTTTACAATATCATTGTTCGAGAAAAGCCCACATTGCAATCCACCGTCTTATCTCAGTTAAGATTTTGCGTTTATAGCTTTTGGTTCTCTTTACGACCCCTTTTACGACTTAGGCCCAAAGCAGGAATTGCAATCCACAGTCTTTAAGCTTAGTGGTGAATGTGTGAAAACCATGAGGCACACACTGAATTACATGTAGACTTTGAATGTTGTTTTTATAAGAGAAATTTGTAATGGCGGGATTCCACCATTTTTTTTTATAATTTCATCTGAAAATATTAGGAAAACTAAGACTATTGATGAAAATCCAGTGAAAAAATTCCTATTAATAAGCGAGTTATGGTCTCCCGAATTTTGAAAAGATTGACGTGACGTCACATTTATGTGTTTTTATATCAAACTGTTTTCATCATGGACCTAAATGTTCTTGAAATATATGCTATTTTAAGTTATATTTACATAAAAATAAATGAATATTATAATACTGTATAAGTCTGCATACTTTATAATTACAGGTGTATTTAAATTATTAAGTTTAATGCAAGAAATTTATGTTAAAATAAAAACTGTTGAAAACTGCAGTACAGGAATGTTAGCCCCCCCTTTCGAATTTGAATTTCTTAACTTCCATTGGTAGTAATCCCCACCTCCTAACAAGCTATTTGTAATGCATGTATAGTCGGTCTTTCGGTCGCCAATCAAAATATTTTCATATTAGTGTCGAAGCGCTATAACAAAAAAACCCTTTATTTCCGAAATATCTCAATTATACCATATCATTTTTTTATTAATATTCGTTATTCAGCATATACATTCGTATTTTTGTACTATTTTCCTTTAATTCGATTGAGCCGTAATCCCCCATTTCGCCAGTTGCGGCATCATCAGAAATACAGACGGGAGGTATTGTGCTGGTCACAATATCTTTTTAACTCAATATACATTCAGTTACATACATATTTACCAACCACTATTCAGAATAGTAAACTTTAATGTTATATTTATTATCTGGAGCGTAGTGGCCTTTGCATATGTCCTTATGTGCGGAGAGAAGTTGCTTATTAAACTAATAACATCCACTGCGGTAGCCATTATTTGCTATTGTGGAGGCAAGCATTCGAGTTTCTAGTTTATAACAATGTGTCTTCGCCTGCACTCGTAAATTTTATGACATTTAATTATGAATACACGAACTTATAATTTGTCATTTGAATGCTGGAGTTTAACCGACTCACGATTAGGGTATTCTTCATTAAAATCTAATTAAATTGTTCAAATAAACCGAATCGTCAAACTTGATTACAAATTAAAAATAAGTGATACTACAATACATGTACTGCCTCGTCGAGAATTAAATAATGAAATTTACAAGACCCTGTATTTGTTGAAATTCAATGGAACCATAAATTGAGTTTATTTTTAAGCAATTATTATTAAATAGTAGTCTGTGTAGAAATAGATATTTATACACCAAGTGAGCTAAGATAATGTTTATTATGAGAAGAAAGATTAGCTCACGAGCCCGTAAGGGCAAGTGAGTTAAATTCTTCGAGTGAATAAACATTCTTAGCTCACGTGGTTTATACAATATTTTATTCAATATTGACGAAATAATAATAAAAACCATTATAATATTTAATTTTGACAAAATAAAAAAACTGATCGGTTAGTAGGCTGAGCATGACAATCGTCGCTGATAGACGTCAAGTCATCTATTTAAAAAGCTTTATTGTCTGTCCTTTATGTCGTAAAAAATAATGAAAAGTGCTGATAATGTCTGATAAATAATGTGGTGAGTGTTATTTTCGTTCTTAATGTTATTTTTAAATGTATTTTTTGTTGAAAAGTGAGTTAAAATTTTGTGAGAGTGATTTAAATTATTTTAATTCACTTGTGAATAAAATGTTACTTGTAGTTGTTGCTGTGGAGTTAATAATGACAGTTTAAAACGTCAAAATTGAATAAAATAATTTATATTCATTCTTGAGTTGTCAAAATATATCGAATAAAAGTTATTAAAATCCGTGTTTTATTGAATTAAATACTACTTATTATCGATATTCCAAAAGTATCCCTACCTATTTATGGGTAGCTACATTTACGAAGGTAGATTGAAGTCTTACGTTAATCCTCTAATTTGCGATTTAATTGAATTCTGTGTATTTTGTACAAACCAAAATTTCCTTGGGAAGATTCTGTATATTCTTGCTCACTATTGGTAACTTTTTTATTTGAAGAGGTACGAGGTTGGTTAAATGAGCAAAATTGTGCCATTTTATATTAGAAAATTGGTCATGTAGACAAAATAAAATTTGTGTCAGCGATTCTCAAAATTTGGGACAATATATATATTTTTTAAATGGAACTATATATTTTTTATTATCTTATTGGAAAGAGTATTCTTTTCTCTTTCTAATAAGGTAATGTTGTTTATGTGCAATTTTTTCAAATAAACGAGTTATTTACGGTTAAAAATTTAAATTTTGTAAACTATTTTATTAGTTTTTTATTCAAGTAAGCCATGGAAACAATTGATTCTTTGTTTGTTTAACGTTTAATAATTTCACCCGTAAAGTTCTCTGTGTTTAATAATGTTTAATAACTTTACAAATGAAGAAAAGTTAGATATGATCGTGCTATATGGAAAGTTATATCTAGACACCAGTTACTTAGAACGGTCGGCTCTCTTTCCAAAAGAGTTTAAATGTGCGAAAGAAATAATGGCTTTCAATTTGAATATTTTCTTTGTTTTCTTATTACTGTAAAGTAAATTAATAAAATAATAATTTTATAAAAGACAATTGTTTCCATAGTTTACTTGACCTAAACTAATAAAAGATAATTTTTATTTTAAAACGTAAATAACTCGTTTATTTGAAAAAATTGTACATAAACAACATTACCTTATTGGAAAGAGAAAAAAATACTCTTTCCAAAAAGATAATAAAAAATATATAGTTCCATTTAAAAAAATTATATATTGTCCCAAATTTTGGTAACCGCTAACACAATTTTTATTTTGTCTACATGACCAATTTCCTAATATAAAATGGCACAATTTTACTAATTTAATCAACCTCGTATCTCTTCAAATAAAAAAGTTACCAATAGTGAGCAAGCTTATTGAGACACCCTGTATATATATATATATATATATATATATATATATATATCTGCTGTTTCCATAATTATAGCAAAGCTGGCTGATTTATGAAAGTTACTCTTTATAATTTTTTAACTCTATATCTAATGAATATTTTAGGAAAATGTATAATCAAACCGTATAGACAATAAAATATTCTTTCATATTGACAATCACATAAAATGTCAAAAAATGATATTTAACTGCGTTTTTTCAAGAAATCTGATGTGGCCAGCACATTACCTTCTGTCAATTCTATGTATTTTGTACAAATCCCATACCAATGATGATAAAATTATGTTTGTAACAAACAATAATAATAATAATAATAATAATAATACTAATAACAAATAAGGAAAAACAAGAGACTATCTTCAATTGTTTTCCATTGTAAAAGGCCACTATGATTTTATTGTATTGTTAAAAATATGAATTGTATATGACAGAAATAAAATATTAAAATCGCTATGGCTCTGAAATTAGGCTTTTCCGGATATATGTTTATATGAACTTTTTTTATTGTTTTGAAATGTATTATCCACCCTTAAATCCGTGACCTTATTTTTTGAACACCCAGTACAATTTTATATAATAATAATAATAATAATAATAATTTATTTGGCTAAAGCGATCCATACAGCAGATATGTAGCAAGTCAATAAATAAGATACATCAATAAAATACAGTGACGAAATTAAACAGTATCATACATATATTCGTTCACACTATAATATGTTCTATCAATTAAAAACTGTTTTAGTCTAAATTTAAACAAATTGTTTGACTCAATACTTTTTATGGAATGAGGGAGTTTGTTAAAAAATTTAATACCCATCGAGAAAGGGTTGTTGGAAACTAATTTCAACTTATGTTTTGGAGTAATAAAATTCGATTTGTTTCTCGTGTTGTAGCTATGTATGTCTTCATGTGTTAATATTTTACTAGAGTTTTTGCGTGTAAATAATATTACTGAAAAAATATACATACAAGGTACAGTTAATATTCCTTGACTTCTGAAAGTGTCTCTACATGATTCACGATACTTCAGATGAAACATATTTCTTACAGCGGCTTTTTGAAGTTTAAAAATTCGTAATGCTGCTGGCGCAGAGCCCCAAAACATTATACCATATGTAACAATAGAGTTGAATTTAGCATAATAAAACATTCGTACTGTCCGTGTGTCACTGATTTGGGCTAAACGCTTAATTGCGTAACATAAAACAGTAAGTTTTGAGCACCTTTCATTAATATCAAATTCCCAGGACAGTTTTTCATGTAATTGAAGGCCTAGAATTTTGTTACTGTCAACTTGAGGCAAAGATTGAGAGTTGCATTTTATTAACATACTTTCTTTCCGTTTACTAGTACTGAAATTGATCACGACAGATTTAATAATGTTAAGTGTGAGTTGTAAAGACATGAACCACTCTGACAGTTTACTTACTAATTGAGATATATTAGCTGAATGTTCAGTGGTGTTAGTAACTGGCATCAAAATAGAAATATCGTCAGCGTAAGCTACGAAAGAATGTTGTTGAATAACTTGTTTTATATTATTTATGTATAGTATAAATAATACTGGGCCGAGTATACTACCTTGTGGAACTCCACACGAAATTGACTGGTAATCAGATGCAGTATTATTGAAAAACACACATTGTTTTCGATTGAACAGATAAGATTCAAGCCAATTTGAAAAAATACCACGTAGTCCATAATTCCTCACAATTTCTATTAGCTTATTGTGATCAACGCAGTCAAAAGCTTTGGATAAATCTAAAAATATTCCCGTTATGGCACTACCTGCATCTAAACTTTTATAGATATTGTCTAACAATTGAAACAACGCAGTACTAGTGCTGCAATTTTTACGAAAACCGAATTGTTCAGCAATCAATGTCTTATTCTTCGAGAGAAAAGATAAAATTCGATTTAATACAACTTTTTCGAAAATTTTGTGGAAAACTGATACTATGCTTATTGGCCTATAGTTTGACGCTTCGTCTTTATTACCTTTTTTATGTAATGCAACTACTTTAATGTTTTTTAATGCATCGGGAAAAACTCCATCCGACATTGAGCTGTTTATGCAATGTGTTAGTGGCATAATAATTAAATCACAACATTCTTTCAAAAGCTTGCTTGGAATTTCATCTAATCCTGCGGAAGACGAGTTATTTAAGGACATTATCACCGAAGTTACTTCAGTTTCGGTTGCGGGTTCTAAAAAAATTGTATTGTTCGTGCCATTGTTATTAAGAATGATACTGTTCGAGGCAATTTGATTATTCTTCATAGTGTCACAAAGTTCAGCAGGAATGTTTACAAAATACTCATTTAGCAGGTTTGCTACTTCTTTAGGTGCACTGGCCGCAGTATCACCGTGAGACATCAAAGAAATATTACAATTATTAGTTTTTCCATTTTGATTAAGGTTATTATTGATAATAAGAGCGAAACACGTGTCTACAGCTGTTTTGAGCGATGCCCTGTGAACAATTTTTCTAATTATATAATTTGCGCTCGTGATTATTACTTTCATTATTGATAATATTCCATATTTTCTTACTGTTATTAACAGATTTTTCTATTAAGAACATATTATATTGCTTTTTGCTGTTGAGTAGTAATGTTCTATATTTTTGTTTACTTAACTTATAGTTCTCTGTTGATATTAACCCAGCTTTATAAAGATTGAATAAATCTCGTAAGTCGTTTGAAAATTTTCCAATATTATTACCCAACCAGCTATTGTATTTGTTATGATTAGACTGATAAACTTTGGGAAAACATAATTCAAAATAGTATTGGAAAGAGTTCATAAAATTATTGTACTTACTATTTACATCGTCAGAAATATATACATTATTCCAATTTTCTTTAGATAAATAAAACTTGAACATGTTCATGTTACTAGTACTAAAATTACGAGTATAAGTTTTTGAGGTTTTTTCTCTACAATTTGAATTAATTTTAGTGATAATATTTTGAGGCAAGTGATCTGAAATAATGTATTGAACTACTTTAGCTTCATAAGAGTTTGATGTTAAATTTGTAAAGATATTGTCAACACAGCTTCCCGAACTGACTCTAGTTGGTTCTTTAATGGTAGCATGTAAATTATAAGACGCCATTAAATCTGTAAATAATTTTGTTTCAAGGCAGTTGCTCAAAATATTAACATTAAAATCACCAGCAACAAATATGTTTACATTATTATGATGAGACAAAATTAATGATAAACAATTATTCAGCAATGTTAAAAATTCCCGGAAGTTACCATCAGGGGATGGTATAACTATTTTTTTTTTCTCTGCCCATTTAAGAGTAGTAGTTGAGTAACATAAACGTTTACTGCGACTTGTGCTATTAACTTTGCTAGCAGTATTTCATATGCTCACAAGCTATGAAGGCGAAATGTAGCTAAAAGTTTTATATTTTTAGTTTTGTAAAGATTTATTGATAGTTTGAGCTCGATATATGATTTATAACATTTTCCGGTTTTTACGAGGGGTAAAAGATGTTTTAAACATGTTTTACTATGAAGCAAGATTTAATAATACAGTTTAAAATCTTTTTATTGATATATGATAAATTGAATGACTGCAGAATCGTTTTATTTGAAACTTTATGGCTGTACAGACACGGCTGAATTTAATATCAAGTCTTTTAACTTTAAATATTAAAAAGAAAATGCACTAGTTGGTATATGCAGGACATATACCGGGTATAACGAAAACCGGGCCATAGGCGTTTAACATGGGAAAACAGTTTTTCCTTGCACAAAAGTGGCCTATTGCTTTTAGACAAAAATGCGTTAAATAAATGTTGTAGAGAATTAAAATCTGCATTCAATTCCATAATCATATTTTCTTTTACATAGTTGGTAATTGAGTTTAAAATTCTATAAAAGTTACTTCTTTGTAGTGTTAGCCATGGTATTGAAATAAAATCGCAAACAAATTATATGACATTCTACCTGTCAGAAATTATAAAATATAGTTTTCATCAAAATAATACAGGGTGGGGCAGAAAAACCTATCCGATTTCAAAACGTTATAAAATTAAAACCACTCAACTTGTCAAAAAAATTTTTTATTAACATATCGCAAATTTTATGCCATTTTTAAATTTAAGTTTTGAAAAGCACATCACTCAAATGTCGTCCTTGGGAGCGGATACACTGATTTAGGCGCTCGCGGTAGCTTTCCATGACTTTCACCGTCATTTCCACAGGAATTTCTTCAATTGCCCGAGCAATTTCCCTTCGTAAAGCAAGAAGGGTCCTTGGTCGATGCTGGTAAACCTTCGATTTGAGGTAACCCCAAAGGAAGAAGTCACATGGAGTGAGATCCGGTGAGCGCGGCGGCCAGCCAAGATCACCTCTCAGGGAAATGAGGCGACCGGGAAACAGTTCCCTGAGAATGTCCATTGATCGTCGCGATATGTGGGCGGTTGCCCCATCCTGTTGAAACCACACATTTTCCACGCCATTTTCTTCCATTTTGGGTCTAAGAAAATTTTCCAGCATGAAACAATAGCGCTCGCTGTTGACCGTTACGGTTTGCCCATTTTCTTCAAAAAAGTAAGGCCCCCAGACGCCTAGGCGGGAAAGAGCACACCACACAGTCACTTTTGGGCTATGGAGGGGTTCCTGATGGATTTCTCGAGGATTTTCGTCACTCCAATATCGAAAATTCTGCCTGTTAACGGCACCACAAAGGTGAAAATGGGCTTCGTCCGTGAAGAGCACAACATCGTCGTTTGGGAGTTCTCGGAGATCGCGACACAGGTTCGTACGGGTTTCAAAATCCCTTTCACTTAATTCCTGTGCAACAACCATTTTGTAGGGATGCATTTTGAGGTCCCGGTGCAAAATGCGCCGAATACTGCGGTTGGAAATCGCCAAAGCGAGCGAATGTTTTCGCGCCGAACGACGCGGGGAACGTTCAATCGCGGCTCTCACATTGGCCACGTTTTCAGGTCCTGTTGCTGTCCTGGGACGTCCAGGCGACTTCTTTTTCAATGCTGAACTCGTCTGTCTAAAATTTGACACCCACACTTTAATCGTAGCGTGATGTGGAACAGAATCATGACGCCCGAGTCCGAAATGAATTCGAAAAGCACGTTGTGTAGCAATTATCGAACCGCCGCATTCGATAAACCGCTCAATAACAAAAGCACGATGTTCACCAGACCAAGGCATGTTGACTACTATATATATATATATATATATATATATATATATATATATATATATATATATATATATCAAAATTCATACACACACACACACACACACACATATATATATATATATATATATATATATATATATATATATATATGTGTGTGTGTGTGTGTGTGTGTATGAATTTTGTCAACGCTCTAACGCAAATACTATCATTCAAAAAATACTGAAACCTTGTATTTCTACCTTATTCTAATATGAAAAAAAGCCATTATATTTTGGTGTAAATCAGGTAACCAGAAATGGTACTTTACTTGAAGCTCTTCGGAAAATACCTTTAAATGTAATTTTTTATGATTTAAAAGATAAGTCCAAAAATAAACAAAAGTTGCTTATTGGCAAATCAGATAAGTATGGCGGGTGTTCTATACTTCGTTTCACGTAAGAAAATAATAGATGGCGTTTTTAGATTCATTAAATAAATAATTTAAATTCGCGAAGCTAAACTTTGCCAATAATAAAAATATTTTTATCAATAAATGTACGAATACTGAATATTAAAAATTTACATATAAACATGGTTAAATATCACTTAATTCTGTATACTTTATTTGATAATTGACAGCTGACAAGTGATATTTTTTCGCTTTTGTGAACTAGGTTAGCATTCTAACCAATCAAAGAGCAGAATTTATATCCCTATCTAAACCAACGTTATTTTCTTAAGTGAAATGTATATTACTTTTATATTTTTTGCCAAAAACTGAAAAAAATGCTCTCTGGTTAAAATCATATTTTTACTCACACCGATACTATAAAAAAATTGATTAACTAAGTCCTAATTTAACTTTTGTAATTTAATTTCAAATGACAGATAATTTGTTTCCCACAGCCGACCTGATTTTCTTTCCAACATGGCCCTCGTACAACTTAATAAATGTACAGACAAATAATCATTGATTAAATCTAACGAACCACTAAAATATATGAAAATCCGAATCATTAATTGAATTTAACGAGAACAGTACTCCCTTCGTAATTACAATTAGAAGAAGGGTGCACACTTGTTCACAGTTCAATTGTTATGTGATGTAATTAATTCGTTAATTAAAGCCGTAGACAATTAGAATATATTACAGGGTACGATCGGAAGCTTAGAAGAGTCATACATCGCATATCTATTACGTACAAGAGAGTGTAGTATCAATAATAACAGATCGTCGCACAATAATAGAGATTCCAGAGAAATCTCTGTTAAATTATACGCTTTTAACTCTCTATAATAGCTTAAATCTAAATGCTTGTGCATGAGTAACGTCATTTAAATGACTAAAATATAAATACATCCTTATTAGTATTACGAATTTTCTGAAAAATCCTTCTATACTATGTTTGAAATAGCGAAAAAAAATTGACAAATAATTCGGGCGTGGATTAGGAGAGGAGTCTGTTTTACACAATAACATTTTCGATATTTAAAAAGGATCGCCAATGGGTGATTCCAGCTCAAACAAATTAAGGGAAATTAGTAAAATAATAGGAAAGAATATGCTTAATAATGTACAGTAATAAAGAAATAAAATTATGTAATTGAAATACTTCAAAATATGGTTTTTACCTTCCATCACTTTTAAAGAAAGATATTTTCTTTTGTCAAAAAATCTGTTTTTAATGAATAAGCACGTTTTAGGGTCCTTAGAATACGATTTTACTGGTTTTACGATGATGTTTGTATGTGTGTGTGTGTGTGTGTTTGTACACAGGTTGTTAAAGAATAAGTGTCTCAAATTATGAGGGCATATAGCACTGACTAAAATAACCAAAAAAGGCTTAACCAACATGGGTCAGATCTTCAATAGTTTCCGAGATTATAAGGCAATGAAAAATGAGTTTTTTCGGGGTTTTCCTCTGCTATCTTAACTATAAGAGTTACGACTTTGATTAAATGAGTCTTTTTGTATACCTTTCAGAGGTTATCTTAGATAAAATAAATAAAATAAATATATCATCACGGCATATTACCCATTTCTGGGTGTGCCAGTATCTACAACACATGTAGACATCGGTAATGATGACGATATATTTTACCGTGTGGGCGCTTACCAGGCGTCACCTCACGGGCACTCATAGCTGGCGTGGAGAGTGCACCACAGGGGTCACTTTTGTGCCATTTTTTAAAATTGGAAATATTTGGCGTCTGTCGGGATCGAACCCGGTTCCCCCAGGTTCGCGACCAGACACTCAGGCACGCGGCCACGGGACCCCAGAAAAACAATCGAATAATTGTACTAAGACAAATGTTGTAACGACTTTGGCCAATATTTAGTTTTCAAATAACTTCGTAACAATTAGAAAGGAAAAAATCTGATGTGGCCAACACAAAACCTCCCGTTATTTAATTTTTATTAATTTAAATACATACCTACGTTACTAATGCTGCAAACTATATTATGTTCTATTGCATATAACTATTGCTTTATTTACGATTTTCTTTATTATTTAATATGTCACTATTATTAATTTCAAGTGATTAATTTTTTGACAATGACGTTTACCTGTCAGTTACATTCACTTGAAAAATAAACTGTGTAACAAAGGAATTTTGTTTATCTTAGGCTTCGGGATTAAAAAAAGAAAAATGATTTTTAAATATATCTGTAAAATATATAGAAAAAGTATTAATGTATACCTGTACAAAATTCAATAATCTATAATTTTCCAATGATATAAAATGCGGAAAAATGGCATTTAATGTTATTTTTTGAAGAAAAACCATTATGAGCTTCAAGTAAAGTGCCATTTCCGTTTATCCGATTTACACCAAAATCTAATGGCTTCTTTTCGTATTAGAACAGGGTAGAAATACAAGGTTTCAGAATTTTCTGAATGATAGTATACACACACACACACACACACACACACACACACATACAGACATCATCGTGAAAATGTTAAAATTGGATTCTAGGAACCTTAAAACGTGGTCATTTACCAGTGCCAACTAAACACGCGCTTACTATACATATATTTCATCATATCTTATACCCTTCAGAAATACCACCAATCTCGTTAATAAATTGAAAGAATTAGAACACCAAAAATGTTAAATACAATACTTATATAGCCTAATATGAAAATGACGAGAGGTATTGTGCTGGCCACAACAGATTTTTTTTTTACTTATTAGATAGAGAATTTTATTCTGATATATTATTTACATACCCTTCGATAATATTTTTTTTGTGAAAGCCTCGTCTCGAGGTAGCAATAATAAACAAAATGAATCCCTGTATATTTTTTATTATACATTTTCAAATTTCAATATTATTATACTTACCATTGTACTATACCGCCAAAAAAATAACAATTAATTGAATAAATAAGTAATACATATATACGCAAGATTATAATTTATTTTCATACATAAAGCATACACAGGAAGCTCAATACTGCTACAAGCAAAATGTACAGACCAGAATATTTCAAATATCCGAAACTCATTAATTTGAAAATTTGGATTTGATACCGAACTGAAGTTTGAAATTTGACAGAATTTTGATCTCAACTTTATTTCTGATCTGAAACCAACCTTACTAACAATAAGTAGAGTCTATTTCTTACAAATACAATCAGTTTGTGGTTACAGTGTTTGTACTATTATTTTTTTGTCAGAAACTTAACACAGACTGTCTTTCTACTACCATATTAGTGAAGACATCAGTTTAATTGTCATATTTCAATCATTTTTAGTGTATAACTTTCTATAAAAATTTGATGGCAGTTTTGCTATAAGCTAATCACAATTGATGAAGTATCTACAATATTTTAATTGTTAGAAGTAAACAGTGAGATCGAGATCAGTACATAAGTTGACAATCATTACTATACAGGATGTTTCAATGAAAGAGTAAAAAAATTTAAGGGCATATATGTAGTACTAATCAAATTGGGTAAAAAAGACTTAATTAACATGGGGCCAATCTTCAATAGTTTCCGAGATAAGAGACAGGAAAAATGAGTTTTTACGGGGTTTACCTCTGCTATCTTGAAAACTATGAGTTACGACTTTAATTAAATAAGATTTTTTGTTTATCTTTCAGAGGTCATCTTAGATGTGCTTTTTTTTAAATCAAATAATTGTATAAGTTAAATGTTGTCGCGACCTTGGCCAATATTTAATTTTCATATAACTTCGTAACTATTAGAAAGTCAAAAAGTCATATAAAATTTTATTGTTTTTTTTTTATAGTCTATTTACTAACATAGACAAAATTTTCTTCGATCACGATCACTATCATTGTCAGTTTCTCATCGATTTTTCTTTTATCTCGGAAACAGTTGAAGATCAGACCTATATTGATTAACCTTTTTTTTACTCATTTTTGTTAGTAATGCGCTTATTTTTTACACTTTCTTTGAAACAGCCTGTATATCTTGAAACATACCATCAGAATTACACGAAAATTTTAACGTGAAAATAATGATAATATATTTTTAAATCATTGAACATTTTCATAAAAAAGTATTAACAAACGGCAGAACAAAAACAGTTTATTGGTCAATTTTGATAAAATGGTGCATTACGAATTACAACACTTTTATAAAAAGTAGTCCCCCACTCTAATTTTTTTAATTTTAAATGAAAATTCGTTTAATTTTAAAGAAATTCGTAGTTTTAAAAATTCTTATTGGGGTATTCCACTCAATTTTTTTTATTATTTTAAATAAAACTTCATTCAGTTTTGAAGCAATTCATAGTATTAAAAAATCTTAATTGTTCCTAGTTTAACAGTATTTTATTTTCGAGAAATCAGTGTAACGTCACATTTCCCCTATACTTGTCTTTCTCACACACACTGCTCTGAGTACGCTGCGAGAGAAAGATAACAATGGGCTACTTGAGTGGTACTGAAAATCCGATTTCTGTCACTATATACGTAATGTTATATTGAAAATATATATAAAAATATAAATTTTATTTTAAAATAATTATTTGTATTTTACTAAATTAAGAAATAAAATTTTCTGTGACGTCTTTATGTATTACTGGGGAGGGGAAGCATGTTTAAGAATGTTATCAATAGATGGCATGACGTGCGAGAAAGTTTTAATTTGAATTTGACACTAGTTCATTTTTCTGTCTCTCTGGTCTCTCAAATACATTAATTACTTTATAAATAAACACATAGGTAGTTATTTGTAATTTAAAATATCGATACCAAAAAGATAAACTAAAATACTAACCTCCAAACTATTATTGAAACGTCAAACAGGTGATCTACATTACCCGCACAAACATACCATTACTATGGGACGGCACCACGCTGTGGCTTTACGACTATTCATTGGTGCGGCGTAATTCTACGTCATACATGGCGGGAATTCAAATAATCAAATTTCATTATTTTTTTTCTGGCTAATTAATAAAAATTTTGTCAAAAGAAAAAATGCGGGTAGCAAGTTTTTACCTTCTCTTCAAAAATATTAAATAAAAAAAAGGTACGCAAGTAGCCCATTGTATGACGTCAATTTTCCCTTTTAGCAAATGTGAAATATCTCGTAAAGTAATTATTTAAAAAATGTTTTCATTGTTTCAACTATTATTTATTGAGCCATACTTTATGTTAAATAGATTTTTATTTAATTTTTTTTGTTATGGTGGAATACCCCATTGTATTTAGTTTAATTCCTTTGATTTTTAAAGTCAATATGACGTCAGGCGACACTTTTTTCTCTCGCTCTGCATCAGACGCTACAGTAGGCTGCGAGAAAAAGATAGCAATATTGTGACGTCACAGTGACACTGACAACAAATATCAAATATCTCCTAAAGTAAGTTTTAAAAAAATGTTTTTCTTTAACTTAATCGTAATTTATTGAGTAGTACTTTAAATAAGGTGTACATTTTATTATTTTTAGTTATAGTGGAGGACCCCCATTGTTGAGAGTTTAACTGCATATTTTATTTTCTTGTTAATAGTTAATCTTGACAGCATACTTTTTGTTTTTAATGTATATTATAGTAGCAATAGCTATACTTATTAGTTAACATGAGCCGTTGAAAAATGGGGACTTATGATTTTAAAATTTTATTGTTGCCATACTGAGTTCTGAAGTAACCTATTTAAACAAAGACAACAAGCTTGAAGAGAGAGATAGTTAAGTATTACCATGACCTCAGAATTTGACAGTATTTAAATGTGTTGGTGAAGTATTTCCCCAACTCCGAATTGATTCGAAAGTTTGTTGAAATGCTGTATCTTAAAATTTTGTCAACAAAGCTTTTATAGATCGTTGTGTCACATACAATTCTAAAAAATTTGTAATAAAATTCATCATTATTATTATACAGGGTGTCTCAATAAGCTTGCTCACTATTGGTAACTTTTTTAATTGAAGAGGTACGAGGTTGGTTAAATGAGCAAAATTGTGCCATTTTATATTAGAAAATTGATCATGTAGACAAAATAAAATTTGTGTCAGCGGTTCTCAAAATTTGGGACAATATATATATATTTTTTAAATGGAACCATATATTTTTTATTATCTTATTGGAAAGAGTATTTTTTTCTCTTTCCAATAAGGTAATGTTGTTTATGTACAATTTTTTCAAATAAACGAGTTATTTACGGTTAAAAATTTAAATTTTGTAAACTATTTTATTAGTTTTTTAGTCAAATAAGCCATGGAAACAATTGATTCTTTGTTTGTTTGACGTTTAATAATTTCTCCCGTAAAGTTCTCTATGTTTAATAATGTTTAATAACTTTACAAATGAAGAAAAGTTAGATATGATCGTGCTATATGGAAAGTTATATCTAGACACCAGTTACGTAGAACGGTCGGCTCTCTTTCCAAAAGAGTTTAAGTGTGCGAAAGAAATAATGGCTTTCAATTTGAATATTTTCTTTGTTTTGTTATTACTGTAAAATAAATTAATAAAATAATAATTTTATAAAAGACAATTGTTTCCATAGTTTACTTGACCTAAACTAATAAAAGATAATTTTTATCTTCAAAAGTAAATAACTCGTTTATTTGAAAAAATTGTACATAAACAACATTACCTTATTGAAAAGAGAAAAAAATACTCTTTCCAATAAGATAAAAAAAAGTATATAGTTCCATTTAAAAAATATATATTCTGTCCCAAATTTTGGGAACCGCTGACACAATTTTTATTTTGTCTACATGACCAATATTCTAATATAAAATGGCACAATTTTGCTAATTTAACCAACCTCGTATCTCTTCAAATAAAAAAGTTACCAATAGTGAGCAAGCTTATTGAGACACCCTGTATATTCATCATGAGCTGAAGATGGGCTTGCCTTAAGCCCGAAACGTCCGTAATTAAAGCATTTGAACTACGCACCGGTTGGTTCTTCCATCCCTTCAGCAATTTTTGTTTTCAGTTATAAATTTAATTAAATATTATTAAAATGTCTTGGACACAAGAACAAGTAGCAATACCCATAGAATGTTATGAAGAATATCTGCGTTCATATCCACAATTTTTTTCATATAAATTTCAAATTCTATCCATAATTCGTTCCACAGTTATAAATCGTGACAAAAGGGCTTAATACTTTTAGAAATGTAACAATATCTTTATTCACAACCATTATAGTAATATGTTGATTCCTAACCTTTTAGAGGTAGGCAATACGTCATTCCTAACTAGACAATCTCTTGGAAAAAACATAACTTTGAGTGTTCTTTATGATAACTTCAATGTCCGTGGTTAGCAACATTGAATGTCAGAGTGACAGGTTATATTTAAACATAACCTATAAAATGAACATTCCTTTCATTTTCACAATTTTTCGATTTCAAATCAAATTTAATAAATTCTATATTCGTAATAAAAAATAGAACTTCAGTGCCTTGACACATAAATAACTATTTCATTGTTTTTTTAATATTTTTTGTTTTTTGCCCCTGTGGTGATCTCTGCACAACAATACACTTCAGATATACCTACATATTTATTTTTGTTTTTGATTAAAATATGACAATTAAATGAATATTCTTTCCTTGCTGTCTTTAAATCTACATACCACAGTCTAATGTAAGTCCACAGCAATCCTTAAGCTAGTCTTTTACAAAATACACATACTTGTACAAAATTCCACTGACAAAATAACTGGACAACTATCCTATATTGTACACTCTTTCTAAAGCCCTTCAACATAATATTATTTGATATGAAAATAATTTATTTCATTCTCAAACCAATTATATTAAAAGTATCATTTTAGATTTTTCATATCGCTCATCTGATAAATATATAAGCTATTTTGAGCGAAATTTTTACAATATTTGCAAATTTATATGTTGAGGCTTCTATACATAATTTGGGCTCACCTTTAAGCAACAAAGACAAAATATATTAACCATTTTTGCGATATTCTTTTGCATTCATACAAAATCTATCAATCTTTTTTGCTTCACACTCATACATATTCTCATGCACTCGAATGTCGGTCATTTTATAAATAAATATATGTACTTCATTTGTGTGCGAATCAAGCCCCTAGTGTCTGAACTGCTAAATTCCCAGGGGGTTACCCATCCAAGTACTAACCGTACTCACCCTTACTTGAATGTAAAGATCACAATTAAATAAATATAAAACCTTTGACCATTTTTTTCTACAAAACGTTCATGTTGAAAACTATAAAATCTAAAGAATTTATTCAATAGGCCGGGAGCAGGCACGTGACTCAAGCGACCTTGAAATGCTTATGCCCGTATCCATAGTCAATACTTCGCCTCAACTCATACTTCAACTTCATATTTCGATTCATAATTCATAGTCGCTACTTGTTTCTTCACTCGTACTTCGATCGAAGGTTTACTTGAGCCAAGCTCCAAGCAACCTTGAGTAATGCTTGATGCTTTTTTTTAAATTTTAGGTAGACTTGTGCCCGTATTCATAGTCAGTACTTCGCCTCGACTCGTACTTGAGTATGCCTTGAGTACCAGATTTCGTTTCATAGTCGCTACTTGTTTCTTTACTCGTACTTCGATCGAAGGTTTACTTGAGGCGGGCTTCAAGCAACCTTGAGTAGTGCTCAAGTAATCCTTGATGCTTTTTTTTTAATTTTAGGTAGACTTGATCAATATATCGTCGCGTTCAAGGCAAAACGGCCTAAGCGCCAAAAAATCGTAATTTGCGTAAGTACGAAAAAAATATTTAAGTAGATATTTCACTTTGAAGTTGCGCAAGCGACAATCACAATTTTAATACGCAGGCGTAAAATGGCATAAGCTCCATTTCTACGTTGTTTCTTATGGGTGAATGCAGAGTGAAATGGCCCGAGTTATTGATGTCAAAGTAAGTGTTTTAAAAATTATTGCTACCATTGTTTGCTATAATTCATTTTAGTAAAGATCAAAGTTTTCTCATAGTATATTTTTATAATAATACAGATTCAGTATTTGTCACAAAACTTGTTTAAACATTCTGTCGCTTGTGCCATCGACCTGAAAAAAATCTGTTCGGGTACAACCGACAATCTACATGTTAAATTCGTATTTCAAACTATCGGCAACAATAGGTCATACATTATTTGCTGCTTTCACATTTTAGTTTTTTTAATATTTTATACTTTAATGCTGGTAATTAATTAAAGTTCATGTAATGATAATGACAGATTATTATTTTTTTCCGCGTTCAAAATATTAGCGCTTAAGTCATTTTCCCGAGGCCAGAAAATCATTGAATTAGCTCTTTCTCTTCCATCAGCACTTGAAAATAATGATTTGATGGAAGCTCTGAACAATGATGTATTATTTTCCGATGCTCATATAGTAGAATACTTAAAAAGTTTATGTGAATTAAATGTTATACCATCAAGATATCATCAAGAATACTTTGTGTTTGAAGTATGTGTCTTCTGTTTCTGATGAACTAGATGAGACGTGGAAGATTAGTCATTTTATTTCATATCCAGTCCTGCTGGTAAAGTAACTAAAGTACAAAACATCAGAGTGATAGATTTTTTTTATTTTTATTAATTTTGTCTGAGTTTTGATGTTTGTATAATTATATAAGCGCAATATTTTTATACTGATATGTTTAAAAAGTTTATTAAATAAAATATATTCTAATACATATTTCAAATAAATCCTTTAACAGTTCTTTAATAATTACAATTATTACAGATCATGTCACAAACGCCGCTGTCCGTCTAAATTATCAAAAATTAAAATGGCATATCTTCGCGCAAGCAACATTTGCGATCAAAACTTACGGTAATGTAAATATCTTAACCGACATATAAATTTGGCATAAACACCACATAAACGACACGTTTGGCATAAGTGCCAATCAGACAACATACTTCTAATTATCATGCATTTCTTTAATTTATATTTTCATTTAAATACACACAAAAATTCAGAAAAAAATCTGCTTACTTTTAATGCAGTTAAGACATTAAAAATATATTTGTATAAAAGCGCAGACAGTTTTTTGTGTCTCCTGGCTTATTATGAAAATGGCGCTTGTGTCGTTTTGCCTTGAACGCGACGATATATAAAAAAAAAAACTGTCAAAATGTCATTTCCATCACATATGTCATTTAAGTTAAATAATAAATCATGAAGATAATCTAATTTTTTTAGCATTTGTAGACATAATAGTAGAAGCCTTAAATAATAACTATGAAATAGAGTTGCTTCAAGAAGATATATCCGCGATATGACTCATATATCTGTAACCTGTGATATTACATAGATGTCAAATATACTATTTAATAGAAAAATATTAAAATTTACAAATATACCAACATAGTTATTACAAATTCTCTAAAATCCTCCCTAGAAAACCGAGAATTCACGAAGTTTCGACTATAGGCATTTACGAAAATTCTACCGGTGAACTGTTGCCGGTATATACCGGTAAACAGCTGTTTATCAAGTTACAGCTACCAGGGTAGATACTTTAAGAACGCAAGTGAAAAACAGGGTAGATTTTAACCTATGAAAAGCAGTTGAAAGATGAAACATATTTGAAATTTGACGTAGTTAAACGTTAACTCGTCTCGTCTTCTGTATTAACATAATTAACTTCTGAAATCTACTTCTGATTCCAACTTCGCTTGGCATCTCTACCTTTTATTGAGGTTAGATTCTACATTTACCGACTGAATTACTCGATCCACAAATCATGTATCCGGTAGATGGATCTGGTAGATATGGTACAATTTTCGAACACGGTAACTCTTAACCATTGTGTTTTCGAACGCAATCGGTAGGTGCGATATCTACCGGTAGAATTTTCGTAAATGCCTAATGAAACATATGATGTGCTTGAGATCGAGAACGACTGGAGTAATGCTTGGCGAAGTAATACTCAGGTATATACCAGTGGCGGCTCGTCTAGGGTGGCAGAGGGGGCAGTGCCCCCTCAGATTTTTTTACATCAATATATTATAAATTAATTATTATAAAAGTATCAATTTGATCCTATAGTTAGCATTAAACAATGTACTGTTTAAATTTAAATTAGCGCTATGCCGCTCAACAGCGCAATATGCATCAAATTCTGCTTGAGGGGTCAGAGAAAAATTATGGCATTATACTCCGCGATACGTTCCAAACTTGTGCAGTAACTAGTGCAGCGCTCACCAGTGATGTACAAGTGAGACGTACGTCGGGTCACGCAGCACACAGAGGCGGCAAGACCCCCCCCCCCCCTGGCCATCTATAATACTGATTTCTTTACTTATGTTCTACAACAAATTACCCGTGCTAATGGGTACACTATATTTTCAGTATTCTTATTATTTTCTTATTCTTATGAAAATATGAAATCTATTTACCGGTTTGTTCGCATTTAAACATTGGATTTATTATTTAAATAATAAATATGTATATATTATATTTATAATAAATTCTATGATATTAATGATTAATATGGAGTTATACAGAATTAATTTGTATAAAACAAATTAATAATTTAAAGTTAAAGTAAACATTCTGTAAAACTGATATAACAACATACATAAAGTATTTTCAAAAAAAATTATTTACGAATTTTAATAAATAAATATGCATGTATTTAAAAAAATCATCGAAGAGTTTTTTTTTAACAAAATTGATATTTTAATTTCCACATGAATGTTTTGCTTATTTTTCAAGCTTGTAAATTAATTCATAATAATAATCCCAATATCTGAGTGAGAGCCGCAGAGGTGGCAAGCCCACGTTGTGATTCGGAAAGAATCGCACGTACTCGGAGCACTTCGTACCTCGCGTTTCGCGTAGTAAGAGCAAGTCTCCCAAAGAACCTGTCTCAGGTCTGTCGTATATAACTTGCGTTACTCAAAGCTTGAATATGTAGTACTGCAATATTCCAATTTTACTACTTATTCTTATCTTGTTACTTCTACTTCCTTCTATTGTAATATATTTTTGTATCGTTACCTCTTGTTGTTGGAGGTCTTCTTCTAGTTTTTTCTTTTGTATTTATATTCTTGTTGATAATTAATATGAAAATTGTTAGTAAGCAAATCGGATTTCTAAATAAAGTTCCATGACCACAGATTAATTTGCCCCCCCCCCCCCCCCCCCCCCCCCCCCCCCGCTCAAAAATACCACGAGCCGCCACTGGTATATACGAGATTGAGCTTCGACTATGAATACGAGCACAAGTGTTTCAAGGTCTCTCGAGTCACGTGTCTACATTCTTTCGTTTTTTTGAAATAATTGAAAAGTCTTTGCTGCTTGAAAATGCGACCCAAATTCTAATCTACATTTCGACATCAGACAATGACAGTTATATAAAATACTTTAATAACAGCTTCTGTAGTAAGCACAAGAGAAATACTAAAATATATTACTAGCACAGCTGTATAAACTTTTATTTTACAGGCCTGAGTATAGTAATAATTTGTACAAATATATTTCATCCAAATTTTCTTTTAAACAATCGTCACAGGTCCTGCGTACAATCAAGAATTTTGCAGTCAGTGCGTAATAGTAATAGTAAAAATAGTCCGATCTAGCCACTTTGCCATTTATCACCAATCAATTTCGTATCATACTGAAATTCTGAAGTGAAACATTCGTATAGTTTCAAGATACATTAGACTGACTTTCACAGCAGGCAATTTATTTAGAAAATTATGGATTTTAAAGGTTAGGACACAGAACCGCACTCGAATTATCCAATAATATTTAATTTAAAGTATTTGTGGTTCTTATTTTAAAATTATTTTACTAACAAGCTGGGGGGGATTGCATGAAACAAACAAAAACTTACACATAGCCTTCTTCAAATCACGACTTATGCATTTCTCGACTTCGCAAATCTAGCCCATGAAGTTAGCGCGTACCGAAGTGCTCAAATCTCGACATATGCACCGTTCGACAAAATGGCTGACTAATACACTGCTTAGATCTTATAGTAAAGTACTTTTTGTATAACACTGTAAGATCTAAGGTACACTGTGGAATATAAAATGAATTAGGGTTAGGTTACGTTGTTGGCAGTATTTAAAAAAAAAAAATTGTACTCTGGAGTGTACTTGTCAGAGAGAAAGCAGTAGTGGTAGCACGCACTTTAGAATTCTATCATAGAAAGCAGGCGAATCCGATTTTACTTTTACGAATCTTGGTAGCATGCACTTTAGAATTCTATGTTCACTTTTGATTTCGGAATTATCGGATTTTATGCTATTAAAATAGAAAATATTGTGACATTTGTATATAATAAATGTATAAATTATATGAAAATAAGCTTTGAATGGAATTTTGGCAAAATAATGACATTACTTTGACACTTTCGCCTCGAGTCGTACGCTTGCAGGCAAATATGCATGCTACCAAATTTTCACTTCGTGGCGAAATGCGAAAACAAATGCCTCATTTGATAGAATTCTGAAGTGCGTGCTACCACTACAGGTTTGCCGCTTCAGCTTAACAAGCGCGTAAAAACCGGTTAAGCCGAAGTGTCAAACTTAGTGTCAGTGTCACTAATAAATACAAAAAAAAAATGTCTTGGGACTCGAGCACCACGGATGAAGATTTTATTCTCTGTTATGATAATAATTTGAAACGACGTAAAAAGAAAATAGGGATCGACGCAATTAATAACAATAGAGTAAAATACGGAGAGTATCATCACCTATTCACCTGTATAATATAACAGAAATCGTATTTTCAGGTGATATTTATGTCTCATACCTTCACATTTCATATTGATAAAAATATTTCCCCATAATTTTTCAATCATTTTTCTATTAAAATGACATTTGTGAAATTTGTTTCAAATTGCTTCTTGTTTTTGAACTTCCGATATTAGAATATCCATATCAAAGTTATTTTCTGAACACAGTTTGGGCATGTTTACTTTAACCTGCTCAATAAGAATATTGGTTTCGTTCCGGCAAAATCGGAAAGCGGGTAGTACCTGCCTGACAAGCGCCTGTTGAGCAGTTGTCTGCTTTTACTCTGAACGCCTACTCCTAATAACATGTGAACATTTTTAAAGCAGGTTAAAGCAGGTAAAGCGGGTAAATCGGAAACAGGCAACCTGCTTTCTCTCTGAACATACCCTAACGGTGCACAAGTCAGATATGAGCATTTCCATACGCGCCAACTTCATGGGCTAGATTGGCGGAGTCGAGAAATGCATAAATCTTGATTTGAAGAAGGCTATGTAAAAGTTTTCATGTGTTGCAAATTTTGCAAATTAAAAAAAAACTGCTAATTCGACTCTTATTGTTTGGTAGGAGAATCTCCCGCTGAAACGAAACCTGCCCTATCATAAAACGCGTCAGTTTACTATAAGTTGAAACATTCTACATACAGGGTATTAAAAAAGGATAAAAATATATACAAACTGATCAAAAAAAAAGACTGATTCAGTTGGCAATAACTACAAATTACTTCAAATTGGTAACACTGATACAAGAATTTATTTCGTGTTATTGACAGTGACATTTGAAAATTTAAATTTGGATATATGTACAATTTTTTATTAAAATGGTTATTGTTTCCCTTACCCACGTACTTCTATTTCTTATATTACCCATAAACAATAATCTAAAACATTTCAATCACTGAAAATCCTATTAGCTGTCAGGCCCTACCTCTGACATAACCTATTTGTATTTATTGTCAAAATGACATGTCAAATAGTATATCCGCCTTCACCTGGTGTTGTGTTAACTGTGGAATAAAAAGATCCCCAGAATTATATTGCCATCTGCATCATTTCTTTTTAATCACTCTGTACATTGCTGTCAAAATTTCGATTTGCATTTTTTTGTTTAATCCTAGCTTAAAATTTAAGCCGTAACTGGGTATAAGTGTCGTTTCGTACACTATCTAACAAAGACACAGATCTCCTCAATTATATTACTTTTTTGTTGATCTTGAAACACTCAATTTTTTTTAATTCTGTTAAAAAAGTTCACTTTTTTTCATTAAAATGAATTTATAAAGTCTATCTTTTTTAACAAAATAAAAGTGTGAAAAAGTGCACTTTTTTTAACGCAAATGCATTGAAACATTACAGCACTACTTTTCACAATTTTATTGCAGACGTAAAAATAAAAAATTGTATGCAACTTGAGAAAAAAGTGTCTTATTTCACACATAAGATTTGACTTTTTACTTTGTTGCATAAATAACTATTTTTTACGTCTGTTGAAAAAGGACACTTTTTTTCATTAAAATGGTTCATAAAGTATGTTTTTTTTAACACAATAAAAGTTTGAAAAAGTGCACTTCTTTTAACGCAAACGCGTGAAATAATGAAACGTTACGACACTTTTTCACACTTTTATTGTATGCAACTCGAGCAAAAAGTATCTAATTTCACTCATTGGATTTGACTTTCCTATTCGTGAAATAAGATTATACTTTTTACTCTTGTTGCATAAATAACTATTTTTTACGTCTGTTAAAAAAGTACTCTTATTTCATTAAAATGGATTTATAAAATGTCTTTTTTAACACAATAAAAGTGTGAAAAAAATGCACTTTTTTTAAGGCGATTGCCGGTGCTACGCTAAACAGCACTTTAGTAGAAATCAAACTACACTCCTAAATATTAGGTTATAACTTCAAACTTGATACCATTGTATAGTAGATAGATCAATGCTTGTTGCTGACCAATTATTTTGCATAATTATTACTTTCTATTGCATTTAAATTTAGTTCGAAAAATATCATGAAAATGGCTATTTAAAAATTTATTTTTAACAAGATAACTGTACTTTATACAAAAAATGTTTGGGTCACCCCCATAGCGCCCACCTTTAGTAGTAAGTCTGTGAAAAAAAATCTAAATTATATCTTTTAGTTTAGCTGTGATTTGATTTCTACTAAACCCCTTTTTGCCGCTTATTTCAGAAATCGGAACGATAGATTATGGAGGAGAAAGTGTTAGGAGAATATGTTCCCCCTCTACTACATCTCTGATTCCAACAATTTGCTTCACAACCACGGGCTGAGTTTTCCCTTTATGCTTTAAACAAGGACAAACACATATAAAACCAGATAGAGAGAAATAAACTTAGCAATTTTAAAAGTGGTGGGGGAACGTAAGAAGTATGTCTGCACTAGTGTCATACTAGCTACAAAACTGATTTCGCTGAGCGACCGGCAATGCTCTTAACGTTACGGAGTGAAATAATGAAACGTTACGGCACTTTTTTTCACACTTTCATTGCAAACGTAAAAAAAATTGTATACAACTCGAGTGTTATTTAACTCATATGATTTGAGGAACTCGCCTACGGCTCATTCGATAAACCTTTCCTATTCGTGCAATAAGACTATACTTCTTACTCTTGTTGCATAAATAACTATTATAGTTCAGTCCAGTATGTTACAAAATCAATGGCTTTTAGGCATTTCTAGGCAGAGCTCTATAATCATTCATACTTTTAAATAGTAAATAATTTAACATTCAGCAAAATAAATACTAAGTTGATGTATACTCTTATATATTTTGTACTTAGTTCTGAAGTATTGAAATAAAATTTTAAAAGTTTTCAACAAAAATAACATCAAACAATATCACATTTAACAAAATAAATAACAAAACTTGATATGTATATCAAACAAAATATTTGACAATTAAAACAACTAAAAATATGAACCAGTAAAATAACCACTATAAATTCAACTAAATATAACTATGTAAATAAACAATTTAGCGTCTTGAATGCATATTTCTGTTTTGAAATCCAATAGTGGGCACTATCGGAGTCTCCGATAATCTAACGCGCCTGGAACTGTATCCCTACTCCAGCTGTGACGTCATAACAGTAGGCGAACTTTACTACAGTGTTTATGGGCAACACACAATTTTTTACAAATATTGCGAAAATTGTTGCAGATATGAAAAAATGTATAGAAACAATATTATTTTTCTACAGTCACTATAGAAAGTAGCCATTTGCGCTCTCTTTTGTCAACGCAAAATGTCACTTTGCCGCTCATGCGCGACAAAGTAGAAAATACGCTCGCTGTCCAAATTTCTAAGTATACAATGTTGAGAAATGTGACCTCTACATTCTTAATGAAAATGTTTAGTTAGGAACTAATGGCACTGTAATTACACATTTATCACGTTCACAAGTCAATTTGACATATGTTCTGCCGATATTTAACATAACCTAACAAAATGCCACACTGCTGTGAAAATGAAATAGGGCATTCATTTACAAAAACAAAAGTATAAAATGCTTAGATTAGATTGAATAAAAACTCAAGAAGAATGGAAAATAACGATAAAATAAAATTAAATATAAAATAAATTGTGTGAACAGTTATGTTTAGTAATAGGAATGATTGTACACAGATGGCGGTAGGATAGTTGCGAGTCGTACTGACATCTGATCTCTAGATAACTATTTATTTTGATTACAATAAAGTTATTAGTTATTTCGTTACTTAAATAATTGCGAGAAGTCAGTCAATGCACATACGTGTCTATATAATCACAAATTCCTTGAAATATTTGTTAATTTTTACAGTGTCACAGGCGTGACAACTAACCACACATTTTGGTACAAAAACTCATCAAATCATCACAAATCCTTGCTTCCACGCTCTAATTTTGGTTTTTTATGGAATAGATAGCTAATGTAACGATATAATCATTTAAAAGCCTTTTTAAGTTTAAACCGTATCTTTTGTATTAGCCAATCGTTATTTATTGAGCAGTACTGTAAGTATAAAGTGTACATTTTATTATTTTTTGTTATGGTGGATAACCCCATTGTGGCGACTGTAGAAAAAATCTTGTGTGTGTTTCGAGCTCAAATGAACATTGTCGATTTCGAGAGAATGCCGCGCTCCTTCGTCGCGTGGCAACAACCTCTCAATCGACAATGTCGCATTTTGCGCTCTTAATACACAAATAGCTATTCTATACATTTTTTCGTATCAGCCACAGTTTTCGCGATATTTGAAAAAAAGTGTTTATCGCCCATCAAACGCTGTAGTAAAGTTCGCCTACTGTGATGACGTCACAGCTGGAGTAGGGCTATCATTCCAACCTCATTAGAATACCGGAGGTTCCGGCACTATTCGCAATAGAGGCAGATAATTTGGAAAGCCCTTACAAACTTGATACAAACCTCAAATATTCAACAAATCACGACAGTAAGGCCTGAGCTACAGTCGTAGCGGGGGGCCCTGGAGCAGCTACGGGCCCTTGTAGCCCCGGAGTAGTATTCCCTTGTTGGGATAGTTCAGCTTTGACCCTTCGAGCTATGTGCGACCTTGTGTGTTTTCTCAAATGGTCTTTTCTGTAGAATCCTTTACCACATTCGGGACAAATGTGTCTTTTTTCACCGGAATGAATCACAAAATGGAGTGTTAGTTGTTCTTTACGTTTGAAGGCCTTTAGACAAACAGTACAGACATAAGGACGTTCAGGATTGTGTGATTGTTTGTGACGTGTAAGATGATCTTTTCTTTTCAAACCAGCGCCGCAAATATCACAAACAAATCTTCGTTCTAGAGTATGTCCAACTAAATGTTGCTCCAATAATTCTTTTTCTGGATAAGCCATATGGCATTCTGGACAACAGTATAAAGTACTTCCATCCAGAGCTGTTGTCAATCTAATCTCTCCAGGTTTAGGTCGCGGTTTCTTCTCTTTTGCTGCTTTTTTCTTCTTTTTCTTCTTCGGAGCTGGAGCGTTTTGATTTTGATTGTTGACCAAGTTTGGCAAATTTATGTTTGGGTCTGGTGTGGTGTTATTTATGTTCAACTGTTGAGCCGTTTCTTTTTTAATGTTTTCGGCGGAATATTTGAGAAAATGGTGAAGAGATAAAGGAAGAGTAGAAGCAGGAAGATGAGAAAGGTAGTCGGCAACTGTGGAACCTGGAGTGGCAAGGCTTTGCCAAGTGGAAGGCATTGTTGTAGTGGGATTGTTGTTTTGTTGAGACTGGGATTGAGTTTGAGACTGGGATTGGGGTTGGTTTTGAGACTGTTGATGGTGGCGGTCTTCTTGTTGTTCTCTTTCTTGTTTCACCTAGAAACAATAATGTTGCATATGTAAATAAATATATTTTGGGTATAAAAATATGTGTAATCATATTTTTTACCCTCCATCACCTTTATGTAGGTAAGGAAGGTATTATCTTTGATCAAAAAATTCGGTGGTGAGTTTTTAATGAATAAGCATGTTTTAGGGTCCCTAGAAAAAGATTTACTAGCTTTACAATGATTTGTGTGTGTGACAAAAATTTCTCCGACGATAACTCCAATATTACAATTTTGAAAATTATAAATCTTTCGTATTCCTCTTCCTTACATCCATATGGAGAACTGTTTAGATTTTAGTTATTATTGGTCAACCGGAAGTCCTTTTATTTGAAGTTCTTAACAGTTTTTCTTGAAAAAAACGCAGTTAAAATCATTTTTTGACATTTTATGTGATTATCAATATGAAAGAATATCTTAGATAGAATATCAATAGATACAGAGTTAAAGAATGATAAAGAAATTAACTTTCATAAATCAGCCAGCTTTGCTATTATCATGGAAACAAATGATATATGCAAATAATTATAATTGACAGATGTCAGTGTCAAGTGCAATTTACATAGTATATGTTATAATTTTAATGGATTTATGGAACCTTCTCCAAGAAACTTTCGGTATGGAATTTGTAGAAAATAGTATAATTATGTACCTGTTACAATTTTGTTGGATATATATAATCTTTTTCAAGGAACTTTTGGTATGAGATTTGTACAAAATACATAGAACTGATGGAAGGTAATGTGCTGGTCATATCAGATTTTTTTTAAAGTAATATAACAAAATGTATCAGAAACTTTGAATTATTTATCCTTAAAAACTCAAAACTTAAAACTAAGGGGTTACCAAGACAAAAAAAATGTAAATTTTAGCCTATAGTAGGTTGTAATTAAATTAAAATAATATAGGTTATTACCCTACAAAAATTGGGGTAGAAACGATTTAAAAAATGTTGTTTAGGTGGTAATGGGAATCAAAAATTCAAGTTCTTGACCTTGGGAAAGGTTGTCACGAGCCGCCATCTTGAATCAAAGGTGCAAAAATGAGTATTTTTGGGTTTTTGGCCATTTTCTCAAAGGCCCGTATCAAAAATTTATAAGAATACAAAATAGATTTCTTAATTTTTTGACCTAGGATGAACTCTCATGTGGAAAATAATTAACCAGAATAATAATTTATGAAAGAAATTTAAATTATGTACTCAAAAAAATTGCCGGAACCAGTGGCTTAGCATGTTAAGGCAGTGCTCAAGAGAGCTTCACGGTTAGAATCTGGTGTCGTGGGTTCGAATCCCACTTAGGGCATGGATGTTTGTGTGTGCTTACTTTCATAATTTCATCCCCATCTCTGCGTTGTGATAAAAGCAATGTTTAAGAGAAAAATTCAAAGAAAACCTTACCCCCACATACGAGATCACCGCTTAAATATAAAGAAGCGCGTAGTAATAAATAAAAAAAAAATACTCAAAAAATAATAGATATTTACACACCAAGTGAGCTAAGGTAATGTTTATCCATGAGAAGAAAGTTTAGCTCACGAGCCCGCAAGGGCGAGTGAGTTAATTTCTTCGAGTGAATAAACATTCTTAGCTCACGTGGTTTGTACAATATTTTATTCAATTTTGACGAAATTCTAATAAAAACCATTATAATATTTAATTTTGAAAAAGCAAAAAACTGATCAGTTAGTAGACTGTGCATGACAATTGTCGATGATAGATGTCAAATCATCTATTTAAAAAGATTTATTGTCTGTCATTTGTGCCGTGAAAAATAATGAAAAAAATGGCTGATAATGTCTGATAAATACTATGGTAAGTGTTAATTTCATGTCTGATGTTATTTTAAATGTATTATTTGTTGCAGGGTGAATTTAAAAAAATGTGAGAGTGATTTAAAAAATTTTAATACACTTGTGAAAAAAGTGTTACTTATAATTGTTGCTATGGAGTTAATAATGACAGTTTAAAACGTCAAAATTGAATAAAAAATATTATAAAAAAAATCTTTCAGAACTCATAATAACAATTAGAATAATACAACCTTTTAGTTTAAGTTCTGTGTATATTTTAATTTAAACCGTTTCCTTTTTTATGCGTGTACTTAACATAATGTGGAATCATTTTTATGTATAAAAGTGATAAATATATCACTTCCGGATTAACCGGAAGTAGCCATCAACTTTCTTATTTTAAATGGAACACTGTGTATAGTTTTACATTTTTGAATTCTACGTTAAATCCTGAATACAATGATATGCCAGAAGTCAAATTTTAGAAATATTGTTTTTTTAAATTTCGCATAATGTAACATGATAACAGCTAATTAAAAAATATTGAATTACATCAAACATTAAATTATCAAAATTATCAAGAAATAATAAATAATTGAAACAATAATTAGAAATTTATTTTTGCATTTTTTGCACATTTTACCTGTTTCTTTTACTTTTTGCATATCTTATTGCGATACGCATATTTGTTCATATTTTTAAAATTTTGCGTTATTTTTTATCAATTTCATTTAAATTTGCATATGTTCGTAGATCGTAGAACATTAAGATATAGTCAGAAAAATTTACACTGTTGGGTCCAGTAATAAAACTACAAAGCGGCAGTTTGTAGTTTGTTTTCTTCCACCTACCATAGTGCCATCACATATTCCTTCCCCAAATTTTTAATAATTATTTTCTCGTAAACTGCGAATAATTAATCGGGTATTTTATTTTTTGTCTAATATCATATTTGATCACATCCCCCATACTTTCCCTCCCTATCTTTTCCCTTACCTTTTCCGTGTTCTGCTGAGTCGCCCCTTGTTGCTTCTCATGCAACATAGCCGCGCACAATTCCTGCGCAAGTTCTTGTTGCGGATCATAACCTCTTTTATCAACCCTTCCGACATTATGCTGCGAGTAGGCGTTGCTTTGGTTGACATAACCTCCCTGGTACTTCCCCGGCGTCATCAGGTGCTGTTGGGGCCCACCATGATGCTGGGAGAACGTAGGCACTGAGTTGGAGGCATAGCGGGAATTAGTGGTCTCCTGTGGAGGACACAGAGTGGAGGATGAGCCCTCGTGAGTGAACTTAGCGGCGAATTGGTGGATGGTGGGGATTGAAGCGGGGAAGTGGCCCCCGAATGGAGAGAAGTTCATCTTGGGGAGAGTTTAAACCCTGCAAAAAATATTCATTATTAACATGTTGGCTGGATTGGATTCATGCTAAAAATCGCATATCCAGATTTTAGTGAATAAGCACGTTTTAAGGTTCCTACAATCCAATTTTAACATTTTTACGATGATGTATGTGTGTGTGTGTATGTGTGTGTGTATGTGTGTGTGGACGGATGTTGGAAGGACGATTCCTCAAAAATCATAAGACTTAAAATCAGTTTAACTTCGTATTCCTTAATCTGGCATTCATAGGAAGAGCTGAAAAGGTTTTGGTAACAATTGGACTACCGGAAGTAGTAGTTTCTTTAAAAAATCTTCTAAATATTATTTTTTGAAAAGTTGTTTTATTACTAATATTGAAGAACATAAAATTCTACTTATTAGACATTTAAAATTTTTTGTCTTACTAGTATGTTATTGTTTTATAACAACCTCAACATTAGATCCGTTATTGAGTAAATAATGCCCTAGGGCGTATTAAATTGCTATGGTAATGTTGACAACAAACTGAGGTTAATAATACTGATACTAACATAAAGTGCAGTTAAGGTTAAGAAGCATTGTGAATTGTAGTCGTTTATAATCATATTTGTTTCATCACAAATTCAAACCAGCATACTTCTTATTCTTAGCAATAACATTGCTCGTCCATATTGACAGAAAAATACCACAATAAATATATTTTTTGTTTGAAAAAATGCTTTGTTTACAGAAACAAAATATTAGCTAGATACCGGATTCACAGGTTACTTTGTAACTTGTATTAATATTTTGTGATTTATTATTTTTATTTGATAAATTCTAGTCAGACAAAATGTTTATTAAGAATTTCTAGTACGACATAAAACGTTGAAGGCACCACGGGTGTTAAACGACAATTATTGTCCTTATAACAACCCTTGGTTGTATTATGACCCGACCGACGCCTATTTCGAATTTTAAATGGCACAAAAGTGACTCCTGTGGTGCACTCTCCACGCCAGCAATGAGTGCCCGTGAGGTGACGCATGGTAAGCGCCCGCACGTTACAAATATGTCATCATCATTACCGATATCTGCGATAAAGCAGTTTGTGGCACACTCAGAAATGGGTAATATGCCGTGATGATATATTTATTTGATATTTATTTTAAAAAAATTATATCCTCTATAGATTTAGAGATAAATTCACTGTAATATATAGAATAATTGGATGTAATTAAATCGCGCAGGCTAAACTACACGAAGGAAATCTGTTAACAAATTCGAATATTTGACAGCTAAAATGTCAGTGTCATAAATCAGCAGTTTTAGTGACATTCTAAAAGCTTTTTCTGGGAAGTATATTTCATCTTTCTTTTGTTTTATTAATTAAATATTTAAAATTATAAGTAAAATGCATATATCCATAAGAAATATCGGCAATCTTGTTAATGTATTGGAAGAACCTCTGTCATTTAAGAACTTCCTCATACAATGAAAAAATAGATTTAGTTAATTAGAATTTTTGTGCACAAGACATGTTAAATACAATAAAAAAACAATATTTGGGTAAAGTTCTCCAACATTTTTTCTTATAAAACGACATTTCGACAGCGAAGTGCAGTTTTACCATCTCCGGTAAAAAAATTAACTGTCAGTTAAACAAACAAAATTGAAACGAAATGAAATGTCAAATGACAAATTGATCATTGCTGTTAATAATCCGATTCAATATTGTTTATTTAACTTACAGTTAAAATTCTAACCGGAGATTGTAAAACTGGCTCTTATACATATAACATAAAATGGAAATGGCGAGAGGTATTGTGCTGACCACAACAGTAGTGGTAGCACGCACTTTAGAATTCTATCATAGAAAGTAGGCTAATGTGATTTTACTTTTACGAATCTTGGTAGCATGCACTTTAGAAGTCTAGGTATATTCGCTTTTTGTTCCGGATTTTTTTGGATTTTATACTATTAAAATAAAAAATATTATGACAGTTGTATACAATAAATGTATAAATTATATATAAATTGGCTTTGAATAGAATTGTGGCAAAATAATGACATTACTTTGACACTTTCGCCTCGAGTCGTACGCTTGCAGGCGAATATTTTGAGACACGCATGCTATCAAATTTTCACTTCGTGGTGAAAAGCGAAAACAAATGCTTCATTTGATTAAATTCTAAAGTGCGTGCTGTCACTACAGATATTTTTTTTTATGAAAAAATAATAAAGAAAAAACACCCAGTATAGTTATTAACGATTTGATAGACGTTGTTAATTAAATTAACAGATACAGAAACTACTCGTAAAAGTCATTGACGTGCAACAATTAAATAAAATGCAACAAATATAACGAAAACTCACCCCTGAGCAATCAAAGAAGAGGTACATCAGAAATGTGTGCACACAAAATTAGGCACCCACTGATACCAAATAAAAAACAAAAAATCTGATGTGGCCAGCACATTACCTCCTGTCAATTTTACGTATTTTATTTTATTATTTACCCAAAAAGTTTCTTGCAAACGTTTCTATATTTCCAGTAAAATCACTTCAAGAAGATATGCATATTTTATTTGACATTGACATCTGTCAATTAATACTATTTAAGTACTCTACGCAGGTCACTAAACTGATATTCTGTTTCCGTAGTGCAGCGTTTAGCAGCATAGGCTGCAAGATTTTTCTTTGTATTTTTTTTATCTCCGAATACCTTGAATATAAAGAAAAAAAAATTAAATCGTGTAGAGATTTAAATATTCTTCAACATTTATAAATAAAATGTCAAAAAAATATATTTAACTGTGATTTTTCAAGAAAAACTGTTAAAAACTTGAATTTCGGGTATACTGCCGGCTGACCATTTATAATCAAAATCTTAAATTAAGTAAATGAGAAACGTGAAGATATAAATTAAAATATTAACAATAAAAATATTTTGTGAAGAAAGGTTTATTATTGTTAACATTTTAATCAAAATCTTATCAACTTTCATTTCAGAAAATGTAAATTCCTTTACAGAAAATGTAAAAAAATTCAATATCAGAAAATGTAAATCCAATTTCAGTAAAGGTAACATCCATTTCAGAAAAGTGAAAAAAAAATTCAGAAAAAGTAAATTCGATTTCAACTTCCATTTTTATTTAACAAAAAATAAACTAGAGCAGAATTAATGTTAAATATTATTAGCTGTAGCTATAGTTGTACATTTTAGGGTCCCTAGAATACGATTTTACTAATATTACGATGATGTCTGCTATCGTCATCATTACCGATGTCTACATGTGTTGTAGATACTGGCACACCCAGAAATGGGTAATATGCCGTGATGATATATTTATTTATTTATTTATTTATGTCTGCTATCTGCATGTGTGTGAGTGTGTGTGTTACAAAAATTTCTCCGGCGATAATTCCAACAATAAGGCTACAATTTTAAAAATTATAATTTTTTTCACATTTCTTCTCTTTACATCCATATGAAGAGCTGATTAGATTTTGGTTATAAATGAACAATGGGAAGTACCTATATTTGAAGATATAGAATCTTTTCCAAGGAAATTTCGGTATGAAATTTGGAGAAAATAGTATATGTTCCGTGTTATAGATTTACTGGATATATAGAATCTTTTCTAGGAAACGTTCTGCAAGAGATTTTTGCAAAATACATAGAATTGACGGAAGGTAATGAGTAGGAATGACGAATTCCGATAATTTTGGTACCCGAGTACCCGAAACAACTACCCGGATAGTACTCTTTACCCGTTAATTACCCGATACCCTTTAATTACCCGTTATCCTTTAAGAACATATACATAATTCGTTAATTACCCGATACCCTTATATTAGCAGTTTACTTTTAATAAAATTTATTATTATTGTTTACATATATTTATTAAATAAGAAGTAATACAAATAAATAATATACCCTATACTTAACATAAATTAATTATGGTGTGCTAATAAAAAGCTCTTCTTTTAGATAGTTTCCGGCAGCTGAAAACTGTTCGGGTAATTAAAGGGTATCGAGTAATTAACGGGCAGCGGGTATATTTCGGGTAATCGGGTAAGAAATTATATACTCGGGTACATTATTATCGGATAGGTTCCGAGTACCCGGATACCCATCATCATTCCTAGTAACGAACTAGACACATCAGATTTTTTTGTGTATTTTTGCATTGTATTATGAGCAAAAATGAAAAAATATTTGTAGGTAGTGAAAAAGAATACTTTGTCGTAAAACAATTTAGCAATTGCACCAATAAGCCAACAATGATGAACTTAAGCTTGTGATTGCCGATCCCTAATAAATCACAACATTACCAATCCTGGAATAATTGGCTTAGGGTCACCATTGTTGGCTTATTTGTGCAATTATTAAAACGCTTTACTACAAAGTTTCTTGTTATATGAATTTCACTATAAAAAGTAACGATGAAGAACGATAAAGGCTTCCCCTTATGAGACGATTGAGATACAGAACAAAAGAAAGTATAAATATGCATCTAAATAAGTAGTATCCTCACTAGCAAAAACTCGGCTACGCCGAGTATTCCCTAGGGCTCCGCCGATAGTGTTTTTTAATAGTTTTACGTACGTCCAATCCGTCTAGGAACAATTTAAACGCAAAGTGCTAACGCTAAGGGTCTTTCAAAATATTTTTTCTCGCCCACCTAAACAGCCCACGCAACCTGCCCACCCAAACTGCTCACGCAACCTGCCCACCCAAAATGCCCACGCAACCTGCCCACCCAAACTGCCCACGCACCCTGCCCACCCAAAATGCCCACGTAACCTGCCCACCCAAACTGCCCACGCAACCTGCCCACGCAACCTGCCCACCCAAAATGCCCACGCAACCTGCCCACCCAACATGCCCACGTAACCTGTTCACTCAAACTGCCCAAGCAAACTGTTTTGACATTTCTGCATGAAAGCCCTTGACGTTTCCTTTCATTTGATACCAAACACGACATGGTTCTGACAACTTTAAGCAAAAAACAAAAGCCGTTCGAGCTGTCAAATTTTTGACACTTCTGCATGACAGCCCTTGACGTTACTTTTCATTTAATACCAAACACGACATGGTTCTGACAACTTTAAGCAAAAAACAAAAGCCGATCGAGCTGTCAAATTTTTAACATTTCTGCATGGCAGCCATTGACAATACCTCTCATTTGATACCAAACACGACGTGGTTCTGACAACTTTAAGCAAAAAACAAAAGCCGATCGAGCTGTCAAATTTTTGACATTTCCGCACGGCAGCCCTTGACGTTACCTCTCATTTGATACCAAACACGACATGGTTCTGACAACTTTAAGCAAAAACAAAAGCCAATCGAGCTGTCAAAATTTTGACATTTCTGCATGGCAGCCCTTGACGATACCTGTCATTTGATACCATACTCAACATAGTTCTGACAACTTGAAGCAAAAAACTAAAGCCGATCGAGTTGTCAAATTTTTGACACTTCTGCATAGCAACCTTTGTCGATACCTCTCATTTGATACCAAACACGACATGTTTCTGACAACTTCAAGCAAAAAACAAAAGCCGATCGAGCTGTCAAATTCTTGACATTGGAATATTTGTTTTTTACTTAGTTACTTATGGGATGTGTGGCAACACTTTGAAAATGCACATGAATCACGAACATGAACCTTCGAAAATTATAATTTTTAAATATAATGTTTTAGGCCTTTTAAACTACTATGGAACAACCGCCCATTGCCATAATGTATGTTTATGAATTTAACTTTTTTCAAAATGTCCTTATTTTATAAATAATTCCATTTAAATGTTCTGATTGACATGTCAAAGAAACGTTTTTCGTCTTAAATTTTTCAAAGAAGACTAAATTTTTAATTTCAAATTGTTTCAAAAAGCCAAAATACGACCTTTAAAAATGTTTTACACAAAAACTATGCACCGTACAGAAAAATGACCTATTACCAGGAAATCAAGTTGAGTTATTCTCTACATCCCAGAAAAATTTTCATTAAAATCACTCGCATCGTTTAAGCTGTAGAGACGAATAAAATTTCCCCGATTGTCGTGATGAATTCAATATAGAAATATATATAGATAGTGAATGAAATTATTTAGTATAAAAGATACCAAGTTTCAAGATTTTAGTGCAACTAGTACCAGAATAATTAATAAAAATGTGTTTGACGGGGTGCACTTTTAAAGGGCTGTACCTCTGTAACGAAACGTTTCGGAACATATCATGTAACATTTTTTACTCAAAATCACATCATCAATACCTATATGACTTTATTTTGGCACACGATTTATGAGAATCACCTGTTTAATAATTTAAACATCGGTTTTTATTTTGTAGACGACTATACAATCTTGATTACACCAATATAGGTACGAATCTTATAAGATAAAAAATTCCGAACCCCAAACAGTAGATATTTTTGTATATATCGCAAAAAAATGTTGTATTTATTTATAAAAATATTGAAAATTTGCCCAAAAAATCTGTTAAACAAATTTTACTGTTGTTATACATTTTATTTGTTATTATACAACGAATTTTTCTTTTATTATATTACGGCCCAATATATTTCACATTAATATTTTGAGTTAATTATAATATTTATTTATTTATTAAATATAAAATAATAAATATATTAGCATAATGCTTTGTTAGGGGTTGCAGAAGCCATTATAGATAAAGGGTTGATTTTAAAAACAAAAAATTACATTTATTTTATCTTGCAACTACCCATACAATTATTAATATTTTCCCATTTTCAATATTTAATATCTATATTTCATCCCTAATATTGACCATAAAATAAACTCACCCCCTTTGTACAATCACACAAATAATCTACAAAATATATCATTTACGAAATTAACTACGCAAATACTAATTTTTTCACTTGAAATAATGTTATACTTACGGCATTATTGTACGAGAAATCACATAAACTGTAAAATTTATCACAATCAACCACCTGCCTAAAAGCTGTCAAAGGCAATCGCCATAACGAAAGGCCCTAAGGGAAGCTTCGACAAGGGTTCAAAAAATGGCGGTCATTTAATCGACACATGATAAAGACCTTTATTATAAAAATATACTTCATCTATAAGGTGATTAAATACCAAGTCCCATATACAAAATTTTCAACTATATATTGAAAATTAAAATATTACATGTTAAATTATTTTTATAACAGTACAAATTTATATATATATTAGAGTTTTAATAATTATTTATCTATCACAAATAAATGTTCTGGGCAAACTATATATTCTACAAAATTTACAAATATTTGCTTATATAAATTATTACGTCTTCATTGTTTTATTAACATATTTTAATAAATTCTTGAGCAAAAATTTGCAATTGACATATATTTGTTCAAGAAAATTGCAAATAAAAATAATTCGGATCAAAGTACCAAAATTTTACTTATTTTAAGGAATTATTCACAGAAACAAATTATTCTTAAAATGAAATACATAGAAACAAAAATAATATAATGACAGTATTTCATTTTAAAATATTTATCCAATATAACTAAAAAGTATCGTCTTATTTCACGAATAGGAGAGTTTGACCAAACGAGCCGCAGGCGAGTTTGTCAAATCCTATAAGTGAAATAAGATACTTTTTACTCTAAACCTTTTCAACAATTTCGGAAAAAGTAAATGTAATTTCAGAAAAAGTAACTTCAATTTCAGAAATATTATATCAAAATAACAATTTACCTTTTCCAAAATTAAATTTACTTTTTTTGAAATTGGTTATTTTTCCGAAATTGAATTTATTTTTTCCCTGAAATTGAAGTTGAAAAGGTATAGTTTCATACAATTTTCTTACGTTTGCAATGTGTGAAAAAAGTGCCATATCGTTCTATTTTTTTCGCCCATTTGCGATGAAAATCTGCACTTTTTTAACAGACGTAAAAAAATGTTTCCGTTTGATTTTCGTGCACAATAAAATGAGTAAAACGTTGACTTACATAAATCCTTTTAAAATAAATTACATATTGTGAAAAAATATATAAAAATGATTGTCTGTATAACTTATATCTTAAACTTAATATACCATATACCATGTTTTATCGTCCTATTAATTTAAATCAAGAAAATTTTATTAGTAAATATAAATATGCGAACAAACAACAGCTATAGAAGGCTTCATGGTGATTTCTGTCCATGATATTGTACCACAAATCTGTAGTATCACATTGTTTTAGAAGTTGGTGGTAGGTTTTTCGAAAATAAATACTTCAATTTATTTAAATCGACAGATTTGGATTTGGTATGACGCTCAAAACATCGAACTCTGTAAAATATACTGGAATTAGAATTTTCTACACACATGTACCAAATAATAAGACATATTTTTATCAAAAATATTTGAAAATTCTGTGACAGTTTCAAAAATTTTGATTTCACAATTTAAAGGGTAAATAACAACATTTATGTATACGTTTTTGTGTCGACTAAGCGAAAATTTTTAATAAGAAATTAATACTTTACGTTACGACTATAGTCTGTTTTTAAACTATAGCCAGTGTTTTAAAAAATCATCGCCCAGCAAATTTCAATTTCAACCTTCGTTCAACCATCTGCGGAACAGCCACCCAGAAGCGTTGATTTTTAAAACCCTGTCTATAGTTTAAAAACAAACTATAAAACCGTAAAATATTTTTAATGTAACGAATTAATAAAATGTACAAATTTCCTATTTACAATAATGGGCTACTTGCGTACCTTTTTTACTTAATATTTTTGAAGAGCAGGTAAAAACTTGCTACCCATATTTTTTCTTTTGACAAAATTTTTATTATCTAGCCAGAAAAAAAATAATGAAATTTGAATATTTGAATTACCGCCATGTATGACATAGAATTACGCCGCACCAATGAATGGTCGTAAAGCCATAGCGTTTGTTTGTACGGGTAATGTAGATCTCCTGTTTGACGTTTCAACAATAGTTTGGAGGTTAGTATTTTAGTTTGTCTTTTTGGTATCGATATTTTAAATTACATGTAACTACCTATTTGTGAAATAATTAATGTATTTGAGAGACCAGAGAGAGAAAAAAATGAACTAATGTCAAATTCAAATTAAAACTTTCTCGCACGCCATGCCACCTATACGTTATATTTTTAAACATGGTTTCCTTCTCCAGTTCAATATAATGACGTCACAGAAAATTTTCTTTCTTAATTTACTAAAAAACAAATCATTTTTTTAAAATAAAATTTATATTTTTATATATGTTTTCAACATAACATTACGTATATAGTGATAGAAATCGGATTTTCAGTACCACGCAAGTAGCCCATTGTATTTCTTTTTTTGCCCAATTTAACTTAATATTTTAGTTTAATTTATAGTGTCGGTAGAAGATAAAATACGAAACACGTTCGGAAAGTCATTTTACTGGATTGTCTACATCAGTGATTCTCAATCTTTTTACACTTGCGACACATTTTCCAAAAAAGAAAATTATCGGCAAACGTAACGTAAGTAGTAAAAAAAAATAAACCAAATTAAGCAAATGAACAAATAATATTTATTTTCCACAATCGTTAGCAAAATTCATTATTATTCAACTTAAAATAGTGTGCAAAGTAGTATGTTGAATCACAAGTGAGCAAAGTAAATAACTTTCTTCACAAGTGAGCAAAATACACAAGCCTATAATAATCTCAGTCAGGAGTCGTAAATTTGATGGAGTTACAAATTTTACAATAAATATCTACCATTCCACATGAAGAAACAATAATTTTTTGTAATTCAGTTATAAACATATGTACTGTTGAGTTTTTCATTAATAAAAAAGTACGTTTCATTTTTTAGAAAAATTGTATTTCAATATTGTGGAAAAAATCATGTTTAGCACACGTGAGCATGACTTTTTCTCTTTTGTCCAGTTGTTCAAATTCCGGACGCGTGCGAAAAAGAGATACTTTGCTCACTTGTATTAAAAATAGCTATTAACGAACCATAATAATTAACTTCATTCTAATTTTTTTTTTTTTTTTCGAATATTTACGTGAAAATACTATCGGAAAGATAATTATAGTCAGTTGAGATTGAAACTTTATAAGTTGCTTAAAAATAATTATGAAATTTTCATTTATAAAGCGATTTCGTAAAGTCGATCGGATGTAATCAGAAGCGTTCGTAAAGTCAATCGGGTTAATCTAACGCAACAATTTGCAACCCTAATCCATGTCCAGGGTTAGTGCAGATTGCGCGCGCAAATTTAAAATTGTAAATATTTGTTTCAGAAAATGTATTTATTTAAATGTTTCTGATTATAAAAATTGCAGCACTATAGCAAGTTCTGAAGAAAATATGACAGTTCGCACTTTGTGAAGTCGTTATGAGTTATTACGAACAAATAAATAGCCACAAGAAACAATTTCTGATCGAAATAATCTAAACAAATGATTCAAGTGGTCTTTTAGTCTCACTTGAGTTGTCGTATATAAAAACTACAGAAACAAGCGCTATTTTCTTATCCATTTTAAAAAGTTAACCTTCTTCTGTAATCTCAGATTTAAACGTCAAAATCACATACAGATCTGACGCGTTCGTAAAAGCTTGGATAATCAGATGGATCTGATATATCTGTGACGTCATCGAACAGATCCATCGGATAGCTCCAACTGATATAGCTATACATTTCTACGTTAATGGGCCCATAAACAATTTTTTTTTTAAATTTTAAATAAAAGTTCGTTTAATTTTGAAGCAATTCGTGGTATCAAAAATTCATAATTGTTTTTTGTATAGCTGCATTTGATTTTTAAAGAAACCTATAGCTATCTTTCACACACAGTTTTTGTAGTAGGCTGCGCGAGAAAGATGCCAATAGTGTGACGTCATCTGTGACCCTGGAAATAAATTTAAATATCTCGCAAAGTAATTACTAAAAAAATGTTCTTTATCTTAATCGTTATTTATTGAGTAGTACTTTAAGAATAAAGTGTACATTTTATTATTTTTTGTTATGGTTTATGGGCCCATTGTACTAATTTTTATATTTTTAAATTAATGAATATAAAAATGATGGCAATAATGTCAAAAATGACCCCATTTTTAGCATGTTTGAAAAAATGCTCAACTTCATTAATATCTAGTATCAATATGTATGAATGGAATAAAATTAAATTTTATTTTGTTGTAACTATACGCTTTGTGAATAATTTAAGCGTTAAATATTTTTCGATTTATTTATATTTTGTTTATAACAATTAAAAAACTAGAAGTATACCTCATTTCATGTAGGTAATAGCGTTGGTTTAGATAGGGATATAAATTCTGCTCTTTGATTGGTCAGAATGCTAACCTAGTTCACAAAAGCTAAAAAAATATTACTTGTCAGCAGTCAATTATCAAATAAAATCGTTAGAATTAAGTGATATTTCACCAAGTTTTGATGTAATTTTTAATATTCAAGACTCGTACATTTTAAAGATAAAAATATTTTTATTATTGACAAAGTTTGATTTCACGAATTTAAATTATTTATTAATGCATGTAAAAACGGTCGGCTCTCAAGCGCCATCTGCTATTTTCTTACATGAAGTATAGATCTCAGCTTCTATTAATAATTAAGTTGATTGATTTGGCATATTCATTCAAAATGCATTTTTATATACAGGGTGTAAAATTTAAAACGGGTCATAGGGCCATAATATAGAAAAACAGTTTTTTAGACGCCAAAAGTTTCTGTATTAATTTATTGAAAAAAGAATTAGTGCATATTATAAAGAAAAAATTACAAATTTTTTGATACCAAACACATTACATTTCTTGTTCATATAAAGCCAGAAAATAAATTTAAAAATTTGCACAATTAAGAAAAAATATCATTAGCCGTGAAACTGACAGAAACAAAACAAAACAATGGGGTATTCCACCATAACAAACAATTTATAAAAAAATCAATTTAGCATAACGTATGGCTCAATAAATAATAGTTAAAACAATGAAAACATTTTTTAAATAATTACTTTACGAGATATTTCACATTTGCTAAAAGGGAAAATTGACGTCATACTATTGTTATCTTTCTCTCGCAGCGTACTCAAAGCAGTGTGTGTGAGAAGGACAAGTATAGGGGAAATGTGACGTTACACTGATTTCTCAAAAATAAAATACTGTTAAACTAGGAACAATTAAGATTTTTTAATACTATGAATTGCTTCAAAACTGAATGAAGTTTTATTTAAAATAATAAAAAAAATTGAGTGGAATACCCCATTGTTGACTTAAGACGTTCATTAATAAACGTATTTTGCACATTATTTGTTAAATTATTATTATTTCCGTTTTATTAAGAAGAAATCATGTATAATTTCATTTTTTCGTCTAAAGCCAGAAATTTAATTTAAAAATTTGCAGAATTAAGAAAAAATATCATTAGCCATTAAACTGACAGTAACAAATCATTGTCATATTTTACTAACATGATAGGGGACAATTAATGATTAAAGTTATTCATTTATGAACTAATATAAAATAACACAAAATAAACAAAATATTAGGATATTTATTTAATAAACAATTATTATGTTTTGTAATAGGTACAAATTAGAGTTGATCTACATGTAATAAAAAGTAAGTTATAAGAAACGAGAAAAACTGAAAACTACAGGGGTACACCAAACAATTAAAATCATTTAATAATTTGTAATTTTTCCTCATGAGATAAATTATCCATGATTTCTTCTTAATAAAACGAAAATAATAATAATAATTTAACAAATAATGTGCAAAATACGTTTATTAATGAGCGTCTTAAGTCAACAATTGTTTTGTTTTGTTTCTGTCAGTTTCACGGCTAATGATATTTTTTTTAATTGTGCAAATTTTTAAATTTATTTTCTAGCTTTCTATGAATAAGAAATGTAATGTGTTTGGTATCAAAAAATTCGTAATTTTTTTCTTTATAATATGCACTAATTATTTTTTCAATAAATTAATACAGAAACTTTTGTCGCCTAAAAAACTGTTTTTCTATGTTATAGCCCTATGACCCGTTTTAAAATTTACATCCTGTATATAGATTAACAATTTTTTTTATAAAATTGATTAGTCTAATTTCAATTTTACACTTTGAGAAACATTAGTCGCCATAATCCAGTAAAATGCTATTTTCCGGACATGTTGCATAATATATTTTTACAGTATTTGATGAAATGGTTCAATTTTTTTATGATGAGAAGTATTTGCTTTTGAAAAGACCCCCGCGCCGCAATTTTTTTAGAATGCTTATAAAGTTTTTTAATATCAAAAACCGAAACATCGATATTACAAAACTTCAATTTAGAATGTCGATGAGATGCTATTTCTGTTCTTATCAAAAATACAACACAAATTAACAAATCCCAGAACCTTTATTCTTTACTTTACAACTACTTAAAAATATTTGAAAATGGTGAATTTGCTTTTGCAAGTCCTTTGCCCTGATAAACCCAACCGAACTTCTCCTTTTAAGATTTTTTTCTGTTTCAGTTGTTGTGTAGGATGTTCATGGCCCCAGTTTCCGCGGCAGTTGGAAGAACGACTGTACTGACCTGGTGCTCGTCGTCGTTGTTGTTAACTATGTGGTGTTGCGGAACTTGGATCTGAACGGGCACTTGGATGTTCGTGGTTGGGACCTTCAAATGGTGAGTCAATTAGATCTTTGGCTATTTTTCAGTGTTTGGTATGTGTTTGTGGTTGAATCAAATATAAGAATCATAAAACAGGAAATGTTTAAATAAATGCGCAACAAAGATATTAGCAAAATAATAATTAATAGAAAATAGAATTCCCGCCATTTTTTTTTCCAAGTTTTGTTAACTTTAAGAGGAAAGAACCTAAGCGCGAATATGCAGGTGTTTCAAATTTGATTTAATTTTAAGCGTATATATCACTATTCGATCCCGACTGACGCCAAATATTTCCAATTTTAAATGGCACAAAAGTGACCCCTGTGGTGCACTCTCCACGCCAGCTATGAGTGCCCGTGAGGTGACGCCTGGTAAGCGCCCACACGGTAAAATATATCGTCATCATTACCGATGTCTACATGTGTTGTAGATACTGGCACACCCAGAAATGGGTAATATGCCGTGATGATATATTTATTTATTTATTTATTTATTTATTTATATATCACTATTCAAAATGAGTACAAAAGCTTAATCAACATGGAACCGATTTTCAACTGTTTCCGAAAACGAGGTTATTTTGTATTACAAGAGAAGAAAAACTGACAAAGATAATGATCGAACAAAATTTTGTCTATGCCAGTCAGTAAATAGGCATGAAAATACAATAAAATTTGATATGAAACATTTTTTTAACAACAAAAAAAACATCTAAGATGCTTAAAGAGGTAAACAAAAAGTCTCATTTTTTGGGCCCCATTGAATTTATTTTTTGATGTAGAATTTATAAAAAAAAATTTTTTAATTTATATTCCAACATCCGTACAATATACATACATATTTCAAAAGCACCAAAGGAAACGTGTAGTACATTAATGGCCAGTTGCAATGTTTATAGTTAAATTTTAACTGTTTGTTAAATTGACAATATCGTATCAAAACAAAATGTCAAATGAATTGTTAAATATTATTCTTAAAATTTCGATATGCACTCATTTTTAATAACCTGTAGTTAAAACTAGCCATAAATGTTCTTTAATTTTTGTAATAATATAAATTGAAATTCAGACTAAATAATTTCAAAATGAGACTAGATAATTTCAAATTAAGAACCCTCTGAAAAAAAAAACAAAATTTAACAAACGGTGATAGCATTCGTATTGTTTTTGATATTTTAAATTAATTAATAATTAAAAATACCTTACTTGAAGAAAGTTTAGTCTGAAAACGTTAAAAAAAATATGTGCACTTTATAATAATAATGAAAATTGGAGAACTCTTTCGAATACATTAGGAATCGAAAAATCCACATCTTATCGGTGGGTAAATCAACATGAAATTGAATTTATTTAGTCTCAATTTGAAGTCGTTTAGTCTCAATTTGAAGTTTTTTTTTAGTCTTAAGTTGAAAAGTTATGGATCCGCGAAATTACTAGTTCAAAAAATTAAAAACTTTGAATATTATTTCTGATTAATATTTGCTGTATTCTATTTGACTGAGCGCTAATACTGAGCAAAATTGAAGTGAGCAAGGATATGTGAGCGCTCTATTACTGCTCACTTCACAAATAGAACGGCAGATTCTACATGGCATCCGTGCGCATGAGCGACAACTGTCAACATTGTTCACCACGTGTTTACGTTCTCTTCAGTGGATGTTTTGTGGATAAAATGTCTTCAGAAAGCGATTTTGATATGGATATATTTGTAAGTATCACATGTATAGGAATTTTATTTTGAAATGTAACAAGGGTTAATTAGGTTTGTTGGGTTTCCTCTCATATTTATTTCACTTTTAATTCATTTTTTCTTTCTACTTTCAGTTTAGTGACACGGATAGTATTATGGAATCCGAATCCGAATCTACCTCTTCCACGGATGAACAGAACTTCGAGCCAAGGCGAAAAATAGTAAAAATTCAATTATTCGCGGAAATCATTGTTCAGCAGTACGATGATGAACAATTTCAAAAACATTTTCGTTTAACGCGGATAACATTTAATTATTTACTTCAAAAGTTCTCTGCTGCAAATGTAGTAGCATCTTACGTTTCTGGCCGCAAAAATATTGCAGCAGAAAAGTATTTACAAATGACTTTATGGTACTTAAGTAACCAAGAAACGTACAGGCAAATTTCGGACAGATTTGATATCACTCAGAGTGCAGCACATCGCTGCATAAACGTCGTAATTCAGTTTTTAGTGAATTATAGCAATGAATTTATTATTTGGCCAGATGAAAATTCACTTAGTAAAATAGAAGAAAATTTTGGGCATATAAAAGGTATACGAGGAGTAGTAGGAGCAATAGACGGTTGCCATATCAATATTAAAAAGCCAAGCCAAGATATCCAACACAATTTTTGCAACAGATATAAAACTCACAGCATACTATTGCAAGCTGTTTGCGATGATAAAAAAAGATTTATCGATGTTTTTGCTGGGGAGCCAGGATCATTACACGATGCTAGAATGCTGAGAAAATCAAGTCTGTACGACCGATGCAATTCAGGTGAATTGCTCGGCCAATACTTTATCTTAGGAGACTCAGCATACCCCAGTCTGCCTTGGTTGGTACCACCATTTAAAGATAATGGTAATATTAGTCGACAACAGAGAGAATTTAATTACCAACATTCCGCGACTCGTGTCGTAATTGAAAATGCCTATGGGTTACTAAAAGGGCGTTTTCGACGTCTTAAAATGTTTGAAAACAATAACATAAGTTTTATTACAAAGTGCGTTGTAGCAGCTTGTGCATTGCACAACATATGTATTAATTTAAATGATATCGTAGACTTTGAAGAGAAGAATATCGCAAGCGAAGATAGTGAACTGCAACAGAATGACAATTTATTATTTCACACATCGAGTGACGATAGGAGGCAAGAAGTGTTTAACAATATGTTTAGCAGTTAATGTGTTCACTAGATTTATTATTTTATTAATCTTTTTAAATAAAAATATATAAATAAAGCATGTTTTTATTTAAAGTAGTATCCTTTTATTTCTATTGAAACCGTACACAAATATTATAATATGGAAATATATTTAAAAACATAAACAGCATTATAAAATTAAATACACTTAGGAACATATACATTTTGCCTAGAAATATGAAGTAAATATTAACAAACATAAAGGACATTATTTGAAAAAAATATATATTTTCAAAAACAGTTGTTTTATGTACAAATAAAGTACCTAACGAACATAAAGATCATTATAAAAGAAAACAAAATTAATATTTATTAGCAACATTGTATTCAGTCAACTATTCTCTCATTGTGTGTTTTTTTAGTTTAACTAATTCCTCCAACGCAGCCACTTTTCTTTCTTCCAGTTTAATTTTAGTGTCCATATATTCAGATAACTTTACTGCTCTATTTTTCGCCTCTTCTTTTTTCACATTTAAGTACTCTATTTTCGTTTTTAGATATTCCAAGTTGGTATTTTTTTTCCTTTTCATACTTGTCGGTGTTAATTCTAATTCTGTGTTTGGTGTAGAAAGTTCTTGAGCTTGTGATGATAAAATGCCAACATTTTCTTCGAGTGTATTTGTACCTTCATGTTCTTTGAGTGATTCTGTTGATTCTGCTTCAACAGCTTTTGCTTTATTTGTTATAGTGGCAACATCTATAGAAGTTGTATTAGCAATGGAAGGTTGTGTACCAAGAAAAGAATCCATTTGCTCAAAAAAATTAAATTTTGCCGGTGCTCTTCCACTTTTACTATTAATGTCTTTACATGATTTATATGTTCGTAATAAATTACGCCACTTTCTATTGCACATATCAAGAGTAACCTAATAAATAAATAAATAAATAAATAAATAAATATATATATATATATACTAGTTCTTTTTTACTTACTTCTATTTTTTGACTAATCAACTCATTGCATATATTCTGCCAAACACGTTTCCTTTTTGTTGGGTGATTTAAGTCATAGTAATGCTGTTCTACGGCATAAATTAATGCTAATGTACTTTGGTAACCCCATGAAAATTTTTCTGTAGTTTCTTCAGAATTCTGTGAGCATACAGGGTTATCAAACGAATGTATTGGATTTTCTTCCTCCAATTCTCCAGTCGCATTTTCTATTGGTATTGGTTCTGAATGAATTTTGGCATGTGCCAAGAACATATTATAAATTTGCACATCTAAAAAAGAAACATTTCTGTATTAATATTTTATTCTCAAATTAAACTTTCAGAAAAAATACCTGCTTCAGCCTTCATTGCGTCCTCCTTGGATACTACCAAATTATATTGGTAGTTCTTCTCTCTCAATAGAAGATTGACATATTCATTTAAAGTTTTATCACACATATTTATTGACAGATTTTTGCAAATATGTACACAACAACAAACCACGACAGTTTGCTCACTTGCTCAAATGAAGTGATCACCCCGAATTTTTGCTCGATAGGGGAAAGGAGGGAAGCAAGATGCTCAGTTCAGCTGGAACTGAGCAGCGCAAATAGAACAGCAATAAATTTTCAAGGTTTCAATTCTGCTCACTTGTAACTGAGCGCTCACATCTGCTCAGTCAAAAAGAATACAACAATTTTAACGTTATTCCTATTTGAATAGAGTGCACTGCATTATTAAAATAGATCATGAAAACTTGCACAAATATAAAAAAAATTAACAACAAATAAATATTACCAAAACGAACTTAGCTAACTTAAACTAATAAAAGAAATAAAAAAAATCCGTTTACATTACCTGTACCTGTATAGTAACCTGCTGGGCCCCTGTACTCGTCGTAGTAGTCGTCGTCTGACTCCCCCCCTGTTGTTGCTGGTTCAATTCCTCCTTCAATCTCCTCGCCATGTGACTCCTCATGTGTTTCCTCAGATGATCCTTCCTGTAGAACCCTTTCCCGCATTCTTCACACACTTCATTCTTCTCTCCGGAATGAATAACATAATGAAGATTGAGATGTTCTTTACGTTTGAAGCCTTTCATACAAACTGAGCAGAGAAACGGTCGTTCTGGGTTGTGTCCGAGTTTATGACGCTCGAGGTGCTCTTTGCGTTTCAAACCAGCGCCGCAGATATCGCAGATGAAACGCCGTTCGATTTTATGTCCGACTAGATGTTGTTCTAGTAGTTCTTTTTCTGGGTAAGCCATGTGGCATTCTGGACAGCAGAAAAGAGTTGTGCCGTCTAAAGCAGTTGCGATGTGGACTTGTCCGGGTTTGGGTCGGCGTGGTTTCGGGGGTTTCTTTTTGTTTTTCTTTTTCTTTTTGGGTTTGTCTCCTTCCTCGGCTTCTTGTTCTTGTTCGACGATGTCAGCGACTATCAAACCTCCGGTGTCGACTTCTGCCGGTTGGGATTCAACGGATGTCTCTCCTAAAGATTCGCTCAAAGGAGAATTCTCAACCTGAGCTTCTCTTTTGATGCTTTCCGCACTCAATTTCAAGAATTGTTGGATACTCATTGGAAGGGCTGTTGGAAGTCTTTGAATGTAATCTGCAACATTGCTTGTTGCTATGGATTGCCAGGTTGTAGGTACGTTTGAAGTGCTAGGTTGTTGTTGGATGAATTCTGTTGTTTCTTGGTTGTCTTTCATAGAGTTTTCTGTTTTGATGAGAGCAACTGGGTGGATGTCTTTGCTCTTTTCGCCTTCCTCGCGAGAGGATTGGGCTTGTGCAGCTTGAATTAGTTGTAGATCTTGAGGTTGAATTGCGGCGACCACTGTCATGCCTTCGGGTATGCCTTGTTGATCTCCTACCTTCAAAAAGAGGGAAGATTTTCGTAAATTAAACATAAAACTTGCGTCTCATTCACATTCATACAAGATATTTAAATTTTATAAATACAATAAATTTGTCATTAAAAGTTCAAAAATTGGCATTAAACTAATCTAAGTGTAGATGGTCTGTGACTAATCCATTACCCGACGATTTCATGCAAATGCAGTGTTGCCAATCTTATGATAATTATTGTACTTGTAAGATAATTTGGGTAGGTGTAAAGGAAGGAATAAGTACGAATTCCTTATATAAAAAACTTTCTTAAAATTGATGTAGGTCTTTATGAGCCAACTTTTTGAGATAATTTTAATAGGCACCACAGGAATCTTCAATCGTCTATCGTTTGTTTTTGAACTACAAGCTAAAACTTGTTTTTCGCTTATTTTGAAAAATATCTCGCTTATTATGGAGAAATAAAGGAAAAATATTTCGATACTTTTCATAAATTTGTTTTTTTTTTTTTATTATTATTATTTTTCAAACCTTAATAATTCTCGAGATATAACGAAACATAACCCCAAAAAATTAATAATTTAAGTTTTATTCATATTTAAAATAAAACAAAAATTACATCATTGAAAAGCTTATAAAATAAGGAATAAGATGATACTATTTTCAACATGGTTTCCATTCAAAAAATATGTTTGAGTCGTATCTCGAGATTTATTGCTTTGAAAAAATCTAATTATACCACGTTATTCTACGTAAAAAACAGTATAAAAAGAATCTAAACATTTTTTCTTTATCTCTCATAATAAGCGAGACATGAGGTAGGTATTTTCCAAATAAGCGAAAAAAAAGTTTAGCGTGTAGTTCAAAACCAAAAAACGATTCGTAATAAAAAAAAAAACAGAACTTTAGTGCCTTGGTACATAAATAATTATTCAAAATTTGAGAGAAACCTCATATTAGAAAAAATAACATGTTAAATAATTTTGAATATTTTTTACTATAGTCATTATTTCTTTCCTTTGTCTCGAATTTCATTGTAGTAGAAATAGAAGAAGGAACTAAATAATTTTGGTCGAAGAAAATTCTGCATAATTCTGAGAGTTTTTAATGAATTCATATCGTTTTTTTTTACAAGTGTATAAGAATACTATTAATTTTTAGAAATTTACATATTCATATTATTTAATATCTTTGTAGATAACATTTTTCGACAATGATATCTAAACCGGAAAATTTATAATCAAATTCTTCAAAGATTTATCATTTAAATTTGTAACGAAAAAAATGTTTACTACAAACTATCATTTTTATATTAATTGGTGACTAATAAAATGTTACTATCTATCAAAAATTCAATATTTTTCGCGAAGTAATATACTGTTAACTTATTTGTTATCGAAATTTGAAACCACACAAAAATGATAGCATTTGTATAGAAAGAATTTTTAATGTTAATGTAACATGAATTACAAATTGATTATAGTAAAATGTTGTCACAGTGTTCTGTTTAAACATAATCATTATAGCATATTACTCATATTTTCAAACATATAAATATCCTGTATACATATTTCTATGTAGAATAAAATTTTTGAAAGAAGTCCGATCAAAGCCATGTACGAATTGCATCTATGAATTACGATTTTATGCTGTCAAATTTAGTAGTATCGTTTACATAGTTTTTATGAGGTACACAAGATATTATGTACCCTCATAAAAACTAAGTAAAAGACACTACTAAATTTGACAGCGCAAAATCTTAATTTATAACAATTCGTAGATGGTCTTGATCGGACTTCTTTCAAAAATTTTACTGTACATATTTTTATACCTATTCGATAGCGTATTTTTTTCTGAATTCAACCATGTATTCATTTTGTATATTTGCATAATAAAAATATTGAGAAAAATTCAATTTAAATAAATTTTATTTTTATAATTATTTATCAGTAGGCTATTTATGAACAAAATATAATAAGTGTTTTGAGTTTGTAAAACGGTTAAGGTTTCATTAGTGACGGGTTGCCGAGTTAAACAGGATATTTGCAAAACCAGGGTGAATATTTTGTTATGGCAAACCTCACATTTAATACTGTGATCCTAGTTCATAAACAAAAGAATGTTTTTTTTTACATTTATTAGGTTATTAAAGTCTATCGCAGATAAATATTGTACGATACACATAGATAAAGCATCTTTAGTCACCCACGGGTCTTAAAACCCTTGCTGCACTCGGGTTTTAATCTGGCCCATTCGTGACTAAAGACTAGCTTTACGTACTTGTATCGTAAATAACTATTTATTTCATTGCCATCCTAAATAATTTAAATTACTGAAAAATAACCATAAAAATTAAATTTATTTAAATTTCAATTGAATTTTTCTCAATATTTTTGTTATGTAAGGATATAAAATGATTACATGGTTGAATTCAGAAAAAATACTCTATCAAATGGGCTTAAAATTATATACCATTTCATTTAAAATATATATAACTTCGTTTTTGTAACTATTTATTTTATTATAAATATTTTCACCTCTTGGTCTTCTATAAAATTGTCTAATAGTGTTTTACTATATTTTTAATAATATAAAAATTATTTCAAGTAGATCATTTACCTGTTACACCCTGAATATTTATCCAAACTTACTTCTTTCGACTCATCCACATTCATACAAAATTTCCTGGCTCTTTTCTCAAGAAGTGGTCTACTTGAAAAATCTTAACCACTCTTTGAGAAAATGAGTAAATAATTTTAAGGTTAGGGGTAACTTCTAATTGCAGTTGCACACCTGACACTTACAGCCCGATTCACAAAACAGTTTAAGCTAATCCTCGTTTTTGGATTAGTGAATTTTGTTCTAATCCAGTATTAAAAATTTAATCTTCATAATATTATCAAAAAAGGTAGATACTAGGAATAGATTAGACTATATTTTACGAAATAAACTGTTAAAATTATAGTAGAATTCGCTAATTCAAAAATGAGGATTAGCTTAAACTTTTTTGTGAATCGGACTGTTAAATTTTAACCTAGGCTTAAATAAAAAAAAAATGCAAATCGAATTTTTTTTTTCTTTTCGATACGATATTGTCAATTTGATGAACACTTAAAATTTAAGGGACAACGGTGCAACCGGGCATAAATCGTTTAAGAATGATTTCGTATTTTGTACAGTAATGTACTATTTTAATATACTCAAAATCGTACAGTAATGGGTTACTTCACAACATAGCAAACGTTACTGCATAGCAACGGTTTCGTCATTAAAATTTTGACACAAGGAATTGTTAATTTTTTTTTTAACTTCTAAATCATTTTCCATGTTCTTTTCATCGTCTAGATCCATCGTTTTGCAAATCGATCTCCAAAAATTCATTTGTTTGGAGGTTGTAAGGTACAAAAAACAATAACTGTCGAGTTACTTTGTTAATGAGAATTAGACTCGATTTTTTCATCTCTGGTTAAACTGCCGGTTAAGTTAACTGTCGGTTATAAGAACAATGTGACATCAACGAATTGACACGTGTAATTTTTACAATGGGCTTCTTGCGTGGTACTGAAAATCTGATTTCTATCACTATATACGTAATGTTATGTTGAAAATATATATAAAAATATAAATTTTATTTTTAAAAAAATAGTTTTTTAGTAAATTAAGAAAGAAAATTTTCTGTGACGTCATTATATTGAACTGAAACTGTTTAAAAATGTAACGTATAGAAGGCATTGCGTGCAAGAAACTTTTAATTTGAATTTGACATTAGTTCATTTTTCTCTCTCTCGGGGCTCTCAAATATATTAATTACTTCACAAATAAACACATAGGGAGTTACATGTAATTTAAAATATCGATACCAAAAAGACAAGCTAAAATACTAACCCCAAAACTATTGTTGAAATGTCAAACATGAGATCTACATTACCCGTACAAACAAACGCTAAGGCTTTACGATCATTCATTGGTGCGGCGTAATTCTACGTCCTACATGGCGGGAATTCAAATAATCAAATTTCATTATTTTTTTTCTAGCTAATTAATAAAAATTCTGTCAAAAAGAAAAAATATGGGTAGCAAGTTTTTACCTGCTCTTCAAAAATATTAAATAAAAAAAAGGTACACAAGTAACCCATTTAGGCTATAATATCGATGCTGTGTTTTCCTTTTAACTGACAGTTAAATTAACACGCTGTTTAATCGGAGATGAAAATACCGGGCCTCAGACTACTAGGTTTTTTTAGTTGCTTTTAATTCAGTATATTATGCCACAAAAAAAATTCAAATTTTAATACTAATATAAAATACGAAAAAATAGTGTACGTACCGTGTCAGAAAAGTGATTTTACTGTACTCGTATGGCATTTAAGTACTCTCTATCGCTCGTACTTAAACTTGCCATATTAGTCTAGTAAACTTTCACTTTTCTTAACTTGGAACGTAATATAATATTATTAGGCATCACTTCACGGGCTCTCAAAATAGTCGAAAATTGGAAATAATAATAAGAAACGCAACTGGTTAATACACAATATACTACATCCATCCACGCACACACCACTACGAAACAGTAAACAATAATCCCTTTCTTACCTGTAATTGCACTCCTTCAGCATTCTGCCCTTGTGGGCTATACGCTACAGTCAACACCGTCGTTCCTTGCTGGAAAGTCTGTATCGGTATCTGACTAATATGATACTTGGGGCTCTGCACATTGCTACTCTGCGTTACGGGTGGTGCTGGCACCACTTGTATCTGCACGGTTTGTTGCGGGTCGCCGGGTTTAGCCCCAGGCATGGTAATAGGCAACGTGATCACCGTCTGTTGGTTGCTCTGCGCGGGCGTGGCGAAACCGGAACCGTCTACTGGACGGAGGTAGTGGACGCCACCTTCACCGCCGGATAAAACGCCGACCACTTGGCCATTGGCGGTGGTGATGTTTTGGGTGAATTTAGCAGCGGTGAATTGGGTGGGTAAGGACCCAGAGAATGGGACGCCGAACGGGGTAAAATTCATTTTGGGACGTTGAAATCTGGAAGAAAATTAAAATTTATGCAAATTATTTTACACTCCTTATAGGTAAATTCGTCCCGGATTTTAGCTCTATTGAAAAACAACCATGCGCCATACGAAATAATTTCCGTCTACACACGAATTGTCTCGATGTATGCCGACTACTCCAGCAGCAGGCTTTCAATATGCTTCACAGTCACTGTTCGTACGCGCATTCCAGTTAGTATATATTTCAGTGCTGTATATACTCTGACGTCACATTCTGTTACAGATGACGTGAATTTTTCGAAATATTACACAAATTTCAATACTAAATTGTAAAATATCCTCGAAAATATCTAATGGGTTATTTCGTGATTTTTACAATATCTTCTGAAATTTAATACTTAGAAGGCATATAAAAATTCTTGCAACACCCCTATTCAGAGTTTTGCATTGGCGACATTGAGTATATATGAATAAATACGCCTGCGCACATGTTCACAATGAATTTTGCATCATAAGAGTGATTATAATATAAATATAAAAATGATCTCAACTAAATCAAATGTATCAGTTTCGTTATATACAGGGTGTTTCAAAGAAAGTGTAAAAATTTTTAGGAGAAGATTGGCGATTCAAATTAACTTTTCCGGCCATTATATATCAGTGTTGTGACGTCACAACACTGTACGAGCTGTCAATCTGTTATTGATATAATAAATTTTACGCTTTTTGAAAAAGTTTAAAAACATGAAACTTGTGTTAAAGGATATTTTATATAGCCTGCAATCACTATAAAGTTTCTTTAAAGGAAAGGAAATAATATATTTTTTACAATCTTTAGTTCAAACTTTGTCCACCAGATAGAGTTTGCTTAACTTGAATCGCAAAGTAAAGAAAAGCTTAATCAACATGGGTCCGATCTTCAATTCCGAGATATGAGGCATTGAAAAATGAGTTTTTACGGGGTTTACCTCTGCTATCTTGAAAACTATAAGAGTTACGACTTTAATTAAATAACACTTTTTGTTAAACTTTCAGAGAAATTGAGAAAAATGTTTCATATAAAATTATATTGTTATTTTTTATAGTCTATTTACTGACAGACAAAATTTTGTTGATCAATATTATTGTCAGTTTTTCTTTGATTTTTCATTTATCTCGAAAACAGTTGAAGATCATACCTATGTTGATGCTGAAGATGTCTTAAGCCCGAAACGTAATTACAGATTTTTACAACATACGCGGACCATTTAAGCCTTTTCATTTCAAGAAAATAGCTTTGGTTTTAGATAGGGATATAAATTTTGCCCTTTGATTAGTTAGAATACTAACCCAGTTTACAAAAGTGAAAAAAATATCACTTGTTAGGTGTCAATTATCAAATAAAATCGACAGAATTAAGCGATATTTAACCATGTTTTGATGTAATTTTTAATATTCAGGACTCATACATTGTACAGATAAAAATATTTTTATTATTGACACAGTTTGATTTCACGAATTTAAATGATTTATTTAATGCATGTAAAAACGGTCGGCTTTCAAGCGCCATCTGCTATTTTCTTACGTGAAATGAAGTATAGATATCATCGACCGGTAGTATTTACTCAAAATATTAGTACCCAGACTAACTAATTACCATGACTACCATTTAGAAATACATTCGGGTGATTAAAAAACAACTGAATTTCTTTCTTCAGTCAACGCTTAATCACCCCTGTTTAAGAGTAATTACTATCGGTCATTGAATTTAAATACTTCCATTATTAAAATAAATATATTATCTTTGTTTTTTCATTGTTAAATGCTTTAATCTATAGTACGTTTACTCAAATCGTGGAAATTTCTATATAGTTTTACCACAAAAGTGGTTACCAGATAATTAATGATACAAAATAAAGAAATATTTATCTTGCATTTTACTCATTGCTATTTATATGGATTTAAATGCAATTAAAAAATAATAATTACTAACGAGTTTGAAATTAAGGGTTGATAAAGAAAAATATATATAAATTATAGATAATACATATTTTGGCTGTAGGTAGAAAATACTTGTGCAAATTATAATAGCTATTTATGTAATAAGTTGCGAAATGATAGTGTTTTAAGCACGCGACGTGAAATTTGTACACACGAGCGTAAGCGGGTGGTACAACACGTCAAGTGACTAAAACACTCATTTGGCAATGTATTACATACAAGATTTTTTATAATATCGTTTTGATACAGATTATTTATTCTCAAATATCAACAATTTGAATTTTTTAAAATTAAAAAATAGGCAGACGTCAGGTTCATCTATTCGTTGCTAAATGACAATCAAAAAGTTGTTATGTTGTTATGAAACGCTAGTACAAAAATAATATAGTGAAATTATGAAACAAATATTCATATATTTTAACTCCCCTATTACAGCCTTACTTGAACGTATGTGAGTAATCTTATACAAAATATAATTTAAAAAAATTAAATTTATTTATGAAATTTAAATAATCATTGAATAATTACTTCACGGTTTATGCTTCCACAGAATACAAAAGTTTTTGTTTATAAACTTTTAAAACTTACCAAACAATCCGAAACACACACAACTAAAAGTCCAATTTCCTGTTGGTATAGTAGCCCAATCAATTTGTTTATTATTTCATCCGATTACACATAGTTTAAAATTTTGAAAAAATGTTTAAAAACAAAATTTTGACATGTATGTCCTTGTATTTTTGAATTTAGAGGGGATGCACACACCACAGTGCGTATGTGGCAGTGGAACTGAGTGTCTCTTTTGAAAGTGGGGTAGAGATAGAGAAATCGTCGGGGATAGCCTACTTACCTACTTGATCTCAGCTCAGCTACACTTTCACCTGCAACGTAGATCGAGTGCTACCTTCGGTTAGTTTCTGCCATTACTGAAATCAACAGGTTTCTATGTATTAGTGATAGTTTATAGTGGTAGTGGTAGTCGTTAAAAGAATTGCACAAGAAAACTTTTACTTTAACATTGAATATTTTCCCAGCTGGTTCGTTTGTAACATTTGCTCATGAAACAAGTTATGGGCGATGATTTCATTGCTGATTGATGCGAAAGTATTTATCATTATCAAGAACTCTTAGCTTACAATATTAAAAACATTAATAAATAGAACAAAGAATATTTAAAATAGCTAAATAAAAACGTTTATAATAGAGAAACTGTTACACAAACTTGTTTCCGAGGCTTATTAATAATTGCGAATTCCCACAAGAAAATCAATTGTTACATAATCAAGTTATTTTTAATTAAAAACGGAGGATAAATGCATGAATCATGATAGCATTAGCCAATAAAACGCAAATAATTATTCATAATGGGCGAGACAAAGGAAGAATATATAATCAATTGAAATTTCGATAAAGTGCGGAATACGTAAAACGGTCAGGGCTTTCCACAATGACATAACGGTATTTTTGTCGTGATCTCATAAGGTTTCCTTGTTTTAACATCATTAAAAATCCATAACAGACAATTCCACAAAAGTCTGGATATAGTATAGGAAAAATGGGGAACACGTAAAACGGTCATGGCTTTCCACAATGACAACGGTAATTTTGCCGTGTTCTTACAAGGTTTCCCTGTTTAACATCATTAAGAACCCACAACAGACATAATTTCACAAAAGTCTGGATATAATAAAGGCAAAATGGGGAATATGATTAGGAATAAAGTAAAACGTATCAGGTTAACGACCTTGGGCGTTTAAAATAAACTACGACAGCGCAAATCGCAAGGCGTAATCTATGACGATGACGTCGACAGACGTGGTGGAGGAAAGTGGTGGTGGATCAGGAAGAATGTGGGGATGAATATCCTACCAGATTTCACTATGAGCACCCCTTCCACAAATTCCACTTCACGGCGACGAAGCTCCCTTCCCTAACTCACCCGCAGACCCGCGAAGGCAAAACGGCAGAAATGCACCCACAACTCCACGAATAACCACACCAACCACAACTTGCTTAGCACTCGGATATTTACCTCGATCAGGAACACACGAAACTGTTTCTCTTCTCTTCGTCTACACAAAGCAACGGCACTTTTTGTCAAAAGTAGTTCACGTATGCAATGAAGCCCAGATCCGTTCACCTGCCAGCATTTTCTCTATTTTCAAGGTTTTCTTGCGTACGTACAGATGGCACGCGCAAGCTTAACTGCGCAGATAACGAGCGGAAATTATAAATTTTAACTTCTACATCCATTAAAACTTACAACAAACTTTTTAATTTTTCACTTTTTTAAACATTGTTGAAATTTACAATTGTTGTATAGGTTATATTTGCTTCAAAATACAATATTAATTATTTAAACACAATTTTCGTTGATATTATTTATTCAAAACACAGTTATAAAACAAATAAATGCATAAATTCGTAAATATATTACATATATTCCGCAATAACATCCTCAGTAAGTCATTAATTTGTAATAAATAATAAAAATAATTTAACCAAATTATTAAAATCTCCGCCCAACTATTTTTCAACCAATCATATGCCAGTATTTTGACAGTAGCTTAATAAAAACTTTTGTGTATATAAATTGAGGTAATTTAATAAAAGTACAACATATTTTCAATAAAAACTATATTATAAATGAAAATTTTAGACGTACATCAATTTTCAATTCCATAAAAAATCATTACTGTTTTTATCTCGTGCAAAAGTGTTGACGTCTTAAAATTTGCACATCATGGAAAAACACTTGGAGCGATTAATGGACGAATTGTAAGAAAACTAGACAATATTATTATTATTGTTATATATTAATAACAAATAATTACAGAATAGGGACTAAAAATGTGACAGGATGTGTTTTTGCGGATCATTTGGGCCTGTGTTTAGGAGGTAACCTAATTGTAACACGACAAAAATAATTATTTTAACAGTTGTATTATTTAGCTAAGGGCGAAGCCTCGACTGAAAGCAGCGGGGTGTTAGTAGCCCTTACAGAACAAGTGACAAAACTCGAACCACAAAGCGGTTTGCCTGTTATTTGCCTAGAAAGTGATACTCGAACATGCATGATTCAAAGATCTGGAACTATAACTGGTGCCATTTTTAAAAATAATTCTAGTTCATAAGATAATCAGACTGAAATATTACTATTTTATTATTGTTATGTAAAAATGTATATTCCTATCAATAAATAATTCATTATTATTCAATGACCTTTGATTTGAAAACATTTAGGTTAGGTTAGTTTCGCGATGAGATCATTTACAATAAAATGGATCCACAAACAGAACTACGTAAATTAAGCCCGGGAAATCTTTTCGCACTTGTACAAATATTAGAATACGATGAGTCTTGGAAACGCTTGATGGCTATAATACCAAAATATTTGTCGTTAGAAAATTTCGAGTGCAAAATAGCTATTAATAACCTGCCCAAATATACCACCGATCATTTTAAGTAAGTTTTCAGTCACATATTCTAATAATAAACTCATTAAATAAACTTTTAGGTTGATTGAAAATGCTGGTAATCAATATAGAAAACCCTGTGCAGAGATTTTGTTTGAAGAATGGGGCACATCTGGACGAATCAGGCCTAGATTGGGGCACTTGTTACGTTTATTGGAAAGGGCCGAACTTTATAGAGCTGCTGATTATGTAGCAGTAGATTTGTTAAATAGTAAGTCATTAATAGCTGAAACATTAAAATTTAAGGGGACATAAGTGCCATTTTATGTAACAATTCGTTAGCGGCAACTTTTTTGTTAATATTCTATTTTAGTATGTACTTGTTTGGGCTTGGTTTATAAAACGAAACAATATCGATAGTTACGTCTTTTATTAATATTCTTTCGAGTATTCTTTTGGCACTTTAATCTCATCTTTGTACTGGTGTCTCATTTTCGAAATTTCTTATCAAGGTCAAGTTAAGTTTTTGAGAAAAGTTTAATAGTCACCATAGGAATTTTCATTTGTTTTTGAGCTGCAGACAAAAACTAGTTTTTCGCTAATTTCAAAAATATGTCATCTTAATTATTATGATAGTTGAAGAAAAATTGTTTGGACAAATTTTGTACCGTTTTCTACGTAGAATAAAATGACGTAGGTTATTAGATTTTTTAAAACTTAACTGTCGAGATATTACACAAACTTATTTTTAAATGGGAACCTATGTTGATAATAGTCTCATCTTTTTGCTTATTTTATAAGCTGTTCTATAAAATACGGGTGTGCAACGAAAGGCGAAACATAGGAATTTTAACATTTTAAAAATGTGCGGAAATTGGCAAAAGTACAAGAATTATAAGTTATTCAAAAATAATTTTGGCTTAAAAAAGTCATCATTTAATCCAATATAATATCTGTAACATTAGATATTTAGAAAATAAAATGACATTTTCGTCAAAAATCAAATAGCTATAGAAATACCTAAATATTTAATGCTGAATTATAACAACAATGTAGACATATTGATTACAACAATTTAAGATTAACAATACTAAAGTGCATTGTCAGAATTTTGTTTTATTTGTTTTTTTTTTTATTTCCATGGCTATCTGATTTTTGACGAAAATGTCATATTTTATTTTCAAAATATCTAGAGCTACAGATATATTCTACAGCATTAAATGAAGACTTTCTAAAAGTAAAAATTAATTTTGAACAACTTTTCATTCTTGTACTTTTGTTCTAAAATGTACAGGAAAGCCATTTTGCGCACGTTTTTAAAATCTTATGTTAAACTCCTACGTTACGAGTTTCGATGTATTGTTTTAAAAATGAATAAAACATGAATTATTATTTTTTTTTGGGCTAAAAAAATTGAAACAAATGACAAAATACACCTTTTGTCCATTTTTAATATTATTTTATTCAGTTTTTCTCATTTCTTCAATTTAATTGATTACCCCCAGTTTCATAAAAGACAGATAAAAAATTACTTCCATAGTAAATTTATTTAAATTGACAAATTCGAATCAACTTTATTCATTTCATAGCATGTATATAGTGTCTCCCATTTAGAGGTGCCACCATTGGGATCTCGAGAACTATAAGAGATACGAGGGCACTAGATAATGACAAAAAACTGAATATTATTGATTTTTTCTTTTTCAAATAACTTCTAAACTATTAGTAATTGAGAAAAACGTTTTAAATACAAAAGATAGATATTTTTATTAGCTAACCAATGGCGTACAAAATAATTTTTTATATCCGTAAATTTTCGAGATATAACACAAACTTATATTTTTTTAAATAGAACCCATATCTGATTTTAGTCTCAAAAAAATAATTCTTTTTTTCTCTTTTCAATGATGTAAGGGTTATTATGTTTTATATTTGTTTTGCCTTCAAAATTATTATTTTTTCCTTATTTTGTATTAAATTTACAATTATTTTTAAAATATTGGTAGATTTCTATTTAGAAATACTCCTTGTATTTAAATAATTTATATCGTTAGAAAATTTAGCTCAAAACTCGTATCAAACTAATTTTTATAATATTTTGTATCAGGTCGCCCTTGGCACATTATAGCGTAATTTGTAATTATGAGTCTAGAATGAAAATTTCAAGTAATAAAGGCATAAAACAAATTATTTCGATCAAATACAATATAATTAATAAAAATAATAATGTTTTTTTGGGATATAATAAGAAAGTTCAGAAAAATAAAGAGAAAAATTAAATTTTAGGAGCAAAACAATATAAAACATAATAACCCTTACATCATTGAAAAGAGAAAAAAATAATGATTTTTTAGAGACTGAAATCAGATATGGGTTCCATTTAAAAAAATATAAGTTTGTCTTATATCTCGAAAATTTACGGATATAAAAATTTATTTCGTACGCCACTGGTTAGTTAATATAAATATCTATCTTTTATATTTGAAACGTTTTTCTCAATTACTAATAGTTTAGAAGTTATTTGAAAAAGAAAAAATCAACAATATTCAGTTTTTTGTCATTATCTAGTGTCTTATGAGAAATTTTGGAAAAACAAAAGCACATCTGAGATGGCCTCCCAAAGGCGCACAAAAAGTTCCATTAATCAACATCGTATCTCTTATAGTTCTCGAGATCCCAATGGTGGCACCTCTAAATGGGACACACTATATTAGATATTAAAATTACTATCAAAAGTTCGACTATCATTTCAAGGAATAAATTTTATTTACTTTGGAAGTAAATTTATCTGTCACTTATAAAACTGACCATTAAGAATAATTTTGTGAACATACAGCCCGATTCACAAAAAGGTTTAAGCTAATCCTCATTTTTGGATTAGGGAATTCTACTCTAAAAAATTAATAATTCATGTCTTATTTATGTTTAAAACAAAAGATAATAGACTTCTCATATATTATTAAAATGTTTTAAAAATAAGCAAAAAGATTAGACTATTTTCAACATAGGTTCCCATTTCAAAAATCATAAGTTTGTTATATCTCGAGAATTATTGTTTTGAAAAAATCTAATTTCACCATTTTATTCTACGTAAAAAACGGTATAAAATTTAACTGAATATATTTTCTCACTAATAAATAAGATGTGAGATATTTTCAAAATGAGCGAAAAAACGAGTTTTTCTGGTAGGTCAAGAACAAAGGACGATCGAAAATTCCTATGGTGACTTTTCTGGAAAAGTTGACTCAGTAATGTGCAAACGATTTTGCTCTATCGTTAATATTTCTCGAGATACCTTAAAAAAACATCGAAAATGAGACACCCGTACTTAAATATTTCAATTAAATTTTAAATTTAGGATTTAAGAAACACTTATTAATGTATAAAATTTTAGTTGCACCGCCAGTAAGACCAAAATCTGGACCAGCTGCAAAAATAGACACATCCATCACTGATTCGCCGATAAACAGTTCAAATAATAGAAATATCGAACAGTTGTTGGAGCAAATACGTTATCCAAGCTCACTTCTTAATTCTAGCTCTTACATTAACAATAACATCAATCAAAACCCTCAACAACACAAAATAATTATTCCCAAAATAATAGTAAACGATGAATCCAGTAGTTTCCACCAAATATGTCCCTCTCCTGTTACTCGATCTAATAATCCTTCTACACATTCTTCTAACGCGTCCCTCGATCAGTTAGAAAGAAAAATCGAACGTTATTCTCCAAATTTACCGGATAATTTAACCGAATCAACGTCTGTCAGTCGAACTAGTAGTTCGATTTCGGACATGATGCAGTTTTCTTCCGAAAATCACATACCTGCATTATCTGATCTTTTGCTAACCTCAAATTCTATTAATTCGTCAGAAATTGAAGCAAACAATTATTCGTTACCTCAAATAAGCGAATTGATACGGTCTGGAAGAATATCTCGCGAAGATATTGATAATATACCTCAAATATCTGCGCTGTTACAATCTGGACAAATTACGGAAGAAAATATTAGTAATTTACCCGATTTTAGTAATATAATAAATAGTGATCATTTGCCAGCATTTAGTCAAATTTTAGAATCGGAAATTGTACCCGCATTTAGCCAAATTTTAGGCGAAAATAAAACTGATTTGCCTGCTTTCAGCGAAATTATTCCGAATTCTAACGAAAGTAATATAGACGTCCCTCATATAAGAGTTATACTCGATTCCCAAAATCAGTCAATACCTAATTTTCATTTATTGCAATCAGACAAAATTCCAAGCTACGAACTGAGTCGAAAATCATCCCTATCACCTGTTAACATTACATCCCGAACAACTTGTGCGTCTCCTTTACCGAATTTGTCTTTAAATACAGTCCTTCCTCACTTTACTTACCTAGAACTCGAGAATTGCACCAAAAATTTCGAAGAAGAAATGTTAAACAGCCATCATTCTGTCTATGAGAGCGAACCTAAAGGCAGAAAGTTAGGTTCAGGAGCGTTTGGGTCAGTTTATTTAGGTATAGGGTTGTTAGACAAACCTGTGGCTGTTAAAAAATTAAATTTGAATGGTGTGAATGTTGTAAATGTTGATGATACGATTACAAAACAGTTCAGGAATGAAGTTGAGCTTCTTTGTAAATACAATCATGAAAATTTGTTGTCGTTGCTTGGGTATTCGTGTGATGGTCCAACATATTGTTTGGTTTACGAATATATTTGTGGAGGAGCGTTAAAAGACAGACTACAGGTAAATATAAGATTTAAGAGCCCAAATTCATAATATTTCGACTGGATTACATTTTCAACAAAGTATAAAATCTACACAAATGGTTAGAAATATCTACAAAATTCTTTCAGCTACTTTAAATATAAACCTTAAATAACAGTAATAAATTTACCGGTGCAAATCGAAAAGTGAGACATATGCGTTTAACATGGAAATTCAATTTTACTTTGGACAAACGTTACCTAATTATTTTATACAAAAATACTTCAAATAAAAGATATTTAAATTTTGCATTTTAAATCATGTGAAACGATTATTCTAGCTCTTCATATAAAAATAAAAATTAATTACAAAATTACAGTTTTTATAAGCTTTTAGTCTAATCTATATTTTAAACTAGTCGAAAGAATTTTCTCAGCATTTGCGTAGGTTTTATAATTTGTTTGTTGAAAATATAAACCGGCTGAACTATTATGAATTTGGGCTCGTATGTTAATTTAAAACAAAAAATATATTCGTATAATTTGAAATTTTAGTGTAAGGAGAATCGTTTAGTTTGGACAAATCGTCTGTATATAGCTTTAGGAACAGCAAAAGCAGTTTCGTATTTGCATACAGCGTATTCTATGCCTCTAATACATCGAGACATAAAAACGGCTAATATTTTACTCGATATAGCTGATAAACCGAAAGTAAGTCGCAAAATTCAACTATTAGCTGGAAAAGTATTGTAACAAACTCTAGAATGGGGAATTTTACAATTTTTTTTTTATTCTGAACTATTTCTAATTTTTTTGCTAAAATATGGACGATGTAATTTGCTTTAAAATTTGTAAAAATTCCATTAGAAAATGATAAAAGTTAAAGCTGATTCTAACATTACAGTCTCATATATTTTTTTTTCCTAAGTAACAGAATTTATAAAAAATGGATATTCTAAATGTTTAATAGTTCAGGGTTATTAAGGGCCAATCTTACCATCTCTGGTTAAAATTTTAACTACCAGTTAAATAAACAAAATCAAAACGAAATTAACTGTCAAATGACAAATTTATAATTGCTGTCAATAATTCGATTTAATATTGTTTATTTAACTGGCAGTTAAAATTTTAACCAGAGATGGTAAGATGGGGCCTTAGAGAATTAAATTGTTATATCATATAAAAATAAAACACAATAAGCATGTTCAAGAAAAATATATAAATATTTTTTCTACAACCGTTTGTAAAGTACAGGATGGAAAAGTGAGACATAGGCGTTTAATATGAGAAATCAGTTTTTTTTTGTGCAAACGTTATTTAATTATTTTATGCAAAAATACTTCAAATAAATGAAATAATTAGGTAACGTTTGCGTAAAAAAACACTGATATCCCATATTAAACGCCTATGTCGCATTTTTCGATTTCACTCTGTACATACTTTACGCACTCATTACAATACAGGGTGTCTCAGGACGAGCTTATGCTATCTATATTTTAAATACTATTTAATATAATTTAACGAAATTTGGTATCTAGGGGTTATCCAACATGCCCGTTTTAACTAAAATATTTTTAAAGCAGTAGCACTTCCGGTTTGACCTTATTTTTTGTCGTAGTACACATTTATGTAATAAAAAAGGGGGGATTCCATTTAAAAAAATTGTCTTTTTTGAAGTTTGTCAACTGTAATTTTGGTGTAACGTACCCATCACATTTTTATAAATAATCGAGGATTCTTCTATGGATAATTTAGCATAAAGTCTCCTTTATAAAAGGCTTTTTTCAGATTATAAAAATTCGATCTCGTTCCCGATATACAGAGTTTTGAAAATGTGCCGGATTTCAGACAAAAAATCAAAAAAAGTTGAATAACGCCGGAAGTAGTTGATCATGAGTAAAATGTTTTTATTGCTTCATATGTAAAATTTTCCGCTGCATTCAATGGTAAAATAAAATATACCGTATTCCATTTAAAATAAAAAAGTTGAGGTCAATTTCCGGTCAAACCGGAAGTGCTACTGCTTTGAAAATATTTTAGTTAAAACGGGCATGTTGGATAACCCCTAGATACCAAATTTCGTTAAATTATATTAAATAGTATTTAAAATATAGGTAGCGTAAGCTCGTCCTGAGACACCCTGTATATAAAGTGTTAACTTTTCAAACACTAGTCCATGAAAAGTAAATACGTTATATATGAAAATACTCATTATTATGAGAAATAGCACTAACATTTCGGTTGTAGGAAAAATATTGTATGCAACTCGTGTGTAAATAGTATTTTTTATCTCGTGCTAATTTCCGCACTCGACCAAAAAAGTATACATTACACACTTGTTACATAAATAACTATTAATAAAGGCGTAAATTAAAAACTTTCCAACTTTCGAAGAGAATAGGCTATGCCACCGTAATCAAAAATAATAAAAGTTTATTGAAAATATGAACGATACAGTTACAGGATACGGAAAATTTCATTTCAGTAGATGTCATAAATGTTTCCATGATAGAACTACCTTAAATAAATATAAAAATTATCATTGCCTACTTTTTTTTTTTTTTTTTTTTTTATTTTTTTTAATGCCCTTCTATCGTTTTTCTACTGAGACTCTAACATGTGACATTTTATAGTTATGCGATTTTGGACTTATAAAATTAACACCAAACCAAAACACAAATACTGGGACAACAGTTTTTGGGACATCGGCATACATGGCACCTGAAGCTTTTAGGTATATTTAGGTTTCAATTTAAGGTACAAATATAACAATAAAAACTTTTCTAGGGGAGATGTTTCCGTAAAACTAGACACTTTTAGTTTCGGAGTCGTTTTATTGGAACTTTTAACAGGTTTACCGCCTTTAGACGAAAACCGTGAAGGAAATGATTTAGTAACACATGTTGAAGATTTATGTGAAGATGATATAAAACCGCTATTAGATACAAAAGCAGGATCGTGGTCTGTAAAAGACATTCATTTTGGGGAAGAGTTATTTTCGATTGCGATGCAATGTTTGGAGGAGAAAAAGAAGAGACCTGTGATGAAAGAAGTTGTGGTACAATTAAATCATCTTATTGATAAAACAGTTTAATATGTATTTTGTTAACAATTTATATATAGTTTATACGATATTTTATATAAATATATTTAAACTAACTTAAACTCTTGTCTTCATTTGGTAAAAAATTTAATGTAAAGTTTTTTGAAACGTCGTATGCGCCGAAAAAAATAGCACCACCCAAAGTTATCCACAAAACTCGAGGAACAAAACCAGCAAATAATCTACAAAAAATATAAACAACTAAGTTTATGTAAATAAATAGAGTAATTCAGGAGGTGTAACAAAATTAAACCATATATTGGGACAGACATTTTGAGGAAAAAATGGTTAAAATTTTAACTTCTAGTTAAGTAAACAATATTGCATCGTTTTGTTGACAGCGATGATAAATCTGTCATTTGACAATTCGTTTCGTTTCAATTTTGTTTATTTAACTCTTAGTTAAAATTTTAATCAGATTTTGAAAAACCGGCTGTAAAAGTGCACCTCATGACACATTTTTATTAATAACTCTGGTACTATACTTCATTTCACGTAAGAAAATAAAGTTGTTTAGACAGGAGTATAAATTCTGCCCTTTGATTGGTCAGAATGCTAATCTAGTTCACAAAAGCGAAAAAAATATCACTTGTCAGCTGTCAATTATCAAATAAAATCAACAGAATTGATATTTAACCATGTGTTATTGTAATTTTTAATATTCAGGACTTGTACATTTCACAGATAAAAATATTTTTATTATTGAAAAAGTTTGATTTCACGAATTTAAATTATTTATTTTATACGTTTAAACACGGTCGGCTCTCAAGCGCAAACTGCTATTTTCTTACGTGAAATGAAGTTTAATTATGGAAATAAGGGAATGAACCATCGACCTTTAAACTAATGGACCAAGTGTCTCCTATTCATTTATTGTTAGAATATTGCTCCAACATGAAAGGATAGAGATATATATATTCTGTCCTTCAACAGTACGGAAGTTCTCAGTGAAAGTATATTGCGCATGCGTTCGTACTCTTTCTACATCTTTTTCAGCCATATGCAAACATCTACACATCGCTCTCTATCACTAAATAGTTGTCAAAAGCTACATTTGACGTTTCGTGACTGTTTGTGTATTATTTACTTTTTTTTGGAGAACATTTACAATTATTTCTGACAATATATACGCATATGTGTTGTGAGGTATGTATGCGACAAAATAATGGAGAAACGGTGTATTTCGCACAGTGAGCAGTACGTACGCGGTTCAGCTGTGTCATTTCATATTAAATTCTTATTAATTATTACTTGGCCCCTATAATATATTATGTATATAATATATTGTATTAAAAATATATAATGAAACTAATTATGCACAAAAAATTAAATCTATACTCTTAGGGAGTTAGAGACAAATCAATTTTTTTATTTGCCGCGTTTTCTTAACTTCCGTACTGTTGAAGGATAGAGATACTGTGCCTGCACCGTTATGACGGGACAAGCGTTTTGCTCGTACGCTGCATCTATTAGTTTAAAGATCGATGGAATGAACAATGGTTATAAACAGATTTTGTTTCTCTGTATATTTTGTTTAAATTCCTGTACTAACTTGTTTGCATTTTAGAGTCTGTGCGTTAAGAGAAAGAACATATCGGCGCAATAGAAGTTGTAATACCCAACATAAAACCCCAAAATTTACATTTTAAAAAATACCTGTACGTTAAACAGCTGCTCTCTGTTAAGTTAAAATATCGCAATATCCCTACTTTCACCAGTTGGATTCGCCCGAACGAATTTTGTTCTATGAGCAAGTTTATTCTCTGGGTGCACCGACTCGTAACCGTAAACTAAATATTTTGGATACTTGATATTTCTGAACATTAAAATATCTCAAAAACTAATGCGTAAATCAAGTTTTAGCAAGAGTACCTTTTTGTGTATTTGTATGTTGTATGTAATATTTTATTAGTAAAAATGTTAATAGATAAAAAATAACGTTGAAAACCGATCAAGGCTTCCCCATATGAGACACCTCTGTAAGTAGTATCCCCATATCAAGTTTCATAATTTTAGTGCAACTAATACCAGAAATATTAATAAACATTTATCTGGTGAGGTGCAACTTCAAAGGGCTGTAACTGTGTAACGAAATGTTTCCGAACATTCACATAACATTTTTTACTCAAAATGACTTCCCCAATATATGGTTTTATTTTGTTACCCTAGTCCTGAATCACCCTGTATTTTAACTTACCCCTTTACTCCATTTTCGCTATAAACCATCCTTAAAACAGTCCCAAACGCTAATTTCTTTTCCGCTAACATAATTCTAGTTTTCGCTACATCTAACGGCGTAGTACAAGCTGCAGCGATTCCTCCAGCTAGTGCTCCGCATATTGACACTTGGTAAGATGGAGCCTGGGCCCCATTGTTCAATAATTGACTGGCTAGGACTTTGAAATATTCGTATATTGGAAATTGAATAAATGAAAATGGAATTTCTCGGAGTACCGTCGTGAAAAAACCTCGATATAAACCCTATAACAAACATATATTTTGATTCTTTGATTATTAATATACGAGTCCAAACTCATAATAAATCGACCGGTTTACATTTTCAACAAATAAAATCTAGACAAATAGTTAAAAATTTGTACAAAATTCTTTCGGCTACTTTAATTATAAACTTAAAACTTTTAAAAATTGTGGGTCAAATGACTGGTGATAAGGGTTGATGCCTAAAATTTGAAAATAGAATTAAAGCTGGTATTACTAATAAAGGCGATGTAACCCAATATTAAAAGCGGAATACTTAAATAACATATTCATTTTTCTCGCTAAGGTATTGGAATCATGCTAAAAATCGCATATCCAGATTTTAGTGAATAAGCACGTTTTAAGGTCACTAGAATCCGATTTTAACATTTTTTACAATGATGTATGGATGTTGTAGACACGGTTTCTCAAATTCTATAAGACTAGAGACCAATTTAACAACGTAGTCCTTAATCTAACATTAATGAGAAGAGCTGAAAAGGTTTTAGTAACAATTGGACAAACGGAAGTAGTAGTTTCTTAAAAAAAATCTTTTAAATATTATTTTTTGAAAATGTACGTTTATTACAAATATTAAAGAATATAAAATTCTCTATCCAATACATTGAACATTTTTATTATATCTTGTATAGATTTAGAGATAGACTGAATTATAAGTACCTATATAAAATAATCTATTGTACAATGAATCAATCAGCCTATGGAAACCAATTGAAAAATTAAAATATTTGTACTTGACATAAATGTCAGTGTCAAAAATCTAGACATTACTTAAGACTTTTTCTGGGAAGTACATTTAATATTTCTTATTTTATCATTAATTAAACATTTAAAATTAGATAGATGTAGAATTCGTACAAGGACAAGTCGAAATGTAATAGTAATATGGTGTTGTTTTAACGAGAGAAAGACTCCGTCAACATCTAAAATTGGTATAAAAAGAAAGGGGATTCATTTATAAGCCAAAGTATGTATAGCATCAGTGTCAACTAAACACGCGCTTACTATACATATATTTCATCATATACCCTTCAAAAATACCGCCAATCTCGTCAAAGAATTGGAAGAATCTCAAACATTTAGAAGAGTAGGAGGAAACTTGTTCTTAGAATGAATTAAAAAATAAAGAATAGATGTAATTAGAATTTTTTGTGTGTACCAGAAATTTTAAATATGTATATAGCCCATGAAAATGGCGAGAGGTATTGTGCTGGCCACAACAGATTTTTTTTTTTTAAATTTAAAATCTATATTTTAAACTAATCGAAAGAAATTTTTGAAAAATTAACATTATTTGTATGGATTTTACAATTTGTTTGTTGAAAATGTAAACAGGTTGATTTATTATGAGTATGGGTTGGGCCCGTTGGTAATAAAAAATAAAATTACCTTGAATAGCCCGTCAGAATGATAAGCATGCAGTAAAATAGATAAAGATGATTTTCCTATCGAAGTTTGTCGTCTTTGTTTAACTACTTCTACAGGAACTCGAACTAAACAAGCTACCTATCAAAATTATGAGTTATATACGAAATTATTTATATTAAAATAACATACCACTTCTCCTAAAGATGCTGCAGTCATATGAACAAAAGGCACAAACTGTGGAGCTACTAATGGAGTCGCAAAATGTTTACAGCTTTCGTAGGTACAAAAAAATAACGCCGCTAAAACCTATTGTATTAGAACGAACGTTTTATTAATTTATATAATCTAAGAACCTGTAGGAGCACTGCCTATAGCTTGAGGGCCCAAACCTTTGTAAATGCCTTTAAATCCTCCCGATTTTAAAAATCCTTGAGGTGCTTGTAATCTTGTTTTGACGGTATCAAGTGGAAATAAAGAAATGTCCACTGCTAAACCTGCCGCACCACCAGCCTAATATATATTTTTACAATATAATATCAATAATACAGTTTATTACTCACTATTAATGAAGATAAATACAAATTATTCTCTGACATTTTTAGGTTATAAAGCTATGATTATCGTGTTTGAAAAGTCCCGCGAAAACTGGTCACAAGTTTTGGCTCACAAGTTTTCATAAAATAAAATTTATTATGATAATATATGAATGTCATAATTGATAAGCAAATAATAAAACTTAAATGCTATCTAAATACATTTGCAAATAATTAGTACTTGTCGTAATTTATAGTTATTTTATTTTTAAACAAAGTTCATTATTATATAGAATTAAAGTACCTGTTTTAAACAATAGTATTGCAAATTTTTAAAATTTAGCTAAATATCAAAAAATATTTGAAAATGAGCAAAATTTTTTCAAAATTCCTGCCATAGAAACTTATGTAATACGTGCAAAACAAATTATGTAACATAACAATCAAAACTAATTTTTTTAGATCATTATTTTTTAATTAACACTGCGCCCCCATTATTACATGAATTTATTTGGTTTGATCAGATTGTATTATTTTTATATGTATTACCCACTAACATTTTAATCACTGAAAACTTATTTCGCATTCCTCTTCTTTACATCCTTATGAAGAGCTAATTATATTTTTTTAATTGATCAACCGGAAGTTTCCTTATTTGAAATTCTTAATAGTTTTTCTTGAAAAAACGCAGTTAAATATCATTTTTTGACATTTTATGAATTATCAATATAAAAGAATATCTTAGTGCCTATGCGGTTTTATTATACATTTTCCTTCATATTCAATAGATATAGAGTTAAAGAATTATAAACAGATTAATGGCCGGTTTTATATAGAAATTTAATCTTCTCTTAAAATTTACTTCCATGGTAAATTTAATGAAATGAAAAAATGCAACGCGTTTTTTTGACAGCAATAATACAAATGTCACAAGAACAGAAAAATAGGAGTGGGATCACGTAAAAGTGAAAACGATATTCGTTTCCACAGTGTACTTGTCAGTCATCTTGTCTAACGGTGCACGTACGTTTTGTAGATTTGAGCGTTATGAAAATAAACGAAGTGAGAATTGAACATGTTGATGAATGAACATTAGAACTTTGCATACCTAGCCGTTGACTACAAGCTACAACTTTATAATTTATTATCTGTTAATATTCTTTCTCATACATACGGTTTATATTAAATTTGGGGAGTAAGAGAGTATTCAAAATCTCTTAATGTCAACCTCACCTCCTTGTGGTACTCCCTGGTTAACGCTAACGAGGCTCTGGCGACCGATCATGGGCGGTATAACCCACATCGGGAATAGAGGAAATGCTATTCCTAATCAGCATGTATGGGTCTGGATACCAAAACCAGACACGGAAAATGAATGGGGCATGTGTCTAAATTTTGATATTTACATATATGATACTATACAAAAAATAAAATACCCGTATTTTTTAAATCGATTAATTATTTCCTAATTTTTGAAACTTGTAAAAATCCATTGAAGCTAGAGGAAAACCACTGTCCTTCATCTTTTATCACTTTTGCAATCATAAATACGAAACCGAGTACGAAACCAATTGTCTCGTAGAAAAGATACTTCCAGAATCCACAACTACCTTGGTAGTTCTAGAAAATCGATTCAAGACAGCTAACTTTGTATTTGCTGAGAAATCCACAAGGAAAAGAGAAAAGTTAAGCCCAAAATTCCTTGGAGGAAGCGAAAACAACAAATTTTATTTAGAGCAAAATCAAACATCTAGCTGTTGCATCTTTTGCGGTAAGTTTATTCAAACTTCGATCTAATATAGAACTTAAGATACTTTTATTTTAAAAACTATTTAATATTTTACGTAATTTGATTTTATATTTTTACATCATTCGTATTTTATCTCTTTTTGCATGTACAGTTGAACCTCAAAAAATTGTAAAATATTAATTAAAATCATACACTGTTTAAGAAAAAATAATAAGGAAGAGGCCAGACTCAAAAATATTACAGTTGGGATGTCTACAACGTAGTTGTTACGCCACTGTGTATGAATTGAACAAGCGAGTAACGCGTCGGCCATTTTGAATCATTCTTGTTCTAGCTTTCGTTGAGTTTATGTCGCTTTGTTGCAGAAAATCATAATGTGCATTTATTTTAATTATAGTGAATCCATAATAGTTCAATTACTAATTAATAGTGTTTTTGTTAACAATATAATGGTCATTATGTACTTTATACGACCAAAATCGTTTAATTTAATGATTGCTTGGAGAGAGAAGAGGTGAGATTGGGAAACCATGTTTTCACTTGTTGAAATATCGTAGTTATTAAAAATACTAGTTTTTAAAATAGCATATTTGATATTTTTCTATAATTTTACAATGAAATTAAGACAGCATATTTTTGTATTGATAAAATATTTTAATCTTTGGTGATTAAATAAATTTTTGGTGGATTTTAATATATTTATTAATCCTTACAGATATCAAGATGTTAGTGTCCATTAAACAAGACAATATGTATGAAATGCAGTGTCCAGAGAATAAAAGGGAAATCCAGAAAGCAGTTATAAAAGAACAGGGAACCTAATCCCAGCAATCCCGATTGCAGAAATCGTTAAAGGTAAGTTGCAATACTTTTTTTTTCCTTTAAAACTATGATAATGCTTGTACAAAAAAATATACGAGCCCCGTCCCTAGTTCACCCAGTTTAAAAAAATTCAGTTATCATGACAACTAACAGAATTAGTAATAATAACTAAATAAATCTTTACTCTTTTAAATGAAGATTTTCAATACTATAACGTAATATTAAATTATTTTTTTTTTTAGCTAGAAACACCTAGAAATTAACAGCCCGATTCACAAAAAAGTATAAGCTAATCCTCATTTTTGGGTTAGTGAATTCTATTCTATTTAAAATTAAATCTTCATAATATTATCAAAAAAGGTAGATACTAGTAATAGATTAGACTATATTTTACGAAATAAACTGTTTAAATTAAAGTAGAATTCGCTAATCAAAAAATGAGGATTAGCTTAAACTTTTTTGTGAATCGGGCTGTAAAAATTTAACGATATAAAAGTAACACAGATTCAGAACTCATAACAATTCGGCCGGTTTATATTTCAACAAATTATAAAATCTTCGCAAATGGTTCTAATTGTAAATTACTACTATAGATAGTGTCTTTTGTGTAAAAATAATGGCCATTAAGTGCTATGTACGACCAAAATCGTATATTGAACATATAAAAATTTACTCGGCCATCTTATGCAATCGTGTTAGCGTTGTTACAAGTTCTTTCTCATCAAAACCGAATAAAAGGTAAAATGGGGAAATCATGTTTCGTTTCTTGAAAAATAATGACTTATTTGATATTTTACTGTAATTTTATGATGATATATTTGTAGATTTCTATATATTTATTATTCGTTATAGGTATTGCTTTGTTACGACTAATTATCTTCTAGCAAATTTAAATATGATGATTGGGGCATTAAAGTGCTAATAATAATTCAGGGTTAATATAAATCTGAAATAAATTAAAGTAAACAGAGGAAATTATTGGTGAAGATGCATTTTTCAGGCCAGAGACTGTTCTGGAAATGTAAGTATACTGTTTTTATAAACATAGTAGAGATGTGAGTGATATTTATTTTAATTAATACTTTTTAAATTATTTCAGGAGCTGATGTTTCGCAAAATGAATTAAAATTATCTAAGGGACAAAACTGAAATTGCTGATTTTTTTATTTCCTGATTTGCTGTTTGATGTTAGATCGAGATCTCCAGCAAATGTAAGTGATTCAGAAAAATATATTATCTATACTTCTAATTCAAGAATAGGAAGGTATTTTTCACTATTTATATTTCAAAAAAAAAAAAAAAAATCCAATTGTTTAGTTACACAATGCAAAATAATTTAATTGTTGATAGCAAATGAGTATTTTTTTATTATTTAATAATCTGATTGAAAAATAACTTTCCCATTCTTATATTTCGTCATTATGCTGTTTTGTACATAAATCGATGTTTAACAATGGGGTCCTCCACTATTTTTCAAATGAAGTTTTATAAAAATCGAAAAAGATCTGTATTTGCAAAGAGTCTTATTTTAGCTAGTTTTTTCGGTTAATTTTAAGAACTTGATGAATTCAATAAATTGAACTTAAAATTGTACAATAAATTTAGTGTAATGCAAGTGCTTTGTTCTTAAAAGTACGAAAAAATTGACAAAAGTTCATTTCGTTTTGTCAAACGGAGGCATTTTTAAATAAATTAGTCACATAAATTGATTAATTTCAGCACTTATAAAAATATACAGGTTTTCTTTTAACTTTTGAAACTAGCTTAATCACTATGGGTCCAACTTCAATAGTTTTCGAGATATAAGGCATTGAAAAATGAGTTTTTACGGAACTATTCACAAAAAAATTTAAGCTAATCCTTATTTTTGGATTAGTGAATTCTATTCTATTCCGGTATTTAAAATTTAATGTTCAAAATATTATCAAAAAAGGTATATAGATACTACAAATAGATTAAACTATATTTTAAGATATAAACTGTCAAAATTAGAGTAGAATTCGCTTATTAAAAAATCTGATGTTGCCAACACAAAACCTCCCGATATTTAATTTTTATTAATTTAAATACATATCGTCGTATTTACTAATGCTGCAAACTGTTCCATTGCATGTAACTTTTGTTTTGTTTACTGTTTTATTTTTAAAATGTCACTATTATTAATTTAGTTTTTTGACAGTGTAACAAAGGAATTGTGTTTATCTTAAGCTTCGGGATTTATAACAAAATTGATTTTTAAATTTATTTGTAAAATATATAGAAAAAGCAGTAATGTGTTCCTGTAGAAAATTCAATAATCTTTAATTTTCATGATGACATAAAATGCGAAAAAATGTCATTTAACTGTATTTTGTGAAGAAAAACCATTATGAGCTTCAGGTAAAGTGCCATTTCCGGTTATCCGATTTACACCAAAATCTAATGGTTTCTTACCATATTAGAATAGGGTCGAAATACAAGGTTTCAGAATTCTGAATGATAGTATTTGAGTTAGAGTGAAGACAGAGTCCATACACATACACACACATACATACATCATCGTGAAAATGTTAAAATTGGATTCTAGGGACCTTAAAACGTGGTTATTTATTAAAATCTCGATATACGATTTTTAGCACGATTCCCTATACCTCCCTTACCAAGGGTAGCGGGAGGTAAAATGAGGATTAGCTTAAAACTTTTTCGAGAATCAAGCTGTAAAAGTTAAGACTTCGATTAAATGAGATTTTTTGTTTACTTTTGAGAGATTATCTTAGATTTGCTTTTCTTTTTCACAAAATATTTAGTTTTAACTATTAGTATAAACAGTAATACACCTTTCTTCACAAAATATTTTTAATCATAAAATGTACATTTCGACTTCAAAGCAATCATCATCAGTTGTACTACAATTGCAGTATAACTGATGATGTTTTGTTTGCAGTCGAAATGTACATTTTGTGATTAAATGTATTTTGTGAAGAAAGGTTTATGATTTAATCTCGGATTTAATTTATATCTTCGCGTTATTCAAATACTTAATTAAGTGTTAACTATTAGTAATTGAAAAAAATCTGATGTGGCCAGCGTATTACCTTTTGTTAATTCTATGTATTTTCTACAAATTTCATATCGAGAGTTCCCGGAAAAGATTCTGTAAATCCAATAAAATTATAACACGAACATATACTGTAAATTGCACTTGACTATAGTAAAGCTCGCTGGAAAATAATCTCTTTATAATTCTTTAACTCTATTGAATATGAAGGAAAATATATAATCAAACCAGGAAAACTCCTGTGAGTATTATCTCAATAAGTCTTGCAAGGTAAGTTTTACTGTACGCACTGGATTTTTACGAAGTTATTTTTCATTGTGCCAAAAGTAAAGGGTCTCGGTAGAAGCTAAATTTGGATTTGGCCCACAGTTTTTTAAAAGTTTTGAATCTGTATTTGAAGTAGTCAAAAGAATTTTGTAGAAATTTCTAATTATTTGTGTAGATTTTATAATTTGTTGAAAATATAAACCGGTCGAATTATTATGAGTTTGGGCTCTTATATAATCTGCACATACGGTCATACAAAAAAGTACGACAATAGTTTTAATGTATTTTAGGAAAAATAACAGTCTAAAACCCAATATATTTAATTTTCTTTTAATCCAAAATGAAACGCAGTATATTGCGTTATAAATATAATATAAACAAATAATATACTTAATTTATGTCTATTATGGGGTAAACATTGAAAGTTTCATTCATAATTTCGTGACAAAAAAAAATTCCGTACGATAACCAAAACATTTAAATAATAAACCATTTATTTATGTTTCATAAAGAAATATAATATTTGGACGGTTTTCCGTTGGTTTTTCCACCAGTAACTAAGCGATGAGTCATTGAATCAACCAAATTTTTGATCACCGATGGCATTATATTCTGCAATTTTTCTTGTAATTAATTTTAAATTCTTTTTTGGTTTATATTCTTATTTGTTTTAAGAATTTTTCGCCCTTTCTCAAGTTTAAAGTCCGGCGACCGTGAGGTTGATTAAGCATATTTTTCGTATTATACAGTAGGTATTCTCTTATAAGACGCGAATTATTTGTCGAATTTTTCTAATGCATGATATGAAAATTGTCTGTTAAGGCTCTCTTTTTCAGCACTTTTTTTTAATTTGCTTTTAAAATATCGATGTAACCTTTGCTATCCATTGTTGCAATAATTACTAATTTTCGTACTCCCGTTGAATTTTCTACTTTTAAATTAAAAGTTTTAAATCTTTATTAAGTTTACTGGTAACATAAGTAAGTATAATACATACATATTTGATAGAAGAAGGCAAAAAAAATTGGAGAAAACCTAAAATTTTAGGCATTTAGTCGTAACAATAAAATACACTAAAACTATTGTCGTACGGAGACATTTTTGTATGGCTGTATATTAGGTAAAATAAGTTTTATATATCTCTAAAACGCCTGAAATATATAAATAAATCCAAAATTGATATTAAAAAAATTAAATATTCAATTATTCCATGATAAATTTTATATTTTGCATAATTTATTTCCAAATAAATTAAAACTTGAATCACGTAGTAGTTGCGTCACAACAAGTTCACTTCAGAAGAACAGCTACATGTTCGAACCAAAATGGCGAAGAGACGCTGTCTTGTATTTTGCTGTGATAAAATGTATATTTTCCTCTTTAAATTTCGAGGCTGATACCAAAAATTATATAGAAAAGTAATATAAAGTATTAGTTCATCGTTTGAGAATAATTATTACTGTGGTTGATCGATTGTGGAAGAAATTTACGTAAATATCAACACAGCTCATAGCACATGTTGGTCGAAAGGGACCGGCTTGCATTATAGTGTAATAAAACGTTTCGTTTCTTCTTTAAAACTTGGGAAATATATGGAAAATCGGGTAGAAAAGTGAGAGATAAAGTGTTAGTTGAACGTTTGATATTATAATTGTTCTGAGGTCAATGAAATTACCTAAATATTACTGGGGAACTACAACCTTTAAATCGTGAGTACAATTTTATTTATGCATGGAAATTGGAAATATACTGCAAAGTGTTATTTTTATTTACATTTTACATGATTTTATATGTATTTTGAGGTGTTATGCATACAAGTTTAGTGTGGGTTTATTCAGAAAATGGCGTATTTTGTGCTCATATAAAAATACTTATTCGTTATAATATAATGTATTTGATGTTTCATATTGTTGCAGATTAATAATAATAGTAAGTTTAAACAATATTTCAACTATATTAATAGATATTTACATTGATACTATGTTTATTTTTGCAAAAATCATGCTGTATTTTTTTTCCCAAGGTCTAGTTTTCAATAAGAGTTTATAAATTAGAATCCATATATTTGGTGTTGTTGCAAATTAATAATAATAATAATAATAATAATAATAATAATAATAATAATAGTAAGTTTAAACAATATTTCAATTATGTCTAATGCTAATGAAAATTTGATGTATTTTGTACAAATCCCTTCCCAAAAGTTCATTGGAAAAGATTCTATATATCCAGTAAAATTGTAACACGAATATAATACAATTTTTTTACAAATTCCATACAGAAAGTTCCTTGGAAAATATTCTGTAAATCCAATAAAATTATCACATGAATATACATTATGCACACTCATATTTATATCTCTACCCATTTTGAATTATTGCCCCAAAAGTAAATATACCCCACATTTAGATAAAAACTACAAAATTTTCAAAAATCTAATTTTTATGTGTCTAGATACTTCTCAATGCGCTGATTCCAAATTTTGAAACCGCAGGTCGATATCTCGTTTCGTTTTTGAGATATTTAGATTTAAAATTTTGCACCCATTTTTTTGTATTAACACAAAAATGAGTCAAGATATGAATTTGGCGACATTGCCATTAGATTCCACGCACAAAAATACATACGTGGTTCATTTTTTATGAATGAAAGCTTGAAAACCCCTGAAAATGGGCAAAATCTGAAAAAATCGTAAGGGGTACACCCTACACCTTAGATTTTTGCGATTTTTTACCATTTTCAGTTATTTTGCTTTAGAGATTGTATGCGGTGTTCAAAAGTTCTGAAAATTGGTGTACTTATGTAATTTTGCCCGTAGAATCGAATGGTGTTGTCGCCAAACCCAGTTTTGGGTTATTGCCCAAAAATGGGTAGTTTTGAGCAAAACTTTGAATCTAAATATCTCGCGAACGAAAAGAGATATTGACCTGCCGTTTCAAAATTTGGAATCATTGAAAAGTATCTAGATACATAAAAATTAGATTTTTGAAAATTTTGAAGTTTTTATCTAAATGTGGGGTATATTGACTTTTGGGGCAATAATTCAAAAATGGGTAGAGATTGTAACATTCATTTTTCATAATTCGTATATTTTGTACTAATTTTATAAATTTGCATATATTTTAAGTAAATAATTCGCCTGTTGCTTATGTTGTCGTAAATTCGTCAGGTAAAGTTGTAGTTAGCATCATCTTCATATTTTTTAATTAATCGTTTCTCGACTTGGTCTGGCGGCTTCGAGCAGCTACAGCCGGTGAGGGAGTCTGTCTTGAAATCTCTTGGTGTGAATATTGAAATATATAGTGATCAGATAATTCACTATCCTATTGTTGAAATAGTTAAATTTGCTTTATGGTGTGTGAAACGAATTCTTCGGAGAATCTGACACTATATAGCACTAGACAGAATAATTATTGGAAAAATTATTTTGACGGAAAATTCCGGAAAGTGCATTCACACGTGGTTGTACAAGGGATATCCTCACATATCGTAAGTTATTTCTTTTCGTAATTTCATTTGTTTCAATTCTTATTTCGATTTTCAGCCTTTTTTTTTTGTGTGGCAAAACTATTTAAGTGAGATTTTGTCTGCACGTGGTTAACATAAGTGAACCACATATATTTGGGTTATATTCATCATTGTCCGTATTCAACAATCCTTTTGAGATCGTAAACCATAATTGGGCGAAAGAAATCGCTTGAGACCTGCCAGTATTGCAGTATTTGGGAAGTTTCGCTGTAATCACGGATTTTGTCGGATCTGACGTCATCATCCTACGTCATCGTAACCGGTGAGGACTTTCCAGAATATTCCTACATGTTGAACAGCATCCACTGGTTTATAATAGTCGTACAGTGTCAATTTAAATTATTTCGTTACTGAATTAACAATTCAAATAAGCTTTACTTTTTAAGAATATTGAAATATCTTAGTATTTATTTGATCGTTTAAAATTAACTTCAATTGGATAATTACTTTTATAATTGTGTTATTCATCCGATATTTGGTTATTACTTTTATTCAGTATTTCGCATTAATTAATTTTAGTCAAATTCTTAAAGGATATTTTGTAACAGTGGCTCAATCCAAGTTTACATTAAATATATTTTTTTTTACGAGCCAAATACCAGTGCACTGCTATTTGTTATTAAACATTTTTTTACTTTGTTATGTTTGGGGGTTGCTAAGCTGATTAGCTCAATTATTATTTACTTAGTAAAAAATATTGATCTACACTGAAAATTTACTGTTTATATGTTGACACCAATATCTATGACTATCATTTATATTAATAACTTCACCAAAACTTTAAATGTAATTTATCTTTTTTTTAATATAACTATACTTCATTTAAATACTTTTGGATTTGAATCTTCGTACCATTTTAATATTTCCACTATAGGAAACTTAGTTCCTGTTTTACAATACAAAATACAGTGGCGCTTTATAAATTGTGATTTGCCGCCAACTTTGATTACCCCCCCTCCATCTCAGAGCTTCCTCGCTGAGCTAGCGGCTATTGTAAAACACTAACATCGATTCTGGATAGCTTTCTGTATTTCCTATCGAGAATAGTATACCGGTATTAAGGTAGGTTAGATTATATTGATTTCTTATTTTATCTAAAACTTACCGCGAAAAATTAGGTAACAAGATATAAACTTGGTTGTAATATTTTTTGATTGTAAAGAGAATGTTACGTAAGTGTATGCATTTTTAGAGTATTTAAACAACTGTGTGAATTTTTAAAAATAAAAGTATTGAAATAAAAATGGATAAATGCTATAAAAAAAGTCTCTTGGAAAAGATTCTTTATATCCAATAAAATTATTACACGAACACATACTATTTTTTACAAATTCCATACCAAAAGTTCCTTTGAAAAGATTCTATAAATCCAATAAAATTATAACATGAACATACACTGTAAATTGCACTTGCCAATTCCTTCTTTCTTCTCCAGTTTTCTCTAATTTTATTAGGAGTCATTGTTTCTTACTCTTCTCTTTCACTCATTCCTGTCCAACGCATCTTCTTCACACAGTTCTTCCTCTCTCAAGTCTTCTGCGATTCAGTCCTTCCATCTTCTCTTTCGCCTTCCTCGTACTCCCGACATTTTGATCCTATACTTGCCATATTTGATTTTGCACTTGGCACTGACATCTGCCAATTAGAATTTTTTGAAAATGACTTGAAAAATCTCTTTATAATTCTTTGACTCTATATCTATTGAATATGAAGGAAAATGTATAATCAAACCGTGTAGAGAAAAGCATTTTCTTTAATATTTATAAAACAAAATGTCAAAAATAATATTTATAAAACAAAATGTCAAAAAATAATATTTAACTACACAAACACACGCACACACACCCACACCCACAGAGACATCATCTCAAAAAGAGGAAATTCGTATTCTAACCATTCACCAAGAATTTTTTTGACTAATGAACAATACCTTCCTTTGTAATTTGAAAAAGTACTCGATATTAAATAAACTTCTCCACTATCTTCTATGTCTATTTTGTTTTTTCTTTTTCTCGATTATTTTATAATGATTGTCACTCGTTGATATCAACATTTTGAGTATTTTTTTTCTTTGCTAATTTCAAACGGGAGCATTTTCCGAACACACGACGAACATGAGTCCTTAATTCAAATACATATGTTGTGTGAACTGTTCGCATAGTTCTTAAACTGCTCGCGAATATATGGCGAACAGTTGATTTTAGTCTGTATGCGGCACAAAGGTAAACAAAAAGTCTATTTAATCCAAGTCGTAATTCTTACAGTTTTCGATATAAAAACTCATTTTCACCTCCTTATATCTTGGAAACTATTGAAGATAGAATCCATGTTTAAAATTTTTTAACTCATTTTAGTCATAATACTATAGGTAGGCCTTTATATTTGTGCCGAAATTGTGATACACCTATATAGTTTGCATTCTAAATTCGTTTCTCTTGTAATTTGAAACATATACAAAAGTAGCTTAACGCATTTTCATATCTAACATAGAAAGAAACAACTGGAAACGTTTAAAACAATTTTATTTTTCAAAATAATCTTTGAAAACATTTGGATATTGCTGAAAAGGGCTTCGATGTCTTTGGAAAATAAATTCCTTTTATTTTTATGCCAGCCACTTATTTATATTTGTGATAACATCGTCAATGTTTGGAAAATATGTTATTTTTGTTGTATATTTGGTCCACTTTCCAAGTTTATTTGCTTAATAAATAATTAATATACTCTTTTATTATTAATATATACTGTTTAATGATGAATTTAACGAATTTAAGTCAGAAATAATCATTCAGATATTTATATTTGTAAATATATTCGAAATAACTGAACGCAAATAGCGCAAAATTGATAGAATATTTCATACTTCGATGCTGCATTCGAACGCTGGCATTTATGACCAATCACAGGCTTCGTTATTATAGCCAATCAGGTGAGCCTAACACGTCTACCGCGGTCCACTCAGAGCACGGCTTGTTCGCTTTCTTCAAGACGACGCTTAGCATTTCTCAACGACAAACATATTTCAACAGCGTTTTTGATATTTTATGATAGTTTTATAGTGAAGATAATATAGAAAATACTTGTTGTGATAGTATATCATTGTGTTTAACTATATTTGGTAAAATTACGGGTGGAATTTTTGTGGATTTGTGTACATTGATTTAACTTCAACAGATTGTTGATTTCAAAAAGTGTTTTGGTGGACAAGTGTACAACAGACAACAACAGAATAAGGTTATTATGAACAGAGAAAAGCATTGTTACTAAAAATGTAGAATATGCCTGGCCAAAGAATTTCTTCTCGAAATGTAAGCACATGTTACATAATTTTGATTCGTAGTCGGTAATATTTATTTCAATGTATTTATGAGAATATTGTTTATTTTTCGTCATGAATTACAATCTACATAAAATAATTTGTTAGTAAATATTGAGTATTGCAATTATTAGAATCAATATTGCTTTATATTAGATTAATTAACGTGGATGGGTTTAGTTTAGATAATTTTCAAAGCGTACAATTTACATAAAAATAAAATTGTTTTAATCGTTTTCAAGAATAGAAACAAGTTAGAACATTATTGATGGTATTTTTTTTTTAGTATATGGAACCTTTTTACTACAGTTAATATTACAGTGTGACAAAATTGTTTCAAAAAGCAAATATTATAATGTTATAATATTCCGTACTATTTCTCTATATTTTATTACAGATTGAAACAGACATTGTTGTAGATGTTGGAAATGGGGCCCTACAGCCAAAGGAATAATAAAGAAAATGGAGAAAAGGACTTGGAGGATCTTCTCGTGTATAAGGTAGGATGTTTTATTTTTATACTTTTTAACGTTTAACAACTTTGGATTTTAATTGAAAGAAACAATTATTAGAACCAACATTGCTATATAACAGATTAAATAACGTGGATGGTATTAGTTTAGATCATTTTCAAAGCGTACAATTTATATAAAAAATAAAATTGTTTTAATCGTTTTCAAGAACAGGAACAAGTTAGAACATTATTGATGGTAATTTTTTTTAGTATATGGAGTTTTTTTTAATACAGATAATATTACACAGAGTGACAAATTGTTTTAAAAAGCAAATATGTGTGAGATTAAAAGAATAGTATATCGTAATATTCCGTACTATTTCTCTGTATTCTTTTACAGATTGAAACTGAAATTATTTGAATAGATGTCTTTGTAAATGGGGCCCTACAGCCAAAGGAATAAAGCCTGATTTATAGATTGCACAGAATAGAACAAGGAATGGAATAGCACAGGGAATAGAAATATAAACCAATGTAAATGCATGCAACCATATATACTTGCACAGATTGGAATAGAATAATAGGATATAGCCAATTTTAATTCTTATTCTATTCGGCTTGCTCCGATAATATTCGTGTGACTTGTGACTTCATTGCTTTAACGTAAAAACTTTCTATAGGCAACAGTTCTTTTGCAGAAATACTATATTTTATAGCGGAAATATTGCAAAAACAAACAATAACATATGTCGGTTTACAAGCAAAACACATTAAGTCAAAAGTATTAGTATTGAGTAAATTGAGTAAAATCCGTAATTTGGGACTTACAAACAAGAAAATAATAATAATAAAGTCGGTTTTGATAGAACTTAATGGAATTTATTAGACGATAGATCTGTAAGAAAGGTATGGCATAGTGTGAATAAGTCGAAATTGAAAAAAAAATGACAATGTGTTTTGCTTGTGAACCGACGTTATTCAAATCACAAATAAATATAGTTAATTTAGTGTAGAAGTGACAAAAGTGACGTCATTCTATTCCATTCTTTTCTGTGCAATTTATAAATCAGGCTTAATAGAGCAAATGGAGGAAAAGACACATATCGCAACCTGGATGATCTTCTCGTGTATAAGGTAGGATAAGTTTTATTTTTATTACTTTTTACCTTTTAATAACTTTTTTAACATATCACATTCATAGTAATTTTTGAGTATATGAAGTTTTTTTTAGTACAGATAATATTATAAAGTTTTGTAAATTGTTTTAAAAAGCAAATATGTGTGAGATTCCGTACTATTTCTCTATATTTTTGTTACAGATTGAAAAATTATGTGAATAGATTTGAATAGATATTGTTGTAAATGGGGCCCTACAGTCAAAGGAATAATAGAACAAATGGAGGAAAAGACAGACATCGCGACCTGGAACATCTTCTCGTGTATAAGGTAGGATAAGTTTTATTATTACTTTTTAACGTTTAATAACTTTGGATTTTAATTGAGGAGCAAAACCTTAGTCCATTATTTTGAATTTGAAACCATAAAAAAACTACATTCTCGTTGAAGATTTGTGTAATTCAATTTAACTTAAAGTCATTATGAAATATTTAAAAATGGAAAATAATTATGGACAATTACATATTTTTAGAGATTTTTATAGACATTAATTGATTTGTAAGAAACAGATAATTTGCAAACAGAAAAATCAAAGAACATTTATTTATATAACTTGTAACCAAGATTTTTTTTTGCGAAAAACAGTTTTACCAAATTGTTAAATATTCTTGAAAGTGGATGGATACTAGTAGATTAAGAAATACACACACACACACATACACACACATACACACACACACATACACACACACATACACACACACACATACACACACACACACATACACACACATACACGCACACACACACACATACACACACACACATACACGCACACACACACGCACACTGTGGTTTAACCCTTTTATTCACTGATCATGAATACACAACAGTAACACACAATTCACTCCTATGGCTTCTTAATAACTAACTCCAAAAGTTAACAACAATCTCATAAACAATCAGTCTGTTTTGTAATCACTCCCCACTACTGGACAGGTCTCCACAGATACCGCTGTATATGTTATCTCGAATTTACAGTATTTGGACTATGGTTGTTCTGAATTATTGTATAGGCTGTCTTAAGATATATTCACATTCCATGACTTGTGAAGTAGCGGTCCGACCCTTCACAGCTAGATATTTTGTCGGGGATTTGACCAGGTTGGGATTAGGAAAATTTTAAAAGGATGATTATTTTCAAAGAAATATATTTTCGGAATATGATTATAATTTTTATTCACTGATCATGAATACACAACAGTAACACACAATTCACTCCTATGGCTTCTTAATAACTAACTCCAAAAGTTAACAACAATCTCATAAACAATCAGTCTGTTTTGTAATCACTCCCCACTACTGGACAGGTCTCCACAGATACCGCTGTATATGTTATCTCAAATTTACAGTATTTGGACTATGGTTGTTCTGAATTATTGTATAGGCTGTCTTAAGATATATTCACATTCCATGACTTGTGAAGTAGCGGTCCGACCCTTCACAGCTAGATATTTTGTCGGGGATTTGACCAGGTTGGGATTAGGAAAATTTTAAAAGGATGATTATTTTCAAAGAAATATATTTTCGGAATATGATTATAATTTATGTGTCAATGCGCTGATTCCAAATTTTAAAACCGCAGGCTCTTTTCGTTCTCGAGATATTTGGATTCAAAGTTTTGCTCAAAACGGCCCATTTTTTGGTAATAACCCAAAAATTGGTAGAGATATGAATTTGGCGTCATCGCCATTCGATTTTACGGACAAAAATACATAAGTATAACAATTTTCATAATTTTTGTCCAGCCGGTTCATTTTTTATGAATAAAAGCTTGAAAACCCTTACGATTTTTTCAGATTTTGGCCATTTTCAGTTATTTTGCTTTAGAGATTGTTTGCGGTGTTCAAAAATTCTGAAAATTAGTGTACTTATGTAATTTTGCCCGTAGAATCGAATGGTGGTGTCGCCAAATTCATATCTCGACCCATTTTTGGGTTATTACCAAAAAATGGGCAGTTTTGAGCAAAACTTTGAATCTAAATATCTCGAGAACGAAACGAGATATCGACCCTTACGATTTTTTCAGATTTTGGCCATTTTCAGTTATTTTGCTTTAGAGATTGTTTGCGGTGTTCAAAAATTCTGAAAATTAGTGTACTTATGTAATTTTGCCCGTAGAATCGAATGGTGGTGTCGCCAAATTCATATCTCGACCCATTTTTGGGTTATTACCAAAAAATGGGCAGTTTTGAGCAAAACTTTGAATCTAAATATCTCGAGAACGAAACGAGATATCGACCTGCGGTTTCAAAATTTGGAATCAGCGCATTGAGAAGTATCTAGATACATAAAAAATTTTTGAAAATTTTAAAGTTTTTGCCTAAATATGGAGTATATTAACTTTTGGGGCAATAATTCAAAAATGGCAAAAAGCTGACGGAAGGTAATAACAACTGAATTTGTTATTTTAATCATAGCTTAATCACCCCTGATTAAGAGTAAATATTACCAGTTAATAGCTTTAATTTAAAATCCCCCGACACGACCTAAACAATATGACCAGTAGTATTTGCTCAAAATTTTATTCACCTGAGTAACTAATTCCCATGACTACCTTTTAAAAATACGCAGCCCGATTCACAAAAAAGTTTAAGCTAATCCTCATTTTTTGATTAGTGAATTCTATTCTATTCCGGTATTTAAAATATAATTTACATGATATTATCAATAAAGGTAGATACTAGGAATAGATTAGATTACATTTTAAGGTATAAACTGTCAAAATTAGAGTATAATTCGCTAATCCAAAAATAAGGATTAGCTTAAACTTTTTTGTGAATCGGGCTGACAATGCTTAATCACACCTGTTTAAGAGTAAATACTACCGGTCCATATGTTAAAATTATTTCTACCCCACCTTTTATGGGGCAAAAATTGATATTAACTATTATGATTATTTAACATCAAAAGTTACATTAACACATATTAAATACTTCAAAAATAATATCTTATGAATGGATTGGCGATTTAAATAATTCGTATTTCAATAAAATGTGGTTGTTACAATACCAGTAACGCCATCCATGCTAAAACTCTTAAACTGTCGTTATATAGTGCAGCCAAAAGTACATGACGATGACATCTTATGTAGATTTAACATTGTGACGTCACAAAAATTATCTTTGGTTGCTCCGACTATACGAGCCCTAACAACTATATGTTCGGACGCGCAATGATTTTAATGATAAAAATTATTTCTTGCCTGAACTGATAAAATTTAAAAAAACCCACTTTTGTACCTTTGTTAGTACAAATGTTTTGAACAATATTTCGTCGTTTTTAATAATTTATAATTTTATTTCCGTGTAATACAATTAAATTGTTTTTTATTCGCAAAAATTTGCTGACAAATAAATGTTCGGACGCTTTGATTTTATTCTTGAATATAAGCAGACTTTGAAAAAAAACGTAGCAAACTGTGACGGGATATGAGTACATTGTGTCATGTGACATTTGCAACAATAAAGCAATGCAAAGATGGCTCGTGGTGTTGCAACCCATAAAAAAGTGCATGAAATAATAATTAGACAATATAAAATGGGTAAATCAATGAAACAAGTTGCAAGTCAACTTAATTTATCAAAATCTACAGTGGAGGACATATTTAAAATATGCGAAGAAATTCAAACATTGATATTCGTGACAAAAGTTCTGGGCGCCCAAGAATTATGAGAGAAAGAAATCGCAGACAACTCACTAAAATCGGCAAGCATCATAGAATGGTAACTTTACAAGAAATCCAGGCACAGTGGAATCAAGAAGCAGGACTAAATGTGTCTAGGGAATGTTGCCGACAATGGTTACACAAGTCCTGCTATGGTTTTGACAAAGTAAATATTTTTATGGAAAAATACATTCATAAGAGAACACTTAATTTTTTAAAATTTTAATTAAGGCAAAAGAAAAGACATTGCTCACTGAAGCCCAAAAGAAGAAACGCCTCTTCTGGGCAAAATCTAAAATCAATTGGACCAAAGAAACCTAGGCCAAAGTCATTTTCAGCGATGAATCAAAATTTGATGTTTGTGTTAGGGATTGTTGGAAAAGGGTCATTAGAATAAAATTGAAGCATTTCATAAAGATTGTCTCAAGCGCACGGTGAAATTTCCACAGGGAGTCATGATTTGGGGTTGCATATAGTAAAGGTCTAAACAGGCTTGAGTTTTTTGATGTTATCATAAATGCTGAAAAATACGTAGGTATTTTGGAAAGAAACTTACAGCCAACGCAACAGAACAGTTCCGAAGTGAATTTTTCCCCTTTATCAGGACGAAGCGTCCTGCCACACAGCCAAATCAACTAAAAAATGGTTTGGGGAACATGATATTCGTGTCTTGGCTTGGCTGTCTAGCAGCGCAGATTTAAATGTAATCAAAATACTGTGGCATGATATGAAAAAGTCATTGCGAAATTGCCCCCAATGAACGATTCCAGCAATCAAAGCCAAACTACAAGATATTTGGAATTCATTCATACCACAATATTACGAATCCTTAGTTAATACAATGCTAAAGATGATTAATGTAGTTTTTTAAGCGAAATGTGACGTTACATTTTATGAACTCTTCAACAAAAGTACCAAAATTAGTTTCATCCGAATATTTATTTGTCGGCAAATACATTAATTTTTTGTAAAATATTTATCTACATAAGTTATTTTTTAAATAAAATTTACTTTTGTAATATTACTAGTTGCATTAAACCTTATTCTTCATAAATTGTTTGATTAGAAAAGATTTTGAACACTGACAACAAGTTGGTGATTAATATTTAAAATACAAAGTGTCGTCCGAACATATAGTTGTTAGGGCTCGTATGTGGCACACCAGCGTTTAACACAAATGTACAAAATGGCCGACTGTAGACAAAGACAATGACGCGTGTGAAAGTTTTAGTTGAAAATTTAATATTTTAAACGTTTTTAAAAGTGGAAAAGTGTATAATTAATCATTTTAAACTATAAAATATGTGTTTCGTATGTTAAAATAGTTTGAACGTACGAAATTTGGTGTTAAATAACACAAAACTTATAGTTAGTGTTTAAGTCGGTAACCTTGTACAAGTGTACAAATAAAAATAGTTTTAATTGAAAATTAAATATTTTTAAACACGGAAAAGCTTTTAATTATTAATTTTGTGTTCTGAACTATGCATTTGGTAAGTTTAAATCGTTTAAAAATATTTTTTTGTAAAATATATCTTTTCTGATAGTTTACCGATTAGATAATCATTAGAAATATAGACCGGTAGTATTTACTCTTAAACAGGTGTGATTAAGCGTTGACTAAAGTAACAAATTCAGTTGTTTTTTAATCATCCCAATGTAATTCTAAATGGTAGTCATGGTAATTAGTTAGGGTGACTAAAATTTTGAGTAAATACTACCGGTCATTGACTTGAAACATGAAAATATGAAAGTTTTAATAATTTTTGGTGTACATAATATTCAAATAATAGTATGCGCTATGATTAAAATTATATAATCCAGGTCGAAATATAAAAAATGTGTTTTGAAATACTGTATACAAAAATAAGTGAATAATTCTTGGAATATAGTTCAAAAATATCGATTGAAATGGTGCAAATATATGATCAAAAATGGTACAGTTGATGCATAAAATGTGTATTTACTAATATGTATTTCTCTAGTAACTAGTTTATACAGGGTGTTTCAAAACATGTGTCGGAAAATAAATGGTGGGATTGGTTGGCTAATTATAAGAAAAAAAGTTCCAACATGGTTCCGCAAACGCACCTTTTTCGAGATACAGGGTGTAAAAAAAATTATTATGAAAAGCATGAAAAAAAGTAGCAATATGATCACAGAACTTTTATTTTACAAAACTAAGCAATAACATAAAAAACAAGAAAAATCACAAAAATTCTTGAAAATAACCTCCTACAATAACGCAGGCTTCCAACCTACGTCTTTATCAACAACAAAACATGTTGCTACTTTTTTTCATGTTTTCCATCATAAAATGTCGTATTTCTGAGATATTGTCAAAAAATAAATAAAAAAAAAAAAATTATACCCTGTATCTCGAAAACGGTGCGTTGGAACCATGTTAATGGGAACTTTTTTTCTTATAATTAGCCAACCAATCCCACCATTTATTTTCCGACACATGTTTTGAAACACCATGTATTATATTGTGTAAAACTGTTTCAAATCATTTTATATATGTGAAACTAGTTCACTCAAATGCAACACCTTTAAGGAATTGTGATAGGTAATTCTCACTATAGATATAACGTGAGTAATTTTTAACATGAAACATTTGGTTTGTCATATCCATGGTTACGACTTGATATTTGATTGACAGCAATGTATTTGCCCGTTCCATTTAAAATGAAACATAGGGAACGAATCTGACAGAAATATTATATGTAAATATTGTAAAAAATTTAGCGGAGTCAGAAAATCACTCGAGAGCACTAAACATATTTCAGGCACAAGGTGCACACAGTATTTTTTCTACATCTAAATTTAATTTTTAGAAAACACGTATAATTATTTAAACAAAATTAACATCTAATGACATCTTGTCAGTATGACAGATAACCGTTGAATTTTCCTGTAAGTTATGATTTGACAGCAATGTATTTGTCTGTCTCATTTAAAATGACATGAATGAATTTGACAGAAGTATTATATTTAAATATAAGAAATTTAGCCGAGTCAGAAAATCACTCGGGCACAAGGTGCACACTATATTTTTTCTACAACTAATTTTAATTTAGAATGCAGGTATAATTATTTAAACAAAATTAACCTCTATTGACGTCTTATCGAATGTCAAATTCGTTCCCTATGTTTCATTTTAAATGGAACAAGCAAATACATTGCTGTCAGTCAAATGTCAAGTCGTAACCATGGATATGACAAACCCAATGTTTCAAGTTAAAAAATACTCACGGTATAAATGAATTACTGTTGTCTTTAATTGATTAGATTTTCAAGCAATTTGAAAGTTGCATTTTCGCGTTTTTACTTGATGAGCCGCTACAGGTATAGTTGGCGCGTGTTGAGTTGAGACTGATGTAGAATACGCTGAACCTACTTGAACGGGCCGAACTGTAATAAATAGGGGGGTTGCAATCAATTTTACTAGTAAGTGTCATATGCTATTATTACAAGAAAAACACTCATCAATATTTAAAATTGGAATAAAGGAGAAGAGATTCATTCAGAAGCCAAAGAAATTGTAGTTGATGTATTCAGATTGGCTAGTATGCGCAGTCAGTTTCAACTTAACGCGCGGTGCTATACAAGTTTGATTTGACTATATTAGCTTATGTTTGAATTGAATTTTTAAATGTTGATAAAAGTTTGTACTGTGCTGTTATAAATGCGCACGGCGGTCACTGTCGATATTAAAAAAAATGTTTTATCGGCCTATAAAAATGTCTCATTTTTAATATACAGTGTGTCCCATTTAGAGGTGCCACCATTGGGATCTCGAGAACTATAAGAAATACGATGTCGGTTAAATGGAACTTTTTGTGCACCTTTTGGGAGGTCATCTCAGATGTGCTTTTGTTTTTCCAAAAATTCTCATAGGACACTAGATAACGACGAAAAACTGAATATTGTTGATTTTTTCTTTCTCAAATAACTTCTAAACTATTAATAATTGACAAATACGTTTCAAATATAAAAGATAAATATTTTTATTAACTAACCAGCGGCGTACGAAATAAATTTTCATATCCGTAAATTTTCGAGATATAACACAAACTTATATTTTTTTTAATGGAACCCATATCTGATTTTAGTCTCAAAAAATCAATATTTTTTTCTCTTTTCAATGGTGTAAGGGATATTATGTTTTATATTTGTTTTGCTCGTAAAATTTCATTTTTCTCTTTATTTTCCTGAATTTTCTAATTATTTCCCAAAAAAACATTATTATTTTTATTAATTATATTATATTTGATCAAAATAATTTGTTTTATGCCTTTATTACTTAATATTTTCATTCTAGACTCATAATTACAAATTACACTATGATGTGCCAAAGGCGACCTGATACAAAATATTATAACAATTTGATACGAATTTTGAGCAAATATTTTTAAGGAAATAAATTATTTAAATACAAGGAGTATTTCCAAATAGAAATCTACCAATATTTTCAAAATAATTGTAAATTTAATAAAAAATAAGGAAAAAATAATAATTTTTGAAGGCAAAACAAATATAAAACATAATAACACTTACATCGTTGAAAAGAGAAAAAAATATTTATTTTTTTGAGACTAAAATCAGATATGGGTTCCATTTAAAAAAATATAAGTTTGTGTTATATATCAAAAATTTACAGATATAAAATTTTATTTCGTACGCCACTGGTTAGTTAATAAAAATATCTATCTTTTATATTTGAAACTTTTTTCTCAATTATTAATAGTTTAGAAGTTATTTAAAAAAGAAAAAATCCACAATATTCAGTTTTTCGTCATTATCTAGTGCCCTATGAGAATTTTTGGAAAAATAAAAGCACATCTGAGATGGCCTCCCAAAGGCGCATAAAAAGTTAAATTTAACCGACATCGTATCTTTTACAGGTCTCGAGATCCCAATGGTGGCACCTCTAAATGGGACACACTGTATACTTGAATTTAGTAATCAGTCATATATTTTTACATCTAGTAGAAATTATTTCGTTTGAACATATGTAACCATCTATTAATATTATGTCACATACAGACAAATATCTTTCAGAATAATAATTTTATTCGGTATTACAACTTATTATTTTCTTTTCAGTGTTGAAACAAAAATACTTTTATCAAGTACAGTGTCCGGAATAAAGCTATGATATGACCCCAAAAAAGAGCAGAGAACTAGAAATTTAAAGGTGCGGACAGCAGAAATTCAACGGTTCGGGCAGCAAGAAATCATCAAAAGTAAGTTTTGATATTTATCTTTGTCTCTTATTTTATATTTCTTTGATAATATTTACGCAGGATTATAGCACGTAATATTAACTGGTTACACTGTACAATTGAGGAGCACAAATTCAAAACGTAGTTTACGCCCCAAGTTGCCTTTTGAATTAATCGTAAAATATTGTACATAATATCTTGTTAATTGAACATTTTTTTGTTTATTTCATATTATTGATAATCACATATAGGAACGTATAAAATTGAAATAAATATTGTTCATTCGATTTTGTCATTATTATTGAAAAAATCAGAAAAACTGAGTTTTGAGAGTAGACTTTTTTTAAGGCTGTGTCCGATGTCGCATTTTGGCATTTAGTATTTGGGATTTAGGTCTTCTTCACAGAAATACAACTCCGAATGACACACTAGTGATATCCATTGGTTTGTATGGCAACACTTGAGAACAACAAAAATGAATTATAAATTTTGATTCAATTTGATGCTTGACAGTAAATGTAAATATTGTATTTCATAAAATAGAAGCTAAGGAGCTATTTTTTGACAGTAAATTTGACGTTTTGTACAAATTATAGCAACGAATATGATTTGTTTAATTAGTGCGCGTTAACTTCAAGGCATAGTGTGCTCGTGCAAAACCCTAAAATCTACCTAAAATCCTAAATAATCACTAGATTTAGAGCATATAGATTTAGGATTTAGATATTAGGGTGATAAAAGTGAAACATCGGACACAGCCTAAATAAGAAGTATATTTTATAAAATATCAGTGCTATAAAAATTAAACTGTTTTATAACACTCTTATGGCCGGTTTTATAAACGACAGTTATATTTACTTCTAAAGTAAATAAAATTTATTCCTTCAAATGACATAAAATGAATAAAATTGATTTGAATTTGTTATTTTGAATCAATTTATTATGGAAGTAAATTTATTCTGCCCTTTATAAAACCGGATATTAAAAAATCAAACTAGAGTACATATTAAATTACATACATAAAATCACGCGTATCCCACTTAGTGGGCACTTAGTAAGCAAAAACCCAATGACTCACTTCACTCTGTAACAACATTCTTCTTTCGCCTTATCCACAATCATAGCATTCCTACATAAGAACATATTAAAGTGACCGATTTTCGGTTGCGAATAACCGCATCCGGACCACAATAATTACATAACAATCATCCTCCGCCACACATTCCTATCCATGCACACTTCTTTCACCTCGGCCACATTCACAAACGTATTCATACATAAGAGCAGAGGAACATATTAAAGTGACCGATTTTCGGTTGAGAATATCCGCATCCGGACCACAATACTAGTTACACAAAAAATCATCTTTCGCCACACATTCCTGTGCAAACATACTTCGTTCACATCGTCCACATAAAAGTTCAGCTGTCTCTCCATTCTCATAAAACATTCTTACTAACCATACATCTTCACACCACAATATTTACAATACAATCATCCTTCGCCACACATTCCTATCCAGGCACACTTCTTTTGCTTCAGCCACATTTATAATCATATTCATACATGCTCTTCTACTCTTTCCACTCGGAAACTCACGCTGCTTTAAAACACTACCTATTACATCCATCCACTTACACACTAGACGGCCACGTAATCGAACACCCTCAACTTTACCAACATATATGCGTTTTACAAGTCGTTCACTCATCATTCTCTCCACATGACCAAACCATCTCAACTGACTCACTGAGTAAAAATCCTGTATTTAAATGAAGTGTATTTTTATTCATTTAAAGTGCATATATTTGGGGTTTCATATTGTTGCAAATTATCAATAATAGTAAATTTAAACAATATATTAACTATAAATTATTTTTATTTGTCAATATTCTTTTTCAAATATACTAATATCAATCGAAATGATAATTTTATTGTATATTACAATGAATTATTTTCTTTTCAGTAGAAATCATCGAATCTGCAGTGTTCTAAGACCACTTGAAATAATATCCAGAGTCGAGATACAAATTTAAAAGAGCAGAGAACAGAATCCTAGCTGTTCGGATACATATTTAAAATTAAAAAAATGCAATGTTATTATATAATTATTATAATAATAAAAAATTCCAATTAATTCAAAAGAACAGGGAACATAATGCTAGCGGTTCAGACAGCAAGAAATCATCAAATGTAAGTGGATATTTATGTTTATCTCTTATATTATATTTCTGTTGTCATTATTATATGTATTTATTTATTTGGTTGGAACAGCTAATATTGTTGGTAATGCAGCAATATTTTAAAATCTATGAGTCGAATCGTAGAATTAAAAATTAAATAGCTCAAATCTAGTTACTGGCCAATACTATTATTTATATTTATCTCGTAATTTATATTTCTGTTGTCATTATTTTTTGTTGGAACAGCTAATATTGTTGGTAATGCAACAAAACTTTGAAATCTACGACTCGAATCGTAGAATAAAAAATTTAACTAGTTCAAATCTAGTTACTGACCAATACTATTATTTGTGTTTATATCTTATTTTATATTTCTGTTGTCATCATTTTTTGTTGGAACAGCTAATATTGTTGGCAATGCAACAATACTTTAAAATCTACGAGTCGAATCGTAGAATAAAAATGAACTAATTCAAATCTAGTTACTGGCCAATACTATTAAAGTTGAATGATTACGTGAAACAGTTCTATCTCTCTAGTGCGTGGAACTACCACTCGTGCACTTTATAATTACGTTATAATAAATATATTTGGTGTTTTATATTTTTGCAAATTAATAATAGTAAGTTTAAACAATTTTTCATCTATAGTAATAGTTATTTATGTTGTTAAAGGGTTTATTATTGCAAAAAATCATGCGGTAAAATATTTGTTAATGTGAAATTTTTAGTACTTGTAAATGTGTAGCTATCTTGTAAAGAGAAGGGATGTAGGCGAATTCTTTTGGCGCAGGGCTCGTATAAAAATCTACACAAATTTCTACAAAATTCTTTGTGTTACTTTGAATATAGACTAAAAACTGTAGGTAAAATAACTGATGATAATGCTCGACCGGTATTTTAAGGGTCATCTTCTAGTCCAGATTTAGCTTCTACCGAGACCCCTTTACTTTTGGTATAATGAAAAACAGCTGCGTAAAAATCAAGTGCGTACAGTAACATCTATCTTGCAAGACAATACTTACAGGAAAATATGCTGCTTAGGGAAACAATGTCTAATATAATCAAAGGTGGTATATATTACTAATAAAGGCGATGTAACCCTATATTAAATGGCGGAATACTTGAAAACATATTCAGTTTTTGTAAGTTTAAAATCTATGATTTAAACTAGTCGAAAGATATTTGTAAAAATTTGGATTATTTTATAATTTGTTAATTGAAAATGTTAACCGGCCGAATTAATTTTAAATAGTTGAGAAGTAGTTAAAATAGTTTCCGGCAGTTCTGAATACATTTTAGACAGTTGAGAACAATTTAAAATAGTTTCCGGCAATTCTGAACAAATTTTAGATAGTTCAGAATAATTTAAAATCGTTTCAGACAATACTGTATACATTTTAAACAGTTGATAACAATTTGAAATAGTTTCCAGCAATTATAAATCAATTTTACACAGTTGAAATGTATTTAAAATAGTTTCCGCAAAAGATACGATAAATTTTTTTTCAAATTCGAACTCCGCTATGTCTCTTTGATATACGAGGTGTGGCAATTAAATAACAAGATTAATGTTGGAACATTGACAATGTAAAAAATTACACAAAACAAATATTGCCACCTTCAATGTACTCTCCTCCTCGAAGGGTTCCTGATGCGAATATTCCATTGTTGGAAGCAATGCCTGCAGGTCTTTTTTTGTCAGGTTGTTCATAAGCTCTATAATTACGAGGGTCACGCCAAAATTATTGAGATACAGGAATATTATTTGAAGGAGAAGCATGTAGTTTTACTGGAGTTCAAAGTAGTCCCCCCTGCTTCAATACACTTTTGTAATCGAATTTTCCAGAGATGGAAAGCTTTGAGCTATTCATTTTCTGGAATCTTATTAAAATACTCCATTATGGTGTTGTTAATCTCCTCTTCTGACGTAAAATGACTACTACGTAAATGTTTTTTTCAAATTAAAAAATAGCCAGAAGTCACACATTGCAAGATCAGGAGAATACGGTGGATGCTCAATGACTTTAATACCATTTTCTTTCAAAAAATTAACAGTTGTCGCAGCGGTATGGGAGCACGCATTATCATGGTGAAGCATTAAACCCTTAACTTTCACACTGCGTAGAACTTCAGGTAGACATTTTTGTGTGTACCAATTGGCAGTAACAGTCTTCTGTCCCTCTAACCTAATTGCTTTCACAAGACCTGTACTTCTGAAAAATACAGCGTACATAACTTTTTTAAGTGCACGTTGTATTTTCACGGTAACTGGTGTTGGATCATCTGCAAACACCCATACCCTACTTTCTTGACGCGTTGGAACATCATAAAAGGGTATGCAAGTTTCATCGCCAGTTACAATTTTAGAAAGAATACGATGACCGCCATTATTTAACAATTTTAAAGTGACGCGACTAATTGTAACACGCTTGGCTTTTTGTTCTTCCGTTAAGTTGTGTGGCACCCAACGAGAAACAATTTTTCTAACACGAAGTTCTTTATGCAAAATTTTTGCTATTGCTGCGGATCCAATGCCAAGGGCATCTTCCATCGTTTGATAGGTGACACGATTGTCATCCTTTATCATTTGTCTGATGGCAGCTACATTTTCTGGCACTACCGCTGTACAAGGTCTCCCTGAGTGTTTCTCATCACGCAAGAAATTACGGCCTCTTTTGAATTCTGAAAACCAGCGAAATATAGTTGCTCGAGATGGAGCTTCATCTCCAAATGCCAATCGTAGACGTTCCTCGCACTGTTCTTCACGTAATCCAATTTTAAAGTCGTAGTAAATCATAGCGCGATAATGCTCTCTTCCTAACTTCATGTTGCAGTTTATTTCCACTTCGAATTCCACCACAATAAATCACTTCAACCAGATGTTATTATTGGACAGATATTTTAAACAAATTGTAGTTTGACATTTGTGCACTAAAAATTTTCCAAAGCCAACTGTTTCCCAGCATCTCAATAATTTTGGAGTGACCCTCGTATATCTCGGCCCCGAATTTGGCGCCTTTTAACGCAGAATTACAATTTGGGAATAAAAGCAAGTCACATGGCACTAGGTCAAGTGAATACGGTTGATGTACCTACACGGTGATTTTGTATTTCGTCAGAAATGTCTTGCCGAACCCGACGTTTTATTCCGACGCGTTGTCTTCATGGAGAATCCGTCACATGTCAGCCCGTTTTCTTACCCGTGCATGAAGGGTTATCAAAACGTTCTTGTAATATGCTTGGTTAACGAAATGCCTCTTAGGCATCCAATCCATGTGAACAATCACTCGCATTTTGAATAAAACAATGTCATTGCACGTCTCCGATCTCTTCTTCCTTCATTAAATCTTCTAAATTGCTGGAAAACTTGAATACTGGATAGACCCTCATCACCATAAACATTCTTCAACAATTCGTACATTTCTGTAGCGGATTTTTTAAGTGTCACACAGAATTTCATATTGACACTACTATAATTCCGGCGGAGTACGAGAAAGTAGTTAACTTCAATCAAAGGCTACTGCCTAATTAACTTGAAATTTTAACAGTGGATGGAGGGAAGATGACAAATTAATATGACAGCCTGCAATGTTGACAAATTTACAGGGAAGTCGGAAAAAGATAAATCTCGTTATTTAATTGCCACACCTCGTATAAACCAAATTTTATTAGTTTTGCAAATATCAACTATAGTTATTTAATAATTTAAACACCACTTCCGTGGATATATGTTTTATATAAATTATTATTTAGGGAGGTATAGTGCATGTATATACCAAGTTACATTTACAACTTTTGAGAGCCTTATGAGTTATTAACAAAAGTTATAAGTCTAATGCCCGTATTCATAAAGACTCGTCATTTTTTTAAACGGTTTTAAATAGTTGACATTGAAAGAAAAATCAAAATTTTTTTTGTCAAGTTTGATTCTATTTGTCAAATATTATAACGAGCCGTTTTGAAACTTTACGAGTGTATGAATATGGGCATAAACTTTACAAATTTGTTAATAATTTTTAAACCAATCAACTTTAATTAATAAAACTTTGTATACATATCAAAGAAACATGGCTGAGTTCAAATCTGAAAGAATTAAGCCCATATTTTTTATTTTATTCATTTTTTGCAAGTTTAAAATCTTTTAAACTAATCGAAAGAAATTTGTAGAAGTTTCTCACCATTTGCGTAGGTTTTATAACTTGTTTGTTGAAAACGTAAACCGGCCGAACTATTATGAGTTTGGGCTCGTATTTAGAATAATTGCAAACGAAAATGTCCAATTATTCGTATTACAATACGGCTGTAAGTTATTCGTCGTATTATTAAACAACTAGGCAGATCGCTGTCAATATTTTTACATGAAAATCATTCGAAATCTTCCAGAAATCTGTTTGTTTTAATTTGATATTTCGAAAGGACATTTGATTAGAAAATGGTGCATAGTTAGTCATGTACAGTTACTATACTTCATTTCACGTAAGAAAATAGTGATGAGAAGATAAGTGCAGTGTGATCTTGGTTTTTGATTGGATAATACTCCGATATTATCCAATCAAACAAGATCAAACTGCATCTATCTTCTCATCACTATTTTCTTATGTGAAATGAAGTATAAAATGTTAATATATGAATGTTTATCGTACGTTGTTTGAGAGCCGGTTTTTCAATTTCTGGTTAAAATTTTAACTTCTAGTTAATTAAACAATATAGCATCGTTTTGTTGACAGCAATGATAAATCTGTCATTTAACAGTTCATTTCGTTTCAATTTTGTTTATTTAACTCTTAGTTAAAATTTAACCAGATATTGAAAAACCGGCCCTTAGTGTAGTAACTGAGTGGTCTTCTCTGTACTATTTTTTATGAAATGTGCTTTCGAAATATCAAATTAAAGAAAATTTCAAATGTATTTGTAACCATTTAAATCTGTTGGATAAATTATCGCATTGTACATGTGTATTCATTATATAAATCACTTGAAAAAGCGATACACATTTGCCATACGAAATTTTATCCAACAGTTTTTTAAATGGTTTAAAGAATACCACAAACTAATAATTAATATTTAATAGGAGAACCTTTGTTGGTCAAGAAACTTGACGAAGTTGGATACAACTTTCGATCTATGGATTTCAACACTACAAATATTCTAAAGCAGCTTTACAAAAGCTTCTTTAATTTGCAACTTTAAGGATAACTGAGAACCAGACAAATCTTCGAAGTAGGCGGCCATCGATGGATGAACTGGTAGGTAACTTGATTTTTTTCATAGTTGTAACGTTTATAAAATACTATCTTGTACTCATGACCAACCATGAAAACTTATAGTCGAAGGAATATGATTATATGCCTAATTATTATCTTGTTCTCATACTCAGCCATGGGAACGTATAGTCTAGGGAATATGACTATACATTATTATTTTGATCTCATACTCAACCATGAGAACTTATAGTCAAAGGAATATGATTATATGGCTAATTATTATCTTGTTCTCATACTCAGCCATGAGAACGTATAGTCTAGGGAATATGACTATACATTATTATTATTTTGTTCTCGTACTCAACCATGAGAACTTATAGTCAAAGGAATATGATTATATGCCTAATTATTATCTTCTTCTCATACTCAGCCATGAGAACATATAGTCTAAGGAATATGACTATGAATTATTATTATTATTATTTTGTTCTCATACTCAACCATGAGGACTTATAGTCAAAGGAATATGATTATATGCCTAATTATTATCTTGTTCTCATACTCAGCCATGAGAACATATAGTCTAAGGAATATGACTATGAATTATTATTATTATTATTTTGTTCTCATACTCAACCATGAGGACTTATAGTCAAATGAATATGATTATATGCCTAATTATTATCTTCTTCTCATACTCAGCCATGAGAACGTATAGTCTAGGGAATATGACTATGCATTATTATTATTATTTTGTTCTTATACTCAACCATGAGAACTTATAGTCAAAGGAATATGACTATGTGCCTAAATATTATCTGGAACTCAAATTCAGTTTTGAGTACTATAGTAAATTAAATATAACTTTCATAAATGTCTTATGATATCCAAACAATTTGAAATTGAAATATCGACTATTTATCAATAAAATCAATATCTGGGAACAATTGATTAACATTTGTGTTTCAGGAATCGGACATCTAGAAGATTAAAATAATAGTAGCTTTATAAGTGTTAGTATTATTTACGTAAGAATGGCATTGCGCATAATAAAGTGTAAGCTTGTTAGACACTTAGTTGAAGTAGTTTTTTTTTTTGTCACACAGTTTATAGAATCGGTTCTTAAGGCAACCGTCTCTTGTAATTCTGTTTAGGAAGTAATTTGAAATTGTCAACATAGTTCGTAACCATTGACGTGTGTTTTAACATTTTAGTGTATTGTGTTGATGTACATGATGTATCAATAATGGTTGCTTGTGCGTTTCTTGATGCAGGAAAAGATAGTTTCATGTCAGCACAGATTATAATGCGAATTGAACTTGTGCAATGCCATTCGTACGTGAGGAATGCTATAGTTTTAAGTTCTTGAAAATGTATTTTCAGGTTTTAATTAATCTTTGGCTCATCGCGCCGTCGAGCAAACACGCGTTTTCTTTAAAAATTAAAAATAAATTGATTAATTTGAAGTGCATCCCGTGGCGATCATCCTAAAATCGTGCGTCTACGGTTGCAGCGGTAACCGTACGCGTGGCTTACCCAGACGGTAGCTAGGGAGAGTGCTTGGGAAAAGAAAATACGGACGTATCGGGGGATGCTTGCAGGTGGATGGATGAGTGAGTCAGGAAGGAGGTAACAGATTCGAAACTTTGATGTGGGTGTTCGGGTTCCTTATTCAATTAACTTCACACGGTCAGAGGGGCTGGGTAGGTAGGGTTCGTGCGCGATAGCCATAATTGAGTGGACTGATATGTACAACGCACCGTCATGTGAATCCTGTTGTTATGGTGGATCGCTTCACACTTGTGTGAATGTTTCTAGGGACATTAATCCATAGTTGACACAGAAAGCTTTCTTATGGCCTTATGTGCTCTCCTCATCCGGAGGCAACGTAATGTAATCATCATTTAATGGTAATGGCAACGAATAATTAAAGACAAGGTAAAGTTTTTGTTTGATTTAACTTTGTTGAGCACACGGGTTAATAACCGCGTTCGGTGTAGGGTATCCGCGAGAGGCGCGGGCGAATGTCTCCGGGAGTAGCTAGGTAGGTTGGCGTGTACCCTAGGTAGTTACATGTGACTGCTGCCGTACTCTCTACCTAGTTCGTGTATTAGGCCGTAAATGCTCTGCATCGCGTGGGGTCGGCTAAACCCCCTCGTAAACTTCCGTGAGAACCAACAACGGCGTTCGACGCCACGGCGTTCTCACCATTTGCTTAGCTCGTACTCTCTCTCTCTCACACACACTTCGCCTTTAGCTTAGTTTAATGTAGATATAAGATAGTTCGCGTAGATATAAGATAGCTTAGATATAAGTAGGAAGGGTTGTTTTTGCTTTTCGAGAGAGAGAGAAAAATTAACGTAACTTGACATTTTTAGACTTGCTTTTCTTTGAAATCGTTATTAACGTAAGATAGGCTTTTTTAGATTTGTTTTTCTTTGAAATAGATCTTTAACGTAAGATAGGGTTTTTTGCGCACTTCACTAATTTAATTTGGGGGGGAACTACAATAATTTAAGTTAGATTATAAGTATTATTGTACATGGAACTGTATTTAATAAATGGTATATATAAGGGAACGTGGGTTTGGCATTTAAGGGCGGTGTTTCCCTTATATATACTATTTATTAAATAAAGGGTTTCGTTTTTAGTTCTAAGATAGTTTTAAAGTTAAAAAAAACTCCCCACCGCCACTATCTTCAAGATTGCAGTGCCGATTGGAGACGCAGACCATGGCTTCTTCTTCATTTGTTTAAAATGTATGTACAATAAAACAAACTTTTATTGCTTTTATTTTAAAATAATACCTATGTTCCTGTAGTTTTAAAGTAGGTAGTTTTAGTAAAAATTGTAATTATTATTAGGTATTTAGACGCGGTCAGGGCAAAGTTAGATTTTAAGTATTGTAAACGAAACTTTGTATTAATAAATATATATTTTGGTAAGTGAGAGGTTTGGGTGGTAACAAAATATATAATATTAATATAAAGTTTCGGGAACGGTCTTCAACTGAATAAGAAATCTTTGTAACTTTAAAAATGGGAACAAGGAATCTTATTTAGGGACCACCAAGATTTCATTTGTTAAATTATTATTGTAAACGAAACTCTACGTAATATAGTATTATTTTACTTTAAAACTTAAATAATTTGAATGTAGAGTTTCGTATTAGTTATAAAACTGAAATGTTTGTTACCAAATAAAATTATGGTGATATTATTTGTGTTCAATTCTACTGCGTCTTTATTCAGTCACAGAATAAAGATGCAAAATAATTAACAACAAATAATACTACTATTAAAATATTAATTTTATTCGGTAACAAACGTTTTAGTGTTATAACAACCATGTTTGACACTGTCATAAATTGTTATTAGATTTGTTGACAAATTTAGTAACAATTGTGAACAGAATTATAACACAAATGAAACGTAAAAGATATTTGTGTTTAAAAATTCTGCTCGTAATTATTTCTTACTAATTTTGTTAACAAATTTGGTGACAATCTTTTAACGTTGCCAAACAGGCTTTAGTTGTAAAAGTGAAATGTTAAGTAAAATAATCCTTATTTTGATTGTGAATATTAATTTTGCATCTTTATTTTGTAATGGAAGTTACTTTTATTACAAAACAAAGATGCAAACTAGTTTATAATATTTACAATCAAAATAATGATAATTTTACTTCAATCATTTCAATTTTACAACTAAGCCTGTTTGTCAACGTTAAAAGATTGTCACCAAATTTGTTAACAAACTTTGTGGGAAATAATTATGAACAGAATTTTTAAACACAAATGTTTTTTACGTTTCTTTTGTATTATAATTCTGTTCACAATTGTTACTAAATTTGTCAACAAATCTAATAAAAATTTATTATAATTTGTTAAATTACTATTGTAAACGAAACTCTACTTAATATAGTATTATTTTACCTTAAAACTTAAATAATATAAAAATGTAGAGTTTCGTATTAGTTATAAAACTGAAATGTTTGTTACCAAATAAAATTATGGTTATATTATTTGTGTTCAATTCTACTGCATCTTTATTTAGTCACAGAATAAAGGTGCAAAATAATTAACAACAAATAATACAACTAATAAAATGATAATTTTATTTGGGAACAAACATTTTAGTTTTACAACTAAATCATGTTTGACACTGTCATAAATTGTTATTAGATTTGTTGACAAATTTAGTAACAATTGTGAACAGAATTATAACACAAAAGAAACGTAAAAGACATTTGTGTTTGTAAATTCTGTTCATAATTATTTCTTACTAAATTTTTTTAACAAATTTGGTGACAATCTTTTCACGTTGTCAAACAGGCTTTAGTTGTAAATTAGAAATGTGTTTTACAAAGTATATCTGTCATTACAATTTGATTGTAAATATTATAAACTATTCTACATTTTTATTTTGTAATAAAAGTAACTTATTTTACAAAATAAAGATGTAGAATAGTTTATAATATTTACAATCAGAATAATGATAGTTTTACTTTCTAAAACACATTTCTAACTTAGAACTAAAGCCTGTTTGACAACGTTAAAAGATTGTCACCAAATTTGTTAAACAAACTTAGTGAGAAATAATTATGAACAGAATTTACAAACACAAATGTCTTTTACGTTTCTTTTGTGTTATAATTCTGTTCTCAATTGTTACTAAATTTGTCAACAAATCTAATAACAATTTATTATAATGTTAAACCGTCTTTTGTAATAGCAATAAACTTTAATTTTTATAAGAAAAAGTCTTGTAATTTTGATATAATACAAAAATATTGTTTAAAAATTGATTTTTTTTCTAAGTTCCTACACGTATGTAGTTTTTAAAACGGCCACCAGGGGCAGCACCTGTCGATAAATGTTCCAACTTAAAGGAAAATTTAACCCAAAAAATTTCATTTGTGTACATACGTACGTACATACATCATTTTCGGTTATACCTAATGGGAATTTAACCCTCTGAATATGGCACGTTTACTAAAAGAAGTATACCTAATGGGAATTTGCTACACTTAAAATGGGACGCTTATTTTTGGGTTTTTTTTGCATTGAAAATCGGATGTATACTTGATTGGGAATTTAACTCACTAGTTTTCATCAAATTTTTCGTCCAATTTCACCTGTCAAAATATACCTTTGACAGGTAAAGCTGTCAAATGTATATTTTGACAGGTGAAATTGGACGAAAAATACTGGGTCTAAATTCCCAATAGGTATACATCTTTTTTAGAGCCTTTTCGTCCCATTTTCACCTAATCAAATTCCCATAGTAAGCGTCCCATATTTAGTGGGCTATATTCCCATTAGGTATAACCCCAAAATGATGTATGTACGGATGTATGTTCAAAGCGGAGTAGTATTTCTGGTTGCCTATATTTTAGGCGCAAACCCCTTTCTAATAGGTGCTGCCCTCTAGCGGCCATTCTAAGAACTATATACGTGTAGGGGTAGCAAAGGGGTAAAAAATAAACAATTTATATCTTAAATTATATTTTATTGTGTAATATTATTGTACATTAGGGATAGTTAAGTCAAATACAACAATGTAAAATGCAAATATACAATAAATACAAGTAAAATGTATACAAACTATTATTTAAACATCCCTATTTCTAATTTTTCAGGATAAGGGTAAGTATATTATTTATTTACAAAGTACATTAAGGGTAGTTACATGAAATACAACAATGTAAAGTGCAAATAAACAATAAATACAAGTAAAATGTACACAAACTATTATTTAAACATCCCTATTTCTAATTTTCAGGATAAGGGTAAGTATATTATTTATTTACAAAGTACATTAAGGGTAGTTACGTGAAATACAACAATGTAAAGTGCAAATAAATAATAAATACAAGTAAAATGTACACAAACTATTATTTAAACATCCCTATTTCTAATTTTCAGGATAAGGGTAAGTATATTATTTATTTACAAAGTACATTAAGGGTAGTTACATGAAATACAACAATGTAAAGTACAAATAAACAATAAATACAAGTAAAATTTATACAGACTATTATTTAAACATCCCTAAGCATATTTGTTTATAAAATACAAATAAGAATACATACAATTTAAGTCATAATAAACAATAAATATTTCTTAAACCAATACATTTTTATTTAACAACCCGTCATTTATTTCAGGGGGATGTACCACAACAAAGAGACAGGGAAGTATGTAGTTATGTAACATTTATAAGGGAAATAAGACATGGGAATTTTTTTATGGTCATTCGTGTTCTACGGATTGTAATTAGTCTAATAGAACTAGTCCGGCCCTTCTAGTTTTTATAGTTTTGGAGCTATAACACTTTCTTCTCAACTTAACTTTACCCAGGTTTTGAGTCGAAAATTTTTGATGGTATCAGGATAACAGGAATGAAAAGAGTTCTCATATTTTGAATGTGACGACGGATTCGTGTTCTACGGGTCGTAATTAGTATAAAAAAACCCTGTCCGGCCCTTCTAACTTCTGTAGTTTACGAGCTACAACACTTTTCTTAACCCAATTTTTGGGGTCAATGACCTGAATTTACTCAGTTTTTGAGTCGAAAATTTTTGATGGTATCAGGATAACAGGAATGAAAAGAGTTCTCATATTTTCAATGTGAGACCGGATTCGTGTTCTACTGGTCGTAATTAGTCTAAAAAACCCTATCCGGCCTTTCTAGCTTTTGTAGTTTTGGAGCTATAACACTTTTTTTAAACCCAATTTTACTCAGTTTTTGAGTCGAAAATTTTTGATGGTATCCGGATAACAGGAATGAAAAGAATTCTCGTATTTTCAATGTGACACCGGATTCGTGTTCTACGGGTCGTAATTAGTATAAAAAACCCTGTCCGGCCCTTCTAACTTCTGTAGTTTACGAGCTACAACACTTTTCTTAACCCAATTTTTGGGGTCAATGACCTGAATTTACTCAGTTTTTGAGTCGAAAATTTTTGATGATATCAGGATAACAGGAATGAAAAGAGTTCTCATATTTTCAATGTGAGACCGGATTCGTGTTCTACGGGTCGTAATTAGTCTAAAAAAACCCTGTCCGGCCTTTCTAGCTTTTGTAGTTTTGGAGCTATAACACTTTTTTTAAACCCAATTTTACTCAGTTTTTGAGTCGAAAATTTTTGATGGTATCCGGATAACAGGAATGAAAAGAGTTCTCATATTTTCAATGTGAGACCGGATTCGTGTTCTACGGGTCGTAATTAGTCTAAAAAACATTGTCCGGCCCTTCAACCTTTTGTAGTTCAGGAGATATAAAGCATTTCTTAATTAAAAAGTGTCGCATTTTGAGTCGAAAATTTTCCATAGTATCCAAGGAACAAAAATGAGAAAGAGTTTTGCGGATGGTTATTTTATTGCTTATAGAGCTTAAAAAATAAATAATAAAATTCTGGTGTAAACAAAAAAAAAATCAAAAAATGTTCAAAAATTTTCAAAAACCCTTATTAGAAAAAACTTTGCCCTACGCCCTTCAAACTTTGGTATGATGTAATTTGACCCTGTATTACTCATTCGAATTCCCCTAAGGAACAGCGTTTTAAGGAAAACGCTGAAAACCCAGCCGTTTTCGAGATATGAGCCCTTAAAGTTTTTTAAAGGGACTAACACTTAAATTCGTCCATTTATAGGGCTAAAGGGCCGGAAAATAGCGAATCGGGGGGATTCGAACCCGCGCTTTCCATTGGCTTGCACAGAATTGATGAAAACCCTTTGGTTTACAATATATTTGCCCTTCAAGTTTGTGGCGAAGGGCCTGCGCTAATTCCTGAACTAAAAGAGCTAGAAAATCCGGACAAGTGTTGTTAACCTTACTTAGATCTGCATAAATGAAATCCGTGGTCAAATTTTTCCTAAGGGCTCAAATAAGCCCTTAGCCCTTTATAAAAGAGCGGACTCCTGTCGGATGGTTATTTTCGTACCTAAAGAACTTAATACTAAAAGATAGCATAGAAAAATTCGGAAAAATCCGTAAAAAATAGGATATTTCCCTGTCTCTTTTGTTATTACATAGGAAAGGTAAAAAAACTCATCTTTTATGTATTTATTCTTATAAAAAGTCATATATTATCATCATCCAGTGTTGTAGTCACCGTATCCTATTGCTGGGTGTACTAGGCCCTTCGCAGAACTTGTAAACAAACATAAACATTGTTTACTTTGAGCGCCAAAGTACAAAAGATATAAAAAATAAACACTTAATTAGAGTGGGGGTATTACGTGATAATATTAATATTATGTTTTTACAATAAAGACTTCAGTTCCTTTCAGTCTTTGGTGATGTGAACATCGTGTGCTTGTGAATAATCGTGTAGTGCCATATAGCAACGAAAAAGTTTGAAATTTTTATTGAAATCGTTCTCTATTTACATCGTATAGTTCGCTATATATTTTAAAAGTGTTAGATTTACTCTATAAATATTTAAAAAAATATTTAAATAGCTTTAAATAATTGTCATTTTGTTTAAACTTTTAAAAATAATCTAAATTTAATGATTTAATAGTACACTAAATTTAAATGTTCATATGTATATTATTATTTACAATAAAATCTAAATATTCAAAATTCATTTTAACTTATACAACGTATTTCTGCTTCTTATAATTTTAGATATTTAAAATGTTGCATAAGACTCTGTCCTTCCGTTAGTGTTCATTGTTTAATCCTTATTCAAAATTATATTGTGTCGTGAGTTAGTTTACTATACAGTTGCTGTATATTTAAAAAAAAGTCTTTCCTATTATTAAAATGTGTATAATTGTCCGTAAAAGTGTTTTACTAATACCAAGTGTTATACAAGTTATTCTAATTGAAGTAAGTGTTACGTAATATTTACTACAAAGTGTATTCTGATCTGTGAAAATCGCCGATGATGATATACAGTGATGATACACCAGCGGATGATATATTATGAAAATTCACCATAGGTAAGTATGAACCTTTGATATTACATTTACATATCTTCTAAATTGTTAAACACAAAACAAATGTGTTTGAAATAGTGAATTTTATGTAAAATATAAATTTTTACTTCCCTATTTACTATCTATATTCTTGTAGTAGTGATAAATGAAAATATGAAACAAGTGTACAGAGAAAATTTGACGAAAATACATGTATTTTAACGCCCCGTAACTCCTAAACCAATCGAAGTTAAAAATTATAATCAGACGTATCTTACAGAGAATTTTATGTAGATTCCAAATTTTCATTGTGCAAGTTGCTATCTTTAACCATGTAGGAGTAATAAATAAGAATATGAAATAACGCATGACAAAGTTTAGTGGAATATACAGTTTAACTCTCACATTTATATTTCATAGAATTTCAAGTATGGAGATCAGGCGAACCGGTTTACGACTTCACGATATCGCAGGGGATGGTTTCCTGATCCAACAACGAAATCATGTCCACCAGGTCCGGAGAGAAGAACCAGGATACTGTAGACACACGAAAGGGTTCTCCAAGTCGCTATGTCTGCGTCTCTTACCACTGGAACGTAGAAAACGTGATCATCTGCAAAAAAAAGAAATAATTTGTTAATAAAATTATAAATGTAATAACTTATTTATTGTATCTGCACTTTGTGTTTGTATTAACAATATCACTTTTCTATACACATTAATATGTAAAGTTCAAATATCCTATAGAAAAGTATTTGTCAACATTTCAACAATTGTAAAATTTTGCTTATATATACAAAGATACATGTGCAAATCAAATTTGAAACGTACAAGTTCCTATCTTACTTAGTTCCAGAAATTTTGGGCCCTAAAGTTGGAATTCCCAATTCAAATTTCTGAAACTTAGTATACATACAGAAAACAACCCCCTGAATTCAAATTTGAAAACTGCAAATCCCTATTTCACTTAGTTTTTAACATATTTTACTTTTATCATGGTATACACAAAAGACATTTTTCTATCTTGAAACAAACATGGCAGAATTTTTTTTTTTCAGTAATTCGAATTCCTGAAACTTAGTGTACATATCGAAAAACACCCCCTGAATTCAAATTTGAAAACTGCAAGTGGCTATCTCACTTAGTTTTTAAAATATTTTACTTTTATCATGGTATACACAAAAGACATTTTCCTATCTTGAAACAAACATGAGAGAATTTTTTTTTCAGTAATTCGAATTCCCGAAACTTAGTGTACATATCGAAAAACACCCCCTGAATTCAAATTTGAAAACTGCAAGTGGCTATCTCACTTAGTTTTTAAAATATTTTACTTTTATCATGGTATACACAAAAGACATTTTCCTATCTTGAAACAAACATGAGAGAATTTTTTTTTCAGTAATTCGAATTCCCGAAACTTAGTGTATATATCGAAAAACACCCCCTGAATGCAAATTTGAAAACTGCAAGTGGCTATCTCACTTAGTTTTTAAAATATTTTACTTTTATCATGGTGTACACAAAAGACATTTTCCTATCTTGAAACAAACATAAGAGAAATTTTTTTTTCAGTAATTCGGATTCCTGAAACTTAGTGTATATATCGAAAAACACCCCCTGAATGCAAATTTGAAAACTGCAAGTGGCTATCTCACTTAGTTTTTAAAATATTTTACTTTTATCATGGTATACACAAAAGACATTTTTCTATCTTGAAACAAACATGGCAGAATTTTTTTTTTCAGTAATTCGAATTCCTGAAACTTAGTGTACATATCGAAAAACACCCCCTGAATTCAAATTTGAAAACTGCAAGTGGCTATCTCACTTAGTTTTTAAAATATTTTACTTTTATCATGGTATACACAAAAGACATTTTCCTATCTTGAAACAAACATGAGAGAATTTTTTTTTCAGTAATTCGAATTCCTGAAACTTAAGTGTACATATCGGAAAACACCCCCTGAATTCAAATTTGAAAACTGCAAGTCGCTATCTCTTTTAGTTTTTAAAATATTTTACTTTTATTATGGTATACACAAAAGACATTTTCCTATCTTGAAACAAACATAAGAGAATTTTTTTTCAGTAATTCGAATTCCTGAACCTTAACATACATTCAGAAAACAATCCCCTGAATATAAATTTGAAAAGGTCCCTAACTTAATTTTTTTTTCGTCAATGAATAGCACCCTTTCTATCAACCCTAAAGTTCATAAATTATATTTCGCGTTGTTTACAAATACTAATTTAAAAAAATCTGTTGTGGCCAGCACAAGACCTCTCGCCATTTCCATATTAGGCTATATAAGTATTGTATTGCAGTTTGCTATCGAACCGTCGTTTTATAACAAAATATTACAGAACCTTACCCAAATATTGTCTTTTATTGTATTTAACATGTCTTCTGCACACATATAATTCTAATTATATCTATTTTTCATTGTATGAGGAAGTTTCTAAATGTCACAGATTCTTCCAATTCATTAACCAGATTGGCGGTATTTCTGATGGATATATGCATATTACCTATAATTTCAAATATTTAATTAATAAAACAATAAGAAAGATTAAATGTACTTCCCTGAAAAAGATATCAAAATGTCACTAAAACCCTTGATTTTTGACATTGAAATCTGTCATTTACAAATTATGTTATAAACATTTGAATTTGTCAACTGGTTTCCTTAGTGTAGTTTCGCCTACTCGACTTGTTATATCCCGATATACTATATATTATAGCGTCTTTATCTCTAAATTTATAGAAGATATAATAAAAAAATTAAATGTATCAGTTGTAGAATTTTGTTCTTCAAAATTATTAATATCAAAAATTTTCAAAAATTAATATTTGGAAGAATTTCTTTTAAAAACTACTACTTCCGGTTGTTCAATTGTTACCAAAACCTTTTCAGCTCTTCCCAGGAATGCCAGATTGAGGAATTCATAGTTAAACAGGTCTTATGTCTTATAGTTTTTGAGGAATCGTCCGTCCAACATCCAGCCATACACACACACACACACACACACACACACACACACACACATACACACATCCACACACACACACACACACACACACACACACATACACACATCCACACACACACACACACAGACATCATTTTAAAAATGTTATAATCGGATTATAGGGACCTTAAATCGTGCTTATTCAATAAAATCTGGGTATGCGAATTTTAGCATGAATCCAATACCTCTCTTAGCGAGAGGTAAAAAATCTGTTGTGGCCAGCACAAGACCTCTCACCATTTCCATATTAGGCTATATAAGTATTGTACTGCACTTCGCTTTTGAACCGTCGCTTTATAACAAAATATTACAGAACATTACCCAAATATTGTCTTTTATTGTATTTAACATGTCTTCTGCACACATATAATTTTAATTATATCTATTTTTCATTGTATGAGGAAGTTTCTAAATGTCACAGATTCTTCCAATTCATTAACCAGATTGGCGGTATTTCTGATGGATATATGCATATTACCTATAATTTCAAATATTTAATTAATAAAACAATAAGAAAGATTAAATGTACTTCCCAGAAAAAGCTATCAAAATGTCACTAAAACTGTTTATTTTTGACACTGAAATCTGTCATTTACAAATTATGTTATAAACATTTGAATTTGTCAACTGGTTTCCCTAGTGTAGTTTCGCCTACTCGACTTGTTATATCCCGATATTCTATATATTATAGCGTCTTTATCTCTAAATTTGTAGAAGATCTATTAAAAAATTTAAATGTATCAGGTGTAGAATTGTGTTCTTCAAAATTAGTAATATCAAAAATTAATATTTGGAAGAATTTCTTTTAAAAACTACTACTTCCGGTTGTTCAATTGTTACCAAAACCTTTTCAGCTCTTCCGAGGAATGTCAGATTGAGGAATTCATAGTTAAACAGGTCTTATGTCTTATAGTTTTTGAGGAATCGTCCGTCCAACATCCAGCCATACACACACACACATACACACACACATACACACATCCACACACACACACACAGACATTGTAAAAATGTTAAAATCGGATTCTAGTGACCTTGAAACGTGCTTATTCATTAAAATCTGAATATGTGATTTTTAGCATGATTCCAATACCTCTCTTAGCGAGAGGTAAAAAATCATACGAGCGACTACAAAATTATGTAATATATAGACATCAATTATAAGTTATACTCATTATTTTGATTGTTGACTACCATTTTTTTTTTATTATTGTTATCTAATGCCTAACTGTTACATAGATCAATTTTGTCAGTTTGTCAGTTTCATTGTTACAGTGCTGGTGAACAGACGTGTGGTGTGCTCGTGTACTGTGCCTTCGAGGACGTCTTCCTAGTGCCTGGATAGGACATTTGGACATCTTCAAGACTTGGACTTACTTAGGGAAATAATTTATTCATAGTAAGTTCTTTTTATTTTATTTTTAAACTACTTTTAGTAACCATAATTGGATATATCAGCCATTATTTCTAACGACTATTTCGGGTGTATATATATATATACTTTATACTTGAACTATAATTGTTGATGTGTGGAAAAGAATTTGAATTAATTTAGAGTTAATATATAATATATTATTGGACGTACTATATATTTTACTACAAATATTTTATATTTAAATAATTAAAAATTTAAATATTCTTTTCAATATTGAATTTCTTACACTTACTGTCATATTAGGTATTTTATTTTCAATAATTACAAACGAGTGAAACAATTCTAAGACCATCCATATTTTTATCTGTAACCACTAATCCAAATATTATTTCGATTATACTTTTATTGTTACAGAAACATGTAACAGAGATGAATTACAATCCTTGCCAAGCCGTAGAAGGATGTGAGTGAGTTGCAGAAGGATATCTATCCTGATTTCAGCGTTGGAGATGATCATATTGTTGCAGAGCATCACACTGAAGACACCCCAACATGTTTTGGTACCCCTCAAGACTTATTTATAAAATTTATGTAAATAAATAAATAAAAGTTATCCTCCTAAACATTATGTACTCGAATAATTAATATATGGCACGAAAAATTGGCACATAATCAATTCATGTCATTATGCAACACATATATCTTCATTGTCATATATTTAACAGTTCATTATATAAGAAATTCACATACCATTTTTCCAGTGATCAGCATGCTTGAATTAAGATAAAATGATACTTTCCATTTAAATACAGAGTGGTCGGATTTTTAGTGGACTATTGAATTGTTTAAAGTTACCATTTTTTTCATTTTTGCTTACTCTTACTACACTAGCTAGACACGGTTATTTAAAATTGGTATACATATGTAGAAATGTCAATAGAAGCGAATGGCGCAACGCCCGTTAAAGTATCTTTTACCATTCATTAGTTATTGACCGTCAAAGTAAAAAAATATTGTCAATTTGCATTAAAAATAAAGATTTCTATTTTGGAATCTAAGGCCTAGAGAATTTTTTAATTATTTTTCCTGTAATCAGCATGCTTGAATTAAGGGAAAATGATACTTTTCATTTAAATACAGGGTGTTCGGATTTTCAGTGAGCTTACTTTCTGTTTAAAGTTATCATTTTTGATTACTCTTACTATACTAGGTGGATACGGTTATTCAAAATTATTAAACATATGTGGAAAAGACCATAGATTCGAATGGCGCAACGCCCGTTAAAGTATCTTTTACCATTCATTAGTTATAGACCGTCAAAGTCAAAAAATATTGTCAATTTGCATTAAAATAAAGATTTCTATTTTGGAATCTAAGGCCTAGAGAATTTTTTAATTATTTTTCCTGTAATCAGCATGCTTGAATTAAGGGAAAATGATACTTTTCATTTAAATACAGGTTGTTCGGATTTTCAGTGAGCTTACTTTCTGTTTAAAGTTATCATTTTTGATTACTCTTACTATACTAGGTGGATACGGTTATTCAAAATTATTAAACATATGTGGAAAAGACCATAGATTCGAATGGCGCAACGCCCGTTAAAGTATCTTTTACCATTCATTAGTTATTGACCGTCAAAGTAAAAAAATATTGTCAATTTGCATTAAAAATAAAAATTTCTATTTTGGAATTTAAGGCCTAGAGAATTTTTTAATTATTTTTCCTGTAATCAGCATGCTTGAATTAAGAGAAAATGATACTTTTCATTTAAATACAGGGTGTTCGGATTTTTAGTGAGCTTACTTTCTGTTTAAAGTTATCATTTTTGATTACTCTTACTATACTAGGTGGATACGGTTAATCAAAATTAGTAAACATATGTGGAAAAGCCCATAGATTCGAATGGCGCAACGCCCGTTAAAGTATCTTTTACCATTCATTAGTTATAGACCGTCAAAGTCAAAAAATATTGTCAATTTGCATTAAAAATAAAAATTTCTATTTTGGAATTTAAGGCCTAGAGAATTTTTTAATTATTTTTCCTGTAATCAGCATGCTTGAATTAAGGGAAAATGATACTTTTCATTTAAATACAGGGTGTTCGGAATTTTAGTGAGCTTACTTTCTGTTTAAAGTTATCATTTTTGATTACGCTTACTATACTAGGTGGATACGGTTATTCAAAATTAGTAAACATATGTGGAAAAGACCATAGATTCGAATGGCGCAACGCCCGTTAAAGTATCTTTTACCATTCATTAGTTATTGACCGTCAAAGTAAAAAAATATTGTCAATTTGCATTAAAAATAAAGATTTCTATTTTGGAATCTAAGGCCTAGAGAATTTTTTAATTATTTTTCCTGTAATCAGCATGCTTGAATTAAGGGAAAATGATACTTTTCATTTAAATACAGGGTGTTCGGATTTTCAGTGAGCTTACTTTCTGTTTAAAGTTATCATTTTTGATTACTCTTACTATACTAGGTGGATACGGTTATTCAAAATTATTAAACATATGTGGAAAAGACCATAGATTCGAATGGCGCAACGCCCGTTAAAGTATCTTTTACCATTCATTAGTTATTGACCGTCAAAGTAAAAAACTATTGTCAATTTGCATTAAAAATAAAAATTTCTATTTTGGAATTTAAGGCCTAGAGAATTTTTAAATTATTTTTCCCGTAATCAGCATGCTTGAATTAAGGGAAAATGATACTTTTCATTTAAATACAGGGTGTTCGGATTTTTAGTGAGCTTACTTTCTGTTTAAAGTTATCATTTTTGATTACGCTTACTATACTAGGTGGATACGGTTATTCAAAATTATTAAACATATGTGGAAAAGACCATAGATTCGAATGGCGCAACGCCCGTTAAAGTATCTTTTACCATTCATTAGTTATTGACCGTCAAAGTAAAAAACTAGTGTCAATTTGCATTAAAAATAAAAATTTCTATTTTGGAATTTAAGGCCTAGAGAATTTTTAAATTATTTTTCCCGTAATCAGCATGCTTGAATTAAGGGAAAATGATACTTTTCATTTAAATACAGGGTGTTCGGATTTTTAGTGAGCTTACTTTCTGTTTAAAGTTATCATTTTTGATTACGCTTACTATACTAGGTGGATACGGTTATTCAAAATTAGTAAACATATGTGGAAAAGACCATAGATTCGAATGGCGCAACGCCCGTTAAAGTATCTTTTACCATTCATTAGTTATTGACCGTCAAAGTAAAAAAATATTGTCAATTTGCATTAAAAATAAAAATTTCTATTTTGGAATTTAAGGCCTAGAGAATTTTTAAATTATTTTTCCCGTAATCAGCATGCTTGAATTAAGGGAAAATGATACTTTTCATTTAAATACAGGGTGTTCGGATTTTTAGTGAGCTTACTTTCTGTTTAAAGTTATCATTTTTGATTACGCTTACTATACTAGGTGGATACGGTTATTCAAAATTAGTAAACATATGTGGAAAAGACCATAGATTCGAATGGCGCAACGCCCGTTAAAGTATCTTTTACCATTCATTAGTTATTGACCGTCAAAGTCAAAAAATATTGTCAATTTGCATTAAAAATAAAAATTTCTATTTTAGAATCTAAGGCCTAGAGAATTTTTTAATTATTTTTCCCATAATCAGCATGCTTGAATTAAGGGAAAATGATACTTTTCATTTAAATACAGTGTAGTCCGATTTTTAGTGGGTTACAAATAGAATTACATTTTTTAAATTTAATTTTACAGGGATCGTTTTCATCAGAACGAAGATTTAACAACTAAACCTCATGGGCGAGATTACAAGAAATATCTACTACAATGTAACTCACCATTGTTGAGTGCTTCAGGTTACAGTATCGGGACTCAAAGTCGCCAAGTCTGCAACACCAGGATGTCGGCTTTTCACACGGCTTCATCTGAAAAGAACAGAACACACATGGTTAACAAAATGTTATAGGTAACAAAAAAAATATAGTACAGTTCTAAGTATTACTCTTACTTATTCTAACTTGAAATGAAAATTGTATTAGTTTGAAAATAAGTTGTGCCAATGATTTGCAAATAAGATCATATTAATTTCTATGATCATTAACCAGTACCTAATTCATATTTATTGCTTCCGATTATTATATTGTTTCAGAGTCCTGTAACCTGTCTCAGAGAGAAGAGTTGTGGACTTAGACGAACTGCTGGAGGCCTGAACAAATTGCAGCACCTGAGTCCTGATTTTAGCGTTGGATATGGTCACATTGTTTCAGAGCATCGCACCCCAAAACAACCTCAACATGTATTAGTGCACATGGTGTTTTTATTTATATGATGTAAATAAATCTATAAAAATTAACCTCACTACTTTGTCGTTATATATATATATATATACATACATCTGTTCATTTTCATATTTGCATGCTCTGCACCGAATTTTTTGAACAGACAATACCTTCATTACCTAAAGGTGACGCAAGGTAAAAAAGAATTTCTTAACAGAAAGATCGAAATAATGTCACCATTAACATAATTTATTTTGTCAAAGATTTAAGTCTTTGTTCCAGTTAGATTACAAGGCATCAAAACCCAAATGCCCCATTTCTCCAAAATCTTCAAAATTTTCAAAAATCCAAATTTTATACATTTAGGTGCATCTCAACGCGCTGATTCCAAATTTTCAAACCGCAAGTCCATATCTCTTTTTATTCTCGAGATATTTACATATCAAATTTTACCCATTTTTGGGTCATAACCCTAAAATGGGTGAAGATACAAGCTTGGCGACTTCGCCATTCGATTCTACGGGCAAAATTACATAAGTATACAAATTTTCAATTTTTTGAATAATGTGTACAATTCCTAGAGTAAAATAACTGAAAATTACCAAAATCTGAAAAAATGGCAAGGGGTATACCTTAGATTTTTGCGACTTTTGGCCATTTTCAGTTATTTTGCTTTAGAGATTGTATGCGGTGTTCAAAAATTATGAAAATGGGGTATTCCAACATAACAAAAAAATTTAAAAAAATTCAATTTAACATAAAGTATAGCTCAATAAATAATAGTTAAAACAATGAAAACATTTTTTAAATAATTACTTTACGAGATATTTCACATTTGCTAAAAGGGAAAATTGACGTCATACAATTGTTATCTATCTCTCGCAGCGTACTCAGAGCAGTGTGTGTGAGAAAGACAAGTATAGGGGAAATGTGACGTTACACTGATTTTTCGAAAATAAAATGCTGTTAAACTAGGAACAATTAAGATTTTTTAATACTATGAATAGCTTCAAAACTGAATGAAGTTCTATTTAAAATAATAAAAATATTTGAGTGGAATACCCCAAAATTTGAAGTCAGCGCGTTGAGATGTACCTAAATGTATAAAAATTGGATTTTTGAAAATTTTGGAGAAAATGCCGAATATGGGTATTGAAGCCTTATCATCTGACTGGTGCAAAATTGTAACACGAACATAACTATTTTCTACAAATTCCAAACTTCCTTGGAAAAGATTCTATTAATACAATAATACAGTTGACACTGACATCTGTCAATTAGAATTATTGGAATATATCAGCTGTTTTCATGATTATAGCAAAGTTGGCTGATTTATAAACGTTAATCTCTTTATAATTCTTTAGCTCTATATCTATTGAATATTAAAGAACATGCATAATCAAACCATATAGCCAATAAGATATTCTTTCATATTGATAATCACATAAAATGTCAGAAAATGATATTTAACTGCGTTTTTTCTAGTAAAATTGTTAAAAAAGAGAAATGTACTATTTTCATGAAAACTATATTTTATAATTTTTGACAGATGTCATAAAATTTTATTTTAATACCAAGGCTAACACTATAAAGAAGTAAGTTTTATACAATTTCATATTAAATTTTCTCGGTTAGCAAAGATGCAAAAGAAAATGTAACTATTGGTTTAGTTGCAGAATTTAATTCTCTATAATATTTATTTGAAGCATTTGTGTCTAAAATTAATAGGCCACTTTTGGGCAAAGAAAAACTGTTTTCCCATGTTAAACGCCTATGGCCCGGTTTTTGTGTTACACCCGGTATAAAGCAACCCCCAAGCCAGATTAGAAAATTATGTTATCTCTCTGTTTTTTTAAATTTAAATTAGACTTGAAATAGAAATTATTGTATTCAGTTCAAATTTGGTTGTATCGTAAATATATCTTTATTTGTGGGTACTCATTTTTTTTTCGCGCTATTTCTACATTCATAAAATTCAAAACACCCTGAACAAATTACGTAATACATAAGAAGCAATTATTATTTATAATGACTCATTATTATTCAATTGTTGACTTGTATTTCTAGGGGGTAAATTATCTAACACCCTGACTATTACATGGATTATTTTTTTCAGTTTGTTTGCTGCAGTGATGGTGTAAAGACGTGTGTGTAGTGTGCTGGTGTACTGTGACCACGAGGACGACTTCCTGTTGCTTGGAGAGGACGTTAGGATACCTGCAGGACTTGGAGTTATATCCATAGATTTCTTTAATTCAAAGTGAGTTTTTTTTTTTTACTTTTATACTACTTTATAGTTGTAATTTTTATTTTGATATATTAACCATTGTTTTCGAGGGATTATTCTAGTATAGATATAAGCTATATTTAAGTAATGGGGTATTCCATTAAATTTTTTTTATTATTTTAAATAAAACTTCATTCAGTTTTGAAGCAATTCATAGTATTAAAAAATATTAATTGTTCCTAGTTTAACAGTATTTTATTTTCGAGAAATCAGTGTAACGTCACATTTCCCCTATACTTGTCTTTCTCACACACACTGCCCTGAGTATGCTGCGAGAGAAAGATAACAATTATATGACGTCAATTTTCCCTTTTAGCAAATGTGAAATATCTCGTAAAGTAATTATTTAAAAAATGTTTTCATTGTTTTAACTATTATTTATTGAGCCATACCTTAATGTTAAATTGATTTTTTATAAAAAATTTTGTTATGGTGGAATACCCCATTATTAGTTTGCGTTAATCGATAATTATTTAATATTTCTACCATATACAATCTTCTAACATTTTTTCTGTAAATATCTATATATAAAGTACCACATATAGTTTTAAGGCATAGATAATGTTTTCTAACGTTGAACAGCTATATTACGAATTGTGTTCACCTGTATATTTAATATTTCATATTATTTTATGTCCTACACATATATTTTACTACATATATTTAGTTCCATATATAAAAAATTATGAATATAAAAAAATGGTAACATCATTTCTTTACTGGTGAAATTACGTAACTTATACCTCGTTTTTAAAATATTTTAATATCGAACGCATTGTCCAATATAATTTATATTTCACTGATTGAAATATTTATACATTCTTTTTAATATTGAATATCTCGCGCTTTGTTTCACATTAATATATGTATTTTTTAATAATACTTATGCATGTATAATTGAAATAATTCTTAATAATCTGCAAATAAAACTATTATTTTCTATAACCATTAACCACTAATTCATATTTGTTGCTTTCATGTATATTTTCTATTGTTGCAGAAAGATAAGTACTCGAGCGAGTTGCAGTTCATGAATCCTGATTTCCGCATTGGAGATGGTCGCCCTGTTGCAGAGCATCGCACCCCAAAATAACCCCAATATGGATTTTGTACACCCCAAGTCGTTATTTATAAAATTTATGTAAATAAATAAAATATTACCTCATACCTATAAAGTATTTATATGATATAACCATTTAACGTGAAAAATCATCTACTCTACTAATAAAAACTTTAGGGTTAAAGCATATTTAAATAACAGAAAATAAAATCATGTTACACAATTCACATATTTTCATTTTCATAATTATATTTCAACTTCTCAAAGCCTATTATGCTAGATTTATATACATCACAAACACATATTGCATATATATTATTTGAAGGGTACAAGAAACTAAAGAGCTAAGTCCACTCATTACTGATTTTTTTTTTTCACCGATTAATAAGTACATTCTGAAATTAAGTATACGTACAAAAAATAACCTCCTACATCCAAATTTGTAAAGTACAAATGGCTATTTCTCTTAGTTTACGAGATATTAATTTTTAAACTTGCTATTTTCAATAGACATGAACATGTCTTAAAATAAACATTACTGAAAAAATTTTCAGCGATTTAAACCTTTCAAAATTAAGTATACATATAGAAAATTAATCTCTTTATCCAAATTTAAAAAGTACAAGTTGCTATTTCTCTTAGTTTTCATGATATTCATTTTCAAAGTTGCTATTTTCAATAGACATGTACACGTCTTAAAATAAACATTGCTGAAAAAAAAAAAAAACCGATTTAAACCTTTCAAAATTAAGTATACATATAGCAAATTAATCTCTATATCCGAATTTAAAAAGTATAAGTTGCTGTTTCTCTTAGTTTTCGTGATATTCAATTTCATACTTGCTATTTTCAATAAACATCTACACGTTTTAAAACAAACATTACTGGAAAAAAATTTAGTGATTCAGACCTTTTGAAATTAAGTATGTATATAATAGCTCCCAGTGAAAATGATACACGTACGCTACGAATAATTAAATTGTCATAGTTAATAAACAAACAATTTATTACGAAAAGTAAATATAATTTATTATCCTTATGCCCATATTCATAAACACTCGTAAAGTTTCAAAACGGCTAGTTATAATTTTTGACAAATAGAATCAAACTTGACAAATAAAATTTTGATTTTTCTTTCAGTGTCGACTGTATTTACTAGATAAATATTATAACGTACCGTTTAAAATTTTTACGAGTGTTTATGAATACGTGCATTAGACTTTCCCTTATACAAAAGTAATAACTTTTAATTTAAAGTATTATAATACAACAAAAAAAATAATGTTTTCAAAATAGTAAAATTTAAACTCACACTGAAAACGATACACGTAGTAATAGATAACATTTGATAATGTAAAATTAACATTATATTTAACTTCCATTATTTTTTATTACAATTTTTAATCGACTTGGTATAGATTTAAAGTTTCCATATATACAGGGATAATTTTGAATCATTCTTTCATATACAGGCTGTTAAAAAATAAATGCTATAAATTATGAAAGCATATAGTATTGACCAAACTAAGTAAAAAAGCTTAATGAACATTGGTCCGATCTTCAACTGTTATTTATAACATGCTGTATAATTGCAGGAGCTTTATTGCAAATTTTAGATTTAGTTTTCTTCCTCATCAATACATACATGTATTTTTATCGTGCAGACATATAGGTATTATGTAAAAGACTACTAATTTTACAAATTTAGTTTCATTATTTCAGTAATAAACGGGTAATTCTTTCTATTTTTTAAATGTATTATTTGTAGTGTGAGATATATATTTCTATAATTTTTTTTCAACAAATACTGACTAAATTATAAATATTTTATCATAAATTATTTCTAGGAACACTAATAAAAATACTGTAATAGATGAAACATAAGTTTAACCTGATATTATTAAAATTAGTTAAATTTCAAAGAGGTGTATCATTTTCACTGGAAGCCACTGTACACATTATTTGAACCGTACAAGAAACGAAAAAGTCAAGTCTAGTCATCACTGAATTTTTTTTCAGCGATTTATACATTCTGAAATTAAGTATACATATAAAAAAAAACACCTCCTACAACCAAATTTGAAAAGTACAAATGGCTATTTTTCTTTGTTTACGAGATTTAATTTTTAATCTTGCTATTTTCAATAGAGGTGTACACATCTTGAAACTAGCATTACTGAAAACCTTTTCAGCGATTCATATATTCTAAAATTAAGTCTAAATTATAGAAAATAAGTTCCTTAATATCATTTAGAAAAGTATAAGTTGTTATATCTTTTTATTTTTCATGATATTCATTTTTGAAGTTACTATTTTCAATAACTATATACACGTCTTGACATAAATATAACTGAAAAAAAATCACCTATTTAAATATTTTGAAATTAAGTATAAGTATACATATAGAAAATTATTCTCTACATACGAATTTGAAAGGTACAAGTCGCTATTTCATTTTGTTTTCGTGATATTCATTTTCAAAATTGCTATTTTCAATAAACATATACATGAAGTATAATAAACGTTCCTGTAGAAAATTTCAGCAATTTAAACATTTTGAAATTAAATATACATATAGAAAATTACTCGCTGTATCCAAGTTTGAAACGTACAAGTTGATATTTCTTTTAATAGTGATATTCATTTTCAAAGTTACTATTTTCAATAGACATGTACACGTTTTGAAGAAAACATTACTGATTTTTTTTTTTCAGTGATTTAAACCTTAAGTCGCTTTTTCCTTCAGTTTTTCATATACTCATTTTTTAAGTTGCTATAGACATATACCTGTCTTGAAAGAAGCATTACTGAAAATGTTTTCAGCGATTCCAAAGTATTGAAATTACGTTTACATATAGAAAATAATCTTATAAATCTTAATTTTCATGATATTCCAGTTTTCTTAGTTTTCGTGAGACTCAATTACAAAAATTGTTATTTTCATAAACATGTTAAACGTCTTGAAAAAACATTACTGAAAAAATTTTAGCCATTCAAACTTTTTGAAATTAAATATACATATAAAAAATTACTTTGTCCAAATTTAAAAAAGTTGCTTTTTTTCAATAAACATGTGCACGTCTTGAAATAAACATTACTAATTTTTTTTTCAGCGATTTACACCTTTTAAAATTAAGGATAAATATAGTAAATTACCTTCTACAACCAAATTTGGAAAATATGTCGCTTTTTCCTTTAGTTTTTTAAATACTCATTTTTTAAGTTGCTATTTTCTATAGACATATACCTGTCTTGAAACACCTATTACTGAAAATGTTTTCAGCGATTGTAAAGTACTGAAATTACGTTTAAATATAGAAAATAATCTTATAAACCTTAATTTTCATGATATTCAATTTCAAAGTTGCTATTTTCAATAAACATGTACACGTCTTGAAATAAACATTACTGAATTTTTTTTCTGCGATTTAAATATAAATATAGTAAATAACCTTCTACAACAAAATTTGGAAAATACAAGTCGCTTTTTCCTTTAGTTTTTCATATACTCATTTTCAAGTTAATATTTTCAATAGACATATACCTGGCTTGAAACAAGTATTACTGAAAATGGTTTCAGCGATTCCAAAGTACTGAAATTACGTTTACATATAGAAAATTATCGTATAAATCCAAATAAGGGTAGGATAATTCGCTATCACTCTTAGTTCTTAAAGTATTTAATTTTTGAGTTGCTATACAAAATATAAGAATCACGTGGTATTTAAAACTTTAAAAATTCAGTATCTAGAAATTATATAAGTAATTGGGACTTAGCTCTATTTTTCTGTATCATCATTTGCATCCTCTACATGCCCTACATACATACGAAGTACACACTTGTAATTTAATACTTTGAGAAACTTTGATTGTTCTAAATAAAACATAGTTAAGGAAAAACTGTTTTATTTGTACTCGCATTATGACATTTAAAATATCGCACTTTACAAAAAAGTTATTTGTGTATCTACAGCGGAAAATGATACTTTACGCTCGACACACACATACTTTTTCTACGTCTGTTGAAAAAGATGAGAAAAACATTTTCGTTTCAAATCACCTATGTACCAAGTCTTCTAATTTAAAACTGTATCACAAAATTGTCTATACTGTAAAGATGATGTTACTTAAGTTTCGACGCAATAAAAACTTTACATTTTAAACTTCGAAATGCATTAATTAAAATATGAAACTGACAAATTGATACATCCCTATTTATATAGATCACACAAAATTTTGGCCCTTATATTTCGATTCCGCATAGTTAAATTAATATATTAACATCTACATCTTTGATACAATTTAAAACAACTACAGCTAATAGTTCAAATATATTTTATTCATTGTTACAAAAATGAACAATCTCAAAATTTTCTTTTCATTTTGTTTAAACTTTAGTTTACATATGTTACATATATACATATTTCAGATATGTGCGAATTCGAATTTGAACTCCAAATGTTTATAGCAGGAGAGATATTAATTTTGAAGTCTTAATATATATATATATATATATATATATATATATATATATATATATATATATATATATTTTATACTTAGAATATATTTTCAATACCGGAAAATGTTAAGGAAAAACTTTGTAAGGATTTTCTGTTATAAATAAATACATATATGCTCATTTTATACCTAATTATTGTCTTCTATTATTTCTAATTGTCAATACAAATAATCCTTATAAGAGTTCTTTCAACAATGAAACAATCGATTGTTGTCAATAATGTATGTTAAACTACTTTTGTATTTCAATGTATCACAATAAAGAATTTATATCATATACGAGTATTCTCTATATATAATTAAAAACAAACCTAATTTCAAATATCATCGTTCAGAGTGTTACAGATAAACATACATCTATTTATGTATATATAATTGTCATTCACACATATTTCTGTATTGTAACAATAACATTGTAAAATGCATTACACATCATATTGTAATATATTGATGACCAATAAATACCAATAAAATTACACAATATTTTATTTCATTCCAATATCCTATTTTCAAAACTAAAAAATTGCAATCCAAAGATCTAAGTTCATATCCCGCGTAGAAACCAGTTCACAGCCTATAGATCCACAACCAGAACGACCTACAAAAATCTCCCATACTAAAGATCCAGGTTCGAATCCCGCTTACTAGCCACCAGCAACCAGCCGAGCATCCCACCCTAGCTACCAGTAACCAACCTAGCATCCACGAGCACGCCTCCAGCTACGAGCTGGAGGCGAGCTCGAGGGTGCGAGGCGGGTTGCTGGAGCTCGGACGGGCTGCCCGGCTGGTTCCTGGGGGCTAGCCAGCAAAAATTTCTAGAAAACTGTATATAGCTGGATATAGGGGTGATTACGTAATTTCAGATAACAGAGTGTACGGTAGGACGCCACCGCTCACGCTGCACGAATGGCTGTAAATTTATCAGACAGCTAGTATTATACACAGCTAAATATCTGTGGTGGGAGACCTGAGATTCAAGTTTTGCTCACCAGGCCTTACTACAGCCTACCGTATTATAAGAAATTTAAATTTTGGTGCGTGAATGCCTTGGGATCGACTGAATATTTGTCGGAGAGCTATTTTCATGACTAGTAGCCTTGCCACGGGCTGTACATCGCCGATTCTGCATGATTTTTTAATTCTGACGGCCAGAAGCCTTACTATAGCCTTTCGATCGATGAATTTTTAAATTTTGGTGGGTAAATGCCTTGGGATCGGCTAGAAATCTGCCAGAGAGCTGAAAAATGCTCGTAGCGGCAGTAAAGTGCTACTTTTCGGCCGCTACGGCTCTAAAACGTCGATTTTACACGATTTTTTGAATTTTGTCGACCAGAAGCCTTGCTGGAGCGCTCGGTGGTTCGGATTTTGCTCGCTAGAAATTTTGTCGCTGGCTACATGCTTACGTAATCTGCTGTACCCTAGTGCGCTCGGCTCGGATTTTGCTAGCTAAAAATTTTGTCGTACGCTACATGCTTACGTAATATGCTGTGCACTAGGTTCGGATTTTTGCGCATGCGCTTTAAGAATGTGATTTTGATGGCTAGGAATTTTGCTGTGTTCCAATTTTAGTGGTTTGTAGGTTACTTACGTCATAGCTAGGTGATCGCTTTTTTGTGCTCTAGTTCGTAGTTTGATGTATTGCAGGTTACCTGTATTACCTAATTTTAGGAATGTTAAATAATAGATTGTATTCCTTTCATTGGTATTTATTGTATTGTAACATATTACATAATATTGGATTTAGCGGAATTAAAATAGATCATTTTACAACATTTTTATATGTATGTTATATTCGGCGTTACAGAAAATTTTTGTACGCTAAATTGGACAGGCATTATTTAGATTATTCATTGTTGTATGAACTACTTTTTTAAAATAATGTGTCATGTATATTCAATGGTTTTCTGTAAGGCCTTATATGTACGAGCTATATTATACCTATATCTATCATACAATGTTTCATGCTTTTATTATTTTAAATAGCTAAAAGATACATTTATCTTTATGAATTTTTTATTAATAATATTTATTGTAACAGTATATTGTAACATAGAATAACATGAGATGTATGTGTGTGTATGACATATGACAAAAAAAAAATCATTAATATAATATATGTAAAGTAGAAAATGATGTTCAATTACTTTTTAACAAATACATTTGAAGCTAATTGCATTTTGACATATGTATATCAATTTATCTAAGTCATAAAATAAAAGGATACATGCTCTATATTATTAGATTACATTATATTATGATCATTTTACATTGAGTACAGTACTTCTTATACATTTATAAATGCACCTCTTTTAGAAACTACAACTTCCGGTTGTTCAATTGTTACCAAAACCTTTTCAGCTCTTCCCAGGAATGTCAGATTGAAGAAACTGCAGTTAAATATTTTTTAAGTCTTATAGTTTTTGAGAAATCGTCCCTCCAACATCCATACATACACACACACACACATACACACATCCACACAAACACACAGATATCATTTTAAAAATGTTATAATCGGATTCTAGGGACCTGAAATCGTGCTTATTCAATAAAATCTGGGTATGCGAATTTTAGCATGAATCCAATACCTCTCTTAGCGAGAGGTAAAAAACGCCTTGTAAAAAATGAAGTTTATATTAATTATGAATCAGAGGAAATTAAAATGAAATTACTAAATATAAAAAATGATTAATTTATAACAACACGATCTTAAGAATGGGTAATAAAGTTTATTTTTTTAACGCCCCCGGACTATGAAACTACAGAAAAATGTCTTAGCAGCCTCAATACACTACACAAAGACCCAAGGTTGGATTTTGTAAAAATTGTTTTCTTTTTAACTTAACATAATCTATTTGTAAGTACAATTAATATTTGCATACAAATATTCTGCCACATCAATAAAGTTATCCTAATAACGCTTTTTATTTAATGTAAATCATTACAATTTGCTGTGACAAAAATCAAATTTACTTTTTTATTTATTGCGGGTAATACATATTATGAGTTTCTTTGTGAATGTAAATGAGAGGTGTTTCATCGTTTTATGACGATCCTTAGAGAGTAAAAAAACTATAATTCTTGCATTCCTTTTCTTTTATTAACCGAAAAGCTATCAAAATTTTTCCATTTCTAGGTCACTAAAAAGTCAAGTAAAATTATGTTCAAATAAGTACGGATTTTTTAAGGCGTTAGTCATTTTATGACGATCCCTGAAGTTTTAAAAATAAACTATCAATTCTTTCACACTTTTAACTTCATGAATCAAAGAGCCTAATCTGTTCAAAGCTCCAATATAAAAAGTACTGTATTAAATGAGTTATGTTTATATAAAAATAAATAATCCTTTTCCAAAACTAATAATGATTTGTGGAAATAATTATGACATATACATATATGCACATGTTAAAAGAAAATCATTAACAATGAAGCATTGAAAATCAAATGGAACTTAAAAGCCCAAAATATAATAAGATTACATAAATAAAAACATTCTACGAGCAAAAGTCTTGTCTTAAAAATTCAAGCTTTAAAGCCAAATTAAGTATCACTTCAGTTTTATCAAATAGAGTCAAAACCTATTATGTTGTTTCAAATTATATACGAGTTTTAAATACTAAATTTGCGAAGTTTGGATCATATTTTAATATATTTTTACGTCCCCCTAAGAGTGGTATTGGATTCATGCTAAAAATTGCATATCCATATTTTAGTGAATAAGCATGTTTTAAGGTCCCTAGTATTCCATTACAACATTTTTATGATTATGTCTGTGTATGTGTCTGGATGTTGGAGGGACGATTCCTCAAAAACTATAGTACTTAAGACCTGTTTAACTACAAATTCCTCAATCTGACATTCATGGGAAGAGCTGAAAAGGTTTTGATAACAATTGGACAATCGGAAGTTGTAGTTTCTTGAAAAAAAACTTCTAAATATTATGTTTTGAAAGTTTTTGTAAATACGAATATTGAAAAAAAAAAAAATTCTCCATCTAATACACTTAAAAATATTATTAGATCTTCTATAGATTTAGATATAAAGACACTATAATATATAGAATAAGCGAATGTAATAAATCGCATAGTCCAGACTACACCAAGAAAATTAGTTGTCCAATGTTTGTAACTGCAGATAAATTTTATTGACATTACTGAAAACTTTTTCAAGAAAGTATGTTTAATATTTCTTATTGAATTATTAAATAAAGATTTAAAATTGTAGGTAGGTATGTATGTTAATAGTAATAGTACATATATCCTTAAGAAATACCACCAATCCCGTCAATGAATTAAAAGAATCTTGAACATTTTAGAAGAGTAGAACAAGTTTCCTTATAGAATGAAAGAATAGATATAATAAAAATTATTTGTGTATACAAGAAATGTTAAATACGATATTTCTGTAAAATGAAATGGCGAGAGGTATTGTGCTGGCCACAACAGATATTTTTTACAAGAAAATAATTTATTTAGAGCTTCCAATAAAGTACCACTTCCGGTTTATCAATGTTAAATACTAAATTAGAAAAGTTTTGGATTGTATCATATTTTTCACGGAAAATAGAAATTATATGGAAATTTGAAATGAAAATTATCGTGGATGAAAAATCGTCACACACACAGACAGATATCATTGTAAAAATAGCAAAAACGTGTTGTGGGGACACTAATTCGTGCTTATTCACTGAAAACTAACTATCGAATTTTTTAACCAAAAACATTAACTTAAAAAAGTATAAATACTGATATACAGGCTGTTCCATTTAAGGTACGAATACATTGGTATCTCGAGAACCGTAAGAGCTACGAGGTTGGTTAAATTAGACAAAAGTTGCCCCATTAGGAGGCTATTTTAATGGTGTTTTGTTATTTGCGAAAAAATGCATAGGTCACTAGATACAGGTGAAAATGTAAATTTCGTGATTTTCTTTTTACCTTCCGTCACCTTTAGGTAAGGAAGGTATTGTCTTTGGTCAAAAAATTCGGTGGTGAGTTTTTAATGAATAAGTACGTTTTAGGGTCCCTACAATACGAATATACCATTTTTAAGATGATGTCTGTATGTGTGTGTGTGTGTCCGTGTGTGTGTGCGTGTGTCCGTGTGTGCGTGTGTGTGTCCGTGTGTGTGTGTGTCCGTGTGTGACAAATTTTTCTCCGACGATAACTCCAATACTACAATTCTAAAAATTATAATTCTTTCGTATTCCTCTTCTGTACATCCATATGAAGAGTTGATTAGATTTTGGTTATAATTTATCCACCGGAAGTACCCATATTTGAAGTTTTTAACACTTTTTCTTAAAAAAACGCAGTTAAATATTATTTTTTGACATTTTGTTATTATATATATTAAAGAAAATACTCTTCTCTATACAGTTTGATTATACATTTTCCTTCATATTCAATAGATGTAAATTTAAAGCATTATAAAGAAATTAATTTTCAAATATTAGTCAGCTTTGTTATTTATCATGGAAACAGCTGACATAATTATTCAAAAAAATTTAATTGACAGATGTCAGTTGCAAGTACAAAACCAAATATGGAAAAAAGTATAGGATCTAAAATTGGTATGTCATAGTGTTGCTCGCAAGTGACACGCAGAGAAAGGCCAAAGAGAAGATGGAAGGACATTACTTAGTGTAGTTTATGTTATAATTTTATTGGATTTATAGAACCTTTTCAAATGAACTTTTGGTATGGAATTTGTAAAAAATAGTATGTGTTTTTACATGATATTATATAGAATCTATTGTAAGGACCTTTTGGTATGGGATTTGTACAAAATACATGGAATTGACGGAAGGTCTTGTGCTGGCCACAACAGATTTTTTTGCTTATAACTTTGTTATATGAAATAATACGAGATTCTGGTTTGCACTTTCTTAAGGCACTATTGTATGGTGAATTTGCAGAAATTCTCAAATTTTTTTTATATCTAACCATTTACGAGTTACTGATAGCAACTTTTATTTTTCATATGGAGGTCGTATTAAGCTATGGCATTTTTAAATAGAGATTTTTTTTAGCTTTACAATGATATAAAACAATAATAATTTATTTTTATAATTAACAGAAAAATTAACAAAAATTGTTATTTATACTAAAATTAAATTGAAAAAAGTAAATTGAAGGTTGTTATGGAAACAACAAACAACAAAAAAGTGCAACAATTGAATTTCTGAATTTTACTTGACAGTAGTAGATTATTACGAGTAATAAAAATGAATTTTTCTCGTTGGGAAAAATATGATATGTTGAGTTGTAGTTGAGGGTAGTAATTGTTTTGCATGATACAGTTCTCACTATGATTTAGTGTAAAACACTTTAAAATGGCACTTATATCCCTTTAAATTTATATGCTTCATATTTAAAATAAATAATGTTTTAACAAATATACATTATAATAATACATTTTGTTTGTCATATGTATCTGCTTATATGGTTTAATGTATTTCTAATACGTCATTACACAAAAAATAATATTACCGACTTATTATATATACATAAACAAATAAATAATTAAATCTTTATTAGTACCCTATTTATGATTATTAGTTCATATTTTTGTTTAGTGTGAATATATTTCCACTAATTTGCAAGATGCATTATCACTATCATCATCATCATCATCATCATCATCATCATATATTTTGTTACATATATCTGTGATTACATACCAAAATCAGATATGTCATTTCAGCGATTATGATTATCTGTTTTTACATGATGTTAAAAAAAATGTTGTAAACTTCAACGTATGTAACTATACAGAGTGGCGCGCTTAAGACGATCCACCCTTAATAACTTTGAAACGAATTGTGATAGACATACCCGGTTTACGCTAAATGTTTTAACATCTAGGGGGCCACATTTTATTAATTTTTTGTTTTTTTTTTTAATTTACTAATCTCACCCCCACCACTCTTAACTTTTAAATCTTAAATGGCAATATACCCCTTGTGACATATCAAATGAAATCTCTTGAAAAATGCTATACAGGCATGTCAATAAATTGATATTTGAATAAACCGTTTTAAAGTTAGAAAACAATAGTTTATAATATTTTAATGCACGCAGTGCTATGGAAATGACAACACGAAAAGAAAAATAATGGATTGGTCGAAGGGAGCCAATTGATTGACCCGCTAGGTCCCCTGATCTGGCACCCACATTTTTAATTTAAAATCAATGATTTATAGAACTCCACCTGTTAATCTCCAAGATTTAGAAAATAGAATTAGAAGAGAGGTCAAGCAATTCCAGAAGAAACATTTCGGCGAGTGCAAATAGCATTTAGTGATAGGTTGTTGTTTAGGTGTAAATGGCGTTCAATTTGAGTATTTATTATAAGGTTCTAAATTAAATTAAAATTACATTGTTGTTTCTAACTTCATAACGGTTTATTCAAATATCAATTTATTGACATGCCTGTATAGCATTTTTCAAGAGCTTTTGTTTGATATGTCACAAGGGGTATATTATCATATAAGATTTAAAAGTTGAGAGTGGTAGGGGTAAGATTAGTGAATTAAAAAAAAAAAATATTAATAAAATGTGGCCCCCTAGATGTTAAAACATTTACCGTAAACCAGATATGTCCATCACAATTCGTTTCAAAGTTATTAAGGGTGGATAGTCTTAAGCGCGCCACCCTGTATATATTATCTACGGTAATAGTGTATGGTTTTACGGGTTGTTAAGTAAGTGTAACAAACTACGAGATCATATCGTACTAACCAAAAGTGAAAAAAAAGTTTTTTCGGGGTTTACATATGCTATCACGAAAACTGTAAAAGTTACAACTTTGATTAAATGATACTTTTTGTTTACCTTTCAGAGATAATCTTAGATGTGCTTTTGTTTATCAAAAAATATCGAGTAGGTAATTGTACTAAGACAAATGTTGTGGGGACCTTGGTCAATATTTAATTGTCAAATAACTTCGTTATTATTAAAAATTGAAAAAAATGTTTCATATAAAATTTTATTGTTTTTTATGGTCTATTTAATGACAGACAAAACTTTGTTCAATCACTATCTTTGTCAGTTTATCTTAAATTCTAATACAAAATGGCCTCTTTCTCAGAAACAGTTGAAGATCACACATATGTTGATTAGACTTTTATACTCATTTTGGTCAGTACTATATAGTTTGTTATATTTTTTTTAACACCGTGTACATTGTACATTACTTTCCGGATTCCTGGCATAACAAGATGTGACATATTTTTTAAAATCGATTAGTTTATATTGCATTTTAATTTCCTGGCCAAATAACACACCTATGTCGTAACAAATGTACAATCAAATTTGAAATAATTAACGCTAATATTGATATTTTTCTTCATTCGCAACAAAATATTAAACAGTATCTATTTTGTTAAACAAAATTATACCAACAAAACTATATTAAATATATTATATTATTATTAATTTCGTAATTTATATTTTAATCTAATGCCATAGAAAAAAAATTCAGGTGACATAATGTACTCATTATAACTATTTGTGTTTTAATGTCTGCTTTTATCTTTTATCAAATATGAATATTTGGTGAAAATGTTTCAAAATCAGTGATAAATATGTAAAATAATAATATTTATAATTTTAAATAAACTTTGAATCAAATGAAAATGATATTTTGCTGTATTTATTTCAAACTTTGTCTAACAAGTTTAGAAAAGCATGTCTAAACACATGCAAACGTACTGAATGAATAATTTATTAGATTGGAAAAAATATAAGGATTTACTATTTGTACAAATAAATAAAATATTGTTTTCTTTAGCATTTCGGCTGATATTAATGTGATTTCATTTGCAAACATACATTTAACCTTTGAAATTGATATTTTTAATTTTGTCTACTGGTTTACGATAAATTCAGCACATGCAACGACAGCTGAATTCATAATTTCATACATTTACTGCAAAATAGAATCATTTACCTTGGAAAATAACAGCTAGGCATTAAATTCAACTGCTTCAAAGTCATTTGACACTATTCACAATAAATATAACAAACAAAAACCTTTACTTGGCACAGAACAAACACGACGCACATAAACGCTTACTAACCAAATCGCCATTTTACCAACTACGAGGCACGAGGTACGAGGTCATGCACATGACTGCTTGTCTTGTAATGGGGTCCTATACCATTTTTCTTTTATTTTTTTTCCTGTAAGAACAGGATAAAATAAGAACTTCAGTGCAAACGCGACTTAAAAATTTTACGTAATAAGCGAGATATGAATTTTTAAAGTTTAAGAATTTGTGCTTGACGTAGCGGGTAGTAACGAGTGATCGACAAACAATGGGACAAACTGTTAGTTATACTGGAAACAATTTTTTTCATGTTTGCATAGCTGAAATGTTTTTATATAAAAACTTATACGTTATATTTACGAAGAAATTATTATTAAGTATAAATAACATAAATAATAAGCATTTAACAAGGATTTCTTCCTAATAAATTACAGAACATTGAAACAGTTTGACAATATTATTACACAAAGTATGACGACGGATGGCGCTAATGTTTGTCTGTTTTGAAGTTTCAATATTAATTTAATTAATATTATTATTAATTTAATTCATATTACAAATTGATTTATTTATAAATACATGATTATTGTTAATATTACTGGATGTTATAATTAAACAAATTCATCAAACACAAAATTGTTAAACGTTTTGTTAGGTTATAGAACATCATGACATTTCATATTCTTTCAAAGGTGACCGCTACAGACGCGCGAATCTTCTTTTTAAAATCAGGCGATCAATCAAATTCTTAGTACGTAACACGTCATACCCAATTAGTAATCAGGTTCAATCGCTTGTAGTTTGTGACCTAGTTAATATTTAAAGAAAATTTTTTCACTAATACTAATTAATTTTTGTATATTTTCGTCTTCGTATTTAAGATAGTTAAAATATGATTATGGTATAGGACCCTATTGGTTGGATCAGATTGTGCGTGATTTGCAAAAATATTTGAAATTGAATACAATTATTGTCAAATAAATGTATGAATTTAAATACAAAATTATATTTGTAAATGCAAATTATCGTAAACCAGTTTTAAATATATGTAATCGTATGATACAAATAAAAATGCAATATATTATGTCATAAATGTATGAGATAAATATTAAAATATATACCTGTTTTTTAATCATATGAATTAAACAATACCGTATTTAATTTTAATAATAATACGTGTAATAATAATAAACCGTATAAATGATGATGATGAATATACCTTATTACTAATAATTTTAATATTATTTTATATATGAACTCAATTACTATTTATTTGTTTATGTATATATGTATTGTTTATTTTTGAAAATATTAATAATAAGCCGTGTTTATATACATAGATTTTACATATAAAAATCTTGGGGGTTACAAATACATATAAGTGTTTTGGGGAAGAGACAAGGCGCATTCTATTCCGGGGTGTATTCCTCATCTTTTGGGATGTCCTTGTGGACCAACTATAAAACGGAAATCAGCATTTATGTCCATCTGTAAATCTCTCATATCCTTTTACAGCTTGTCTAAAACCACAGCTCATCTCTCTGCTATCGAGTTCTGTAACAATTGAAAATTTATTTGAAATTAGTAAACTTATATTACTGGACTTAGAAAATAAGGTTAGTCTAAAATATCTACCCTTCAAGAATTTGATTATGTTGTGTTAAAAAAAGGCAAATTTTTTTAGGGTATGTAGTACTGACAAAATGAGTACCTACTTCAAACGGCTGTAATTCGAGATCCGATGAAGTAAAAAAAACCATAGTTGACAGGAAAAGAAAGAGAATTTTATAATTTAGTTCATTTCTCATATTTTCTTGCACGAACGATGAAAGTCTGAATTCAGCATGAAATTCTCTTTCATGTCACGCATGATTTTAATCATCGGATTTCGAGTTACATCCGTTTGAAATTACATGATTTTGCATCAAAATTTTGTATTGAAGATACACAAAATTTCGATGAAAAATCATGTAGGTAATAAATATTTACAAACCAAGTGAGCTAAGGTAATGTTTATTCATGAGAAGAAAGTAAGGGCGAGTGAGTTAATTTCTTTGAGTGAATAAACATTCTTAGCTCACGTGGTTTGTACAATATTTCATTCAATTTTGACGAAATAATAAAAACCATTATAATATTTAATTTTGACAAAATAAAAAACTGATCAGTTAGTAGGCTGAGCAAGACAATCGTCGCTGATACAAATCATGTATTTAAAATGCTTTATTGTCTATCATTTGTGCCGTGAAAAATAATGAAAATGGCTGATAAATTTTATGGTGAGTGTTATTTTCGTACCTGATGTTATTTTAAATGCATTATTTGTTGCAAAGTGAGTTAAAATTTTGTGAGAGTGATTTAAAAAAAATTTAATTCACATGTGAAAAAAGTGTTACTTATAGTTGTTGCTATGGAGTTAATAATGACAGTTTAAAACGTCAAAATTGAATAAAAAAATAATAATTAACATACTGATTCAGGGGAAGAGGCCATATTGTATTAGAAGCGAAGAAAAACTGACAAAGATAGTGATCGAACAAAATTTTGTCAATGTCAGTAAATAGGCTATAAAAAATAATAAAATATTTTTCTCAATTTCTAATAGTTACGAAGTTATTTCAAAATGAAATATTGGTCAAAATCGCCACAACATTTATAATTAACAAATTATTTGGTTAAAAAAAAGACGACATTGCAACAAAAAAAAATTGCAATTTCATGAGGGGTGGATATTCTAACCTGTATAATATCTATAATACAATGGGGTCCTCCACTCTATTTTTTTTTTATTACTTTAAATGACAGCTTGTTTTATTTTGAAGCAATTCTTAACTGTCTTCAGTATAAATGCATTTGATTTTTAAAGCCAATATGACGTCACAGCGACACTTTTTTCTCTCGCTCCGCATCAGACACTGCAATAGTGTGACGTCACAATGACACAAACAACAAATATCAAATATCTCCTAAAGTAATTATTAAAAAAATGATTTTTATCTTAATCGTAATTTATTGAGTAGGTAGTACTTTAAGTACAAAATGTACATTTTAATATTTTGTTTTATGGTGGACAACCCCATTAAACTAAATATCTTCAATTAATGCATGCTATATTCAATAAAAAAAAAATCAGAAATAATGGCTGATATACCTAATAATGGATATAACTACAATTTAATACAAATATAATAAATCCTGAACTTACCATGATTAGCTAGATATAACCCCAGGTTCTGCAGGCGTACAAAAGTCCTCTTTAAGCACTAGGAAGTCGTCTTCGAAGCCACACTACACGAGCACACCACTTACACGTCTGTTCACAAGCACTTTAATAATTAAAGTGACTAAATTACTCCATGTAACCGTTAGACATTAGATAACAATAAAAAAACGATAGTTAATAAATAGAATAATGAGTAAATAAAATATAATTGATGTCTACGTATTATGTAACTTGTATTTGTAGACAAATTCTATGGACCACCCAAGGAATATAATTAAGGGTTGATAATAAGAGTGATATGAATTTTCTAAATAAAATAAAATCTGCAAATAATAAACAAATCCTACATTTAACTTTTTTTAGAACTTTTAATATTTCAGCAGATAATATGCAGGGATATTGTATCAAAATCGTCTACATGAAATGATGTTTGAAATGATATCTTGTAAACTAATTAAAATATTGACTTCCGGGATGAAAATTTGGAATCCCTAGATATCCAGATTTCAGTGAATAAGCACCTTTTGACTAGAATCCGATTATAAAATTTTTACGATGATGTCTGTGTGTGTGTGTGTTGCTGTGTGTGTCTGGATGTTGGAAGGAAGTTTCCTGAAAAACTAGAATACTTAAGACCTACATTTAACTACGTATTCCACAATCTGACATTAATGGGAAGAGCTGAGAAGGTTTTGATAACGAATGGACAACCAGAAATAGTAGTTTCTAAAAAAAAATCTTCTAAATAATATTTTTTGATAATTTTAGTTATTACAAATATTGAAAACCATAAAATTCTCTATCTAATACACTTAAAAATTTAATTATATCTTCTATAGATTTAGAGATAAAGAAAATATAATATATAGAATAATCTGTTGCAATAAATCCAACAATCCACAGTACACCAAGGAAACCAGTTGTCAAATTCAAATGTTTATAATTGACAGATAAATATGAGTGTCAAAAATCAACAGTTTTACTGACATTAGTGAAAGCTTTTTCTGGCAAGTACATTTAATACTTATTAAATTATTAAATAAATATTTAAAATTGTACGTAGGTATGTATGTTAACAGTAATAAGTACATATATCCTTAAGATATGAAGATATGAACCATCTTGAACATTTTAGAAGAGTAGGACAAAATTACTTATAGAATGAAACAATAGATACATATGTATGTATATGTAATTAGAATTATTTATGTGTATAAGAAATGTTAAATTCGATACTTATGTAATATGTAACAAAAGGGAAATGGCGAGTGGTATTGTGCTGGTCATAACAGATTTTTTTTATAACTAATTCCAATTAAGTATTATTATTAGTATTAGAGTAAGAAATATACGTTTAATAATTAACAAAGTTAATCATTTTAAATATATGGTTAAAAAGAAAAGAAATTATTATACAAAATAATTTTTAATTAACGTGGTTTAATGTAAAAACAACCAATGTCCCCATATTGTAATATTTAGATTAATAATACAATTAATTTCTATGTAAAATAAAATCGAAACTTCTAGTACCATCTTGTGTTCATTTCTGAATTAATTATAAATAATTCATATTTAAAAAATGTTAGAAAATAGTACAAAATCTCGCTGCTTCGCGTAGTAATTTTTGTACATATTAATTACATAAATTTTCTACGCTAAAACATGTAGATCTATACATTTCAACTTCAAACAACAAGTTAGGAAAGTAACAATCTAAAAATAGAACTTAGTTTCTACAAGTCTGCTACACCCTAATATTAACACGCGCTGAAAACCATAAATTCACGATTTTGTTAATATTTTATTTTATTGAATTTATTTATAAAAATTGTGAATAAACACGTTGGTGTTGACACCTAACAACAAAAATTTATACTAGGCTAATAGAATGCTTAAATACAAAAACCTACAGTATTTTGACTCATACATCGTACCGGTCTAAGGGTCGTGAATTGATTTGTATGTGTTTCATGAAAGTGAATAGGATTATTAATAAATAAAACAGATATAGCTGTCGTTATTGTTTCGTGCAAAACACTTTAAAATGGCACTTATACCCCTTTGAATTTATATGCTTAGGTAAACACATTTTTACAAAAAAAATATATATATAATAAATGCATTTGTTTTGTCATATGTAAAAATATATGAAAAATAATATTGTCGACTTATTATATATACATAAACAAATAAATAATTATATCTTTATTAATGCCCTATTTATTATTAATTTATTTTTTTAGTATAAATATATTTCCACTATTTTGCAACATCATCATATATTTTGCTACATATCTGTGGTTACATGCCAAAACCAGATATATCACTTCAGCGATTATAATTATTTGTTTTTGACATATATGTTGATAAAACTACATACGAGGCCTGTCCGAAAAGTATTCGACCTTCCTTTATATCTTCGCGCCTGACAATTTTAGCGCCCTCTGCCGTGTACGAGTGTCAACTGTAAAGCTTCACGAATGGTTTTGGTCGGATCGCCTTAGTTTACGTGCAGCATGCGTTTGTTTACAAAGTGTTTTTTACGATTGTCGCATTTTGATATTGTAACAATGACGGAAAGATCGGAACAACGAATTTGCATTATATTTTGCTTAAAACTCGAAAAGAGTTGTGTGAAAAGACCATCGAAATGATGAAGACGGCATTTGGGGACGAGTGTATGAGCAAAACACAAATAAAAGACTGGTATAAACGGTTCAAAGATGGCTGCACATCTGTTGATAGTAACACGACAAAAACACCGGATAATATCGAACGTGTGCAACTTGTGATCAATGAAGATCGTCGACTGACTGTGCGAGAACTAGAATATGATCTGGGAATACCAAAAACTAGTGTTTGGAAGATTTTAACTGAAAATTTGCAAATGGTTCGTGTGCGAAATTCATTCCGAAATTGCTAACGGTGGAGCAGAAAAACCTTTGCCTTGAAATCGCTCAGGACAATTTGGAAATGGTCAATAATGATGAAAATCTCTAATCGACTTTTGGCTGTTCCCAAGATTAAAAATGTCGCTCAAAGGACACCGATTCGACGACAAAGAAACAGTCGAATCTAATACGACGAATGCTCTAAAGGCAATACCAAAAAACGAGTTCCAAGACTGCTTCCAAAAGTAGAAAGGCCGTTGGAAGCGTATTCTTCAATCAAATGGGGACTACTTCGAAGGATGCCACCAGCCCGATGATGCATAATAACAGCAGCGGGGGAATATAAAGGCAGGTCGGATACTTTTCGGACAGACCTCGTATAAAAATCTACATAATGTGTAAGGTATAACTGTAGGTACATAGTATGTAGGCACTTTCTAATTTCATGGCACAAAAAGATATGTAAGACATAACATATTGTTTAAAACGATTGGTTTGTATTGTATTTTAATTTCATGGCCAAATAATATACCTAGATATGTCATAACAAATATACAGACAAATAAGAAATAAATAACGCCAATATTGATATTCTTCGTCATCATTCACAATAAAATATTTAAACAGTCTTTTGTTAAACAAATCCATACCTAACTATAATAAAAATACTAGGTATATTATCAATTTCTTAATTTATATCAATCTAACATCCTCATCTACAAATGTGATGAAATAATGTATTTTAATACTTGTTTTTATCAAATGTGAAAATTTGGTTTAATGTTTCAAAATCTGTGATAAATATGTAAAATAATATTATTTACAATTTTAAATAAATAGTGAATCAAACAAAAACAATACTCTGCTGTATTTATTTCAAACTTTGTCCAACAAGCTAAAAACAGCCTAAACATATGCAATCGTATTAAATGATTATTTAATTAAATTGTAAAAAAATATATTTGTACAAATTATTGTTTTCTTTGGTATTTAGGCTAAACTTAGTGTGATTTTATTTGCAAACATACATTTAAACCTTTTAGATTTGATATTGTTAATTTTGTCTACTGGTTTACGATAAATTCAACACATACAGTGACAGCTGATTTCATAAATTTATTGTAAAAGAGAATCATTTACCTTGGAAAATAACTGCTGGGCATTAAGTCCTACTGCTTCAAAGTCATTTGACACCATTCACAATAAATATAACACACAAAAATCTTTACTTAGCACAGAACAAACATGATGCACGTAAATGCTTACTAACAAATCGCCATTTTACCAACTACAACACTACGAGAGTCAAGTACACGACTGCTTGTCGATGATTGCTTATATCAGATTATGCGTGAATTGCAACAATATTTAAATTTGAAATTAAATACATTTATTGTAATTGTAAATCAATTATTGCCAAGTAAATGTGTTTTGTACGTGTTTAATATGTATGAATTTAATTACAAAATTATATTTGTAAATGAAATTTATCGTACACATGTTTTAAATCTATCTATTCGTATGACAGAAATAAAAATTCAATAGGTATTTGTCATAAGTGTATGAGATAAATATTAAAAATATATACCTGTGTTTTTTAATCCCATGAATTAAATAATACCTCATTTAATTTTAATAATAATGCGAAAAATAATAATATAATAATAATAATAATAAACCGTCTTTATGATGATGATGGAAGATATAGCTTATTAATAATAATTTTAATATTATTTTACATATGAACGTAATTATAATTTATTTATGTATACAGGATGTTATTTACAAAGCGTGTCATATGCGTTTAACATGGGAAATCAGTTTTTCCTTGCGCAAAACTTCACATTTAATGTTAGATAAAAATGTTTCACAGAAATGTTGCAGAGAATTAAATTCTACACCTAAATCACTAATCAAATTTTATTTTACGTATTTAATAAGCCGTAAAATCCAATTTGAAATTTTGTAAATATTGCTAATTTCTAGTGATAACCATGGAATTTAAACAAAATTACAAAGAAATGCACATCATTTGAACTGTCAGATTTCCTACGTTAAACTCCTATGGCCCGCTTTTTAATTATTAACACCTTGTATATGAACGTAATTATTATTTATTTGTTTATATATGTATATAATAATAAGCCGTGCTGATAATGATGCAAATAATGTTGATCACAAACACGAACATGTATGAATTCTAATATTATTTTATATACGAACGTAGTTATTATTTATATGTTCAAAAACTTACATAAAAAGAGTGAAGTAAGTCCAGGGCGGAGTTTCTCCTCGCGACGCGGAATTCTTGGGCAGGACTCCAACGCTCAACTCAGGAATCCGGACCATTCATTATTCCTGCAGCTACTCCAGGACCAGGACATCTTGTTTTACAAATCTGTAACAATAGAAAATACAATCAATAAAAAATTAAAAATAAAAAAAATGTTTGTTATACTGAATATTGTTTATGTATATCAAAATTTGAATTTTTCAAATATAGTAAAATAAAAATAATAACATTTGGACTTAATATAAATAAATAATATCTCCGGGTTCGTCTCCAGGTCTTTCATGTCTCTAGATATCTCTCCAAGCACCTAGGAAGTTTTATTTTATTAAGCCCGTTTTACATTATACTATTTTCGTCTATTTTCATACTATATTTCTAGACAGATTTTGGATCGAATTCCATTCAATTTCCATGCTATCAAGTCGTATATAATCGGTAATTTTAGGAACGTATGGTATTTTAAATCAAAATAAATGAATACCAACCTTACAAATTTGTGCAGTTGACTTATTTTTGAAATGGATAAAATCAAGGATAAAATACAAAAATTCCAAGCACCAGGAAGTTTTATTGTTAAGACTAAGACGTATATTTAGCAGTCCTCAAAATGATGTAAAACATTAGATTCGCGCGAAACGATACAGCCCGCATTATTGAACTATTCATTACAAACTATACATATTATGAAAGAAGAAAGCATAATCTACAAATTAACCGTACAATTGTTGATTTTTTTTTTTTTGCCAAGTTACGAGTACTTGAAAAACAGCTATTTTTTATAGCTGATATCATAAGACCTTTGCAAAATTTCAAAATTTCGTTTGGAACATATTGTTCATTGGTTTTATGTTAATAAAATACCAACAATTTGTACTCAAATTCCTAGAAATATAGGCTACAGTGTTTCGCAAATAAACACTATAATCTAGAATTCTTATTAATTTGCGCCCATAGTTCAGTACTACAGTCTTAGCTACGCGCTCGTTACACTTCCCTACCTCATATATACACTAGGAGACGTATCAATACAGTGGTCTTGTGGACTGTAATTGATTCAGCTGCATATTTTTGAGCGCAGCAATTGCCTCGTCGCTATAAGATCGTCTTAAAATCTAAGTGTAACAGCAATTAACTGTAGATCAAGTTGCATAAAAATTTTCCTATTTAAAATTTTGAATACCGTTAATTAACTGTGTACTGAAAATTTATTATATGGTGCAATTAAAAAACAAAATGAGCAATGATTTTAAATACGTCAATATTTTACTGTTTATTAAATTCTACAAATGTTTTGTCCTACAGCTACAAGTTGCAAAGTAATATAAAACTAGTGAAATATGATTAAACCATGATATGGTAAAATATCTAGGTCCTGCACGAGGGATGCATACACATCGCTCGAATATTCAATACCAGAATATTCAAAAGTAGAATATGCTTACACAGAATCATTCAAATTAAATAAAAATTTAGATATAAATATTCGTTTATGTCTATTTGGAATATTGGAATACTACACATTGTTTTGAAAGTTCAACAAATTATTTTCACATGTACGAACAAGGCAAAAATAAGCAATTTACCTTGTAAATATCAGCTGGATTTTTAGTTCTGCTTGTCCATCGTCATTTGAGTTTGTTCATACAAATCACAAAATAGAACAATTAAATTCACTAATAAACACAAACAGAATCAAACTTTGTCTAAACATTTGACACTCCATTCAGCCATTTTGAAAACAATTAGCAATTTGATATGAATGTCGCCACAAGCCCACAAGTGATTTGAATGCGTTCAGACGTTCAGACCTTGATATGAACTAATATTTGTAGTTCACGAAATAAATAAAATAAAGCGTAATATTGATTTGTTATTAAATGTTTATTGAATCTATCATAAACAGAGCCGTATTTTATATCAAAATACACTGACTTTTCCTATAATCCTTGACATTATTTTTCTTTACCTATATACTGAAACCTCTTTCTAAATTAATATGTTTTTGATGTATACTGATAAAAATCTGAGCAGAGCAAAAACTTTGTTTTCATAATAATCTATCTTTTATTCTAAACGGGTACATTCACTATCTATATATATTTCTATATTGAATTCATCAAGACGATCGGGGAAATTTTATTCGCCTGTACAGACTAAACGGTAAGAGCGATTTTAATGAAAATTTTTCCAAGATGTAGAGAATAACTCAACTTGATTTCCTGGTAATAGGTCATTTTTCTGTACGGTGCATAGTTTTTGTGTAAATAATTTTTAAAGGTCGTATTTTAGCTTTTTGAAACAATTTGAAATAAAAAATTTAGTCTTCTTTGAAAAATTTAAGACGAAGAACGTTTCTTTGACATGTCAATCAGAACATTTAAATGGCATTATTTATAAAATAAGGACATTTTGAGAAAAATTAAATTAATAAATACACATTATGGCAATGAGCGGTTATTCCATAGTAGTTTAAAAGACCTAAAACATTATATTTAAAAATTAAATTTTTTGAAGGTTCATTTCCGTGATTCATGTACATTTCCAAAGTGTTGCCAAACATCCCATAAATAACTAAGTAAAAAACAAATATTCCAATGTCAGAAATTACAAAGCCCATCGTCTTTTGTTTTTTGTTTAAAGTTGTCAGAACCATGTCGTGTTTGGTATCAAATGAAAGGTAACATCAAGGGCTGTCTTGCAGATATTTCAAAAATTTGACAGCTCGATCGGCTTTTGTTTTTTGCTTAAAGTTGTCAGAATCATGTCGTGTTTGGTATCAAATGAAAGTTAACGTCAAGGGCTGTCATGCAGATATGTCAAAAATTTGACAGCTCGATCGGCTTTTGCTTTTTGTTTAAAGTTAATAGAACCATGTCGTGTTTGGTATCAAATGATAGGTAACGTGAAGGGCTACCATGCAGTAATGTTAAAAATTTGACAGCTCGCTAGGCTTTTGTTTTTTGCATAAAGTTGTTAGAACCATGTCGTGTTTGATATCAAATGAGAGGGTTCGTCAAGGACTGTCTTGCAGAAATGTCAAAAATTTGACAGCTCGATCGGCTTTTGTTTTTTGCTTAAAGTTGTCAAAACCATGTCGTGTTTGGTAAAAATGAAAGGTAACGTCAAGGGCTGCCATGCAGAAATGTCAAAAATTTGACAGCTCGATCGGCTTTTGTTTTTTGCTTAAAGTTGTCAGAACCATGTTGTGACTGGTATCAAATGAAAGGTAACGTCAAGGGCTGTTATGCAGAAATGTCAAAAATTTGACAGCTCGATCGGCTTTTGTTTTTTGCATAAAGTTAATAGAACCATGTCGTGTTTGGTATCAAATGAGAGGGTTCGTCAAGGGCTGCTATGCAGAAATGTCAAAAATTTGACAGCTCGATCGGCTTTTGTTTTTTGCTAAAAATTGTCAGAACCATGTCGTGTTTGGTATAAAATGAAAGGTAACGTCAAGGGCTATCATGCAGAAATGTCAAAAATTTGAGAGCTTGATCGACTTTCGTTTTTTGCTTAAAGTTGTCAGAACCATGCCGTGTTTGGTAACAAATGAAAGGTAAAGTCAAGGGCTGCATGCATAAATGTCAAAAAATTGACAGCTCGATCGGCTTTTGTTTTTTGCTTAAAGTTATCAGAACCATGTCGTGTTTGGTATCAAATAAGAGGGATCGTCGAGGGCTGTCATGCATAAATGTCAAAAAATTGACAGCTCGATCGGCTTTTGTTTTTTGCTGAAAGTTATCAGAACCTTGTCGTGTTTGGTATCAAATGAGAGGTATTGTCGAGGGCTGTCATGCATAAATGTCAAAATTTTGACAGCTCGATCGGCTTTTGGGCGGGCAAGTTACGTAGGCAGTTTGAGTGGGCAGGTTGCTTGGGCATTTTGGGTGCGCAGGTTGCGTGGGCAGTTTGAGTGGGCAGGTTGGGTGGGCAGGTTGGTGGGCATTTTGGGTGGGCAGGTTGCGTGGGCTGTTTGGGTGGGCAGGTTGCGTGGGCATTTTAAGTGGGCAGTTTGGGTGGGCAGGTTGCGTGGGTCGTTTGGGTGGGCATGTTGCGTGGGCAGGTTGCGTGAGCAGGTTGCGTGGGCTGTTTGGGTGGGCGGGAAAAAATATTTTGAAAGACTCTTAGCGGCAGCACTTTGCCTTTAAATTGTTCCTAGACGGATTGCACGTACGTAAAACTTTTATAAAACACTATCGGCGGAGCCCTAGGGAATACTCGGCGTAGCCGAGTTTTCGCTAGTTTTCATACTACGCATGATCGTTTTTATTGATTTTTCAATCTCAAATTGATTTTGAAGGCAACGCTACGGCAGCCCATTTACTTTAAATTTAAATAATGTATATGAGAACTGTACTGAACTTTGTAAAATTTTAAACTGCAAGAAACGTATGAAACAAACAATACTGATTCTTTTTGCTTGTGCGCAACAGGTGATTTTCAAATGTGAAATCTTCGTTTATTGAATTTACTACAATTTCTGTAGTGGACAGCGACTTTTATAAGTTTATATTATACTTCAAGTCACATTTTATCTAGTTAGATGTAAAATATTTGAGAAACCAGCATATAAATTGTAATCAACGGATTAAATGTTGCTTGAAAAGTGATTGGAACATAGTTTATACTCTGCTAGATTGTTTAATAGGATATTTTATATTCTTTATCTTTAACTAATGTTTAAATTCCCCAAATTTAATAGTGATCTTTTGCGTATAATCGTTTATGAATTTTTTAATCTCAAATGGATTTTTAATTAAAATTTTTGAATGCAGATGTCACCACATACTTAATACTCCCACGCAATTCTAAACATTCTTTATAAATTCCAGTGCAGACGCCTTCTTTAAGGGGCACGATTTTAATATGCCCCCAAAAACCTGTATAGTTTATACATTACAACAAATCTGTACCGACGGGTATGGAATCGCAAAATCCGAAAAATCAATACTCACGATCATGCGCAGTTAATCATTATTAAACAGCTGAATTTTATTGATTTACTGCGCATGATCACTTTTATTGATTTTTCGGATTTTGCGATTCCATACCCGTCGGTACACATTTTTTGTTATGTATAAACTATATAGGCTTTTGGGGGCATATTAAAATCGTGCCCCTTAAAGTAGGCGTCTGCACTGGAATTTATAAAGAATGTTTAGAATTGCGTGGGAGTGTTTAGCATGTGGTGACAACTGCATTCAAAAATTTAAACTAAAAATCTATTTGAAATTGAAAAATCAATAAAAAAATAATGCTTACAAGACGTAAATTGAATAGAAGAAATTTAAAAAATATGTTATAAAATAAATCATAAATTAGTTATTTGTTAGTAAATGTGTATTGAATCTATTAACAGCGTTATATCAAAATGTACTGACACTTTTTCTAAATTACAAAATACGTGAATTTTTCTCGAAGTATGTAATATGTATTATGTATGCATGTCTTGAAATGAATAAATTTATCATCACGGCATATTACCCATTTTTGTGTGTGCCGATATGCTGTATACACAGATTTCGGTAATGATAACGACATATTTGTACCGTGCGGATATTTACCAGACATCATCTCACGGACACTCATTGCTGGCGTAGAGATTTTAAATTAAAAAATTAATCCCTTAATGCAAAATATGCACGTATATTATGAATGCAGCAATATGAAGCATAAATATATATATATATATATATATATATATATATATATATATATATATATATATATATATATATATATATATATCAGAAATGAAATAAATGTATATGAGGAAAAGAATTTGGTTACTTATTTAATAAAGTAAATCTTACAGCTAAAGATCCAAGTGTTAAAAATACACATTGGCGATGTTTACTAAAAACTATTAGAATCTTCACAGGTTCATTTCCAACTCGTTCTGGTCATTTTGTGGTTTATAACATTCTCTGCAATACAAACATACTTATATGTATTCCGTTTCTGATTGTTATATTCTACGTTTGTTACACCATTAATGAATACTATGACCGATAACCTAAATGTAGTGTAAAAATAACAATATACAATCTTACCATAATTTATAAACCCTTCAGTTACACTGCTAGACCTGTTGGTGTGCAGAAATCGTCTCCAAGCACCAAGAAGTCATCTTTGAAGACACAGAACACGAGCACACCTCACACACATCAATGAAACAGACAAAATTAACCTGCGTAAACGTTAGGCATTAGATAATATGTAAAGTAATTAAATTTTAAAATAGACTATTAACAAGCAAATTAATAACAAGTAATTAATGCATACCTGTTTGTTATATCTGACTACATACTTTTCAAAGAAAACCCAGAAAAATTAATTAAAATATTTCCAAAACTTAAAACATAATGCATCTTCTTCTGAACTCAAAAACGTGGCACAGATTTAAAACCGATTCGCTAACAGTCAATAAAGGCAAACATAAAACAATAATCTTATCAACATCTATTAAACGTTATAAAGTTATATCTAAATTGATTTACTACGAAAAATTAATAAAAAAACTCACCAAATAAATTCTTTATCTTCGGCCAGGCAGCGTAGAAATACTTGCATCGTACACTATTTACACTAACGCAAGAAATTTATAATTATTTATATAAAAACACAATAGAACCCGACAAAATTATATTAAAACGATAGTCAGATTATAATGAATCGATTGATATATAAATTATTTATGATACTAACATTTTAATCACAAAACTTATTAATTAATGCAGCACAACAATATACGTGAAAAAATTTCTACTTCATTGTTGAAACAATCGCAAGCGCTCAGCAGCCAATGAAAAGGCAGCTCTCACGGTTGCCAAGGCAACGCGGCGGCAACCCAGTTAAATTTAAATATTGTATTAGAATAGAATTATAGCGTGAATTATAGTTTTACAGAAGTTTGTAAACTTTAGAATCTGCAAGAAACGTAAGAAACAGTACTGGTTCTGCCCTCTTTCACAGATTTTTAAACTATAAAGATGACCTGTGGTCAACAGATGATTTTCAAATGTGTAATCTTCGTTTATTGAATTTACTACAGTTTTTGTACTTGTCAGCAACATTTTATAAGTTTATATAATATTTTAAATCACATTATATCTACACCTAAAATATTTGATAAACCAGCATATATAAATGTTGCTTGAAAAATGAGAACACAGTTTATATTTTAAAATCTACCAGATTGTTTAATAGGACAAACACCGCTTATTTTTTCGGATATTTTATAGTCTTTATCTTTAACTATGTTTATATCCCCCAAATTTAATTATGATATTTTACGTATAATCGCTTTTATTGATTTTTCAATCTCAAATGGATTTTTAATTTAAATTTTTGAATGCAGCTGTCACTACATGCTTAATACTCTCACGCAATTCTAAACATTCTTTACAAATTCCAGTGCAGACGCCTTCTTTAAGGGGCACGATTTTAATATGCCCCCAAAAGCCTATATAGTTTATACATAAAAAAAAATCTGTACCGACGGGTATGGAACAGCAAAATCTGAAAAATCAATAATCACGCTCATGCGCAGTTGATCATTATCAAACAGCTGAACTTTACTGATCTACTACTACGCATGAAGATTTTTATTGATTTTTCAGATTTCGCCATTCCATACCCGTCGGTACAGATTTTTTGTTATGTATAAACTATATAGGCTTTTGGGGGCACATTAAACTCGTGCCCCTTAAAAAAGGCGTCTGCACTGGAATTTATAAAGAATGTTTAGAATTGTGTGGGAGTATTAAACATGTGGTGACAACTGCAGTTAAAAATTTAAATTAAAAATCTATTTGAAACTAAAAAATCAATAAGAATGGTTATGCATGCGTCTTGTATGCATTCTATTTATGTCTTATAAATAGAATATTGTGGAAATGTAAAGAAAAATATTATAAAATAAATTATAAATTAGATAATTTATTAAATGTATATTGAATCTATCAACAGAGTTATATCAAAATGTACTGACTTTTCCTAAATTAAAATATACATAAATTTTTAAAATAGACAAATTAACAAGCAAATTAGTAACAAGTAAATAATGCCTACCTGTTTGTTGTATAACTGACTACATACCTTTCAAAGAAAACCCAGAAAACTGATTCAATTATTTCCAAAACTTAAAATTAAATGCATCTTCTAACCTTGAAAACGTGGCACAGATTTAAACCCGATTCGCTAACAGTCAATAAAGACAATCATAAAACAATAATCTTATCAACATCTATTAAACGTTCTAAAATTATATCTAAATTGAATGATTTACTACGAGAAATTAATAATAAAAAAAACTCACCAAATAAATTCTTTATCTTTGGCCAGGCAGCTTAGAAATACATACATCGTACACCGTTTACACTAACACAAGAAATTTATAATTATTTATATAAAAAACACAATAGAACCAGACAAAATTATATTAAAATGATAGTCAGATTATAATGAATCGATTGATATATAAATTATTTATGATACTAACATTTTAATCACTGAAAACTTATTAATTAATGCAGCACAACAATATACGTGAAAAAATTTCTACTTCATTGTTGAAACAATCGCAAGCGCTCAGCAGCCAATGAAAAGGCAGCCCTGACGGTTGCCAGGGCAACGCGGCGGCAGTCCAGTTAAATATTGTATTAGAATAGAATTGTAATTTTACAGAAATTTGTAAACTTTAGAATCTGGAAGAAAGGGATGAAATAGTACTGGTTTTGTCCTCTTCCACAATTTTTTTTAATTATAAAGACGTCTTGTGGTCAAGAGGTGATTTTCAAATGTATAATTATTGTTTATGCAAATTTAAACAGTTTCTGTAGTTGTTAGCAACTTTTTATAAGTTTATACCTTACTTTAAGTTACATTTTATCTATTTACGTATAAAATATTTGGGATTGCATGAATCTCACGAAAACTTTTACATAGCCTTCATCTCATCACGATTATTGTTCCTTCATGTAGAATGGTAGATATTTATTGTACAATTTATAACTTCACCAAAATTTATGACACCTGACGTAGATTATTATAGGCTTGTGTTTTGTGCTCACTTGTGAAGAAAGTTATTTACTTTGCTCACTTGTGATTGAACATACTTCTATGCTCACTGTTTTGAGTTGAATAATAATAATGAATTTTGCTAACTATTGTGGAAAAAATAAATAATTAAATAGTAAGTAAGAAGAAAATGATAGGATTCCTCGGAAGATTCAAAAAATATAAGTTGCATATAATATTTTTGTATATTTTCTTTACTATTTTATATAATAATATGTATACTCATATTAACCATTCCATTCATCTTTACAGTAAACAAAGTATAAGATCATATAAACAGTAATGTTATTGGACGCGGTTTTACAAATCACGAATGTTAAACTGTTATCTGCACAGTTATATAAAGTACATAACAGCTGATACATATACTTACAATAAAAATGACAATTATTTCGACAGTTAACATTTCAAAACAATAATTACACGAAATTATACAGCTCTATATTATATTTTGATTCTTTTTAAAATTAATTTAAAATTAAATAGACTCTAAATTAATGAACACAGTTCATATAAGAATTCTCAATCTGTATTGTATTGGAAATGTAACAATACAGATTAAGAAAATTTACTAACTAAACAGTTATCATGTTTCATGTATGACTCTGCAAGAAAAAATATTTAAAGTGTTTCAAAGGTAGATTCAAATATATTTTACATTATGAATTACCTATATAAGTATAAATAAATACAAGTGTCCTAAATCATTCTTCTAATTTCTTTCCAAATAAAAATACATATTTATGAACTATTATTAAAGATGAAACCAAGTATATTCCTATGTACTTTTAGGAAAGTTTATAAGTATTTAAAATGATTTGCTGTATGAAAAATGTTGAAAGAAGTGTGATTAAACAGGAATATGTACATATTTTTATAATTTATCAATTGTGTTTGCTATTTTCTTTCCTAGAATATACAGGGTGTTAATTAAAAATCTGGCCATAGGCGTTCAACATGGGGAATCAGTTTTTCCTTGCGCAAAAGTTACCAATTAATTTTGGACAAAAATGTTTCAAATAAAAGTAGCCTAAATCACTAAACAGATTTAATTTTGCACGTTTGGTAAATTGTACAAATATTGCTGACCCCTGTGGTGCACTCTCCACACCAGCTATGAGTGCCCGTGAGGTGACGCCTGGTAAGCGCCCACACGGTAAAATATATCGTCATCATTACCGATGTCTACATGTGTTGTAGATACTGGCACACCCAGAAATGGGTAATATGACGTGATGATATATTTATATTTATTTATTTACAAATATTGCTCATTTATAGCGACATCCATGGAATTGAACAAAATTACAAAGAAATTTATATCGTTTGAACTGACAGATTTTTTTTACGTCTGTTAAAAACGTACACTTTTTTCATTAAAATAGGTTTATAAAGTATGTCTTCCTTGAATACAATAAAAGTGTGGGAAAATACACTTTTTTTAACGCAAACGAGTGAAATAATGGAACGTTATGACACTTTTCTTTCACACTTTTATTGCGGACGTAAATAGTTATTTATGCAACAAGTGTAAAAAGTATAGTCTTATTTCACGAATAGGAAAGTTTGACCTAACGAGCCGTAGGCGAGTTCGTCAAATTCTATGAGTCAAGACACTTTTTACTAGAGTTGCATACAATTTTTTTTTTACGTCTGCAATAAAAGTGTGAAAAAAGTGCCGCAACGTTTCATTATTTCACTCTGTAGCGTTAAAAAAATAACTTTTTTTTAACACTTTTATTGTTTTAAAAAAAGACATACTTTATAAATCCAATTTAATGAAAAAAAGTGTACTTTTTTAACTAAAAAGTAAAAAAGTGTCTTATTTCACTAATAGGGTTTGACGAACTCGCTTTTTCCTATTCGTGAAATAAGAATTTACTCTTTACTCTTGTTGCATAAGTAACTATTTTTACGTCTGTTAAAAAGTATACCTTTTTCATTAAAATAGGTTTATAAATTATGTCTTTTTAACACGATAAAATTGTGAAAAAACGCCCCTTTTTAAATGCAAACATTTAAATATTAAGATTTTAAAAATAATATCTGTGTAGTGATTTAGGTGCAGAATTGAGTTATCTGTAACTTTTATTTGAAAACCAAACGAGCAATATTTATACAATTCAATTTGATTTTAAAGGTTACCAAACGTCCATAATAAAATATGATTAGTGATTTACGTGTAAAATGGGGTATTCCACTCAATTTTTTTTTATTATTTTATATAAAGGTTGATTCAGTTTTGAAGCAATTCATAGTATTAAAAAATCTTAATTGTTCCTAGTTTAACAGTATTTTATTTTCGAGAAATCAGTGTAACGTCACATTCCCCCTATACTTGTCTTTCTCACACGCACTGCACTGAGTACGCTACGAGAGAAAGATAACAATTGTATGACGTCAATTTACCCTTTTAGCAAATGGGAAACATCTCCTAAAGCAATTATTTAAAAAAATGTTTTCATTGTTTTAACTATTATTTATTGAGCCATACTTGAAGTTAAATTGTTTTTTTTTAAATTTTTTATGGTGGAATACCCTATTTCATTTTCTACAACTTTTATTTAAAACATTTTTGTCTAAAATTGGTAATTTTCACACAAAAAACTGACTTTCCATGTCAAACGCTTATGGTCAGATTTTTAATTAACACCATATATAGAATGATTGAACAGTTTATTTGGAAAGAAATTGTTGGACATTAGAAAGCAAAAATAAAAGATATGGCACTTGAAAAAAGAAAATACACGAGCCATACATGAAAAATCGAATGTATCTACAATAATTTTAAGTATATTTCATTGTTTCTACCAGTCTTGGAATTTGCAACCCTTCCTATCTTGCGTACAAATCAGACTATCAAATATACAAACAGCTAACAGTCATTTCGACACACAGTAATCATGACGCATCTTTTCCGTATACTAATTGGCTTTGTACAAAATTATTACTTACATTCTTTTCTAAATTCACTGCATGTCGTAGGATGCGATTAATTAATTAAGCATACGGCAAATTGCTCCACAGTCTTAATTACTCTAAGTTAAATTCTCAAGCTGGACAAGACTGTGAAACATCCTTGGACCTAGATAGAAACACTAGCTACGTTTCACAAGCTAGATCTACGCTATTCTATTTTACAGTACTGTTTTCACAGTTCCAGGCGAAACTTACAAACATTTTAAGATGAATTGGCCAAACACACACAAGAATTTTACACAAAACGGGACTTGTTTTCAAGAAATATTAGTAGAAAACCTGTAGAATACTTCAAGTACTTGAAACATTTAAATTCAAAGAAATTAAGTGCTAAAATAATTTTTCCCTCTCGACTTCAATTTCACGTTGAATTTTACGAACAACAATTTCAAAAATAGTTATTTATGTATCAAGGTTCTGAAGTTTTACTTCTTATTACGAATATGGAATAGGTCTATTAACCATTTTTTAAAAATATTTTTAAATGAAAGTCCGTTTAATTTTGAAGCAATTCGTGGTATCAAAAAGTCATAAATGTTTTTTGTATAGCTGCATTTGATATTCAAAGAAACCTAGCTATCTTTCTCACATCAGTTTCTGTAGTAGGCTGCGCGAGAAAGATACCAATAGTGTGACGTCATCTGTATCCCTGTCAAATATCTCGCAAAGTAATTATTAAAAAAATGTTTTTTTTTTATCTTAATCGTTATTCATTGAGTAGTACTTTAAGGATAAAGTGTACATTTTATTATTTTTTGTTATGGTTTATGGGCCTATTTAGTTGCCGAGGCCGTAAAGCCGAGAAAAATAAACCATATGAGTAATAAAATGGATCTTCAGTGCCAAGTTGCATATTTAATTTTATTTGAAATCGAAATTTAGTGAAAATGACAGAAATATTGTATTGTTATAGGTTATGTTTACGAACTATCAACTGACACTCAATGTTGCTAACCTCCGAACAATGAGGTTATCGTAAAGAACACTCAAATTTATTTCAATATTCTTCATCGGAATTATGTAATTAATTCTTCTTGAATATATTTTTTGTCATTTTACGTACAAATTTATTATTATACATCGTACACTTATCCAAATTATTTTATATATACAATAATTATTAAAACGTTGGCAACATTGCATTTCCTTGAAATCGTCGTAAAATAGATTACTTTCGTACTAATTTCTGAGCTTTTAAAGCCGATTTTTGTGCACTTCAGGGACGATTTTAAATAAATGTTTTTATATTTTATCACTTATTTTTTTGCCACATTTTTATATTCCACTGCCTTCCAATATAATATAATCGAGAAACTATAGTTCTTTTTGGATGAAAACCGATTGTACAAAAATAAATTTATTTTCAATCTTCATCGTCATTAAAAGTTAAGAAATCGGCATTAAAGTAATTTATTAATCGACAATTTCATGCAAATGTAGTTTTGCCAACCTTACGATAATTATTGTTCAAGTAAGATAATTTGAACAGGCGTACGATGTGCAATAGTAAATATGACAAAAAATATATGCAAGAAGAACGAATTAAATAATACCAATAAAGAAGTTCGAGATAAAATACATAATTTTGAGTGTTCCTTACGATAACTTGGATATTTGAGATTAGCAAAAGACTGAACAATAAGTAAATATAATCTATAAAAATAAATTATCCTTTCATTTTCAAAATTTTTCGATTTCAAATAAAATTGAATATGTACCTTGGTATTGAAGTTCATTTTTATCACTCATATGGTTTATTTTCCTAGCATATAAATTCCACATTCGTGATGAAAAATAGAACTTGTGTCGTGATACATATATATTAGTTTGAACAATTCAGAAAAAAATAATTCTATTCCAAAAGATATCAATTGTAATTCAGAAAAGCGTAGTTATTAAAATATCTTATGCTCAGTTGTACATAAAAGGATTAAATTTTAAGCTAGGTTTAAATAAAATTAAATCGAAATTTTGGCAGCAATATATTAAAATTCATTTGACATTTTATTTCGATGCGATAAGCAATATGGTGAATTTAAGCCAAGTTTTATTATTTAACTCAAAAGTCAAGTTGTCGAAATTGATCTTGAAATGTAATTTTTCAGAAATTCACTGTAACAGGCAGCAAATGGATATTACCATTCGCCGTTTTCTAATTTATTTCTTTTTCTAACAGCCCGATTCACAAAAAAAGTTTAAGCTAATCCTCATTTTTGGATTAGCGAATTCTACTCTAATTTTGACAGTTTATAACTTAAAATATAGTCTAATCTATTCCTACTATCTACCTTTATTGACAATATCATGGAAATTAAATTTTAATTACCGGAATAGAATAGAATTCACTAATCCAAAAATGAGGACTAGCTTAAACTTTTTTGTGAATCGAGCTGTAAAAGAAAAGCTTTGATTTCTTTAGAAAACATTTTTGCCAATATCTCGAGTCAAATTGACACTTAATTGGAAACAGCTTGTATCTTTTTCTTATTAATACATTACTGCATATGTTTCTCTTTATTTTGTTATTTTTAGTTAAGCTTCTTTAGTTAATGAAGAGTGCTGAGTTCGGCTCAATTTATTTAAGTTACGTTGGTGCAACCGGCCATTAGGTTATCACTATTTCAATTAAATAGTTTTCTGATAGAAGTATTATACAGTGTGTCCAGAAAAAAACCTAATTCGAAGTAGGCTATGAACACAGAAACGTATGTTGGATTATTATTCAATTCAAAAGTCAAGTTGTCAAAATTGATCTTGAAATGTAATTTTAAAGAGAAAAGATAATAAAGGATACAGAATATTGCCATTCACCGTTTTCTAATATATTTATTTTTCTAAAATACGGATTCAAGAAGAATAGCTTTTAATTAAATAATTTCAAATTAACATACGTTTTCTTTTTCATACTATGAATTAGGATTTTTTTGAACAGACTGTATTTTGAAATATCTTTTTTTGAATTACAATTAACGCTTTCTGAAATGAAATAACCTATTTCAAATTACAAGTAATGCTGTCTGAAATATAATTGAAATATTTATAGTTTTAAATACGGATAATGTAGGAAAAAAATACAAGTTATTAAAATATTTAACTCATACGTTAGCGTTTTGCGCGTGTTCAGCATAAATTTAAATTAAATATACCAAATTTTGCAAAAAAAATGACATTTGGTCCGAAATTTTCAACTCTGGTTAAATTGTCTGTTAACTGTTAGTTAAAAGAAAAATGTAGCATCGATATTAAAGCAAAAGTTGTATAAATTATACTTGTGTCAATGATCGATGCGATATTTTCCTTTAACTGACATAAGTTAACAATTTAATCGGAGATGAAAATATCGGACCTTAAGACCTTTCAACTTAATAGCTTCAATTGACGAGTAAAATAGATTGATTTGATTTTAAAAAGATTTTATATAGGTTAGAACTATACCTTTTCAATTTCAATTTCAGAAAAAGTAAATTCAAATTCGGAAAAGGTAAATTGATATTTTCATATAATTTTTCTGAAATTGAAGTTACTTTTTCTGAAAAAGAATTTACTCTTTTGAAATTAAATTTACTTTTTCTGAAATTGAAGTTGAAAAGGGATAGAACAGTAATAAATATAGTAAAATGCTTATAAAATATCTCAAAAATCTTAATTTGTAGATAAAATTTTACTATTTTTGCTAATTTATGTCACGTTTTGTGTAAAAACTTGTGTCTGTGCCCAACTGTGGTGCTCTAGTTCAAACAATATCGAATTATAAAAAGTTACATATAAAATATTGCTACAAAAATTCGATATTTTTTGGACTGCGGTAAATTCGTCATTTATCTACAATTATTTTACACAATAAATAAAATTTACGAATTTACCATTTTGTTTGAATTCAATGTGGAGGATCTAACTCTAAACCTTGTCTCTTCTCTTCTTCCAACATGGCGTCGAGTTCATCTGTGAGATTGGCCAGCATGTTGCCGATGTCGTTTAGGACGTCGGCGGGTTCCGCCCGGGATTGACTCTGGCCCGAAGAAGACGGTAGAGGTCGGGCTTTCATTGGAGGATATTCAGCAGGTCGACCACCTGTTCTGGTTTTGATGGTTCCCGCGTTTTCGTTAGCGAAGGGGAGGGAATCGGATTCTGTACTCGAACTCGACTGAAAAGATGGAAAAATAATTGTCAAGTTTCGTAAAGTCAAGTCGATTCATAATAAGATTAAATGGATTATGTGTTTGCTAGAAAGTTAAATATACGGGATCGGACTGAAAAATAACAGGATTTATTTTCTGACAGGTGGTAGAACGGGATTAAATCGCGAACCCATCTAGTTTTTTTTTTTTTGGGTTTTTGACCAGATTTTAAATTAAAAATTGAGTTGCTTCCCAGCCTTCTCCCAAGAAAATTAAAATTCTTCCTTGAAAATTTTTTTAGAATTTGGTTAAAATGCTCACAGGTTATTGACATCTTATAAAAAAATATGAATGAAAGCCCAGCAACTTAAACATTTAGGCTGGTAGTGCGAACTCGGTTTTAACTAAAACGCTGTTTTAAGAAATGTAAAAATTCTAATTTCAATATTTAATTTCACCCTTATGTTTAAAGAACGATTTTTTAACAAATATTTGTTCGAATACAAACTATGTTTTCCTTAAAAATCATATTTTGATAAATTTGATATTATTTATTTTCATTATTAAATAATGAAATTTGACATTTCTTAAAAAAGCGTTTTAGTTAAAACCAAGCTCGCACTACCAGCCTTATGCCCGTATTCATAAACACTCGTAAAAATTTTAAACGGTTCGTTACAATTTTTATCCAATAAAAACAGTCGACATTGAAAGAAAAATCGAAATTTTATTTGTCAAGTTTGATTCTATTTGTCAAAAATTATAACGAACCGTTTTGAAACTTTACGAGTGTTTATGAATATGGGCATTAAGGTTATAAAGCTTCCGGGAGCAGTCAAGAGACAGCATTGTGTTATACGATCCAAATGTCAACCATTTAAGTTTCTGAGCCCTGAGAAACATTCAAAAAGCGGTAGAAACGTATGCGAACTGAAAAATCGTTAAAAATATTACTGAAGAGTGATTCAGTCATTGTGTTTGTGTATGTGGGTAATGTTGAATAATTTATATTATTTGGGAGAAGAGAAAGTATTCGGAACTGCAGTCTGTACGCTTTTATTGATTTTAAACTAACGTTTCGATCATAACTATGATCCTCTTCAGGGTTAAATCAAGTCAGAAAAAATGATGAAATATTTTTAACAACCGTTAACAAACATCGAAGATGAATATGTGAAGTATACACAGTTATACTAGTGATGAAAACTAATTTTTATATAAATATAATATAACGGAACAGATAGAATGTACAATTTTTATAAAACTACTTGATTTAACCCTGATCGAAACGTTGATTTTAAATCAATAAAGGCGTATTGACTGCAGTTCCGAATATTTTCTTTTCTCCCACATCAATCTCCAGTCGATCATCGTTACTCCAACAGTTTATATTATGTTTGAAAGAATATAAAACCAAAGGAATGATCGTTTTAAATTTCTAGCTTCAGGCGGTATACGAAAGTTTCCCATTACAAAGAGAAATGCGATTATGAATATGTATGAAGTATTTAAATACGAACCACGTCGTACATCAATTCGCCCACTTGTTAATTAATTCATTTATTATGACAACTAATAGAATTTGTAATACTAATTAAATAAATCTTTACTTTTTATTTAAAATGAAGATTTTTTCAACATTATAACGTATCTTAAATTAAATTTTTAAAAATTAAACGGTATTAATCATATCAGAAATCAATATAATTATTAATTTCATATTATTCATCAATATTGGGCAACATCGTTTTTTCTTGTAAATGGGCCCATAAACTATAACAAAAATAATAAAATGTACACTTTATCCTTAAAGTACTACTCAATAAATAACGATTAAGATAAAAAAACATATTTCTTAATAATTACTTTGCGAGATATTTGAATTTATTTCCAGGGACACATATGACGTCACACTATTGGTACCTTTCTCGCGCAGCCTACTACAGAAACTGGTGTGAGAAAGATAGTTATAGGTTTCTTTAAAAATAAAATTCAGTTACACAAAAAACAATTATGACTTTTTGATACCACGAATAGCTTCAAAATTAAACGAACTTTCATTTAAAAATATTTAAAAAAATTGGTTTACGGGCCCATTACTACTGTCATACATTTATGCCAGTATTCACCAACAACAAATAAATCTTCGAATAGCTTATTCATTGAATAAAAGAAAAATATCGCATCAAAATATGACAGCTAGAATAAATACCTTCATTTGTGTTTGGTATTAATGCGATATTTTTCTCTTATTCAATGAATAAGCTATTCAAAGATTTATTTGATGTTGGTGAATACGGGCATTAGACATTTTATTTAGTAAAACCTCACAATCCTACGATTTAAATTCATTTAATTTTTTTAAAATTATTTCCTAAATTGGTAAAACTAAGTATTATTTCATTTTACGAGTACAAAAAAAAAAAAAAAAACAATAAAATGTTTAAGAAAACATATCTTGCTGTGTCCACTTGAACAACAAAATGTCTGTAATATTAATAAAAATTGGCGATAATTTATGATAGTTATTACTTGTACCACATATTAACTAAATAAAATGAAATTAAAGCGGTTGGGCGAACAGATGTGTGACGCGGCTCGTATTAAAAAATTTTTTCGTTAGATTCTTACCTTGAAACTAGCGTCCGACCCGTTTCTATGCTGCAAAGCAAGCGCATTAATCAATTCCTGTTCTTCAGACGACCCCCAAGACCTCGACGGATTAATCCTGGCTTGGGGCGGCGTCGCTGGAGCAGGTGGTGGGGGTAAGGGCAAATCCCCGCCGCCATCTAGCGATATACTCAAACTATCAGAGCTGGGATACGCCGGTAGTGGCAGCGGACTCGACGTTTGATGCACCTCTACTGTAGTTTCCCCCTGATGCTCGCAAGGATCCTGCCTTTTCGGGGGACTGGGAGGCATTTTCTTCCCCATATGGGGGGAATATTGCACGTGGTATTCCCTAGGAAGTGTTTTGTATTGTTGGTATTGAGGTTTTTCGAAATCTGGGAATGTGTCTCGGGTTTTTGCGCTGATTTTAGCTACAGGTCGAGGGCGGACCAAACCTCTCGGTCGGGGAAGAGTGCCTCCTCCTTCATAAGCCAAGCTGGTTTCGTTTGTGGGGGTTATGTCTCCGTCGTCATAGGAACGAGGGCGCCAGCCTATTGATTGGTAGTAGAATGTTTGGGTGTTTTCGGCGCTAAATGTGTGGTGGGTTCGTTCATTTGGGTCTTCCAAGGATTCGAGGGATTTGCCTCGGCCCCCTCGAATCTATAAAAACGAAATTGATGGTTGGTTAAAAGGAAAATTATGAAGGAAACATCAAAAGACGAACACATTAATCTAGTGGTTTCAGCCAAAGCAGAAGTGACATGCTTAATTTGCTGAACCGATATGCAGAATGTTCAGTAAGATTCACATAATTTCAAAATGTATACTACAACTTTTATAAAAAGCAATGATAGAAAATCTATTTGTTTCTTCACTACATTTTTTCCAAAAGTATTGCAGAAAACATCAATTGTAATTTTAAACCGGCAATTTTAATACAAAAAGCGTCAATGAGGTCCTCCAAAATAACGAAAAATAATAAAAAAGTACTACTCAATAAATAACAATTAAGATAAAAATAAACATTTTTTTTCACAATCGTTAGCAAAATTCATTATTATTCAACTTAAAATAGTGAGCAAAGTAGCATGTTCAATCACAAGTGAGTAAAGTAAATAACTATCTTTATAAGTGACCAAACCAAAATACACAAGCCTATAATAATCTACGTCAGGAGTTATAAATTTTGGTGGAGTTACAAACTGTACTACAAATATCTACCATTCTACAGGTAGGAACAATAATTTTTTGTAGTTAACTTTAAATTAAATTCAGTTTTAAACATATATACTGTTGAGTTTTTTAGAAAAATTATATTTCAAGATTGTGGAAAAAATCATGCTTTGCAACGTGAGCATGTCTTGTTCTCACTTGTCCAGTTGGCGCAAAAATAGCTATTTAATAAATACTTTGTGAGATATTTGAATTCGTTTTCAATGTCACAGTGACGTCACAGTATTGCTATCTTTCTAGCGCATCCTACTATACAGTGTGTCCCATTTAGAAGTGCCACCATTGGGATCTCGAGAACTATAAGAGATACGATGTCGGTTAAATGGAACTTTTTGTGCGCTTTTGGGAGGCCATCTCAGATGTACTTTTGTTTTTCCAAAAATTCTCATAGGGCACTAGATAATAACGAAAAACTGAATATTGTTGATTTTTTCTTTTTCAAATAACTTCTAAACTATCAGTAATTGAGAAAAACGTTTCAAATATAAAAGATAGATATTTTTATTATCTAACCAGTGGCGTAAGAAATAAATTTTTATATCAGTAAATTTTCGAGATATAATACAAACTTATATTTTTTTAAATGGAACCCATATCTGATTTCAGTCTCAAAAAATCATTATTTTTTTCTCTTTTCAATGATGTAAGGGTTATTATGTTTTATATTTGTTTTGTCTTCAAAATTATTATTTTTTCCTTATTTTGTATTAAATTTATAATTATTTTGAAAATATTGGTAGATTTCTATTTAGAAATACTCCTTGTATTTAAATAATTCATTTCGTTAGAAAATTTTGTTTAAAACTCGTATCAAACTAATTTTTATAATATTTTGTATCTGGTCGCCCTTAGCACATTATAGTGTAATTTGTAATTATGAGTCTAGAATAAAAATATTAAGTAATAAAGGCATAAAACAAATTATTTCGATCAAATACAATAAAAATAATAATGTTTTTTTTGGGAAATAATAAGAAAGTTCAGGAAAATAAAGAGAAAAATTAAATTTTAGTAGTAAAACAAATAAACATAATAACCCTTACATGAATGAAAAGAGAAAAAATAATGATTTTTTTGAGACTGAAATCAGATATGGGTTCCATTTAAAAAAATATAAGTTTGTGTTATATCTTGAAAATTTACGGATATAAAAATTTATTTCGTACGCCACTGGTTAGATAATAAAAATATCTATCTTTTATATTTGAAACGTTTTTCTCAATTACTGATAGTTTAGAAGATATTTGAAAAAGAAAAAATCAACAATATTCAGTTTTTCGTTACTATCTAGTGCCCTATGAGAATTTTGGAAAAACAAAAGCACATCTGAGATGGCCTCCCAAAGGCGCACAAAAAGTTCCATTTAACCGACATCGTATCTCTTATAGTTCTCGAGATCTCAATGGTGGCACCTCTAAATGGGACACACTGTAGAAATTGGTGCGAGAAAGATAGCAATGGTTTTGCTTAAACTCAAACGCAGTTAAACTAAAAACAATTATGACTTCTTAATACTACCAGTTACTTCAAACATAAACGAACTTTCATTTAAAATAATGAAAAAAAATAAAAATAAAATAATAATAAGAGTGGAGGACCCCATTGTAGTGCAGAAAAAATAATTCTATAACAGAAAGCTAATACGCCCGACGTACTTCAGCACCTATACAGCGTTTTAAATTTCATTTGATGTTTTCTGCATTAATATTGAAAAATGTGCATACGTATTTATATTTTCACAGTAAAGCTAATATCTTAAATAAAATACACATTACGTAATATATGGTTAATATTAATAAACTATTTAATTTGGTCACCATGATATATTTATTATTACAATAAGTTCAAAAAATTTATTTACATTTTGCTTGTGTTAACTATACAGAATGTTTCCTTTGTCAAGTTAGTAGTAATACTAATAATAATAAAATCTGATGTGGCCAGCACAATACCTTCCGTCAATTTTATGTATTTTGTACAAATCTTATACCAAAAGTTCTCTGGAAAAGATTCTATTAATTCAATAAAATTATAACACGAACATACACTATGTAAATTGCACTTGACACTAACATCTACCAATGGGGTATTCCACTCATTTTTTTATTTATTATTTTAAATAAAACTTCATTCAGTTTTGAAACAATTCATAGTATTAACAAATCTTAATTGTTCCTAGTTTAACAGTATTTTATTTTCGAGAAATCAGTGTAACGTCACATTTCCTCTATACTTGTCTTTCTCACACACTGCTCTGAGTACGCTGCGAGAGAAAGATAACAATTGTATGACGTCAATTTTCCCTTTTAGCAAATGTGAGATATCTCGTAAAGTAATTATTTAAAAAATGTTTTCATTGTTTTAATTATTATTTATTGAGCCATATTTTATGTTAAATTGAATTTTTTTAATTTTTTTTGTTATGGTGGAATACCCCATTAGAATTATTTGAATATATCAGCTTTATCCACGATTATAGCAAAGCTGGCTGATTTATGAAAGTTAATCTCTTTATAATTCTTTAACATCTATTGAATATGAAGGAAAATGTATAATCAAACCGTGTAGAAAATAAGATATTCTTTCATATTGATAATTACATAGAATGTCAAAAAATTATATTTAACTGCGTTTCTTTTAAGAAAAACTGTTAAGATAAATAAGGGAATTTCCGGTTGACCAATTATAACCAAAATCTAATCAGCTCTTCATATGGATGTAAAGAAGAGAAATACGAACAAATTATAATTTTTAAAATAGGGGATTCCAGCCATATCGATTTTTTATATAAAATATATACATAATTATTTCTTCCCATATAACTGCGTTATGGACGCAAATTTCTTTTCTATATGTTTTATCACTTTTTTTATAAATGCTAAAATATATTACACACTTTCAAAACGCGCGGGTTTTTGCGGGGTTTAATGACGCCACCGAACCCGGCTCTCTTTTATTGGTCGACACTGTAGGCGTTCCCATCATAAAACCAGTGACTTCCAGACTGTTCCACTGGAGTATTTGGATATGGTGGTTAGGCGGCTACACGTTATTATTTTTACAAATACTTAAATATTAATGAACTAAATTTAAGATAAGTAAAAGAAAAGAAAATAAGAACAAAATGAAATTTTCACATATAAAGCGATATAACCTTAGCCGCACAACATTGACAAATGGTTTAGAACCTCTGGTAATAACAGCCAAGACAGCAGCTGCTCAGAGAGAGAGAGAGAGAGAGAGAGAGTAATACCGTTGCTCTCCACCATTGGGTTTGCTTACGTCGTAAGGCGGGAAAGGCTGGATACCAAATTTTAAAAAAATAAAAATTTGGGAAATTCTGAATTTATAAATACTATAACATAAAAAATCCGTGGAATCCGCAATTGTAGTATTGAAGTTATCTCCGGCGAAATTTTTGTAAGTTTTGAGACACTCTGTATTACAAGGAAAGATTTCTGTATAGTTCGTCTCCTCAAAATACAATATTATAAATAATGATAGCATTTGAAGAATCTTACTGCACATTCTGGATCATGCGATAGTTATGTTGTTAATTTGTTTTACACTATACCTTGATAGGAACAATGTCAGTGCAATATAGGGGCTGGTAGTATCCTTGGTTGAGCTGGCGCGTCTGGTCGAGCTCCCAGGGCTGGTGGAAGGAGCGGAACGTGCTGTGCACGGCAGGCAGTCCAGGGGAGGGCGGCCCCAGCGGCGCGTGCACCACAACGTCCTTGAGGGGAGAACACACAGAATCATGCACAAGCTCCTAGAGATATGTCACATGACAGGGAACAGACAATATTATATGCTCAGAGCATGGGATAGACAAAAACAAAATGGTTTGTTTTACTGGTCTCCAATTCTATTATCGCGTTTAATAAAGTTTAAACTGACAGTCACATACAAGTTTTGATAAATAAAAGCATTAAATTGTTGTAAATATTATACGAAAATAAAAAAGATATGATTTTTTTAAAGTCGTGGATGAGTCGCTCACGATTCTCAACATATGAAAGTAATTTGCCTTCTTGAGGAAGAAAACATGCTTTTGGTTGAAAATAAACATAAGTAAATACGTTGTCGTGTATTACGAACATATAGTTTTATAATAAAAGCGCTTTTATGGAGCGTACTTTCACATTATATTAAGGAGAGTGCTCCATAAAATCGCTTTTATTACGGGCTTGACATTAATGTTGTAATTATAAGTAGTTTTGTTAGTTTTATAAAATTATTTTTAATTTAGTTTCAATTTTTTACTTCAACAAAACTCTCATTCTTCCAAAGCACAACACATCATACTCTATGCCAAAACTCGGTATTCTTGGTTTTGGAACGCTGCCCTGGTGATGCAGCGAGCAAGTGGTTTGACTTTGACGTTTGATTTCATTTCTGTTTATAGTTGCACTTCGAAAGCATTTGCTTTGTGTTTCATACAGTAATTTATTGTCACCTAAATAAATTAATCCTGACCAGATTGTATTCCTATTATTTTTACAGTACAACAAAGTAAATTATTTAATTCAAATTTAGCACTAGAATATGTCAATGTTTTATATTATTTAAATTTTTATATTTTTTAAATTTTCTCGCGCTAGTCCTTAATAAACAGAAGTCTGTGATTCGCAAAAAGTGATCATAATTTCCTTGTTAGCCAATAGTAATCAAGGTTTCCAAGCATGCGCATAATTCGCGGTTGGGTGTTTGTGTGAGATAGACTTATGCAGAAATGATATTTCCATTTCACAGTGTTTCCTTCAAGAAAAGCAAAGGATCCGCAATATATTAGTTATAGGTATATGCTGTGGAGTCTAAAATGAATTTAAAAATTGTACTCCGGAGTGTACTTGTCAGCCATCTTGTCTAACGGTGCACAAGCCAAGATTTGAGCATTTCCATACGCGTCAACTTCATGGGCTAGATTTGCGGAGACGAAAAATGCATAAGTCGTGATTTTTTAGAAGGCTATGTAAAAGTTTTTGTGTGTTGAGACCCTAGCCACTGCAGACAGTGTGTAAAATGAACGATTTTCGTATTTTATTTATTCTGTACATTGGTAATATTGACTCAGAATTGCAATATTCAAATTCAGATCTATTATGTCAAATGTGAACTCGGTATTTGGTGTGTTCAAATTGTTGTCTGATAAATTTCTAATTGGATTAAAGAGTTATAGATGAAAGAATTAGGCCTTAAAGATCACGGAGAATATTAAATAAACGACGAAAGAAATTATGAAAAATTCAATAACTCTGCAGGGATTTGAACCCCGGACCTTCTCATTTCTAGCAAGACGTTCTACCAACTGAGTCACAGAATCCGTGTTCAAGCAGAGACATTGAATCTTCCACAATTTCTTTTTGCAAGTGTCGTGTAGGAGTACACCATCCTAAGCGGATGGATATATACTCAGCGCGAACAATGCGCTATATAGAAGTGTAAATAACTAACCTGTCACACAGAATCGTTGAAATAAATTATTTTTGATCCAACCAGAAGTTATAGATGAAAGAATTAGGCCTTAAGGATCACGGAGAATATTAAATAACCGACGAAAGAAATTATGAAAAATTCAATGACTCTGCAGGGATTTGAACCCCGGACCTTCTCATTTCTAGCGAGATTAAAGAGTATTATTTAAGATCGTACAAAAAAAATCTTGTATGCAACTAAGTGTAAACAGCTTCATGACATTCGGTTAATAACTTTCGTGACTCGGCGAAATACTTGACCTCATGTCATAAAGCTTGTGTTTACACTTTTGTTGCATAAATAACTATTAAAAATAATATTTTCATATTGTAAGTCCTAATTTATAATAGTTCAACTTAATATAAACGAAATTAAAATTCTTTTGTTAGTTTTAAAGCATTTATTTGATATTCAACTCAATATGACCTTAAATACCAAAAAATAAATGAACACATGAAATGTGACAGTTATTTTTCCAATGCGAACTACGGAATTACACACGAGATTCGCAGATTGTTTTTGAATATGATTGCTATACGGCTGAATTTCGGGTTCGTATCACATTTTGGAATGAGTATCATTTATATTTGGTTATAAAAATAGCTGTTTACAAGCCAAGAATTTTATATAATTTTGTCTATTTAATCAAAATACATGTTAACTAATTTTAAGAAAATTCTATTCTTAAGAGAAAAAGCTCTGAGCATATTGGGGTTTGCATCAATTAGTGTGAGACATACACAAATTTCACGTGACATGTGTTATGTTAAAATACTTAATCATTATTTGCAATGGTGCTATCATGCTTTAGCGTGTACCATGGATAGTGTCTTCCAATTATTATTTTATTTTGTAAACCCTGTGTTCATTTATGTGAAATATCTCTAATAAGAAACCATGAACTCTAAAAGATTCTAACAAGAAAGTTTACAGGGTTTTACATTAAACACCCATGCAAAGTTAATAAAGGGTGGTTTGCTTTAATTAGGCTTACAAGTTCTATCACAACAAATACTTCATTTTTGGAGGGCAAAGAGAAATAAATTAAGGGAAACTCACCTGTTGGGTATGAATTCGAGACATATCTACTGCTGGAAACCGTTTTCCCGCGCGAATGTCCTTAACTCGCTTAATAGCTAAGGTTATTTTCTTCTGATGACCCAATTTGACAATACCAATATCTTCTAAATCTTCCCAAGTTAGTTGGGTGACATCGTCGACAGTTTGATAACCTTGAGCTAAAAGTTGAGGCAAATATTCTTCCAGCCGTAATAAACGCAGCCATTCTTCTAATGATCCCTAATGAGAACAAACAGAAACAGTTAGTAACCAAGCTACAAAAATATTGCGTAAATAGGGTATTCCAGCATTTTTTTTTCCTTTAGTTCAGACCAGTCCAATAGTACTGTGAATATCAAATTATTTTGAGTAAGAAAATATATTTAGAATGTTACTCTGTTTGAAATATCGAAAGAATTTTGATAGTTAATTAGGGCGCGGTTTAGGAGTCTGTTTTAACCTAAAACATTTTCGATGTTTAACAAGAAGCGCAATTTCACAAAACCATAAGAGAATAAATACAGAAAAATAGCCAGGTAAAACTTAAAAAACGACAATACAACAATAATTAACGAATAACACATTCACAGACAGAATCGCACTAATAATTGGCATAATATTTAAATTGTGTTTGCATACACCACGCATAACTACAGTGCATAGCACCCAATGAAATCACAAGAATCTATATGTCAAAATTCTTTCGGTGTTTCAAACCATCGACCTTTAAACTAATGGACCAAGTGTCTCCTATTCTTTTATTGTTAGAATAATGCTCCAACATAAAAGGATAGAAATATATATTCTGTCCTTCAACAGTACTGAGTTAAAGTATACTGCCCATGCGTTCGTACTCATTGTACATCTTTTTCAGCCATATGTAAACCTCTATACATCGCTCTCTATCACTAAATAGTTGTCAAAATCTACATTTGACATTTCGTATACCCAAATCATTGAAGCAGCACGTCATTAATAAAAATTGAATAAAGGTAACTAGATGCGTGACGTCATGTACTGGTACGTTTGCAGAGGTTTTAGAATCTTTATGAAAAGAGTTATACAGAGTGCAATCTGTATTATCGACATGGTCATGAACTGTCACATCTAAAAATTAAATAATATATTTTCGTCACTGTCCATTTCTATTTAAATTATTTTATAATACTAACCTTATTTATACTTATGTATGCCATATAAAGGCAATAAATAAAAGTGAGCCGAATTTCAAAGAAATATAGCGAATTCTTCTGATTGATTAGAAGTGCTACATTTGGCGTTTATTCACAGATTTTGTGTTTGCGTTAACGGTCACGTTGCGTCGTTGCGTTGCATTTAACATTACTTTATTATAAATAGGCCTTTACAACGCACAAACATGTTTCAAACAAGATACAAATATTATTCAAATAATGTATGAACATACAAATTATCAATGTTGCCAACTATAGCAACAATTAAACGAATAATATGACGTTGATGTACATTATTTATATATTATTCATGTCATATACGATAAATAATGAACTCTACTATTCATCTTAATAATAATTATATAAGGCTATACACTTTTTGACGTTTAAAAATGATTAAAATTTTATTTCATTTTTCACTATTAGTGATTTTAATGCATTAAGGTTTTTACACTAAGTGATGACGTGCATTGGCTGCTTGAATAATTTGGGTATAACTATTTGTGTATTATTTGCTTTTTTGGAGAACATGAGAACATTTACAATTATTTCTGTCAATATATACGTATATGTGTTGTAAGGTGTGTATGTGACAAAATAATGGGGAAACGGTGTATTTCGTGTAGTCAGCAGTACGTTCGCGGTCCAGCTGTGTCATTTCATATGTAAGTTCTTATTAATTGTTACTTGTCCCCTATAATATATATGTAATATATTGTATTAAAAATATATAATGAATCTAATTATGCACAAAACAATTAAATCTATACTCTTACAGCCCGATTCACAAAAAAGTTTAAGCTAATCCTCATTTTTGGATTAGTGAATTCTATTCTATTCCGGTATTTAAAATTTCATTTTCATGATATTATCAATAAAGGTAGATAATAGGAATAAATTAGACTATATTTTAAGATATAAACTGTCAAAATTAGAGTAGAATTCGCTAATCCAAAAATGAGGATTAGCTTAAACTTTTTTGTGAATCGGGCTGTTAGCGATTATGCACCAAGTATAACAAGTTAGGGACAAATATTTTTTTTATTTTGCTGCGTTTTCTTAACTTCCGTACTGTTGAAGGATAGAGATACCGTTATGGCGGGACAAATAATATTTTTTTTTCCTAATCATATTTTATTGAATTTTCATACTGCATATATGAAGATGTAAATTAAAGAAAAAAATTATGCTTCTGCATAAATCCCATAACACCGGAATACCCCATTTTAGATCAAACATACGGGAATGTAGTCTGGTAGGTTGTCAGGCAAAGTCAACTGCGCGATTTCTGCTTTGAGTCTCTTCCTATGGTTTGGTTTCTTGATTCCCACTGCAGTTAGGTCTTCGGGGGTCATTCTTCCTATAGTCGGCATGTCGTAACCAGCAGAAACGAAAAGTGGGAAATATTCATCGAAGTGGAGGTCCATTAACCAAGCATGCATCACTTCTTGGTCTGGTGTGCCCTGTTGGAGCATGCGTTCCACTCTGGTGGACGGTTCGGTGGTGCCGGAGCCACTTCCCGAACCGATGGAGCAAGAAGAAAGCGAACACCTATAAAGAAAGAAATTGAATGAATTTTTAAAGACTTACATTCCTTTATTCGTCGTACTCGTATAAGTTAATGGGGTCATGTCACATTTTGTGTTTTATTTTTTCCTGGAAGTCTACCGGTCACAGTATATGTAAATAATATTTTCACGCCATTTGTGTGCATTGTTTTGTAGATATAATTTTTTTAAAATAGGGGTCAATTTCAAATCTCAATGTGATCACGTGAGCGCATACGTCATGTATCTGAACGATTCCAGTTCATCCTGGCGGACAAAATGTAAATTAAGATTGTTTATAAATAGTTTTTATGGGTTTTTTAATGAATTGTTTCCACAAGTTAAAACTGCACAGTTCTTCTTCATCATGTTTTATCTGAATATAAATATACAATTATTGTACTTTTATGTATTAAATTATATATCAAGAACACAAACCTGCAATTACAAATAATATTTCTCTAATGAGATAATTAAATCTTTATGAAACAAAAAAGATTGAATAGAGCGCTCTTTTCATCTAACAGCTTTATAAATATTTGGTTAGTTTACTCTGATCTGACGTTTAACTTCGCGTTTGAAGTTTGTGATATTGTGGCCTTCATGTACGTGTAACTAGTGTCTTTGTGTGAGTAGCCGATACATAACGTCAAAGAAAATCGTAGCGGGAATATCTTTTAAGTAAATTATGAATGAAAATGGGATGTTTTATGTTGCAATATGGATAGTAAGTGTCATAGATTCTATTTTTATCAAAATATTAGCAACTTTTTTCTATGGGTAATGTAAATAATAAAAGTACGTGGATAAGGGAAATATCGTAAATATACCCCAAATTTAAATTTTCAAATGTCACTGTTAACAACAGGAAATAAATTTTTGTATCAGTATTACCAATTTCAAATAATTTTTTGTTATTGCCAACTGAACCAGTTTTTTATCACTCTGTCTAAATTCGGATGAATAACGACCGTGATAACGAGTGAGATTCACTTCAAAGATTGCGATACCAACGTGACAACAAAAAATAAGCTTAATCGAAAGCGAATAAAGCGCGAAATTCAAAAATTCTTGTTACTTTTTTGATCAAATCTCATATAAAAATTATCAGTTAGAAAGAAAATCACCCTTACCTTGGGCTATTGGCACTTCCAATTCTGGGTCCACCAAGCGGATGGTAGCTTGCTCTTCCAGAATCCAAGCTCGCTGTGGAATGTCTACTTCCGCTTCCTGATCCAGATCCCGCGCTTCCAGAAGAAGATCCTGGACTATCTCTTCCTGGCGACTGCGTCATGTCGATTCCTTGGTCTTCTTGTAGGGATAGTTGATGGTGGTAGTACACGGCTGTCTTGTGTGTAAGTACGCCTCCTTGAGGAAATGTAAATGTACCGGGGTATAAAGGGCCCGGACTCTTGCCGGCTCCGCTAATAGTGCTGCCATAGTCGCTATGATCATCTACAAAAAAGAAGAAAAAATTAGAAAAAAGAAAGAAGTTTAGACATTACAAGTTTAATGAATTAATAGGGTTCTCCACTATATTTTTTTTTACAAAACTTCATCTAAACTGAAAGTAATATGTAATTTTAGAAAGTCTTTATTGTTATTCGTTAAGCCGTAATAATTTTTTTAATATTCTGTGACGTAGATATAGAGATGATTTTGTTCTCAAACAATGGATTTCACTAATAATTGAAATCACATAAATTTATTTTTTTCAGCAATGGGGGATTACGGCTCAATAGAATTAAAGGAAAATACAGTCGAACTTCAGTAAGTCGAACTTCGATAACTCGTATTTTTGATAACTCGAATCAAACTGGTTGGCAATAGCGCCAAGAGTGAGAATTATGGGTAATTTTTACTTGATAACTCGAACTTCAATTACTCGAATATCTTTATAATTCGAACAGAATATTTGGCGCCAGCTTCCATAAGTCGAATTCTGGGGGAATCCCCTAATTACGTGATTTTGTAACAGGTGTTTTTATAACATGATGACGGAGGCAGTTTGGGTTCTGCACTACTGAAGTTCAAACTTATGCTTTGGTAATTATTATTAAGTGAAAAAAAAATATACTGTGCCTATTTGATTTATCACGTTTAAGACATTTTTATTCCTGATGATATGATATTGAAACGTACTTTAAAAACTTTATCTATTGATGAACATTGAAGCTTTTTTTTATTGAAAATCAAAATAAAAAATTCTATCGTCAGTCACAAATAACTGACTAACACTAAAATAATGTTTATAACTTTGATCTGAAAATATCAATCTGGATATGTATATCATAAGGTAAGTGATTTTTATTCGAATAAATACATAAATAATATACATATGCATTTTATTTAATAACCCGAAGTCTTGATAACTCGAACTTTTTTTGTGGCAAGTCATGGTTTGAGTTATCGAAGTTCGACTGTAGTACAAAAATACGAATGTATATGCTGAATAACGAATATTAATAAAAAAAATGAAATGATATAATTGAGATATTTCGGAAATAAAGGGTTTTTTGTTATAGCGCTTCGACACTAATATGAAAATATTTTGATTGGCGATCGAGAACCTGCCTATACATGCATTACAAATAGCGTGTTAGGAGGTGGGGATTACTACCAACGGAAGTTAAGAAATTCAAATTCGAAAGGAGGGGCTAACATTCCTCTACTACAGTTTCCAAACAGTTTTTATTTTAACATAAATTTCTTGCATTAAACTTAATAATTTAAATACACCTGTAATTATAAAGTATGTAGACTTATACAGTGTTATAATATTAATTTATTTTTATGTAAATATAACTTAAAATAGCATATATTTCAAGAACATTTAGGTCCATGATGAAAACAGTTTGATATAAAAACACATAAATGTGACGTCACGTCAATCTTTTCAAAATTCGGGAGACTATAACTCGCTTATTAATAGGAATTTTTTTACCGGATTTTCATCAATAGTCTTAGTTTTCCTAATATTTTCAGATCAGATGAAATTATAAAAAAAAAAAAAATGGTGTAATCCCCCATTATAAAATGTATAAATATGTTAAAATAACCCTTGTGGTCAATAATTGGATATACGGATGGATAATAAGTAATTTAATGTCATAATTAATAAAAATACTACGTATATATTATAGTCCAAGATTTGATTACCACTGGTAGCCTATGTCATTCAACATATCTTTTACTTTCATACCAACGCTTGTAATCTGTCATGGCATCATAAATTTAAACTAGTATTAATAATAGAAGTATTTCGAACTTTCATTGTCTTTATTTTTTGAGTTACACAACGTTTCGATTGATAAAATCTCCAATCGTTATCAAGTGAATACTGAAACTAGTATTATTTGAGTTATTTCTGTTGTTTTATCGTTGTTTTCTGCATTTATATACTTGTAAATGGATTCCGTATTTCAAAAAGGCAATATCAGAAAGTTTGAAAGTAGTAAGAATTTGGAATAAAATAAATGTATGACGTAGATATAGAGATGAGGAAATGGTGATAAAAACTCGATTATTTTAGAAACTAATAACTATTTTTAAACTTTGATAGTTCTTAATATACAGTTTTAAGGTCTAGTTTTAATATAACTGACCCTTGTTCTAATTTGTTACTACTATTGTTGTTGACAACTTTAAAAGAAGCCGAAATATGTTGTTAGGTATAAGAAAAAGTAGTTATTTTTTGCAATGAGAGTTTTCAAGATAACGGCTTTTTTACCTTCCGTCATCTTTAGGTAAGTAAGTTATTGTCTTTGGGCAAAAAATTCGGTGGTAAGTTTTTAATGAATAAGTACATTTTAGGGACCCTAGAATACGATTTTACTAGTTTGCGATGATGTCTGTAAGTGTGTATGTGACACAAATTTCTCCGACAATAACTCCTACACTACAATTACAATTCTAAACATTATGATTCTTTCGTATTCCTCTTCTTTACACCCATATGAAGAGCTGATTAGATTTTGGTTATAATTGGTCAACCGGAAGTTCCCTTATTTCACCGTGCTAGAACAATACTAAGATAACTTAAAAAATGTAGGTTTTGAGTTATCCATATATTCATTCATTCATATATTTTATGGTGCAATATTGTTTACCTTTATTAATAATAAAAATAAGTTGATTTAAAACTTTAAAACGCAATTATCTCGAAACTAACTTTTTTAAGTTGTCTTAGTAGTTATTTTTCTAATACGGCGATTTGATGTTCTTTACTTTGGGTCAAATTTAGGTATTATTTTATTTTGTGAACAGTAAAATGAATTGTCGGAGAGGTAAATTTAAAGAACAACACACGCGTACTAACCTTGTCTTTATTCAACAACTACTGTGATTGAAGTGACCGACCAGAACAAGTATAGATTTATAAAACAAATACATTATAATAAAAATAAGAAATAGACATTAATGCCAATAATATGGAATTAAATAACAATGAATACAAATTATAACAAGGAAGGTATTGTATTTGGTCAAAAAATTCTGTGGTAAGTTTTTAATGAATAAGGACGTTTTAGGGTCCCTAGAACACGATTTTACTAGATTTACGAGGATGTCTGTATGTGTGTCCGTGTGACAAATTTTTCTCCGACGATAACTCCAATACTACAATAGGGCTGTTGCAAGAGTTTTTATATGACTTCTAAGTATTAAATTTGAAAAGATATTGTTCTTTAAGGAGTCTCAAATTTGAAAATATCACGAAATATCCTTTAGATATTTTACAATTAATTTTTAAAATTAGAATAAAATTTTGGATGTCACGTGATCAGAAACAGAATGTGACGTCAGAGTACATACATCTTCAGCGGTTCTAAGGTTTCAAGTATATTGTCAAAGTTGTCAAACAAGTGTCAAATAAGAATCACGACCAGAACTTTAAAGTAAAATATATTATCAATTTATATAATAAATTCAGTTTTTATATGTTATTTTACCTCAAATCTTTAACACCCCTTATTTCGGTAGCAGCGGTTAATTGTCCGATTTAGCTTGAGTGTAATTTGAATTAGCCATTATTACTTTATTATTCATTTACAATGAGCAATGTCAGCGTCAAATGTCAAATTAAAAGATTTTGTTATTAACATGTGACAAACTTTAGCCTACTTTTATTTATATAAATAATATGAAAACGTAGGTGATGGAAAAACTATTTTCCTATTGGCTATTAATGATATAATGTATAAGCTTCTACGTCACAGGAGTGGAGGGTAGTTTTTCAGGACGCCAAACTTTTTTTTTTAATTATTTCCACAAATAACAACAAATTATTAAAATAAAAATTATTACTAAGAAAATAATTCCATAAACTTTCATTTAAAATAGTTTTTGAAAAATGTGAAACAGGCTCATTCTGAAAATTATAATTCTTTTGTATTCCTCTTCTTTACATGCATATAAGAGCTGATTAGATTTTGGTTATAATTGATCAACCGGAAGTTCCCTTATTTGAAGTTCTTAGCAGTTTTTCTTGAAAAAACGCAGTTAAATATCATTTTTTGACATTTCAATATGATTCATTAATATGAAAGAATTTCTTATAGTCCATACGGTTTGATTATATATTTTCCATCATATTCAATAGATATAGAGTTAAAGAATGGGGTGTTCCACCATAACAAAAAAAAAATTTAAAAATTTTGCAGCAATTCGTAGTATTGTCATAGTAGTTTTTAATTTAACTACATTTGATTTTTAGCGAAACCATTGCTATCTTTCTCGCCCTAATTTCTATAGTAGGCTGAGCGAGAAAGATAGCAATACTGTGACGTCACGTAGGCACATCAGATATTTTTTTTCTGTTTTTGTAATCAGTTTCGCTATCAAAACTTTGCTTCATTCCCAAAGTCATTCCAAGTGTAAATAAGTTAAAAAACAATTCATCCCCTTGGCAACCAGCCCTAAATATTACGTCACTGACCTTCCATGCATAAAAACTTATACTTCTTTGTATGGATTTAGCGAATAACACATAATTCAATATAAAAATAAAGGAGGCTAGAGCTTGGCTTCCCGCCAGACGAAATGGTCCAACATTCGGCTCCGATGTATTCATCCTTGCTCTGTATAATACCAAAACTAGGAGGAAATATACATATGACTCATATATGAGACATAATCTGCTACATATCTCGCAGTAAATAAATATATAAATCATAAGGAGCACAGATTTTCACTAAAAAATAAGAAACTCTTAGAAATATTTAACCTAATACTTGTGTACGATATAAAAATTCATTCACAACCAAATTCACCAAGTCCGTTGCAACCGGAATTAAGATGATCTGTCTGTAGATCAACATTTGGTCAAATTCGCCGACTTGATTTCTTATTCGTGTAATGTGAATGATGTGATTTCATAACCAACTTCCTTGAACTGCGCTTCGTCTTCGTTTATGCTTAGTATGGCCGTCTCAAATGTCACTAAAGGCGGATTTATGCAGCCATTTTCATTTACATTTTAATTTAATTTTCATTTATAATTTTTAAATGTACCTATTCATACAATAATATATAACAAAAATAAATGAAAATGGACGCATGCGCACATATAAAAATACGCTGACAGATGATTAACGTTATAACCCGACTTTCATAAATAAATAAAAATAAATATATCATCACGGCATATTACCCATTTCTGGGTGTGCCAGTATCTACACACATGTGGACATCGGTAATGATGACGATATATTTTACCGTGTGGGCGCTTACCAGGCGTCACCTCACGGGCACTCATAGCTAGTGTGGAGAGTGCACCACAGGGGTCACTTTTGTGCCATTTAAAATTGGAAATATTTGGCATCTGTCGGGATCGAACCCGGTTGCCCCAGGTTCGCGACCAGACACTCAGGCACGCGGCCACGGGACCCCGATTTTCATTGGAATAAAATTTATTAATAAAAATATTCAACAATAGTGACAGCGAAGAAGTTATGAGTTTAGTTTTAAACGTGTTATTGCAATAAAAAACCGTAAAAAGAAACGATATCGAAGATACATAATGACAATCAGCTGATCAACTCAAATTCTCGTCCCTGTCATGACGTACACGCATGCGCCATTTATAATTTTCATTCATTAGATAAAAGTTGGCCATCTTTAAAAATAAATGAGAATGAGAGATAAATGAAAACGTAAATGAAAATGGTATATGCATGGCTACATTGGTTTACATGCATTTATCTTTTAAATGAAAATTAAATTAAATGTAAATGAAAATGGCTGCATAAATCCGCCTTAAAATTACTCAATCCAAAATTACAGATTGAGTACGTGAACTGGCGCCACGGCACGGCGTAACAATGTACTATTTAAAAAAAAAATCTGTTAAAATAAATATTGAATTTTAATATTTAAATATTTTGAAGAATTATATTTACTTTCAATAAACTGACAACACATTTTGCACATCAATGTCTATTTTCTTTATAACATCATGAAATCCATCTCATTTAATAAATATAGTAATAGAAAATAATTTGAAATATGCGACTTTTCATTCATAAATTTGCTAATAAACTTTCGTGCTTTTAAACACGGGCTAAATTTGTGACGACACAGTTTCATATTCGCACAAAGGCAATTTTCTCTCACACACATACACATTTACGATTCACAACATGAAACCGTAATCTAACCTAAAATTGTGACAGCTGACAGCAAAATATACAAGAAGGTTATTATTACTTTGTTTCTATTTCTTTAAAAGTACTAGTGCAGTATGAGGTATATAAATACACCATTTATTAATAGTTATTTTCGTAACAAGTTATGAAAAATACCAAATATCATGCGAGTGTAAATTGACGCACGACGCGGAGCGGAATGAATTTCATACAAGTTATGAACATTATTTTTTAGACGAGCAAAAATAAATTTTACTTTTTTTTCAAAACTGAAATTTAGGTTCAAACGTACGGACAGCTGACAAATGAATAATGTATACATATAGCCAGAAAATAATGACATAGTAACCTAGCAACTGTGTCAACTATTACGATATGAAATATATCGTAACACTAATGTGATAAGTTCAACTTTCAGTGTTAGGATACTACGTTGATATGTCATACTTATCACAATGGTCGTCTAAAAAATAAATATCAAACCAAACAATCATAGTTCCAAATTAAACCGGTAGAGATCGACTGTCATATCCGTGATACTTTGTCGCCAGCCGTTGAAATATTTGAAATTAAACGCAACTTATAAAAAATTATATCTGATTCTAAATACTTGTAAGGTGTAAAATATACACCTACATATTTAATTTGACCTATTCTTTCAAGAAAAGAATAAATCAGAAAATGCGAAATGACCTCATTGAGTACAAAAGCTGGACAGTGGTCCTGTGCGTAACTAAAAATTAGGATCAAAAGATATGATTCACGGATAATGATGAATCAGTTGATCCTTGATTATGATTATTAGATTAACACGATTTTTAATGATTAATTGGATTGATTCAGCGTTGATCTGTGGATCAACTCTTGATTAAGAAATGTGAATTCGTCCGTCAATGAAAAAGAAACTAAATATATCTTATTAAATTATATTTAAAGAGCACCAGAAAAAGACTATTTTTTGAAGAGTAGGTAAGTATAATAGAAATAATCCCTTAATCTGGCCAGAAAATGAGCATCCATTCCGTCCTTTCTGTTGTTGGCCGACCCGAACAAAACGACATCGTCGCGTCGCGACGAACGACGCCATGGTAACCCGATCCGGCATTGAACCCGCCTCTTTCAGATAGAATTGAAAAATTATTGGAATTCGAGTAAAAGACCATGTTAAGCTCGCCGTACCGTCAAATAAAATCACTATTTTCATCCAGTTTCTTTTATTTCGTTGCCGTTCTGGGGACACAATGAAATTTTATATTTTCTACTTGAAGACGCGCGTTTATAAAATATGTACCAGACATTCGATATTGAAAGGATTATTGAAGGATGCAGTTAATATTTCATAAAGAATTATTTGTAGTATCGAAGAAATATACTTAATAATAAAATACATTTCAAATAAATACAGTATTGGCTATAATTACTCTCAAATAAGAAGGGGAATTTTAGAAATAAATTACTGTTTATTCTGTGTTGAAATAACTTTATTGAATTTATAATTTTTATATTTGTCTGGACATATGTTTTGTATCTGATGTTAAAAGTATGCTTTATGCGTTCATTTTTTGTTGATATAGTAACAATTGACCTCAACAGTAGATAAAGTAATCACCTGTAGATAGTAGTTATTTAAATAACAAGTGCGTAAAGTGGTACTTTTTTGGTCGAGTTCGAATTACGAGGGGAGTTTTTTATGTTATCTACCTAGCTATGAAAATAACGAGTTAGAAAACAAATAAAATTTTATTTTTAAACGTAAGGACCGTTAACACTAACACACTTATTCCAACGTTTTTCTAATAAAGCTACGCCTGCAAAAAATATCTTTTGGTAATTCTGCAAAATACGACTCCACTGCGTTTTCCAAGTCATCATTCGATAAAAAGCGACTCTCTCTCAAATGTTTTTTGAGTTTTGGAAAGAAATAATAGTCGAATGTGGTCAGGACTGTAAGGTGGATGTTGTAATTCGCTAAAGCCGCATTTTCTGAGCATAATTGTGGGGTCTTTTTTTCGCGTATAGCCGTTTTCAAGTTCTTAATTGTGTCTTTGTAGACATGAAAATGTCACAGTAACTTGACATAAGAAAATTGTCGCGATAGCATATTGTTTTCATAGCTAGGTAGATAACATAAAAAACTCCCCTCGTACCACAAGATAAAAATAGTATACATATTTCTTTTGTAAAGCCCTTGATTCGTGGCAACTTCTAATTTATGGAACCCTGTTAATCTGGAATCCGGCCCAAATTGCCAATGCGTTCTGCAAGAAAATCTCTTCCCTTCAAGGGTATCACCTTTGTATAGAAGTTAATTATTCATATTTCTTTTCAATGTAATACTTTCCTTCTTGAACTTGACTTTGAATATCCTCTTACGAAAGTCTAACAAAGAACTCTTTATAAAATACTACACTACACCGCATCTTAACTTAAGGCCGTTGTCCTATATGACGACAGCATTTAATAAATCTATATGTGTGTTGTATAGATCTTGTGGCGCCATGGTAACAGTAGTCACTTGTTTTTAAACAAAAAACAGAATGTATGCGTATAAACTATTAATTATTTTCAATTGTTGCTTAATTGAACTATAATTTGAATTAATTATTGTGATTATAAGTTGATAAGGGCTGTCGAGAACTAATAATAGTGAATTATCACGTTTTAAGATAATTTATTGACTTATTTGCGAGAAATTATTTGCTTTTTAAATTTAGATCAAGGATATTGTTAATTGTTACATTTTCTTTGAATTTTATACATTTAAATAACATGTATCACACATGTTTTCGGAGAAAAATTGAATGGAGGACACTGCAGATTATGGTATATTGAATATGCTTATTACTACTACAAAAATCTGATGTAGCCAGCACATTACCTTCCGTCAACGGGTTACTTGCGTGGTACTGAAAATCCGATTTCTGTCACTATATACGTAATGTTATATTGAAAACATATATAAAAATATAAATTTTATTTTAAAATAATTATTTGTTTTTTACTAAATTAAGAAAGAAATTTTCTGTGACGTCTTTATATTGAGCTGGGGAGGGAAAGCATGTTTAAGAATGTTATCAATAGATGGCATGGCGTGCGAGAGTTTTAATTTGAATTTGACATTAGTTCATTTTTCTCTCTCTCTGGTCTCTCAAATACATTAATTACTTTATAAAGAAACACATAGGTAATTACTTGTAATTTAAAATATCAACACTAAAAAGATAAACTAAAATACTAACCTCCAAACTATTATTGAAACGTCAAACAGGTGATCTACATTACCTTGACAAACATATCATTACTATGGGACGGCACCACGCTGTGGCTTTACGACTATTCATTGGTGCGCCGTAATTCTACGTCATACATGGCGGGAATTCAAATAATCAAATTTCATTATTTTTTTTCTGGCTAATTAATAAAAATTTTGTCAAAAGAAAAAATATGGGTAGCAAGTTTTTACCTTCTCTTCAAAAATATTAAATAAGAAAAGGTACGCAAGTAGCCCATTCTATGTATTTTGTACAAATTCTATACCAAAAGTTCCTTGGAAAAGATTCTATATATCCAGTAAAAGTGTAGCATGAACATTATACTATTTTCTACAAATTCCATACCGAAAATTCCTTGGAAAAGATTTTATAAATCCAATAAAACTATAACATAAACATACACTATGTAAATTGCACTTGACACTGACATAATGTTAATTAGAATTATTTATTTCCGAACAACAGCGCAATGCTTGGAGGCAAAAATATACCAGTTGTAGGACCGGGAAATAATGCTCCTAACGTACCTAGGCGAGACCTATTGAAACTTATTAGGAGTTACTTATAAGAAAGGTGTACGACAATATGAGAGCCCCAAAATGAAAAACTAAGGCGGAGGATTTTCCAAAAAGTACACAAAATAAATTTTAAAACTTACCACAGTATCGTCCATTCGAATTTTCTCCGTAAACTTATTTGACACGTGTTAGACGAACTTATACAGAGTGTTAAAAAATAAGTGTCACAAAATATTGGGGGCATATAGTACTGACCAAAATGAGTAAAAAAGTTTAAACAACATGGGTCCGATCTTCAACTGTTTTTGAGAAAGAGGCCATTTTGTATTAGAATCGAAGAAATACTGAATAAGATAGTGGTCGAACAAAATTTTGTCTATGCTAGTAAATAGACAATAAAATATTTTATATGAAACATTTTTTTCACTTTCTAATAGTTACGAAGTTATTTGAAAACTAAATATTGGCCAAGGTCGCCACAACTTTTGTCGTATAATTATTCGATTTTTTTTTTGCGAAACAAAAACACACATAAGATGACCTCTGAAAGGTAAACAAAATGTCTCATTTAATCAAAGTCGTAACTCTTACAGTTTTCGAGATAGCAGAGATAAACAACGAAAAAACTCATTTTTCATTGCCTTATATTTCGGAAACTATTGAAGATCGGACCCATGTTAATTAAGCTGTTTTTCTCATTTTGGTCAGCGTTATATGCCCTCATAATTTGTGACACTTATTTTTTAACACCCTGTATAAATATAATTTTGGAAAAAATCATGTTATGGTAGAAATGAAATGGCAGAAGACTTACGTCATCAAAAAATATCCCTAAAGTAATGACGTCATATACTACTAAGTTTACATAGGATACTAATTTATAAGGCGCGAGCAGTCATGCTACTTTGTTGGTCTTTCTTGACAAGTTTAGGTTAGTATTCTGTGTTGACAAGCAGATATGGGGACTCGTGATAGAATGACAGCTAATAATATAAATGACAAATGTCATCATTTTTCATTCCAAATTTCATGATATTTTCCAATTTCAGGTGATTTATTTTCTTACTAATGATTCGAGTTTGCGCAGTTATACGATTAACCTTGTAATTTGGCGTCATTTTCTGTTATATATATGATTGACGAATTTTCATCTGAAGAGTCGTATGAATCGGGGGAATTTTCTTCTAGTGATGAAGACAATCTGGAAATGTTTGGCGAAAATCCGAGGTCAAAGAATGAAAATTATTTCAAATTTCGGGTGATTTATTTAACTCGCCAAGTAAAGTCCACGCACCTGGTGACAAAGAAACCACGTGAACTTACAAAATCTTGATATTATGAATTAAAATTTATGACACTTGTAAGTTATGTACATGATTACTAGCTGTCATTCTGAAACGGGTGCCCATATCTGCTTGTCAAGATTTGCTTATTTGCTCCTCTCTAAAAATATATAGTTTAAAGATTGATAACAAGAGAAATATTTGAAAAAAAATACCTTTTGGACGGCTTTCAACGGAATTAATGGCCCACAATTCCCATTCGAAATAGTTCATGACAAGGTTAGTTTCTGAAATTGCTTTTTTAAGCTTTAGGCATTATTATGAATGTAAACTGACAACCAAGTGACAATAGTGACAGGATAGATATTCGATCGATATAAAATTTAATGTAAACATTGTCATGCCAACGTACCGGTATAAAAATGAACTACAATTATTTCAAATAATTTCAAATTGCGTAAAAGAAAAAGAGATTAACTTAAAAATACGTGTAAATTTCATTGGTATATACGTTTCTTAATACTAGTATTTTTCTTTCTTCTGTATTTAAAAATAAATAATTTTTACAAGTTATATTTCATTTTATAAAGTTTTTTTCGGTTATATGCCGTAGGTCTTCTGCCATTTCATTTTCGCTATACCGTGAGTATTTTTTAACGTGAAACATTGAGTTTGTCATATCCTTGGTTTCGACTTGACATTTGATTGACAGCAATGTATTTGCCCGTTCCATTTAAAATGAAACATAGGGAACGAATTTGACATTTGATAAGACGTCAATAGAGGTTAATTTTGTTTAAATAATTATACCTGCATTCTAAATTAAAATTAGTTGTAGAAAACATATAGTGTGCACCTTTTGCCCGAGTGGTTTTCTGACTCGGCTAAATTTCTTACAATATTTAAATATAATACTTCTGTCAAATTCATTCTCCATGTGTCATTTTAAATGAGACAGACAAAAACATTGCTATCAAATCATAACTTATAGGAAAATTCAACGGTTATCTGTCATATTGACAAGATGTCATTAATGGTTAAATTTGTTTAAGTAATTATATATGTTTTCTAAAAATTAAATTTAGAAAAAATACTGTATGCATCTTGTGCCCGAAATATGTTTAGTGCTCTCGAATGGTTTTCTGACTCCGCTAATTTTCTTACAATATTTAAATATAATACTTCTGTCAGATTCGTTCCCTATGTTTCATTTTAAATGGAACGGGCAAATACATTGCTGTCAATCAAATATCAAGTCGTAACCGTGGATATGACAAACCCAATGTTTCACGTTAAAAAATACTCACGGTATTTGATTGAATGATAATAATCAGGCTCACTTTAAGACTTTAATTAAAATTACTTTAGGACTTTATCTTTAATTTAAGTTAATGCTAGATTGCTAGCTAAAGTGCTGAAGTTATATTATGAAAACGAATACAACAACTTTAATTTTAATTTAAAGTGTTAAAGTGAACATAAATTTTATTATGAAAATGGCTCTTATTTCATTTCCCATAATACATAAATCTGTCAACTAGAGAATACACCACCATCACCATCAACATCTTAACTTTACAAAACACCTTACGAAATAATGTGTTAAAGTCTTTAAAGCTAACAATAAGGCAAAAACATCTTTGAGGAATGTAGCATTTCTTCGCAAAGACAGCTAAAGAAATCTGGCATTGTTATTCTGCTCACGTACATGTGTTAATTGTTATCCAGTCGAACTGGTTACGTCTTTTCCATTTCCAACATGGCGACAATCTTTAAGAAATGTCGATAAATGCGGCGACGGCCAACACAGAAACAAAAACTTGTTCTATTTCAAATGCAATTCTAACATGGGATTAAAAATACGTTACATTGCCCAGAACAAGTAAGATGCTGCGATAATATCATCAGATAAATAAAAAAATATAAAATGCATTGTAGAACAAAGTATACCTATACCGTGAATATTTTTTAACGTGAAACATTCGATTTGTTATATCTATGGTTACGATTCGACATTTGATTGACAGCAATGTATTTGCGTGTCCCATTTAAAATGAAACATAGGGAACGAATTTGACAGATGTATTATATTTAAATATTGTAAGAAATTTAACTAAGTCAGAAAACCACTCGAGAGCACTGAACATATTTCGGGCACAAGGTGGACACAAAATTTTTTCTACAACTAAATCTAATTTTTTGGAAACAGGCATAATTATTTAAACAAAATTAACCTCTAATGACATCTTGTCAATATGACAGATAACCGCTGAATTTTCCTATAAGTTACTACTTGACATTTGATTGACAGCAATGTAATTGCTAACATAGGGAATGAATTTGACAGAAGTATTATATTTAAATATTGTAAGAAATTTACCCAAGTCAAAAAATCACTCAGGCACAAGGTGCAAACAATATTTTTTCTACAACTAAATTTAATTTAGAAAGCAGGTATAATTATTTAAACAAAATTAACCTCTAATGACGTCTTGTCAAATGTCAAATTCGTTCCCTATGTTTCATTTTAAATGGGACACGCAAATACATTGCTGTCAATCAAATAACCGTAACCATGGATATGACAAACCCAATGTTTCACGTTAAAAAATACTCACGGTATAATTTTTACGTTCTGTTACATAGATGTATCAAAATAAAAAGGTTCAATTTAGATTTATGCTCTGTCTACAGTTAGAGTTAGTTTATGATGAATTTAATTTACGAATTTACAATTTATTATTTCATCATCATCTATGGCACAACAGCCCTTGTAGGGCCAAGGCCTCAAGTACCGTACGTACTCGTTTCGTGACCGATAGTACTAGAGAAGTTGGTGTACTTAATCCGTGCGACGATCACTGATTGCTATGCAACCAGTAAGGCAACGGAAATACTCCTACGGCTAGCACCACCTATGTTTAACATGGACAACTGGTCGGGTCGTCGCATGCGAGTCCGATTAATGCCTGATAAATATAGTATAGGGCACCTGCACCTACGTCACAACATTGCGTCTTATGCAGCGAATGTGTTTTCTGTACAAGAAATTCAGTTTTTCCTAAATTTATACATGCTATTTTAAAATGTAATTAGCCATAATTAAAGATAAGTGTATGAATTATTTACTAGTAAAACAAAGCAGTCCTATTTATAAATATATTTTAAAAAATATTAAATTGAAATAAGTAGCTTGTAGCATCAGGTTGTATTATATTCATTTGAATTTGTATAAGTTTTTTTTTATGTGTATTTTTAAATGAAAACATGAATATTGAAATTAAAATAAATTGAATTATTAGATTTTTTTAATTTATAAAGAAAATTAAATTTGAGATATATATATATTTATCTTCGAGTTCATTTTTCTTATTTTCATATTGTGTATTTTTATTGTATATAAATGAGCTTATTGGGTTTATACGTATTAATTTGTAATTCTGTCATTTAAAAAATATTTTTTCATGTTTTTTATATATATTATTAAAGAAAATTACATATATTTAAACATTCATGCAATATGTTCCTATCCGATTATGTTTAAATTATTTTATATGCAATAAAAGTATACACAAAAAAATAAGATTGGGTTAGTTTAATTTAATAACCTGGAACTCACTAAATAATAAGAATATCCTGACTTATTTTTCACGGAAAACACTCCTCATATACTCACTTTTACACACTCTAATCAGTTTTTCCCAAATAAAACAATAAGTGCCGTAAAAACACAATAAAAGCTTACGGCACGATATTTCTCCGTAAGACACAATGCAAACTGAAGGTTTGGTTGACCAAGATCAGCTGGTGGCCGCCATGTTGAAACGTCACGTGCAGGTGCCCTATTATAAGCAAAATTAATTTTTTTTTTCGAAGAACTTTGAAGCAGAATTCTGGCTAAATGGTACACTTTCCGGTAGAAGCAAGTTTGGTTAAATCGTCTTATTTTAGCCTCAGGAATCTGTGGTTAAGCCATGTCCCCCTATTTAAGAGACATTCTGTATAGTAAATACCTACGTTTACTTAAATTGTGACAATATTATACATATTATATCGACAAGATAAAATTATGTTACTAAATAAAGAAATAAATAAATTTGGAATTTAAATATTTCCGTTTATGCAATAAATAATCTGGATTAATATAGTTATAATTAATCTTTTATGTATAATAGACTGCTGATATAATAAATATCTTAAAAGCAGTGTTTCTACTTTGCATTTAACAGAACTACGCCTTCAGAAATATTCTTTATTTATTTCATAAAACATGTTTCAATTGGAATCGATCAGACCCACGTTTCTTTCTATTCCTATGAAGCCATTAGCTGCCATATTCAATCGTTAAAAACAAGAATCTCGCCTCGGCGGGATAACGGTAGAAAGATGGACTAGTCTTGCAACCATTCCCGGTATGGTCTGCCGAGGTGTATACCCGCCTTAATACATTCAGGACACTGTACGGTAGTTTTACACTAGCAGAAAAATGAGTGAAATTAATTAATACATGGATGATGTATGTGATTTGATAGACTTCATATTGAATTATTCCAAAATTTATTAACGGTAACGGTACAGTCAAGTAAAGAGTGCACTATAATGGGATCCGCGACCATAGTAACAAATTATGCCAGCAGGAGAGAATCAAAGCCTTGTTCTAAGTACTAAATTTTAAAAGATATTGTCCTTTAAAGAGCCTCAAATTTGAAAATATCACGAAATATCTATTAGATATTTTACAATGGGCTACTTGCGTGGTACTGAAAATACAATTTTTATCACTTAATACGTAATATTATATTGAAAACATGTATAAAAATATAAATTTTATTTAAAAAAAATATTCGCTTTTTAGTAAATTCAGAAAGAAAATTTTCTGTGACGTCATTATATTGAACTGAAGACGGGAACCATGTTTAAGAATAACTTATAGATGGCATTGCGTACGAGAAAGTTTTAATTTGAATTTGACATTTTTCTCTCTCTGTGCTCTCAAACATATTAATTACTTCACAAATAAACACGTAGGTAGTTACATGTAATTTAAAATATCGATACGAAAAGACACTAAAATACTAACCTCCAAACTATTGTTGAAACGTCAAACAGGAGATCTACATTACCCGTACAAACAAACGTTGTGGTTTTACGGCCATTCATTGGTACGGCGTAATTCTACGTCATACATGGCGGTAATTCAAATAATCAAATTTCTTTATCTTTTTTCTGGCTAATTAATAAAAATTTTGTCAAAAGAAAAAATATGGGTAGCAAGTTTTTACCTGCTCTTCAAAAATATGAAATAAAAACTCTGATGTGGCCAACACAAAACCTCCCGCAATTTAATTTTTATTAATTAAAATACATACCTACGTATTTATTAATGCTGCAGACTGTTCCATTGCATATAACCATTGCTCTATTTACTATTTTCTTTTTAAAATGTCACTATTATTAATTTGAAGTGATTAGTTATTTGACAGTGACTTAATTTTTATTAATTTAAATACGAACCTACATATTTACTAATGCTGCAAACTATATAAGTTCCTTTGCATATAACATATAACTATTGCTTTATTTAGGTACTATTTTCTTTTTAAAATGTCATCATTACCAATTTCAAATGATAGGTTCTTTGACAGTGATATTTACTTGTCAGTTAAATTCATTTGAAATATAAACTGTGTAACAAAGGAATTGTGTTTATAATTCATAAAATGCGAAAAAATGGCATTTAATGGTATTTTTTGAAGAAAAACCATTATGAGCTTCAGATAAAGTGCCATTTTCGGTTATCCAATTTACACCAAAATCTAATGGTATCTTTTCATATTAGAATAGGGTAGAAATAAAAGGTTTCTGAATTTTCTGAATGATAGTATTTGTGAGCGCCAACAAAATCCTTACACATACACACACACACACACACACACACACACACACATATAGACATCATTCGTGATATTTTTAAAATTGGATTCTAGGGACCTTAAAACGTGGTCATTAGCTAAAATCTCGATATGTGATTTTTAGCACGATCCCTATACCTCCCTTATCAAGGGTAGCGGGAGGTAAAAAGGTACGCAAGTAGCCCATTAAATATTGAAATTTGAGTAAAATTTTGAAAAAGCCACATGATCCGAAACGTGACGTCAGAGTACATACAGTTTAACATGTGACAAATTATCCGCCTATTTTTATTTATATAAATAACGTTAACTGTTTCCTATTGGCTATGAATGACGTATTGCATGTACTGCGACGTCACAGAAGTGGGAGAATTGTTTTTCGTGACTATTTTTGGCGCCAATCTTTTTATATAATTATTTACGAAAATAACAATAAATTATTATTATTTTTGTTAATATAAAAAATATTGCATAAACTTTAATTTAAAAGACTTAAAAAAAATGTGAAACAGGTTCATTAATCAAAATGTCAATTTATGAATGATAATTAAATTAAACAAAAATTTGCAATAATATTATGTATTTAATATTTAGTGTAATAGCACAGAATAAACATTTATACAGAAGCGACAGTCAGAGAGAGAAACGAAAATTAGAGAGAGATAGAGTATGCCAACAAATTTAAAAGGCTAATCGGATAAAATCGGATTGTTTCGGCATATCTTCGTATCTTACGATTCTTTGTTCTTTTCATTATCTCAACGTGAACATTTTCCGTTAGGGGTCAATAATAAAAGTATATTGAGAAACACAAATTGATTTCTAATAAGAACAAATATGTTATTTTTTTCAACAAACGATAGAAAAAATCGTTATCATAAGGAAAATCATTATATTTCACATATTCTGGAAGAGCTATTGTCTCAGCTTGTCACGCCCATGTATTTTAGGGTTATGGCTAATTCAAGCAAACCAAACACGTCTTCTCACTTTTGACATATGTCATTTTGTGAACTGTTTGTGAATTTTAGAAGTGGTGTTAGTTTCTAATGAAATGGATAAAATGAAGAAAATATAATCAGGAGGACTTGTTTGTTCATATAAAGACTGTATAAATATATTTAAAAAATGAAGAAAGGGAAATGTAAGTTTTTTTCGTTTCCGAAAGATCTAGAAATGTAAAGCTATATAAAACTACTACCATATCATATGTAAAATGTATATTCATTTAACAAATACAGGTGGTTCAAGGACTGTGGAAGAGAAGATTTGATGGAGAAGGATATATGGGACATATTTATTGAGTCTGACGTCTGTGTTTCCCACATCAAAGATATAGAAAATTCTGCATTGTAATGAATTTGTAAAATTCTGGTATTTGTTTAATAAAAATATAATTATAATATTATTTTATCTGATTTCTTTTTAAGTCGTTAATAAAATCAAAATTTTAATACTTTTATGTTCTAATTTTTCAATTACCATTTAAATTTTGCGCGTAAATTTGCCAACAAATTTAAAGTTCAAGGTCATAAACGTGAAATCGCAACAACAATGATGCCGACGAGGAGTGTCGCTTCTGTATAAATGTATTCTGTGGTAATAGCTTTTACTATATACTTATGACAGTTTGTGTTCATCGTGACATCGAATGAAGTAATATGTCAATGATTTTAGAAAAAATTATGTTATCGATTACCTACAAATTTTTATTTTTTCATCCACTACTCTAACATGTTTAAAGGTAGTATAATTCGATTTAAAAATTAGAATTCGCCATGAAATTCTCTTTCATATCATGTACTACACGATTATTACGGATAACCGGTTCGCGAGTTACTCCATGAAATTCATTTAATCATTTAAATATCTTTAAATCGACCTATTATTCTTTTTTTATCAATCACCTCTATACGTATTAAAAACATAATATTGTTTATTTTTAGTCGCATCGAAATGTACTGTTATGTGTTCTTATCATCTATTATATCGGAATATTTCTACCGTGTCTTTCTGGTTGAAGTTTCTTAATCATGTTTCCGAGGGCTAACGAAATAGATTCTGCGTTTTACGTCCGTTTCCGGTTAGTTTCAGTCCCTTCCGGTTCAGGGACGGCTCGTAAAAACCAACAACAATTTGTTACAAACTACAAGTCCTGTTTTTGGGTTCCAACCCTAACTGAAGGTTTATTGTCCATTTTATACGGCCCTCAACATTCGTCAAGGGGAGAAATAAATTTCTCGTGGTTGATTCTTATACGAACCAGAAGTTCCTGACATTTTTAAGTTGAATATAAAGTTGAATTTTTCATAGCAGTGTATATCAATTTTTTCCTTTTCCCCACCCTGTCCCTTGCACTGCCATGTTGCCGCTTCTTCATAATTTATCGTTTTCAACATGACTGATCGAATTGGCAACAGTGTAGAAATCTCCAATCCATATTTATTTGACGGCAAGTATAACAGGACCAATATACGGTATATGAGTAACGGTTCCATTAACTTCATTCCCAAAATTTAAAAAATGTCAATAGTTGTTCTTGCATTAAGCCATAAATCATACAATGGGGGATTACGGCTCAATCGAATTAAAGGAAAATAGCAAAAAAATACGAATGTATATGCTGAATAACGAATATTAATAAAAAATGAAATGGTATAATTGAGATATTTCGGAAATAAAGGGTTTTTTGTTATAGCGCTTCGACACTAATATGAAAATATTTTGATTGGCGACCGAGAGACCACCTATACATGCATTACAAATAGCATGTTAGGAGGTGGGGATTACTACCAATGGAAGTTAAGAAATTCAAATTCGAAAGGAGGGGCTAACATTCCTGTACAGCAGTTTCCAAACAGTTTTTATTTTAACATAAATTTCTTGCATTATACTTAATAATTTAAATACACCTGTAATTATAAAGTATGTAGACTTATACAGTGTTATAATATTCATTTATTTTTATGTAAATATAACATAAAATAGCATATATTTCAAGAACATTAGGTCCATGATGAAAACAGTTTGATATAAAAACACATAAATGTGACGTCACGTCAATCTTTTCAAAATTCGGAAGACCATAACTCGCTTATTAATAGGATTTTTTTCAGCGGATTTTCATCAATAGTCTTAGTTTTCTTAATATTTTCAGATGAAATTATAAAAAAAAAATGGTGTAATCCCCCATTGTTATCTTTCTTTCGCAGCGTACTCAGAGTAGTGTGTGTGAGAAAGACAAGTATAGAGGAAATGTGACGTTACACTGATTTCTCAAAAATAAAATACTGTTAAACTAGGAACAATCAAGATTTTTTAATACTATGAATTGCTTCAAAACTGATTGAAGTTTTATTTAAAATAATAAAAAAAATTGAGTGGAATACCCCATTATAACATACACTATGTAAATTGTACTTGACACCTCCTTTCTTCTTTATCAACTTTATCCAATTTTATTAGGGATCACTGTTTCATACACTTCTCTTCCACTCATTCCTGTCCAACGAAACTTCTTCACACAGTTCTTCTTCTCTCAAGTCTTCTGCGATACAGTCCTTCCTTCTTCTCTTTTCGCCTTCCTCGTACTCCCGGCAATCTGAGCCTACAGTTTCCATATTTGGTTTTGCACTTGACACTGACATCTGTCAATTGGAATTTTTTGCATATACTCGTATCAGCTGTTTCCATGATAAATAGCACAGCTGACTGATTTTTAAAAGTCTCTCTTTATAATGCTCTAACTCCATATCTATTGGATAAGAAGGAAATTGTATAATCAAATCGTATAGAGAAGTGCATTTTCTAATATTTATAATAACATGAAATGTCAAAAAATAATATTTAACTGCGATTTTTTAAGAAAAACTATTAAAAACTTCAAATAAGGGTACTTCCGGTGGATCAATTATAACCAAAATCTAATCAGCTCTTCATATGGATGTAAAGAAGAGGAATACGAAAGAATTATAATTTTTAGAATTGTAGTATTGGACTTATCGTCAGAGAAAAGTTTGTCACACACACACACACACACACACACACACACACACACACACACACACACACACACACACACACACACATACATACATACATACATACATACATACATACATACATACATACAGACATCATCTTAAAAATAGTAAATTCGTATTCCAGGGACCCTAAAACGTGCTTATTCATTAAAAACTCATCAACGAATTTTTTGACCAAAGACAATATCTTCCTCACCTAAAGGTGATGGAAGGTAACAATAATAATATTATACGAAGTTATTTGAAAACTAAATATTGGCCAAGGTCGCCACAATTTTTATCGTACAATTATTAGGTAAAAAATCTGTTGTGGCCAGCACAAAACCTCTCGCCATTTCTATATTAGGCTATATAAGTATTGTATTGCACTTCGCTTTCGAACCGTCGTTTTATAACAAAAAATTACAGAACTTTACTCAAATATTGTTTTTTATTGTATTTAACATGTCTTCTGCACACATATAATTCTAATTATATCTATTTTTCATTGTTATGAGGAAGTTTCTACATGTAAAAGATTCTTCCAATTCATTAACCAGATTGGCGGTATTTCTGATGAATATATGCATTTTCTACAATTTTACCTATAATTTCAAATATTTAATTAATAAAACAATAAGAAAAGATAAATATACTTCCCAGAAAAAGCTATCAGAATGTCACTAAAACTGTTGATATTTGACAATGACATGTGTCATGTTATAAACATTGGAATTTGTCAACTGGTTTCCTTAGTGCCTTGGCCTCTGCGATTAGTTTACTCTATAAATTATAGTGTCTTTATCTCTAAATCTATACAAGATATAATAAAAATTTTAATTGTATTAGATGGAGAATTTTATGTTCTTCAATATTTAATAAAAAAAACTCTCAAAAAATTATATTTAGAAGAAATTTTTTAAGAAACTACTACTTCCGGTTGTTCAATTGTTACCAAAACCTTTTCAGCTCTTCCCAGGAATGTCAGATTGAAGAAACTGCAGTTAAATATTTTTTAAGTCTTATAGTTTTTGAGGAATCGTCCCTCCAACATCCATACATACATACATACACACACACACACACATACACACATCCACACACACACACACAGACATCATTTTAAAAATGTCATAATCGGATTCTAGGGACCTTAAATCGTGCTTATTCAATAAAATCTGGATATGCATGAATCCAATACCTCTCTTAGCGAGAGGTAAAAATGGTTTAAGTCGCTTACCTCTTGCTTGAACATCCTGGTTATGCGCGGAGCCGGGGGCAAGGAACACAGCATCCTCTGAAGAAGCGTACCCGGCACTCCCGAAGGAAGATCCAGAGTGCCGGAATTCGTGAGGGACCGCCGGCGGCGCCACTTTTTTCGCCGTGGCGGCCGGCTTCGGCGTACGGGACATTCCGCCTACTGCAAACAGAAAACAAACACCACCACGTCAAAAACAAACGCAAACATACGTCAAAGCAATAATCTCGGTCAGCTATGAGCGCGAGGCTGCAATAAGCATTCCGGATAGATTTACCAAAAGCACAACAGTCACGCTTGTAAAATATATAAAAAAATTATTAATGTATTATTTACGAGCTAAAGTTTTATAGAAAATATCCGTATAGGAAAAATACATTAAAGAAGCAATTATTTTTATAGTTTCAACGGTTGAAAAGAAATTAAACTTATATTTGTATTATATTAAAACTAATTACGTTTTCTAATAAAATATATTAAAGATTAATATTTTTTATAATGAAAATATATTAAAGATGATTTAAAAGCTAAATATTTATAGAAAATATCCATATTAGGAAAATACACTAAAAAAGCAATTATTTTTATAGTTTCGATGACATGAAATTCTTTAAACGAATTGGTTAGCGTAAATAAAATTTGACAGCCCGATTCACAAAAAAGTTTAAGCTAATCCTCATTTTTTGATTAGCCAATTCTACTCTAATTTTGACAGTTTATATCTTAAAATATAGTCTAATCTATTCCTAGTATCTACCTTTATTGATAATATCATGAAAATTAAATTTTAAATACCGGAATAGAATAGAATTCACTAATCCAAAAATGAGGATTAGCTTAAACTTTTTTGTGAATCGTGCTGAAAATGTTTACAATAGGCCCATAAACCATAACAAAAAATAATAAAATGTACCTACACATTATCCTTCAAGTACTACTCAATAAATAACGATTAAGATAAATATAGTATATTGTGTTATTAGGAGTAAAAGTGACACTTTGTGTGGCGAGCATGTAAGTTTGCACGACGAGCGGTACGCGAGTCGGACAACTGCATGCGAGGCACTTTTACTCCGAATGACACATTATATTTTTTCTTCACACATACGTATTTAAATAAAATAATTACAACTTGACGTTACAATAATTATAAATATTTTACATGAAGGACGTTTGATTTCAATTGCTCTGTTGCTATGGATACTTTCGTATTCGTTCACTTTTTGTTATAAACATTCAAGAGAAAATGTTCACGTTTTGACTATGCAATTTTATATTCTCCTTATGTGCAATTATATCAGAATTTGAAGTATTGCCATGTACGACCCTTGAAGTTGTTTAAATGAATAGAAGTTCAACAATATTCTTATCGTCATTGCCAATATGTAAGTCTGTTATTTTATAATATGTTATTTCGTTAAATATAAACTGTTTATATTTCAATTTGTAGGTATGACAAGTTTCTATTTTACAAGTTACTTCTTATTCGATCATTTTATGTAGTTGCTATGGATATTTATTTATTTCATTTCTACCTTGTGAATCAAGTCACAAAAGATGCCATTTTTATGATGTTTGAAGAAAAAAACATTTTTTTAATAATTATTTTGCGAGATATTTGAATTTATATTTATCTTTAACGCGCAGCCTACTACAGAAACTGGTGCGAGAAAGATAGCTATAGGTTTCTTTAAAAATCAAATGCAGCTATATAAAAAACAATTATTACTTTTTGATATCAAGAATTGCATCAAAATTCAACGAACTTTCATTGAAAAATATTTAAAAAAAATTGGTTTATGGGCCTATTAAATAACTTTAGTGATCGTCTACAATTTCCCTAAAATTTGAAGCAACAATTTATCTGCCACCAGCATGTATGAGGACAATTATAATAAAATCTGTTGTGGCCAGCACAATAGCCCTCGCCAATTACATATTAGGCTTTATAAGCATTGTATTTAACATTTCTGGTACACACAAAAGATTCTAATTACATCTATTCTTTATTTTTCAATTCATTCTATGAACAAGTTTCCTCCTACTCTTCTAAATGTTCGATATTCTTCCAATTCATTGACGAGGTTGGCGGTATTTCTGAAGGGTATATGATGAAATATATGTATAGCAAGCGCGTGTTTAGTTGACACTCATACTGTACATATTTTGGCTTTTAAATAAATCCAATTTCTTTCTATAGCATATTATAATTACTATTACATCTCGACTTGTCCATGTACGAAATTTAGATTTTCGGCATTTAAGGACAGTTTCAATTTAACGTCCGGCAGCTATATCTATAATTCTAAACATTTAATTAATGATAAAATAAGAAATATTAAATGTACTTCCCAGAAAAAGCCTTCAGTAATGTCTCTGGATTTTTGATACTGTATTTATGTCAATTATAAACATTTTAATTCTTCAACTGGTTTCCAGGGGCTATGTGATTCATTTTACAATGGATTATTTTAGATATTAGAACTCCCTATCTCTAAATCTATAGAAGATATAATAAAAATATTCATTGTATTGGATAGAGAACACTGTGGACTGGTACATGATTGGTTACGTACTAATCAGACCAGTCCGAAAATTGAAGCAAGTACTATAAATCAGGGACTAATTGCGTGTATTCAGTGCATACTTTTCTGTGTTTAATTACGTTTATGTTAATAATTACACAAATTTTAAATTAATAAATATTTGAAGGTAAGTTTATAATATTGCCTCCATTTCAGTTCAAAACTATACAGTGTGTTAATTAAGAACCTGGCCATAGGCGTTTAACATGGGAAAACAGTTTTTCTTTGCGCAAAAGTCCCCAATTAATTTTAGACAAAAATGTTTCAAATAAATGTTGTAGATATTAATTTTCTACGCCTAAATCACTAAACAGATTTAATTTTGCACGTTTAGTAACTTCTAAAATCTAATCTGAAATTGTACATATATTGCTCATTTGTAGCGATATCCATGAAATTAAAACAAAATTACAAATAAATTCATATCGTTTGAACTGTCGCAAATTTCATTTTATAGATTATAGAATGTGACAAAATAATAATAATAAAAGTTATTTAAGTGTTAGATTTTGAAAATAATACCTGTGTAGTGATTTAGGTGCAGAATTGAATTATCTGCAACTTTTAATTGAAAACTGAATTTCTGACAGTTTAAACGATACGCATTTCTTTGTAACTTTGTTTCAATTTCATGGGTATCGCCAGAAATGAGCAATATTTTTATACAATTTCAAATTAGATTTTACAAGTTACCAAAAATTACAACTGTTTACTGATTTATGCGTAGAATAAAATTATCTACAACATTTATTTGAAACATTTTCTCTAAAATTAATTGGGGACTTTTGCGCAAAGAAAAACTGTTTTCCCATGATAAGCGCCTATGACCAGATTTTTAATTAACACACTGTATAATATTTTCATTCAGTTACATGACATATATAACCTCAAACGTCAAAATGAGCGTTCGCGGTATAAAAATTCCAAATCAATCTCGGATCACGCATGCGTTTTTCACGATTTATGAATTAGTACGGAACAAGTACGAAATAAGTTTGGGATCCGTCAGGGATTGTTACCGCGAACAAACCTATTATCGTAAAAATGTTAAAATCGATTTGTAGGGACTATGAATCGTGCTTATTCACTAAAATCTGGGTATGCGATTTTTAGCATGAATCCAATACCTCTCTTAGCGATAGGTAACACGTGTAAAAGCAAAATGGAAGTAAAACCCATATACCTATTAACTAATATATTGCGGATCCTTTGCTTCTCTTGAAGGAAACACTGTGAAATGGAAATATCATTTCTGCATAAGTCTATCTCACACAAACACCCAACCATGTGCTCGCTGCATCACCAAGGCAGCGTTCCAAAACCAGGAATACCGAGTTTTGGCGTAGAGTATGAAGTGTTGTGTTTTGGAACGAATGGGAGTTTTGTTGAAGTAAAAAATTGAAACTAAATTAAAAATAATTTTATAAAACTAACAAAACTACTTATAAGTACAACATTAATGTCAAGCCCGTAATAAAAGCGCTTTTATGGAGCACTCTCCTCAATATAATGTGAAAATACGCTCCATAAAAGCGCTTTTATTATAAAAGCATGCTCGTAATACACGCCAACGTATTTACTTATGTTTATTTTCAACCAAAAGTATGTTTTCTTCCTCAAGAAGACAAATTACTTTCATATGTTGAGAATCGTGAGCAACTACATTTGAAAATATTGTGGATTTTGGAACGCAGCCCAGCCAGCGACGCTGTCAGCGTTAGCCAATAGTAATCAAGATTTCAGAGCATACGCATAATTGTCGGTTGGGTGTTTGTGTGAGATAGACTTATGCAGAAATGATATTTCCATTTCACAGTGTTTCCTTCACCTTCTCTTATGGGAAAGATACGAGCATTAGCAATATATTAGTTAATAGGTATATGGTAAAACCAATCTATATTCTTCCCTATTGAAACGTATTTGTCAAATTTGACAGGTGCCCTACGACGCCATATTGAACTGCGTTTGTTCTGCATTGGTCTGTTGTGAATAAAATTATTAAAATGCCAAGAAGGAAAAGCTAATTTTCTTATGATTAAAATATGTCCAAACATCTGTAGAAAATTAATGATAAATTTCTTCGTGAAATTATGTACATCTACCTCATTTATTAAATATCTCTAACACGCATTCACCGTATATAGTTAATGAATATTTTGATATTAAAATCAGTTAAATTTAAACTGAAATCTTGCTGACACCATCCATAAATCAAAACTTAGTGCATAGCATATCTCGAAAATTTATTGCAAAATGTTTGTGTAGACAGTAGGCGTACTGACTGTAAGATAATTAATATCGAATAAATCATAATTTAGCCGTGAAAGCAGAAATCACAAACATTTAAATGCATGAATGGTATTTTGTTTAATTTATGAAGCCCACGCTGTATGCTGTATGTCAAATTGATTAATCATTAGCTAATCTAATGCTAATCGAGAAAAGGCGCTACTAGAATTAGGATTAAATTGAAGATAAAGCAAGACTTGTTTAATTAATTTAGAGAAATCTAACGATCTGTAATCTTGTTAACTAATAATGCGCAAAGAAAATTTGTTATCTCATATATTGCTTTGTAAATTTTGTCTATATTAAGAAAATATACGTAATTTATACGAGTAAGAGGATGATTCAACAATTGTCCCTAATACCTGATCTATAATTTAGTATAAACAATTTTTTTCCAAGGCCTACCAATTTTTTGGAAAAAAGTTTAACTTTAATTTTTTAAATGGTACACCCTGTACAATTTGACAGAATAAGATTCTTAATAAATTTCTCTTTACAATGATGTGTAACAAGTAAGAATTTATTTTTAAATTATGTACTATAAAGCAAATAGAAATATGATAAAAGTAAGCTATGATATTCTATTGTTTATACCTGTAACTTCTGTCACACATGAACATTGGCTACGTAGGGGTTTTCCTTTGAATAAAATTATGTCTAATAAAGCAAGTAATAGAATTACTAGCATTGATGATTTACAAAATTATTAATACTTTTATTTATGACAGATGTTACTGGTATAAACAATAGAATATCACAGTCTACTTTTATCGTATTTCTATTTGCTTTATTAGACATAATTTAAAGGTAAACCCTTACTTGTTATACATCATTGTAAAGAGTATATATATATATATATATATATATATATATATATATATATATATATATATATATATATATATATATATATTTTATTTTGTCTACATGACCAATTTTCTAATATAAAATGGCACAATTTTGCTAATTTAACCAACCTCGTATCTCTTCAAATAAAAAAGTTACCAATAGCGAGCAAGCTTATTGAGACACCTGTATATATATATATATATATATATATATATATATATATATATATATATATATATATATATATATATACAGGTGTCTCAATAAGCTTGCTCGCTATTGGTAACTTTTTTATTTGAAGAGATACGAGGTTGGTTAAATTAGCAAAATTGTGCCATTTTATATTAGAAAATTGGTCATGTAGACAAAATAAAAATTGTGTCAGTGGTTCCCAAAATTTGGGAGAAAATATATATTTTTTAAATGGAACTATATATTTTTTATTATCTTATTTCTCTTTCCAATAAGGTAATGTTGTTTATGTACGATTTTTTCAAATAAACGAGTTATTTACGTTTAAAGATAAAAATTATCTTTTATTAGTTTAGGTCAAGTAAACTATGGAAACAATTGTCTTTTATAAAATTATTATTTTATTAATTTATTTTACAGTAATAACAAAAACAAAGAAAATATTCAAATTGCAAGCCATTATTTCTTTCGCACATTTAAACTCTTTTGGAAAGAGAGCCGACCGTTCTACGTAACTGGTGCCTAGATATAACTTTCCATATAGCAAGATCATATTAACTTATTTTTTATTAAACATTATTAAACACAGAGAACTTTACGGGAGAAATTATTAAACGCCAAACAAACAAAGAATCAATTGTTTCCATGGCTTACTTGACTAAAAAACTAATAAAATAGTTTACAAAATTTAAATTTTTAACCGCAAATAACTCGTTTACTTGAAAAAATTGTACATAAACAACATTACCTTATTGGAAAGAGAAAAAAATACTCTTTCCAATAAGATAATAAAAAATATATAGTTTCATTTAAAAAATATATATTTTGTCCCAAATTTTGGGAACCGCTGACACAATTTTTATTTTGTCTACATGACCAATTTTCTAATATAAAATGGCACAATTTTGCTAATTTAACCAACCTCGTATCTTTTCAAATAAAAAAGTTACCAATAGTGAGACACCCTGTATATAAATGTAGCTAATTATTTTTAGCGCAGTTGTTAAAGGAACAGTTATGAATAGACAATTTCGATTATGAATTTACTGTCAAAATTTAACGAATCGTTTTCAAAAACGGTTCGTTTGCAAACGTATACTATTAATTTGAGGTTATTTTTCGAATCAACACCAAACACCACGCATATTGGCAAACCCATACATAAATTAGTAAAAAGTCGGGACGATATATTTATTTATATTGTAATATCTTTCCCAATAATCTTCTAATGTTTGTAACCCTTAACGATTCGTAGTTATCCACATCTGTTTGGGCGGTTTCAACCCTAACGTTCCTATCATTTCTAAATTAGCGACGAAACAGCAATTAAAGAAACTTGTAGCGTTCGTACCCAACTCATTACAAACTGCTAACTGCTCTACACTTAGATAAATTATTATCTGTTTATATTAAAACCTAAAGACAAACTTTTGTAACTTGCGGTAGGATGAGACAGTAGATGAATTGGGGCTTAATTGCGAAGATATCAAATTAAGGAGATTTACATGTCTATAAGAAGTAAATAAGTTAGAAGCTAAAACAGTAACGTGCCGATCTGCGGTACAGAGATTTCAGTAACGAGAATGCTCAAATCGATAATTTAAGTTGGTTTGTGTATTATTTGCCATAAAAACTTCTTTTATTAATTTAATATTAGTAACAAAAATTAAGTAAGCGTGCCATTTTTCCATTTCATTTTTGGTAATTTGCGTCTGGGCAATGCAGTTCAGTGGTATGTATTGTTAGCAATTTGAATTTAATAGAATAGGGTAGTTGCGAAAAAAATAAATGTTATTTTTTCCTATTAATTATGAAATATAAACTAATTCTAAACATATTAATGTAAAAATTATTACAAAATATAAAACTTTTCATTCATAATTTCCATAAATAAAGTTCGCGGTGGAATTCTTGTGACGTAGACTTTTAATAATTATATAGATCGACCAAGTCTGTATGACTCATAGAAGCTTGGTAGAATACCACGACAAAGCGAAGATGTTGAATTATATTTAATTGTATTATAAAAATATTTACAGTATAATTCTAAAAGAAAAATAACAGATACAAAAGTATTATTTAATAGTACGTATATTTTATAATTATTTACTTGAATACCAGATATTTTCAAGATATTTAATTCTTATATAGACAACTTCATAATTTTGCCACTAGGTGGCTGCACCCTCCAGTGAATGTACATGTTATTTTTAGTGACATAACCTATGTTTTACGTGTTAAAATCATATTTTATTTTTCTTTTCTATATCAGCAGTTTTAAAACAAGGTAATGAAACTAATGAATTTGTGTGCAAATGAATAATTTCTTTTGAAATAGTGCTTCTCTCAAACATATAAATCGTTTCAAATAAAAATGGTAGTATTGTGTACAGAGTGTACAACCGAGAGTGTACCGCTAGGGTAAGAAAGACTGTGATTGGTATTAATAAAAAACGTCACCACGGGAAAATTTGAAATAAGAATTTTTTTTAAAAAAGTATATTTTGAAAAATATACAGTTGCCAGACATAAAATATGTATTAAAGTGAATAACTTGAACAATTCTTTCAGAAAAAAAATAAATTGGAAAATGCGCAACTACCCTATTATTAAAATAAAAGTTTACGCTATATGTAAATTAAATTACATATGAATCCTACATTTAGAAAAAAGTTATCGACAAAAAAACAACCCTTTAATTGTTATGAGTACTGTATAAAAATGCAGTTGAAAAAATGTCCTTCCCTGCATCCTTTATTAATTCAAATTGATTATTTCTCCCCAAAAAGTTCCTTTCTAATTCCTTGTGTAAAAACCGCGAGAAAAAGCTTTAAGTGTTATTTGATACTGTTTGCCATCATGTCATTGGAAGGAACGTAGAGAAGAGACAACTGTAAATGAAGGAGAAAAAGGAAAGCAAAAAGACCATCCCGTTCTGATTGATGCGGTGAGGAAGGATTTTTTGTTGTATATCAGAGAAGTGCGACTACAGTATCTTAACTCCGTAATGACGCTTCTCATTAGAAGTTTGAGATGAATTTTCCACGCGTACTGTGATTAGAACACGCGGTAGACGTAAAGAGGATGATAGTTAACAAGATTATTCTTATAAATACTTAAGTTGGGTATTTTTATTTTTGCAATTCTTAGAATAATAATATGTATGGGGTCCTGTGGCCGCATACCTGAGTATCTGGTCGCAAATCTGGGGAACCGGATTCGATTCCAATCGACGCCAAATATTTCGAATTTTAAATGGCACAAAAGTGACCCCTGTGGTGCACTCTCCACGCCAGCAATGAGTGCCCGGGAAGTGACGCCTAGTAAACGCTCACACGGTACAAATGTCATCATCATTAGCGAAATCTACTTTGCACACAGATTTCGCTCATCACGGCGATTATATATTTATTTATTTTTAGAATAATAAGAAAAAGATGCAAAAAAATCTGTTGTGGCCAGCATAAAACCTTCCGTCAAATCGATGTATTTTGTACAAATCCCATACCAAAAGGTCCTTGGAACAGATTCTATATAATATCATGTAAAATCAAACACGAACACATACTATTTCTATTCTATAAATCCAATAAAATTATAACATAAACATACACTAAGTAAAATGCACTTGACACTTCTTTTTATTCTTCAGCTTCGCCTGTTTTATTAGAGGTAGCTGTTTCCTCTTTTCTTCCCCTCATTCCTGTCCAACACATCTTCTTGACACAGGCATTCCTTTCAGTCTTCTGCGATATAGTGCTTCCATCTTCTCTTTGGCCTTTCCCTGCGTGTCACTTGCGAGGAGCACTATGACATACCAATTTTGTGATCCTACACTTTCCATATTTGGTTTTGCACTTGCAACTGACATCTGTCAATTAGAATTTTTTTAATATATCAGCATCAGCTGTTTCCATGATAAATAGCAAAGGTGACTAATTTTTGAAAACTAATTTCTTTATAATGCTTTAAATCTACATCTATATTGAATATGAAGGAAAATGTATAATCAAACTGTATAGAGAAGAATATTTTCTTTAATATGTATAATAACAAAATGTCAAAAAACAATATTTAACTGCGTTTTTTAAATAAAAACTGTTAAAAACTTCAAATAAGGGTACTTCTGGTGGATCAATTATAACCAAAATTTAGTCAACTCTTCATATGGATGTACAAAAGAGGAATACGAAAGAATTAATAATAATTTTTAGAATTGTAGTATTGGAGTTATCGTCGGAGAAAAATTTGTCACACACGGACATACATACACACGCACGGTCACACACACACACGGACACACACATACAGACATCATCTTAAAAATAGTAAATTCGTATTGTAGGGATCCTCAAACGTGCTTATTCATTAAAAATTCAACACCGAATTTTTTGACCAAAGACAATACCTTCCTTACCTAAAGGTGACGGAAGGAAAAAAGTGTTATTTTTTGATTTTTCGGTTTGGAGCTGATAATGTTATATAAATTACTGATCGGATCGCGTGACTGAATGTGTTATGTGATTTGAATATTATTCAATTTTCAAATAGCATAAAAGTGATACATGGTGCTCATTCTACCATACAGCCCGTCACTAGGGATGCATTTGAGCAGGGCTGAGTCGGGCTTTAAAAGGTTTGGATCGACTTAGCCCAAAAGAACGATGCCGGACTGGCTCGAAGATCGACTAGACGCGAAAATTGACTCGAAATTGAGTGCATATGGCATAATTTTGATATGAGACGAAATGTAACTTTTTACCTTCCGTCACCTTAGGTAAGGAAGGTATTGTCTTTGGTCAAAAAATTCGGTGGTGAGTTTTTAATGAATAAGCACGTTTTAGGGTCCCTACAATACGAATTTACAATTTTTAAGATGATGTATGTGTGTGTGTGTGTGTGTGTGTGTGTGTGTGTCCGTGTGTGTGTGTGTCCGTGTGTGTGTATGTGTGTCCGTGTGTGTGGATGTATGTCCGTGTGTGACAAATTTTTCTCCGACGATAACTCCAATACTACAATTCTAAAAATTATAATTCTTTTGTATTCCTCTTCTGTACATCCATATGAAGAGTTGATTAGATTTTGGTTATAATTGATCCACCGGAAGTAACCTTTTTTGAAGTTTTTAACAGTTTTTCTTAAAAAAACGCAGTTAAATATTACTTTTTGACATTTTGTTATTATATATATTAAAGAAAATACTCTTTTCTATACGGTTTAATTATACATTTTCCTTCATATTTAATAGATGTAAATTTAAAGCATTATAAAGAAATTAATTTTCAAAAATTAGTCTGCTTTGCAATTTATTATGGAAACAGCTGACATAATTATTCAAAAAAAATTAATTGACAGATGTCAGTTGCAAGTGCAAAACCAAATATGAAAAGTATAGGATCTAAAATTGGTATGTCATATTGTTACTCGCAAGTGACATGCAGAGATAGGCTAAAGAGAAGATGGAAGGACATTACTTGGTGTAGTTTATGTTATAATTTTATTGGATTTAAAGAACCTTTTCAAATGAACTTTTAGTATGGAATTTGTAAAAAAACAGTATGTGTTCGTGTTCGATTTTACATGATATTATATAGAATCTGTTCCAAGGACCTTTTGGTATGAGTTTTGTACAAAATACATCGAATTGACGGAAGGTCTTGTGCTGGCCACAACAGATTTTTTCGTATGAAACTTAAAAAAATCTGATGTGGCCAGCACAAATCCCATACCAAAAGTTCCTTCGAAAAGATTTTATATTTCCAGTAAAATTGTAATACGAACATATACTATTTTCTACAAATACCATACCCGGACTGGCTACGGGACATTTCCCGAAGGGCCGGTCTGGGTATGGGCCGGTGGACTGAGTTTTATGATACTTATTTAAAATTTTCATTATCACAATGTAATTTATGACATGGTTACTGAAAGCATGAATCGTCGCTTTCTTTCTAGTAGAACATTATATGCTGAATTAGCCTTTTTGGGGGCCGGTCAGGATAAAACTTCCGAACCGAAATTTAGTCCTAGTCCGGGCCTGTTGGGAAAGATTCTACAAATCCAATAAAATTATAACACGAACATACACTATGTAAATTGCCCGATACTGACATCTGGCAACTAGAATTATCTGAATATATCAGCTATTTCTATGATTATTGCATAGCTAGCTGATTTTTATGATTATTGCATAGCTAGCTGATTTTGTGAAAGTTAATTTATATTCAATTCTTTAATTCTATATCTATTAAATGTGAAGGAAAATGTATCAAATTGTATAGACAATAAGATATTCTTTCATATTGATAATAACATAAAATGTCGAAAAATTATATTTAACTGCGTTTTTTCAAAAAAACTGTTAAGAACTTCAAATAAGGGAACTTCCGGTTGGCCAATCAGAACCAAAATCTAATCAGCTCTTCAAATGGATGTAAAGAAGAGGAATACGAAAGAATTATAACATTTAGAATTGTAATATTGGGAGTTATCATCGAAGAAATTTTTGTCACACACAAAGATATATACCTATAGACACACACACATACATACAGACAGACATAATCGTAAAAGTAGTAAAATCGTTTTCTAAGGACCCTAATGACCGATTTCACAACCGATTCCTAAACCGTTGCCTTACAAGGAATTTCCTAAATTTAAGAACTGCCTAAACTGATACTTATCCATTTTGTATTTCACCAAACAAAGCAATGTCCAGCTAGGAATTACTTACATAGGCATCGAATTATTAGTTACTTTTGTGATATTATACATATTTGCACATTGGAAATAAATGAATAATTTTTATAATTTATGACATTTGTCAATTATATTTGTGAACATTGACATTGGAAATTATGTGCAGATATTAATATTACGTTAAGGTATACAAAATAATTCAATTTTTAAAGAAATTTTCTTTACATATATATTTATAAATTTGTAGGTATTACAGAAGTGGAAAATATAAATGAAACAAAGATGAAATTGAACAAGAAAAAAAATTTAAAGGCAAAATATAGAATAAATACATAATAGAAAAACAGAAACTGAATCTTATGATTTCAAGTAAAAATATAAAATATGATAACAGGAACGCATATTTATAATATTTGGCTATGGCATTTTTGAAGAAATTATGAATTTAATTACATGTGAATACCCATTGTAATTTCCCAAAATATAAAATAAAGAATAAAAACGATATATCTATGTATTTACTAATTAATTTTATATTATATAAACTCGTATAGTTATATAAAATTCTGTTTTCTAATGAAATGGACATCTTTTCCAAAACTATTTTGCGTCACAGAATTTAAAACAATTTGTTCTTTCTTTTCTATCTTGTGCATGTCTTTCTATTTCTTCGTTATAACTATCAAAATATTCAATAAAATTGAACAATTTTCATTTTGAAGGGTCAGCTGTCAAACGCTAGGAAATGCTTAGCGACTTGGGCATCGGAAAACAGATACCTAGCTAAGTAATTCCTAAATCGAGATAGGCAATGCTTAGCGGTTGGTGAAAACGAAATTACATGACATTACTTAAATTTTAGAAATCGGTGGTGAAATCGGCCATAAAACGTATTTATTCATTAAAAACTCACCACCGATTTTTTTGACCAAAACGCTGAAGGTATGGACATAGTATGCTACTAATTACCTTTTTTTTTTCAAAACTTTGACTTACACTAACACAACTTTAATTTTCAACGGCTCAATATTTTAAATCAATTTTTAGAAAGTATTTTTCCATTGCACTTTGTTGGGTTATTTAGTTTTAATTTGTAATGGAGGTAGATACAGGAAAGTAAGAATTCTTCGGACTTTCAGTCAATTAATAAAATTTATTCACGCCGACGTTTCGACTATACTATAGTCTTCTTCAGGGCTAGAATGGTCAGTTGAAAAAAACTGACCATTCTAGCCCTGAAGAAGACTATAGTATAGTCGAAACGTCGGCGTGAATAAATTTTATTAATTGACTGAAAGTCCGAAGAATTCTTACTTTCCTGTATCTACCTCCATCCTAACACAGTCGAATATTGATTTTTCAACTCTTAATTTGTAATATTAAACAAACTTTAAAGTACGGTATAATGATTGTTTTAAAACTAAAATATATCACCTACTAATTTCTTTCTACGAACAAAGAGGTCACATAAAAACATTACTTTAAAGTATTGATATTTGTACTTTTCAATCTATAATTACTCAAATTATACATTGATTACAAACATATCGTATATTTTGAATTAATTCCACCAAGCACGATATTCTGCACTTAACATGATTATCAAATATTAGTTTACAATTCTGGTTGTTTATCTCTTTCATCTTTAGTTTGTCGTTTATTAAAAGGGGGTATTTTTCATTGCAAACAAGCAGCACTTATTTCCTAGACAAATGAGCAAAAAGTGTAGGAGGAATTATCGATGAACGATTTTTCATAGTAGGAACTCATCCGAGGATAGGCAAGTGGCCAAGTTGTAGCATTAAACCGTTCGCTTCGGCCAGTGAACTCAGATAATATTGATAAATTATTTTTTGATGCACCCTAGATAAGACAACACAGAATAGCTACTTTGTTTTCAATTCTACTGCACTATACTTTGTCTAATAAAAGTTTAAATTAGTTTTTTTTACTACTAACTCATAAAACATATTATTATTGACTCATTACTGTTCTAATGATATTGTGTTTCTGTATAACTCATCCAGAAATTATTTGAACAAATGACTTAAATGTGTGTGTGGATCTTGTGGACACGATTACTCAAATACTATCAATCAAAAAAATTTGCAATTTTGTATACCCATTCTATACTAAAATGGGAAGTGGTCATTAGTTTTTAGTGTATATCGGATAACCGGAAGTATCATTTATACAAGCTTTTAGCAGTTTTTCTTGTAAAAAATTCATTGAATATAATTTTTTAGCAACTTTTACTAATTAAAATTGAATATAATGGTACAATCTTCAATTCTACGATAATAACATTTAGTAAATTACTTCAAATAACTTTAAATATGAATATATAATATAATTTATTTTCATGTATCATCTAGCCTATTCGTCAAACAAAAACATAATTTTAATGACAGTTTTGACATATTTAAACAAATGTCATTGACAGAAAGCAATTATAGTAAAATTAATAATGAAACCGTGTTAAGGAGAATATAATAGTAAAATATTTAATTAAGGTTTGTAAAAATAATATATTTTCCATCATACATAAATGTTTGATGTACAGGATGATCTGATTTAAATTTGCTAATTGCTATTTTTGCAGCACTATAAATTAATATTAATTTACAACTACACATTTACGAAATGGATAATGTACGGCGAAGAATTGACAAAGATTGCGTTTTAGAGCACCTAAAAGATGATGCTGATTTTTATAAGAATGTGTGTGTGTGTGTGACGATTTTTACTTAAAACCTATTAAAATATGATCCAAAACTTCTCAAATTTGGTATTTAAAACTCATATATAATTTGAAACAACATATTAGATTTTAACCATATATGATAAATCGGATGTAGTATTTAATTTGGAGCTCTAACAGATTTTTGAGGAAAAACAATAAAACAATCCAAAATTTTGTATTAAAGACTTTTCTATTTATTAGACAACAAATTAGATTTTATTTACAAACGATTAACCGGAAATGATACTTTACTTAAAGCTCACTTCTATTTTAAACATGGAATTGGCGGGAGGTCATGTGTTAGCCACATCAAATTTTTTTTTGCTTTGGAATTTGGACAAACATTATAATATAATGTATAATAAAAAAATCTGTTGTGGCCAGCACAAAACCTTCCGTCAATTCAATGTATTTTGTACAAATCCGATACCAAAAGTTCCTTGGAAAAGATTCTATATATCCTGTAAAATTGTAACACGAACACACTATTTTTTTACAAATTCCATATTGCAAGTTCCTTTGAAAAGATTCTATAAATCCAGTATAATTATAACACGAATGTACATCTGTAAATTGCACTTCACACTTCCTCATTCCTATCCAACGCATCTTTTTGACACAGTTCTTCCTCTCTCAAATATTCTGCTACACAGTCCTTCCATCTTCTCTTTGGCCTTTCTTGTACTCCCGGCATTGAAACTGCAAGACATTTGCGAGGGACCCTCTGTCACTTAAATTACTTTCTGATCCTATACTTTTCACTTTGATTTTGCACTTGACACTGATATATGTCAATTAGAATTTTTTGAATATTATCTGCTGTTTCCATAATTTTTGCAAAGCTGACTGGTTTTTGAAAGTTAATCTCTCTTAATCTCTCTATAACTCTATATCTATTGAATATGAAGAAAAACGTATAATCAAATCGTGTAGAGAATAAGAGTTTCTTTCATATTAATGATCATAAAATGTCGAAAAATGATATTTAACTGCGTTTTTTCCAGAAAAACTGTTAAGAACTTCAAATAAGGGTACTTCCGGTTGACCAATTATAACCAAAATCTAATCAGCTCTTCATATGATTGTAAAGAAGAGGAATACGAAAGAATCATAATTTTTAGAATTGTAGTATTGGAGTTATCGTCAGAGATAATTTTGTCACACACACATACACACACACACATATACATACATACATACATACATACATACATACATACATACATACAGACATCATCTTAAAAATAGTAAAGTTATCGTCGGAGAAAAATTTGTCACACACACACACACACACACGGACACACATAAAATTAGTAAAATCGTATTCTAGGGATCTTAAAACGTGCTTATTCGTTAAAAACTCACCATCGAATTTTTTGACCAAAGACAATACCTTCCTTTTGACGGAAGGTAAAAATGACGCTTTCTCTTCCAAATTACAAGGTTAATAATTATTACGAAACAGCCAACCAAATTATTACAATTGTGTAAACTCGAACAGTGGATAGTTATGCGTTTGCAGTCAGCAAACAGTACATGTGCTTGTTGGAACAGTACACGAAACAGTCAGAAGCAGTCACAAAATTTTGTTGGCACACTTCAGATAGATATGCGCATGCGCCTAATAGTAATGTACTATTTCTAACTCCTGCTGGAACAAACCTATTATGAACTGAGTTTGAATTTGGTGCCTATGTTTGATAGTCTATTGGTGTGATGATAGAGGCAAAGGCCTTAACTGTATTAAACAATCGATGATAAACGTCCGTTACACTTGTTCTACTTTTAAGAACATCAAACTTGTATGTATGTACATAAATATAGGAAACATTAAAACTAACCTATTCTGAGTAGGTATCAGAAATGATAAATTCATTTAGAATGTCTAATCCTATTGCTTTGATTACGGCCGTAATTAAGAGTTTGTGAGAGCTGAAAAAATAAATAAACTGGATTAACAATCAGAATAAATCCTAATAAATTACACAGAGATTATATGAAGTAGAAAAGTGTTCGGAGAGATATTTTTACTCGTAATTACTCCATACAGGTTCAGAGTCCTAATAAATCTGAAATTTAACCGGAGTTAAGATAGTGTTAACCATTAAGTGCCAGTAAACGATAAGAGGAACATAAAAACTAGAAGGTTTACTTAAAATGTCGTGTTGAGTAGTTTTAGGCTGGATTAAAATGTAACTTAAAGTGTCAGAAACACAGAAATATTTTTTGTACGGTAATAGTACATTAAAATACAAGTTTCATAAGAAATTATTTTAGCGCAAGTACTTTTGTCTGAAACGCAGATTTCCGCGAATTTTCTGAGACAAGTTCGCTAAAATGTTGTCAAAAAAATATTTAAAAATAATTCGTTATTTCATTTCAAGAGAGGTATTGCATTCATGCTAAAATTCGCATATCCAGATTTTATTGAAAAAGCACGATTTAAGGTCCCTAGAATTCGATTATAACATTTTTAAAATGATGTGTGTGTGTGGATGTATGTGTGTGTGTGTGTATGTGTGTGTATGTGTATGTGTGTGTGCGTGGATGTGTATATGTGTGTGTGCGTGGATGTGTATATGTGTGTGTGTGTATATGTATGGATGTTGGAGGGACGATTCGTCAAAAACTATAAGACTTAAAAAATATTTAACTGCAGTTTCTTCAATCTGACATTCCTGGGAAGAGCTAAAAAGGTTTTGGTAACAATTGTACAACCGGAAGTAGTAGTTTCTTAAAAAAAATTCTAAATATAATTATTTGGGAGTTTTTTTTAAATAAATAATGAAGAACATAAAATTCTCCATCTAATACACTTAAAATTTTTATTATATCTTGTATAGATTTAGAGATAAAGACACTATAATTTATAGAGTAAACTAATCGCAGAGGCCAAGGCACTAAGGAAACCAGTTGACAAATTCCAATGTTTATAATATGACACATGTCATTGTCAAATATCAACAGTTTTAGTGACATTCTGATAGCTTTTAATGGGAAGTATATTTAACTTTTCTTATTGTTTTATTAATTAAATATTTGAAATGATAGGTAAAATTGTGGTAAAATGCATAACTCCATCAGAAATACCGCAAATCTGGTTAATGAATTGGAAGAATCTCTGACATTTAGAAACTTCCTCATACAATGAAAAATAGATATAATTAGAATTATATGTGTGCAGAAGACATGTTAAATACAATAAAAAACAATATTTGAGTAAAGTTCTGTAATTTTTTGTTATAAAACGACGGTTCGAAAGCGAAGTGCAATACAATACTTATATAGCCTAATATGGAAATGGCGAGAGGTCTTGCGCTGGCCACAACAGATTTTTTTTATTGGAATATATATCGTTCTTATACCAAAACAGAGAAACTAATTTAAATGTCAATTTTTGTCCGTAAGACATACTATACATACAGAAAATTAACAGAAACTACAAGATAAGCCAATGAACCTAAATATATTTAGTATCACGTATTTAATTTCTGTTTCTTCCTATATGTCTTTCCCTATTATGCATTAATTCTCCGCGTTTATCTTTTGTTAATTATCCCGCTCTTTCTTATGTCACCTGCAATCCTGTGGTTAGTTCATTCGCCCACCACGTCTGTTTGAATGGCGCCAGTATCGGCACTTGTCTCTACCCACTCGAATACCGCAACTCGACAAAGTTGATTTCCTCATATTAAGTCTGAAGGCACCTGACGCAATGCAATGATACACTTCACAGAATGACAAATATTACACACATTGTCCTTTCACTAACCAATTAGCCAAATAACAACGTTTCCTCATTAAGAAAAACACTTACAGTGGTATAATTAATAAAGAATATGAAACAGGAAGAAATCTTAATTTAAAGATATTAATCTGTATTCTAGATGTTTATCATCTAATATTTTAATATAATATATGAAGTATTTTAGTTATTTATGGTACGAAAGTGAATACAACAAATATACAGGGTGTTTACGGTATTTTTGTTTTATTTTTAATGGGTGATACTACAGGTCAAAAGAAGGCGAAAAACATTAAAACACCTTAGTAAAATATTTATAATAAAAGAGATATGATTTTTTTTAGTTTTTATAAAGGGGAGGTAAATTAATGTTGAAAAAAGTTGTAGTAACCTATGTAATGACAAATTTCACCCTTTTGTTTTTTAATTTGTTTATCTGTCAGTTGCATAAACAATTGCCACAATACGCATATCTGGAGTTTCGAAAATCCGCATGTTGTTCGTCGTGGTCATTTTCAATACAGATTTTCTGTGAACGTATGGGCCGGATTAGTGAATTCACAGTTGATTGGCCCCTTTGTGTTGCCAGAACGACTAAATGCTAATAATTATTTATTTTTTTTTTGCAAAATAATTTGCCAGAACTTTTAGACGATGTTCCCTTAAATGTGCGTCAAGATATGTGGTTTCTTCACGACGGTGCACCGGCGCATTTCAGTCGTCTCGTACGTCATCACTTAAACCATGCATTTGGAAATAAGTAAATTGGTCGGGGCGGTCCTGTTTCTTGGCCTGCGCGGTCACCTGACTTAACACCATTGGACTTTTATTTGTGGGGACATATGAAAGACATGGTATACACCACCGAAATTATCGACGCTGAAGACCTCCGTAACCGGGTGGAAGCAGCAGCGGCGGAAATTCGACAAGGCATGGGCCTTGCAACGTACGTTAATTCATGGATACGCCGAGCAAGACTTTGCATACAACAGCAGGGTGATAACTTTGAACATCTGTTATAAAAGCGCTTATCGTTCTGTTTTAATTCCATGAAAATAAAAACTAAAAAAAATTCGTATCTCTTTTATTATAAATATTTTACTACAGTGTTTTAATGTTTTTCGCCTTCTTTTGACCTGTAGTATCACCCATTAAAAATAAAACAAAAAGACCGTAAACACCCTGTATTTTATCATCAAGTGGAAAGTTTTTTGCCCGGTTGCAGAAACGTTCATTAATTCTTTGTTCAATCAGCGGTTCATCAAAACGAACAAATGCAAGGCAATTTTTTGACAGAAATGTATTAAATGTCATAAAAACAAGGAAACTGATTCTGATTCGAATTTGTTCATTTTGATGGTCCGTTAATTGAACAAGGAATTGATGAACGTTTCTGCAACCGGGCATTAAGCTACTTTTTCAAATGCAAAGATATTTGGCGCCAATTTGTCGCCAGTTCTATGGCACCAATTTTAGTGGCACCAGTAAAGGTTCCACAATTTCTATCAGTTTTCAACTGGCAACAGATTAAAAATGGCGTCAATTGAATTAATAGGTTTGTTCGAACCGTCAATTCGGAACTGTTCCAGAATTTGGAGTTCTGCGCATGACATATAAGAAAGTGAATTCAGAACTGTTCTCTCATGGTCAGGTTCGAACGCTCATATTGGTTATATTTAGTCACATACATTTGTTTTAATAAACAAAAATTGTTTTAAAATGTGCGATCAAGGAGAAAATATACATATAATTAAATAAACTAGGTATAAATAATCGTAAATATCATATTTTAAATTTTCAATGTACTTAGTAATAATTGGACATACTCCTCAAAAGGAGTATAAAGTTAATAAAGCATGGCTAACAAAATCGAAGTGAATATATGTATAAAGTAAACCAAAGTTAAAAGTAGAAACTAATACAATACGAAGAATGAAAATGTATATTTTAAACGAAATAAAATGCAATAAATATGATTATAGTGTCGCTAATTGTGAAAAGAATTTTTAATATTTGGATGAATCCTGTAGCTTTTCGTGCATATTAAAAAAAAAATAACGTTAACAATATCAGACAATACATACTTATGAAATTTTTCTTAACCAAAATAATTATTAATAAAAAAAAAGTAATAAAATTAGTACGTATATTAATCTATTATTTCTATATAGTCTTCTAAACATCAAACAGAATCTTAAAACTTCACTGAGCATGGTTAGAATTTGAAATACTTGCTCCGTTGCTCGAACTGGTAGAACCGTTCCACGAGAATTTGAATTCAAAGTTCTAGCCTGTTCGAACGCTGAACTGATAGTTCTCAGAATTTCGAATTTCAGAACTACAGAGTTCGAACGCTTTTAAGTGAAATGCGCATGCTCACTAGTTCGTGAACTGCTTAGAACTGTAGGTTCGAACAAACCTATGTTAGTGCAAATTTTGTTTGATGAGCCCCAAAAAATAATTTAGCTTTACCAGATATTCATCAGGTTACAGCTACCGGGATAGATACTTTAAGAACGCAAGTGATAAACAGCGTAGATTTATAACCTATGAAATGCAGTTGAAAGATGAAACAGATTTGAAATTTGACATAGTTAAAAGTTATCTCGTCTCGTCTTCTGTATTAGCATAATTAACTTCTGAAATCTACTTCTGATTCCAACTTCGTTTGGCATCTCTACCTTTTTTGAGGTTAGATTCATTTACCGCATTTACCGGCTGAATTACTCGATCCACAGATGGATCTGGTAGGTATGGTACAATTAACCACTTGTGTTTTCAAACGCATTCGGTAGGTGCGGTAGAATTTTTGTATATACCTAAAATCTTTGACTGAGTCAGACATAACCTCAACAATTTCTCCCAATGCATCATCTCTGTTATTTCGATCTTTATGGGATGATTTTTTTTTTATTCCAAAGCCATGGATGGTTTGCCTCCAGAAAATGAATTATTAGTTCCGATGAGCATTTTTTTGAAGCTTTTGCCATTGCACTGGTGTGTTGTGTCTTTAAATGGCGCTAAAAGTATAACTGCTTCATACTTTTACTGGCGCACTGATTAGTGGTTCCAGTGCATTGCGCCAGTTGAATTAGTATGTTTCCATATGCAACTAAATTGGCGCTAGTCTAATGGCGCCAATAATCTTTGCATGTTGAAACCTACCTTTACTCTCGAGTTCTATACAATTATTTTCATTTACAACACCTATCTTTAAGGTTATTTTCAACTAAAATTGAAGAAGATGGCATTTGTTAATATTATTATACAAATTTAATACGCAGGCTGCAAAACTGCTAAACACTAAAGATAGTTACGAAGATGAAGTCAAAATACGAGGGATGATAAGTAGTTAGCCTTTAGGTAGTTGGCGTTGAAAGGTAAAATATTTTATTTGAAATCGTCACTAAAGTACACAAAAATCGTCATTAAAAGTTCAGAAACCGACACTAAACTAATCTAATAAACTACATAATCTAATATACCACGATTTCATGCAATTGCAATGATGCCAACCATATGAAAATTGTTGTAAGTGTAAAATTTGGGCAGATGTACGATTTGGACGTAAAATGACAAAAATATGGGCAAGAAGAACAAAATAAATAATTCCGATGAATACATTTGACATAACACATAAATTTACGTGACCTTTACGACAATTTCAATGTCCGAGATTAGCAACATTGAATGTCACTCTTGACAGTTATTTAAAAGCAGATTGGCACACCCAGAAATGGGTAATATGCCATGATGATAAATATTTTTTATACTCATCAAAAATAAAAATTAGTTGTGGTCAGCACAATACCTCTCGCTATTTTCATATTAGGCATAAAAAAATGCATTTCTTATACTTGTGCTCATCTGGAGAAGCTGCATCCAATTGCATTAGTTAGTGTAGATCAGTTATTTCCAGTTTTTAAGGCATTAAGTTATAATTCAATGGAAATAAATTAGTAGGTGTTTTGATTTTTTGCTTAAATAAGTCATTTCAATGATTTTATGCAACTGGGCCAACACTTATGGGACAGGGCTCGTATGTCATCATCGTTACCAATATCTGTGTTGAAACAGTTTGGCACACCCAGAAATGGGTAATATGCCGTGATGATATATGTATTTATTTATTTAAAACGTGCTTAGCCACTAAAATCTGGATTTGCGATTTTTAGCATGATTCCAATACCTCTCTTTGCGAGAGGTAAAACTGGCAAAATTCGTAGAATAAAAGAATAACTTATTTTATGGATGCAGTTATTCCTGTTTATTTCCAAACTGAGTATTTCTGTTTATTTTTATTTTTTGCTTGTATAACACGTGGCCTATTGAATGCAAAACATCAGTCCTGTATCTACATACAATAGCGGCAACTTGTATAAAATAACAGCGCTCATTATAAATATTATGATCGAAATTATTTAAATGGTCTTGTACCGCCTCTAACAGTACTAGTTACGAAATACGCACGCACCAAAGATGGTTCATGTTTATGAATGAGTTCATAAAGCTACGTTTCCACCTCTTAACATAGTCTTTGTTTTTGTTTTTAGTCATAGTCACAAAAGTTTGTCATACGGCAACACAGCTGAGCGTTTCCAGCTGATGATTTTGTATTAGTCTTTGTCGCTGTCGTAGCGCATAGTCAGAAAGTTTGCAAGCTCCAAACATTTTGTCTTTGTTTTTGTCATAGTCGTTGTTCTGTGGAAGAGAGATAAGGGCATCTCTCTCTATTGTAAGGTTATGTGCTTTGCTTATAACCAAATATTTGGCTAGTTGTGGAAACTGAGATCTGTCATTATGTTACTTTTATTATTATTTAACGGTATGGATAATATAACTGTATTAGTAATACGTTCAGTGGTGAAAAGAAGAAGGCTTGCTCGAGTTGCAGCAATACTTTATAAACAGTGTCGTAGAATTCATCAGTGGTGGATACATCGGATAAATCAAAACGATTAGAACAGGGAGATTGGAACAATTTATTAAACGAAATGAGACTGTTTGAAGAAGAAAAACTTTTTAATTACACAATATTAATTGTTAAACAGTTTGACTTTTTGTTAAATTTAGTAAAAGAACCACTAAGGAAGCAAGATAAGTTTAGAAAAACAATTCCATCAGGGCAAGTACGTTAATATATCGACTAATAAATAATAATTAGTTAATTGAGCAAATTTTTGTAGATTTTTAGCAACCAGTGACTTGGCATGATGGCATGCCGCGTTGGGGCGTAACTGTGGCGAAACATCAAATATACATGTCAAAACATATTATTTTCATCTTGATTTTAAGTTTTAAATACAATCTTATTATATTATATCAATACAAACAATATTTTTGAAATTTAAAATGCACTATGTAATAATTGTGGCATATTCAAAATAAATTTTTTAAATTTCCTTTTACATTATTTTTAGGTTATATACATTGATTAAATTGTAAAGTCGTTATATATGTGAGTATCAATTAATTACACAAATAAAAGAATTTGTAAACAATTTCAAATGTCTAACTAAATTGTCTTTTCGTTTAAATGTGAACACACAAGAATTCAAAACAATAACCATGTGTTACGAGGTGGAAACGGTTTGAATTTTTGTGACAAAAACAAATGAAAGCGACAAAAACAAAGACAAAAACAAATACTATGTTAAGAGGTGGAAACGTAGCTTAACAAAATAACACAGGTTTTTAAAACTGCGCTGCATTGTTTTGGGTCTAGATCGAAAGTCGTCAAGGACGACACGATATACAACAAATCAAATGGTGACCTTTATTTTCTTGTAACATAAGACATACATTGTAGTTTGCTTATGTGACTTCTAATAAGTTTGTTGTCCTCATAATAACTGTATTCTTTGTTTATATAAATAAACGAGTAATAATCTTTCCCATAAATGTTATGAAATTACAAATCTTCTTTACGCACATCTCATTACAAAAAAATATATTGATTTTTTTTATATAATTAAAAAAATTACATAATTTTATACATATATACATGAAAAATATGTAATATTCTTATACTTTTCATTCATGATTTTCTTTCTAAACATTTTTCGAACATAACCAACATTTTCAAAGTAAATATCTTTGCAACAAGTTGTTTTTGTTTAAATGTAAGTACACATAACGAAATGTTCTAATAAATACAAATTATGTGTGATTTAGCTATTACCATGGTTGTATAATATTTTTCTGTGCCGTCTTGCGAGAATATCTCGTTGAGAAGCAAAAATAAAGTTTTTGTTCGTATTCCTAAACCTTGAGATTAATTTCCAAAATTAAATTATTCAATATACAATAAAAACAAAAGCACCAGTACAAAATAACTTGCTGTCACGTTTGCTTTCAAATCAAATAACATAAACGTCAAACGTAGTTCCATTTTTATTCGATAGGAGGGACTACGGTCACGGTCGCAAAACCATGACGTCATTGGAAATTTAATATAAACTTTAAAAAATTATTCCTGTAAAACTAGAAACTTATGTGACATAAAATATATATTTCTGTAAGTGGTTTTAAGTATACTTTCAGAAAAAAAAATAAATTGGAAAATGTGGTATGACCCCATTACAGGAAATTTTGACACAATCGACTAGTGATTATGTTTTTAAAATATATATTTGTTAACCAATTTTTATTGCCAAATTTTTTGACGTACTATAAACATTGTAAAAATGTAAAATAGTTAAATAAATAAACACTAAATATTAAATACTGTTTTACAAATGGTAAAAATTAAAAAAAACTGAAAGAAAAACGATGATCGACTGAAGATTGATGTGTGGAGAAGAAAATAAAATATCGGAAACTGCAGTCAGTACGGTTTTATTTGATTAGAACCTACGTTTCGACCATTACAATGGTTTTATAAAATTGTTACATTCTATCTGGTTCGTTACATTATATATTTATTTAAAAGTTGTTTTTCATCAATTTTATAACGTTTGTAATTCACATTTTACATTTTGATGTTTGTTAACATGAGTTACAAATATCTTCTTCATAGTTTTTGACTTGATTTAACCCTGAGGAAGACCATTGTAATGGTCGAAACGTAGGTTCTAATCAAATAAAACCGTACTGACTGCAGTTTCCGATATTTTATTTTCTTCACCACACATCAATGAAAAAACGATCATAGGTTTCTCCATATGAGGCGCTACTGGTTCAGACAGTACGAGACAGGAGCGTATCTAGTCTAAGAGTTTAGGGAAACCATGTAATTAGCAATTTTTTTTGGGTAAAAAAAAAAAAATTTGAATGTTACTTACTTTGTTTTTGTGTGAGAATAGTATATTACATCCGAGGTGGGAGATGTTTCATTACAGCCGAGGGCTTATGTATATTACCGAGAGGCGAAGCCTCGAGGTGAGATAATGCGCGAGGCTGTTATGAAACTCCCACCGAGGTTATGTGTACTATTTTATTCACAATCATCCTCATTTTAAATCAATAATTTTCAAAATAAATCAATGAATTTTAACCTTTAATTTTATTAATATTTTGACAGCTGTCTTAAAATTTATTTAGCCTACTTAATTATAGGGATCTACGGCAATGTTGCTAGGCAACCCCTACATAAACATTTCCAACCCAAGAGATGGAAGTGAAATCAGTTATTTCCAACCCAAGAGATTGTTATTAAAGTTAGGAATGACGTATTTTCCAACCTCCAAAAGATTAGGAATCTGTATATTACTATAATGACTGTGAATAAAAGACTTTTAAGGGTTAATCATAACAATGTGTCTGGTAAGGAGCCCCTTCAAAGGACTTTACCTGTAACTCCATAAAGAAACGATTTTCACACATACTTGCATATAGCACTCAAAACGACTCTGCCTATACATGGTGTAAATTTTAAAACGGGTCATAGGACTATAACATAGAAAAACAGTTCTTTAGTTACCAAAAGTTTCGATATTAATTCATTGAAAAAAGAATTAGTCCATATTATATTGCTTATTACAAGTTATTTTCTTAAATAAATATCATAGTGTTTACTTTATTTTGTGTTATTTTGCATTAGTTAATTAGTTAATTAATAACTTTAATCTTTAATTGTCCCCTATCATGTTAGTAAAATATCTGATGTGGACACCACATGACTTCCTTGTACGCCAGTTACACTAAATGTACATATTTTGTTAATAATTAAAATATGTATTATAACAGACCCATCATAAAATTGCACGTATTTGACATAATTTGACATTGACATTAAATTCTTTATTTTTTGTTATTTTTTTGTCCTAATTCATAACAAACTTAATTATAGAAATCAAAAAGTACATAATTTTTAAATTTACATAATGTCGCTTATACAAAGAGCTAATTTAATCATACTTAATGTTTTCGACGCAGAATTTAAGTCACTAAAACTTTTATATGAAGCATTTATTATTAAAATCAAAACAACAACATTTTTTTCAAGAGAAACTGGTAACAGCTTCAAGTAAAGTATCACTTCCGGTTATACTATTTTAACCAAAATCTATTAAGTTATTCCCATTGATATAAAGATACTATATACCAAATTTGAAAAGTTTTGGAATATATTTTAATATAGTTTTTCATTAAAATCTGTTATAGGCTTCAAGTAAAGTACCACTTCCGGTTAGACCATTTTAACTAAAATCTATTATGTTATTCACATTGATATAAAAGTATTAAATACCAAATTTTAAAAGTTTCGGATAATATTTTAATATAGTTTTTCATTAAAATCCATTATAGGCTACAAGTAAAGTACCACTTCCGGATAAACCATTTTAACTATAATCAATTATATTATTCCCATTGATATAAAAGTCTTATATACCAAATTTGAAAAGTTTTGGATTATATTTTAATATAGTTTTTCATTAAAATCTATTATAGGCTTCAAGTAAAGTGCCATTTCCGAAAGTTATGTAATGACCAAAAAGGGAGGTGCACAACTAGATGTTATAACAGTCCTAAATATAAAATTTTAACTTTCTACGGCTTCCCGTTTTTCAGTTATGCGAGATACGTACGTACGCACATACGTACGTACAGACGTCACGACGAAATTAGTCAAAATGGATTCAGGGATGGTCAAAATGGATATTTCCGTTGAAAACTGGAAACCGAAATTTTTCGCGATTACAATACTTCCTTTACGTCGTACAAGGAAGTAAAAATGACAATGTTTTGTTACTGTCAGTTTCATGGCTAATGATATTTTTTTAAATTTATTTTCTGGCTTTATATGAATCCGAAATATAAGGTGTTTGGTATTAAAAAAATTCTAACTTTTTACTTTATAATAGGCATTAATATAAAAACTTTTGGCGTCTAAAAAACTGTTTTTCTATGTTGTAGCCCTATGACCCGTTTTAAAATTTACACTCTGTATATAGTTTAATATTAGTACAACGTACATCCTTTATAAATCACCTTGTATATCACATATGAGTCCAATATTTACGGCGACAAGACCATTTCGAATATTACCAATTTATTGTATTACGTACTTCCCATTATAAATTACTGTGTTATAGTTATTATTACAAATTAAAATATGCCATTGGAAATACAAGAAAAATGTCTTGCCAATCTCTTATACTTCCTAATTAAGAAATAACTTACTACCATAATTAATTCAAGCAGTACTATATACAAGACTACCATGATTACAACTTACAACTTCGAGCTGTCAATTTGCAATGACTGTCGAGTTGTTAGTAAGTGTTGAGTGATTAATCGTAAATCGATTGTATATTGGAATTGGATTAAACTGTTAATCCTGTTTGATATTCCAACTTGTTGTACAATTAAATGCTACCCACAGCATTGGGTAGCCTTGCAGTCTATTGTGAAATCACTTTTTAACATACACTGATTTTAAAAGAGGATTAGTTTATGAAACTCGTGACATTCATTTTAAAAATCAATAACAAACAATAAATTAGATGGCGCCAGAAATCAAAAAAATTAAGCTGATATGTACAGGCTAGAACAAATTCGAGTTCATTATATGAAAAACTTTCGTATTATGCATGCTACAGAAAATTGATGTAGGTCTTTATATAAATAAATATATCATCACGGCATATTACCAATTTCTGGGTGTACCAGTATCTACAACACATGTACACGGAAAAAAATAATTTGACTTTATTAGTTGAAATGTTTTATAATGTCTCATCTGCGGTTGCATTAACTAAATTTGTAAATAAAAAAATCTGAAATAATTCCTTATTTTTCTTTTAGAGAAATATATAATTTTAAATATGTGAATTTGTATTTCTGCACTGCAAAAAAATTCTCTGTAAAATTACTATAATTGTTATTGGCGTCCAAATTGCCTAAGTGAATTATAGTAAATTTACAGTTAAATGTAATTTTGTCTACCATTTTTAAAATTACATAAACATGAATTCCATAAAAATTTTGATACATGCTTTAAGTAAATTTACATATTAATAATAAACATAATTTTTTTAAAACATAATTTAGTAAAAGTACATATTTTTCATTACATTTTAAATAAATTTCACATAGTAATAGATCATGTGTATGTTTTATTTTCTCCGGGCCTAGAGCCTAATTTTCTACTCTGCCCCAGTCCAATCTCGCTAAGCCTACCTAAAATCATGTAAATCTATAATATTAGTAATTAACTCTAAATTTGTAATAAATAACATACACGAATTTAAATTTACTGTAAAAAATTTAGAATTTACTCCTATTTCATGTAAAAATACATACTAGAATAAAAACATTGAGTTTTTACATAGTACTTATAAAATTTGACAAAATTGTCATAGAAATATAAATATATCATTGTAAAAACACAAATATTTGTAGTAATTACCTGTAAATTTGTAATAAATACATATAGTATTTTAAATTTACTATAATAAATTTAGAATTTGTCCATAGCTCCTGTAAAAATAGAAACTAAAATAAAAAGAATTGAGTTTTTACATAGTTCTTACAAAATTTGACAAAATTGTTATAGAAATATTAATATATCACTGTAAAATTTCATATATTTATTGTAATATGAATATTACATAGCAGTTCTAGTAATTTTTTTATATTTGTAAGGGTGAATTAGCAAATTTATAGAATTATTTGCTATGTAAATGTAAGTCTACATAGTTTATGTAAAATTTGTTATTGCATATATATTATAGTAAAAAATTACTATAACTTTTCGACAAAATCGCTATTATTTTTTACAGTGTGAGTTGGTTTCATCTGTTGCAGAACTATATTTTTACTGAAGACTATTGTAGTTCATTGTTTTGGTAAAGTAGATAATATTACTAACAGAAATTAGATAAAATTTATTAACATTTACAATAAATTATTCTGTACTTGTGTAGAAATCTGTTTTTACTTCATTTCTTGACATTTTAACTAAATAAACATGATATTCTTTATTTGTGTTAATGAAATTGATTAAATCAGAAAATAAGTTTTTCTGTTTGAGTAAATTTACTTACCAATTGTTTTAAAAATATCTTACTTGATTGAACAAAGTTACTATTTTAGCTTATCCAGTTTACTCATTTAGTTAAAATTTTACTAACAGGACAAAATATTTTCTGTTTCAAGGAATTGAATAACCAAACCAGCTAATATTGTTCAATTTTTAACATTTCTTATCTCTCCTCCCATTTCCCTGTGCTGTGCTATGTTGTGATGACATCGAGTTGTACGTAGGTACGTTGTAGGTACGTAGTAGCGAAATAAAGCTAAGGTATAGGAAAAAGTCCTTAGTACCTGTGCTTGTGATAAATCAACAAATTTCATATGATAATCACTTTTAATAATATGACTATTTTTGAACACAATTTAAAGTTGAAGATGAGCGATTCTGCTCGAAAGTTCCAACCAAATAAATGTACTATTTGGAACTTGAAGGCCTATATAACTATTACTTCACATTTATTATTTATTATAAATTGCTCCATTGCTTTGTAATTAGAGATGCACTCGATTTTGAGCTTTGGCCCGGCCCGGCCCGAAGCCCGCCTCGATTTCGAGTCGATCATCGAGCCGGGCCGAAAATATTTTTTATCGGGCCGAATCGGGCTAATCATTTTCAAAAATCGAGGCGAGTCGGACTTTTGATTTTGGCCCGGCCCGAATATTCGAGCTTTTCGGGCCAGCCCGAAAAATCTTATAGTTCATTCAAATGCACAGTTTCCTTAATATTTTAATGAAAATGGATGAAGTTAAAAAGGATCAAAATGATTTAATAACAACACAGTTCACATATTAATAAATAAAAATGTATTATTTTACTTCAAGAATTCAAGGTTATTCATTAAAGCATAATAATTATATTGTGATGATGCTATTATTATTGTTATTACTCGTATACTTAAATAAAAGTCATTTTTGTTCCTATCATAATGGTTTCTTGTCCTATTTTTGAGCAGAAACAAAGTTAGATAAAAAATCCTTATGTAAATTAAAATTCTATTTTTTTATATAAGATTTGTGAAAAAGTTGTTTAAATTCTTTGGTAAACAAAGTGTTAAATACTCGTAGGTCAGTAATTTTTATAACAAACTTACACTAGAAGGGTCTCTTTTTTAACTATTTATGTTAACTAATGTTGAAAGTTATAAGAATATAGAGGTTTTTTTATAAGTTTGACACGAAAAAGTTAAACATTTTGCCTTAACATAAAAATCAACATTAGCAATGCCGGATGCACCCAATTTCGAGCTTTGGCCCGGCCCGGCCCGAAGCCCGACCCGATTTCGAGTAATTTTCGAGTCGGGCTAGCTAATTTTTTTGTCGAGTCGATCTTCGAGTCGGGCCGGTAATTTTTATTTTCGGGCCGAGTCAATCCAAACCTCAAAGCCCGGCCCGGCCCGCCCGAATGCATCTCTATTTGTAATTACAGAAATAATTTTTGTTTTTGTACTAAACCAATATTAATTATATTTTTCCATAAATTATCTGAGTATACATATATGTGTTTTTATTTCTACGTTTCAATTTTATACTAACTAGTACAATAAATTATAATTCAAGATTGCTTTATAAAGATACCCCTCACAGAAGAAAACATTTCACAGTCAGATAAAATAATATCCTTAGTAGTTATTATTTAAAATATTTATCAATTTTTTGAGAAAATAAAATTATTCCCTTAGTAATAAGAATATTAGTAATAGTTAATATTATAATATATTTCACTACATTGAATTTACTACGTGAAAAATAATCTAATGCAAGTGAGTAAATTATATTCGCTTGTACAGTAAATATATTGTACTCCGCTAGTCACATTTTCACTCATCCTACAAATGTTATGTTAGAAATTGTATTTACTGCTTAAGCAAAAACAAATCCAGAACAGAAGTACGTATTTACCAATGTAGATATGTTGTTCACTGTCACGATTTTAGGGTATGTTTTTATCTAATACGGTTAACTTTTTTCTTCCGTGTAGACATCGATAATGTTGACGATATATTTTACCGTGTGGGCGCTTACCACGTCACCTCACGGGCACTCATAGCTGGTGTGAGAGTGCACCACAAGGGTTACTTTTGTCCCATTTGTCTGTCGGGATCGAACCCGGTTCCCCCAGGTTCGCGACTCATTAAACTCAAGAAAGGTGTTAAGTATATAATTTAAATTTGCCGCTTAATTTTAAATAAACTTACGCTGCCGCCTCGCCCGGCCACTATGCTGTTTTGGTGAAAATGTGAAATATTTGTAGATGTATAAATGAATAAATCACTATTTTTTTTGTATTTGTAGGTAAATACATTTCAATAGATCTATTTAAAAATAATAATAAACTAAAAAGGCTGCTGACTGTAACAGTACAAAGTATTTTTATTAAATAATTAAATCAAATTCAAATCAAGGCCCATAAGTGAGGTTATCAAACCAGCGAAATGAGCGAAACGTCAGATAAAAACAAAGGCAGCCTACTTTGTTATTGTGAATATTAACAAATAAGTAAAGCAATTATTCATGTCATAATGATTGTTATTATCAATAAAAAAATCTGTTGTGGCCAGCACAAGACCTCTCGCCATTTCCATATTAGGCTATATAAGTATTGTATTGCACTTCGCTTTCGAACCGTCGTTTTATAACAAAATATTACAGAACATTACCCAAATATTGTTTTTTACTATATTTAATATGTCTTCTGCACATATATAATTCTAATTATATCTATTTTTCATTGTATGAGGAAGTTTCTAAATGCCAAAGATTGTTCCAATTCATTAACCAGATTGGCGGTATATCTGATGGTTTTTTTGCATTTTACCACAATTTTACCTATAATTTCAAATATTTAATTAATAAAACAATAAGAAAATTCAAATATACTTCCCAGAAAAAGCTATCAGAATGTCACTAAAACTGTTGATATTTCACAATGACATGTGTCATGTTATAAACATTGGAATTTGTCAACTGGTTTCCTTAGTGCCTTGGCCTCTGCGATTAGTTTACTCTATAAATTATAGTGTCTTTATCTCTAAATCTATACAAGATATAATAAAATTTTTAAGTGTATTAGATGGAGAATTTTATGTTCTTCAATATTTAATAAAAAAAACTCCCAAAAAATTACATTTAGAAGATTTTTTCTAAGAAACTACTACTTCCGGTTGTTCAATTGTTACCAAAACCTTTTCAGCTCATCCCAGGAATGTCAGATTGAGGAAACTGCAGTTAAATATTTTTTAAGTGTTATAGTTTTTGAGGAATCGTGACTACAACATCCAGACATACATACATACATACATACATACATACATACACACACACACACACACAGACACACACACACATACATACATACATACATACACACACACACACACAGACATCATTTTAAAAATGTTATAATCGGATTGTAGGGACCTTAAATCGTGCTTATTCAATAAAATCTGGATATGCGAATTTTAGCATGAATACCATACCTCTCTTAGCGAGAGGTAAAAAATTCAAATAGGATTTATGTGCTAGTAGTGAAAAAAATAGTATATAAACCACAGCTGAGATCATTATTGACCAGGCGCCTTATATCTCTCGGGCTGCGCCCTCGGGTTACAAAACGGCGCTGGGTCAATAATGATTATCTTCTCGACCTTGGCGTATAATATAACTATTACATTAATATGTTTAGAATTGGTTTATATTTTATAATTAATAGGAAAAAATAACATGTAATTTTTCGCAACTACCATATTGTGCAAGGTGCGCCTATAGAAGTTATCACTTCAAAAAATCTTTCTATTTGATGAAGAGGTCTAACTTTTTTACAAAATTATTGTTAAATATGTTATCTGGTTTTTTTCATTATAGCAATTATCTATCTCTTTCGTTGCACTCTGCGTGCACTTATGCGTGCACTTCTTGCAGGCTTCTGTTCTGGTCTGAATTCCTCTGCAGCGCACTTTACGACGTCTGGGGCAGGCGCCAGTGGCGGCCGTCACGTGGGCGCCGTACCTGTCTCCGACAGACAGGTTGGCCAACACAACACAACTGTAGGCAGCAAGGAAACCTTAACCAGATAGCAAGGTTTTTCTACGAGGTGTTATAATTCAGTTCCGGTTCACTTCAGATGGAATTTTATAGAATAAGAGTGATTATTGTTGTTTATTTTCATACTATAATTGATGTAAGATTTATGATTGGTGTATGAGTCTACTCTCAAATTTAATATACAGAGTGTTCATTTTATTTTGTCTACTATTGCTAGCCTGAGAACTAGAACTTCGAGGTGTTAAATAGAGGATTCCAGCTCAATCGAATTAGAGGAAAATAGTAAAAAAATACGAATGTATATGCTGAATAACGAATATTAAAAAAAAAATGAAATGGTATAATTGAGATATTTCGGATATAAGGGGTTTTTTGTTATAGCGCTTCGACACGAATATGAAATCAATATATAATATTTTGATTGGCGACCGAAAGACCGCCTATACATGCATAACAAATAGCGTGTTAGGAGGTGGGGGTTACTACCAATGGAAGTTAAGAAATTCAAATTCGAAAGGAGGGGCTAACATTCCTGTACTGCAGTTTTCAAACAGTTTTTATTTTAACATAAATTTCTTGCATTAAACTTAATAATTTAAATACACTTGTAATTATAAAGTATGTAGACTTATACAGTGTTATAATATTCATTTATTTTATGTACATATCTCTTAAAATAGCATATATTTCAAGAACATTTAGGTCCATGATGAAAACAGTTTGATATAAAAACACATAAACGTGACGTCACGTCAATCTTTTCAAAATTCGGGAGACCATAACTCGCTTATTAATAGGAATTTTTCCACCGGATTTTCATCAATAGTCTTAGTTTTCCTAATATTTTCAGATGAAATTAATAAAAAAAAATGGTGGAATCTCCCATTACAAAATAAATTATTTTATATACTAACCTTATTTATACCTATGTCATACACGTAAAAACAAAAAATAAAAGTGAGCCGAAATTCAACGAAATATACCAAATTAAAAAAAAAATAACGCGAAAACCCGGCCATAGGGATTTAATATGAGAAATCAGTTTTTCCTTGCGTAAAAGTGGCCTAATAATTTTAGACAAAAACGCTTCAAATAAATATTGTAGAGAATTAAATTCTGCATCTAAACCAATAGTCATAATTTCTTTCGCATGTTTGCTAATATTTTATAAAATCTCAAACAAATTTTATGATATATTTTGTCTGTCAAAAATTATAAAATATAGGTTTCATCAAATTAATAATACTCAATGATTTGTATCTTCTTTTCCTGTGCATAACTCTTTATTTTCTATAATGATAACTCAAACAGAGCTTTTCTAACACGTAAAAGATGTCACAATCTGACAGGTAAAATATGTCACAACCTGATAGATACTTTTCTGACAAGGTAAAATGTTATTATACTTGTTTGTAATTTTATTTATCAGAAACACTTTGCTTTAAGATATCATTAATGAAAATGGGGAATTATTCACAAGAAGAGCAGATAGTAGCATTATTTTGATGAAAATTATATTTTATAATTACTGGCAGGTAAAATGTCAAAATATTTGTTTGAAATTTTATTTTAATACCATTGCTAACACTATAAAGAAGTGAGTTTTATAAAATGTTAAATTCAATTTTCTCGATTAGCAAAGATGTAAAAGTAAATGTGATTATTGATTTAGATACAGAATTTAATTCTCTACAATATTTATTTGAAGCGTTTTTGTCTAAAATTAATAGGCCACTTTTGGGTAAGGAAAAACTTCATGTTAAACGCCTATGGCCCGGTTTTCGTGTTACACCCCGTATATATACCATAAAGACCAATAAAGCCACAATTGTTTAACGATGGGCCAATAATTCTATTGAAAGCCATACGAAAGATATTTTATTCAAATATTTCTCTTGTTATCAATCTTTAATTAAATTATGTATTTTTAGAGAGCAAAAGATGCCCTGCAAATAAAGAAATCTTGAAAAGAAGATATGGAGCTCGTGTCAGAATGATAGCTAGTAATTACGTACCTACATAACTTAAAAATGTCATAAATTTTAATTCAAAATATCAAGATTTTCTAAGTTCACCTGGTTTTATTTTCATAAATTCCACTAATTTTGCACTGTTTTAGAAAAACACATGGTTTCTTTGACACCAGGAGTGTGGACTCTACTTGGCGAGTTAAATAAATCACATGAAATTGGAAACTTAGTAAATTTGGAATGAAAAATAATGACATTTGACATCTACGTACATGATTACTAGTTGTCAGCTGTCATATCTGCTTGTCAAAAAAGGCCAATAGAATAACATGACTGCTCGTGCCTTATAAATTAGAATCCCATGTAAACGTTGTAGTATATGACGTCATTACTTTAGGGATATTTTTTGATGACATAAGTCTTCTGCCTTTTCATTTCTACCATATCATAGTTTTAATAGATTTATTATCATACAGTTGAGGGCGCTTACCAGACATCATTTGATCTAGTATAGTAATTAATTTTACAATAAATAACAACAATGAACTTCCTGGTGTAAAATGCATATCTCCTCTTTAAACTAAATTAGAATGAATTGCTCTAAACGCAGTCTCCTTAGTGTTCATATTTCTAAAATATTTCCCTCTCCGAAATTTAATTTGGACCTCAGGTAGGCATCTCCATTGTCAGCATCTGTGAGGGGTATAAAACAGCAATACACTTCTTCACCCCTGACTTAAGGGTAGGGCTAACGCCATCTCATTCCTACGGGTGAAATTAAAATGTTCATTTCGCAATTACGACTTGTCTTTTGTTTTAATTTCTCCTGTGACGTCAGGGATATTTCAGTTCACTGTAAGAGTTACTCGTCAGGTAAATCTCAAGGGGTAGGATCAAGTTAGCTCTTTGCATAAATAAATTTGCTAATAGGGATGCTGTAACTGTATTTCACTAATAAAATAAAGGTCTGTAGGCATTCACACAAGTTAGTGTGTTTCAAGATATAGTCAGAAAAACTGACTGTCGGGTTCAGTAAAAAAACTATATATCGTAATAGGGTCCTCCACTATATTTTTTTTTTATATTTTTTTACAAAACCTCATCTAAACTGAAAGTGATATGTAATTTTAGAAAGTCTTTATTGTTATTCGTTAAGCTGTAATAATGTTTTTAATATTCTGTGACGTAGATATAGAGATGATTTTGTTCTCAAACAGTGGATTTCGCTAATAATTGAAGTCACATAAATTTACTTTTCTCAGCACTTATAAACTGTATAAATATGTTAAAATAACCCTTGAGGTCAATAATTGGAAATATGGGTGAATAATAAGTAATTCAATGTCATAATTAATAAAAATTCTACGTATATATTATAGTCAAAGATTTGATTACCACTGGTAGCCTATTTCATTCAACAATTCTTTTACTTTCATGCCAACGCTTGTAATCTGTCATGGCATCATAAATTTAAAATAGTATTATTTGAAATTATTAAAATATCTTTTAGAACTCATATTATTAATTGGAATAATACTACTTTTTTTTTAGTTTAAGTTCTGTATTTATTATTTAAACCCATCGTTTCGGCACCATAAACTTGTGCCTTCTTCAGGGGATACATTGACAAATATGCGAAATAACAAAAACAACAAGTAACCAAGGTAACAAGAAATGTTCATAAATGTTACCTTTTTTATGTATACAATTTTCTAGACAATATATGCATGCCCGTTAATAACATGGACGGCGAACATCTCAGGAAAAAAGCTCCTTTTGAGTTATACAGATCACTTCTCTGCCAGTTTTTGGGACGGTTTTTCCTCTGGCAAAAGGAGATTTTTTCCTGAGAAGATGCATGTTCGCCGTCCATGTTATTGCCGGGCATGCATATATTGTCTAGAAAATTGTATACATAAAGCCTATGGCACACTTCTCGATGAGCATCAGAGAGCATCGATGAGCTCATTGATGAAACAACAGAACGCACCCGTCATCGACGAAAAATAGCGGCGCTGCTATTTAATCGAAGATCATCAATGAAACGAACGTATCTCATTTCACATTTCACTGGTAATATTACCAACTTTTCTGTTTTTCGTCAGAGAAAAAATTTATGTATTTGCCATTGATGAAACACAAAATTATCAATGACGGATGCGTACTGTTGTTTCATCAATGAACTCATCAATGCTTTCCGATGCTCATCGATAAGTGTGCCATAGGCTTAAAAAAGGTAACATTTATGAACATTTCTTGTTACCTTGGTTACTTGTTGTTTTTGTTATTTTATGTCAATGTATCCCCTGAAGAAGGCACCAGTTTATGGTGCCGAAACGTTGGGTTTAAATAATAAATACAGAACTTAAACTAAAAAAAGGTAGCATTATTCCAATTAATAGTATTATTTGATTTATTTCTGTTGTTTTATTGTTGTTATTTTCTGTATTCATATACTTGCAAATGGATTCCGAATTTCAAATAGGCGATAGCAGAATGTTTGAAAGTAGTAAGAATTTGGAATAGAATAAATGTGTGACGTAGATATAGAGATGAGGAAATGGTAATAAAAACTCGATTATTTTAGAAACTAATAACTATGTTTAAACTTTGGTAGTCCTTAATATACAGTTTTAAGGTCTAGTTTTAATATAACTGACCCTTGTTCTAATTTGTTACTGCGGTGGAGTATCCTATTATAATGACAAGGCGGCATATCACTCAATGCTTGCATTATAACATTGGGTGTCAATGGTCTATTATTTGCGCCACTCTGTTGAAATGAAGACATGCTCTGTATAGTAAAACATACCAAAATAATCTTACTGTTACTTTAACATAAATACTATTTTTGTTTGAAATAATTTCTTATGAAAAAGAAAACTGTAGTTTCAAAAATTATTTTAAACCCGGTATCTGAGATTCGGTTTTGGATTTGGGTTCGCTAAAATGTTACGGTTTGGTTCTGGTTTTGGTTCGATTTGGGTTCGGGTTCGACGCCTTGATGCCATTAGGAAGTAAATCTTGTTCCTTTTATGATTTATATGCAAAGAAGAGCATTTAAATGATAATATCGTTGGATAAACATAAAAGAATGATTAATAAAAATATTCCACGGGCGAAAGTTTCGTTTCAGGGCAGAGACAAAAGTTGGTGCCTAATAGAAAACAAGCGTCATACTTCACTAAATTTAAAAAGTAATTTCAAACTTTAAACAGACTTAAAACATCCCTCTTTATAAATTCTCCCTTCGCCAACACAATTAGAAACTTTTCACATTTTCAAAATTTCTTTATCTCAATACACAAAACAAACTCTTTGTAGGAAATGCATTAGCATTAGGATGAATTACTTTACAACAAAGCCTTTGTCCCAAGTTTACAATTTAGATCCACAACTTGTTAACTTCTATTCTTTACTTCAATGAAGCCTACACTTCCTAAATTTTATTTTAGACTTATAATATTAACCGCAGTTTATACTTTACATTATATAAAAGAAAAAATTACAGCATAATTGAAGCATTTAATATTTAAATTATAAAGGATATAATTATATTTATGCACGGACGAAAATTTTCAAATTATGAGTGTTAGAAAAATTGTATCGACAAGAATTTGTCCTCGTACATCTAGTATCTAGTGTTACTATGGAAGCGGAGTACAACAGTTTATTGTTTGTTTATTAGTTATGTTATTTGAGTTTTATTTTGTGTATCTCCGTGCTTTCCATATAAATAACACAAAATTAATTTTCCGACGACCACTACGAAAAGTACATAAATTCACACGCTAAACTATTAATGAAAGTTGGTCATTGCACATCACTACCAAAGCTGTGTGAAATGAAAGCTCGTTAGCCAATCAGATGCGTCCGCAACTGTGTGATATGATTTTATCACACGCTGCGATAACTGAACGAACTAACCTAAAAATTTGTATGTAAAATTTGACAGTTGCAAATAATTTGCTGAATTTACACGGATTAAGAAGGCTGGATCCTGATTTATCAGATTTTAACATAATTTTTGGTGAATTCTGATAGCATAATCTGTTTTAATATTTTTATGAAAATTTTATATTGTTTTATTTTTTGTGGTCGTCGGAAAAACATCATGTACAACACGTGCTGAAAGGGTATTTCACACTCACGTGATTAAACCACTCGCCTTCGGCTCGTTGCTCACGCTTCACGTTCGTGTGTAATATCCAACTTTCAGCACTAGTTATACAATATACTATTTCATTTTTCATTAAAGAATATAAAAATTTTCGATTTGTATTAAAAACTTATCATGTTGCCTGTTTAAATTGTTTATATTGTACGTTATAATTTGGTTTGACGTTTCATTATAGCCCGGTGGGCTATAATGAGGCCCGCAGGCTATAAAATGACGTTTATGTCAAAGAAATTCGTGTATAATTGTCAAATTATGATACGTCCGTGCATAAAGACTATTTTTGGATAGATTGGTATTTTTTTTAGGAGAAATGTTGTAGCACATAGTTTCAGGATTTTATAAATGTTGGAGTGGTTATCAAAAAATCTTGTTTTGAAATTTTTGATCGAACACCATTTTATCATTTGAAAAAAAAAAAAAATTGTAAATGCAAATGTTTTAAATTGGAGAGCAGGAATGTAATTTTGAAAAAAAATTCAATAGTCCTTAAAATAAGTGAGTTCTGACGAAAAACAAAAAATCTACAATAACTACGAAAAAGGGCACCAAATCAAAAATTGGAACTAGAAATGTTTGTTTTATACAGGATGCCCATTTTATAAGTTCCCGCTTTAAAGTTTAAAAATCTGATGTGGCCAACGCAAAACCTCCCGTTATTTAATTTTTATTAATTTAAATACATATCTACGTATTTCGAAATGCTTCAAACTATATTATGTTCTATTGCATATAACTATTGCTTTATTTGCGATTTTGTTTATTATTTAATATTTCACTATTATTAATTTGAAGTGATTACTATTTTGACAATGACGTTTACCTGTCAGTTACATTCATTTGAAAAATAAACTGTGTAACAAAGGAATTGTGTATATCTTGGGCTTCGGGATTAAAAAAAGAAAAATGATTATAAATTTATCTGTAAAATATATAGAAAAAGTATTAATGTATACCTGTACAAAATTCAATAATCTATAATTTTCCAATGACATTAAATGCGAAAAAATGGCATTTAATGGTATTTTTTGAAGAAAAACCATTATGATCTTCAAGTAAAGTACCATTTCCCTTTATCCGCTTTACACCAAAATCTAATGGCTTCTATTCCTATTAGAATAGGGTAGAAATACAAGGTTTCAGAATTTTCTGAATGATAGTATTTGAGTTAGAGTGCAAACAAAATTCGTACACAAACACACATACACATACACACACACACACACACACACACACCATATCATCGTGAAAATGTTAAAATTGGATTCTAGGGACCTTAAAATGTGGTCATTTACTAAAATATGGATATGTGATTTTTAGCACGATCCCAATACCTCCCGTACCAAGAATAGCGGGAGGTAAAAATAGGCAACCTATGTTACATTTCATAAGTGACTTAATTTTTAAAATTTTGTTTTGCTCTTATACCTACTGTGATTATTAGATTTAAAGTACTAATATCTACCAAGTGGCTTATAAAATGTATTCTGTTTTGCTTATTTTAAAACTTTAAGGTGGGAACTTATAAAATGGGCACCCTGTATGTATGTATATATATTTCTCTTACTGAATGAAAAAAGTAAATATCACAGTTAGGTTTTTTATCTCTGCGAACAAATTGATATGATTGTGCCACAGATTAAATTTCAATTTCAATTTTCCTCATAACTCCCAAATCAATCAAAATGTAAATTAAGATAAAATATTAAAAAATACATCTTCGAAAGCGAAAAGAAATAATTTGCCAATGCCAACCATTGCTATCCTCAGAGAATAAAGAAACTTTTCTCCTTCAAAAAATCAAAACAAACTGGAGACATCTCTAGTGTGTTGTCTTCTACTTCTCCCCATATTTTGTGCGGCCACGCTGCAGAAATGTTCAATTAAATATTCTAGATAAATGTTCGCAGACAATATAAGATATATTGTATCAAAGAATGTGGAGTAAGATATGTACTCGAAAAGAAAGAACACAGTGCATGTCGATATATCAAGTACATTAAAAAGCTGGTGGGTAGACATGGCGAGTGGGTAGTATACGAGATATTTTGATGAACATGTGCACAGAAAAACGGCTACCCTTCAAAGAAATAACGATGTACGATGAAGCAGATATTTTCATATTATTTATGGAAAAGAAACATGTTTATTTATGTAAAAATAAATTGTATATTACATATTTTATATTTTTATAGATTATTGATAAAATTAATAACTATAATAGCTTTTATAATTAATAATATATGCATTTATTTTAATTGCATATATAGTTTCATAGAAATATGATAACTATAAACAAACTCTCTTCGGACATCTCTTTCAGACAGATTTTTACCTTCCGTCACCTTTAGGTAAGGAAGGTAGGTAGGTATTGTCTTTGGTCAAAAAAATTGATGGTGAGTTTTTAATGAAAACGCACGTTTTAGGGTTCCTATAATACGATTTTACTAGTTTACGATGATTTCTCTTCCTCTCTCTCTCTCTCTCCAGCTCATTCAGCGGCTTAAAATTACAAGTATTACAATTGTTTTCAGCTCAATTTCTAGAACTTGACCGTGTTTCCTAAAATTGACGAAAAAATTGACAAATAATCAGAAACAAAAATTGTAAGTTGGAATTAATTTCAATATCTAATGCGAGCAATAGTCCCATTCCGTTCTGTGTCGTTGTCGAACTGTTCAATGTCATAATAGCATTCTTTTTCGCATTAGTGTTTTCATCTGCCATTTTTTACCTCTCGCTAAGCGAGCTATTGGATTCATGCTAAAATTCGCATATCCAGATTTTAGCGAATAAGCACGATTTAAGGTCCCTAGAACCCGATTATATCATTTTTAAAATGATGTGTGTGTGTGTGTGTGTGTGTGTGCGTGCGTGTGTGTGTGTGTGTGTGTGTTTGACAAATTCCTCTGATGATAATTCCAATAGGTACTACAATTCTAAAAATTATAATTCTTTCGTATTCCTTTTTTTACATCCATATGAAGAGCTGATTAGATTTTGGCTATAATTGGTCAACCGGAAGTTCCCTTATTTGAAGTTTTTAACAGTTTTTCTTGAAAAAACGCAGTTAAATATCATTTTTTGACATATGTGATTATCAATATGACAGAATATTTTATTGTCTATTTGGTTTGATTATACATTTTCCTTCATATTCAATAGATATAGAGTTAAAGAATTATACAGAGATTAACTTTCATAAATTCGCCAGCTTTTCTATGATCATGGAAACAGCTGATATATTCAATTCAAATTTATCTAATTGACAGATGTCAGAAGTGCAATTTACCTAGTGTATGCCTGTGTTATAACTTTATTGGATTTATAGAAAGTTTTCCAAGGACCTTTTGATACGGGATTTGTGTGAAACGCATAGAATTAACGGAAGATAATGTGCTGGCCACATCAGACTTTTTTATTTGGTTCAACGATATATCATTCGCATGTTCTTTTTTTTAAGCTGCTAGAATACAACATTAATTATTGTTGCCATATTAATGTAATAATAGTTGCTTAAAACAGAACATATGCAAGTTGTCGTTGAAAAGCTGAAAAAATCCTCTTTCCAGGGCTATAGAAAAAAGATCTTGTTCAAAGTTAAGGAATTTTGTCTTCTACAAAACTATTTTTGCGCTAATATCTACTGGTGAAGAAATATTAAAAAATAAATGGTTTATTTGCATCATTTTTCCAAGACGGAAATGCGCCGTGTTGCCGGAAATGCAACAAGGTCGAAAACTTCGAGTTTTTATTAGCACTTCTAAACATAAAAACATATCCCAAAATAAAAAATACCCGACCTTTTACAAGGAAAATCTACCCTAGTATTGGATTACAAGCCCAGGGGCTAATACTGAAATCTGCGAATAAAAGCTTATTATCACATCTATTCGCGATGCAAGTTTAGACGTCAGCGCCGCTAGCGACTAAATAGTGAACTTCTTTGGTGGGTATCGAGATCTGTCAATATCGTGTTTGCATTGTCATATTTTTGTGTAATTTCGCATTATTTTTTAATTTTTATATAAACAGGTTTATAGTAATAATATAATAATTAATAACAACTACGATGTTATTGAATATTCAATGGAATTGAAATAATATAAAAATGTCACAATGAAAACACTATATAACCTTAAAGATGCTTATATACAAAAGTACTGTATATTCTTATCGCAAAGCACTTAAATTTGTATAATAACACAAATATAAGAGAAATTATGCAAAAATATTACAAAGTAAGCAAGAGATTGGCAGATCTCAATACCCTCCAAACAAGTTCACTAGCGGCGCTAACGTCTAAACTTGCATAGCGAATAATACAGGTATTCAAAGTGCTAAATGATATATAAACATTAACAATCTTATTTTGTCTTACAAATCAAGCTGTAACAGTAAACAACAAAAATGTTATGATTTGTATTCTACAAGTGTAAAAAATACCTCACTTAGTACATTGTCTCAATTTACTATAGACTGTAGCACAGAAACATTTATCACCCACGTTTTGTGTGGGAGTCGCATAAAAATTAATATCGATGCCGGCCTTGGTTGTAATGTAACACTTGTAATATCAGTTAGCGTCCGCTACAAATGAGACAAATTATTGTTTTCAGTTGTAAAACATTTTGAAACTTTGTATTTCGCATCGCCAACACATCTCCAACGCATTAATCGGTTCTCTTAATAAATCTTAATTGTCAAAAATAAAACATTGTTGTTGCAAAGGAATATTCTTTGTGCCTCTGTCCGGTGTAACTAGTTTTATATAGAGCTGATCTTATTTGTCTCAACAAAAAAAAAAATCCCACTCAAAAACTTTTTCGCATATACAAATCAAATATTTACATTTAAAGTTTACAAAAAAAAATTAATTTCCATAATAGAGGATAGCTGTTACTTTTCCGTTATTAAGCTAGCAAATTAATTGAATGATTTCCTAGAATATAGCGCTGTCAACTACTTTTGATATTTCAATATGAAATGAATTGATAAACAGTGGCGAATCTAGACTTTGTTAACTGCAGTGGCTCAGCATTAAGTGAGGCAGTGGTAGACAGATCTTTGCGAGGCCAGGTATACATAAAATAATGAGCCGCAGGCGAAATTTTTTTTAGTTCAAGGTCAAATGCCTTAAAATTAAAAGTTACATTTTTTTCAAGGGATGTGCAAAAGCACGTTTTCCTCCTTTCATGTACAGAAATAAGTTTTAAATATTAACTTTTTTCTACTCGGGTTGTTGCGTGAGGCCACCCCCAAAGACCGCCACTGAAGCGTAGGTAATTTTTTTGAAAGTAACCAACATTTTTTTCTGAGATGAAAAGCTACAATTTATACTTTATTCTCACATTATTTGGACATTAAAGTTAATGAATCTATTGTTTTGAATTATTTAATTAACGTGTATCTGCAATAAACAACAGATGAAATTAATGTGAAATTAAGTAAAAATTATTACTAATATTAATACTACATATTAAGTTATATACAATATAGACATGTCGATTCCCGGAATCTTTTTTAAATAAATGAGAAAGTAAATAGTATGCGAGTAGATAATACTTTTTATTATTTACAAAAATAAACAATTATAATACTACAGGTACGTTACGTATAATCACCATGTAATACAGATCATTTCGAGTTAGTAATCTGATATATTTCTTTTAATTCAATCAAAAATATGTAAAAAATAATATGCAAATAAAATGGTTTTTCAAATATTTCATTTACATTTATAATAATTTAAAAAAAGTTACAGTGGCTCAAAGAATTTTCACAGTGGCTCGAGCCACTGTAAAAAGGGCCTAGATCCGCCACTGTTGATAAATGTAACAGATGGCTAGAAATTGGGGAATTTATTGTACAATTTTAAGTTCAATTTATTGAACTTGGCCAAGTTTTTAATATTGCCAGAACACTGACAAATGTAAAACAGAATTTATTCTCAATAATTATAGTAAAAAAATGATCCTTGTATTTAGATAATAAATCAAATTAAATTAATAAATTTATAGAGAAATAGGCACAAAAAATCTTGTGTATTACACGTTTTGTCAATGCTCATATAGTAATAATACAAATAACTATTTGGATTATTCAATATAGTGTTAATATAATTATTAATAATAATAATAAATTTAGGAATTACCCCAAACCTTAAAATTAAATGAATAAATAACTGAAGAAGAGAACTTTACGTATTTAACTTATCTATTTATTTAACTAATTAATTTTAAGGTTAAGGGTAATTTTTAATTTTATTATTTATTTAAACCATATTTTATATATTTTTTTTAGACACTTTGGCCATTTGAAGTAAATATTTAAATTAAAACTAACTAAAAACATTGTTAAAATCAAAGTATCGAACCCGCCAAAAACTGGGTTCGGTTCATGGCTGTTAATTTGTTTTTTGAAAGATGGGTCTGGGTGCGGTTCTGGTTCAGACATTAATAAAATCTGTTGTTTTGTTCGCGGTTCAAATTTGGTTCGACCTAATGAAAATTGAATTAATCTTTGTATAGAAGTAATTCAAAATGAGAGCCGAAATTTACGCAAAACGCAAGAAACGAACACAATTTTCACGAAAAGTCGACACAGGCAACAACGCAGACGCCTAAGACGTCGATTATCAGAGTTCAACCCCGAACCCGAATTCTAATACTCGGCTCTGTTTCGACTCAGGTTCAATTGAAAAATATATCTGAGGTTCGATTCTAAATTTGGGTTCCCTAAAATGTTCCGGTTTGGTTCAATGCCCTGGTTAAAATAGTTAATAAATATTTCATACCTTCAATGTCACAGTCACAATACATAATTTAAAAAACTTAAATTGTTTCCGAAACTATGTATACATGTAATGTAAGTAATTTTAACTTCGCGTACTAGCATAATAGTTTAGTTTGACTTCATAATAGCATAGTCATAGTACACATATTGAATCCACAACTTGTAATGTGCAATAGTTCAAAACTTAAATTACTTGACAACTTCTACGGAATGCTAATATTATACGTTCATTTATTTAAACAATAATAAAGAATAGATAAATCGCGGTTTTAACTTCTTGAAGTTATGAAGCGAACTGAAGAGTATAGAACCACTAAGTGCTGAACTTCTTAGACTCTTTAGAGATGATGTCACTCAAGTGTTTTTGCTACTGAAAAAGTTTGCCAAGTGCAGAATGAAGGAGACATGATTTTGACTTTAACCATTTATTAAGAAGATATTTTGGATCAAGTGTTCTTTAAACTTATATTGTTAATAATATGACGAATTAAACTAAATATCATTATCTTTTTGTATATTAAATTTTTATAATGGATGGGGTAAAACACATCTTCCCATTTCGCACTGGCGCCATTTTGTACCTCCCGCTTTCCCTTGGTAAAGGAGGTATAGGGATCGTGCTAAAAATCACATATCGAGATTTAATAAATGACCACGTTTTAAGGTCCCTAGAATCCAATTTTAACATTTTCATGAAGATGTCTGTATGTGTGTATGTGTATGAATTTTGTCTTCGCTCTAAATCAAATACCATCATTCAGAAAATTGTGAAACCTTGTATTTCTGCCCTATTCTAATACGAAAAGAAGCCATTAGATTTTGTTGCAAATCGGATAAACGGAAATGGCACTTTACTTGAAGCTCATAATGGTTTTTCTTCAAAAAATACCATTAAATGCCATTTTTTCGCATTTTAAGTCATTGGAAAATGATAGACTATTGAATTTTGTACAGGTATACATTAATACTTTTTCTATATATTTTACAGATAAATTTAAAAATAATTTTTTTTTTCTTAATCCCGAAGCCTAAGATAAACAAAATTCCTTCGTTACACAGTTTATTTTTCAAATGAATGTAACTGACAGGTAAACGTCATTGTCAAAAAACTAATCACTTCAAATTAATAGTGACACATTAAATAATAAAGAAAATCGTAAATAAAGCAATAGTTATAGGCAATGGAATATAATATAGTTTGCAGCATTAGTAAATACGTAGGTATGTATTTAAATTAATAAAAATGAAATAGCGGGAGGTTTTGTGTTGGCCACATCAGATTTTTTATGTTGCAGTTTCAGTTAATTTGGCTTTGAGGGTTATATCCAGCAGATTCTTAAATTTTATTATGGATAAATATACCCCAAGAGAACGTTCTGACATTATGTTAACGTTTAGTGAAAATAATAAGTCGGTTATTGCATCTCAACCTGTATTTTGACGACTATATCATTCATTAAATTATAAATCAATTAGAATGCGTGATTTTTTTTAATTACCACGTATTACAGCTGTCATTATTAAGTAACCATGGTGAACAAATATATGAACCTTTGTATATTCGAATAAACCACCTTCGTATATTCACTTATAGGTGTGTTTGATTATTTTGTTCTACGTACTCAAAGTTGTCAATGTCATTTTAAATTCTATTTACACAGCGTATAGAATACGATCTTTTTTTTCAGACACAGTACCTACTAGATGATGTAGCTAAATTTTCTAAATTTTTAATAACAAATTATAGAAAAGTTAAATAAAAATATAGATTAAATGACTACATTTAGTATTGAACTAAATATAAATAAAGAAATTAACTAAATATATATTCAAATTTTCTATTAACTTACCTAATTTATTAGATAAATTACCGAAAACTGTAAAACAAAAATAATGAATCCAAAAGACAGTAAAATTAAATAAAATAAGTAATTAAAATAACTATTTGCATACTTAAATTAACGATTTTTTACAAAATATTTATTATCTATTTCGGAATAGTTAAAATGCTAAATTAAGATTTGTAAATTATACTAAATGATTAGACATATAGTCTAATAAAATAATATCTAATTATATTAGCCAATTTTTCTGTGATAACGTAATACTATCAAAACAAACAATGCTTTATACTAATATTTTTCAAAAACCGGAATTATTTTCAAATTTAGTACTATATTTATGTGGGAAGTTAAAATTCATTGAGAAAAAAAGTAACAGCTGCGTTAAAAACTAAAGACAGATGTGTTAGACTGTCTAAAAACTTATCTAAAAAATAAGGTCTGTTTTCTTGCTACTGATTATTTTTTATAAACCACATTGCCACTTTTTTCAAGAGAAATATGTCAAAACATTTAGCACAGTTGGTTACAAATATATCACTCAATTAAAAATTTATTTTTATTCGCTGTGAATAAGGTAAATAAATTTAATTTATTTTATTTCTAAAACGTTAACTTATTAATTTGAAATATTATTTTCACAGTGGCATTTACATTTCATTTATGTACAGTACAATTTTTGAAAGAAGTCCGATCAAGGCCATCTACGAATTGCATCTATGAATTAAGATTTTTTGCTGTCAAATTTAGTAGTGTCGTTTACATAGTTTTTATGAGGTACACAAGATATTATGTACCCTCATAAAAACTAAGTAAAAGACACTACTAAATTTCACAGCACAAAATCTTAATTCATAGATACAATTCGTAGATGGCCTTGATCGGACTTCTTTCAAAAATTTTACTGTATATACATTTGAAATCTGAACTGTGTAACCAAGGAAAAGTCTTTAAAACAATAACCAGATTTATTTATAAAACATATACAACCCGATTCACAAAAAAGTTTAAGCTAATCCTCATTTTTGGATTAGTGAATTCTATTCTATTCCGGCATTTTAAATTTAATTTTCATAATATTGTCAATAAAGGTAGATACTAGCAATAGACTAGATTATATTTTAAAATATAAACTGTCAAAATTAGAGTAGAATTCGCTAATTCAAAAATGAGGATTAGCTTATACTTTTTTTGTGAATCGCGCTGATAAAGTAGAAAATTCCATAATCTTTAATTTTTATAACATATACAACCGAATTCACCATCCCTGAATCAAATTTGATTCTCTGATCAACAAAATTTGACACTGTTGCTTTGTTAAAACTGTTGATCTCCAAGGTAAACCAGAACTTGATTTACAGATCAATGTTGATCAGAGAATCAAGACTTGATTAACGGTTGGTGAATTTGGTGGATAGTAACCTATATTTAATGATCAACTTTGTTAATACGGGCGATTAATGTATGAGACATTTTACAGCATGAACGTATAACGTTAATTGTTTGAAATCATTTATCGCCAATTAACACGTGTTATATAGCCGAGACAGACGACAAAAATTAATGCTCATTAACGTACGTGAATTTGAGACTATTGATAGATGTCAAAATTGCGTCTATTAACAAACCAGAAAATATTGAATGTAGTAAGCAAGTACTATTTATTGTATTGTACTCGTACAGTACAAAACAATAAGTAGCACGTGTATATTACAGTCATCATTTTTTGGTTTGTTAATAGACGCAATTTTGACATCATAGTCTCAAGTTCACGTACGCATACTATATCTAACCGTTACTGATCATTAATTTTTGTCGTCTGTCTCGGGTATAAGATACAATGTATTTTCATTTGTTTTGGTTATGTAATATAGCGACAGAGCAGTCAACTAAACGTTCCTATTAAAAATGTAGACAAGTGACATTTCTCAACATTTTATAGTTAGAAATTCGAACACGAGCGTTTTTTTTAGTTTGTCGAGCATGAGCGACAAAGTGACATTTTGCGTTAACAAAAGCGAGCGCAAATGCCTACTTTCTACATGAAAAATGTACTTACGTTTCAAGTTTGTTGTAATGTACCGAAGTTAAAATTATTCCATTGTATAATGCGAAAGTACTTAGCTATTCTTCCATTATATAATATCTTATTGTCTATCATTACTAGTTCGCGAAAGTTTAGCTAATTCGAATATAATTTCGCCAAGAAATAACAGTGCATGAGGTAAAATAACTCACGATTCCATGTAGAAAGAGACGAGGACAGAAAATGAGCCAGTACTCACCTGTAACAAAGAAAGACAACATTAGTAAAACAATACGAGACATTACATCAGTGGTTCTCAATCTCAACCTTTTCAATACCGCGGAACTCTTTTGTGGGCAAGAACTTTAAGCGGAATACTTGATAATTAAAATAGAGAAAAAATAAATTCATACAGAGAATTTATTTTAAAATGCAACATTATAGTTCATCACTTCCATGGTTACTCACTATTGTCAAAAAATGACAGTAATGTAAAATTTGTCCATTTTAAAATGCAACATTATAGATAGTATTGCAGCACAGGAGATATCTCCAAAACACATCACAAATGGTGTCAATTCTTATTACGACCGACTAGAATATTGCCTCAGAGTGACTGGGGGTATTTTTTTAACATTTATTACATTTAAGTTATGAATTTTTGTAAGCTAAAGTTTTTTTTAAGATGTACAACATTCATGTTTTGATTATTTGTTAATCGTATGTAGGCTAATTTATAGGAAATTAGTTTTGATAATACAAAACTACAAATTTTGTATGTTGCATTTTAAAATGGACAAATATTACACTGCTGTCATTTTTTGACAATAGTAAGTAACCATGGAAGTGATTCGCCATATGTTGCATGTTAAAATAAATTCCCTGTATAATCTTCAGGTTGTTTTCAGCTACTAGCTTCTTCCAGAGAATAATTTTTTTTATGAAATGTTGAATTTGTTTATCCTAGTTAAAATACCTTCATTTTTACCCATTATACTTGCTCTGATTGACGTTGTTTAAATAATTAAAAATATTTGTTAAATAATTCCACTGAACACACCACATATTATTTTTAAGACTGCGTGATTTAAAATGTTTTCATTTTAAAAGACACGAAGCAATTCATTTTTTACCTCCCGCTACCGTAGGTAAGGGAGGTATAGGGATCGTGCTAAAAATCGGATATAGAGATTTTAGTGAAAAAAGGGATATGTGACGTCAGTAGGGTAGAATGGTAGAAGAAGACAGTTAGACTGAGATAGATATGTTGTGATAGGTTATGGAATGGCGTACGTGACAGCTGCTGTCACTTTCGCCTACCACATATATCTATCTCAGTCTAACTGTCTTCTTCTATCATTCTACCCTACTGACGTCACAGATCCCTTCTCCAAAGTTTTAATAATTACTTTCTTGTAAACTATGAATAATTAATCAATTTAAAAAAATACGGGTATTTTATTTTTTGGTTTAGTATCATATATGTAAAAATCAAAATTTAGTCACATACCCCATTTGCGATACACTGCATTAAACTGTCCCTTTATATTTTTATAGTATATGGGTGTTTAAGCTATTTATTGCGATCCTTTGTCTATATGAGTATACGCAGAAAAGCATAATTTTTCTCGAGAAAGCCGTGTGACATATCCTGCAACTACACGGGCAATGTTTGGGGCTCCATCTTTTACTCTCATTCGGTTCATTCATATAAATTTTTAATTCACAAAGCATAGTTAAATGAAAATCGCCAAAAATTTTCGCGGAACACTTTCGAAGTGTTTAGAGAACACCAGTGTTTCGCGGAACATCGATTGAGAACCACTGCTTTACATTATAGTACATTAAATTACAGGATATTTTTCTTGGTAACTATTCAACGAGAAAAAAAGAAAATAAGGTACATTGACAATTAATAGATAGTTAAGAACGGAAAAGAATGCATTGCAGGTATTTGTAAAAGAAAACTACACTGTAAAAAAAAAGTATGTAATTTTACAATAAAATTTTATGGCGTTTATGATGCCATAAAATATTACTGCGATATTACGTAAATATGTAAAATTAAGAAATATGTAAATTTACAGATTTGCAAATTATGTATTAATACATTTGACGTAAAATTACAGATATATTACTTCTGTAAAATTACATTTTCTCGTACATTTACATACATATTACGTATAATTACAAATACATACCTTTTGTAATATTACAGGTTCATTGTAAAATTACATAAATAAAAATATGTAATATTACATAACTTTTTTTGTATAATTACACACATATTACGTATAATTACAAATACATACCTTTTGTAATATTACAGGTTCATTGTAAAATTACATAAATAAAAATATGTAATATTACATAACTTTTTTTTGTATTATTACAGGTTTAATAAATATTACCGCAAAATGTTTTACAGATACTTTTATTTATCATAAATTATACATTATTCTAATATAATTCTCTGCAGGCTTAAAGATTATACAAAAAGTAAACAAAATAAAAAGTATTCTATAGAATAAGCCGTACACTAAGCTACCCCTTTTTTGTTACGTATAAAAATGTACTATGTATATTTGTTCATATCTTTATACATAAAAAGAATTATTCACTATTTTCCTTTGGTCAGTTTCTGGATAATTTTTAATTTTTATTATAAGACTTAATACTTTACTTAGTATCGAATTTGTCTTCGATTTCTTTTCAGACACAGCTTTAGAGCCCGAAATGGGATTTATTTTGAATATGTATCTTTGTAAAAATTCCAACGTCATAAAGGCATTTTGTGCATATGCCATATTGAAGTTATAGTAGAAAGCGAAAAGAAGTCCAACTGCTTGGCACGTATTTTTTGCTTCAGATACTATTTGTTTTTCTATCAGAATATAGGTATTTGATCCTGAAATGAAAAAAAAAAAACCATTAAATTAAAAGTTTAATTCAACAAGACACTATTCAACTTACCTATAATTAAAATAAAAGGAGCTGTTGTTTTAGCGGCATTAACTCCGTCAGCTTGAGTACAAGATTCCTAAAAATTATTTTAAAATGAGAGAGTACCATATTGTTAATTACAAATAATATACCTCAAGTGCAATGTAAATTTCCGAAGTTTCTTCTTTAAAATAATACGATAATATTTTCATCGCCATTAGTATCGGATCTGTAGATTCTTCAAAAATCTTTTTAATATCTTTGGTCCCTTCAGTTTTAAAATAATCTAAAATCTTTTCGCATTTATTTTGCAAAAATTGAAGTTTAGCATTTATATCTGTATCAACTAATTTATTGAAGTGCCAAAACGCATATTCTTCTTCTAGCAGAATTGGCCAATTATCTATAATTTCTTTTACAGATGGGGGTTTTTCGTTATTGATAAATAATCTCTGAAATGGATATGTTTCTGCTAAATATTGTTGTATCAAATTATTATTTCTTTTATCATTTTTTAGTAAACTCTGTTGCTTCAAAACAGTTTTCTTTTCTTCTTCCGAGATTTCTGAAACATTTATTACCACTGGTTGCCAATGACTGCATCCTGCTTGGCGGTACGATTTTATTATCTTTCCCTTCTTCTTAATACTTTCTACGTTAAGAGCACTACTATGTTCTTCTTTCTTATGAGGTCTTTTTCTGTAATTCATGTGATCTTCCAATTTCTTAAAGACTGAATTGTAACCTTCACCTATGAGAATACCGTCGTCATCTGTGTCAAGCAGTGTTACGAATTTGTTACATACACGTTTTGCCAAAACTCTTATATTGCGCCGGCCAGGGTTTTTTGTTATTTGGAAAACATCATCTACTATAATTCTTATTAAGTTATTTAAAGTAGTATTCTTAACTTTACTCATACTTTCTAGTTGTTTAATATCATCTCCTGACAATCTGTTATAAGAAATAGGAATATTTTCTGCCCAGGAGACATATGTCTCTTCTGATTTACTTGATGGAGTCGAAGTATCTGAACAGATGTCTGATGTGCTGGAAGTATCTTCTTGTAGAATATTATTGTTAGCCACAATAAATATCTCTGAATGAAAAGCCTCCAATAACGCATCTTCATCTATTAATGTTCCATCCGTAAGAAATAAACGAGTTCCGGAAATACCCTTTTCTGCTGCTGCTCGTAATACTTCTTCAGTAGAATAAGTACTTATTATGACACCCACTTTAATTTTTTTATCTTTACTCCAAATTTTGATAACAGGCATCTAAATAAATATATACAATAACAGTAAAAAAAATGAAAGTAATAGCTCAAATAAAATAATGCAATAAATCTAAATCAATTTTGCTTAAAAATATTGTCTATCTTTGCTAATAAATTATATTTTTAACTAAAATGGAGACAAAAGAAACAAAATTATCATAGTCGATATTTTCTTCTTGAAATGTGTCGAATAAAATGTTTGTAATTAATGAAAATTTGATATGTAATAATGTAGAAAGAAAATTTGAAATTGTTGTATTAAATATTTAATATATTAAAATGATACTTTAAGTAATAATAAAAATATCTGAGGTTGTTTATTACACTCTTCAATCAGTTTAAAAAAATATCGGCTATGAAATTCATAATAAATTATACATATTATCTGAACTAGTTCCCTAGAAATGTATCTAGTATTGCTCTTTTTAGAGCGACAAAATATTCTTCACCAATTAAATGCATTTCTAAGGGATGGATATGTTGAAGTTCGCTAAATGGTATACATATTGATTGTGGTACATTGTCTATTAGTTTATATAAGCCTATTTCATTTATATATTCTAGAAATACATTATTTCCAATAATATATAATAAAGTAGTGTTTTTATTCACAAGTATATTAGATATTAAAATAGCCGTAATTGTATTTTCATGTGCATTAAAACTAGAAATCACTAACATATTTCTAGAATATTTTATTCCTAAATATGTAATACTTTTTGTACAGTGTAACTTATTTAGATAAGAATCACAAGTAATGTTTAAGCATTTTTTTATATCATTCTTCAAACTATCTGTAAATTCATTCTCATGTAACATAAAAGGATCCAAATTGGTACTAAAATATAATTCATTGTTTGAAAATAACCCCTGAAGCTGGTAGCACTGTAATAATTGATTTCGTTCAGTAAGCATTTGCGTCACATTTTTAAAATTTGGCGAGTGTCGAATAATATTTTTAAAATAACGATGTTTTCGTTCAAAACTCATTGTCCATAAATGTATCAACGGACCAAATTTTCGAATCAAGTTTCCATAATGAGTTAGAAAATGATGTTTGGGACGTAATGCGACCTGTGGAAAATTAACTGATCTAAGGTGTATATAATCTTGAATTAACAACTCTAAATGAGCAGTTTGCGCAAGAGATATATTATAAGCACATACTAGTTCTATAATTTGCCGTAAAATAAGAAGCATTTGCCAAACTGGATCAGAAAAATCTGTAATTTTGAGAAAAACTGTTAAAGGAAAATATTGCATTAAACACCAGTTTTCACTTGCTTTACCTAACAATTTTTTTCCCAATTTTATAGGCGGAATTTTTGTATGAGATGTAATTATATTTTTATTTATATGATTTATATTATTATTCAAATATTTCAAAGTAAAATATTTTTTGTTTGTTACAAAATACGTTAATGCTAAACAAAAATCATAAGGAACAATTCCTTCAAATAAGTCATGCCCTATACACGGAGGTAATCCCGGTAAACAAACATGAAAATATTTTAACTCGTTAAAAACACTATCAAATTTTACACCCCGACTATCAGATAATTGACGAACACGTAGTTGTTCTACATCCTTCATATATTCAACTCTATTTCGGACTATACTTTCAGAGTTATTGTCATTAAATTCTGATCTTTTCATTAAACAAAATCTACAATAGAAATCACTTCGACTAAAATTTTCTGGTAAACCAGCTAATCCATTACTTCCCAAGTTATCGCCACAAATAGCAAAAAGAGTGCCAAAAATTTTCTTGTTATTCCCGTCTATATTTACTTCAATGCCATAAGTTTCTAACGATTTAATATCGTGAATAATTGGAGCAAATATTTTATTATAACCAAAATTTTTAACGTGCTTTTCCTTACATAGTAAAACGAGGTGAATAAATTCATTTTTTGTTCGGTTAATTTTATTTACATTTCCAAGAGTCATATAAACTGCTAATAGCTTATGCTTTCCTTTAGAAGATCCTAGTGGATTACACAACTCTACTGCATCTTGGAATAAAATAATTTTTAATGCATCTGGATTATCTCTGTAGAAATGATTATTCTTATAATTTGAACCATCCGCAAAGTCTTCGTATACATCAACTACCGAATTATTATTGGATAATGAATTTATGTACTGTTCCAAAATATCTTTATTACGTAGTAAATTTTCAAGAGTTTTTGCAATTGGAATATAATGATAATAGCAAGTTTCATGATCATTGTTTTTTCCTAATGTAATCGTTTCAGGTTCCGTGTAACCAAAATTGTTTTTAAAATAATTATCTCTTTTATAAGTAGTGTTCAAAGAAGATAAATTAATTAAATTTGAATCTAAATTATTGTTAAGAGCTTTCTTAATGTCCTCAGTAAGTAAATTGTTATGGTCTAGATTTAATATTAAACCTTTTGTTAAGAACGTACTAATACTTAAAAATAATTCACAGATATTTTCAAAAATATCTTGGATCACATTGAGCGGTACAAAATATTTACACTGTAATTTTAAGAAAAAAAGTGCTATGTCCTTTTCAATATTTTTTTGTAATTCATGAAATACGTTATCATTATCTATCGAGCAACTGTCATTAAAAATCTCACTGTTACAAAACATACTACTCGTATCTGCAGTATTTTCTGATAATTCAGCAGCATCACCAAAATTATGAGTATCTTCCCTTTGACTGTTTGATAATAAATTATAATGTGTTCTAGTAATGTGTGAACGAAATGTAGAACTATTTTTGTAAAATTTTTCGGAACACTTATTTATTGGACATTGCATTTTTTCTCCATTATTGATATGCGTACACATATGCTTTACTAACATGTTTATAGAAAGGAAGGTTAATTTGCAATATTTGCAAGCAAAAATATTACTTGTGTTCATATATTTTTTGTGGCTCGCAGGACCACTATGTATACGTAGTGTATGAGATTTATAGCTATAATATTTACGAAACTGTTTTTGACAATTAGGAAAATGACATGTAAATACAAAATTGGGTACATTTCTGTGCTTGTAACTATGCTTATAATACAGTATTGGAGTTCGATATGATATCGCACAAATTCTGCAATGCATACCATTGATTATGAGTTTCAAGATCTGAAACAATATAAATTATAAATATGTATATATTGTATTTATAGAAATGAGTTAAGTAATGTTCAATAGTAAAAAAAATACAAAATAAATTTTAAAAAAACTATTAGTAGTCGTGATTCATATATGAACAATTGTAGAATTTTAGGTTAAGTTCTACAGTAAAATCTGGTAACACAATTATTTAAATGCAATAATATTTTGTTAGTAATCACTATCAAAATGTACTGTAGTTTAACAATTAATAAAACATATTAAACACTTACTTAAAGACTTTTAATATCAAGATGACACACGAACGTTCACAATCGTTGCACGCTTACTTGCTTCTGCGGAGTTGAATCTATCACAAATAGACAAATATTATGTATTTTTACATAACTTGTACATTTGGACGCATGCACCCCCTGGAATTTAAGAAATATTAGCATTTATTTAAAAAAAAATGACATAGATATTACAAAAATACTAATTTATTACTTTAAAACCAAGAATGTATTTTGTAAAGCACTAAAATAGTAAGGAGATAAAATTTTCAAATAAAATTGCAGGTTATGTTCGTACAGGTTTTTTAATTTTAATTACAGTAAAATCTGGTATGGTAACACTATTTAAATGCAATACTATTTTGTTAGTAATCACTATCATAATGGACTGTAGTTTAACAATTAATAAAACATAATAAACACTTACTTAAAGAGTTTTAGTATCGAGTTGAATCTATCACAATATTACATATATTATGTATTTTTACATAAATTTGTACATTTGGACGCATGCGCCCCCTGGAATTAAAGAAATATTACCATTTATTTAAAAAAAATAGTTATTACAAATACTAATTCATTATTTTAAAAGCAAGAATGTATTTTATGAAGCACAAATCACGAAAATAGTAAGTAGATAAAATTTTCAAATAAAATTATAGGTTATGTCCTTATAGGTTTTTGTAGGTTTTTTAATTTTAATTGAAGTAGTCACGGAAGTACCAATACAAAAAGAACATGTAAACTGCCAAACAAATGCCTTAATTAATATATATTATGAAAGGAACTTACTTTTTAAATTTTGTAGGTATTCGTTTTTGTAAAACAAAGCAGGCCACCAACTTGACTACACTCGTCAGACTACACAGGTTCTTACTTGCTTGATAGCGCTATTTCTCCCATATAGAAATATACGTATAAAATCTGTACTTTTACGTATGTTAGTATTAATTCTGTAAACTAAATGCAAATGTCACACTATTTTCATTATTTTTTCTATCTAATTATCATAATAATCATTTGCATAATGACGTTGCCGAATAACTTCTTGCAGTATTTCTAGTACTACGTTTATTACAGAATAGTTTGTATTGTACATAATGTACATATATAGGTACAGCTGCAGCAGATTCATGTTCAATACAGAATACAATTGTATACATGTATGTATCATTCTACATTTACGTAATTTTACAAAAAAAATGTAATTTACACCTATATTTACATAATATCTGTAAAAATATTACATAAAGTATGTGACTGGATGCACATAAATTATGTAGTTCTGGATTTATGCATTTTTGCATTAAAAATAATGTAATACTACGTAAATGTGAAACATACATAAATATTATTATAAAATTTTACATATATTTTATGGAATATTACATTTATTTTTTACAGTGTAATTATGTTTGCGTTGTCATTTAATCATTTATTTTCTATTTTTATACAACAATGTATTAAACCTGTAAGTATTTATTTTCATGACTTTGATGTTTCATTGCATAGGAGTTATATTTTATGTATATTAAATGAACTATTCCGTTATTGTAAGCGTTTTCCTAAAAACTCTTAAGCCTATTTGTTTACTGTTTTACACTATTCGTGACTATCATCAAGCTTCTTAAATATCTCTAATAATATTCATACAATGTTATATTTTATATAATAGGTGCTTTTTTGCAAGGTGTATGGGATATTAACATAGGAACTCAGTTTTTTACAGAGTGTTGTGCCCCGTTTTGACTGCGACAATATTTGTGGTATCAATAGAGAGATAAAAAAAAAAACTGCAATAAATTACACCAAATACTTGTAAATAATGTAATATTTTTACCCAATTAATTATTTAATCTATTCAATATGTGTGTGTGTGAGTGTGTGTGCGCGTGATAAAAATTTCTCCGACGATAACTCCAATAATACAATTCTAAAAATTATGATTGTTTAGTATTCCTCTTTTTACCTCTTGCTAAGAGAGGTATTGGATTCATGCTAAAATTCGCATATCCAGATTTTATTGAATAAGCACGATTTAAGGTCCGTAGAATCCGATTATAACATTTTTAAAATGATTGTGTGTGTGTGTGTGTGTATCAGGGTTGTTGCAATTTTGCCCGACCCAAAAAAACCCACCCGGGTTTTTTTTAAAAAAAAACACCTAAAAAAACCTAAAAAAAAACCATCTAAAAAACCCACTTTTATGAAATCTTATTTTATTAATTAAATATGGTACATACTTATATGGTACACACATATATACATAAATTTTTGTCACCGGCAACATTTTACAATCAATTTCATTTTGTGTACTTCGTGTTTGATCATTTTTAATATATTTTTCATTGCTGTGCGAACTTTGCACAGTGTTTCTTTTATATTTGAACAACTCCAATCCTGGTGTCAGTATTTTTATTATTTTTTGAGTTGTGTAACTTGTGTATTAAACATACTATTAGTTGTGACACTTGGATCTTATTCTTGTACACACTTGCATTTCACAGACTTGCAACTATTAATATTAATTCGTAATTTGTACGCATGTACACCCTCTAGTTAATTTATTATACATTATAGTCTTTAAAAAAATATTAATAATATTAATATCTATTATCTACTACGCCGACTGTCGGGATCGAACCCGGTTCCCCCAGGTTCGCGACCAGACACTTAGGCACGCGGCCACAGGACCCCACAGACGCCAAATATTTCCAATTTTAAATGGCACAAAAGTGACCCCTGTGGTGCATTCTCCACACCAGCTATGAGTGCCCGTGAGGTGACGCCTGGTAAGCGCCCACACGGTAAAATATATCATCATTACCGATGTCTACATGTGTTGTAGATACTGGCACACCCAGAAATGGATAATATGCCGTGATGATATATTTTTTTTATATTTTTACTACGCCGACTTGTGTATGTGTATTAAGATACTTTATAAAACTTTTTTTTTATAAAAAGTTAAAAATGATACATACTACATTTCGATGTTTGCCAATAAAACTCGCTTTTATTTAATAAAACCCACTTTTATTTAATAAAACCCGCTTTTATTTGATAAAACCCGGGTTTTTTTAATAAAACCCGGGTTTTATTAAAAAAACCCAGATGGGCTGGGTTTTTTATAAAAAACCCGGGTTTCTTTCAACCCTGAGTGTGTATGTATGGATGATGTTGGAGGGACGATTCCTCAAAAACTATAAGACTTAAAAAATATTTAACTGCAGTTTTCTCAATCTGACATTCCTGGGAGAGTTTTTTTTATTAGATATTGAAGAACATAAAATTCACCATCTAATACACTTAAAATATTTATTATATCTTGTATAGATTTAGAGATAAAGACACTATAATTTATAGAGTAAACTAATCCCAGAGGCTAAGGCACTAAGGAAACCAGTTGACAAATTCCAATGTTTATAACATAGTTTGTAAATGACACATGTCAGTGTCAAAAATCAACAGTTTTAGTGACATTCTGATAGCTTTTTCTGGGAAGTATAATTTATATTTCTTATTGTTTTATTAATTAAATATTTGAAATTATAGGTAAAATTGTGGTAAAATGCATATATCCATCAGAAATACCGCCAATCTGGTTAATGAATTGGAACAATCTCTGACATTCAGAAACTTCCATATACAATAAAAACAATATTTGGGTAGAGTTCTGTAATATTTTGTTTAAAACGACGGTTCGAAAGCGAAGTGCAATACAATACTTATATAGCCTAATATGGAAATAGCGAGAGGTCTTGTGCTGGCCCCAACAGATTTTTACCTCCCGCTACCCTTGGTAAGGGAGGTATAGGGATCACGTTTTAAGTTCCCTAGAATCCATTTTTAACATTTTCACGATGATGTCTGTATGTGTGTATGTGTGTATGTGTGTGTGTATGTGTGTGTGTATGTGTATGTATGTGTGTATGTGTAGGGATTTTGTCTTCACTCTAACTCAAATACTATCATTCAGAAAATTCTGAAACCTTGTATTTCCATCCCATTCTAATATGAATAGAAGCCATTAGATTTTGGTGTAAATCGGATAACCGGAAATGGCACTTTACCTGAAGCTCATAATGGTTTTTCTTCAAAAAATACCATTAAATGCCATTTTTTCGCATTTTATGTCTTATGAAAATTAAAGATTATTGAATTTTCTACTGGAATACATTAATACTTTTTCTATATATTTTACACATAAATTTAAAAATAATTTTTTTTATTAGTCGCGAAGCCTAAGAGAAACACAATAATTCGTTTGTTACACAGTTCATATTTCAAATGAATGTAACTGACAGTTAATGTCACTGTCAAAAAACTAATCACTTCAAATTAATAATAGTGACATTTTAAAAAGAAAATAGTAAATAAAGCAATAGTTTTCTGCAATGGAACAGTTTGCAGCGGTAGTAAATACGTAAGTATATATTTAAATTAATAAAAATTCAATAGCGGGAGGTTTTGTGTTGGCCACATCAGATTTTTTTTATCACATTTAGGGCCAGTTCTACAATGCTGGTATAATTCGTGGTATAGCTATTCCATGGATAAATAATTCTTTAATTTTATACTCCGAATATAATTGTAAATGTTTTACAAGATATATTTATTCTTTGGTTTGTTATTCCTGGTTTATGCTATAATACTGCAACGTTGGCTATACTGGTACTTGTAAAATTGTAGTTTAACCTAAGATTTTTAAGATCAAACGTCAATCTGTTTATGTAAACATAATTTTAAATATTAAATACTTTCTGCGGTAATAATTCTAAATAGTTCTGCATCATTTCCACCAAGTGACTGTATTTTCACGTGTGTACAATCCAAGGCACCTATAACATTAGGAAATCGTGCTATTTGATAAAACCGTAGAACAGTCCGTTCTTTCTCTTCTTGTGTTCTAGGTAAATAAATGTATCGTTCTGCTTGTAATGCAAGTGCCTTAGATACAGTTCTTACAATCATACACGCTGAAGTTTTGCTAACTCCGCAACTGCAATAAGCATTGAGCCTACATCGTAAAATCTAAGTGCAAGAAGAATTTTTGTTACGGGAGATATGGAATGATTTCTACAAAAAATAAAAACTTGCCAGGGATTAAAAATATAATTAAAATAATACATACTTGTCGGTAGGAGACTCGATAAGATGCTCAATTTCAATTAACAAACGCAAAACTGTTGGTTTTTGTAATCTGAACCTAATAAAAAATTGTCCGTTATCTAGATCATCGAAATAATTGTATCGTTCACCATACACTTTAGCTCTTCTTGGTCTCGCTAAGTAATTAACTATTTATTCATCATCATCTGATTCAAATACACGCAGATTATAAATATTATTATAAGCCATTACTAAAACTGCTCAAATATAATAAATAATTAAATAATGCTAATTATTTGCGAACAATATAATCTGACATTCCAATTTATCTATGGAATAACTTTTTATTCGGTTGATTTACCAGCGAATAAATTAACCCCTTGTTTATACTAACGAATAGTCTCAAATAAACTTGTAGAATCAAGATTTGAAATTTATACCAAGAATAAACTTATTCCTCAGATAAATAGGCATTGTAGAACCGGCCCTTAGATGTATAATTTGTCTATGGTCATTTGTTTCAAATAGCAAAAATGCAACAATCATTAAATTTATAGGTTAGAAATAAATCATCTAAAACACGTTGTATACATACATTTCCATACGTAATATAACAAGTGATATGATTATTATCGATGATATTTTCGAGGGGAACCGAGTAACAGATTTCACGTGTCCGAAGGACGAATGAAATATGCTGCTTCGGATCACAAGCAATATCTTCGATTATTGATTATATCACAAGTTTATATTTAATGAGAGAATATAATGAATTTTTGTTAAAATTAACTGTCAATGTTGGATCGAGGGTTGAATCTAATAATCCCTTAGTAACGAATATAAATAAGGTGATAATTTCTTTGTTTTTTATCATCGCTGTGCTAGACATGTAACTAAGGAGATTCTGAATACTGATCGGCGGAAAACATATCACGTGACTAATGAATTATATTCTCAAAGTTATTAACCCAATTTCGTATTAATGGTTTTATTATATGTATGTACATAATTAAAATGTTTAATGTTTGACATATGATCTCCATCTCGATCTCTTCTATTCCCGTCCCAACCTTTGTATGTCTATGAATATTCAAAGCAATGTCAATTCCCGTGAAGATGGATTAGGTCTTCGTGGCGTGCAGGGCGCCGGAAAAATGTGTAGTGTAAACCATTCCCTAGAGGCTGAACACTACACTGCCAAGCCTCATCTGAAATGTAAATCATACAGCAGCCAATTTGCATCTCCCAAGCCTTTGTCATCCGCTAAATTAATTAGTTTCTTTTCACACACCCTCTGCCGAATGTTTACGCAAATTTACCCAAGATGGGGGATGGATTTCACGGAAATACAATTAATTTGGGCCCGGGAACTCTATTCAATGAGGTAGGAATATAAATATGTTAAAATGTTTTTGTTTGTTTTCGTTTTTATTTTGCGAATATTGAAAAGACTGAATAAATGTATCATAATAACTATATAAAAACACTTTGATGACAATATATTTTACCGTGTGGGCGCTTATCAGGCGTCACCTCACGGGCACTCATAGCTGGTGTTGAGAGTGCACCACATGGGTCACATTTGTGCCATTTAAAATTGGAAATATTTGGCGTCTGTTGGGATCGAACCTGGTTCCCCCAGGTTCGCGACCAGACACTCAGGCACGCGGCCACGGAACGAATTTATAACTTATAATTTAGATTTTATAGATATTTATACACCAAGTGAGCTAATACAGGGTGGGGCTGAATGACCTCCCTGATTTGAAGGATTAATTGTAAGAAAACGGCTCAAGATACATAAAAAAGGTTTTTATTGCTCAAAAGTACATATAATGCCGTTTTATTTTCACGATGTTTGGAAAATGATATCGTCTAAATGGCGGCCATGGCGAGTAATGCACATATTGTGCCTTTCGACGAAGCGCATTTTCATCTTTGTGGCATAGTAAATAAATAAAATTTTCGTTACTGGGCATCTGAGAACCCTCGTGTACTGCATCAAAGACCTCTTCACAGCCCCAAAGTAACAGTTTGGTGCGCTGTGTCCTCTATACGCATTATTGGGCCTTATTTTTTGAATCCGAAGGATTAACTGTTCTGTTACCGTCAATTCGGCTCAGTATTGTGACATGGAGAACTTTTTGCCCCCAAAATGGAAGAGTATGGCGAGGAATACGACACAGAAGCCTTCTGGTTTCAGTCACGGCCCATACTGCCCGTCGATCTCGCGAAATTCTGCAAGAGCTCTTTCCTGGTCGCCTGATCTCTCACCGGGAGGATGTTCGACTTTTTTCTGTGGAGAAATGTCAAAGCTGTAGCTTGAAGCTCTGAAGGAGGCGATTGAGGACGTCATCGCTGGAATTTCGCAAAATATACTGGGAAGAGTACCCGAAAACTTCTTTGAAAGGCTCAATATGTGTATTGCTCGCAAAGGCCGCCACTTGCACGATATCATTTTCCAAACATCGTGAAAATAAAACGGCATTATATGTACTTTTGAGGAATAAAAACCTTTTTTATTTATCTTGAACCGTTTTCTTGCAATTAACCCTTCAAATCAGGGAGGTCATTCTGCCCCACCCTGTATAATGTGTATTCATGAGAATATAGTTTAGCTCACGAGCCCTTAAGGGCGAGTGGGTTAAATTCTTCGAGTGAATAAACATTCTTAGCTCATCTTTATACAATTTTGACGAAATAATAATAAAAACCATTATAATATTTCATTTTGACAAAATAGAAAACGAATTAGTAGGCTGTGCATGACAATCGTCGATGATAGACGTCAATTCATGGCTGATAATATCTAATAAATAATGTGGTGAGTGTTATTTTCGTGCCTGATGTTATTTATTATTTCCTGAATTTGCAAAACTAAGCATTATTTCATTTTACAAAGAAACAATGAAATATTTAAGAAAATATATCATGCTATATATCATTAGAACAACAAAATGTCTGTAATATTAATAATAATTGGCGATAATTTATGTTAGTTATTATTTGTATCATATATTAACTGAATAAAATGAAATTAAAGCGGGTGGGCGAACTGATGTGGGCAGAGGCTGGTACATTTTTTACGTTTGTTTTTTTTTCTGTCCTGAATCACCCTGTATAACAAAATGTAATGTAAAGAAAGGAAATTTATATAAATTAAAAATGATATGCATATTATTATCATTTGCGTCAGACTGTTAAATTTATTGCTTACAAGAAAAGCAATATTATAAACAAATTATATTTGCAATTATTTGTTAACCTTAATTATAACTAAACCCATAAATAACAATTATGAAAACAGCATAAATAAATTATCCCTTAAATTGACAATAAGGAAACATATTTCTGCCTTTTGTAATTAACTAACTGATTTCTTTTTGTTGTTCGTATTTCGTGGGCAGAAAACTTGTATAGGTATTACTGGGGAGGCAGACTGGTACTTTCACTTTGCGAAAATTGTATATTTGCAGAATAATTGACGAAGATTATGTGATATTGCTATGTGTGGATAATTTTTAATTATAGGAAGTCTTTTATGAAATTACTTACGACCACTTGCGCAAAACAAATATGTAATATACGCGTTTCCATTTATCAATTAATTTAGATTTCCACACTCATTACTGAATGAATTATTCAATTTATATTTCATAATAATATATTGCAGAGTTGGAAAAATTCATGATTTTTTGTTTTTTTTTTTATTTTTAAAGATCTAGTGGTGTTATTGTACTTTATTAATTGTTTTAAAAGCAATATAAATATTTTATTTCATAAACGAAAACGAAATCTGCAATAAATCCCAAAAGATGCATTTGAATTATTGCATAAATTTAGTATATAACGTACGCGCGCGTGTCTTTTTAAACAATACATACCTAAATAAAATAGGTCGAAACATGTAATCAGTAATCTGTTAGAATTCGAATACAGTCCATATTTTTGTTGTTATTTATACTTTTGTAGTAAATAAATTCATTTTTATTACAATTTGAATCTTTTTTCATCTGTGATAAAAATCAGTGATTTTTAAAAAAAAAATCAGTTGATTTAAATCTTGATTTAAATCAAATGATTTATATCAGGCCAACTCTGATATATTGTAAATTTTTTTTTACTTCTGTTAAAAAAGTACATTTTTTCATTAAAATAGATTTATAAAGTATGTCTTATTTCACGAATAGCCTGCTACTCGTTCGGTCAAACTTTCCTATTCGCGAAATAAGACTACTTTTTACTCTTGTTGCATAAATAACTATTTCTACATAGCAACAAGGTTTAAATGTATTTGAAATAGATATTTATGCAACAAGTGTGTAAAGTAGTACTTTTTTGGTCTAATGTGAGCCGAATGCGGAAATTAGCACGACTCGACATTTGATTGACAGCCTGTCCCATTTAAAATGAAACATAGGGAATGAATTTGACTGAATTTAAATAGTATAAGAAATTGTAAGAAATTTAGACGTCAGAAAATCTCTCGGGCACAAGGCGCACACATTATTTTTCTTATAACTACATTTAATTTAGAAAGCAGGTATAATTATTTAAACAAAATTAACCTCTAATGAAGTCTTATCAAATGTCAAATTCGTTCCCTATGTTTCATTTTAAATGGAACAGACTATAGTGACTGTATATACATAGTGTGGCCAAACGCCGGCATATTTTGCCAAAATGCGCGGGAAATTTGAATTGATATGATGTGATAACTAAAGAAAATTCGATAAACAATTAGTGAAAGAGCATATTAAATGGAAACAAAATATTTATTTTCATTTTAAATTCTTTCGAAGAACTGTTTGCATAACCAACCGCCACGCAACCAGGTATCTAAAATATATACCTTAATATTAGACATTTTCAGTAATTTTGAAGTTAACCTAAAAAATATGTATATATTACTTTGAGTTACACGTGAAATTTAATTATTTGCACTATCTAAATTATAAATATAATATAATTACTTTCAATTCACTTATAATTCACGAAACAAATCTGAAAATGTCACTTTGTCGGCATAATACCCGCCATATTTAGCCAAATTCGCACCGACCAATCAAAATTGATCCACCTATTGGCCACACTCTGTATATACAGTCATTATAGGACAAATACATTGCTGTCAATCTAATGTCAAGTGGTAACCATGGATATGACAAACCCAATGTTTCACGTTAAAAAATACTCACGGATAGAATAAAAAGATTTAAAAAAATTATATTTATTTTTAGAAGCTTAAAGGAGTGGCTGAAATTTAGTGTCTATTATAATCTCAGAAATTTATGTCCAAAATTAAGAACACCACAAATAAACAAGTGTCTTGTCTAGTTTTTTATGTTATTTTAAATCTCGCCTACTAATCGTGTATAATGACTAACATCTCTAAATTTATTGCAACTTCTTCCGGAAATTCCAATCATGTCCTATGTAACCAGTTTCAATTCAACCAGTTTTTATCCTAACCTAACGGGCCTGAACTCTTGTCCACCCTCAAGGTCGAACAAATGCACAGCGGGAGGGTCCAAGCCGCCTTGTTATTATTCCTTCATAGTCCTTTGAAAAAAAGACGACCGTTGATTCATAGCACCCTTTGTTTTTGGAGAATCTATTATTTGTACCGTGACAACGAAGTTTTTTTGTTTTAATAGGGTGAGAGAAAGGTTTATGTGTTGTTCTTTGCAGACATATTTCAAAGATGTAAATTAGAGAGTATGGTTATTTTGGTACGGGTATCAAAATAGTTTAATATAGTAATACGAGTATGGTTCGTCTACAAATTAGAAGTTGCCGTTTAAATTATTTTCTCTGTTTTCGACGAGATTTTGGAATAAAGCCTGAAATACATTATATTTTGATTTTTCGTACCTCCATCCAATTTGACTATACTTGTCGTCAAATAATTATGGACTGGAGATTTCTACAATGATGCCAATTTTTTTAAGTGTCTACCTGTACAAATATCTGTAATCTGTCAATGTCATTTTATATTTCGACATTTTCGTTAGTACTTGCGTGCGCTTTTTATTCCCAATCTTCTAAATCGCATTATATTTAGACTTTTGAAAAGAAAATGAGTGAAACTCATGAATTAAATAGTCCTGGTTCTTATAAAAAACGTTTAGGAAAATAAGATTTAAACGGGCAGGCAAAAACAATTTAAAAAAATTATAATTTATTAATGATATAAATTAATAATATACCTATAAGTTTAAAGTAAGCCCATTTCTATACTTTATAATTTCTATACTTTATAATTTATTAAATAACAAGAAAACTTTGGATTTGACTGCAGAAGCATGTTGTGTTGGCAGATTTACTGTTCACCTAATAAGCAATTATTCTTACCTTTTATTTAGATTTCATTGGTTATCGTGTTTTAAGGCAAACGCGACCTTAGCTTGATGTATGGAAACTTTCGTCAAAATATAAATATAAATTTTCCACAGAGACAATTTTTATATTACTTATTACTGTCTTACCTTACTTATTTGTTATAATATTTTCTTCATTTACGATGTATTAAAAAATTTATTAAGTTTTAAATGTATTATATGACATTTGCGTTCATTCCTGGTCATGTCAAGTTACAAGCGGCAACACCGCTGGGCAAGGGACAGGGTGCGGAAAGGGATAAAAGTTGAACATCAGTGCATAATCATTTGACGGCGCGTATAGCATTACAGAACTCAAAATCGTCCAGAAATGCGCTGTTGGCATTACTGTTCTGGTGATATGTCAATTAAAGATTATTTTCAACACAAACATTAGCAAAATGTTTTCAAATTTTAGGGCTAAATCTTTAATTATTGTAACTTAAATAACTAAATTTTGTCATAAAAATTATAATATGCTGTCATCTCGTATAAATTAATTATAAGTTCCAAATTTAGGACTAGTTTGTTTTGTAACTACAAACTACAACTAACTTCACGTGAGTTTCCGCCATCCGTCATTGAAAATATGCGAAAGTATATAAAATATATATTACTAATGTTTGTATGATATATTTTCAATAAATATAAAATAATTACGTATTTTAAGCTCAAATATACCATTATAATTAAACTTGCAATGCAAAACCGATAAAAATATATGCTCATTTTTTTAAGTTATGAAAAATAGAACAGTGTAAAGAAATATACGAAGAACGTATGGAGAAGTCGGCACAAAAAATCTTGTGTATCACACACCCAGAAACTGTTTTGCGAGATCTCGTAATTTGCAAAATAAACTCCCTCTCGCAAATGTTCAGTTTCTGGCCTAGTGATACAAATAACTATTTTGGCTAAAATCTAGTTTCTAAATTTTATGTCAAACAACGTGGATATAGTAGGCTTTTTACATGTATCAGTTGTTTAGTTTAAACGACGCCATATTAACTTGGTTAAAATCTAGTAAGCTTTCTAGCCGAAAAAAGATTCTAGATTCTAGTATCAAATTTAGCCAAAAAAGTACAACGTATTTAGGCTTAAGAATGACGTCTTGCATGCTGTTCACTTCCTCGTACGTAGTAAAGGAAGTATTGTAATCGCGAAAAATTTCGGTATTCAGATTTCAGCGGAAATATCCATTTTGACCATCCCTGAATCCAGTTTGACTAATTTCGTCATAACATTTGTACGGTCGTATCTAGCATAACTCAAAATCGGTAAACTTGTTGAAATTTTGTATTTAGGACTGATATAATTATTTAGTTGTGCAAATCACTTTTTGGGCATTACAAAACTTCCGGAAGTGATACTTTACTTGAATCCTATAACAGATTTTAATTAAAAACTATATTAAAATATCAACTAAAACTTTTCAAATTTGGTATATGACTTTTATATCAATGGGATAACAATAGATTTTGATTAAATTGGGGAAGCTGTTAACAGTTTTTCTTGAAAAAAAATCTGATGTGGCCGACACAAAACCTCCCGCTATTTAATTTTTATTAATTTAAATACATACCTACCTACGTATTTACAAACGCTGCAAACTGTTCCATTGCAAAAAACTATTGCTTTATTTACTATTTTCTTTTTAAAATGTCACTATTATTAATTTGAAGTGATAAGTTTTCTGGCAGTGACATTTACTATCAGTTATATTCATTTGAAAAATGAACTGTGTAACAAAGGAATAGTTTTTATCTTAGGCTTCGCGACTACTAAAAAAAATTATTTTTAAATTTATCTGTAAAATATATATAAAAAGAATTAATGTATTCCTGTAGAAAATTCAATAATCTTTAAGTTTCATAAGACATAAAATGCGAAAAAATGGCATTTAATGATATTTTTTGAAGAAAAACCATTATGAGCTTCAGGTAAAGTGCCATTTCCGGTTATCCGATTTACACCAAAATCTAATGGCTTCTTTTCATATTAGAATAGGATAGAAATGCAAGGTTTCAGAATTTTCTGAATGATAGTATTTGAGTTAGAGCGAAGGCAAAATCCATACACACACAAACACACATACAGACATCATCATGACAATGTTAAAAATGGATTCTAGGGACCTTAAAACGTGGTCATTTACTAAAATCTCGATATGAGATTTTTAGCACCATCCCTATACCTCCCTTACCAAGGGTGGCGGGAGGTAAAAATGGTTTTATTTTGATTTTAGGAGTTAATGCTTCAAATAAAAGTTTTAGAGAATTGTATTCTGCATCTAACACATCAAGTATTATTAATTTAGCAATTTGTGTAAGCGAAACATGTAAATTTAAAATTTATATACTTTTTACCTCCCGCTACCCTTGGTAAGGGAGGTATAGGGATCGTGCTAAAAATCACTTATCGAGATTTTAGTAAATGACCACGTTTTAAGGTCCCTAGAATCCAAATTTAACATTTTCACAATGATGTCTGTATGTGTGTATGTGTGTGTGTGTGTATGTGTGTGTGTATGTATGTATGTGTGTGTGTGTGTATGTGTAGGGATTTTGTCTTCGCTCTAACTCAAATACTATCATTCAAAAAATTATGAAACCTTGTATTTATACCCTATTCTAATATGAAAAGAAGCCATTAGATTTTGGTGGAAATCGGATAACCGGAAATGGCACTTTACCTGAAGCTCATAATGGTTTTTCTTCAAAAAATACCATTAAATGCCATATTTTCGCATTTTATTTCTTATGAAAATTAAAGATTATTGAATTTTGTACAGAAATGCATTAATACTTTTTCTATATGTTTTACAGATAAATTTAAAAATAATTTTTTTTATTAGTCGCGAAGCCTAAGACAAACACAATAATTCGTTTGTTACACAGTTCATATTTCAAATGAATGTAACTGGCAGTAAATGTCACTGTCAAAAAACTAATCACTTCAAATTAATAATAGTGACATTTTAAAAAGAAAATAGTAAATAAATCAATAGTTTTATGCAGTGGAACAGTTTGCAGCGTTAGTAAATACGTAAGTATGTATTTAAATTAATAAAAATGGATAGGGATATGTGTGGAAGGATGATTGTTGCGTAACTATTATTGTGGTCCAGATGCGGTTATTCGCTACCGAAAATCAATCACTTTAATATGTTCTTATGTATGAATGCTATGATGATTGTGGACTAGGCGAAAGAAGAATGTTGTTAAAGAGTGAAGTGAGTTAGCTGAGCTCTTACTCTTATCCCTTTTCTTATTGTTACTATTGTTTCCGGGTTTTTGCTAACCCACTAAGTGGGAAACGCGTGATTTTATGTATGTATGTAAAAATTAAATAGCGGGAGGTTTTGTGTTGGCCACATCAGATTTTTTGTTTTTGTAATTAAGTTTGCTATTGTTTAGAAAAAAAAGAAAATTAATGTGCACCTCCGTTTGTGATCCAAATTCTCAGGTTTTGAAATTAAAATTAATATTTAAATAAATATAAATATATCATCACGGCATATTACCCATTTCTGGGTGTGCCATTATCTACACATATGTAGACATCGGTAATGATGACGATATATTTTACCGTGTGGGCGCTTACCAGGCGTCACCTCACGGGCACTCATAGCTGGTGTGGAGAGTGCACCACAGGGGTCACTTTTGTGCCATTTAAAATTGGAAATATTTGGCGCCGGTTGGGGTCCCGTGGCCGCGTGCCTGAGTGTCTAGTCGCGAACCTGGGGGAACCGGGTTCGATCCCAAATTAATATTTTATATTGTAATTATTAAAAAATATGTAGGTATAGTTTATAGGCGTACAAAGAAGTCATGTGGTATCCACATCCAATTTTTTCGATTGGTATTACTACATTAAATACACAAATTGGAAACTATTTTTATAAAGAAATAATGTACATATAAATGAACGCCGAAACAGATAGCTATAACCACGGTTATAACCGTCTTTCTTCCATATAAATAAGAAACATAATACTTGTTAATTGTCGCATAAAAGAAACTATCTCTAATGATGGTCGCTATTTTGAATTCATAGCAAAAACATATTCCGTGGTAATAAAAAGGATTTTATATCGTTCAATTTAAATATCTTAGGAACTATTTTCCTGCTTAAACGACACGCATTTGTTTCTTGGAACACCAGTGCTTGAGTTTGCATAATGGCGCACGTTCTAACTTAGATTCGTATTAAGAATTGCCTACTTGCATACTATTATAGTTCAGAATATTTTACAGTTATAGACCATCAAGAAGTAAAGTCTTTTCTTTGTAAATAAAATACCAACTTTGTAGTCGAAGCTTTAAATTTCAGAGATATCTGAAGTACCTCTTTATATTTTAAGGTTATTTACTCTTCAAAAAGTGTTCTGTAGGAAACAATAACGATAAATGTAAAATTTTCCTTTATTAATATTCTTATATTTGTTTAAAAACATATTAAGCTTTTCGTTTTCTAGAGGTGGTGTCACTGCTTTCAAACTAGACAGATGAATGACACATAACCTCAAATTGCTATCAGTCAACAATGAATTTTCATTTGTGAAGTTAGCGGGAAACGCTACGTGCCGTCAAATAAATATGGACTGGAGGTTCCTACACTGTCGCCAATTCCAATGGTCATGTTAAAAATGCTAAGTTATGAAGAAGCGGCAACACCGCAGAGCAAGGGACAGGGTGGCAAGAAGGGAAAAAAACTGAGCATCAGTCCATATTAATTTGACGGCGAGTATAATAAAAACACAAGTAATATTTTTGACAAATCACATTTTTATTATAAAATTACTTCAATAGAAAAAATAGTAGGTATAAAAAACTCTGTCGTGGCCAGCACAATACCTCTCGCCCTTTCCATTTTGTTACATAGGTAAGTATCGAGTTTAACATTTCTTGTACACACAAATAATTCTAATTATATCTTTTCTTTCTTTCTATAAGGAATCTTGTCCTACTCTTCTACAATGTTCAAGATGGTATGTACATGTATGTACTATTACTAATAATATACGTTCCAACATACAATTTTAAATTTTAATTAATAATTCAATAAGAAATATTAAATGTACCTACTTTCCAGAAAAAAACTTTCAATAATGTCAGTAAAAGTGTTGATTTTTGACACAAACATTTGAATTTATTTTTATCTCTAAATCTATAGAAGATATAATAAAAATCTAAATTTTATTAGAACAAGAATTTTATGTGGACGAGAAGAACGAAGTATGTGTGTACAGGAATGTATAGCGAAAGATGATTTTTGTGTAACTATTATTGTGGTCCGGATGCGGTTATTCGCTACCGAAAATCGGTCACTTTAATATGCTATTATGTATGAATACGTTTATGAATGTGGCTGGGGTGAAAGAAGTGTGCATGGACAGGAATGTGTGGCGAAGGATGATTGATGCGTAACTATTATTGTGGTCCAGGTGCGGTTATTCGCTACCAAAAATCGGTCACTTTAATATTGTCGTTGTATGAATGTTATGATGATTTTGGACAAGGCGAAAGAAGAATGTTATTAAAGAGTTAAGTGATTCAGTGGAGCTTTTACTTTCATCCCTTTTCTTATTGTTTTCGGGTTTTTGCTAACCCACTAAGTGGGAAACGCGTGATTTTATGTATATATGTATGTATGCAATATTTGTAATAACTAAAATTTTCAAAAAATAATATTTAGATTTTTTTTAAGAAACTACTACTTCCGGTTGTCCAATTGTTATCAAAACCTTTTCAACGTCCGTCCAACATACACACACACACACACACACACAACACACATACACACACACACACGAGATATTATCGTAATTTTGGTATAATCGGATTCTAGGGACCTTAAAACGTGCTTATTCACTAAAATCGGGAATTGAGATTTTTAGCATGAACGCAATACCTCTCTTGATTTCTACTCGTATATTTCTTTTGGCACATAGTTCCCTTTACGCTTAAATACTTCAATTTAATTATATTATGAGGTCCAGTATAATTTAAAAATATAATCTCCCGATTTTATGATAATCCTTTATATTATTAAAATTAGCAAAAAATCCTAATTAAAACCGTCTAATGCACACACAACCCTATCCTAGCAGTAGTAATAATATCCTTGCAGTCCTGTGAAATTCGCAGGAAACAATTTAAACAGGACTTGAAATCCCATTAAAAACAAGGCTAACGACATACTCGCAGGACCAGAGGAATAAAAACACAAATTCTAATTACACGATGACGACGCCACTGGAAATGCCGGGAATTTCTATGCAATGCACTGGCGTTCGTTAACTGGGGCACTCTATAAAAACGTGATTGTGGCGGGAATATTAGATTAGATTGTGCAAGAGATTAGATTTCTTTTAATAGTTAGCGGAAATTTTGGATTTTCTGTGTATTTCACAGTTATAATGCAATAAAGGAAAACAACAGATGCTATATAAAAACAAAAACATAGTTAATAAGAAATATATAAACAAGCAATTAACAAATGATATTCAAAAGTGATTAATGCTATATAAATAAATTAATTAAATTTGCTAAGCCGTTGTCTACTTTTTTATGGGCATAGGAAGTACAAAAGTAACATATTATTAATTATACAACAAAAGTTTTATTGACAACTGACACGACCTGTGGTAAAAGCACCCGAGTTTGATTTAGTACTCTTAACTGTCATTGGTATTCTGCAGGCATGTTGAGAAATTTTGCAAATATAACACATTTGTGTAAAATTACTATACCTATAAAAAAAAAATCTGTTGTGGCCAGCACAAGACCTCTCGCCATTTCCATATTAGGCTATAGGTATAAGTATTGTATTGCACTTCGCTTTCGAACCGTTGTTTTATAACAAAATATTACAGAACTTTATACAAATATTGTTTTTTATTGTATTTAACATGTCTTCTGCACACATATAATTCTAATTATATCTATTTTTCATTGTATGAGGAAGTTTCTAAATGTCGGAGATTCTTCCAATTCATTAACCAGATTGGCGGTATTTCTGATGGATGCATTTTACCACAATTTTACCTATAATTTCAAATGTTTAATTAATAAAACAATAAGATTAAATATACTTCCCAGAAAAAGCTGTCAGAATGTCACTAAAACTGTTGATTTTTGACACTGTGTCATTTACAAATTATGTTATAAACATTGGAATTAGTCAACTGGTTTCCTTAGCGTCTGCGATTAGATTACTCTATATATTATAGTGTCTTTATATCTCTAAATCTATAAAGGACATAATAAAAACTTTCAAAAAATTATATTTAGAAGAATTTTTCTAAGAAACTACTATTTCCGGTTGTTCAATTATTACCAAAACCATTTCAGCTCTTCCCAGGAATGTCAGATTGAGGAATCCATAGTTAAACAGTTCTTAAGTCTTATAGTTTTTGATGAATCGTCCCTCCAACATCCGTACATACACACACACACACACACACACACACACACACACACACACAGACGTAATTTTAAAAGTATTATAATCGGATTCTAGAGACCTTAAATCGTACTAATTCAATAAAATCTGGATATGTAAACTTTAGCATGATTCCAAAAATATTTCAATGCAGTTTCCTCAATCTGACATTCCTGGGAAGAGCTGACTAGATTTTGGTAACAATTGGAGACCCGGAAGTAATAGTTTCTTTTAAAAAAATCTTCTAAATATAATTTTTAAAAATTTTTTTGTTACAAATATTGAAGAATATAAAAATCTCTATCCGATACATTTAAAAATTTTATTATATCTTCCATGGAGTTAAAGATACAGACATATAAATATATAAAATAATAAGTTGTAAATGTATCTTGCAGCCCATGGAAAACAAATGGAAAAATTAAAATGTTTGTTAATTGACAGATGAATGTGAGTATCAAAAACCCAGAGACATTACTGAAGACTTTTTTTGGGAAGTACATTTAATATTTCTTACTTTATTATTAATTAAATATTTATAATTATAGATACATAATTATATATACCCTTCAGAAATACCGCTAATCTCATCAATGAATTGTAAGAATCTCGAACATTAGAAGAATAAAAGTGAATAGAATGAATTAAAAAATATATAAAGAAGCTATGTATTTTTGTGTGTATCAGATATGACAAATATGTACAATACTTATACAGCCTAAAATAGAAATGGCGAGAGGTCTTGTGCTGGCCACAACAGATTTTTTTAATTAGACAAGAATGAAATAAACGCACAACACATAACCATGTGATTTGTAGGAGAAGCAAGACCTTTTCTTTCATATATTTGCGCTGTTTACAAACTGGTGCACTAAAATCGGCTTCTGATAAAATTGAGATTGCCATCCAAGAATATAATGCATTAAAAACTTTATTTTGAATATTTTATTGATTTTTAATTCGAAGTACAAACCCATTATTTCGCCCGCCAAAGATTAATTTTGTACTGATTTTACTAGTGATAACTACAAAATTGTCACGAAAGATAATTATGGAAACCGATAGTTCTCTTCATGACGTAAAAGTATACCAAATCATTTTTTTATATAACATGTTTTTGTATTTTTAATATATTTCATTTATTCTCTTTTATAAAAGATTAAAAAATTAGTAGACCGACCTAGTTATGTAAAATAATAATAATACATACGTGTATATGTACAATGGAATATACAATTCAATAAATGCTAATAATTATGTATGACTTAAACAAGCATTTAGTAACCAACTACTATAGTTAATAGACCGATTTTCTAACCCAGTAACCGCGAAATTATTTAATACATCATTAAATACAATAACATAATTGATTCTGAGAACAGTCTAACATCCTACATACATTCTTCTCTTGTAAACATGTATGTGACATATATTTTTATATATTCTACATAATTCCCACTCTTTAAAACAAAAAAACACTATATTTATAAACAAAAACAACTACTTATAATATAAACAACAAATTCTTGCACAGATGTTTCAAAGACTCCATTATTCATAATTCAAAATCGAAAAAGAGTTGAAACTTTTAAATGGGAAAGACACAAGTCAAAATTATTACGAAAATAATTTACAGTCGAAATACAAAGCATAGCAGAGTGCATTTTGTGTTGTATGATTGGTATTCTTTTTGCTTGAGGTTCGTCGTTCGCAAACCAGTTGTTCGGATGACAACTGGAATTTATCTCGGGCCTTAAAAGGGATACCGCAGGACCGTATTCAACAGAGAAAAAGCTAAAGTGTTTTAAAATTGAATTTATATTTTTATTTCATTCCGATATTATTTGTGGCAATGAGAAAATTTTAATTTGAAAATTTTAATTTGAAATTTTTTTGTCTAAAAAATAATTATTCTAATGCCCAGTTTTATAAAAGATGGATAAGTATATTACTAGCAAAGTAAAATTTATTCTCGAAGTAAAATAGTTTATTCCAGAGATTTTCGTTTTATAAAGCAAGAATAAAAATACTAGCTAAGTAAATCTATGGAATAAATTACTCCACTGATTTTTGAGGAAGTAAATTTTATTCTGTAGAAACCGAAAAGGATGGTTTTCTGTGAATTGCCAAATGGTATGTTCAGCAAATCTAAAAATAACGGATGTTGTTGCTAGATGGCCTGGTTCCGCACACGACAGCAACATATTTAACAATTCATTAATAAGAGCTAGGCTTGAAAACGGAGAATTTGGTAATTGCTACTTGTTAGGGGATAGTGGATACCTTTGTAAAAATTACTTATTACCACCTGTACAAAACCCAACTATTCCAAGCCAACATAAATACAATGTGTCATATAACAGTTTCATTTGAACACTATTCCGGGTACCTATCTGTGAAACTGCATTAAATTCTTTACAAATCTCATCCCATGCACTATTTTTGCTTTTGACGCTTGCTACGTCTGGCTGCTTGTTTTCAATAATACTAATATATTTTTTTTTATCTCTTAACATGTTCGCTTTATCTATTTCAGTATAATTCTTTCGACATTCTCTCTTTTTACCTTCCGTCACCTTTAGGTAAGGAAGGTATTGTCTTTGGTCAAAAAATTCGGTGGTGAGTTTTTAATGAATAAGCACGTTTTAGGGTCCCTACAATACAAATTTACTATTTTTAAGATGATGTCTGTATGTATGTATGTATGTATGTATGTATGTATGTGTGTGTGTGTGTGTGTGTGTGTGTGTGTGTGTGTGTGTGTGTCCGTGTGTGTCCGTGTCCGTGTGTGTGTGTGTGTGTGTCCGTGTGTGTGTGTGTCCGTGTGTGTGTGTCCGTGTGTGTGTGTGTGTCCGTGTGTGTGTGTGTGTATGTGTGTGTGTATATGTGTCCGTGTGTGACAAATTTTTCTCCGACGATAACTCCAATACTACAATTCTAAAAATTATAATTCTTTCGTATTCCTCTTCTGTACATCCATATGAAGAGTTGATTAGATTTTGGTTGTAATTGATCCACCGGAAGTACCCTTATTTGAAGTTTTTAACAGTTTTTCTTAAAAAAAACGCAGTTAAATATTATTTTTTAACATTTTATTATATATATTAAAAAAATACTCTTCTCTATACAGTTTGATTACACATTTTCTTTCATATTCAGTAGATGTAAATTTAAAGCATTATAAAGAAATTAATTTTCAAAAATTAGTCAGCTTTGCTATTTATCATGGAAACAGCTGACATAATTATTCAAAAAAATTTAATTGACACATGTCAGTTGCAAGTGCAAAACCAAATATGGAAAAAAGTATAGGATCTAAAATTGGTATGTCATAGTGTTGCTCGCAGAGAAAGGCCAAAGAGAAGATGGAAAGACATTACTTAGTGTAGTTTATGTTATAATTTTATTGGATATATAGAACCTTTTCAAATGAACTTTTGGTATGGAATTTGTAAAAAATAGTATGTGTTCGTGTTCGATTTTATATGATATTATATAGAATCTGTTCCAAGGACCTTTTGGTATGGGATTTGTACAAAATACATGGAATTGACGGAAGGTCTTGTGCTGGCCACAACAGATTTTTTCCATTTTTAATGAGAACTGACACTTTATGACACTTTATTTTGACGTTTGAATAATAATAAACGATGTCTCTGTTGGTAAATCACTAGAATAAAATATTTACTCTCCAGGTACTTATTTTACTCTGCAACTTATTTTATAAAACAGCCATTTTTATTTACTCATCGATTAAATTTACTTTCAAAGTAATAGCTCAGCAAGTTATTCGATGTTTATCAAACTGGGCATAACACAATTATCATTAAGTTGCTAAGTAACAAATACTTTTTGACAAATAATTAAAGATTAATTGTTTTAATTTGAAAATGGTGTTTACACGGTATGACAGTGAAAATAACGCTTCAATTAATAAAATACACACCGGTGTCCGCCAGCGCTTTTCTCGCTTTACGCCAAGCAGACAAAATATATTGGAAGAAGCATTGAATATGTGTCTGCTGTGGCGCCCTATCATACTTTGACTATCTTGGTTTTTCGATATGTCTTATAGTAACAGTTGGATAATAGGGCAGCTCATCAATGATCATACACATACTAACTTTTCCATAATATGTAAATTATAATTTTTTCACTTACATTGTAGCAGGTTCTTCCAGCTTCCACTAAGAGCCTTTATGCACTTATTAAACGTATTCTGTGCCATATTCTTCTTTTCCACCATTGCCAAATTGCCTTCCGAGTGGCTCCTAACCATCAGACTCCTTTTCCCCATTTGGGGACTTTTGGTGGTCCTCCTCAGGGAGTTGGTACACCTGGGTGGTGGCGGAATAGGATCAAGGTCCACTGTGACATCATCAGCAGGATCACGAAAGGATAAATAAGTAGAAGAAAGGGGAGAAATGGTAGCCAATGGAGGTGAGAGAATTGTTGGAGTGGGGAGAGATTTTCGGGTGCGCGAGCGTTTGTTTGGAGGGAGGGGAGGGGGGGCCGAAACAAATGGCGGCCATTTTCATCACGGGGGGACAGGGATACGTGATGAAATTTGGTGGAGGCACTTTGAATAGTTTTTATATCACTTGCTGCACTATGAAATGTTTATATTGTTAATGCACTATGTTTTACTATAGTTTAGGTATATTATAATTCATTATTACACATTGTTTTTGTTATATGTATATAGATTCTGTAAAATATATTGTTATATTATTTTTTTCATATTGTTAAGGTTTTCCCAAACGGTAACCCATCCAAGTAATAACCTTATTCATCTATGCCTATTTATAATGGGTTTATGTATGATAACAGTTAAAAGAATTAAATAACTTTGAACAAGCTCTTTTGAATCTGGGTTGTATGATAAGAAGAAGAAGGAATATGTCCGCTTAAAAAACATTTTCTCATTACATGCAATGCAAAACTATTGGGACAGACGTTAAATTAAATTTAACGTATATTTATGGAACTGGCTTATTATTTCCTGTTCTTCCATTTTTCACAGAATTTTTCTAGTCAGATATTTAAAATTTTGAAGTCTAGCATGCTCAAATTTCTTTACAATTCTGGTGGTATAGTTCTCGTCACAAAAAAATGAGTGAAGTCATAAACAGCTTAACCGCCCCTATTGGGCTTCCAAAATTAAAATGCGCCACTGGTGGCAGATTTCTGAACTGAGTGAAATGTACATGTACGAAGGTGGTTGTTTTATTCTGGGATTGTATTTACTTGTATACGAATTTTAATACGTTTTTATCTTCGGCTATTATTGTTTTATTCTTAGTAGTATCTGAATTACTGCTAACATTACAGGTAAGTTTTTGTTTTTTAAAAAATTAATGAACAAATTAGAAGATATTTATTTATGTGGCCACTATTTATTACTTGCTGGCCTTGCACCATATTTCTAGTTAATACACTACAATTCCCAAATCTACAAATAATATCTAAATCTAAGCAAAGAAAATTCTTCATTATGAAAGAAAAACAATTAAATTAAATAAAAGTAAAGCTATGTAGATAGAAATTAATATACGTATGTACAACTACGGCATTGAAATACAAGCTAAATAAAGGAAATCAAATATTTTTTTATTAAAAAAACCAATATACTGTTAATTAAAATATGACTAAAATACTCTTAACCTACACTACTTACTAAAATTAACCCTATTAACTAAAACTGTCACTAAATTGTTACTACAAGAAAGATCAAACTCAATTCTACCGAAATTAACATAAAAAACACTATACTAAATCCGAAATTAAATTAAAAACTACTAAAATTAGTCTCACACCAATTGTACTCTTATGGAAGCCAGCAAAAAATGTATCATTCGTTTGAATTTTGACGTTTGACGTCAGCGCCATCTCTTAATAATTTGGAAGCCCAATACTATAAAACTAGAATGAAGTAGTTTAATTCAGTACACCGCAAATTGCTTTATTTTTGTGTGTAAAACAATAACAGTATTCAATCTTAATATTTATGATGAGCAGAAGTTTTAGGTTTCTTTGTAAACTTAAGTGATGGGCGGTTAAGTTGCTTATAACCGTCCTTCGATATTTGGTGACGAGAACTATATGTTACACATGACTGTTAACTTATATACCAAGAGCAATCCATATTCTCAAGTATATGTCTCATAATAATTCAGTTTTCTTATTGCATCTACTTTATATGTGTTCACAAAATAAATATCATAGCTATCCTAATGGCAATTAAGGAAATGTTTTGCAAAATTTATAGCTCGTATATTACTAGCTGAGTCATATAAGTCAGATAGAAAGTATTTCCATTTTAAGCTACACTTGTATATGCTATTATTAGGGATCGATTGATTGGAAATTCTGCTCGCGTACCGCAATTTAACCACTGAGTAAACAACCACAGCGCCACAGCCACAAACAGTTTGTTAATAAGTTTCTGAAAATCGGAACAAAAACTGTCAAGAGCAGCCACCGCGAAACAAGACGTGGGCTTTGGACGTCACTGAGTGGAAATGACACTTGGAAAATAATTTTCAACGACGAGAATATAAATTTGTAAATAACTATATCCTACAGTTCAAAATTTTAACTGATATTTTAGATTATGACAACTCTATTTTGAGATATATTTTGATACATGCAAGTTTATAATTATGTGCATACCATTTTGAAGTTTTATACTTATTTAGGGTACAAGTCTTTCTAAACAATTTCATCATTATAGTGTTGTTTTAGTAACGAGATTTCAATAGATAAAGTATCACTTCAAAATTAGGTGTGTGCATCTTAATTTCCAACAATAATTAAGACCATTATAATGGTCGAAAAGTAGGTTCAAATCAAATAAAACCGTACTGACTGCAGTTTCCGATTACTTTATTTTCTTCTCCACACGTCAATCTCGAGTCGATCATCGTGACTCCAAATAATTAATTTGTTTAAATACATACTAAACCTTCTCAATTTTAAGAAGTATGAGTTGTAATATTTTGGTACTTTACAATTTTTACCTGCTCCATACTCTCATTTTTACATTCCGTCACCTTAAAGCAAGGTGATATTGTCTTTGGTCAAAAAAATAGTTGGTCACTATTTAATGAATAAAAAGGTTTAAGGGTCCCTGGAATATGATTTTAAACATTTTTACAATGTGTGTATGTGTGTGTGTGTGTGTGTGTGTGTGTGTGTGTGTGTGTGTGTGTGTGTGTGTGTGTATGTATGTGTGTGTGTATGTATGTGTGTGTGTGTGTGTGTGTGTCTAGATGTCGAAGGGGCGGTTTTTCAAATTCTATAAGACTAAAGACCAATTTAACTACGTATTCCTTAATCTGACTTTAATAAGAAGAGCTGAAAAAGTTTTGGTAACAACTGGACAACTGGAAATAGTAGTTTCTTAAAAAGAATCTTCTAAATATTATTTTTCGTAAATTTATATTATTACAATTATTACAGAATATAAAATTCTATATTCGATACATTGAACATTTTTTGAGACATTTTTATTATATCTTTTATAGATTCAGAGATAGAGAATTATAAATATATAAATATATCATCACGGCATATTACCCATTTCTGGGTGTGCCAGTATCTACAACACATGTAGACATCGGCAATGATGATGATATATTTTACCGTTGGGCGCTTAACAGGCGTCACCTCACGGGCACTCATAGTTGGTGTGGAGAGTGAACCACAGGGGTCACTTTTGTGCCATTTAAAATTGGAAATATTTGGCGTCTGTCGGGATCGAACCCGGTTCCCCCAGGTTCGCGACCAGACACTCAGGCACGCGGCCACGAGAATTATAAATATATAAAATAATTAGTTGTAATGAATCTCACAGCCCAAATAACTTCATGGAAACCAGTTGAAAAATTAGAATATTTGTAATTGACAGAAAAATGTCAGTGTCAAAAATCCAGATATATTAGGTAGGTACTAAAAGTTTTTTATGGGAAGCACATTTAATATTTCTTATTTTATTATAAATTAAATATTTAAAATTATAGATACCTACATATATTACATATATACCAGAAATACCGCCAATCACGTCAATGAATTTGAAGAATCTCGAACATTTAGAAGAGTAAGAGGAAATTATAAATTAATTAAAAAATATAAAAATATATAAAGAAGGGATGTAGTTTTTCTGTGTTCCAGAAATGTTAGATATGTACAAAAGTTATATAGCCTAATATGAAAATAACGAGAGGTATTAACTCCGAATGGCACAGTAGTGATATCCATTGGTTTCTATGGCAAGACTTTAAGAACAACAAAAATGAATGGGCTACTTGCGTACCTTTTTTTTATTTAATATTTTTGAAGAGAAGGTAAAAACTTGCTACCCATATTTTTTCTTTTGACAAAATTTTTATTAATTAGCCAGAAAAAAATAATGAAATTTGATTATTTGAATTCCCGCCATGTATAACGTAGAATTACGCCGCACCAATGAATAGTCGTAGAGCCACAGCGTGGTGCCGTCCCATAGTAATGGTATGTTTGTGCGGGTAATGTAGATCACCTGTTTGACGTTTCAATAATAGTTTGGAGGTTAGTATTTTAGTTTATCTTTTTGGTATCGCTATTTTAAATTGCAAGTAATTACCTATGTGTTTATTTATAAAGTAATTAATGTATTTGAGAGACCAGAGAGAGAGAGAAAAATGAACTAATGTCAAATTCAAATTAAAACTTTCTCGCACGCCATGCTATCTATAGATAACATTCTTAAACATGCTTCCCCTCCCCAGTTCAATATAAGGACGTCACAGAAAATTTTCTTTCTTAATTTAGTAAAAAATAAATAATTATTTTAAAATAAAATTTATATTTTTATATATGTTTTCAATATAACATTACGTATGTAGTAACAGAAATCGGATTTTCAGTACCACGCAAGTAGCCCATTATACAATTCGATTCAATTTGATGTTTGAGAGTAAATGTTAATATTATATTTCATAAAATAGAAGCTAAGAAGCTATTCTTTGACAGCAAATTTGACGTTTTGTGCGCGTCAACTTCAAGGCATAGTGCGCTACTGCAAAATCACTAGATTTAGGGCATATAAATTTAGGATTTAGATATTAGGGTGATAAAAAAGCAACATCGGACTCAACCATAAACTTGTTATCATGAATACATAGACTTGTATGTAATTTACAAAATCCAGCAAGTATAGTCACTGTTAATAATTGGATGGATAACCACCTGGGAGCACTTTATGCCAATGCAAGAGCAAACCTTTTTTACCTCATATCTATTTACGTGGCAAAATTTGTAAACAAAAACATATACGAGTACTTCCTAATAATTTCATACATATCTCTTCACCAAATTTTAATTTCTTCAATCACAATCTTTTATCACTCACGAGATAATCCAGCACTATCTCACTAACTAAGCACTAACTACATAAGTAGATATGATCTGAGATCTCTGTGACTTTGTGACTATCTCAGCGTGTCTAAAGCGGTACTAACCGATGCCAACATCCAACATCTGTCTCTTACGCACACAGTTCTGAATCAGTGACACAATATCGGAAATGCACGACTAGACGAATGAGGTCGGACTGTATGCAGTTATTAATAAACACAACTTATGTTCAAAATAGATGCATGAAGAAAATACACCGTACAGGTATATAACGAGGACGAAAATAGAATAGGTATATCAGGAAGCAAAAGAGGCCCTGAACTTTCAATAATTTGTTACGGAAATGAACAATAATATGGAGTATTTGTGAATTATTGGTCGTATGAAGTATTATTAAACTATATACACATACATACTTTACGAATAGTACAAACAAGTTTTAATGTTGGAAACATGCGGTAATAGGCGAGAATTAAAAAGAGATAATAAAAGAATGAACTGAAAATTACTACCGAAGGTCCAAGTTATAGTTCTCGTCACCAAAAATTGAAGGACAGTCATAAACAGCTTAATCCCCGCTGTAACTAGAATGTTTGTGTGCAAAACAGTGACAGTTTTAATCTTATTATTTAGATAGAAGTTTTAGGTTCCTTTGTGAACTTAAGTGATGAGCGGTTAAGCTGTTTTTGATCGTCCCTCAATTTTTGGTGACGAGAACTACAATAAGAGAGCGAATTAAGAGAGATAAAAAAATGAACTGAATTACAATAGAAAGTACAAATTAATTTATATTATATTATTGAATTGTAATGCATAAAGAAAACATCTATATTATTGAACAATAACATTGGAGCTACAGGGATCGCTTTAACTTCAATGAATAAATAAATATATCTGTCTGCAAAATCTATCCATCACCAGAACTGTCATATCCAAAAATAAAAGTTAAAGATGTGACGAAACATATTTCCTAATGATCTTAAAAATTTTGGGCAATAGATAACTACATTCTGACAAGTTTTGCTTTTTAGATAAGGAAGGTATTGTTATTGTCTTTGGTCAAAAAAAATCGGTGGTGAATTTTTAGTGAATAAAAACGTTTTAGGGTTCCTAGAATACGATTTTACTAGTTTTACGATGATGTCTGTATGTATGTATGTATGTATGTATGTATGTATGTATGTATGTATGTATGTATGTATGTGTGTGTGTGTGTGTGTGTGTGTGTGTGTGTGTGTGTGTGTATGGCTGGATGTTGGACGGACGATTCCTCAAAAACTGTAAGACATAAGACTTGTTTAACTATGAATTCCTCAATCTGACATTCCTGGGAAGAGTTGAAAAGGTTTTGGTAACAATTGAACAACCGGAAGTAGTAGTTTTTAAAAGAAATTCTTCCAAATATTATTCTTTGAAAATTTTTGATATTACTAATTTTGAAGAACAAAATTCTACACCTGATACATTTAAATTTTTTATTATATCTTCTATAAATTTACAGATAAAGACGCTATAATATATAGAGTATCGGGATATAACAAGTCGAGTAGACGAAACTACACTAAGGAAATCAGTTGACAAATTCAAATGTTTATAACATAATTTGTAAATGACAGATTTCAGTGTCAAAAATCAACAGTTTTAGTGACATTTTAATAGCTTTTTCTGGGAAGTACATTTAATCTTTCTTATTGTTTTATTAATTAAATATTTGAAATTATAGGTAATATGCATACATATATCCATCAGAAATACCGCCAATTTGGTTAATGAATTGGAAGAATCTGTGACATTTAGGAACTTCCTCATACAATGAAAAATAGATACTTATAATTAGAATTATCTGTGTGCAGAAGACAATAAAAAACAATATTTAGGTCATATTTTGTTATAAAACGACGGTTCGATAGCAAAGTGCAATACAATACTTATATAACCTAATATGGAAATGGCGAGAGGTCTTGTGCTGGCCACAACAGATTTTTTCATAAACACTTCCACATGTATTAAATACGTAATATTGTTTATTTTTAATCGTTTTAAAATTTTTAATGAAAACTGAGCCGAATAGTGTGAAAATAATAATAATAATAATAATAATAATAATAATAATATTTTTATAATTACATTTGGAATAACAGTAGTGTATCACTAGGTATATTTTTTGTGGCAATTATATTACAATCTTGTTAAAAATATTCTATGTATATAGGCCAAAAGTATTTTAAGAGATAATTTGATAATAAGCAGTTGATCTCCCGGCAATTTTCCTACTATGTTATTATAAACCTCGATTTAATTTCCCAATTTTTTGCTTCTTACACACAATTAACAGCTCGGTAAAGCTTAACAGGTTTGTTATTCTACGTAAAGTTGTATAAAATAAGAATGCGCTTGGCGTAAACTTAGCATAAAATAACGCAAGACCACACACTGGGCGACAGTGTAAATACATTCATATTTGAACAGTCTGCAAACTTGCATTTTGTTCTCATTTGTCGCTTTTGTAAGCGATGATAAATTTAAGTCTAAGCTGCACCAGATGGTGGAAATGGCTAAATGTTTAAAGCGTTAATGAAGTAATTGTACGCAAGATGATGAGACGAATTTAAAAAGTTGCGTAATGCATGATATAAGAGGCGGAATGAATATAAGTTCATGATCAGAATATTCTCACATATATTTAGAAGAAAGTGTACCAGATCTTTGTGTAAGGTTATTATGTGGAGCAAACAACTGATATTTTTACCTTTCGTTAACCTTTAGGTGGTGAGTTTTTCATGAATAAACACGTTTTAGGGTTGTACGATCATGTCTGTATGTATGAACGTATGACAAAAATTTCTTCGACAATAACTCCAACAAAACAATTCTAAAAATTATAATTCTTTGGAATTTCATATGAAGAGCTGATTAAATTTTAGTTATAATTGGTCAACCGTAAGTTCCCATATTTGAAATACTTAATAGTTTCTCTTGAAAAACGCAGTTAAATATCATTTTTCTGACATTTTATGTCATAAATATGAAAGATTGAAATCACTCAATCGTCCTCGTCCAGTTGACAGCGTCTGATATTTTTTTATGTCTTAATCTATAAAATAAAGTAATTATATGTAACAGATGGGGAATTTACCTCCTGGGATATTTGTAATAACATAATTTATCATTATAAATTAGACGAATCTTTTAGGAAAATACTTTCGGTTGTACAATAGTGCCGTCAATTTCAACTTTCATTTTTTTATTATTTTAAATGAAAGTTCGTTTAGATATTGAAGCAATTCGCAGTATTAAAAAGTTTAAATTGTTTCTAGTTTAAACTAAATTTGATATTTCGGCGACATTGCTATTTTTCAATCGCAACAGTACTTTATACCTATAGTATAGATCACGAAAGAAGATAGCAATATTGTGTTGTAAACCGGATTGAACTATATATTCTAATGTAAATAGGAATGAACTATATATTCCAAGTCTTTGTATGGAAAGTGCGATCCTTGCACTCTGTAATCAAACAATGTAGTGGGAGAGATGCAAAAGGGTTTTTCTGCTCCGTTACCGGACAGTGAGTTAAAGTTAGTCAGTAGAGAGTAGTAAGAAGTTACTTGTAAATAGTCAAGTTAATAAATAGACAGCAATATTCAATATTCGATATTCAATATATTAATTCATAATTGTATTATTTCAACATTAATAAACTAATAGGTAATACAAGATACACTTAATAATTTAACAACCCTTAAAACACAACCCGACGTGAGAACCCCAACACGTTACAACAATTGTGACGCCCCAGTGACACTGACAACAATTTTCTAATTTTATCAAAAAGTACTTATTAAAAAAATGTTTTTTTTTGAAAGTCACCAAAGTACACAAAAAACCGAAGTTAAAAGTTAAGAAATCGGCACTTAAGTTATTATACGACAATTTCTTGCAAATGCAGTGTTGCCAACCTTGTAATAATTACTATACATGTAAGATAATTTGGGTAGGTGTACGATATATAATAGCAAATTTATTCATAAAATGACAAAAAAATATGTGCAAGAAGAACGAACTAAACAATTTTGATGAAGAATATCGAAATAAAACATAATTTTGAGTGTTTTTTACAATAACCTCAATGTTCGGAGGTTAGCAACATTTAGAGTCAAAGTGACAATTACATAAACATAACCTATAAAAATTAAAATATTTTTTTTTCATTTTACAAATTTTCGATTTCATATAAAACTTAATATGCAACTCTGCACTGAAGTTCCATTTTATCACTCAAATGGTTTGTTCTTACGGCCTCGGCAACTAAATTCCATGTTTGTCATAAAAAATAGAACTTCAGTACCTTGATACATAAATAACTATTTTTATCATAATTGTTATTTATTGAGTAATACTTTAAGTAACTATAAAATGTACATATAATATTTTTTGTTATAATAGAAAACCCCATTGTTACCAAAAGCTAATCAGCACTTCCCATTAATATTAAATTGAGGAATAAGTAGTTCACAGGTCTTTAATCGTCTAGCATTTGAAAAGTCATTTTTACGACCTCCACTGACAACTGACATCGTAAAAAGGTTACAATCGGATTTTGGGAACCTTAAATTGTGTTTAATCTCTAAAATCATGATTCCTATTCAGAATGTTTAAAAGTTTCCACACGTCTCTATCTTTTTTTTTATCTCATTCTAATTAAATCCACAATTAATAGAAGGTGTTTCCTTTCGTTTCCATCTTCCCGTAATTTAGTATGTGTATCCACGTATTAGCGTCCTGGTGATATACTCAACTCCGTGTAAATACTCTGGGTTATAAAGCGCTTCGCGTTTTTTTATCAAAGCCGCCTGTATTTTTGGCCGCGTTAATGACGCGAGTTTCAGCGGCTTGTCAAAAGGCTAGGGGAGGAAACAGAGATTTATGAACACCCTGTATACAAATGTGCTAGAGGGCCGACTTCATTTACGAGTACGCCCCGCTTTTGCTCAAGTGATTTATATGTGTGTTTAATGTTTAAATGATTATGTTTTGGATTTCAAAATGATTTACATGATGTATTTGTTACTCAAATGAGCACAGGACATGCAGTTTGCAAACGAAAACAAAATCGGTTAACATTATGTGTGTTTATAACCATCAAAAAGTTGAGAAGTGAGTTATTGTTTACATTACTTTCCAGATAGCCAAATTTTTTTTTCTCTATTTTGGAATAGCACGCTAGTTGATGCTATTAAAATAAATTCCATTTCTATGGTGATATTTTGTTTTTTGTTATTTGAGAAATAGAAAAAGCAAACACAAACCTATATCAACAAGCTAACTATTTTGCCACAAATTAAAGAAATAATGTAAATGCAGAAACATAGTAAAAACCGTCATTCGTTCGGACAGTCGGTGAAACGCGGTTCGTGTCCTAATATCTAATAGACCTTTTGTACAGCATTAACATGACACCATAAAATTCAATGGCACGACGGATAAACGACGTAATTCAAGGACAGGGGATCCATTAAAATGAACACACCAAAGTTTTATAAAAAGAGTCCTTTATATTACTTTTTATTTTTTGTGTTTTTGTATAGGTACTAAAATATTTTTAAAAAATCTGATGTGGCCAGCACATTACCTTCCGTCAATTATACATAATATGTATTTTGTACAAATTCCATACTATAAGATCCTTGGAAAATGTTCTATATATCCAGTAAAATTGTAACACGAATATATTATTTTCTACAAATTCCATACAGAGAGATCCTTGGAAAAGATTCTATAAATGTAATAAAATTATAACACGAACAAACACTATGTAAATTACACTTGACACTGACATCTGTCAATTAGAACTATTTGAATATATCAGCTGTTTCTATGATTTTAACAAAGCTGGCAGATATATGAAAGTTAATCTGTTTATAATTCTTTAACTCCATATTTATTGAATATGAAGAAAACTCTATAATCAAACCGTATAGACAATAAGCTATTCTTTCATATTAATAATCACATAAAATGCCAAAAACTTGAAACAATTGTTGTAAAGAAGAGGAGATGAATACGAAAGAATTATAATTTTTAGAATTGCAGTATATGAGTTATCGTCGGAGAAATTTTTGTTACACATACACACGCACACACACACACACACACACACACACACACACACACACACACACACACACACATACATTTATACATACATAAAGACATCATAGTAAAACTATATAGTAACATCGTATGTAGGGACCCTAAAACGTGCTTATTCATTAAAATCTCACCACCGAATTTTTTGACCAAAGACTATACCTTCCTTACCTAAAGGTGACGAAAGGTAAAAACTACTTTATTAAACAGATTTGATTTAAGGAAATTTGAAAGTTCATGACAATTCTGGTTTATGACGTTTGAAAATTTGACCTTCTAAAACAAAAAAAATGTGTATCGAAATGAACGCTTTCGTTAAGCAACTGGGTTTCATAATGACTTCATTATAAACTCAAAATGAAACAAAATTATTCTTTTGACCTAATTTGTGTATTCCGTCTGTATTTTAGAAAGAGATAAGCATCTTAAACCATTGATAACTAAAAAAGGTCAGCTTAGTTCTTTATTTAATTGTAATATATCCGTTTAATGGGATTGTATATATATTGTATTGTCATTCATACTGTTCAGACGTCTTATCTCTGTGCTTATTTGAATTGCAGTTTTTAATAGTTAATTCTTTATCTAATTATAATTTTTTGTGATCAAGTTGGAGTAAATAGTGCATCCTATCCTCATATATGTGTATAAACTTACGAACGTGCTCTGTTTAATAGAAATTTGTCAAAAATATCAGTGATAGTGAGTGAAGTTTAATATTTTTAAGGCACAAATAAATATAAGTATCATCATGGCAGATTACCCATGGCTTGGATTACAAATCAGCTTTGTATAGATATCGGTAATGATGATGATAAATTCGTACATGCAGACGATTACCAAGCGTCACCTTACGGGCACTAATTGAACAAACGAAATGCACTATAACTATAATAAAGTTTGCAGATAGACAGTGTAAGGGTTCTAGAGATTCTCTTCGAAAACTATGCCAGTGAATAGACAATTCTCGCATCAATGCGGTTCGATTTTTCTTGATGATGAATGTAGTGTTATTGAGTGATTGATGTAGGCTTTCCTCCGGTTGATACGAACCGGATGTGCAGTGTCATTCCTGCTTCTTCCAACTCTTTTATACTTTCAAGCAGATTGCGGGATTTGACGGATTTCGCAGAAAAATCGACTACGTTTCTTTCCAAGAATCTCCCACTAATGCATCACACAAATAATAACAACGCTTCGCAAATATATTCAAAGAAAATAATTTACTGATGTAATTAATTATAAGAGAATCTAAATTTTCAACAGTTATTAAATTTATAACATTTATGGGAAATACTTAATTTTGTATACAAGACGATAAAATTGTATTTTATCGACGAGCGGAAAGTTTAATGCACGAGAGAATTATTTTTCGCGTGTCGATAATTTAATTTTATGGTCGTGTGTAAAATTCAATTTTTTCTCTATAGTAGATTTTAAAGAGCAAATTAGAGAAATCGATTATAAATTAAATTATCTAAGAACAATTTAAAAATATCAGTAGCGTGGTAGTTATAGAATTTGTTTGAAAACAATTTCATTTTATTCATGTTTATACAATTGAAGTTATATATAATATGAATCGCCAAAATGTATAATGTGTTTTTATTTAATTAAAAATTAAAGTTCTTTATCTTTATATTATTGCTGTTAAAGTATTATTTTATCTAGCATGCCCGTTGTCTGATGGCCGAAAGATTGATTCAGACGCTGAAATCTTGTGAAACTTCCAGAGGATTATTGAATGTACACACAATGTACATTCGCTAAATGGGATGATAGTATACATATTTGTATATGTAAGAATGACATCGCATAATAAAAAGTGTATGATTGTTGAAGACATACAAAATTGAAGTACCACACAAGTTATATAATCTGTCCATAATGCGACGTATGTCGTAACAATGTTCTGAAAATAATTTGGAAATGTCAACATAGTTTGTATATATTGGCGTGTATTTTAGCATTTTTGTGTCTCGTGTCGATTTACATGATTTTCTGATAATGCCATAAAATTATTGCGCAATGTCATTCATACGTGTATTTATTTAAAACGTAAGGGCAAGAATAAAGGCAATAGAAATACTCTACAAAAAACATGCCTAAATAAAGCCTAAAAACCCCAAAAAGTCCAACCAATAAAACCCTGTACTTTTACCTCTCGCTAAGAGAGGTATTGGAATTATGCTAAAAATTGCATATCCCGATTTTAATGAATAAGCACGTTTTAAGGTCCCTATAATCCGATTATAATATTTTTACGATGATGTCCGTGTGTGTGTGTGTGAATGTGTGGATGTTGGAACCACGGTTTCTCAAATACTATAAGACTTAAAAATATTTAACTGCAGGTTCCTCAATCTGACATTCCTGGGAAGAGCTGATTAGATTTTGGTAACAACTGGACAACCGGAAGTAATAGTTTCTTTAAAAAAAATCTTCTAAATATTTTTTGAAAATTTCTATTACTAATATTAAAGAATATAAAAATCTCTATCCGATACATTTAAAATTTTAATTATATCTTTTATGGAGTTAAAGATAGAGACATAAGGCATTTACGAAAATTCTACCGGTGAACTGTTACCGGTATATACCAGTAAACACCTGTTCATCAGGTTAAGTGATAAACAGGGTAGATTTATAACCTATGAAAATCAGTTGAAGAATGAAACAGATTTGATATTTGACGTAGTTAAACGTTATCTCGTCTCGTCTTCTGTATTAACATAATTAACTTCTAAAATCTACTTCTGATTCCAACTTCGCTTGGCATCTCTACCTTTTTTTGAGTTTAGATTCTTCATTTACCGCATTTACCGGCTAAATTACTCGATCCTGAAATTATGGATCGGGTAGATGGATCTGGTAGATACAGTACAATTTTCGAACACGGTAACTATTAACCACTTGTGTTTTCGAACGCATTCGGTAGGTGCGATATCTACCGGTAGAATTTTCGTAAATGCCTGTATAAATATATAAAATAATAATTTGTAAATGAATCTCGCAGCCCATGGAAGACAAGTGGAAAAATTAAAATGTTTGTAATTGGGAAGTTCTACATTTATACAAACTAATTGTAATACTTTTCCTACAGTTAGATTGTTGACTTTTTTATAATGGCCTGTAGACTTAAAAATGGTCGTAACCACGACCAAAACGTCGCCTGTTATGATTCAATAAACAATTACTCAACGTTTCGTTTAGAAGTTTCCATTATCCAAAAATCCTTAGTACTTCATTACTAAAATAATGTAACCAAAACATATTACCACTGTTTTCTTACGAAAATAACAATTATAATTCTCGATAAACTACTGTCAATTTAAATAGCAATTCCCAATATATGTATATCATATGCTGTGTTAATTTATAACTGCTCCATTATTAATAATATTGCATATCACAGAAACTGACATATTTCTTTCACTTACGGAAACGTAATAAGCAACAAAAATGTTAACTACTTGTTCCTAGTTTAATTTATTTCATGCTCAACTTTCGCTGTGTGGGACTGGCACAAATATCTGAAGTTCTTTGTCCAGCTGTGCACAAAACCACACTTTTACCCAAAACCTAAGAGTTTGCGGTTTTTTTCTTTCCACATTTGTTGCGGAGTAGGCGAAGGTATTAACATACGCAAACGCCTCGTTGGATATTGTATTGGAATTGGTTAATTTATCAACTGATTTCATAACACAATAGATATAGCATATAGCAAATGGTATAGTGTTAGAATGGTGACACCTACTCAGGTAAATAAGGCATAATATTGTTTATAATATGACAAGAAAGCATAGAAATAAATACTAATATGTGTAATATTTATTACAGATTTTCATTCTTTGTCATGTATGCTAATATGTTTTACATAAATTACGGAAATGATAAGAAGGAAGATTTGAGAAGTGAAGTAGTGGTTACTACCTCCCGAAAATTCCATGTTTAAATTGCAGCTTTAATTAAAATATCACTTCCGGTTGATTCGGAAACAAAGTCTAATTTGTTGTTCCAATAAATGGAAAACTGCCATACGAAATTATGGATTATATTTTATTATGTTTTTTCCCGAAAATCTATTAAGAGCTCCAATATCACATCCGGTTTATCATATACAGGTGAGTCTGGAAAGACGTAAACTATACCCCCCCCCCCCCCTAACTTTTTTTATTATAAGTAATAGAAAAAAATGGGGCTCATATAATAATCCATACTAATATAATAAATGCGAAAGTAACTCTGTCTGTCTGTCTGTCTGTGTGTTACGTTTTCACGCCTGAACCGTTCAACCAATTTTGATGAATTTTGGTATAGAGATAGAGTGGACCTAGGAGAAGGACATAGGCTACCTTTTGTCGCAAAAATAAAACTTGAAGGGGGTGAAATAGGGGACGAAAGTTTGTATGGAGAACCCATCATATCTCCAGTTAGGGATATAAAAATTCTTATTTATGCTTTTGGTAAGAAATAAAGTGTTTTAGCGTTTTTAAAAAATCATCCATCAAAGCGGTACGATAGGGGATGATTTCAATTATTTTTTTTTATCTATAGTAAAGTTTTAACCGTTAGCAGATTTTCGATATTTGTCGGAGAGATAGCTTGCATCATATGTATATAAGTAAAAGTACCCGAGACATTTTTAGAAAAGGCGCTTTGAGGTGCGGTGCGGGGATCGGGCGGAGCCTATTACATGTACGATGCGAGGCAGGTTGCCGGCTCCCTACGCAGCGCATGTCTCCGAAGTAAATGTGAAAAATTACTGGTACACGTGTAGCTAATCGTTATTTTAGCTTTACCCGTGCGAAGCCGGGGCGGGCGCTTACCAGGAATCACCTTCCGGGCACTCATTGTTGGCGTGGAGAGTGCCCCACAGGGGTTACTTTTGTACCATTTAAAATTCAAAATATTTGGCGTCGGTTGGGACTATAAATTTTAAATATACTATTTAACGGTAGATAGACATAGATATTTTTTTATAAAGTCCGGTTTACAAGATACGATTTTCAACTATAAATATTTTACTAAAATATAAACCGTCATTTTTTTTTTCTCAGATATAGTCAAAATCTAATATGTAGTTTCCCATTATATGCGAGTGTTAAAATTTGAGAAGTTTTGGATCTCATTTTTTAATATAATCTGTTCGGACCTTCAAGTACCGCCACTTCCGGTTTATTAATTTTAGCAATCTAATATCTTCTCCCCAATGTAATAAACGTCTTAAATACCAAATTTGAAAAATCTTGGATTATATTTTAATGTAGTATTTGATTAAAAATGTTATGGGGTTCAAGTAAAGTTCCAATTTCGGTTGTCCAATTTTTTCTAAAATCTACACAACTTTCTCGACAGCTTTTCTTGACAAAACGCAGTTAAATATCATTTTTGATATTTTGTGAGAGTATCAACTTGAAAGAATAGCTTATTGTCTATACGGTTAGATTATACATTTTCCTTCATATTCAATAGATAGAGTTAAAGAATTATAAAAAGATTAACATTCATCAATCAGCCAGCTTTGCTATAATAATGGAAACAGCTGATATATTCAAATAATTCTAATTGACAGATGTCAGTGTCAAATGCAATAATTTACGTAGTATATGTTCGTGTTATAATTTTATTGGAATTATAAAATATTTTCCGAGGAACTCGTGGTATGGAATATCTAGAAAATGGTATATGTTCGTGTTAGAATTTTACTGAATATATACAATCTTTTCCAAGGAACTTTTGGTATGGGATTTGTACAAAATACCTAGAATAATACTATGCTGGCCAATTTTTTACCTTCCGTCACCCTTAGGCAAGGAAGGTATTGTCTTTGGTCAAAAAATTCGGTGGTGAGTTTTTAATGAATAAGCACGTTTTAAGATCCCTAGAATACGATATTACTAATTTTACATTGATGTCTGTATGTGTGTATGTATGTGTGTGTGTGTGTGTCCGTTTGTGTATGTATGACAAATTTTTCTCCGACGATAATTCGCAAGCTAAAATTCAAAAATTTATGATTTTTTCGTATTCCTCTTCTTTACAACCGTATGAAGAGCTGATTAGATTTTGGTTATAATTGGTCAACCGGAAGTACCCTTATTTGAAGTTTTTAACAGTTTTTCTGGAAAAAACGCAGTTAAATATAATTTTTTGACATTTTGTGATCATTAATATGAAAGAAAATCTTATTCTCTATACAATTTGATTATACATTTTCCTTCATATTCAATAGCTATAGAGTTGTAGAGAGTTTAAGAGAGGTTAACTTTCAAAAATCAGTTAGCTTTGCTAAAATTATGGAAACAGCACATATATTCAAAAAAAATCTAATTGACAGATGTCAGTGTCAAGTGCAAAACCAAAGTGGAAAGTATAGGATCAGAAAGTAACATAAGTGACAGAGTGTCCCTCGCATAAGTGACTTGCAGTTTCAATGCCGGGAGCCAAAGAGAAGATGGAAGGACTGTGTAGCAGAATATTTGAGAGAGGAAGAACTGTGTTGGATAGGAATGAGGAAGTGTGAAGTGCAATTTACAGAATGTACATTCGTGTTATAATAATATTGGATTTATAGAATCTTCCCAAAGGAACTTGCAATATGGAATTTGTAAAAAATAGTGTGTTCGTGTTACAGTTTTACAGGATATATAGAATATTTTCCAAGGAACTTTTGGTATCGGATTTGTACGAAATACATCGAATTGACGGAAGGTCTTGTGTTGACCACAACAGATTTTTTTTTATGTTTACAAATATTTGTCAATGAATATGATCATTTATGGCAATAAACCTTTTCTTCCATCATCTGATTGTCAATAATTGGGAATTTCTTTACCATATTTATACGTTCCTTTGAACAATTTGATCGATTCTTTTCCATTCTCTTTCTTCTTGTTGTGGTAGGTATCTTTCTTTGTGTGAAGGTGTGGGCGTTGGGTTTTTTATTTCCCATGGAACATAATAATAACCCTTGTATAGTGTCGCTGGTTTTGTTTGTGCCGATCGGCAGGGTTGTTGATCTCGAAGATTAAATCGTTTTGGATGAATTATTTATAATTTGCATTTGCATGCGCGAGATTCGGTGTTAAATTACTACCCACGAACGCTATGGGAGGAATATCAGAGAATTATAGCCAAAAACGAAGATTTTTCATTGTTGAAAGGCGTCAATTTTATATAAGAATACTTAGGAAAATAGTAAATGCAAAAAACATCTCTATTATTAATTTATTATATATAAATATATGAGCCGTTGAAAATTAAAGTAATGTAACGTGAAGGGTCAATCTTTTGTAAAAAAAAAAAAATGAGGGTGCATACAATGTCAACTTTTTTTATTGAATAGTGAAGCAGTTCAATATTTTATGTTTTAATCAATAGAGGACATTAGTTGTTTTACTTGGAAACAATTATCCTGGTTTGTTAGCCATTATTATGTTAAAAAATTTACATCGTATGTTACTCTCTTTTTTGTACAACATCTAATTTTGAATGGCTCATATCATCACAAATGAGCCGGTTTCATATTTTCTATAAATATTTTGTCAAAGTTTATCCAATAATTTTCATGTTCCGAAATAGAAGAAAAAAATCTGATGTGGCCTGCCGTCAATTCTATGTATTTTGTACAAATCAGTGGCGTAGCCAAGATTTTCAAATGGGGAGGGATACTGAATATACGGGGGGAAACGGAAGTTGTATAGAAAAAAAATAACTCTTTACACATATTGTACTCTATCTTCGTTAGTTACAATTTTGCGTCAAACTTATACATTTTAATAATAAAAGTACAATAAGATGGCAATACTTGGTGAAACAGTTTATGGGTGGGATTCTGTAACTCGTCCGTTATCGAACGGTACCGTTATCACTATAGAAACGTATTTTTAATAAGATGATTGGTAGATTTACGTCATACTTGTCAAATAAAATGAGATCTTCTATGTAATTATAGTGAAAATTTTTTGGTTAAAAAATTATCCAATTGAATCCCTTTATTGCTGATCACGTGTGCGAAAGTAACCAATCAAAACAAACTTACACTGATAATTATCCTAAGACAATTATCACTTATGTCACTAAGTTGCTAAGTAACAAACACTTTTTGACATATAATTAAAGATTAATTGTTTTAATTTGAAAATGTCATTTTGACTCTGTCAATGAAAATGACGATTTAATCAACAAAATTATAGAAGAAATCACATAAAAATATACTGTATTAAATAAAAAACTAAATGTGGAGAATATTTATGGACATCTATCAAGAACGCCGTGAGCTTTGCTAGCCAAATAATAATAAAAGTACATTTTTTTAGATATCTTATACATTTTATAAAATAGATCACTTATTCATTAAAATAAAATATGTATTATTATTAATGGGGAGGGTTTAAACCCGAAAACCCTCCCCTTGGCTACGCCACTGGTACAAATCCCATACCGATAGTTCCTTGGAGAAGATTCTATATATCCAATAAAATTATAACACGAACATACACTATGTAAATTGCACTTGACAATGATATCTGTCAATTATTATTATTATTATTATTATTATTATTATTATTATTATTATTATTATTATTATTGGCTGATTTGTGAAAGTTAATCTTTATAACTCTTTAACCCTATATTTATGGAATATTAAGGAAAATGTATAATCAAACCGTATAGAAAATAATATATTCTTTCATATTGATAACCACATAAAATGTCAAAAAATGATACCTACTTAATATTTTTGTCAAACACACACATACACACACACACACACACATCATCATAAAACTAGCAAAATCGTATTCTAGAGATCCTAAAACGTGCTTATTCATTAAAAACACCACCGAATTTTTTGACCAAAGATAATACCTTCCGTACCTAAAAGTAGGTAAAAACCATAAGATTTAAAAATAAAATACTGGCCAAGCTCTTGTTTTTTTTAAAAAAAAAAAACAAAAGCACTCTGAAAGGAAAACAAGAAATCTCATTTAATCGAAGTAGTAAACCCAGTAAAAACTCACTATGCCTTATACCTCAGAAACTATTGAGGATCGAACACATTGATTAAGCTTTTAAGCATTTTGGTCAATTTTATATGTACTCAAAATTTGTTACGCTTGTTTTTTAACACCTGTATATGAACAAACTGTTTATTAATTTTGGTGGCAGCTCCATTCATAGACAAATGAAGTAAATGAAGATTTATAATGTTAAAAAAAAATCTTAATTCGGAGTACGCTATGAACAAAATAATGTGTGTCAATTTGAAAGTATTTAATTAAATGTTAATTTGACACGAGATATTGTCAAAAATGTTATCTAAAGTAATCAAAGCTTTTCTTCTTGAATCCGTATTTTAGAAATAGAAATGAATTATTTATTATCTTTTCTCCTTAAAATTACATTTCACGATCAATTTTGATAATTGACTTTTGAATTGAATAATGATCAGACATACGTTTCTGTTTTCATAGCCTACTCCGAATTAGATTTTTTTCTGAACACTCTGCAATAGTGGAGGCCCAACGGCGATGAGAAAGTAAAAGTCCATCCTCCGTGAATTTTTCACAAAATTTGTCTTCGTAAATTAATTTTTCCTTAATCCGCAAAACATCTTATGATTTAAATTTAAAATTTTACTGAGCTAGTAATCAAAAATTCATTTCATATAACAAAACAATTTAAATATATCTCTATTAAATAAAACCATGCATGTACTACATACACATCACATTGAATTTATAATAAAAGAAAACTCTTCACTCACTATTAAAACCACATAACACTAACTACCCCCACTAAACCACCCCTAAGTCAACGTCCAACCATAAAACCACACAACAACCGTTCAGGTGTCCAACATCTGACTGTCGTGCATGGTTTCGAACCATGTTGTGAAGAACAACCTACGTCACGTCTCTCACTCGCCTACATACTGTCTCCTTCTTATAGACTATTTCTGTCCTTGTCTAAGTGGGTAGTATGTGGATGTGATAATTTATACGGAAGTTTTAGTTTTGTTTTAGAAAGAGATGGGAGATAGTGAATTTGAAATTGAGAGTTGTTTATGTTTTTCTAACTATAATTATGTAATTATTGTTGTCTTGTTTGGATCTCTTTCAAATAGCTTTGAGTGCCAGTGAGATATTTGGTACTTTTTTTTAAAAAAATATAATATAGTCAACACAATACCTCCCGCGTTTTAATTTAACTTAAATACATACCTACAGTAAAATTTTTGAAAGAAGTCCGATCAAGGCCATCTACCAATTGTATCTATGAATTAAGATTTTGTGCTGTCAAATTTAGTAGTATTTTTTACTTAGTTTTTATGAGGGTACATAATATCTTGTGTACCTCATAAAAACGTAAACGACACTACTCAATTTGACAGCATAAAATCTTAATTCATAGATGCAATTCGTAGATGGCCTTGATCGGACTTCTTTCAAAAATTTTACTGTACATATTTACTAATCTTGAAAACTATATTAAGTTCCTTTGCATATAACTATTGCTTTGCATGATCCATTTCGATAATGTGTAGTTGTAAACTAATATCTGACACTTTGATAATACGTGCTTATTTATAGTTGTTTGATTTTTAGTGCTACGAACATATCAAATTTATATCGGATCATCCTAAAATTTATGTATGTATGATGGAAAATATATTATTTTTAATTAATTTCAATACAATCTTCTTAACACGGTTTCATTATTAATTTTAATGTAATTGCTTCCTGACAGTGACATTTGTTTAAATATGTTAAAATTGTTATTAAAATATTATGTTTTTGTTTGACGCATAGGCGAGCTGATGTACAAAAATAAATTATTTTATAATTTAATATTTAAAGTTATTTATTAAATGCTATTACCTTAGAATTGAAGATTGTATACCATTTGTAAAGTTGTAAATTCAGTTATTTGGTGATTATCAAATGAATATCAGAGTTGCTGACGGTTGATGTTATTATATTGTTATTATGTTTAAAAACCAATTAAACTCTGTATTTATAATAAAAAAATCTCAGACATCTGTAAAATAAAAAAGGATGCAACAATGAAACTCCATAACGAAAAAATAACACTCACGAAAAATATATATAAACAAGTCGGTATCGAACCAAAGTGGGGTTCAGTTGTGTTTACTTTCATTCCTAAAATTTTCATATCTATTCATTTCTGCATTCTTCTTCGATCAATTTACAACATTATGTCTTCAAGTCAAAATTAAACTTTAATTCTTTACTCCAGCGTTTCATTAAGTTGGGGACAACTTATATTTCAGATCTAAAGTGACTAAGTGTAAGTGAATAATGTATTTGTGTTGTGCTTCAAATTGTTCGTTAGTTCCAAGAACAACGTACCAGATTTAGTCTTCGGGCCGGCCAACCGTGCACGCAGCGCCTCCTGCCCCATCGTCTGCACTACTCTTATGCGTTTCTACAAGAGAAACACACCAGCCTCACAGCGAAGTGAGGCCTGACGTCGTTCTTCTGAACCCATGGTCACCCCTTCCAACCGCAGACAGCGTCTACATTGGAACCCTGCGGTCAGGATCATCTGAATCCTGCATTTCGTCCCATCGAGTCCCTGCCTTCCAAATATTATTCCTGTCTCTCCCGTCAAGGTCAGTACTTTGATATTCACCTTGATAATCACCAAACTCTAATTTCGCGAGATTTCATTTTATTATTCATTACTTAAATTACAATTAGTCCACTAGCGACTTGGTCCTTCGAGCATTAACCCCATTATATCCAACTTTTATTAGTAAAAGTTGCTAAAAAATATATTCAATGATTTTTTTACAAGAAAAACTGTTATAAGCTTGTATAAATGATACTTCAGGTTATCCGATATAAACTACAAAATAATGAGCTCTTCCCACATTAGTATAGAATGGGTATACAAAATTTCAAAATTTTCTGATTGATAGTATTTGAGTAATCGCGTCCACACGATTCATACACACAAACACACACACACACACACACACACACACACACACACACACACACATATCTATATATATACACTCACATCATTGTAAAAGGAAAATTTATAATCAAACCACATAGACAATAACATATTTTTTCATATTGATAAGCACTTAACATGTCAAAAAATTATACTGAACTGTGTTTTTTGAAGAAAAGTTGTTAAGAACTTCAAATAAGAGTACTTCCGGTTGACCAATTATAACCAAAATCTAATCAGCTCTTCATATGGATGTAAAGAAGAGGAATACGAAAGAATTATAATTTTTAGAATTGTAGTATTGGAATTATAGTCGGAGAAATTTTTGTCACACACACACGGACACACAGACATCATCGTAAAACTAGTAAAATTCTAGGGTCTCTAAAACGTGCTTATTCGTTAAAAACTCACCACAGAATTTTCTGACCAGACAATACTTCCCTTATCTAAAGGAGACGGAAAGTAAAAATTAAATTTAGACGAGACAACAGATTTATCAGAGCGAGTATTTTTACCGTCTACAACAGTATTATAAAAAATAAAGCATGTAACGAACAGCCATAATATAGTTACTACATCCATTGAGTTGTTGCAATAATTCTCGTGTTGGTTACCATGGTTATAAATAAACAGTGTAGCGAGAGCCTGAAGATCGCGACAAGGCCGCCGTGATGATTACTGTGGCGACTGACCGACGCTGCCCTCTGGCGACAACACGTAAATGTTAGCGCTAAGTAGTAAATGATACCCACCAAAGAAACAACACCAGCTAGCACCAGACGGCCAGCATTTTCTTATTTCATACAAGGGAATTTGTTGATAAACATATGCTTCAAAATTATTTAATTCGGAAAGAATTAAGAGAAAAATGGTATAGTTGTCGTTGGTGATGATATGGTATTTATAAAAATATAATCTCTATAAAATTTCTCACAAATACCGAGGTATTTTCAACTTAATCTAAGTAGCAATTGTTGAAAATATCTTATATTGATATTTGAATACATATCAAATGTAAATACAAATAAAATTTTGAGTTTATCAGTATTTACAAATGCTGCATTTTGTATGCATTGATAAAATGATTTCATTCTATAAACGTACCGTTATATTTTAAGGAAATATTGAAATACAATGATTTATAATTTATTCTATCTTCTACACGCACGTATGTCTAATAGTTACCTTTGTCTTACTAACACATTTCAAGAAAGATAGTACTACGAAATTTTAATTATGATATTTTAAAGCAGCATATTTGCAACCCAAATTCAGGCGAAATTAATGAAGATACCCTTATGGTTCATCCTGTGTACATTAACTGTCACCAAATTCGAGAAATATAAATTTAATTTTGAACAATACATACATATTGTGAAATATGTGAAATTTAGGTTTGACAATTTTGATGTGTCAATGTCATTGATGTGTTTATAATTTATTGGTGATATTTACCTTTCTTACTATGAATATCCATACTGTCACTTAGATGTCAGTTTTCTCTGCGTAAAGTATTTGTGACTTGTGCTACAATATTACTTGTAATATACAGGGTGTTAAAAAATAAGTGTCACAAATTATAAGGGCAAATAGTACGGACCAAAATGAGTTAAAAAAGCTTAAGCTTCATTTCCACCGATTGTCCTAATGCGTAAGAACTATAATTAATGCTTAAGAATTAAGAGCAATACGTAAGAACAAAAGATTGCAAACTTCTAACCTGAACTGTCAACTGTCAATCTATTTTATAATTATTAAATTTTTAATTTTTCGGTATGGATATACAAGGTGTCCCATTTAAGGTACGAATGCATTGGTATCTCGAGAACCGTAAGAGCTACGAGGTTGGTTAAGTTAGACAAAAGTTGCCCCATTAGGCTATTTTAATGGTGTTTTGTTATTTGCGAAAAAATGCATAGGTCACTAGATACAGGTGAAAATGTAAATTTCGCGATTTTCTTTTTTTGCTTATAACTTTGTTATATGAAATAATACGAGATTCTGGTTTGCACTTTCTTAAGGCACTTTTCTATGGTGAATTTGCAGAAGTACTCAATTTTTTTTTATATCTAACCATTTACGAGTTACTGATAGCAACTTTTATTTTTCATATGGAGGTCATATTAAGCTATGGCATTTTTAAATAGAGATTTTTTTTAACTTTACAATGATATAAAACAATAATAATTTATTTTTATAATTAACAGAAAAATTAACAAAAATTGTTATTTATACTAAAATTAAATTGAAAAAAGTAAATCGAAAGCTGCTATGGAAACAACGAATAACGAAAAAGTGCAACAATTGAATTTCTGAATTTTACTTGACAATAGTAAAATATTACAATCGGCATATTCATGAATTGTCACACTATACTTTCGTCACTGTCCATTTCTATATAATTTATTTTATAATACTAACCTTATTTATAATTATCTATGTCATATACAGACAACAAATAAAAGTAAGCCGAATTTCAAAGAAATATACCGAATTCTTTCGAACGATTAGAAATGTTATCTTTGGCGTTTATTATAAATCACAGATTTTGTATATGCGTTAACGGTCACGTTGCGTTGTGTTGTGTTTAACGTTACTTTATTATAAATATGACTTTACAATGCTCAAATGTTTCAATCACGATGCAAATATTTTTCAAATTGTCAAATAATAACTTTGACAGTATAAACATACAAATTATCAATGTAGCCAACTATGCAAAAAATAAACGAATAACATGAAGTAGATGTACATTATTTATATATTATTCATGTCATATACGAGCACTAATGAACTCTAATATTCATCTTAATAATAATGAGGAATTCCACCATATTTTTTTTTATAATTTCATCTGAAAATATTAAGAAAACTAAGACTATTGATGAAAATCCGGTGAAAAAATTCCTGTTAATAAGCGAGTTATGGTCTCCCGAATTTTGAAAAGATTGACGTAACGTCACGCTAATGTGTTTTTATTTCAAACTGTTTTCATCGTGTATCTAAATGTTTTTGAAAATTATGCTATTTTAAGTTATATTTACATAAAATAAATGAATATTATAACACTATATAAATCTACATACTTTATAATTACAGGTATATTTAAATTATTAAGTTTAATGCAAGAAATTTATGTTAAAATAAAAACTGTTTGAAAACTGCAGTACAGGAATGTTAGCCCCTCCTTTCGAATTTGAATTTCTTAACTTCCAATGGTAGTAAACCCCACCTCCTAACACGCTATTTGTTATGCATGTATAGGCGGTCTTTCGGTCGCCAATCAAAATATTATATATAGATTTCATATACGTGTCGAAGCGCTATAACAAAAAACCCCTTATTTCCGAAATATTTCAATTATGCCATTTAATTTTTTTTTATTAATATTCGTTATTCAGCATATACATTCGTATTTTTTTTACTATTTTCCTTTAATTAGATTGAGCTGGAATCCCCTATTATATAAGGCCATAAACTTTTAGACGGTTAAAAATGATTGAAATTTTATTTCACTTTTCACTATTAGTGATTTTAATGCAGTAATGTTTTTACACTTGGGTATATTATTTCATGACTAATTCTTCTGCCTAATGATTTCTATCATAGTAATCACGTTTTCATCACTGCCAATATCATTTGATTCATACGTCAAACTAAGACGTGAAGACCAAATGAGAAAAATCGGTATATATTTATTATTTGGACAGTAAATAATACTAAATATAGTTGAAAATTTGGGACACTATTGTATCTATTTTGAAACGTAGTAAATCTGTCTTTAATATTCCCTCTTCCGATTTATTTATAAGAGAACGACCTCTAAAATTTTCTTCAAAGTCCTCCAGCCTAATATGTTGTTCCTTGCATACTCGGGACTCATTGTATGTATCCCAAGGGAGACCTGTCCCCTAATTTGAGACTTTCCTTCTCTTGCTTTCTTTTCCTTTCCTTTTCGTGTGAGTTTGAGTCACTGACTCCTCTACCACATTAGTAAGACGCAGACAAGTACAAGGAGAGACATGGGCGTCTCTGTCGCACGCACAGTGTGAGTGTATTGTTAAATCGTGGAGAAAGATAAGACGTTGTTTTCGGTTGAGAGAACTCCGATGAATTTCTTTGGCGACGGATTCGTTGATTTGTGGAATTGAATTTTCGATTATGATGGCAAGATATGCGGTTTGGGTAATAATAATGTGCCATTATGGCTTTTTATCCATGCAGAGTTGCAAACATAGATTCTAATGTTCGTTATTCCGTTATTAAAGCTAAAAAATCTGTTGTGGCCAGCACAAGACCTCTCGCCATTTCCATATTAGGCTATGTATGTATTGTATTGCACTTCGCTTTTGAAACGTCGTTTTATAACAAAATATTACAGAACTTTACTCAAATACTGTTTTTTATTGTATTTAACTTGTCTTCTGCACACATATAATTCTAATTATATCTATTTTAATAACATTTTCATGTCAGAGATTGTTCCAATTCATTATCCAGCTTGGCGGTATTTCACATGGATATATATGTATTTTACCACAATTTTACCTATAATTTCAAATATTTAATTAATAAAACAATAAGAAAAATTAAATATACTTTCCAGAAAAAGCTATCAGAATGTCACTAAAAATGTTGATATTTGACAATGACATGTGTCATGTTATAAACATTGGAATTTGTCAACTGGTTTCCTTAGTGCCTTGGCCTCTGCGATTAGTTTACTCTATAAATTATAATCTATAAATCTATACAAGATATAATAAAAATTTTAAGTGTATTAGATGGAGAATTTTATGTTTAATATTTAATAAAAAAAAACTTCCAAAAAATTATATTTAGAAGAATTTTTCTAAGAAACTACTACTTCCGCTTGTTCAATTGTTACCAAAACTTTTCCAGCTCTTCCCAGGAATGTCAGATTGAGGAAACTGCAGTTAAATATTTTTTAAGTCTTATAGTTTTTAAGGAATCGTGTCTACAACATCCAGCCATACATACACACACACACACACACACACACACGCACACACACACACACACACACACACATAGACATCATTTTAAAAATGTTATAATCGGATTCTAGAGACCTTAAATCGTGCTTATTCAATAAAATCTGGATATGCGAATTTTAGCATGAATCCAATACCTCTTAGCGAGAGGTAAAAATCTGATGTGGCCAACACAAAACCTCCCGCTATTTAATTTTTATTAATTTAAATACATACCTACGTTTTTACTAATGCTGCAAACTATAATATGTTCCATTGCAGAAAACTATTGCTTTATTTACTATTTTCTTTTTAAAATGTCACTATTATTAATTTGTCAGTTACATTCATATGAAATATGAGTTGTGTAACAAAGGAATTGTGTTTATCTTAGGCTTCGGGACTATTAAAAAAAATTATTTTTAAATTTATCTGTAAAATATATAGAAAAAGTATTAATGTATTCCTGTAGAAAATTCAATAATCTTTAATTTTCATAAGACATAAACTGCGAAAATATGGCATTTAATGGTATTTTATGAAGGAAAACCATTATGAGCTTAAGGTAAAGTGCTATTTCCGTTTATCCGATTTACATCAAAATCGAATGGCTTCTTTTCATATTAGAATAGGATAGAAATACAAGGTTTCAGAATTTTCTGAATGATAGTATTTGAGTTACAGCGAAGACAAAATTCATACACATATACACACACACACAGACATCATCGTGAAAATGTTAAAATTGCATTCTAGGGACCTTAAAACTTGGTCATTTACTAAAATCTCGATATGTGATTTTTAGCACGATCCCTATACCTCCCTTACCAAGGGTAGCGGGAGGTAAAAAAGTAAATTCAAAATTTTTCTAGTACAATCTAAATTTTTGATTCGTTAATGCTCAACCTTGTTTCCTATGATACGTTTTACTTACCTTTAGGTAAGGAAGGTATTATGGTCAAAAAATTAGGTGGTGAGTTTTTAATGAATAAGTACGTTTTAGGGTCCCTAGAATACGATTTTACTAATTTTACGATTATGTATGTATGTGTGTCTGTTTTTCTCCGACGATAACTTCAATACCTACTACAAAATTATAATCCTTTCGTATTCCTCTTCTTTACATCCATATGAAGAGGATTATATTTTGAATATAATTGGTCAACCGGAAGTTCTTAAAATTTTTCTTAAATATACGATATATGTATATGTAGAAGTTAATCATTTTAATTGTTTCATATATCACAGGTGCATAAACTTTCGTTTAAAATACTTTAAAAAAAAAAAAAATGTGAAACTGGCTCATTCATTTTATTTGTTTACGCAAGGTGTCAGATTATTTTTTTATATTCTTTCCAGTTACCTATATGTCTGTAGGTAGTTAACATTATAAAAAGTTTCTGGGAACCGCAGATGAAAGCCGCACTTTTTTTGGACTTTTAGCTGAATCAAAATACCTAGAATTTTAGTGGAAGAAATATAATTTTCTTTTTATACTTTTCAATGAAATCAAAGGTTCGTAATATTTCTTAGAAAAACAGCAGAATGGAGACTATAAAAAAACTGTTTGTTCGAAATAATAATTTGAATTTCCTAGACAAATGAATATGTATAAAATATATAAATTATATACTCAGAGCATCAAGTTTCAAAAACATTCTCATATGAACTAAATGTCTTATCTTATAAAAACAAAACATTGTACTAGCATTATTTAAAATAACATTTAAATTAAATGACATATGACTTCAGAACTGACTCATTTTTAAAAACAAACTTATTATTTAATGAATCAGTCATTGAACAGAATGAAATTATATGTAATTTGTTAATATAAGGAATAATCTCTATTTTAGGCCAATGCATCATTTTCATAGTATATTACATCCGAGGTGGGAGATGTTTTATTATGGCCGAGGTGTTGTGTAGATTACCGAGAGGCGAAGCCTCGAGGTCAGATATAAGACGGGGCTGTGATGAAAATCCCACCGAGATATATGTATTGTTTCATTCTATTTTTAAACCAATAATTATTAAAATAAATCACAGACTTATAACCCTTAATTTTTTACCTCCCGCTACTCTTGGTAAGGGAGGTATAGGAATCGTTCTAAAAATCTCATATCGGGATTTTAGTAAATGTTTAAGGTCCCTATGATCCATTTTTAACATTTTCACAATGATGTCTGTATGTGTGTATGTGTATGGATTTTGTCTTCGCTCTAACTCAAATACTATCATTCAGAAAATTCTGAAACCTTGTATTTCTATCCTATTCTAATATGAAAAGAACCCAATAGATTTTGGTGTAAATCGGATAACCGGAAATGGCACTTTACCTGAAGCTCATAGTGGTTTTTCTTCAAAAAATACCATTAAATGCCATTTTTTCGAATTTTATGTCTTATGAAAATTAAAGATTACTGAATTTTCTACAGGAATACATTAATAATTTTTCTATATATTTTACAGATAAATTTAAAAATAATTTTTTTTATTAGTCGCGAAGCATAAGATAAAAACTATTCCTTTGTTAGACAGTTCATTTATCAAATGAATGTAACTGAACTGACAGTAAATGTCACTGTCAAAAAACTAACCACTTCAAATTAATAATAGTGACATTTTAAAAAGAAAATAGTAAATAAAGCAATAGTTTTCTGCAATGGAACAGTTTGCAGCGTTAGTAAATACGTAGGTAGGTATGTATTTAAATTAATAAAAATTAAATAGCGGGAGGTTTTGTGTTGGCCACATCAGATTTTTTTTTCTTGACAGGCCTACTAAAATTTATTTAGCCTACTTTATTATAGCCATGTATGACAATGTTGCTAAGCAACTCTACATAAACATTTCCAACCCGTGGGGTGGAGCGTAACGTTATTTCCAACCTAAGAGATTGTCATTACAATTAGAAATGACGTATTTCCCAACCTCTAAAAGTTTAGGAATCAACATATCACTGTAATTGTAAATAATAACATATTACTAACCGTGGTGGAAAGTGTTTCATTGTTGTCGAGGGCGAAAATAGCTAACCAAGGCGAAAAGCGCCGAGGTTTGCTTAAGCCCGAGACAATGAAACTTTTCACCGAGGGTTGTGTACTATTTTATTCACAATAGGAAATTAATAATGAGTAACTGATATTTAAATAACAATAATAACCTAACAAATAGACGAATGGTTTGGGTTTGTTCATTTGTTACATGAACTGTCAGTTCAGTTTGATATCTAACCTTAAATTTTGATTTCTCATATATCTACACTTATGTATATTATGTTATATACAATTTTATTCGTCTCTACATATAAAATGTAAAAAAGCTTTGTTTAAAAGTCACTGATCTTTCAGGGTGGGATTGGGTAATATCCCCGAAGTAGGGTCGTGACAGATTGGAAAGTATAGCGTTAGTATAGCTAAGGTTGGGAAAGTGACATCATACATTCTTTATTGCGGAATAATTTGACAGTTTTTAAGTCAGCCTGAAATTATTTTATAGAGTTTAAATTCTACAGTAATTATTTTGACGACTGTGGAAGTTTTTAAGTAACCAGAAATTAATTTGACAACTTTGACAGTTATTAAGAAAGAAAAGAAATGTGAAGACCATTTCTAACTTTGTTATAAGTATTATATTATCTAGTTGTTAATATTATTTGATAATTTTATGAATATATGTGGAAAAATTCATTATATCATTAAATTTTTCATAAAGTAATAAATATTTCATTACGCTATCTATATAGATAAGGAGTCACGGTTGTATTTTATTATAAAGTCTATAAATAATGTTTATAATAAAATTTAAATAAAAAATGTATGTACCTTCTAAACACACTTATGCATGCATGTATGTATGTTTGTTCGTTCATGAAAACAATAATTATATATTTTATATTTCTGAAGATATATCTTTTTATTTGATAGCACTTGTATTTATTTATTCACTAATTAATATCACCAATCATTTATACACTTCAATATCACGTTTTATTTTTTATTTTTGACACTTTTCATTCGTATGAGGATTCCAACCGCGAAACTAAACTACACAACCAGCGCGGTAACAACTAACTGAGTGAAGAACCCTCATGAGTGACTGGCTCGCCTGTAGGAGTGTCTGACCAGTGGCGTTCAATCGGTGGGACGATAAAAAATGAGTAGTGTAAATAAATACATATATCGTCACGGCTTACTACGTATTTCTGGGTGAGCCAATCTGCTTTTATTTGCGAATTTCTTATTCAATATTTCGATATTGACAATAAGTTATTCATTCATTCTATAATCATTCTCTTATGACTTCTAATTTTGAAGGATTTCAGAAATTTCGTAAGCGTGCTAGCTTTTATTTTGGCATTTTTATCTATTGAAAAAATAACACCAGTCTTTGCCATTTTATTTACAACTGATCCATACAAACGGTAGAATAACACGGTAAAACATAAGAAATTCTGTTTCATATCACGTAATGGGGTTTCCACTCAATTTTTTTTTATAATTTTTTTAATAAAACTTCATTCAGTATTGAAGCAATTCATAGTATTAAAAAATCTTAATTGTTCCTAGTTTAACATTATTTTATTTTCGAGAAATCAGTGTAACGTCACATTCCCCCTATACTTGTCTTTCTCACACACACACTGCTCTGAGTACGCTACGAGAGAAAGATAACAATTGTATGACGTCAATTTCCCCTTTTAGCAAATGTGAAATACCTCATAAAGCAATTATTTAAAAAATGTTCATTGTTTTAACTATTATTTATCATCGAAATATTATAATTCGTCGATGCCACGATGACTGTAAACTGTTACAAATTAAATACATAATATTATTTTCATTTTTTATGTAATTTAAATTTGTTTCATAAATTGTTATTTTGGTTAATTAATTTTTAACTTTTTGGTAGTTCATCCTAGGTAAAAAATACTTTTTTACTTTCCGTCACCTTTAGGTAAGGAAGGTATTGTCTTTGGTCAAAAAATTCAGTGGTGAATTTTTAGTGAATAAGCACGTTTTAGGGTCCCTACAATACGAATTTACTATTTTTAAGATGATGTCTGTAAATGTGTGTGTGTTGTGTGTGTGTGTGTGTGTGTGTGTGTGTGTGTGTGTGTGTGTGTCTCCGTGTGTGACAAATTTTTCTCCGACGATAACTCCAATACTACAATTCTAAAAATTATAATTCTTTCGTACTCCTCTTCTTTACATCCATATAAAGAGTTGATTAGATTTTGGTTATAAGTGATCCACCGGAAGTACCCTTATTTGAAGTTTTTAACAGTTTTTCTTAAAAAAACGCAGTTAAATATTATTTTTTGACATTTTGATATTATAAATATTAAAGAAAATGCTCTTCTCCATACGGTTTGTTTATACATTTTCCTTCGTATTCAATAGATGTAGAGTTAAAGCACTATAAAGAAATTAACTTTCAAAAATTAGTCAGCTTTGCTATTTATTATGTAAACAGCTAATATATTCAAATAATTCAAATTGACAGGTGTCAGTTGCAAGTGCAAAACCAAATATGGAGAGTATAGGATCAAAAATTGGTATAAGTGTTCCTTCGCCCCAGGGTTGGAATTTTCAATGCAGGAGTACGAGGAAGGCCAAAGAGAAGATAGAAGGACTGTATTGCAGAGGACTTGAGAGAGGAAGCACTGTGTGAAGAAGGTGCGTTGGACAGGAATGAGTGGAAGAGAAGAAGAAACACCGACCCCTAATAAAATAGGGGAAAGCTGAAGAATAAAGAAGGAAGTTTCAAATGCATTTTACATAGTATATATCTATGTTATTATTTTATTGGATTTATAGAACCTTTTCAAAGGAACTTTTGTAATGGAATTTGTAAAAAAATAGTATGTGTTCGTGTTCGATTTTACATGATATTATATAGAATTTTTTCCACGGTACTTTTGGTATGCGATTTGTACAAAATACATCGAATTGACGGAAGGTCTTGTGCTAGCCACAACAGATTTTTGTATAAAAAAATGGCAATCTTCAACTTTATTTTCTTATACCTACGTTTTGTTGAGATATACTACAGAGTGATCAAAAATACCTGATTAAATAAATAAATAAATATGTCATCATAGCATATTATCCATTTCTGAGTGCGCCAATCTGCGTTGCACACAGATTTTGGTAATGATGATAACATATTTGTACCGTGCGGGCGCTTACCAGGCGTCACATCACGGGCACTCGTTGCTGGCATAGAGAGTGCACCAGAGGAGGTCTCTTTTGTGTCATTTAAAATTCAAAATATTTGTCGTCGGTCGGGATCGAACCCGGTTCCCCAGGTTCGCGACCAGACACTCAGGCACGCGGCCACGGGACCTCGTAACTGATAACTAATTCAGTTGGTAATACCTGAAATTACATAAATTTATTTCCTGTTATTAAAATATCTTTCAGAACTCATATTATTAATTGGAATAATATTAACTTTTTTTAGTTTAATTTCTGTATTTATTATTTAAACCCAACGTTTCGGCACCATAAACTGGTGCCTTTTTCAGGGGATACATTGACATAAATATATGAAATAACAAAAACAACAAGTAACCAAGGTAACAAGAAATGTTCATAAATGTTACCTTTTTTATGTATACAATTTTCTAGACAAAATATGCCTATAACATGGACGGCGAACATGCATCTTCTCAGGAAAAAATCTCCTTTTGCCAGAGAAAAAACCGTCCCACACCTGAAAATTTAAATTTGGGTATATTTACAATTTTTTATTATAATGGTTATTGTTTCCTTTACCCACGTACTTTCATTTCTTACATTACCCATAAAACAATAATCTAGAGCAATTCAATCACTCAAAATAAAATTAGCTGTCACGACTCTGCTCTGACATAATCCTTTTGTATTTATAGGCAAAATGACATGTTAAACTAAAAGATCCGAAGAATTCTATTGCCAAACTAAAACATTTTGGATCACTCTGTAGATTGGAAATATTGTCAAAAAACTGGTTTTGTCTGCCATTTTTCCAATATGGCGAAAGGAGCGGTAGCGCCCTAAAGTCGCAAATGTAGTATTTTATTCAGGATATGAAAATGAACTAAATTGTTAATTTACAAAAACCCTTGATTTTTTCCGAGCAAGTACCTTTGGCCTATATTTGAACTGGTTTCATAAGGCACTCAGCCACGCGCCCTCATAACACAATAAGATATTGTTGAATAAACAGTTGTTAAATTTAAGATTTAAACCCACCATTTCCAGCGTTCCAAGCGAAGGTGTTAACTACTATTCAATTTATTTGACTTTACGAGTGAACGTTATCTTCATATATGAACCATATAGCAACCATATGCTGCCATATCAGTAAACATTACTCTGTGATAACACACACACTGAGTATAATAAACTTTATACTGTCATATTGTGTTTACAAGCAACGAGGTGGCTATGCTCTACTTTCCACGATGCGCTTTTGTCCTGTTGCTGTTGCTAAGCTGAGAAACAGTTGACGAACTGCAGGACTGCCGTGCGTGTTTTGTTTTCATGGATAGAGTGGATTATGAGAAAAGGTGTGGTTGGGCTTATAACTAGGGAATTTTTTTATAATAAGGTGGTAGACATGATTATAATAAATGTAATGAAGAGGGATTTTAATCAATAAGTTTAAAGAAATGAGGTCGACCATCTAAAAAATAACTTCGCCCAGATCAGCTTGAAACAACTATAAAATTTACATATGTCACTGTCAGCAACGCCAACAATTTTTTATTATCTCTCGCTGAGAGGTATTGGAATCATGCTAAAAATCGCATATCCAAATTTTAATGGATAAGCACGTTTTAAGGTCCCTAGAATCCAATTATAACATTTTTACGATGTGTCCGTATGTGTGTGTGTGTGGATGTTGGAGCCACAATTTCTCAAATACTATAAGACTTAAAAAATATTTAACTACAGTTTCCTCAATCTGACACTCCTGGGAAGAGCTGATTATATTTTGGTAACAATAGGACAACCGGAAGTAATAGTTTCAAAAAAAAAAATCTTCTAAATATTTTTTGAAACTTTATAATACACTTCAGAAATACCACCAATCTCATCAATGAATTGGAAGAATCTCGAACATTATAAGAGTAGGAGGAAATTTGTTCATAGAATGAATTGAAAAATAAAGAATAAATGTAATCAGAATTTTTTGTGTGTACCAGAAATGTTAAATACAATACTTATATAGCATAATATGAAAATGGCGAGAGGTATTGTGCTTGCCACAACAGATATTTTTTTTTGTTTGTTTCACGAACATTAAGATTACAATGGTAGAAGCCGAATCCCATAGGTTGGACTTCAGTTGTTTTTCGTATAAAATATAGCGATTTTAAAGTCGTTTTCACAATAAATTTTATTTAGGTCAAATAAGACTATACCTAATTGTTTTTTTTTGTAATTATAAGTAAATAATAACAAACGAAAAGGTTAATTTTTGTATGGGTTCTGAAAGATTTTATTTTAATAATTTAAATAAAAACATTTTATAATGAATAAGTCATTCTGATTTTCATAAAAATTTTGTATTTGATTATTTCATAAATAAAACAAAATTAAATTTTAAAATTAAATATTGGTGACAGCTGATACCATATTAACAGACGTATAAAGGGGTAATTTTAATCAAATTTGTTTTGTTATTAAATAAATGTCAAATAAAGGGTTAATTTCCCGTCAGTATCGATTAGCGTTGTATTTATTTTTCCCAGCCGTCTCGGATAATAAAATTGGTTTGTGAAAATTCTCCCCTAATCAAATCGCATCTCTCGAAAGTCCATTAGCGGAAAAACAAAAATCCCTATTCATCTCAAGCATTTCACCCCAAATTTAAACATCAGGGGTACCACTCTGAAATAATAATAAACATACCCGCAAATTTCGTGGAAATTCATTAATCTTTACCGTACAATAACTTCGAACCAGGAACAATAATTTAATTACCGTGCTATTCATCGTAGAGTGCCGTGGACAAACAAATATTTGATCGTGGTATTTTTTGTTTCCAGCGCACTTGATTTATAAAAGAGTTTAATTAAAACCAACTGGACGAAGACAAAAGAGACGCGTTACTCTGTCACTTGTTTTTATGTCAAGCGTTTGTCGTTTGTTTCCACGGCACAGGCACACTAGATAAGAGTTTATCTTTTTGTTTGTTTAACGCAGAGAGTGGCTGTATTTTGACAGTTTTTAGTGCTTCAACGTGACTTACGGAAGAGGGCATAAAATTGTCGAACGGTGGACATTTACAAGAGATAAAATATTATTTTCCTGGAGCAAATAAAGACAGGAGTTTATTACATATCTGACCCCAAGCTGAGGGTCATTATAACAAATGTGGTGGTGCAAGTGACATAATAAAAACATTTTTGATGCTTTGAGGATCCGGGATTGAATGGGCTACTTGCATGGTACTGAAAATTTGATTTCTACCACTATATACGTAATGTTATGTTGAAAATATACATAAAAATATAAATTTTATTTTTAAAAAATTATTTGTTTTTTAGTAAATTAAGAAAGAAAATTCTGTGACATCATTATGTTGAACTGGAACTGTTTAAAAATGTAACGGATAGCATTGCGTGCAAGAAACTTTTAATTTGAATTTGACAGTTCATTTTTCTCTAAACTCGGGGCTCTCAAATATATTAATTACTTCACAAATAAACACATAGATAGTTACATGTAATTTAAAATATCGATACCAAAAAGACAAGCTAAAATACTAACCTCCAAACCACCTCCAAACTATGGCTTTACGAACATTCATTGGTGCGGCGTAATTCTACGTCATACATGGCGGGAATTCAAATAATCAAATTTCATTTTTTTTTTTCTAGCTAACTAATAAAAATTTTGTCAAAAGAAAAATTATGGGTACCAAGTTTTTACCTGCTCTTCAAAAATATTAAATAAAAAAAGGTGCGCAAGTAGCCCATTCGACCCATGGAAAACACAAAAACAAAAAAAAATGATCTCACTTGGTAATATGAGAGTTTTATCTATTATTTTTTTTTTTGACTCTGAATAAAAGAAATGGGGGACAGATAAGAAATATTAATATACATGGTCGTGCCATTTCAAATTGGAAATATTTGGCGTCGGTCGGGATCGAACCCGGTTCCCCAGGTTCGCGACCACACACTCTGGTACGCGGCCACGGGACCCCATATTAAAAAAAATTAAAAAATTTAAAAAAAATATATAAAAATAAAAAAAAATATATAAAAATAAAAAAAAAATATTAAATGTACTTCCCAGAAAAAGCCTTCAGAAATGCATCTGGAATTTTGACACTGACATTTTTCTGTTAATTACAAATATTTTAATTTTTCAATTGGTTTCCATGTAGTCATTACAACGGATTATTTTTATACTTATAATTCGCAATCCCTGAATCTATAATAAAAATGTTCAATGGATCGGATAGAGAATTTTATATTCTTTATTATTTGTAATAACGTAAATTTAGAAAAAATAATATTTAGAAGATTTTTTTACTACTACTTCAGATTGTTCAATTTGCAATTGTTACCAAAACCTTTTCAGCTCAACTCATTAATGACAGATTAAGGAACACGTAGTTAAAATGGTTTTTACACTAATAGAATTTGAGAAACCGTCCCTCCAACAACTAGACACAAACACAAACACACACACACACACACACACACACACACACACAGACATCATAATGTTAAAATCGGATTGTAGGGACCTTAAATCGTGCTTATTCACTAAATTTTGGATATGCGATTTTTAGCATGAATCCATTGCCTCTTAGCGAGAGGTAAACAGGGACAAAATGACAACTAAACGCAGTGAAGATGTTAACATATATACAGAGTGTAAATTTTAAAACAGGTCATAACGCTGTAAAATTAAATAAATATCCTAGTGTTTTCTTTATTTTGTTATTTTGCATTAGTTCATAAATTAATAACTTTAATCATTAATTGTCCCCTATCATGTTATTAAAAAATGACAATGTTTTGTTACTGTCAGTTTCATGGCTATTGTTATTTTTTCTTAATTGTGCAAACTTTAAAATTTATTTTTTGGCTTTATATGAAACAGAAATGTTATATGTTTGGTATTAAAAAAATCGTAATTTTTTTCTTTATAATAGGCACCAATTATTTTTTCAATAAATTAATATAGAAACTTTTGGAGTCTAAAAAACTGTTTTTCTATGTTATAGCCCTATGTTCCGTTTTAAAATTACAGCCTGTATATCATCACGGCATATTTCCCATTTCTGCTTTATCGCAGATATCCGTAATGATAGTGACATATTTGTACCGTGCGGGCGCTTACTAGGCGTCACCTCACGGGCACTCGTTGCTGGCGTAGTGAGTGCACCACAGGGGTCACTTTTGTGCCATTTAAAATTCGAAATATTTGGCGTCGGTCGGATTCGAACTCGGTTCCCCTGGTTCACAAACAGACACTCTGGTACGCGGCTATAGGACCCCATAAGATGTTAATATTGTTCAACAAAACGTATTTCGCACAACAACTTGTTCTATTTATATTCGTACCAATTTTGTATTAATGCACGTTTAGGACACTGGAGATTCAAACTTGAGTCAAAATACTTTAGTACATTTTGGGCCTGCAAACAATCATACTTAGAGATGAGACAATTTGTAACACGACCAATGTATTTATTACAAAACAGATCTTATCAATTTGTTTTTATTTGTGAAGCCGCCATGAAACAAATTCTAATTAAGCAGGAAATGCAAAAATCTGCACTTCCTGTCTGTGACCAGCGCTACTCGGGTGCAATGCGGCTGTCTAGTTTCATTAGTTCCACTTCCCGTAGTCATAATTACAATGCAAACTGCGACTAGTGGAAAAAGTTAATTAAACCACCATGTTGGTGACATTTCGAACGATGTTTGGGGGTTTTTATTTCGCTGTGGTGTCATACATGCAATTATAATTGCGAAACTGGGTGTGGTGTGCGTGCCTCTTAATTAGTTTGGAGTAATTAACATGGGAAATGGTACAGCAACTGTTTTTAATTAAAAATAAATGCTAGTGTCAAAGGGGATTTTTTTACCAAAGTTGCACTAACTTTTTGTAAACAAAATCAAATTTTTATTCACTTCGTATGACAACAGTTACTTTTACAAATTGTGTTAGTTTTTAAATTTATTCAAAATATTTCTATTTCTCTTAAATAGGGGACAACCACAGATTCCTCAGGCTAAAATAAGACGATTTAACCAAACTTGCTTCTACCGGAAAGTGTACCATTTAGCCAGAATTCTGCTTCAAAGTTCTTCGAAAAAAAATTAATTTTGCTTATAATAATCGGACGCTTTATTCGATTTGGATGAAATTTGGTATGACAGTTTATATGGTTATGTCATCTTTTAAGGTGATACTTGTTATTAATAGTGAACCACTAGTGTATGAAACTTAGGTGTCCCAACATTAATTAGACCGTAACTTTTTAATGGCAACGCCAAAAACGTGAAATTCTTCAGAAAGATACATTCAATAGTAAACTTTTCTCTCCCTGTGTAATTTGTGATATCTGTTACGGTTCACACAGAAAAAAATAAAATCCGAGTGCCTGCATTGCTAAATTTTTAAAATAAATTTAATCTAGCGGTCTATCCAAATGTCAAACAAGTAATTTTTAATGACACAATTTTAGAGACACTATTACTAAAAGTTGGTCATTGCACATCACTATCAAAGCTGTGTGAAATGAAAGTTCGTTAGCCAATCTGATGCGTCCGCAACTGTGTGATATGATTTTATCACACGCTGCGATAACTGAGCGAACTAACCTAAAAATTTGTATGTAAAAATTTGACAGTTGCAAATAATTTGCTAAATTTACACGGATTAAGAAGGCTGGACCCTGATTTATCAGATTTTAACATAATTTTTGGTGAATTCTGATAGCAATTATATAAACATATTGGCTCGTACCACGATCATGGTTCTAACATTGGTGTTAGCTAGAACCGTGCTAACTATTTGACACATACTTCAGGGTTATAAAGAAAATCAGTGATGCCACTATACTAATTAAACCAAAAATGTACCGATACGCATATTTAATATATTTGGCTTCATTATTTTAAATTGTTTAATATGATTTGTCTCTGGACTTGTTTTTAAGATAAATTATTTAGAATATTGAAGCCAAATGTATTGAATATGCCTGTCAGTACATTTTCGGTTTAATCAGTATAGTGGCGTCACTGATTTTTGTTGATAACCCTGAAGTATGTGTCAAGTCGTCGTCAAGGTTTTAACTAATACCGGTCTTAGAACCGTGATCGTGGTACGAGCCATTCTGTTTTAATATTTTTATGAAAATTTTATATTGTTTTATTTTTTGTGGTCGTCGGAAAAATATCGTGTACAACACGTGCTGAAAGGGTATTTCACACTCACGTGATTAAAACTTCACGTTCGTGTGAAATATCCAATTTTCAGCACTAGTTATACAATATACTACAACGTTCAAATTATTCACAAAGACTATGGTTATAAAATATTGAAATTTAATTTTTTTCATTGATACATTTGAATATTAGACATCAATGAAGTTCAGCTTTTCTTCAAACACGCTAAAAAATTTAAAATTTTATAAATCTTGTTATCATTTTTATATTATTTAATTTAAAAATATGAAACGTAATGTAATTGCGTAGAAATGTATAGTCCATAATTTAAAATGTTTCATTATTTTTTATTTTTTTTTAAAGCAAGTTATTGAGCTTTAAATTCAACTGACTATAATTCTGAAATGGATAATTAGTGATTTTTAATGGTGAATTGGATTGATTCAGGAATCAGTTTTGATCCGTGGATCAACTTTTGATTAAGGAATGGTGAATTCCGTCATTAAAAATTAGATATATAAATATACTCAGTCACGCAAAACCCTCACAAATAATACTGCCATTCACCCTCAAAAATCTGAACAAATAAATAAACAAGTAATAACAAGAGATGATTTCCATGTTAAAAATACATTAATCTTGTAAAGTCGTATGTCCAATTAAATTTATCAAATAAACAAAACCCAATCACACAGTTCATGCACCTTTCGCAGGAAAACAAAAGCAGCAGGTCTAAAACATTTTTCATCCTTTGTCATTGTCTCAACAATGCATTACACGCGGTAGGGGAACGTGCAACGCGCAGATATGTGTGGATGGTTCAATCAAAGACGCACGTCTCGCTTCGCTACGCAATCACGAATGATTAATTGACCGACGCACTCGCAAATGAAACAATGGGAACGTAATTCATTTATGAGAATTTGCACTGATACGGATCTGTCAAGATAGCTTACAGAACAAGCGAATAGGGGAACAATCAAAGCTGATGTCAAATTGGGGAGGAATATTTACAAATAAATATCTATGAATATTTGAGAATTAAAATAATATAATGGAGGGTTATACTTTTTGAGAGAGACTTTATGTAAAAGTTGAGATGGAAGATCATAATACAAACAAACCATCACCATTTTAAAATGTTCTGTCGTCTGTCACTTGTGTTTTGATATGTACGTGTACCCTTCTTGAGGTTGCGGCTCGTGAATCAGACAATTGGATAGGCGCAAAATAAAAAACAAAGCTCTTTTTGATGTGCATTATTTGACAGGTCCTGTTAAAATCCATTAATTTATTTCGCTAAGATTTCATTGATGTCGCATGAAAATTGACATCGGATGTTCTTGCTTCGCACAATGTCAGAGTTTTAAATCACCTCTATGTATTATTGCATGGAATTATACTTAAGAAAGTATGTATTCTCAACAAAACGTAAACCACATTAAAAATGGTCGGCATTCCTGTAGACTTTTTCTTCATAATCTAGTATCTTTTCTTTGTTCCAGAACATTAAATTCATATCAAGTGCAATGGAATCATAAAAACAACAACAAACAAGATATCAGAATGAAGTCGACAGTAATTTCACTAGGTTGAGATAGTTAAACGCCAACCGCTTATTATGTATTGCTAGAGGGTTTTAAGGCGTTTTTAACCGGGTTACTAACGGAAAATGGGCAAGGACGGTGATTATAATCGCAAATTGCACTGGCATTTTTTTAGTAAAAGAAAAAATAATATATTTATATACAAGTATCTTCTATAATGAGAGGATTATACTAAGACCACATATTTTTCGTGCTGTCATCTATTGATATTTTTCTTGAACTACATGTGACTCAACTGGTACAATACAAACACATTGCTGTCTTGATGATAGTGGTATCAATATGGTGCCAAATTTACAAAATATGTTGTTGCCAGCACAATACCTCTCGCCATTTTCATTTTTTGTTACATACGTATTATATTGCACATCGCTATCGAACCGTCGTTTTATAACAAAAAAAATACAGAACTTTACCCAAATATTGTTTTTTTTTTATTTATTGTATTTAACATGTCTTCTGCACATACAATTCTAATTATATCTACTTTATATTGTATGAGGAAGATCCTAAATGTTAGATATAATTATAAATATATAATTAATAAAACAATAAGAAAGATTAAATGTACTTCCCAGAAAAAGCTTTCAGAATGTCACTAAAACTATTGATTTTTGACATTGACATCTGTCATTTACAAACTATGTTACAAACATTACTATGTTATAAACATTTGATTTTGTCAACTGGTTTCCTTAGTATAGTTTAGCCTCTGCGATGTATTACATCCGATTATTCTATATATTATATCTCTAAATCTATACAAGATATAATAAAATTTTTAAGTGTATTAGATGGAGAATTTTATGTTCTTCAATATTTGTAATAACAAAAATTTTCTAAAATTTATATTTAGAATTTTTCTAAGAAACTACTACTTCCGGTTGTTCAATTGTTACCAAAACCTTTTCAGCTCTTCCCAGGAATGCCAGATTGAGGAATTCATAGTTAAACAGGTCTTAAGTCTTATAGTTTTTGAGGAATCGCCCCTCCAACATCCAGACATACGCACACACATACCTAAAATCGTGCTTATTCACTAAAATCTGGATATGCGAATTTTAGCATGAATCCAATACGTCTCTTAGCGAGAGGTAAAAATGAAGTGAATGTAAGGTCTTTGCAACAGTGACTCCCGCCAAAATTATAAAGAATACATGATAAACACGAAATTCTTTAATTTTCCATAGCCATCCGAAAACAAATGAATGATGTAGAACTCAAATATCAAAAGACAAGTGACAGAAAACAGAACTTTAAAATGGTGATGGTTTGTTTGTATTATGATCTTCCATCTGCACTTCTACATCAACCCTCTCTTTCTTGCGTGTGACGTCAAAATTATAACCCTCTAATCTCCAATCAATGATGGATCTTTATTAGCAATGTACAGGGTGTCTCATTTTCGATGGTTTTTTAGGGTATCTTGGGAAATATTACTGATAAACCCAAATCATTCAAGCAGCCAATGCACGTCATTAATAAAATTGAATAAAAGAAACTAGATGTGTGACGTCATGTACTGCTACGTTTGAAGAGGTTTTAGAATCTTTATGAAAAGAGTTATACAGATTGCAATCTGTATTATCGACATGCTAATGAACTGTCACATCCACAAAATAAATATTATTTTAGTCACTGTCCATTTCTATTTAAATTATTTTATAATACTAACCTTATTTATACTTATGTATGCCATATAAAGGCAATAAATGCTGAATTTCAAAGAAATATATCGAATTCTTCTGATTGATTAGAATCTTTGGCAGATTCACAGATTTTGTGTTTGCATTAACAGTCACGTTGCGTCGTTGCGTTGCGTTAACATTACTTTATTATAAGTAGACCTTTACAACGCACAAAAATGTTTCAAACACGATACAAATATTTTTAAAATTGTCAAATAATAACTTTGACAATATAAACATGCAAATTATCAATGTTGCCAACTATAGCAACAATTAAACGAATAATATGACGTTGATGTACATTATTTATATATTGTTCATGTCATATACGATAAGTAATGAAGTTCATCTTAATAATAATTATATAAGGCTATACACTTTTTGACGGTTAAAAATGATTGAAATTTTATTTCATTTTTCACTATTAGTGATTTTAATGCATTAAGGTTTTTATACTAAGTGATGACGTGCATTGGCTGCTTGAATGATTTGGGTATAGCGCAAAATCGTTTGCACATTCCAGGGTCAACTTTTTAAGAAAAGTTTGATAGTCACCACATGAATTTTCGATCTTCTCTTGTTTCTGAGCTACAGGCAAAAACTTGTTTTTCGCTCATTTCGAAAATATCTTATAACTTATTTATTATGGTAGTTAGAGGAAAATTGTTTTAACAAATTTTGTACCATTTTTTTGATAATATAAAATGGCGTAATTAGATTTTTTGAAAACTTTATAATTCTCGAGATATAACACAAACTTATGATTTTTTAAATGGCAACCTATGTTGAAAATAGTCTCATCTTTTTGTTCATTTTTTAAGATTTTCAATGGTATATATAACTAGTCTAAATTCTTTTGTTTTACACATAAATAAAAGATGAAAAAACATCAAAAATGAGACAGCCTGTACACGTTCTAATTTTTTTTTTTACATCTGTTAAAAAAGTACTCTTTCTTTATTAAAATGTATTTATAAAGTATGTCTTTTTTCACACAATAAAAGTGTGAAAAAAGTGCACTTTTTTAACGCTACGGAGTGAAATAATGAAGCGATACGGCACTTTTTTCACACTTTTCTTGCAGACGTAAAAAGAATTGTATGCAACTCGAGTAAAAAATGTCTTATTTCACGAACAGGAAAGCTTGACCGTCAAATCCTATGAGTTATACTTTTTACACTTGTTGCATAAATAACTATTTATTCATACTATTGACAATAGATTGTAAGTGCTTAGTTTAGCGTATTTTTAAATAAAGCAAAGATGTTGCAGCCATTAAAATTTTTATTTTATGACACATATTATAAATATATTACCTATATTTTTCCGGTATGGTAAAGATATTATCTCAATAATAAAATTAATTTGCTCATAAATTCCATTTGCAGTGCATTATAAATTTCAAGCTTAATTGATTTAGTCGCGAATTACTCTTTAATAAAGTTACAAATAATGAATATTACATTTAAAATATAATTAAAATTTTATTGTCCCTGTCACACATACAAAGCATAAAATTTTAACAACATAATAAAATTTTGGTCATATAGTTCGTGACAAAATAAACTTCGACTTTGTTTAAGCAACACCACTCAATTCGTAACGCACTTAAAGTTTCTCAGAAAATGTTTTCTATTTTCCCATTTCGACATGTTTTTTGCAATTTGATATGTGGAGTTACTTTTTCACGTAATATGTTGTTGCCATTTTTGGAATATGAAGTTGTAAACATTTTGAAAGTGGAAAGTGTTTATATGGAATTTAAATTGCAATAATTAAACAACGTTATCTTAAATTGTGCCGTGGATAGCTTTATCGAGTAATGGAATAAAATTATATCATCGTTGTTTACCTCTCGCTAAGAGAGGTATTGGAATCATGTTAAAAATTGCATATACAGATTTTACAGAATACACACGTTTTAAGGTCCCTGTAATCCATTTTTAACATTTTTACGATGTGTGTGTATGTGTGTGTGTGTGTGTTTAACTACGGTTTCCTCAATCTGACATAATGGGAAGAGCTGATTAGGTTTTGGTAACAATTGGACAACCGGAAGTAGTAGATTCTTATAAAATTTCTAAATATTATTTTTTTGAAAATTTATGTTATTATATAAAATTCTCTATCCGATACATTTACATTTTTACTATATCTTCTAGAGACTTAGAGATAGAGAATTATAAATATATAAAATAATCCATTGTAATGAATCTCACAGCCCACAACTCCATGGAAACCAGTTGAAAAATAAAAATGTTTCTAATTACAGAAAAATTTGTGTTAAAAATCCAGAGACATTACTGAAGGCTTTTTGGAAGTACATCTTATTTTATTATTAATTAAATATTTACAATATAGATATATTATGTATACCATTCAGAAATACCGCCAATCTCGTAAATGAATTGGAAGAATCTGGAACATTTAGAATAGTCGGAGACAAAATTGTTCATAGAATGAATTAAAAAATACAAAAATTTCTAAAGAATAGAATTGGAATTCCTTGCGAGTATAAGATATGTTAAATATAATACGTACCTACTTATATAGCCTAAAATGGATATGGTGAGAGGTATTGTGTTGGCTACAACAGATTTTTTACCTCCCGCTACCTCCCCCGTAAGGGAGGTATAGGGATCGTGCTAAAAATCACATATAGAGATTTTCGTGAATAAGCACGTTTTGATGTCCCCAGAATCCGATTTTATCATTTTTACAATGATAATGATGTCTGTAGGTATGTATGTGTCTGTGTGTGTGTGGATCGTGTGGACACGATTACTCAAATACTATCAATCAGAAAATTTTGAAACTTTGTATACTCATTCTATTATTATTATTATTTCGAATGAGAGACAGTACAATTTATAAATTAATACATAAATAAAATAATAAATAAAACAAAACAAATTAAATATTTTTGATCTTAACTATCCAATTTAGAGCATCCTCTGTTAAATGATGGAGTCCGGAAAAACCTTGCTGAAATTTAGTTATAGGACATTCTACACTAATGTGGGAAGAGCTCATTAGTTTTTAGTGTATATCGGATAACCGGAAGTATCATTTATACAAGCTTTTAACAGTTTTTCTTGCAAAAAATTCATTGAATATAATTTTTTAGCAACTTTTACCAATACAAATTAAATATAATGGCACAATCTTCAATTCTACGATAAGCATTTAGTAAATAACTTGAAATAACTTTAAATATTGAATTATAAAATAATTTCTTTTTGTACATCACTTTGCCTCTGCGTCAAACAAAAACAATACTTTAATAACAAATTTGACATATTTAAACAAATGTCACCGTCACGAATAAATTACATTAAAATTAATAATGAAACCGCGTTAAGAAGAATTTAGTAGTTTAAATATGATTGTAATGAAATTAAGGTTTGTAAAAATAATATATTTTCCATCATACATAAATATTAGATATACAGGATAATTCGATTTTAGTTTGATATTTGCAGCATTATATATCAAACAGCTCTCAATAAGAACGAGATTTCAAAGTGTCAAATAATTGCAACTACACATTTACGAAATGGATCATGTATGGCGAAGAATTCACACAGATTGCGTTTTAGAGCATATAAGGAAGTTGGTGCTGATTTTGACAATAATGTGTGTGTGACGATTTTTTCTTAAAATATATTAATGATCCAAAACTTCGCAAAGTTGGTATTTGCTCACAGATTTTTCACGAAAAACATAACAAAACATAATCCAAAATTTCGTATTACAAACTTTTCTATTTATTGGAACAACAAAGTAGATTTTGTTTACAAACGATCAATCGGAAGTGATACTTTATTTAAAGCTCATTGCTATTTTAAACATGGAATCGGCGGGAGGTCATGTGCTGGCCACAACAGATTTTTTAATCTAAACTAACGTGACAGATAAACCGTTAAACATTATTTGTTAATTATTTTGTTTGAATTCCATAGCTATCGCTATTCTTGGGATGATTGTGAGTTGTAAGTTGTAATCCGATTTTTATGTTTTCGATAATTATATTCAAGTTTGATGTAGAGTAGATACGATTTCGTGTTGTCAGAACCACAAAACTAAACATATTTATTAAAATATGTTTTGTTTCTAAAATAATAATCAATGTTAAAATTATTTCCGACTTCAGGGAAGTTTAGTAAATAAATTTACCTTTGAAATGAAATATTTTGCGGGACACCGCATCGTCTAGACTCTACACTTTTCCCGGTTCATCGTTCGTAGTTTGCGGTTAATTTTTCAGAAAACTTCCCGCAGTTATAAACTTCACGTTGCCAGAGCAATACATTCAGATTTTACGAAGTTTTTTATATTTTTCATAATTTCTTCTGACTTGTTTGAAATTTCCAATGACTACAAGAGTTCTTTCTTTATTTATAAAATCTGATGTGACCAACGCAACACCTCCCGCTATTTAATTTTTATTAATTTAAATACATACCTACTTACATATTCCTTTGCATATAACTATTGCTTTATTTACTCTTTTCTTTTTAAGATTGTCACCATTATTAATTTGAAATGATTAATTTTTGCAGTGACATTTTATCTGTCAGTTACATACATTTGAAATATGAACTATGTAACAAAGGAATTGTGTTTATCTTTACAACATAGGCTCCGAGATTGATAAAAAAGATTACTTTTTAAATTTATCAGTAAAATATATTAAAAAATCTGTTGTGGCCAGCACAAGACCTCTCGCCATTTCCATATTAGGCTATATAAGTATTGTATTGCACTTTGCTATTGAATCGTCTTTTATAACAAAATAATACAGAACTTTACCCAAATAATGTTTTTATTGTATTTAACATGTCTTCTGCGGACATGTAATTCTAATTATATCTATTTTTCATTGTATGCATTTTACCTATAATTTCAAATATTTAATTAATAAAACTATAAGAAAGACTAAATGTACTTCCCAGAAAAAGCTATCAGAATATCACTAAAATTGTTATTTTTGACACTGACATTGATATCTGTCATTTAGAAACTATGTTATAGACATTTCAATTTGTCAACTGGTTTCCTTAGTGTCGTTTCGCCTACTCGACTTATTATATCCCGATATTCTATATATTATATATATTTATCTCTAAATTTATAGAAGATATAATAAAAAATTTAAATGTATCAGATGGAGCATTTTGTTCTTCAAAATTAGTAATATCAAAAATTTTCAAAAAATAATATCAAGAAGATTTTTTTTAAAACTACTACTTCCGGTTGTTCAATTGTTACAAAAACCTTTTCAGCTCTTCCCAGGAATGTCAAATTGAGGAATTAATAGTTAAATAGGTCTTAAGTTTTATAGTTTTTGAGGAATCTTTAATTTTAATAATGTTATAAAATGCGAAAAAATGACATTTGATAGTATTTTATTATGAAAACCATTATAAGCTTCAAGTAAAGTGCGATTTCCGGTTATCCAATTTATACCAAAATCTAATGGTTTCTTTCCATATTAGAATAGGGTCAAAATACAAGGTTTCAGAATAACCTGAGTATTTGAGTTAGAGCGTTGACAAAATCCATACACACACACATAGTTAACACAGACAAACACACACACACACACACACACACACACACACACACAGACATCACTGTAAAAATGCTAAAATCGGATTCTAGTGACCTTAAAACGTGCTTATTAGCTACAATCTGGACATGTGATTTGTAGCATGAATCCAATACCTCTCTTGCCGAGAGGTAAAAACTGCAAAATTTACATTTTCGCCAGTATCTCGTAACCTATGCCGGCTAATGGGGCAACTTTTGTCTAATTTAACAGAGGATTTATGCAGCTTACATTTCATTTTACTTTTTCTTTTCTTTTTCGCTTTTAATTTAACATTAAGTTTGATACATTATGCAGCTACTTTAAAGCCTTCGGTACACATGCGCTGATGTGATTTTTCTGGCATATCAGTTGTCATAAATGTAAAGAGATAATTAAAACCTGTAAAAATGGACACAAATGTAATAATTTGTGCATCTGCTGTATTACTTGCAGCTTTACCCATTTTCTAATTTTTGCAATCTTACCTACACAAAAACAAATAAATACAGCACACGCTGACGTTTGTCACGTGAAGTGGTGCACATGTGCAGTTGTGAAATTATTTTACTTTAACGGTCTTAAGTTGAAAGTTGGTCAACTTTTGTTCTTAAAGTAAAATTAAAAGTGTGCACATAAAGTAGTTCAATTATTAACAAACCTTTAACTTTTGTAAAGTAAAAAAAAAACGAAAAGGTAAAATAAAAAGTAGGCTGCATAAATCCACCTTTACAGATCACGAGATCCCATTGCTGGACAAGTTAGCCTGGACCCCCTGTACATCTGCGTATGTGTGAATACGTGTAAGAATTCCATGTTGTAGTTCCCAGGCTAATATAAAATTGAGAAGTTATTTTATTGCATTCAAGGTTTCTTTACAATTCATTTAGTACTCGGCTGCCCCAAGTAACAAAACCCGGCCGTGTTATTTACACAGTCTTTTCATTACTTAGCAACGGGTTAGCGTGGGTTTCAAATTTTTCCAAAAATATTGTTCTCAGAAAAGATATTAATAACTATTTGTTTAAAAATTAAACGAAAAGTAAGACTGAATCCTTCTTCATAATTATTTGAAACGCTTATACTTCATTTCATGTAAGAAAATAGCAGATGGCGCTTGAGAGCCAACCGTTTTCACATACATTAAATAAATAATTTAAATTCGTGAAACCAAACTCTGTCAATAATAATAGTATATTGTATTATTAGGAGTAAAAGTGATTCTTTGTGTGGCCAGCATGTAAGTTTGAACAACGAGCGGTAGCGAGTCGGACAACTACATGCGAGACACACAATAACACTTTTACTCCGAATGACACATTATATTTTTTCTTCAAAGATACGTATTTAAATAAAATAATCACAACTTGACGTTACAATAATTATAAATATTTTACGTAAAGGACGTTTACTGATTTCAATTGCTCTGTTGCTATGAAAACTTTCGTATTTGTTCACTTTTTGTTATAAACATTGAAGTGAAAATTTTCACCTTTTGACTTTTAATTACCAATATGTAAGTCTGCTATTTTTTAATATGTTATTTCGTTAAATATAAACTGTTTATATTTCAATTTGTAGATTATCAATATCAATTTAAATTTGACAGCTCTTGGAGGTTTTTAGTAATTTTATTCTTAGGTTATCTAGTGCATAGTGCAACTTAGGGCGACATGACAGGTTTCTATTTTACAAGTTACTTCTTATTCGCTCATTTTATATAGGGAAGTATTTAAACATTTTATTGGTTTTAAAAAAATTCAAAAAATAATCTAAAATATACGAGTCCTAAGTATTAAAAATTGCATTATAACATATGATTAAATATCACTTATTCTGTCAATTTCATTTGATAATTATCAGCTGATAAGTAAAAAAATTTTCGCTTGTGTAATCTAGGTTAGCATTCTGACCAATCCATGGGCATAATTTACACCCCTATCTAAATCAATTCTATTTTCTTACGTGAAATGAAGTATACGCTGATGTAGTTTTATCCATTCATTTTGTATTTACAGGGTCGTTTTTGTAAAATCTCTTATATTTTAGAGAAAAATATTTTAAGTTCGCTTCTGTCTCTCGCAAATAAAAACGCAAATTGAATCACCCCATCTCAAAAACGCTGTCAGTGAAACGATTTTATTTCATCCCATTTGAAATTTCATTACTTTCTTTCACTTCTGACGGAATATACTCCTAAGTTTTGAAATTTAAAACTGATTGAAAGATTTGGCTCCTTTACCTGTTTCAAATAAATTGACTTCAATTGCAAGAACACTTCTCATCAGTCAACAGTGTCAATATAAGTTGACGTTAATGTAGCTCCTTCAATTTGAACCGTAAAGTATTAGGGTAAACAGAGATATTTTTAGAGGAGTACAAATCTTTGAAAAGGGAAAGCGTTGATTCTCTTAAAAATATATTTACAAATGATACACAAGTAAAAATAAATGTTAAAAGACTTACACATCATTGTAGATAACAGAAATATGTAGATAAAATATTGGACTCACCTGTAACAAAAAAAAAAATATATATATTAGACTTTAGAATACATAATACAACAAAATATGTATATATAGATGATTTCCATTTGTATAAAAGAAGAAGTCGTGGTTCATACTATAACATATTAAAGCTAGGTTTCCACATGCAAAGATTATTGGCGCCAATTTTATGACGCCAATTTTAGAGGCACCAGTATGTTTCCACAACCTCTATCAGTTTTAAACTGCAACCAGATTAAAAATGGCGTCAAATGAATTAATTCAAGCATGTAAATACACACCCAGTAATGGGTAATATGCCGTGATGATATATTTATTTATGTAAATACGTTAGTGCAAATTTTGTCTGATGAGCTCGAAACAATACTGAATATTTTAGCTTTAGCAGAGTTTACATCAAAATCTTTGAATGAATCAGACATAACCTCAACAATTTTTCTCAATGCATCATCTCTTTTATTTCGATCTTTATGGGATGAAAAATTTTTATTCCAAAGGCATGGATATTGCCGTAATCTAAAACTAATATGAGAAAGTTTCAGAAAAAAAAAAAAATAGAATACCCAATTAAGAAATTCGGTAATTTGGTTTTCGACGATTAGATGAATCAGTGATAAGCGTGATTTGTGATTTTTGAAGAAATAAAAGTAAAAATTGTAGCAATCAAAAAAGAGTAAAGGGTATTTAATCAGTATTTTTTTGCATGAATGATCAGATACATAAATAAAATAAATATATCATCACGGCATATTATCCATTACTGGGTGTGCCAGTATCTACATTACATGCAGACATCGGTAATGATGATATATTTTTTCCGTGTGGGCGCTTACCAGGCATCACCTCACAGGTACTCATAGCTGGTGTGGAGAGTGCACCACAGGCATCACTTTTGTGCAATTAACAGTTTTACATTGGTCGGGTTCGAATCAGGGTCACTAAATTGGCAACCAGATACTATGGCTGGTAGCACAAGCATGGTTCTAACACCGGTATCAACTAGAACCGTGTCAATGTCTTGGCCCATACTTCAGGGTTATTAATAAAATAAGAGTTGCCAATATACTGAATTAAGTCGAAAATGTACTGACAGCCATGTTCAATAAATTTGACCTCATTATTTAAAACTGTTTTTCCTACAAACAAGTTAAAAAACAAATCATATTAAATAATTTTAAATAGTGTCGGCAGATTTATTGAATATGGCTGTCAGGAAATTTTCAGCTTGATCAATATATTGGCAACACTTGTTTTGTTAATAAACCTGAAGTATGTGTCAAGTCGTTGACATGGTTCTAGCTAACACCGGTGTTAGAACCACGCTTGTGCTACCAGCCTATATGCCCACGGCCACGCGATCCCATAAATGAACAGTATTTAGTAAATAAGTGATTAGTTAATATGAAAATTATGTCCAGGTTACATTAGAGGCCTAATTCTCAATTTTTATCGAAGTGATAAGCAGTGAATTTTTTTTGCTTATTACTTGGAGCTATTCTCAATTGCAAACTGATTTAATATAAATGAGTGAAAAAGTGTGATATTGTATGTATTTACCGTATGTTGACAATCACCCTTATTCTGTAACTCAGTCGATAATACCGTATTTTTACCTCCCGCTACCCTTGGTAAGGGAGGTATAGGGATCTTGCTAAAAATCTCATATCGAGATTTTAGTAAATGATCACGTTTTAAGGTCCCTAGAATCCATTTTTAACATTTTCACGATGATGTCTGTATGTATGTATATGTGGATGTGTGTATGTATGTGTATGGATTTTGTCTTCGCTCTAACTCAAATACTATCATTCAGAAAACTCTGAATCCTTGTATTTCTACCCTATTCTAATATGAAAAGAAACCATTAGATTTTGGTGTAAATCGGATAACCGGAAATGACACTTTACCTGAAGCTAATAATGGGTTTTCTTCCAAAAATTCCATTAAATGACATTTTTTCGCATTTTACGTCATTATGAAAATTAAAGATTATTGAATTTTCTACAGGTACACATTAATACTTTTTCTATATATTTTACAGATAAATTTAAAAATGATTTTTTTTATTAGTCGCGAAGCCTAAGATAAAAACTATTCCTTTGTTACACAGTTCATTTTTCATACGAATGTAACTAACAGTAAATGTCACTGTCAGAAAACTTATCATTTCAAATTAATAATAGTGACATTTTAAAAAGACAATAGTAAATAAAGCAATAGTTTTCGGCAATGGAACAGTTTGCAGCGTTAGTAAATAAAATACGTATAGGTAGGTATGTATTTAAATTAATAAAAATTAAATAGCGGGAGGTTTTGTGTCGGCCACATCAGATTTTTTAATGTGAAACATTGGGTTTGTTATATCCATGGTTACGACTTGACATTTGATTGACAGCAAACTATATACCACCGCTATATGCCTGTCCCATTTAAAATGAAACATAAGGAACGAATTTGGCATTTGACAAGACGTAATAGAGGTTAATTTTGTTTAAATAATAATATTTGCTTTCTAAAATAAATTTAGTTGTAGAAAAAATATTGTGTGCACCTTGTGCCAGAATGATTTTCTGATTTGGCTAAATTTCTTACTTCTGTCAAATTCGTTCCTCATGTTTCATTTAAAATGGGACAGGTAAATACATTGCTGTCAATCAAATGTCATAATCATGGTTATGGCAAACCCAATGTTTTACGTTAAAAAATATTCACGATATTTGTCGATCGGTAATAATTTTTGACAAATAGAAACAAATGTATCATCTGGCAGTTTCATTTTTTATTCAGTGTCTGCTGTAATTATTGGCTACAATTTATTATCGATCGATAAAAGTTATCGATTGAGTTACAAAATAGGGGTGAATATTGGTTGCGCATAAGAAAATACGAATTTAGTGCATGTGTTTGTTGAAATTTGACAAATAATATAACAATGGTGAAAATTGAGAATGGGCTACTTGCGTACCTTTTTTTATTTAATATTTTTGAAGAGAAGGTAAAAACTTGCTACCCATATTTTTTCTTTTGACAAAATTTTTATTAATTAGCCAGAAAAAAAATAATGAAATTTGATTATTTGAATTCCCGCCATGTATGACGTAGAATTAAGCCGCACCAATGAATAGTCGTAAAGTCACAGCGTGGTGCCGTCCCATAGTAATGGTATGTTTGTGCGGGTAATGTAGATCACCTGTTTAACGTTTCAACAATAGTTTGGAGGTTAGTATTTTAGTTTATATTTTTGGTATCGATATTTTAAATTACATGTAATTAACTATGTGTTTATTTATAAAGTAATTAATGTATTTAAGAGACCAGAGAGAGAGAAAAATGAACTAATGACAAATTCAAATTAAAACTTTCTCGCACGCCATGCCATCTATTGATAACATGCTTCCCCTTCCCCAGTTCAATATAAAGACGTCACAGAAAATTTTCTTTCTTAAGTTAGTAAAAAACAAATATTTATTTTAAAATAAAATCTATAATTTTATATGTTTTCAATATAACATTACGTATATAGTGACAGAAATCGGATTTTCAGTACCACGCAAGTAGCCCATTGGACCCTAGATTATCATTATCATTTAATACTGATTATTTATAATACTGATCAATTAAATACATGCCGAGGAAAAGTAATTGTCGATGGTTTCATAAAACCTAATTCCAAAACTGATGGCGGTGTTATGACACCGAATATCTGGAGGAGCGAAATCAGAAATTCAGGAATATTGTTAAGGATGGAGAAGAATTAAAATGTTAAATAAAGTAAAAAAGAGATAAACATATTGATTCGTATTAGATTTACTAAAACCTCAACTGAGTCCGAAACAAAATTCCCTCTCCACAATTAAATTTGAAGAAAGTCCTCCCTCGTAAAACTTAATCCCTACCGGGTTCAAAGTTCAAGGTCTGATCCTTGTGCGGTGAAGTGAAAATAACAGATGGGATTAGATCTCTCCGGTGCAGGGTTCGATTCCCTTCTTCTGCTCGGTTTACGATCGCCGCGTCTGGAATTGAATTCCTGCTCGCTCCTGCGGATCGCACGATTCCTGCTTCTTTATTTCCCAAGCTTTCTTTGTGTGATTTTAATCATAACATTGGCAGAGACTTCTACTCTTAGATATATACCTTGCAAGTTGACAATTCCACTAATATGGAATGATATAAAGAGGTTTATAAAGAAAAGATTAGAAAATAATCCAAGTCCTGTGACACTCCTCAGCGACAAAGAAAAAAAGATTTCCTATCTTTTATCTTTGTGACTGGGAAGTGACTGGGCTTGGGTTATTTTGTATAAGATTATGTTTTGAGGTTGAAAGCGAAAATTTATTTTTGCATTTATTTAATGTATGGGAATACTGTAAACTTGTTTCATGTTGACCAGCTTGACTGGTAAAATTTAAACTGTAACCGATCCGGGCTATGTCGTCACGATTTGGCAGCATTTCAAACGCAGTATAATGTTTGCATGCAATTTAAAAAATGGAAACATATTTAACCATTTAGTTTGTGTTTTCATAAATGTATTAAAATACATTTTATGCCCAGTTTTATAAAAGATGGATAAGTAAATTACTAGCAAAGTAAAATTAATTCTCGAAGTAAAACAGTTTATTCCAGAGATCTTCGTTTTATAAAGCAAGAATAAAAATACTAGCTAAGTAAATCTATGGAATAAATTACTCCAAAAATTAATTATTTTATAGGGAACGCAGAAATTTACAGAAACCGAAAAGGATGGTTTTCTGTGAATTGCAAAATGGTATGTTCAGAAAATCTAAAAATAACGGATGTTGTTACTAGATGGCCTGGTTCCGCACACGACAGCAACATATTTAACAATTCATTAATAAGAACTAATTGCTACTTGTTAGGGGATAGTGGATACCCTTGTAAAAATTACTTATTAACACCTGTACAAAACCCAACTACTCCAAGCTAACATAAATACAATGTGTTTCATTTGAACACTTTTCCGGGGACCTATTTGTGAAACTGCATTAAATTCTTTACAAATCTCATTCCATGCACTATTTTTGCTTCTGACGCTTGCTACGTCTGTCTGTTTGTTTTCAATAATTCTAATATATATTTTGTTATCTCTAACATGTTCACTTTATCTATTTCAGTATAATTCTTTCCCCATTCTCTCTTTTTTTCCATTTTTAATGAGAACTGACACTTTATGACACTTTATTTTGACGTTTGAATAATAATAAACGATGTCTCTGTCGGTAAATCACTAGAATAAAATATTTAGTCTGCAAGTACTTATTTTACTCTGCAACTTATTTTATAAAACAGACATTTTTATTTACTCATCGATTAAATTTACTTTCAAAATAATAACTCAGCAAGTTATTCGATGTTTATAAAACTGGGCATTAGTGTAGTTATTTGTCACTATTTTGATTACGCCCCTTTGAGTCTAGTATACCTATAAACATTTCGTCGAACATAGCTGTTCTTTTCTGTTGATATTGAAAAACTGTTTCTAGTTATGTGTGTACAGATAAAGAAATAACTGTCACGTCTATAATTTATTTAATCGACAGAAAATATCTAACAGTGACAAACCAAGTCTAATCAAACCACAATTTGTTATAAGAAGCGCTGATACATATTCATAAGCTAGGTCTATATGCACATCGCTTTACAGCTGTATTAATTAATATCCCAATCACAACTAACGGGTATTGGATTTGCATCTTAAAATATACATAACATACATGCGGAAGAAGAAGATTTTTCCATGTGAGAAAAATATATTTCTACCCTTATTTTAGGGCGTGGATATTTGTTTTATATACAATGGTAGTTAGAACTCATTAAAACAAACAACTTTTCTTAGTTACAATTTTTGATTTGGTGCCCCGGTTCGTAGTTATTGGAGTTTTATTGTTTCAAATGACAAAATGGCGATCGATCAAAAATTTCAAAACTTGATTTGAGATAACCATTCCATCGATTTTCAACAGTAAAACATTTATAAAATCCTATCTACCACTAAATTTGTCCTAAACATTTTTTTCAATCAAACGCAAAAAAGTTTTTATTCATTTAATTGACTTATAAGTATAGAGTGTTCAAAAATAATCCTAACTCGGAGTAGGCTATGAACAAAAAAACGTATATCAATTTGAAAGTATTTAATTAAATGTCAATTTGACGAGAGATATTGTCAAAAATTATCCTTATTTTAGAAATAGAAATGAATTAGAAAACGGTGAATGGCAATAATTTGTATCCTCCTTTATTATCTTTTCTCCTTAAAATTACATTTCATGATCAATTGTGACAACTTAATTTTTGAATTGAATAATGATCAGACACACTGCACTTATGTAAGTCAAGTAAATATTATAAATACTTTTTTTGGATAGATTGAAAAAAATGTTTATGACAAATAATGTAGTAGATAGTTAAAGGTTTTTATAACTGTTTTACTTTCCAACACTGATGGAGTGGTTATCAAAAAATCATGTATTGAAATTTTTGATCGATCGCCATTTGAAAAAATAAAAAAATAATTGTAAATGCCAAATGTTTTAGAGAGCCTAAAGGTAGTTTTGAAAGAATTTTTTTTTTTCAATAGTCTTTAAAATAAGGAGTTATGACGACTTTTCGAAAAACAAAAGAACTCCAATAACTACGAACCGGGGCACCAAATCAAAAATTAGAACTAAGAAAAGTTGTTTGTTTTAATGAGTTCTAACTACCATTTTCGGGTGTAACGACTTAGTATTAACACCCTGTATACAATCTACTCAGAATACAGAATAACAAGATAACTTATTCAACATGGAGATCTCGAGAACTTTAAAAGATACGAAGTCGATTAAAGTTTACCCATTAGGTGACCATATTAATGGTATTTTACTTGCACAATAATGCAATAGGTCACTAGATACAGGCGAAAATGTAAATTTTGCAGTTGTTAACTCCTGCTGCTCTTGGTAAAGGAGGTATAGGGATCGTGCTAAATACCGCATGTCAAGATTTTGGTAAAGACCACATTTTAAGGTCCCTAGAATCAGATTTTAACATTTCCCGATGATGACTGTTTGTGTGAATTTATGTGTGTATGAATTTTCTCAACGCTCTAACTCAAATACTACCATTCAGAAAATTCTGAAACCTTATTTATATTTATCTACCTTATTCTAATATGGAAATCAAGTAACTGGAAATAGCAATTTACTCAAGCTCAAAATAAAATAGTTTTTCTTTAAAAACTATCTTTATATATAATTTTTTCGCGATTTATGTTATTATAAGAAATAAAGATTATTAAATTTTCTACAGGTATGCATTCATACTTTTTCTATATATTTTATAGATAAATATATAAAATGATCTATTATATAAATACAATTCCTTAGTTACACAGTTCAGATTTCATATGTACGTAACTAACAGATAAATGGCACTATCACAGAACCTATCATTTGAAATTATTAATGGTAACGTTTTAAAAAGAAATAGAAACAGTAAATAAAACAATAGTTACACGAATAAAAAGAAACATAATATAGTTTCCAAGATCAATAAATATGTAGGTATGTATTTAAATGAATAAAAGTAAAAAATGACACTAGGTTGTTTCATTAGAGAAGTATATTTTTACTTTATTGTATAATTTCGCTAGTTGCGGCATCATCAATAGTACTGGCAGGAAGTATAGTGCTAGCACAACAGATTTTTTAGAGGAGTTTTTATTATAAATATTGAATAAATTGTTACTTTTTTGCAGTTTGAAACAAATGAACATAGACATATGATATAATACATCGTTGCAAAGCTAAAAAATCTGAGAAACAATCTCTTTTCAATGGTATAACTTTCAAATATGGAATTTACATAAAAAAATTATAACTTTGACATCATAACTCGAAAACCAACGGTGTTAAAAAATTTGAGCATGACCATTAGGAAGAACATAAAAAAATCTTTATTATTTTAAACTTTAAAAATATTTGTAAAAAGAAACCCTGCAAAATTTACATTTTCGTCTCTACCTAAAGACCTATGCAGTTTTCGCAAATAACAACATTAAAATGGTCTCCTAGGTCCGACATTTCCATCTTTGCGGTTAACTGTAGGTTAACTGTCCGTTATAAGAACAATGTGGCATCGAAAAATTGACACATGTATGTAATTTTTACAATTTAGGCTATGATATCGATACTGTGTTTTTCTTTTAACTGACAGTTAAATTATTAAGCTGTTTAACTGGATATGAGAATACCGGGTCTTAATAGAGCAATTTTTGTCTAATTTAACCGACTTCGTATTTTTTATAGTTCTCAAGATACCGACGTTGGGCAAGTTTAACTGGATACTCTATACAGGTTGTCTCAATAAGCTTGCTCACTATTGGTAACTTTGTTATCTGAAAAGATACGAGGTTGGTTAAATGAGCAAAATTGTGCCAATTTATATTAGAAAATTGGTCATGTAGACAAAATATAAATTGTGTCAGCGGTTCCCAAAATTTGGGACAATATATATATTTTTTAAATGGAACCATATATTTTTTATTATCTTATTGGAAAGAGTATTTTTTTCTCTTTCCAATAAGGTAATGTTGTTTATGTACAATTTTTTCAAATATTGCTTATTGAGACACCCTGTATTGTGATCTATAAAGTGCAGCAAGAATGAGCGCGGTTAATATTTGTATGGGTAACCGTCTGTGACATCATCAACTAATAGTCAAATATATATGACTAAAACAGTAAAGATTTGAAACAATAATATCAAAAATACTGTTCTAATGGAGTATTCCACCATAACAAAAAAATATAAAAAAATCAATTGCGGATTTCATTTAAAATTATTTTTATTTGTTTGTCATTCAAAAAACCTGGTTTAAAATTTTAATGTTATTATTATCGTTCGGAATTTTGTTGTAATAAAATTATGAATACTTTCAATAATTACAAGTAAATAAAATAATTGTATGTTTGTCTATTTTTTATGTTTAATATACCAAATAATGATTTTAATTCTGAATTAAAACAAAATATATTATAGGCTCTCCAAACATTCATTAAACTATTATCGTATACCTACTGCTACGTATTTTTGTGTCAATGTAACCCAACCTAACCTTTTGTTACATTAAAAATATATAGTTTTAAATGAAATAAGCTATGGAAATATTGTTATTTTTATGAAAACATTTATAATAAACAAATTTTAAAACAAAATACAATATCTAACCGTTACAAAGTCCGCCTTTGCTTCTTTCCTTGGACTGCAAGCTACGGATCACGGATCAAACCACATTTCACTATTAAATAAACAAATATAGTATGAATAACACATAAAACACTTGATAAAGTTTATAATAATAAATAAAACGTTCAAATTGTTCGTAAATAGCAACAAAAACACTCATTTCACGTCACAAAAACATTGGGAACTGAGGACTGACGCTACGACGCGTAGGTACGAATACATTAATGCAAGAATAAACCAGAGAAACAAATGAATGAACAGACAACAGACTGAATTAATACATATTTAAATAAAATAACTATATTGAACTGTTTTTATCGCGGTAAATTTAAATGTTTGAATATGTAAAAAATATTAATAATATTTTTTCATTTTAAATTATTTTTATTTGTTTGTCATTCAAAAAAACTTTAATTCAATTTTCATTAAGTCGAACCGAACCTGAACCCCGAACAAAACCACAAATTTTATTAATGCTTGAACCAGAACCGCACCCGAACCCATTTCTCAAAAAACAAATTTACTTGAACCTAAACCGAACCCAGTTTTTGGCGGGTTCGATGCCTTGATTTTAATACTCGGAATTGATTCAAAACTGACTGAAGTTTTATTTAAAATAATAAAAAAATTTGAGTGGAATACCCCATTCTATCTTTACCCGATTAAAATCACCAAACGGTCCCTCCTTGAGCTTTTCTTCTCCGAGTTTAAGCTCCCGTCTGTCAGAGCTTAAAACCCAAAGCTGCTAAACTCCACTGTCTAAACGCCTGACATGTACACGCAAACACTTCAAACAAAAAACCCAATTTTCGCAATTGAAACATTGGAATAAAATTCCACGTTTGCAGAAAGACATCTGGAGTAATATTTTAAAGACGCGGGTGACCCTCGTCAACTGAACCGCACGGACACGGTAGGGGGGATATATTTTAAGTGTCGCAGTTTAATTAAGAGCAGAATGTTCAGGCTGACAGAATTTACATAATCGTTTTTCTTATTTGCTTGGATGAAAATATTTGCAGAGGAGGACTACCTAAAAATGTTTCAATCTTAGGAATGGTTCGTCAATTTTATTATTGTATTAATGAGCTCGTCGAAATGAGAAGGTAAGCCGAAAAGATATAATTACTTATTTAAAAAAAGATTGATAAACAAACCCTTAAAAAAATTTAAATGATTTTGTTGACAGTTTAAGACATTTTTAATGCCAATCGACAAAAATATACATCAAGGAAAAAAAATAACATTCTCTTCATTTGGCGAATTTTAAGTAGTACGTCGACATTTTGTAAATTGGAGTACTAAGAATATAGAGACGAACCCCAAGCCAAGATATTGTTAATGTAACTTCTGCAACTGCTCCAAGTTTATGTATTTAGTACTTATTACCAATAAAATCTAGAAAGCTGTATGATGCAGTGTATAACCTAATTTCGTAGTGTTTGTTAAAAGGGTAAAAAAATCTGTTGCGGCCAGCACAAGACCTCTCGTCATTTCCATTTTATGTTATATAAATAAAATAAATAAGTATATCATCACGGCATATTACGCATTTCTAGGTGTGCCAGTATCTACAACACATGTAGACATCGGTAATGATGACGATATATTTTACCGTGTGGGCGCTTACCAATCGGCACCTCACGGGCGCTCATAGCTGGTGTGGAGAGTGCACCACAGGAGTCACTTTTGTGCCATTTAAAATTGGAAATATTTGGCGTCTGTCGGGATCGAACCCGGTTCCTCCAGGTTCGCTATCAGACACTCTGTCACGCGGCCACGGGACCCCATTTTATGTTATATAAGTATTGTATTGCACTTCGCTATCGAACCGTCGTTTTGTAACAAAAAAATTACAGAACTTTACCCAAATATTGTTTTTTGCTGTATTTAACATGTCTTCTGCAAACATACAGTTCTAATTATACCTATCTTTCATTGTATGATGAAGTTTCTAAATGTCAGGGATTCTTTCAATTCATTAGCAAAATTGGCGGTATTTTTAATGGGTATGCAGGTTACCTATAATTTTAAATATTTAATTAATAAAACCATAAGAAAGATTAAATGTACTTCCCAGAAAAAACTTTCAGAATGTAACTAAAACTTTTGATTTTTGACACTTACATCGGTCATTTACAAATTATGTTATAAAATTTGAATTTGTCAACTGGGTTCCTTAGTGTATTTTAGCCTACTCGACTTATTACATCCCGTTATTCTATATATTATAGCGTCTTTATCTCTAAATTTATAGAAGGTATAATAAAAAATTTAAATGTATCAGATGTGGAATTTTATGCTATTCAATATTAGTAATATCAAAAATTTTCAAAAAATAATTTTTAGATGAATTTTTTTTAGATACTTCTACTTCCGGTTGCTCAATTGTTACCAAAACCTTTTCAGCTCTTCATAGTTAAACTGGTCTTAAGTTTTATAATTAATCGTCCCTCCAACATCCACACACACACATACACACACACACACACACACACACACACACACACACATGTTGTAATCGGATTATAAGGACCTTAAAACGTGCTTATCCACTAAAATCTGGATATGCGAACACGATTCCAATACCTCTCTTAGCGAGAGGTAAAAAGATGGAGTTGCTCATTTAATTTATATTTGAAAGAAAGTAGCAACACCAAAAAATTCCATCAAAATTAGCGTATGAAATATATATCTTAAATTCCAACACAAAAATAAATTGCGAGAAGCCACCCCTGCGTAAATACAATAATGCTGCCCCCTCCGTAAGAAACTTTGGTTTCATTCTAATTTCGCGCAGTTCTTATCACCCGGACAAAATGCAAAGCCTCCCTTCAGGAAGTCTTCTACCCCTACAGGTAAAAACGATGCACAGCCCTCCCCAATTCAGATTTTTCCATTTCTGTTTCGTTATATCATCCTGACTTCTTCACCACCAGGAAGAAGGGAGTAAATAGTATCATTAGTTCAACAGGGAAAAGACGAAAAGTAGTTCCCTTAAAATATTTGGATTTCCGTAGAATTATTACCAGGAAGAGACAGAATAAATAACGATCAATATACGAGTCCAAACTCGTAATAATTTTGACTACAATTACTACAAAATAAATTCTTTCGGTTAGACTTAAAACTTTAAAAAACTATGGGACAAATGATTGGTGATAATAGTTCAACCGGTCATCTTCTAGTCTATATTTAGTTTTTAACGAGACCCAAAACTTTTGGCACAATGAAAAACAACTTCATAAATGTCAAGTGCGTACAGCAAAATCTAAATTGCAAGACAAATGAGACAAAACTCACAGAAAAATGTGCAGGGCTTAAGGATACAATGCCTAATAGAATTAAATCTGGTATTACTAATGAAAGCACTGTAAAGTAGAGATGCACTCGATTTCGAGCTTTGGCCCGGCTCGGCCCGAAACCCGCCTCGATTTCGAGTCGATCATCGAGCCGGGCCAAAGATATTTTTTATCGGGCCGAATCGAGCTAATCATTTTCAAAAATCGAGGCAAGTCGGACTTTTGATTTTGGCCCGGCCCGAAAATTCGAGCTTTTCGGGGGCCCGAAAAATCTTATAGTTCAATCAAATGCAAACAGTTTCCTTAATATTTTAATGAAAATGGATGAAGTTAAAAAGGATCTAAATGATTTAATAACAACATACTTCACATATTAATAAATAAAAATGTATTATTTTACTTCAAGAATTCATGGTTATTCATTAAAGCATAATAATTATATTGTGATGTTGCTATTATTATTATTATTATTATTATTATTATTATTCGTATACTTAAATAAAAGTGATTTTTGTTCCTACCATAATGATTTCTTGTCCTATTTTTGAGCAGAAACGAAGTTAGATAAAAAATCTTTATGTAAATTATATTTTTTATATAAGATTTGTGAAAAAGTTGTTTAAATTTTCGAACGTCTTTGGTAAACAAAGTGTTAAATACTCGTAGGTCTGTAATTTTTATAACAAACTTATACTAGAAGGGTCTCTTTTTTAACTACTTATGTTAACTAATGTTGAAAGTTATAAGAATGTAGAGGTTTTTGTTATAAGTTTGAAACGAAAAAAGTTAAATATTTCGCCTTAACATAAAAATCAACATTAGGAATGCCGGATGCACCCAATTTCGAGCTTTGGCCCAGCCCGGCCCGATTTCGAGTCAATTTTCGAGCCGGGCTAGTTAATTTTTTTGTCGAGTCGATCTTCGAGTCGGGCCGGCAATTTTTATTTTCGGGCCGAGTCGATCCAAACATCAAAGCCCGGCCCGGCCCGGTCCGAATGCATCTCTACTGTAAAGATAATAAAGAAGGATAGAGTACTTATTGCCATTTGCCGTTTTCTAATTTATTTCCATTTCTAAAATTAGATTCAAGAAGAATAGCTTTCACTTCTTCAGATAACATTTTTGACAATATCGCGCGTCAAGCTGGCATTTAATTACAAGTTATTTAACTACACTACACTACTAACAAGTGTGTTAAAGAGTGTGATTATTAATTGAGACTTTAATAAAAGTACAATAAAGTACAAAAAGATGGCAATACATGGTGAAGCAGTTTAAATAAGATATTAAAAAATAATAACATTTGACTGTTTCACAAGATTCTGTCTCTGAATCAACCTCTCGGTCATTTATCAGAGAATGGCTCACTCAGCCAGAACGCGTTTCGCTCTTATCGGAGCTATTCATTGGTGAAGAGCTCCAATAAGAGCGAAACGCGTCTGTGGTTCTGGCTGAGTGAGCCAGTCTCTGATAAATGACCGAAGGGTTGATTCAGAGACTGAATCTTGTGAAACGGTCAAGTGTTACTATTTTTTAATATCTTAACTGACACATTGTTGACATTAATAAACGCCATTTAACACACATATTAGTTACCTTCCGTTGACCTTATCTTACTGAATTGGAAAAACTAATTTTATTCCATGACAAAAATTTTAAGGTTAGTAACGTTTGACACATAAGTTTTAACAATAATTGTTCAGCAATATTATGCAGTATCTATGGTTATTCACTAAAATCGATTATTAATAAAAAAATCTGATGTGGCCAACGCAAAACCTCCCGCTATTTAATTTTATTTTAGTTAAATACATACCTACTGATTTACTAACGCTGTAAACTGTTCCATTGCATAAAACTATTGCTTTATTTACTATTTTCTTTTTAAAATATCACCATTATTAATTTGAAGTGATTAGTTTTTTGACAGTGGCATTTACTGTCAGTTATATTCAACAAAGGAATTATGTTTTTCTTAGGCTTCGGGAAAAGTATTAATGTATTCCTGTAGAAAATTCAATAATCTTTAATTTTCATAACGACAAAATGGGAAAAATGGCATTTAATGGTATTTTTTGAAGAAAAACCACTATGAACTTCAGGTAAAGTGCCATTTCCGGTTATCAGATTTACACCAAAATCTAATGGCTTCTTTTCATATGAGAATAGGATAGAAATACAAGGTTTCAGAATTTTCTGAATGATAGTATTTGAGTTAGAGCGAAGACAAAATCCATACACATACACACACACATACATACACACACACACACACACTCATACACACATACAGACATCATTGTGAAAATGTTAAAATTGGATTTTAGGGACCTTAAAACGTGGTCATTTACTAAAATCTCGATATGTGATTTTTAGCACGATCCCTATACCTCCCTTACCAAAGGTAGCGGGAGGTAAAAATCATGCATTAATAGGAGTCATTAATGAATGATTTTCCATACATTAACATAACCTGTTAATAAACGTCAACCGAAAATACTTTTGCATTCAGACAGATGTTTCAGTGTTCATAGGCTACTCAGAGTTAGGTTCTTTTTTTGAGCACACTGTATATTCAGTTTTAGTAAATTTAAGATCCAAATTTTAAACTAGTCGAAAAAAAATTATAGAAATTTCTCACCATTTGCGTTGGTTTTATAATTTGTTTGTTGAAAATGTCAATCGGTGTAACTATTATGAGTTTGGGTTTGTATTCATGAATTGTTATTGTCTATCAATATGTAATACCTGTGAAAAATTGTGTATAAAAATAGGCGGTGAAGTACCAGTTGATACATCGGCCGTGTATCCGAGGGTAGAATGTGCTGACGAAGTAGGGTCCAAAGGCCCTAATTGCCAATTTTCACGTGTGAGGTCGCCTCGTAAGTTCAGGAAGGAATTATTGCTTATTAGCTTCAAATCTAGATTTATAACTACATGACTGAAATGACAGAGATGATGTTTTTTAACACACTCAAAAACGAATAGATACAGATCATATTTTTAATTGTTTCAATTTTTATTTTCTTTAATATATTTGGATGACTAATTTTGCAGAGAGAAATACGAAATACAATAATAATAATAATAAATAAATATATCATCACGGCATATTACCCATTTCTGAGTGTGCCACAATCTGCTTTATCGCAGATATCGGTATTGATGATGACATACTTGTACCGTGCGGGCGCTTACCAGACGTCACCTCACGGGCACACATTGCTGGCGTGGAGAGTGCACCACAGGGGCCACTTTTGTGCCATTTAAAATTCGAAATATTTGACGTCGGTCGAGATCGAACCCGGTTCCCCCAGGTTCACGACCAGACATATTATTGCCCAGGTTTGATTACCATTAGTAACCTACTTCATTCAACATTATATCTTTCATTTTCATTTTTCATAATCAACTATAGTATTCTTCACGTAAGAATGGCATAGAGCTGACACCTATATAATTACTGTCAAATAAATATGGACCGATGTTCAATTTTTTTCCTTCTCCCCACCCCGTCCCTTGCCCTGTGATGTTCTTCATAACTTAGCATTTTCAACATGACCAACGGAATTGGCAACATAGTAGAAATCTCCAGTCCATAAGAAAGGTATTGGATTCATGCTAAAAATCGCATATCCAGATTTTAATAGTAAGTACGTTTTAAGGTCACTAGAATCCGATTTTAACATTTCTACAATAAGGTGTGTGTGTATCTGGATGTTGAAGGGACGGTTTCTCAAATTCTATAAGACTACAGACCACAATTTAACTACGTATTCCTTAATATATTATTTTTTTAGAAATTTATGTTATTACAAATATTAAAGAATATAAAATTTTCTATCCGAAATATTGAACATTTTTATTATATCACCTATAGATTTAGAGATAGAGAATTATAAATATATAAAATAATCCATTGCAATGAATCCCACAGCCCACATAACACCACGGAAACCAGTTGAACAATTAAAACGTTTGTAATTAAGAGAAAAATGTCAGTGTTAAAAATCTAGATACATTACTGAAGGCTTTTTCCGGGAAGTACATTTAATACTTCTTATTTTATTATTAATAATTAAATATTTAAAATTATAGATACATATATGTATAATATACACGAATCAGAAATACCAACAATCTAGTCAATGAATTTGAAGAGTCTCGAACATTAAGAAGAGTTGGAGGTAACTTATTTATAAAATGAATTAAAAAATATAAAAATATATTAATAATAAATGTACCCAATTAGAATTTTTGTATGTATACCAGAAATGTTAAATACAATATGTACTTATACGAGTATAGCCTAAAAAGGAAATGGCGAGAGGTCTTGTGCTGCTCACAACAGATTGGATATTTCACACGAACGTGAAGTTTGAGCCACGAACCGAAGGCGAGTGGTTTAATCACGTGATTGTGAAATACCCTTTCAGCACGTGTTGTACACGATATTTTTCCGACGACCACAAAAAATAAAACAATATAAAATTTTCATAAAAATATTAAAACAGATTATGTTTACATCATTGCTATCAGAATTCACCAAAAATTATGTTAAAATCTAATAAATCAGGGTCCAACCTTCTTAATCCGTGTAAATTTAGCAAATTATTTGCAACTGTCAAATTTTTACATACAAATTTTTAGGTTAGTTCGCTCAGTTATCGCAGTGTGTGATAAAATCATATCACACAGTTGCGGACGCATCTGATTGGCTAACGAGCTTTCATTTCACACAGCTTTGGTAGTGATGTGCAATGACCAACTTTCAGTAATAGTTTAGCGTGTGAATTTATGTACTTTTCGTAGTGGTCGTCGGAAAAAAATATTGTATGCAATACATGTACCTATAATGACTATTAATTCATGCGAGCAAATTTGCTATTATTAGCAGATTCCAGTAACAACGAAATTTCTGCACTCTGGAAGGTACTCAAAGATACCGTGGAGAGTCACCACTACATACATACATACATACATAAAATCACGCGTTTCCCACTTAGTGGGTTAGCAAAAACCCGAAAATAATAAGAAAAGGGATATAACACAGAATCACTTAACTCTTTAAAAACATTCTTCTTTCGCCTTGCCCAAAATCATCATAACATTCATTCAAGAACATATTATTGTGATCGATTTTCGGTAGCGAATAACCGCATCCGGACCACAATAATAGTTACGCAACAATCATCTTTCGCTACACATTCCTATCCATGCATACTTCTTTCACCACAGCCACATTCATAAACGTATTCATACATAATAACATATTAAAGTGACCGATTTTCGGTAGCGAATAACCGCATCCGGACCACAATAATAGTTACGCAACAATCATCTTTCGCTACACATTCCTGTACATACATACTTCATTCTTCTCGTCCACATAAAAGTTCAGCTGTCTCTCCATTCTTACAAAACATTCTTACTAACGATTCATCTTCACACCACAATAATTACGAAACAATCATCCTTCGCAACACATTCCTATCCATGCATACTTCTTTCACTACAGCCACATTCATAAACGTATTCATACATAATAACATATTAATGTGACCGATTTTCGGTAGCGAATAACCGCATCCGGACCACAATAATAGTTACACAAAAATCATCTTTCGCTACACATTCCTGTACAAACATATGTACTTCATTCTTCTCACCACTACAAATAACATAAATTTCCCCCAGTCTACTATTACATTAATACAAGTTTCTTTACAATATCTCAACGAACGAGTGTAAGTAACAATGCAGTCCTTATATTGAATCCTGCTAGTGCAAGCTATAGCTATGCAGCAGGAGGATAAGTACTCCTGCAGGCCTGGAGGGCATAAAATAAACTAGCAGGAAAGCCGTAAATGTCACGTGCAGGTGCAGGGTAGCCCGTACTCAGGAGTCTCTTTATCACTGACGTCCACACTCTCAAAGAATAGGGGTTTGTTCTACAGGGTTGGAAATGAACTGAGACTCAGGACTTTGTTTTTGGTTAAGTTTAAGGCACGAAATAGTTAAAATGTTGTAGATTTACTGCAGATATAGTCCGCGCGCCAAGAGAAAAAGCTGATGTGGTCAACACAATACCTCCCGCTTTTTAATTTTTATTAATTTAAATACATACTTACATATTCTGCAAACTATATTAAGTTTTTTTGCATATATCTATTGCTTTCGTTATTGTGTAGTTGTAAACTAATATTTGACACACTGCAAACATATCAATTTTACATCGAATCATTCTGTACATCTAATATTTATGTATGATGGAAAATACCGTGAGTATTTTTTAACGTGAAACATTGGGTTTGTCATATCCATGGTCACGACTTGATATTTGATTGACGGCAATATATTTGCCCGTTCCATTTAAAATAAAACATGGGGAATGCATTTGACAGAAGTATGGGGTGGAATTCAGTGGGTTGTATTAAGGTCTGTATTAAAACTTGTACTGAGTATATGGCAACATTGTAATATTTTTCACATCTATCAATGAGATTCTATTGTGATTTAGAAATTTTACCACAGGGAAAAGTAATACAGATTTCCTTTAGTCAAATGAGCAAGTATTATTGTAAATGGTAAAAGGTTTAAAAGGAAACTCATTATTGCAAAATTAGGTTAGAAATATGTCAAAATTTTATGTGTCAAATTTATATATTGCATACCTAAATGTTAATGAATTTTAAATTATCTCAACACCCGTTTTGATCAGTTTTGACATTTGTCTTTTTTTATCGTAATTGTGTGGCTTTCTTACTTCTGTTAATAATATTTTTTTTATTTGATCCTTTGATCTCTCACTTTTTTCTGACAGGTATTACAAAATTGCCAAAATATTTTTGACAAAGGACTGTTTTAGCTTAAAACACGCTAATACAGCCCACTGAATCTCACCCATTATATTTAAATATTGTAAGAAATTTAGCCGAGTCAGAAAACCACTCGGGCACAAGGTGCACACTATATTTTTTCTACAACTAATTTTAATTTAGAATGCAGGTATAATTATTTAAACAAAATTAACCTCTATTGACGTCTTATCAAATGTCAAATTCGTTCCCTATGTTTCATTTTAAATGGAACAGCCAAATACATTGCTGTCAATCAAATGCCAAGTCGTAACCATGGATATGACAAACCCAATGTTTCATGTTAAAAGATACTCACGGTATATTATTTTTACTAACCTTAATTCTACTAGATTCAATACAAACTTCTTAACACGATTTCATTATTAATTTTAATGTAATAGCTAGGTACCTGACAGTGACATTTGTTTAAATATGTCAAAATAGTTATTAAAATATTATGACCAGTAGTATTTACACCAAATTTTAGTCACCGTAACTAACTAATTACCCCGGCTACCATTTAAAAATACATTTGGAATGATTAAAAAACAAATGAATTTGTTATTATTATCATTGTCATAGCTTAATAAAGTATTTACGAAAAGAACTATTGTAGGCAATAATATGAATAAGAACCATGATGATACTTTTCCAAAGTTATTATTTAATCGTAGGCCGATCTAGTAAACCGATTAATAGTCATATATCTTGTAAAGGTTCCGGTAATATTTCATCCCTGACATAATATGGCAATAACTACACGTGACAGGGCGGCAGGGCGGGTCAGCGCGATCCCGATCCCGCACCCTTCCATCCCGGTTCAAAACCCTATAAACCAGGGAGATCGAACGATAGCTATGCTCAGGTACAGTACGGGAAAGATTTTCGAACGGAGGAATTTCAAATAAGAGAGCTGAGTTTGCAAAAATTGGAAAATATTCAGAAAATGATTATTAATAATGGTTTTTTTTTTTTAAAAAAAAAGATCTATATATAGTTCTAGAAAATTTGAATTGTGTATGTTGGAAGGACGATTCCTCAGAAACTATAATACTTTAAGAACTAGGTATTCCTCAATCTGATTTAATGGAGCTTAAAAGGTTTTGATAACAAATGGACAACCGAAAGTAGTAGTTAAAAAAATCTTCTAAATATTATTTTTGAAAATTTGTGTTATTACAAATATTGAAGAATATAAAGCGTACAGTCCAAACTTCACCAAGAAAACCAGTTGAAAAATTCAAATGTTTGACAGAAAATGTGTCAAACATTAACAATTTTAGTGACATTACTGAAAGCTTTTTCTGAGAAGTAGGTATATTTAATATTTCTAATTGTTTTATATGTACTAAACATTTAAAATTATAGGTAAAATGCATATATCGATAAGAAATACCAACAATCCCGTCAATGAATTGGAAGAATATCGAACATTTTAAACTTCTTCATAGAATGAAAGAATAAATATAATTAGAATTTTCCGTGTGTACAAAAAATGTTAAATGCAATACTTATGCAACATAAAATAGAAATGGCGAGAGATACTGTGTTGAGCACAACAGATTTTTACCTTTTTTTTAGTGAATAAGCACATTTAAAGGTCCCTACAATCCGATTTTAACATATCTATATATGTCTGTCTGTCTGTGTGCGTGTGTGTGTGTGTGTGTGTGTGTGTGTGTGTGGATGTGTGTGAATAAGCATGATTTAAAGTCCCTACAATCCAATTTTAACATTTTTATACGATGATGTGTCTGTGTGTGTCTGTGTGTGTGTGTGTGTGTGTGTGTGTGTGTGTGTGTGTGTGTGTGTGTGTGTGTGTGTGTGTATGTGGATGTGTGTGTGTGTGTGTGTGTGTGTGTGTGTGTGAATGTTGGAAAGACGTTTCCCCAAAAACTAATATTTAAGACCTATTTAACTACGTATTCCTCAATCTGACATTCATTGGTAACAATTGGACAACCGGAAGTAGTAGTTTCTTAAAAAAAATTCTTTTAAATATTAATTTTTGGAAATTTTTGTTATTACAAATATTGAAGAACATACAATTCTCCACCTAATACACATCTATAGATTTAGAGATAAAATATATAGAATAATCGGATGTAATAAATCCCAGAAGCTAAACTATACTGAAGAAACCAGTAGACAAATTCAAATGTTTATAACATAGTTTGTAAATGACAGATGTGTATCAAAAATCAACAATTTTAGTGACAATCTGAAAGCTTTTTTCTGGGAAGTATATTTAATTTTTCTTATTGTATCATTAATTAAATATTTAAAATTATACGTAAAATCAGAAATACCGCTTGTTAATGAACTGGAAGAATCTCTGACATTTAGGAACTTCCTCATACAATGAAAAATAGATATAATTAGAATTGTATGTGTGCAGAAGACATGTTAAATACAATAAAAAACATTATTTGCAATACAATACTTAAACATAAAATGGAAATGGCGAGAGGTATTGTGCTGGCCTCAACAGATTTTTGACTTGGCAAAATGCAACATCGGAAACAAGCTTAGTAACATGCAGATATGTTTAGATTTGCCAATTGCACAAATGACAAACAATAAAGCATTTTAAATAGATGATTTGAAGTCTATCAGCCTACTAACTGATCATTTTTTATTTTGTCAAAATTAAATATTATAACGGTTTTTATTATTATTTCGTCAAAATTGAATAAAATATTGTACAAACCACGTGAGCTAAGAATGTTTAAAAAATAATTAAGTCATTTTACAAAAATTAATAAAAATTTACTTGATACTTATTTTCAAATATATTTCTATTAATGGTTTCAATGAATAACAATATATACGAAGAACCAATAAAACACCGTTAATAAAATATAATTTAAAATATGTAGAAAAATTAAAACTTCCCTAAACGATGACGTAAATCGTTTAAGTGGCTGGATAGCCTATACTCTATACATAATAGAGAGTTATTGCAGCTTCAACGCAAAAATAACGTGCACTTTAAAGTCACGTGACAGCCCGAGAGCGCATGCGTACTAATAAGGTTCACGTTAAATGATTAAGAAGACACGTTATTGTGCAATGGAATAGCGAGCGTTTAACGTCACACGTTCTGTATATTTTGAGGTTATGTTTCGGTGGAAAGTGTGGATGTAACTTCGTTTGTGTTGCTTTTAGCGTTAACGTTAGCGTGAATACACTAATTAAATGCGGTAAACATAGAAATTGAAAATCCTTTATTTCTAATATAAAGTATTTTCTTCATAAGGTTAAAGTTTACGTTCTTTCATCTTAAAAGTTGCAATAACTCCCTATTACCATATCTTAATTAAAAATAACGTTATTCATTCATCAATATATCACATACTATCATTTTTAATTTATTACTTCTCATACTATAGCCATCCTTATGACTATATAAGTAATATGTTAGAAACTTGATATATTAATTAACATAGGTATATCTAAAAAATTAAAGCTACATTTAAGATACACTTTACAACTCTATATCTTACATGTAGTTGTTTGCCCGGTGGAATATAAATCACTTCAGTGCTTCCATATCTGACGTAAGTGGTAGGAAAGAATGTTAACGTGCCTTTAGATTACTTTATGATTACATCTAGGATGTTTGGTTGGGATATAACGACGTGTTTTTGTTTCTTTTCACGTTACTCACTTGTTAAAAGATTTGTCATCACCCTGGTTTTTGGAAGAGAGTTATGATGGCAAGAAAAACATTAGGAAATATTTCTTTGTTTGTAAATAGTTGAATTATCACTTTCTAAAGTACATTATTTTAAATTTAAGTTAGAACACGTTTTATAAAGACCGATAATATTTTTTGTTTGACATATATTATAGAGCTATGTTCCAAAATAAAGAGTACCTATATAGTATTGGAGAAGAAATTAGAGTATGATGCCGCAATTTAAGAGTATAGTGTGTTTTGGCACGAATGAGAGTTTTGTTGGAATAAAAAATTAAAAATAATTTTAAAAAATTATTAAAACTACTTATAATTACAACATTCATGTCAAGCCGTATTACAAGAGCACTTTATAATAAAAGTGCTATTATGGAGCACTCTCCTCATAATATAATGTGAAAGTACACTCCATAAAAGTATAGTTCTATTATAAAAGAGTGCTCGTAATACATTGATTACTTTGTATTTATGTCCTTGTATTTTAAGTTTTTTATTCAATTTTGACGTTTTAAACTGTCATTATTAACTCCATAGCAACAACTATAAGTAACACTTTATTCACAAGTGAATTAAATGTTTTTAAAGCACTCTCACTAAATTTTAACTCATTCTGCAACAAATAATGCATTTAAAATAACATCAAGTAAGAAAATAACACTCACTATAATATTTATCAGACATTATCAGCCATTTTCATTATTTTTCACGGCACAAATGACAGACAATAAAGCATTTTAAATAGATGATTTGACGTCTATCAGCGACGATTGTTATGCTCAGCCTACTAATTGATCAGTTTTTTATTTTGTCAAAATTAAATATTATAATGGTTTTTATTATTATTTCGTCAAAATTGAATAAAATATTTTATTCAATTTTAACGTTTTAAACTGTCATTATTATCTCCATAGCAACAACTATAAGTAACACTTTTTTCACATGTGAATTAATTTTTTTTTTAAATCACTCTCACAAAATTTTAACTCACTCTGCAACAAATAATGCGTTTAAAATAACATCAGATAAGAAAATAACACTCACCATAATATTTATCAGACATCAGCCATTTTCATTATTTTTCACGGCACAAATGACAGACAATAAAGCATTTTAAATAGATAATTTGACGTCTATCAGCGACGATTGTCATGCTCAGCCTACTAACTGATTAGTTTTTTATTTTGTCAAAATAAATATTATAATAGTTTTTATTATTATTTCGTCGAAATTGAATAAAATATTGTACAAACCACGTGAGCTAAGAATGTTTATTCACTCAAAGAAATTAACTCTCGCGCCCTTACGGGCTCATGAGCTAAACTTTCTTCTCATGAATAAACATTACCTTAGCTCACTTGGTGTGTAAATATCTATATTATATTACAAGCCAGATAACTCAAATACTATAATTCAGAAAATTCTGTAACTTTGTATTTCGATCCCAATCTAATATGGAAAGAAACCATTAGATTTTGGTGTAAACTGGATAACCGGAAACGGCACTTTACTTGAAGATCGTAATAATTTTTCATCAAAAAATGCAATTAAATGCCAGTTTTTCGAATTTTATGTCATTATAAAAATGAAAGACTATTAAATTTTCAACAGGTCTGCATTAATACTTTTTCTACATATAAGGTAAATTTAAAAAAATATTTTTTTATAAATCCCAAATCCTTTGATAAACACAATTCCTTTGTTACGCAGTTCATATTTCAAATGTATGTAACTGACAGGTTAATGTCACTGTCAAAAAAACTAATCACTTCAAATTAATAATGGTAACATTTTAAAAAGAAAATAGCAAATAAAGAAATAATAATATGCAAAGGAACATAATATAGTTTGCCCCATTAGTGAATGCGTAGGTATTTATTTAAATAAATTAATTAATCAGATGTTTCATATTTGACACCATCTTGTTGCAACTGTCATCATGACAGCGATTTGTTTGTATTATAACAACTGAGTCACGTGTAATTCAAGGAAAATATCAATAGATGACAGTATGAAAATATATCCCTGTATAACCCTCCATTCTACGCCTATGGTGGTCCATAACCCTCGCTGATACCGAGTTTATCTGCCTTAAGGAAAAGATACCTGCCCACGCACATCTTCAAGGAAGTCTTGTTGTGCTACGGTGCGTTATGTTTTGATAAGAATTTTCATAGATAGGAGTGTTTACTGTTAAAATATTGGGAGAAAATGATATGCTAGGTGCGTAGAATTTGAATTATAGTGAATCAATAATAAGATAAGGGAGTTTTTATGCATCTAGAAGTAGATGAATCATAGGACAATGTGTTTATTCATATAAAATGAAATATCACGTTTTAAAACTTGCATTTTGTACTCTAACAATAAGTTCTCTATTTATCTATTAATAGATAAATGTATATTAGAAGGAGAATCTAAATTTAAAATCAAATAACAAAGAATAACACATATCATTTTTAAAGGAGAACGTTCAAGAAGCAATCCCAATGTTTAATACATGGTACATGTATCACAAAATACCAGACGTGGTAGAAATGTACAACCAAAGATGGAACTAATTTTATGAACCAAGGGATGTATAGGAAACAACTGCAAGTAAGCCGTTGAAAATCAGAGTGGCGTAAGTCAATTTTTTGTAAAAAAATGCGTTAGTAACATACGTTATTTTTTTTACCAGAAAAGTAGTTAATAAAGCAACAGAACTGTTTCTAAGTAAAGCCACTAATGTCATCTCTGTTACTTACCTGCGGAATGTAAAATACTGACCCGTCATTATTTCAATACAAAAAGGAAAAATGACACTGAATGCACTAATAGCTTTTTCCATTTTTATAATTTGTGCAATTTTTTTTTAGATTATCAGTGTGCACCAGCTGAGTTTTTCCAGTTTCATATATACTTTTCAAGTGAACTGAACCTTACAGAGTGCGCAATTTCTTGCACTTCCCTACTACGATCGTCATTTCTTTTCTGCCACTGCAATTACTAAATTTATATATTTTGAGTTGTTAAAAAAAAAATCTGTTGTGGCCAGCACAAGACTTCTCGCCATTTCCATATTAGGCTAAATAAGTATTGTATTGCACTTCGCTTTCAAACCGTCGTTTTATAACAAAATGTTACAGAACTTTACCGAAATATTGTTTTTTATTTTATTTAACATGTCTTCTGCACACATATAATTCTAATTATATCTATTTTTCATTGTATGAGGAAGTTTCTAAATGTCAGAGATTCTTCCAATTCATTAACCAGATTGACGGTATTTCTGATGGATATATGCATTTTACCACAATTTTACCTATAATTTCAAATATTTAATTAATAAAACAATAAGAAAGATTAATTATACTTCTCAGAAAAAGCTATCAGAATGTCACTAAAACTGTTGATTTTTGACACTGACATGTGTCATTTACAAACTATGTTATAAACATTGGAATTTGTTAACTGGTTTTCTTAGTGCCTTAGCCTCTGCGATTAGATTACTCTGTAAATTATAGTGTCTTTATCTCTAAATTTAAGTGGTCTCGTAAAATATCTTTTACGAGACGAGATATATTTGCCGAGATCTCGATTCTCGAAAACTGTTTCGAGATTTCTCGGTTGTTATTTTTCTCATGAGTTATATTTGCAAAACGTTTGAAATTTAACATATTTTTAGTGATATCTGTCTCTATTTAACTATGGCATTTTTGAACAAAAAGATAATAAAGATAAAGTATTTGACATTTTGTCTGTCAGAATTTCTTAAGCGTGCATTACACGATGAAGTTTTTCTTTTCAAGTGACTTGAAAAGTTTTCTCTTTCGCAAGAGAGACAAATGAATAGACTTTTAACGAAAAACTTTTAAAGAAAAACTGGAACATGCGCTACTTTTTTTTAAAAGTCCCTACAATTTTTAAATTGTCAAGTAACTGTCAAATATTATTTGTGTTTATATTTTAGATGTATATAAGTGGTGTTCTGTTCTAAGTGATCATATTAAACTGAAAAATGGCAAAATGAGATAGAGAAGTAATTGAAATCTTAATGTAAGTATAACTTAAATTTTGACACTTATACAAACACTTTTCAAGCCACATGAAAATAAAAACTTCATCGTGTAATCCAGGTTTTAGCTAAGTTTTTTAGCGTTATTTTCTTTTTAACGTTTTATAACAGATTAGAAAATGCTAGATAAATATTAAATTAATAAAATTATAACATAATAAAATTTGCATAAGTTTTAGGTTATATCAAATTTTGACAGATAAAACGACAAATATTTATTTTTTTGGTTAAATTAATACAAAATTGTATAAATTTAATAATTAGTTTATGGAATCAAAATATATATATATTAAATTTCCGTCGAGAAATCTCGGCGAGAATCTCGGCCGAGACCGAGACGAGAAAAATTTCGAGACGACACATAATTTTAAGAATTTGAAACGAGACGAAACAATGAATTTCTCGTCTCGTCTCGACCGAATCACTAACAAAAACTTGACTTAAACCACCTTAATTTTCAAATATTTAATATATAATATTTACAAGTAGTGAAATTAATATTTTCACTAATTTAGCACTGTGGACTACACTAAAATAAGTTTCACTCGCTAAGCCATAATACTAGCATTAAATTTATTTTGTTTATAGTGCGGATCTAAGGGTCGTAAGTTTTTAGTATGCAAGCAAACATGACAATTATTAATAAAAGAAGAAGTTGTGACTATCCTTATAGTTTTAAACGAAACACTATTACAATAGTAAACAAACTAATCATCGCCTTGAAAATTTCCCTGCTACGTCCCTGTGTCGGCGTCGGCTGATATCGATTGAAAGTGAAACCAAGCAGATGTTAAAGTCAGTGGCGTAGAACCAGGGCGGGACAAGAGCAAAGCTGGAAATTTGAGCATGTGTTTAAATATATGCCTGCACGGTTCTATTAGTATTTATGGGGTAGGTAGACTTTCAAAGTATGTAAGATGCTTTTAAAATACTTTTAAGGGTTCGTTAGTAAAGATAATGACAAGATACAGGTATTTATTTGCTTGGAGGAAAACACAATACACATACATAAAAATCACACATGCCCCACTTAGTGAAAAATGCAAATTGAGTAAAAATTCAAAAGTCTCACATTGAATTGATTTTTGGCGGACCACTAATTTTTTGAGGCGAAATAATTCCTAGTTTAATTTTATTTTTGACATTATTTACCGTCATAATATGTGACACACCGAAAGCAGTGTAAATTCTCAAAAAATAATAATAGAAATGAGTACAAAGGAAATACAGAACTGTCATGTGATAACCTCAAAATATAGATTGGAATCAGGAGACATATACAGGGTGTATCAAGATAATGGAACAGTGCCGTTTATTCGTGTATGTGAAAAGATACAGAAAAAAGTGATTAGGATATTTTGTAAGGGATAGAGGGGGACACATTTTAACATAAACTTTATTATCTTAAATACAGTGGTACTCAAACTGTAGGGCAATATTATATTTTTTTAAATACCATTATATATATTTTATTAACTCATTAAATAGAGGATTTTGTTCTGAATTCAGCGATATAATAATATCATACCCTTACATTGCGAAAAATTTGATAAAAATTAATTCAAAGTTAGTATTTCATTTCTACTGTATCTAAGTAATCTGAGCAAACATTCAAGCAATAAAACAAAAAAATTATTTTAAAAGTAGAATTTATTGCCAAAATCGTAGCTTACTTGCATGTAATAAAACTAAAATAAATTTTATTTTGTTTTATTGATTGAATGTTTGCTCAGATTACTTAGATAAAGTAGAAATGAAATATTAACTTTGAATTAATTTGTATCAAATTTTTCGCAATGTAAGGGTATGATATTATTACATCGTTGAATTCAGAACAAAATTCTCTATTTAATGAGTTAATAAAATATATATAATGCTATTTAAAAAAATATAATATTGCCCTATAGTTTGAATACCACTGGATTTAAGATAATAAAGTTTATGTTAAAATGTGTCCCCTCTATCCCTTACAAAATATCCTCATCACTTTTTTCTGTATCTTTTCATATACACGAATAAAATGCACTGTTCCATTATCTTGATACACCCTGTATACCTACGTTTCTCTTCCTTAAAGTATGCAGAAGCATTCAAAATAATATCTTTACACCGTTTTTCAATAATGTATTACTGCTTAATTTTTGGATAAACATAAAAATTATTCATATTGCTCAAGTTACGACATACGGAAACAAACGCTGCATAAAAATAAATCAATCAAGACAAACACAATGCTAAAAGAACATGTGGTTTTCTTTAATCCATACTAATATGATAAATGCGAAAGTAACTCTGTCTGTCTGTCTGTCTGTTACATTTTCACGCCTAAACCGCTGAGCCAATTTTGATGAATTTTGGTATAGATAGATGGGACGCTAGGGAAAGACATAGGCTACTTTTCGACGTGAAAATAAAACTTGAAGGGGTGAAATAGGGGATGAAAGTTTGTATGGAGAACCCATCATTTCTTCCGCTGAACCAATTTCGATGAATTTTGGTATAAAGGTAGAGTGGAACTTGGAGAAGGACATAGGCTACCGTTTGTCGCGAAAATAAAACATGAAGGGGTGAAATAGGGGATGAAAGTTTGTATGGCGAACCCATCATTTCTTCCGCTGAACCAATTTTGATGAATTTTGGTATAAAGGTAGAGTGGAACTTGGAGAAGGACATAGGCTACCTTTTGTCGCGAAAATAAAACTTGAAGGGGTGAAATAGGGGATGAAAGTTTGTATGGAGAACCCATCATTTCTCAAGTTAGATATATAAAAAAAATTATTTATGCTTTTGGTAAGAAAAAGTTCTTTTTACTTCCTTGTACGAAGTAAAGGAAGTATTGTAGGTAATCGCGAAAAATTTCGGTTTCCAGTTTTCAACGGAAATATCCATTTAGACCATCCCTGAATCCATTTTGACTAATTTCGTCGTGACGTCTGTACGTACGTACGTACGTATCTCGCATAACTGAAAAACGGGAAGCCGTAGAAAGTTAAAATTTTGTATTTAGGACTGTTATAACATCTAGTTGTGCACCTCCCTTTTTGGTCATTACATAACTTTCGGAAGTGGCACTTTACTTGAAGCCTATAATAGATTTTAATGAAAAACTATATTAAAATATAATCCAAAACTTTTCAAATTTGGTATATAAGACTTTTATATCAATGGGAATAATATAATTGATTATAGTTAAAATGGTTTATCCGGAAGTGGTACTTTACTTGTAGCCTATAACAGATTTTAATGAAAAACTATATTAAAATATATTCCAAAACTTTTCAAATTTGCTATATAGTACCTTTATATCAATGGGAATAACTTAATAGATTATGGTTAAAATAGTATAACCGGAAGTGATACTTTACTTGAAGCTGTTACCAGTTTTTCTTGAAAAAAATGTTGTTGTTTTGATTTTAATAATAAATGCTTCATATAAAAGTTTTAGAGACTTAAATTCTGCGTCGAAAACATTAAGTATGATTAAATTAGCTATTTGTATAAGCGACATATGTAAATTTAAAAATTATGTACTTTTTGATTTCTGTAATTTTGTTATGAATTAGGACAAAAAAATAACAAAAAATAAAGAATTTAATGTCAATGTCAAATTATGTCAAATACGTGCAATTTTATGATGGGTCTGTTATAATACATATTTTAATTATTAACAAAATATGTACATTTAGAGTAACTGGCGTACAAGGAAGTCATGTGGTGTCCACATCAGATATTTATCTTTGTATCTATAGTTAAGTTTTAACCCTTAGCAATTTTCGATATTTGTCGGAGAGATAGCTTGCATCATATGTACATAAGTAAAAGTACCCGAGACATGTTTAGAAAAGGCGCTATTAGGTGCGGTGCGGGGATCGGGTGGACAGTGGGCGGAGCCTGTTACGATGTGTACGATGCGAGGCAGGTTGCCGGCACCCTACGCAGCGCATGTCTCCGAAGTAAATGTGTAAAATTCCTGGTACACATGTAGCTAATCGTTATTCTAGCTTTACCCGTACGAAGCCGGGGCGGGTCAGCTAGTATTCTATAACCACGTGCCTAGATTGAAATGCTATTTTTAGAAAAATTTCACAATAGTCGGTTACCCATCCATATTATAACGGTACTTCTCTATCTCTACTTTGAAAGATCACATATAAATCTTTGTATTTAGAATGAAAAGGTTTTTCCTTATCTTTACATTAATAAACTATGTAGGTATTATTAAGTCTGTTAGGCTGTTTAGCGTAAAAAAAAACTCTCCCCCTGTTTGAAATTTGGTGCTACCGGAAATAGTCCTATCAAGATCCGGTGGCAGCTGACAAACTTCAAAACAGGAAATCCCTAGCCGTCTGCTCCCTTAAAATTTTCTGATAGCTTGAGAACTTAATGAAATAATTTTGCTCAAACTTCAGAAACCCAATGAAAAAGAATTGAATCTAAATAAATTTTTAAATTGGTGTTTTCCGTTAAGGAATGGCAATTAAAATTTTTCAACGTTTTCAATTTTCTGCGGGCTAATGTTTAATTTAGGGAGAGTTTCTTTAAAATTCAAATTAAAATTACAAGAGGGGAAAAGAACCCTTTTGTTTCTATTCAAATTTTATTAAAGGATTCAATATTTAAATTTGGTATTTTATCATATATAGGGCTGTATTCTGTTATTTGTCATGTTAAATTAAACAACCTGTTTCAATTTTTCAACAATAACAATGATAGACATAGAATTAAAAATTTAAATGACGGATAATGAATTTGTTTGTAGCTGCTACAAATATTAACAGGTTGATAAAAATGAACATGGTTGCATACAATAATATCAAAAGTGGTAAATTTGCCGGCAAACATTTCAGATTAACACGAGAGCTGGTTGCCTAGCAACTGAGTGGCATTAATAAAAAATCGAACTGTTAGTCCAGTCATTTGGTAGAAAAATAAGGGTTTATTCCACAAAAGGTCGGGTATTTTTGATTTTTGGATATATTGTATATTTAGGGGTCCTAATAAAAAATGCAAGTTTTCCCCCTCGGGGGCCTTCGGGAAGCACCGCCAACTTGAGAAAAAAGGCGCAAAAAAGCGGTTTTTTCTAAATATCTCTTCACTGATTTGCATTAGGCAAAAATAGTTATTATCTAATTTCTTGACAATAAAATTCTCTACAACTTTTATCTAAAACATTTTTTTCTATAATTAATAGATAGCGAGCTACAGTGCTTCAAACAGAGAAAATTTTTTGAAAATTACATGAATGCTTCATTTAAATCATATTTTATTATATTTTTTTTACGTTTTTCTACAAATTACTTTTCGACAATCATTACTTATTATTATTTAACTAATATATATAAATAATAATTATTGTTAATAGTTTTTTTTCATTCAAAAAATTTTTTATAGTCCAGCAAATTTATGATTTTACCTTAAAATAATTACAACAAAAGATTTTTAACGGAATCCAGTCCCAGAAAAGTGCGCTGAATAACATATCAATATTTTCCCGAAATCGGAGCATGGGAACCTCCTGCCAATTTGGACAAATGGCGGCATATTCAGGTTTATGACCATTTGCTTAAAACACTTATGAAAATATTTAAATTATTCAAAAAAACAAACAATATTAAGTATTTGATACTTAGTCTAATTGGCTTCACTATTTACAACAGTTTACATTCGACATGGCATCGAAAGAAGTAAGTTATCGATAATTGTTTTATAAAAATTATTAACGTTTTCCTGCAATTTTTTTAGTTTTTCATCCAACACTCTGATTTTGTTAAAGATACGATGATGCGGTTTTAAAATTTGAATTCAGCATAAAATTCTCTTTCGTATCGTGTATTACACTATTTTTGCCGATGAACGATTGGCGAGTTACTGCCAACTAAAACTCATATGAAATCCCTCTAAAATTTTAAACATCTGAAAATCGGCTCTTTTTTCATTTTCTCATTCAAAATTTCAACAGGCTTACAGATAACCAATATTAAGTATTCAATAGGTGTGAAAGTGGTTGATGAAAAATTGAGAAAAGAGCTGATTTTCAGATGTTTAAAATTTTAGAGGAATTTCATGTGAGTTTTAGTTGTTAGTAACTCGCCAATTGTTCATCGGCAATAATCGTGTAATACATGATATTAAAGAGAATTTCATTCTGAATTCAAATTTTGAAACCGCGTCATCATATCTTTAAGAAGATCAGAGTGGTGGATGAAAAACTAAAAAATTGCAAGAAAACGTTAACAATTTTTATAAAACAGTTATCGATAACTTACTTCTTTCGATGCCACGTCGAATATAAACTGTTGTAAATAGTGAAACCTGTTAGACTAAGTATCAAGTACGTAATATTGTTTGTTTTTTTGAATAATTTAAATATTTTCATAAATGTTTTAAGCAAATAGTCATAAACCTGAATATGCCGCCATTTGTCCAAATTGGCAGGAGGTTCCCATGCTCCGATTTCGGGAAAATATTGATATGTTATTCAGCGCACTTTTCTGGGACTGGATTCCGTTAAAAATCTTTTGTTGTAATTACTTTAAGGTAAAATCATAAATTTGCTGGACTATAAAAAATTTTTAGAATGAAAAAAAACTATAAACAATAATTAATATTTATATGTATTAGTTAAATAATAATAAATAATGATTGTCGAAAAGTAATTTGTAAAAAAACGTAAAAAAAATATAATAAAATATGATTTAAATGAAGCATTCATGTAATTTTCAAAAAAATTGCTCTGTTTGCAGCACTGTAGCTCGCTATATATTAATTATAGAAAAAAATGTTTTAAGTAAAAGTTGTAAAGAATTTTATTGTCAAGAAATTAGATAATAACTATTTTTGCCTAATGCAAATAAGTGAAGAGATATTTAGAAAAAACCGCTTTTTTGCGACTTTTTTCTCAAGTTGGCGGTGCTTGCCGAAGGCCCCCGAGGGGGAAAACTTACATTTTTTGTTGAGACCTCTAAATATATAACATATCCAAAAATCAAAAATACCCGACCTTTTGCAGGGTAAATCTACCTAATGACTGGACTATGTTAAATGAGTGATTTTTTATCAATGTCATAAGATAAATTGGCAACAGGCTTGAGTAAAGCAATCGGAAAATTTTGACAGGATAAAATTTAACCGAATGATTATTACAATGCGCATCATTTTAAAAATGTTTGCACAACAGAAATTTTAAATCTACAATTGAAAATCATTTGTTCGTTCAACAAAATATTTCAATCCTTGATCAGTTTTCAACCGTCAAAATAGTCCGCGGATTCTAAAGAAATTTTTAGTTTGTGGCATGCGCACTGGCTATTAGCGAGCATTGTTGTTCCTACATGCTCTTGTACTAGTCAAAGTGAGAGAAAAGGAATATTAACATTTATTATAAATTCTCCCAAACCACTAAATATTTGCTATATTGTCTTGTAGTTTCTCGAGTGTAAATTTAAGAGAACCAGAAATAAACGCAGGAAGTAAATTTTTAACAATCGCATAAAGGATGATTAAAATTTCATTACGTGACAATGACAAATGCGAACAACAAAAATCAACATAAGATAAAAACTTTTCTGTTCACTCCAGACGGCAATAAAAACAATAACCTTTAATTCTGTTCGCAGAACCCAAAAATTTTCCAATCAGTTTGAAACTAGTTTCAAACTACACGCGCGTACTGAAAAATTCGCAATTAGTTGCATATTTTGTTGCGCGAATAAACCCAATGTTCCTAGCACTTCTTAAAAAAGGTTGCGTTTTTTTTTTGTCACGGTGTTTTGTCAAATTAAAGCTTGGTATCTACATAGGTAGAATCCCGAATTTGGATTAGTTCATAAATTTATAAACTAACAGGTTGCATTATTGTATCATTAGAGAAATTTCCTAGAAAGGTACTCCCGGTATAAACACTGAACGTTTCTAGATCAAGCTAAATCACTCATACAAAAATTTACTAAATATTAGCATTGGTTATTCTTGCGCTAAACCTATCGACTATGCAGTGAAAAAAAATCTGTTGTGGCCAGCACAAGATCTCTCGCCATTTCCAATTTAGACTATATAAGTATTGTATTGCATTTTGCTATCGAACCGTCGTTTTATAACAAAATATTACAGAACTTTACCCGAATATTGTTTTTTATTGTATTTAACATGTCTTCTGCACACATATAATTCTAATTATATCTATTTTTCGTTGTATGAGGAAGTTTCTAAATGTCACAGATTCTTCCAATTTATTAACCAGATTGGCGGTATTTCTGATGGATATATGCATATTACCTATAATTTCAAATATTTAATTAATAAAACAATAAGAAAGATTAAATGTACTTCCCTGAAAAAGCTATCAAAATGTCACTAAAACCCTTGATTTTTGACACTGAAATCTGTCATTTCCCGATATTCTATATATTATAGCGTCTTTATCTCTAAATTTATAGAAGATATAATAAAAAATTTAAATGTATCAGGTGTAGAATTTTGTTCTTCAAAATTAGTAATATCAAAAATTTTCAAAAATTAATATTTGGAAGAATATCTTTTAAAAACTACTACTTCCGGTTGTTCAATTGTTACCAAAACCTTTTCAGCTCTTCCCAGGAATGTCAGATTGAGGAATTCATAGTTAAACAGGTCTTATGTCTTATAGTTTTTGAGGAATCGTCCGTCCAACATCCAGCCATACACACACACACACACACATACACACATCCACACACACACACACACACACAGACATCATTGTAAAAATGTTAGAATCGGATTCTAGTGACCTTGAAACGTGCTTATTCGTTAAAATCTGGATATGTGATTTTTAGCATGATTCCAATACCTCTCTTAGCGAGAGGTAAAAAATCTGTTGTGGCTAGCACAAGACCTCTCACCATTTCCATATTACGTTAAATGTATTGTACATATTTGACATTTCTGATACACACAAAAACACATTTCTTCTTTATATATTTTTATATTTTTTAATTCATTCTATTCACTCTTATTCTTCTAATGTTCGAGATTCTTCCAATTCATTGATGAGATTCGCGGTATTTCGGAAGGGTATATGTAATATATGTAGCTATAACTATAATTATTTAATTAATAGTAAAATAAATACTAAATGTACTTTTGACTCACATTTACCTGTCAATTACAAACATTTTAATTTTTCCACTTGTTTTCCATGGGCTGCGAGATACATTTACAACGTATTAATTTATATATTTATGTCACTATCTTTAACTCCATAGAAGATATAATAAAAATTTTAAATGTATCGGATAGAGATTTTTATTTTCTTTAATATTAGTAATAACAGAAATTTTCAAAAAATAATATTTGGAACATTTTTTTAAAGAAACTATTACTTCCGGTGGTCCAATTGTTACCACAATCTAATCAGCTCTTTCCAGGATCAGATTGGATATCAGATTGAGGAAAATGCAGTTAAATATTTTTTAAGTCTTATAGTATTTGAGAAACCATGGTTCCAACTTCCACACAGAAAACACACACATACACACACACATCATTGTAAAAATGTTATAATTGGATTATAGGGACCTTAAAATGTGCTTATCCACTAAAATGTGGACATGCGATTTTTAGCATGATTCCAATAACTCTCTTAGCTAGAAGTAAAAGCTGATTCAGTTGGCATTAAAAAATTTTACTTGAAATTGGTAACACTGATACAAAAGTTTATTTCCTATTCTTGACAATGACATTTGAAAATTTAAATTTGAGTACATTTACAATTTTTTATTAAAATGATTTTTTCCCAAACCCACATACTTTATTTTTTTCATTACCGAGCAATAATCTAAAGCATTTGTATCACTCAAAATCTTATTAACTGTCAGATCTCTGCTCTAAAATAACTAATATGTATTTATTGTCAAAATTACTTGTCAAATAATAGTTCCACTTTCATCTGGTGTATAAACTGTGGAATAAAAAGATGTATTGCCAACTGCACCATTTCTTTTTGATCACTTTGCATATATCTCTATAAATTCTCTGTCTCCTTTCAGGTTTATTTTGTTATTTCATTTCCACGTGTAGTAATTTTTGTATTTGATGGCGTTAGTGAATATTTATGTCACGAAAAGCCGGATTCGTCCAGGGCAACTCCTTCTTTCAGCACGCAACAATGCACCAATAACGAATAACTATAAATTCGGCAGTGTTAGCGCATCCCCTGAATAAAGAGGTGTTTATAACCAGGTCGTCGACCCCACGCGATATCGAAACCCAAAAGCGAAGGGTGGCATTTAAATATTACCTCCATACAAGATATTTCGCACAGGGAACCTCATAGGATTATGTTGGAGTTATGAACAAACCAAGACAAAATATTTTAACAATATTTTCGTTCTAAAATTGCATTACAATTTGGTGATATGAACACAATGTATGTGCAAGTGTGACAAATGTGACGCCTATGTTATTCGGATTTATTTCAGAGGGCTAAAATAAACTGAAAATTTTTATGATTGTCTTTTTTTATCAAGAAAGATAATTACAATAAAACAAATACCGTGAGTATTTTTTAACGTGAAACATTGGGTTTGTCGTATCCATGGTTACGATTCAACATTTGATTGACAGCAATGTATTTGCGTGTCCCATTTAAAATGAAACATAGGGAACGAATTTGACAGATGTATTATATTTAAATATTGTAAGAAATTTAGCCAAGGTAGAAAACCACTCGAGAGCACTAAACATATTTCGGGCACAAGGTGCACACAATATTTTTTCTACAATTAAATTTTTTGAAAACAGGTATAATTATTTAAACAAAATTAACCTCTAATGACATCTTGTCAATATGACAGATAACCGCTGAATTTTCCTATAAATTACTACTTGACGTTTGATTGACAGCAATGTAATTGCATGTCTCAATTAAAACATAGGGAATGAATTTGACAGAAGTATTATATTTAAATATTGTAAGAAATTTACCCAAGTTAGAAAATCACTCGGGCACAAGGTGCACATAATATTTTTTTTACTACTAAATTTAATTTAGAAAGCATGTATAATTATTTAAACAAAATTAACCTCTACTGACGTCTTGTCAAATGTCAAACTCGTTCCCTATGTTTCATTTTATATGGGACACGCAAATACATTGCTGTCAATCAAATGTCGAATCGTAACCATGGATATGACAAACCCAATGTTTCACGTTAAAAAATACTCACGGTATGTACCTATTAACAACAGTACAGTGAATAGAGGTTTTTGTCCTACAAAATGTAGGGTAGAAACGATTTTAACATAATACCTATTGTTTATGTAGGGACGAGGATAAAAAAATCGAGTTTTCGACCTTGGGGAGGGTAGCCCGAGCCACCATCTTTGTTAAAAGATGGAAAAAAGGTTTTCAATCATTTTCTCAAGACAAGAATAAAAAATGAAAGCTCGTATTTTTTTGTACAAATTTGGCCAGCACATTACCCTCCGTCAATTTTATGTATTTTGTACAAAGCCCATACCAGAAATTCCTTGGCAAAGATTTTATACATCCAGTAAAACTGTAGCACGAACATATGTATACTATTTTCTACAAATTCCATACCGAAAGTTCCTTGGAAACAATAGGCTATTCCACGACATTTTTATTAATTTTTTTTCTTGAAATACAGAAAAATATAAGACCACATGTGAAAGTCCGAGTTAAAATTCCTCCAAATAAGCGAGATATTAAGGTCCGAATTTTGAATCTGCTTTATGACGTAGGTAATGTGGATATACCAGAAGTAAACAAACAGTGGTTCACAAACCACGAAAAATTGTTAAACAGATTACAAAATAATGTATATTTAAATTGTAATATTATAATTCATTATTAGAGACATAAAATAAATTATTTTACTTAATTTATTTCACTTTTTTTCTCATTTTATAAAAATAATGAAATTAGAACGTCACCCGAACAGCAACCGAACAGATCCGACACACCCGAAGAAGTATATTCTTAATTAGGGCGGGGCTTCTTAAAATCGGAGGTCATACTTGGATCCTATTTGCTCAAAAATTCGTGCACATGTCCTGCATCATCAAAAGCAAACCTCCCCGTGTATTCTAGAAGGAATAATTTATAATAAAAGAAATATGAATTTCCTTATCCTTTTACTATTATTATTCTTATTTTCAATAAACTTTTACTATTTTTGATTACTGTGGAATAGCCTATTCTCAAAATCCAATAAAATTATAACACGAATATACATTATGTAAATTGCACTTGATAATGACATCTGTCAATTAGAATTATTTGAATATATCACCTGTTTCCACGGTTTTAGCAAAGCTGGCTGATTTAAGAAAACTAATCTCTTTATAATTCTTTAACTCTATCTATCGAATATGAAAGATAATGTATAATCAAACCGTAAAAACAATTATTCTTTCATGTTAAAAATCACATAAAATGTCAAAAAATGATATTTAGCTTCGTTTTCTCCAGAAAAACTATTAAGAACTTTAAATAAGAGAACTTCCGGTCGACCAATTATAACCTAAATCTAATCAGCTCTTCATATGGATGTACAGAAGAGGAATTCCAAAGAATTATAATTTTTAGAATTGTAGTATTGGGCTTATCGTCGGAGAAATTTTTGTCACTCACACACACACACACACACACACACACACACACACACACACACACATACACACACACACATATTTATATACATACATACACAGACACATACACACACACACATACACACACAAACACATGCATGCATACAGACATCATCGTAAAACTAGTAAAATCGTATTCCAGGGACCCTAACACGTGCTTATTCATTAAAAACTCCCCACCTAATTTTTTGACCAGACAATATGTTCCTTCCTAAAGGTGACGGAAGGTAGAAAAAAACAGATTAAGAATCATCCTATATACGAACAAACAGTGAAAAATTTTTCAATGGTATTAAAATTTTGTAAGCTACATACGATAAAAATTATAACTTATCATGTAGTCTTCATATATTATGTGAATATAGAGGAAAGAATATTACGTTTCCTCGCACGGTATTTTTATTAAAATAGTAAAATAGCTACGTGTTTCGTATACAATATCCTTTGCTCCCAACAAATTGAAAAATATCGTCCTGTATTTCCCTAAACAATTACTTTCTCCAGTAATTTCATTGCTATGTATTTCCGGATAGATGACTGCATTGTAAAAGGTTTTAAACCCTGGTTTGCAGTGATGAACAACGAGATACAGTCGAGGGTACAACAAACAGGAAGTGCATAGGAGTAGAGATTTAAGTTTCCGGTAGAAACGCCTTCATAACAGGGAGAAAGGATCAGGACTATAAATTGAGAAGAAGATCTACTAATTTATTTGAAAAGAGGGATGAAATTAGGGAGTACAAATAGAAAAATATATAGAAGAGCAGCTGAGTTAATAATAGTATTAAGAGGGTCGCACTAGGCTAAAATGATAGAGAATACGAGACATGATTCACAGGTTGGTTTATATTTTTTAGAATTTGATATAAAATTTGTAGTTCTTTTCAACAATAATATACTTCAACATTCTTTTCTTCTACTTCACAAAAGCTCTCAGCCAATCTTCTTTTGAAATGTTGTCAAACTAATTTCCTCCAGCTTGTACGGTTATTTTTAGTCACATAACTTTTATAGTGAGGTGTTTGAATACCCCTTATATTTAGGTAATTATTTATTTTTCTACTACAAATTTAATTTTTTAACGTTTTACTTAGTTTATTTATTAATTACTAACACTCAGAAACAATGAACGTTGTAAGAAAACTAAAGGCCGGTTTATGTAAGCTGTAAACTTATGAATTTACCTTAGTATTAGCTCTATGACTTTGCATTAATAATTCAAGTATAGACAAATGCGTACTGCGGTACTTGTAGCATTGACATTAACCTTAGCATTCTGTCGTTGTCGTTACCCTAGAATATGACAGTTTCTAAATTTTAATTCATAATGCTAATGCCGAACAATCAGAAGAGTATATGTTCGTGGATGGTGGCGATAATTACGACAATCAATTGACATCTGTTATCATTTTGTTGAATTTTAAATATTTCTGTCACATTGTCTTGTCTAAAAATGAGTGTCATTGAAAAAGAGATCAAATTAATACAGTTAATTGAACAATGTATATATATATATATATATATATATATATATATATATATATATATGTGTGTGTGTGTGTGTGTGTGTGTGTGTGTGTGTGTGTGTGTGTATGAATTTTGTCTTTGCTCTAACTCGAATACTATCATTCAGAAAATTCTGAAACCTTGTATTTCTACCCTATTCTAATACAAAAAGAAACCATTAGATTTTGGTATAAATCGGATAAACGGAAATGGCACTTTACTTGAATCTCATAATGGGTTTTCTTCAAAAAGTACCATTAAATGCCATTTTTTCGCATTTTATCATTATAAAAATAAAGATTTTTGAATGTTCTACAGGTATCCATTAATACCTTTTTTTATATATTTTATAGATAAATTAATTTTTACCTCCCGCTCCCCTTGGTAAAGGAGGTATAAGGATCGTGCTAAAAATCTCATATCGAGATTTTAGTAAATGACCACGTTTTAAGGTCCCTAGAATCCATTTTTAACATTTTCACGATGATGTCTGTATGTGTGTATGTGTGTGTGTATGTATGTGTGTGTATGTATGTATGTGTGTGTATGTGTAGGGATTTTGTCTTCGCTCTAACTCAAATACTATCATTCAGAAAATTCTGAAACCTTGTATTTCTATCCTATTCTAATATGAAAAGAAGCCATTAGATTTTGGTGTAAATCGGATAACCGGAAATGGCACTTTACCTGAAGCTCATAATGGTTTTTCTTCAAAAAATATCATTAAATGCCATTTTTTCGCATTTTATTTCGTATGACAATTAAAGATTATTGAATTTTCTACAGGAATACATTAATACTTTTTCTATATATTTTACAGATAAATTTAAAAAATTTTTTTTTTTATTAGTCCCGAAGCCCTTAAGATAAACACAATTCCTTTGTTAGACAGTTCATATTTCAAATGAATGTAACTTACAGTAAATGTCACTGTCAAAAAACTAATCACTTCAAATTAATAATAGTGACATTTTAAAAAAAAAATAGTAAATAAATCAATAGTTTTATGCAATGGAACAGTTTGCAGCGTTAGTAAATACGTAAGTATGTATTTAAATTAATAAAAATGGATAGGAAAGTGTGGCGAAGAAAGATTGTTGCGTAACTATTATTGTGGTCCGGATGGGGTTATTCGCTACCGAAAATCGGTCACTTTAATATGTTCTTATGTATGAATGTATGAATGTTATGATGATTGTGGACAAGGCGAAAGAAGAATGTTGTTAAAGAGTGAAGTGAGTCAGCTGAGTTCTTACTCTTATCCCTTTTCTTATTGTTACTATTGTTTCCGGGTATTTGCTAACCCACTAAGTGGGAATCGCGTGATTTTATGTACGTATGTATGTATGTAAAAATTAAATAGCGGGTGGTTTTGTGTTGGCCACATCAGATTTTTTTTTATATAAATCCTGAACCCTAAGATAAACACAATTCCTTTGTTACACAGTTCATATTTCAAATGAATGTGACAGGTAAACGTCACTGTCAAGAAACTAATCACTTCAAATTAATAATAGTGACATTTTAAAAAGAAAATAGTAAATAAAGCAATAGTTATATGCAATGGAACATAAAATAGTTTGCAGCATTAGTAAATACGTAGGTATGTATTTAAATTAATAAAAATTAAATAGCGGGAGGTTTTGTGTTGGCCACATCAGATTTTTAAATTTGTGTTTGTTTTATTTCTTCATTATACAAATCAACAATATTAAAAAACATTCCCGATATTATTAAAAAATCATCTTGTATGGAAATATATACTAAGAGAACATTGAAAATTTTAAATCAAAATTCATAATATATGTAGTTGAAGCCGCTTGAATTGTCGAGATAAACATAGTCATACTTTCATTTTCTAGTCTAGACTAGATGAAGAATACATGTAACATCAAAAGCATCGTCATCACTTTGCTAATTCTTCTTCAATCTCTTCCCAGCTACTTATTTACGTCTCATCTTATTGTTACCTAGCAACGCGCGAGTAAATCAAACGCCAAACACTGTCGACAGTAGACGGTAAGCCAGGGAAAAATGTGAAGAATGTTCAATAATGAGTGAGCTCGTATGTGTCGCCATGAGTCGTTGTCCTGTGTGTAAGGGGTAGGACTTCCAGGTCTTTGTCTCGCGTCCTTTACTTTCAATCTCGTCCTTTACAAGCGACATAAAACACCCTCGCACAATGACGAGAACGCAGAAAGGAGTATTGTTGGAAATAGACGCGTTTCACTTTTAGCTAATGAAAACTTCGTGGTAGGGGATCATGTGTTGGTATGGACAAAGGATTTTGCAATACAGTTGTTCAAATTTTAAGAGGAAACAAAAATTGAAAATTAATTCTAAATTTTGAATCGTACATGGACATCAAAGAATGAATTTGTGTGAATTTCATTGTTTCTTAATTGTTACCTAATTTTTGTTTGCATAATTGATTTTCTCTAAAAATTAAAATATCTCAAAAACTACAGCGTTTATCAAATTTTATCGAGAGTACTTTTTTGTGTATTTCTGTATTGTATGTAATATTTTATAGGTAAAGTTGAAAAAATGTTAATAGATCAAAAAATAACGATAAAAAACCTTCATGACTTCCCCATATGAGACGCCACTGGTTGAGATACAGAAATAAAAGAAAGTTTAAATGTGCATCTCAATAAGTAGTATCCTCGTATCAAGTTTCAAAATTTTAGTGCAACTAGTATCAGAGTTATTAATAAAAATGTGCTTGATGAGGTGCACTTTTAAAGGCCTGTAACTCTGTAACGAGAAGTTGCCGGACATACCTTCATATGACATTTTTTAATCAAAACGATGTCAGGAATATGCTATTAATTTTTTTTACACGAGTCCTGATACACCCTGTATATTAAGAAATATATTTGAATGGATTTCTAGTATTTTCTATCATTATTTAAATGTGAACTAATGAATCTTATTAATACAAACACTAAATTCGTCTATGAAATGCCCCCATTAAGCGTTATAGGCTTACTTACATAACACCCTGTATGTATAAAGTGTACACGGATGCAGATTATAAAGAATAGTAAATATATACATGTACTAGGTACTTACATTCATCGCTACGACTCGTAAAAAACCGGATAAAATATGTTACGTACCTGAAACAATAGAAATCGTAATTAGTAATAGATAAAAAAAATGGTGGAGGTGCTTAAATATGCAGTATACTTCGAATAATTGACAGTTATCATTACAGAAAAATACAGGCAGTATTCTAAAGAAATTTTAGAAAGAAAATAAAATTAGTACTTTAACATTACTTCTTCTGAGTTCGGAATTAATTCCCAATAAATATCCAAAGAGAAATACAGAAAAAAAGAAAGAAGAAACAATATAACAGTCAAGTCAGAGAAAATGTTAAGAGCTATGTATTACAATAAATAATTTAATAAAAAAATAATAGTTCCATTAATTGAAAGTTTTGATTGTATTTTTATTAATTTACTAATACCTTAATTAAGCTTGTTAACATATTTTGTCGTGTAATGTCAAAACTATATAAGTACGAAAGAAATAATAGACGCATGAAAGTGCTAAAAGAAAACATTAAAAACGTAATAATTGTCAACTTATACACCAAGCCCAAAGCGTAACTTCGAAACTAACAGAATTTGTAGGTGTGAACAAGAGTTCTTACTATGTAAATTCTAAATTCCAACAATGATACAGTATATTTTTATTCTAGAATAAATTTCACTCTCAGGAAATTCGAAACACTAATTTCGTTCTAAATTACAGCTGGCTACAAGACAAGAATAAAAACTATTTAAATGCAAACTGTAAACGGAAGAATACAACGTAAACTAAAGTAGATTTGAATGCCTTTTTCTTATTTCGTGAATAAATAACGTAGGTACTGTCAGCCATACTGGCATATGAATAACCTTACAGAATTGCATTCACAATACGACGTACAATGCTTTCTTCTTTTATTTTTAAACACCTTATTTTTAACCGTAAACTTTTACAATGTATAAATGCGAATTTCAATAGATTAAGAGTAATGGACGTAATGTAATTATTCAGGCGACATAATAGTATATTATGATAATTTTGAGGTAGGGTAATTTGTAAACAGAGGACTACAAAGCAAAGAAAAACTAGCATTCTCTACTGAGGTGTATATGTATACTTTTCCTACGACCGGATAATGGAAATGTTTTTAATGTACTATTATTGTCCATAGTCGATGTGTCTAAGAACTACTGTCTACAAAATGTGGCCAACACAATACCTCCCGCTAATATTTTTTATTAATTTAAATACAAAGCTACGTATTTACTAATGCTGCAATTGTAATTAAGGTACCAAGGGTTGTTATAAGGAAAACATTAGGCATTATTGTCGTTTAACTCCCGTGGTGCCTTCAACGTTACTAGAAACTCTTACTTGGGGTCCCGTGGCCGCGTGCCTAAGTGTCTGGCCGCGAACCTTGGGGAACCGGGTTCGATCCCGGCAGACGCCAAATATTTCCCATTTTAAATGGCACAAAAGTAACCCCTGTGGTGCACTCTCCACACCAGCTATGAGTGCCCGTGAAGTGACGCCTGGGAAACGCCTACACGGTAAAATATATCGGTATCATTACCGATGTCTACATGTGTTGTAGATACTGGCACACCCAGAAATGGGTAATATGCCGTGATGTTATATTTATTTATTTTTAGAAATTCTTAATAAACATTTTGTCTGACTAGAATTTATCAAACAAAAATAATAAATCACAAAATTTTAATACAACTTACAAAGTAGCCTGTGAATGCGGTATCTAGGTAATATTTTGTTTCTGTAAACAAAGCATTTTTTCAAACAAAAAATATATTTCTTGTGGTATTTTACTGTCAATATGGTCGAGCAATGTTATTGCTAAGAATAAGAAGTATGCTGGTTTGTGTTTGTGATGAAACAAATATGATTATAAACGACTACAATTCACAATGCTTCTTAACCTTAACTGCACTTTATGTTAGTATCAGTATTATTAACCTCAGTTTGTTGTCAACATTACCATAGCAACTTAATACGCCCTAGGGCATTATATACTCAATAACGGACCTAATGTAGGGGTTGTTATAAAACAATAACATACTAGTAAGACATAATAGTTATTTATGTATTAAGAGCGTAAGGAGGATTTTGAGCACGAGGCGTAAGCCGAGGGATAAAAACATGTCAAAGGCCATAAAAGCAAGTTACGCTCGTGGTACATACAAAACTAATGCACGGACGAAAATTTTCAAATTATGAGTGTTAAAAAAATTGTATCGAAAAGAATTTGTCCTCGTACATCCAGTATCTAGTGTTGCTATGAAAGCGGAAAACAAGTTTATTGTTTGTTTATTAGTTCTGTCATTTGAGTTTTATTTTATGTATCTCCGTGCTTTCCATATAAATATCACAATATTAATTTTCTTTATTATTTAATATGTCACTATTATTAATTTGAAGTGATTAGTTTTTTGACAATGACGTTTACCTGTCAGTTACATTCATTTGAAAAATAAACTGTGTAACAAAGGAATTGTGTTTATCTTAGGCTTCGCGACTAATAAAAAAAAATATTTTTAAATTTATCTGTAAAATATATAGAAAAAGTATTAATGTATACCTGTACAAAATTCAATAGTCTATAATTTTCATAATGACAAAATACGAAAAAATGGCATTTAATGGTATTTTTTGAAGAAAAACCATTATGAGCTTCAAGTAAAGTGCCATTTTTGTTTATCTGATTTACACAAAAATCTAATGGCTTCTTTTCGTATTAGAATAGGGTAGAAATACAAGGTTTTAGAATTTTTTGAATGATAGTATTTGAGATCAGAGTGAATCTAGCAGCCGATTCGCAGCAGCCGATTCGAACGAAAAGTATTTCGGACAACCCCACCACGGACGAAACATAACACAATTGAGAGATAAACACAATAATAAAGAAAATAACGTACTGAGTATTATTTAGTAAATATTAACCTGTAAATGTATAAAATATTATAGAACATAGTATATATTCAATGTGTTCATAAATAAATAGTAATAAATAACAATTTAAAATATTAAGCAACATAAAACAATATTGTGAGACGCAAAAGTAAAATGCCCTTTATCACTATAAATAAAGGCCGTGACCAAACCAAATTAACCACAGTCATTAATACACATCCCCTGCATACAAAACTATAAAAATGATTTAAATACTTAGGGGATGAGGGATAATAATATACGTTTAAATTCAGAAACACAGAAAATTTTTCTTGTTTCAAAGTTATTATTTTTTTAAAAATTTACTAGAAGCTGTGACAAAACCATATTACTACCAGCTATTACTTCACACCCTCTGATTACAAAAATGTGAAACTTATTGAAATATTCGGGGGATGAGGGAAAATAATATACGTTTAAACTCGAAAGCAACGACAATTTTTCTTGTTTCAAAGTTATTATTTTTTAAAAAAATTACTAGAAGCTGTGACAAAACCATATTACTACCAGCCTTTGCTACACACCCCTTAATTACAAAAACGTGAAAATCATTGAAATATTCGGGGGATGAGGGAAAGTAATATACGTTTAAACTCGAAAGCAACGACAATTTTTCTTGTTTCAAAGTTATTATTTTTTTAAAAATTTACTAGAAGCTGTGACAAAACCATATTACTACCAGCTATTACTTCACACCTTCTGATTACAAAAAAGTAAGAATTATTGAAACATTCAGGGGATGAGGGATAATAATATACATTTAAACACGGAAGCAACGACAATTTTTCTTGTTTCAAAGTTATTATTTTTTAAAAAAATTACTAGAAGCTGTGACAAAACCATATTACTACCAGCCTTTGCTACACACCCCTTAATTACAAAAACGTGAAAATCATTGAAATATTCGGGGGATGAGGGAAAGTAATATACGTTTAAACTCGAAAGCAACGACAATTTTTCTTGTTTCAAAGTTATTATTTTTTTAAAAATTTACTAGAAGCTGTGACAAAACCATATTACTACCAGCTATTACTTCACACCTTCTGATTACAAAAAAGTAAGAATTATTGAAACTTTCAGGGGATGAGGGATAATAATATACATTTAAACACGGAAGCAACGACAATTTTTCTTGTTTCAAAGTTATTATTTTTTAAAAAAATTACTAGGAGCTGTGACAAAACCATATTACTACCAGTTATTACTACACACCCCTTGATTACAAAAATGTAAAAATTATTGAAATATTCAGGGGATGAGGGATAATAATATACGTTTAAACCCAGAGGCAGCGAAAATTTTTCTTGTTTCAAAATTATTATTTTTTCAATAAATTACTAGAAGCTGTGACAAAACCATATTAATACGAGTTATTACTTCACACCCCCTGATTACAAAACCGTAAGAATTATTGAAATATTCAGGGGATGAGGGATAATAATATACGTTAAAACTCGAAAGCAACGACAATTTTTCTTGTTTGAAAGTTATTATTTTTTTAAAAAATTTCTAGAAGCTGTGACAAAACCATATTACTACCAGCCTTTGCTACACACCCCTTGATTACAAAAACGTGAAAATCATTGAAATATTCAGGGGATGAGGGAAAATAATATACGTTAAACTCAAAAGCAGCGAAATTTTTTCTTGTTTCAAAGTTATTATGTTTTAAAAAATTACTAGACACTGTGACAAAACCATATTTCTACCAGTTATTACTACACACCCCCTGAATACAAAATGTAAGAGTTATTGAAATGAGGGATAATAATATACGTTTAAATTCAGAAACACAGAAAATTTTTCTTGTTTCAAAGTTATTATTTTTTTAAAAATTTACTAGAAGCTGTGACAAAACCATATTACTACCAGCTATTACTTCACACCTTCTGATTACAAAACCGTAAGAATTATTGAAATATTCAGGGGATGAGGGATAATAATATACGTTAAAACTCGAAAGCAACGACAATTTTTCTTGTTTCAAAGTTATTATTTTTTAAAAAAATTACTAGAAGCTGTGACAAAACCATATTACTACCAGCCTTTGCTACACACCCCTTGATTACAAAAACGTGAAAATCATTGAAATATTCAGGGGATGAGGGAAAATAATATACGTTAAACTCAAAAGCAGCGAAAATTTTTCTTGTTTCAAAGTTATTATGTTTTAAAAAAATTACTAGACCCTGTGACAAAACCATATTTCTACCAGTTATTACTACACACCCCCTGAATACAAAAATGTAAGAGTTATTGAAATGAGGGATAATAATATACGTTTAAACTCGGAAGCAACGACAATTTTTCTTGTTTCAAAGATAATATTTTTTAAAAAAATTACGAAAAGCTGTGACAAAATCATATTACTACCAGTTATCGCTACACATCCCCTAATTACAAAAATGTAAGAATTATTGACATATTTAGGGGATGAGCTATAATAATATACGTTTAAACTCGGAAGCAACGACAATTTTTCTTGCTTCAAAGTTATTATTAAAAAAAAAAAATACTAGAAACTGTGACAAAACCATATTCCTACCAGTCATTGCTACACACCCCTTGATTACAAAAATGTGAAAATTATTGTAATATTCAGGGGATAGAGGATAATAATATACGTTTAAACTGAGAAACAGCGAAAATTTTTCCTGTTTCAAAGTTATTATGTTTCAAAAAAATTACTAGAAGCTGTGACAAAACCATATTTCTACCAGTAATTGCTACACAAACCCTGAATACAAAAATATAAGAATTAATGAAATTTTCAGGGGATGAGGGATAATAATATACGTTTAAACTCGGAAGCAACGACAATTATTCTTGTTTCAAAGTTATTATTTTTTTAATAAATTACTAGAAGTTGTGACAAAACTATATTTCTACCAGATATTACTACATACCCCCTGATTACAAAAATGTGAAAATTATTGCAACATTCGGGGGATGTGGGAAAATAATATACGTTTAAACTCGGAAGCAGCGAAAATTTTTCTTGCTTCAAAGTTATTATTTTTTAAAAAAATTACTAGAAGCTGTGACAAAACCATATTTGTACCAGTTATTACTACATGCCCCCTGATTACAAAAATGTAAGAATTATTGAAATATTCAGGGGATGAGGGATAATAATATACGTTTAAACTCTGAAGCAACGACAATTTTGCTTGTTTCATAGTTATTATTTTTTTTTTTTAAATTACTAGAAGCTGTGACAAAACCATATTTCTACCAGTTATTACTACACACCCTCTGAATACAAAAATGTAAGAATTATTGAAATTTTCAGGGGATGGGGTATAATAATATACGTTTAAACTCAGAAGCAGCGAAAATATTTCTTGTTTCAAAGTTATTATGTTTTAAAAAAATTACTAGAAGCTGTGACAAAACCATATTTCTACCAGTTATTACTACATGCGCCCTGATTACAAAAATGTAAGAATTATTGAAATTTTCAGGGGATGGGGTATAATAATATACGTTTAAACTCAGAAGCAGCGAAAATATTTCTTGTTTCAAAGTTATTATGTTTTAAAAAAATTACTAGAAGCTGTGACAAAACCATATTTCTACCAGTTATTAACTACACACCCCCTGAATACAAAAATGTAAGAATAATTGAAATTTTCAGGGGATGAGGGTTAATAATATACGTTTAAACCCAGAGTCAGCGAAAATTTTTCTTGTTTCAAAGTTATTATGTTTTAAAAAAATTACTAGACGCTGTGACAAAACCATATTTCTGCCAGTCATTGCTACACACCCCTTGATTACAAAAATGTAAGAATTATTGAAATTTTCAGGGGATGAGTGATAATAATATACGTTTAAACTCGGAAGCAACGACAATTTTTCTTGTTTCAAAGTTATTATTATTTTTTTTTAATTACTAGAAGCTGTGACAAAACCATATTACTACCAGTCATTGCTACACACCCCTTGATTACAAAAATGTGAAAATTATTGAAATATTCGGGGGATGAGGGAAAATAATATACGTCTAAACTCAAAAGCAGCAAAAATTTTTCTTGCTTGAAAGTTATTATTTTTTAAAAAAATTACTAGAAGCTGTGACAAAACCATATTTCTACCAGTTATTACTACATGCGCCCTGATTACAAAAATGTAAGAATTATTGAAATATTTAGGGGATGAGGGATAATAATATACGTTTAAACTCGGAAGCAACGACAATTTTTCTTGTTTCAAAGTTATTATGTTTTAAAAAAATACTAGAAGCTGTGACAAAACCATATTACTACCAGTCATTGCTACACACCCCTTGATTACAAAAATGTGAAACTTATTGAAATATTCGGGGGATGAGGGAAAATAATATACGTTTAAACTCAAAAGCAGCGAAAATTTTTCTTGTTTCAAAGTTATTATGTTTTAAAACAATTACTAGAAGCTATGACAAAACCATATTTCTACCAGTTATTACTACACACCCCCTAAATACAAAAATTATTGAAATTTTCAAGGGATGCGGTATAATAATATACGTTTAAACTCAGAAGCTGCGAAAATATTTCTAGTTTCAAAGTTAATAAATAATTAATAGAAGCTGTGACAACATTATATTTCTACCAGTTATTACTACACACCCCGTGATTACAAAAATGTAAGAATTATTGAAATATTCAGGGGATGAGGGATAATAATATACGATTAAACTCGGAAACAACGACAATTTTTCTTGTTTCAAAGTTATTATTAAAAAAAAATACTAGAAGCTGTGACAAATCGATATTACTACCAGTCATTGTTACGCACCCCTTGATTACAAAAATGTAAAAATTACTGATATTTTCAGGGGATGAGGGATAATAATATACGTTTAAACTCGGAAGCAACGACAATTATTCTTGTTTCAAAGTTATTATTTTTTTAAAAAAATACTAGAAGCTGTGACAAAACCATATTTCTACCAGTTATTGCTACACACCTTGAATACATAAATGTAAGAATTATTGAGGGGATGGGGGATAATAATGTACGTTTAAACTCAGAAACAGCGAAAATTTTTCTTGTTTCAAAGTTATTATGTTTTAAAAAAATTACTGGAAGCTGTGACAAAACCATATTTCTACCAGTTATTGCTGAATACAAAAATGTAAGAATTATTGAAATATTCACGTTATGGGGGATAATAATATACGTTTAAACTCAGAAACAGAGAAAATGTTTCAAAGTTATTATGTTTTAAAAAAATTACTACCAACTGTGACAAAACCATATTACTACAAGTTATTTCTACACACCCCCTGAATACAAAAAAGTAAAAATTATTGGAATATTCAGGGGAAGAGGGATAATAATATAAGTTTAAACTCAGAAGCAGCAAAAATATTTCTTGTTTCAAAGTTATTGTTATTTAAAAAAATTACTAGAATCTGTGACAAAACCATATTACTACCGGTTATTACTACATAAGTACATACCCCCTGAATACAAATATGTAAATTATTTAAAAATATTCAGGAAATGAGGGATAATAATATAAGTTTAAACTAAGAAGCAGCAAAAATTTTTCTTGTTACAGTGTTATTATTTTTTATAAATTTTACTGGAAGTTGTGACTAAATCATATTACCACCAGTTATTTCTACACACCCTCTAAATACACGAAAGTAAAAATTATTGGAATATTCATGGGAGGAGGGATAATAATATAAGTTTAAACTCAGAAGCAGTGAAAAAATTACTAGAAGCTGTGAATATATTATTTAACATCATCATATACACATTCATTAGGGCGTATAGTATCTACCGTAAGAATATGACCATAAACATAAATGCTCTCCAATATGCCTGGAAAATTAACGTATAGTTAGCCCTAGGAGCATCATATGGTCGTTATATATCGAATTGGTTGGAATGCTTAAATTTTTATAACTGCTAATATAATGTATATGTTTATGGGAGAATTATTTTTTTGTCCAAATTTCATATAACAATGAAATATTAAAACTGTTATCCATAAGAGAGTTGTTTTTATTTTGTCCTTTATTATTATTATTATTATTGTTATTAATTATTATTATTAATTATTGTTATTATCATTATTAATTATTGTTATTATTATTATTATTATTATCTAAATAATAAGTTGTGATAAAAATAGGTTAACTATAATTATTACTAATCTCATCCTTCATAATTAATAAATCAATATATTCTTTTATTTATAATTTTAAAGAAAATTTTTAATAGAGAGTGTACTATGTTGGGCGTGACCGCAGCAAAGCAGCTTTATACGCTGCCTGAAAGCGCTTGCGCACTAATTTGCTTGACACATGAATGGACAAGGTTCAGGTTCCACGTGTCTTAGATCACTTTATTCGTAGCTGTTGTCTCATGTTGTACTCGTATACGTTGAACATTGTTTAATATCTAACATTTATTTTTAAATTATTCTGATTTTATAAATCATAGATTTTTTTCCAATACTTGTTATTGGTATATTCCTAGCGGAACTTTTTAGTGTTCTATATTTTGTAAATCAATCATAGGTCTTCTCGAATTCTTTTCATATTTTAAAACATAATTGTTTTTCTTATTTGCCGTGTTAAGTAATATATTTATATTTTTCTCTTTTGAGTTCTATAGTACTCTCGTGTTTCTCGTAAATTTGTATTTGAAGGTTTTTTTTTCAATAATTGCTCTAATTATATTCCTGGTATTTTTTTTACATTTGTTTAGTGTTCGTTATTTTGTAAATCAATTTACATGGCTTTACGTGTTCTTTTTGTAGTTCAAAATATAGTTGTTTTCCTCATTAGCTGTATTAAATAAATATATAGTCTTTTTCTCTCTATTTTGGGTTCTAAAGAGTTTTCTTGTTTTTCTCTTAAATTTGCTTATATAGTTTTTATTTACTCTCGTTTGTTCTAATTTTTTTTTCGTTTTTCTCTTAAATATACACTTAAAGGTTTTGTCTAATACTTGCTATTGATATATCATAGTGGAATCCTTTTATATTTGTTTGGTGTTCCATATTTTATAAATCAATCTACACGTTTTCACTTGTGCTTCTCGTTTTCTAAAACATAATTGTTTTTCTCATTTGCCGTGTTTAGTAAATATATTATAGTTTTTATTTTCTCTCTTTTGTGTTCTAAAATTTGTTGTATTTATTAATTGCGAGTGTATATTATATTTATTTGTATTTATTCAATTTTGTACTTTGTGGTAGAGTAGTTTTCTTTGAGTTTGATTTTATATATTTTTATATATTTCTTGTCCTTGTGTAGGATTTAAATATTTATATTTTTACTTTAGTTAATTTCTTGCTTTAAACAGAATGAAACGAAAAAATTCTTTATTTGAAAAATTTGTTTCATGTTTGAAACAAAATAAATTTACTCTGAGTATTTTTAAAAATATCTCAATACATAGTGAATCTGCATTTTCCAATATTTGCAAGATAATGAAAATTAAGAATAACTTGAAAAATAGAAAATTATTATATAAATATTTTAAAAAAGAAACGAAAAACTCTTCACTTGGCCACAAAACTGATTCAAAAAAGACTAAAAAACTTCTCTCCATTAATAAAAAAGGAATAGCTTTTTCGACTCCTATTTCCGAAACTTATAATGAATTTATAATAAATGATATAACGCCCATTGACATAGTGACTCCACCAAACAAACAAATGTCTCTGCAAAATTATTTTAAAAAATCCGAAGCAAATACTAATATTCAAAATATTAAACGAAATTTATTTCCTTCGCAAAAAGAACATCTTACTCTTACACCATCAAATACAGATAAAGTTAATATTAGTAGGGACGACAATAATGAAATTTTTTACAATAAAGTAAAGATCCCGAAAGTATTTTGGGATAAGTATTTCTATGAGAAGAAACAGTTAAAACGAGGATGGACAAATGAATTTAATGAATATTTTTCCAGTATTTATCCAATCTGTGTTTTATCCATTAAGTGGCATAAATGTTATTTAAACACAAGAAAATCTACAAAATACACTTTTGTTGCTTTTGGTTCCTGTAAACATTCAGATTGTGCGCGGTATAAATTTTTTACGTCTACTAACTTAAAGTCGCATATTGTATTAATTAGTATTAAACAATTTGGAAAAGTTTGTCATGGTTCCGAGCAACATAGCAGATTCATATCTGGGGAAAAGAGACAATCATTTGCAGAAAAATTAAAAGTAGAAGCTCCTAGTGTTGTTCGTTTACAAGAACTTTCTGCAGCGAACATTAATATTATTGAAAAAGGTAATTTAAATTCTGCACCAAATTTGAACGTTCTGAAAAAAATTTCTAGTGAAAATATTAAATCAGCAGATTTAGATACTGATATATTGAAACATCTAGGAAAACTTCAAATTCAACAACGAACGTCTGAAAAATGGAATGGGAGGTACATCAAAGGCTACATACAGGATATTGGTTACGATCGATTTTACGTTCGCCTACAAACTGAAGAACAATTAAGACACTTAATTTCATTACGAAAAAATCCAATATTTTTATATTTAGATGCTACTGGAAGCATAGTAGCCCGCCCACCATGGATTAAAAAAAAAGTGTTTTATTATGCTCTTGTTTTACATCAAAAGGGAAAGTCACCACTACCGATCTCGGAATACATCTCTTCCGGACACAATATACCTTCAATTTTATTTTTCCTTACCTCCTTTATGACGGATTTGAAAACCATATCGAATTATAAAAAACCGATAATATCTAAGATCGAGACAGACTTCAGTATGGTTCTCGTGCAAAGTGTCTTAATTGCATGCAATAAAATGGATTTGCTACAATATTTGCGCGTATCATGGGAACATATATATGCAGGAATATCCATTGACCACCTGACCTTACTTCATTTATGTTCAACCCATTTCTTTCATAGTGCAGCTCAGAAAATAAATAGTATGACAAAAAATGGACCTCTCAGAAGCCTCGCTAAATGTGTAGTCGCGTCAATAATTCATTCCAACAACATGCTAACTATAACTAATTTTTGGGTTGACATATTAATTATTTTTGGATTGCCCTACGAGTCAAATGAATTTTCTAGTGCACTTAATATTATTAAATCTGTTAAAAGTATTTATGCTGAAACGCAAGGACCCATTTTAAAAATTAATATATCTTCCAATTTTACATCTTTACGACAAAATTCACCATTTTTTATATATTTTGAAGCAATTCAAAATGATATTTTGTCTCATTGTAATTTACAGAAAAAAAGTAATATTAAAAATGAATTATATTTTCCCAATTTTATTAAATATTTATTAAAAGAAGTTCTTGCATTTTACCCTATAGTATCTGGTGTCCTTTTAAAAAAATACGGTATAAGGAAAGATACCAATGCATATATAGAAAATTGGTTTAAGATTGTAAAAAAAGATACCTTTGGAGCGAAGTTAGGAAGACAAGCACCGAGATTCATAAATAAAATGGAAAGCCTTTTAAAAGGTCGAATTATTGACCATAAGATCTTATTCAATAAAAATAAAGGGAAACCATTAAAGACAAAGAGAACTCATTTTCAAGAAAGACAAAATAAAAACAACTCTCTTTTGGATGACAGTTTGAATATTTCACTGTCACAGGAAATGTGGGCTAAAAAGAATTCACCCATTACAAAACATAAAAATTATTTTAGTAGCTATAAGGATTCAAACATTTCATCCAATTCGGCAGATAACGACTTACCATATGATGTTCCTTGGGCTAACTACGTCACTTTTCCAGGCATATTGGAGAACATTTATGTTTACGGTCATATTCTTACGTTAGATATTTTAAATTCTTTACGCCCGAATGAATGGTTATATGATGATGTTATAAATTCGTTTTTCTGTGTTGTTTCACATTTATTCAAATTAAAATCTCTAGATATTTGTTACTTTGATACGTTTTTCATGACAAAACTTTTACTTGACAGATTGTTTTCATTGCGACTATGGGCACAACAGATAAATGTTATGAATAACGATATATGGCTAATTCCCTTTAATTTAAACAGTAATCACTGGGTTTTAATTTGTGTGATTTTAAAATTAAAATTCATTTGTTATTTAGATTCTTTGCATGGTTCTCCTGCAATAACTACCATTCAGCATTTGATGCGGTTCATTAATGAACAACATTTCATTAAATTTCATGCCCAAATTAATGTCTCGGAATGGACTGTTTATAATTGTCTGGATATACCGTCCCAAAGAAACAAACGTGACGCTGGTGGTAATTGTGGTGTTCATGTTTGCACTTGGGCATTCATTATTAGTACTGGAAAATATATACCATTTTCCGAAAACGATATGGGAAAAATTAGGATGTGGATTATGGACGTTCTTGTACAATCAGATGGTACACAAACTGAGTCGACGAACAACAAAAGAATGTACGAAGACGATTCCATAAATAGTGACATTATATCCATGCCTTGTATTAAAAAAGGTCCTCCTGCACAATATAATTCCACATTAGAATTTTTCCACAATATTACAAAAATATTGAAATAAAATTAAATTTCAAAATAATTTTACAATTGGGTAATTTAAATAATTTATTTTACATGGTTTTATAAAAAACAGAAAATTAAATTATGTAAACTTATATTTTATTTCATTCGCTTTAATTAATATAACCTCTTTACCATGCGGTCTTTCCTGAAATTTTTTATATTAAAATGGTTTTGTCACGATTGTGATTATTTTCATTTATACATTTTTGCATTTAGGGCGAATCCAGCAATTCTTTCTATTAAAATGGTTTTGTCACGGTTGTGGCTATTTTCATTTATACATTTTGCATTTAGGGCGAATCCAGCAATTCTTTTTATTAAGATGGTTTTGTCATGGCTGTGGCTATTTTCATTTATACATTTTTGCATTTAGGGCGAATCCAGCAATTCTTTCTATTAAAATGGTTTTGTCACGGTTGTGACTATTTTCATTTATACATTTTGCATTTAGGGCGAATCCAGCAATTCTTTCTATTAAAAAGGTTTTGCCACGGTTGTGGTTATTTTCATTTATACATTTTGCATTTAGGGCGAATCCAGCAATTCTTTTTATTAAGATGGTTTTGTCACGGTTGTGGTTATTTTCATTTATACATTTTGCATTTAGGGCGAATCCACCAATTTTTTCTATTAAAATGGTTTTGTCACGGTTGTGGTTATTTTCATTTATACATTTTTGCATTTAGGGCGAATCCACCAAAACTTTCTATTAAAATGGTTTTGTCACGGTTGTGGCTATTTTCAATTATACATTTTGCATTTAGGGCGAATCCAGCAATTCTTTCTATTAAAATGGGTTTGTCACGGTTGTGGTTATTTTCATTTATACATTTTTGCATTTAGGGCGAATCCACCAATTCTTTCTATTAAAATGGTTTTGTCACGGTTGTGGCTATTTTCATTTATACATTTTGCATTTAGGGCGAATCCAGCAATTCTTTTTATTAAGATGGTTTTGTCACGGTTGTGGTTATTTTCATTTATACATTTTGCATTTAGGGCGAATCCACCAATTTTTTCTATTAAAATGGTTTTGTCACGGTTGTGGTTATTTTCATTTATACATTTTTGCATTTAGGGCGAATCCACCAAAACTTTCTATTAAAATGGTTTTGTCACGGTTGTGGCTATTTTCAATTATACATTTTGCATTTAGGGCGAATCCAGCAATTCTTTCTATTAAAATGGGTTTGTCACGGTTGTGGTTATTTTCATTTATACATTTTTGCATTTAGGGCGAATCCACCAATTCTTTCTATTAAAATGGTTTTGTCACGGTTGTGGCTATTTTCATTTATACATTTTGCATTTAGGGCGAATCCAGCAATTCTTTCTATTAAAAAGGTTTTGCCACGGTTGTGGTTATTTTCATTTATACATTTTGCATTTAGGGCGAATCCAGCAATTCTTTCTATTAAGATGGTTTTGCCACGGTTGTGGTTATTTTCATTTATACATTTTGCATTTAGGGCGAATCCACCAATTCTTTCTATTAAAATGGTTTTGTCACGGTTGTGGCTATTTCCATTTATACATTTTGCATTTAGGGCGAATCCAGCAATTCTTTCTATTAAGATGGTTTTGTCATGGTTGTGGCTATTTTCATTTATACATTTTTGCATTTAGGGCGAATCCACCAATTCTTTCTATTAAAATGGTTTTGTCACGGTTGTGGTTATTTTCATTTATACATTTTTGCATTTAGGGCGAATCCACCAATTCTTTCTATTAAAATGGGTTTGTCACGGTTGTGGTTATTTTCACTTAAACATAATTTTTACTTCTTTGTATTAGAAGGTGTGTAGATTTAACTGGTGGTAATAAGGTTTCGTCGCAGCTTCGAGTCATTCTTTGAAAAAATAACTTTGATATGTTTAAACGTATATTATCCCTCATCCCCTGAATATTTCAATAATTGTTACATTTTTGTAATCAGGGGTTGTGTAGCAATAACTGGTAGAAATATGGTTTTGTCACAGCTTCTAGTAATTTTTTTAAAACATAATAACTTTGAAACTAGAAATATTTTCGCTGCTTCTGAGTTTAAACGTATATTATTATACCCCATCACTTGAAAATTTCAATAATTCTTACATATTTGTATTCATGGGGAGCGTAGTAATAACTGGTAGAAATATGGTTATGTCACAGCTTCTAGTAATTTTTTAAAAAAGTAATAACTTTGAAACAACAAAAATTGTCGTTGCTTCCGAGTTTAAACGTATATTATTATCCCTCATCCCCTGAAAATTTCAATAATTCTTATATTTTTATATTCAGGGGTTGTGTAGCAATAACTGGTAGAAATATGGTTTTGTCACAGCTTCTAGTAATTTTTTTAAAACATAATAACTTTGAAACTAGAAATATTTTCGCTGCTTCTGAGTTTAAACGTATAATATTATACCCCATCCCTTGAAAATTTCAATAATTCTTACATATTTGTATTCAGGGGGAGTGTAGTAATAACTGGTAGAAATATGGTTATGTCACAGCTTCTAGTAATTTTTTTAAAACATAATAACTTTGAAACAAGAAAAATTTTCGCTGCTTTTGAGTTTAAACGTATATTATATTCCCTCATCCCCCGAATATTTCAATAATTTTCACATTTTTGTAATCAGGGGTATGTAGTAATAACTGGTAGAAATATGGTTTTGTCACAGCTTCTAGTAATAAAAAAAAAAAAAAAACTTTGAAACAAGAAAAATTGTCGTTGCTTCAGAATTTAAACGTATATTATTATCCCTCATCCCCTGAATATTTCAATAATTCTTACAGTTTTGTAATCAGGGGGCATGTAGTAATAACTGGTACAAATATGGTTTTGTCACAGCTTCTAGTAATTTTTTTAAAAAATACTAACTTTGAAGCAAGAAAAATTTTCGCTGCTTCCGAGTTTAAACGTATATTATTTTCCCACATCCCCCGAATATTGCAATAATTTTCACATTTTTGTAATCATGGGTTGTGTAGCAATAACTGGTAGAAATATGGTTTTGTCACAGCTTCTAGTATTTTTTTAAAACATGAAACAAGAAAAATTTTCTCTGCTTTTGAGTTTAAACGTATATTATTAACCCTCATCCCCTGAATATTTCAATAATTTTTACATTTTTGAAATCAAGGGGTGTGTAGCAATGACTGGTAGTAATATGGTTCCGTCACAGCTTCTAGTTTTTTTTTTTAATAATAACTTTGAAGCAAGAAAAATTGTCGTTGCTTCCGAGTTTAAACGTATATTATTATAGCTCATCCTCTAAATATGTCAATAATTCTTACATTTTTGTAATCAGGGGATGTGTAGCAATAACTGGTAGTAATATGATTATGTCACAGCTTCTAGTAATTTTTTTAAAAAATATTATCTTTGAAACAAGAAAAATTGTCGTTGCTTCCGAGTTTAAACGTATATAATTATCCCTCATTTCAATAACTCTTACATTTTTGTATTCAGGGGGTGTGTAGTAATAACTGGTAGAAATATGGTTTTGTCACAGTGTCTAGTAATTTTTTTAAAACATAATAACTTTGAAACAAGAAAAATTTTCGCTGCTTTTGAGTTTAACGTATATTATTTTCCCTCATACCCTGAATATTTCAATGATTTTCACGTTTTTGTAATCAAGGGGTGTGTAGCAAAGGCTGGTAGTACTATGGTTTTGTCACAGCTCCTAGTAATTTTTTTAAAAAATAATAACTTTGAAACAAGAAAAATTGTCGTTGCTTCCGTGTTTAAATGTATATTATTATCCCTCATCCCCTGAAAGTTTCAATAATTCTTACTTTTTTGTAATCAGAAGGTGTGAAGTAATAGCTGGTAGTAATATGGTTTTGTCACAGCTTCTAGTAAATTTTTAAAAAAATAATAACTTTGAAACAAGAAAAATTGTCGTTGCTTTCGAGTTTAAACGTATATTACTTTCCCTCATCCCCCGAATATTTCAATGATTTTCACGTTTTTGTAATTAAGGGGTGTGTAGCAAAGGCTGGTAGTAATATGGTTTTGTCACAGCTTCTAGTAATTTTTTTAAAAAATAATAACTTTGAAACAAGAAAAATTGTCGTTGCTTTCGAGTTTAAACGTATATTATTTTCCCTCATCCCCCGAATATTTCAATAAGTTTCACATTTTTGTAATCAGAGGGTGTGAAGTAATAGCTGGTAGTAATATGGTTTTGTCACAGCTTCTAGTAAATTTTTAAAAAAATAATAACTTTGAAACAAGAAAAATTTTCTGTGTTTCTGAATTTAAACGTATATTATTATCCCTCATTTCAATAACTCTTACATTTTGTATTCAGGGGGTGTGTAGTAATAACTGGTAGAAATATGGTTTTGTCACAGTGTCTAGTAATTTTTTAAAACATAATAACTTTGAAACAAGAAAAAATTTCGCTGCTTTTGAGTTTAACGTATATTATTTTCCCTCATCCCCTGAATATTTCAATGATTTTCACGTTTTTGTAATCAAGGGGTGTGTAGCAAAGGCTGGTAGTAATATGGTTTTGTCACAGCTTCTAGAAATTTTTTAAAAAAATAATAACTTTCAAACAAGAAAAATTGTCGTTGCTTTCGAGTTTTAACGTATATTATTATCCCTCATCCCCTGAATATTTCAATAATTCTTACGGTTTTGTAATCAGGGGGTGTGAAGTAATAACTCGTATTAATATGGTTTTGTCACAGCTTCTAGTAATTTATTGAAAAAATAATAATTTTGAAACAAGAAAAATTTTCGCTGCCTCTGGGTTTAAACGTATATTATTATCCCTCATCCCCTGAATATTTCAATAATTTTTACATTTTTGTAATCAAGGGGTGTGTAGTAATAACTGGTAGTAATATGGTTTTGTCACAGCTCCTAGTAATTTTTTTAAAAAATAATAACTTTGAAACAAGAAAAATTGTCGTTGCTTCCGTGTTTAAATGTATATTATTATCCCTCATCCCCTGAAAGTTTCAATAATTCTTACTTTTTTGTAATCAGAAGGTGTGAAGTAATAGCTGGTAGTAATATGGTTTTGTCACAGCTTCTAGTAAATTTTTAAAAAAATAATAACTTTGAAACAAGAAAAATTGTCGTTGCTTTCGAGTTTAAACGTATATTACTTTCCCTCATCCCCCGAATATTTCAATGATTTTCACGTTTTTGTAATTAAGGGGTGTGTAGCAAAGGCTGGTAGTAATATGGTTTTGTCACAGCTTCTAGTAATTTTTTTAAAAAATAATAACTTTGAAACAAGAAAAATTGTCGTTGCTTCCGTGTTTAAATGTATATTATTATCCCTCATCCCCTGAATGTTTCAATAATTCTTACTTTTTTGTAATCAGAAGGTGTGAAGTAATAGCTGGTAGTAATATGGTTTTGTCACAGCTTCTAGTAAATTTTTAAAAAAATAATAACTTTGAAACAAGAAAAATTGTCGTTGCTTTCGAGTTTAAACGTATATTACTTTCCCTCATCCCCCGAATATTTCAATGATTTTCACGTTTTTGTAATTAAGGGGTGTGTAGCAAAGGCTGGTAGTAATATGGTTTTGTCACAGCTTCTAGTAATTTTTTTAAAAAATAATAACTTTGAAACAAGAAAAATTGTCGTTGCTTTCGAGTTTAAACGTATATTATTTTCCCTCATCCCCCGAATATTTCAATAAGTTTCACATTTTTGTAATCAGAGGGTGTGAAGTAATAGCTGGTAGTAATATGGTTTTGTCACAGCTTCTAGTAAATTTTTTAAAAAATAATAACTTTGAAACAAGAAAAATTTTCTGTGTTTCTGAATTTAAACGTATATTATTATCCCTCATTTCAATAACTCTTACATTTTGTATTCAGGGGGTGTGTAGTAATAACTGGTAGAAATATGGTTTTGTCACAGTGTCTAGTAATTTTTTAAAACATAATAACTTTGAAACAAGAAAAAATTTCGCTGCTTTTGAGTTTAACGTATATTATTTTCCCTCATCCCCTGAATATTTCAATGATTTTCACGTTTTTGTAATCAAGGGGTGTGTAGCAAAGGCTGGTAGTAATATGGTTTTGTCACAGCTTCTAGAAATTTTTAAAAAAAATAATTACTTTGAAACAAGAAAAATTGTCGTTGCTTTCGAGTTTTAACGTATATTATTATCCCTCATCCCCTGAATATTTCAATAATTCTTACGGTTTTGTAATCAGGGGGTGTGAAGTAATAACTCGTATTAATATGGTTTTGTCACAGCTTCTAGTAATTTATTGAAAAAATAATAATTTTGAAACAAGAAAAATTTTCGCTGCCTCTGGGTTTAAACGTATATTATTATCCCTCATCCCCTGAATATTTCAATAATTTTTACATTTTTGTAATCAAGGGGTGTGTAGTAATAACTGGTAGTAATATGGTTTTGTCACAGCTCCTAGTAATTTTTTTAAAAAATAATAACTTTGAAACAAGAAAAATTGTCGTTGCTTCCGTGTTTAAATGTATATTATTATCCCTCATCCCCTGAAAGTTTCAATAATTCTTACTTTTTTGTAATCAGAAGGTGTGAAGTAATAGCTGGTAGTAATATGGTTTTGTCACAGCTTCTAGTAAATTTTTAAAAAAATAATAACTTTGAAACAAGAAAAATTGTCGTTGCTTTCGAGTTTAAACGTATATTACTTTCCCTCATCCCCCGAATATTTCAATGATTTTCACGTTTTTGTAATTAAGGGGTGTGTAGCAAAGGCTGGTAGTAATATGGTTTTGTCACAGCTTCTAGTAATTTTTTTAAAAAATAATAACTTTGAAACAAGAAAAATTGTCGTTGCTTTCGAGTTTAAACGTATATTATTTTCCCTCATCCCCCGAATATTTCAATAAGTTTCACATTTTTGTAATCAGAGGGTGTGAAGTAATAGCTGGTAGTAATATGGTTTTGTCACAGCTTCTAGTAAATTTTTAAAAAAATAATAACTTTGAAACAAGAAAAATTTTCTGTGTTTCTGAATTTAAACGTATATTATTATCCCTCATTTCAATAACTCTTACATTTTGTATTCAGGGGGTGTGTAGTAATAACTGGTAGAAATATGGTTTTGTCACAGTGTCTAGTAATTTTTTAAAACATAATAACTTCGAAACAAGAAAAAATTTCGCTGCTTTTGAGTTTAACGTATATTATTTTCCCTCATCCCCTGAATATTTCAATGATTTTCACGTTTTTGTAATCAAGGGGTGTGTAGCAAAGGCTGGTAGTAATATGGTTTTGTCACAGCTTCTAGAAATTTTTTAAAAAAATAATAACTTTGAAACAAGAAAAATTGTCGTTGCTTTCGAGTTTTAACGTATATTATTATCCCTCATCCCCTGAATATTTCAATAATTCTTACGGTTTTGTAATCAGGGGGTGTGAAGTAATAACTCGTATTAATATGGTTTTGTCACAGCTTCTAGTAATTTATTGAAAAAATAATAATTTTGAAACAAGAAAAATTTTCGCTGCCTCTGGGTTTAAACGTATATTATTATCCCTCATCCCCTGAATATTTCAATAATTTTTACATTTTTGTAATCAAGGGGTGTGTAGTAATAACTGGTAGTAATATGGTTTTGTCACAGCTCCTAGTAATTTTTTTAAAAAATAATAACTTTGAAACAAGAAAAATTGTCGTTGCTTCCGTGTTTAAATGTATATTATTATCCCTCATCCCCTGAAAGTTTCAATAATTCTTACTTTTTTGTAATCAGAAGGTGTGAAGTAATAGCTGGTAGTAATATGGTTTTGTCACAGCTTCTAGTAAATTTTTAAAAAAATAATAACTTTGAAACAAGAAAAATTGTCGTTGCTTTCGAGTTTAAACGTATATTACTTTCCCTCATCCCCCGAATATTTCAATGATTTTCACGTTTTTGTAATTAAGGGGTGTGTAGCAAAGGCTGGTAGTAATATGGTTTTGTCACAGCTTCTAGTAATTTTTTTAAAAAATAATAACTTTGAAACAAGAAAAATTGTCGTTGCTTCCGTGTTTAAATGTATATTATTTTCCCTCATCCCCCGAATATTTCAATAAGTTTCACATTTTTGTAATCAGAGGGTGTGAAGTAATAGCTGGTAGTAATATGGTTTTGTCACAGCTTCTAGTAAATTTTTAAAAAAATAATAACTTTGAAACAAGAAAAATTTTCTGTGTTTCTGAATTTAAACGTATATTATTATCCCTCATCCCCTAAGTATTTAAATCATTTTTATAGTTTTGTATGCAGGGGATGTGTATTAATGACTGTGGTTAATTTGGTTTGGTCACGGCCTTTATTTATAGTGATAAAGGGCATTTTACTTTTGCGTCTCACAATATTGTTTTATGTTGCTTAATATTTTAAATTGTTATTTATTACTATTTATTTATGAACACATTGAATATATACTATGTTCTATAATATTTTATACATTTACAGGTTAATATTTACTAAATAATACTCAGTACGTTATTTTCTTTATTATTGTGTTTATCTCTCAATTGTGTTATGTTTCGTCCGTGGTGGGGTTGTCCGAAATACTTTTCGTTCGAATCGGCTGCTGCGAATCGGCTGCTAGATTCACTCTGATGTATTTGAGTTAGAGCGAAGACCAAATTCCTACACATACACACTCACACACACATACATACATACATACACACACAAACATACATATTCACACACATACAGGCATCATCGTGAAAATATTAAAAATGATTTCTAGTGACCTTAAAACGTGGTCATTTACTAAAATGGCGATATGTGATTTTTAGCACGATCCCTATACCTCCCGTACTAAGGGTAGCGGGAGGTAAAAAGGTAGTATTATTCCAATTATTAATATGAGTTCTGAACGATATTTTAATAATTATTTTAGCATTTTTACTGACATATTTTTGCTCTTGGCGAGTTCTCTCTCAGTTGGATTTTAATACGCTTATTTCTGTTACATTCTGTATTCTTTTGTGATACATTTATTTCTATGTATTTTAAACTTTTGATGCGACATGTATGGGTTGTAAGGAGCTAGACTACGGCATCGTGGGGTCAGCAATGCAAGATAAACCTGCACTTTAGATAAGAAGCGCAGACATAGTCATCGGGTTTTCCTTTTTGTTGCGCTGTGCTGATGTTTTCTAGAGTGCTCCGCATAAATAAAACTCTACATTTTCTCTTTTTGCTGAAATTTACTGTCACTTCCATTTGTTCTCATCTTGTTTATGACTAACTCAACAACAGGGAAGGAAGGTAAATATAATGGAGAAAAGATGACACAATAACATCATTAAAAGAATAGGGCTATAACAAAAAAAAAATCTGATGTGGCCAACACAAAACCTCCCGCTATTTAATTTGTATTAATTTAAATACATACCTACGTATTTATTAACGCTGCGAACTATTCCATTCAATAAAACTATTGCTTTGTTTACTATTTTCTTTTTAAAATGTCACTATTATTAATTTGAAGTGATTAGTTTTTTGACAGTGACAGTTACTGTCAGTTACATTCATTTGAAATATGAACTGTGTAACAAAGGAATTGTGTTTTCTTTGGACTTCGGGACTTGTAAAAAAAAATTATTTTTATATTTGTCTGTAAAGTATATAGAAAAAGTATTAATGTATTCCTGTAGAAAATTCAATAATCTTTAATTTTCATAACGACAAAATCCAAAAAAAGGCATTTAATGGTATTTTTTGAAGAAAAACCATTATGAACTTCAGGTAAAGTGCCATTTCCGGTTATTCCATTTACACCAAAATCTAATGGTTTCTTTCCATATTAGAATAATAATAAATACAAGGTTTCAGAATTTTCTGAATTATAGTATTTGAGTTAGAGCGAAGACAAAATCCCTACACATACACACATACACACACACACACACACACATACATACATACATACATACATACACACACACACATACATACATACATACATACATACATACATACATACATACAAACATACATACAAACATACATACACACACATACACACATACAGACATCATCGTGAAAATGTTAAATTTGGATTCTAGGGACCTTACAATATGGTCATTTACTAAAATTTCGATATGTGATTTTTAGCACGATCCCTATACCTCCCTTACCAAGGGTAGCGGGAGGTAAAAATATATATGTGCATTCTAAGCAATAAATTTTAAAGAAATATTACGATCCATCAGATATTTTATAATTAATGATTGATATATGTGTAATATTTTGAAAGTCACGTGATCTGAAACATAATGTGACGTCAAAGCCATTTAATAATATAATATTACTAATGGGGTTATGTGACCATAATAGAATTTCAATATATAAATCATAATATATAAAAACAAACCTCCATAGCTTCTCATTATAATAATAAAAGCTAAACATTAGTTTGTAATAATATTGTTATTAGCAATTTAATGTTTTGGAGAAGGGATCTGTGACGTCAGTAGGGTAGAATGGTAGAAGAAGACAGTTAGACTGAGATAGATATGTTGTGATAGGTTATGCAATGGCGAAAGTGACAGCTGCTGTTGCTTTCGCCTACCCCAATATATCTATCTCAGTCTAACTGTCTTCTTCTATTATTTTACCCTACTGACGTCACAGACCCCTTCTCCAAAGTTTCAATAATTATTTTCTCGTAAACTACGAATAATTAATCAATTTAAAAAAATACGGGTATTTTATTTTTTGGTCTAGTATCATATATGTAAAAATCAAAATTTAGTCACATACCCCATTGTTACCGAAACCTTTTCAGCTCTTCCCAGGAATGTCAGATTGAGGAATTCATAGTTAAACAGGTTTCAAGACAGTTCTTGAGGAATCGTTTTTCCAACACACACACACACACCATCGTAAAAATGTTAAAATCGGTTTGTAGGGACCTTAAATTGAGCTTATTCACTAAAATATGAATATGTAATTTTTAACATGAATCCAGTCCAGTACCTCTCTTAGCGAGAGGTAAAAATAAATATATCTTGGTAACAAATTTTATTACAAACTGTGATAAACATCTTAGTAAATATTCAGTGCAGTAATTTTTGCACATTTTGATCTAATAATTAAATTTCACTTCGACAAGATATACTAAATGACTATAATGTCATACTATTATCATAAAAGCCTTTAATAGCATATATAGCGTTCCAAGATGACATTTAACATCATAGCTTATAATATCATGTATCAAAAACCATGTAACATAATAGTGAATATTAACATCAGCATCGCTTCCTGTCCTAAGAGATTTTACTGCGATACTTGAATAAAAACCAACGTAAAACTTTATTAGACCACTTACGAAGCAGAAAGAAGCAGAAGCCAGGGGATTAACATATGTGATCATACATGTTAGCAAACAAATGTTAAGACTATATTTTTATAGTTAATAGTATGTAGAACAAGTGTATAAATTCTGTATTTATTGCAAATTACACAATATTTAGTATAAATTTAGAATAAAATGTGAGAATTATTGGTTTGGTCACCCACTATCTGAAGAAAAGTGTGTCAAGAAATAATTTAATAAATTTATTATTCTATATGGGACCGGGATTTCAATCTGAACGACATAAAACTTTCAAATTTCAAATAGCATAAAATGGTCCCATGCTTTTTACCTCCCGCTACCCTTGGTAAGGGATTTATAGGGATCGTGATATAAATCACATATTGAGATTTTAGTAAATGACCACGTTTTAAGGTCCCTAGAATACTTTTTTAAAATTTTCACGATGATGTCTGTATGTATGTGTGTGTGTGTGTGTGTGTGTGTGTGTATGAATTTTGTCTTCGCTCTAACTCAAATACTATCATTCAGAAAATTCTAAAACCTTGTATTTCTACCCTATTCTAATACGAAAAGAAGCCATTAGATTTCGGTGTAAATCGGATAACCGGAAATGGCACTTTACTTGAAGCTCATAATAGTTTTTCTTCAAAAAATATCATTAAATGCTATATTTTCGCATTATGTCATTATGAAAATTATAGATTATTGAATTTTGTACAGGTATACATTAATACTTTTTCTATATATTTTACAGATAAATTTAAAAATCATTTTTCTTTTTTTAATCCTGAAGCTTAAGATAAACACAATTCCTTTGTTACACAGTTTATTTTTCAAATGAATGTAACTGACAGGTAAACGTCATTGTCAAAAAACTAATTACTTCAAATTAATAATAGTGACATATTAAATAATAAAGAAAATCGTAAATAAAGCAATAGTTATATGCAATGGAACATAATATAGTTTGAAGCATTACTAAATACGTAAGTATGGATTGAAATTAATAAAAATTAAATAGCGGGAGGTTTTGTGTTGGCCACATCAGATTTTTTTACAAAAAAATCTCCCATTAAGTTAATACATTTTTGGGACTAGACCCTTTAAATCGAATTTACAATGTCTAAAAACTGTTAAGACTAGCCTTTTTTTAAATGGTATATTCTTTTTACCTCCCGCTACCTTTGGTAAGGGAGATATTGGATCGTGCTTAAAATCACATATCGAGATTTTAGTAAATGACCACGTTTTAATGTCCCTAGAATCCAATTTTAAAATTGTCACGATGATGTCTGTATGTGTGTGTGTATATGAATTTAGTCTTCGCTATTGGAATATGGAAAGAAACCATTTTGTAAACCGGACAACCGGAAATGGCAATTTACTTGAAGCGCATAATTGTTTTTCTTCCAAAAAATCATTATATGTCATTTTTTCGCATGTGATGTCATTATACAAATTAATGATTATTGACTTTTCTACAGGTATCTTTAATTTTTTTTTTAATATATTTTACAGATAAATTTAAAAAATAATCTTTTTTATAAATTTCAGAGCCTATGATTTAAAGATTCCTTTGTTACACAGTTCATATTTCAAAAAACTAATCATTTCAAATTAATAATGGTGACATTATAAACAGAAAATAGTAAATAAAGTAATAGTTATAATTATGCAAGGAACTTAATATAGTTTGCATAGAAGCTGGGAAGTTTTGCGCGATAAACACTCTTTTCTAGAAATTTTATCAATTTGCGGATTTTAGTTGAATTATCTGCATACGATGTGAATGCAGCAATAAACACAATTGCAATTTGTTCGAGTGCATCTAGCGAAAAAGCATAGAACTAAAGGTTGCTATAGTTACCACTTCCAAACAAAGACCTGTCATCAGCCGTAGACCTCTACACTCCAGCCATCGATCATTTTAGTTGAATAATCGAATGATCTTCAATATTAACAAGAAAAAACGTTGCCCCAGGCACATATTCTGGTTTTAAATACATTTTTATTAAATACAACGAACAAATCACAATAACGAATTATGTTAACACTGAATAACAGATGCAAACATAATGACAGATAGGATCAGGGAGCGGGACGTAAGGCAACGAGGGGAGGTTTGTTTGGAAGCATGATCTATCTCTCTCTTGCATATTACGTCAATTCTGTAAGTGTCTATTGCCTCGTCGCTATAGGATCGTCCTAAAGAACTATAAATAATTGCAAATTATTATACTACCTACATCGCATTAACTACTTTTATGGCGAAAAAGTAATCTGTTTTTATATCGTTTGCGAGCATGTTAACCGCCTTTTTAAATCAAAATAAAATCAGTTTTACCCTTGTTCTAAAAATAGCCAAATAAAAAATAGATTCGGTGCTCACCCAATGAAATTTTAATGTAGCCCACAAAAAGGGACGTAAAATGTGTCTGTAGGTATTCTTTCCAATCTACCCGCCTACAATGCGTAACCAATAGCCAGGTAAAAAGAATATTTCACAATACCTTCACTCATATACCTTTTCGTGATATTATTCATACAAAGAGATTAGAAATAACTTCACACGGACGTGAATAATTGTTGATACAATTGTATCCGGTCCTTTTTTGCTTTATCTATCTAATCTGTAAATTTTGTTTTTGTTCACGGTATTTTGCGCATTGAAAATAAGATAAGAAACGAAGTACAGTGCTATTTGAAGAGGTACCTAGTACTGTATTCGTATATTAATTGTCAAAACTTTAAATAAATATATCGTCACCGCATATTACCCTTTTCTGAGTGTGCCACAATCTGCTTTATCGCAGATATCGGTAATGATGATGACATATATTGATTATCAAAACTTTAAAATATAAAAATGAGATGTGGCCAACAAAATACCTCCAGCTATTGAATTTTTATTAAATTAAATACATACCTACACATAACTATTGCTTTATTTACTATTTTAACAATGAACAAATTGATATTTTGTTAATAAGCAGTAATCACGAGCATAGTAATTTTATTTCAATGCAATGAGGCAATGAGGAGTAGCAAGAAATTAAATAAATGCACAGTCATTCGAGTATATTTGAAGAATTGTTCATGGATCTTGTTGTCTCTTGTAAGGTCTGTATTAAAACTTGTATTAAGTAAATGGCAACATTGTAATATTTTCCACATCTATTCATGAGATTCAATTGTGATTTAGAAATTTTACCACACGGAAAAGTAATACAGGTATCCTTTAGTCAAATGAAAAAGTATTATTGTAAATGGAAGATTTAAAAGGAAACTCATTATTGCAAAATTAGGTTAGAAATACTCGTATGTCAAATTTTATGTATCAAATCATACCTGAATGTAACTTTTGACATTTGTCCCTTTTTTTGTCGTAATTGTATGGCTTTCTTACTTCTGTTAATAATATTTTTTTCTTTATTAGATCCTTTGGTCTCTGACAGGTATTACAAAGTTGCCAAAATATTTTTGACAAAGGACTGTTTTAGCTTAAAACACGCTAATACAACCCACTGAATCTCACCCAATGTGTCCATAGGCCACAGCCTAACAGACCATCTAAGTTTTTTTTCGTTTGTGTTTTTTTTTTTTTCTTTATTATACAAATCAACAATAGTAAAAAAAAATCCCGATATTATTAAAAAAAATCATCTTGTTCTAACAAATTCATGACTATAAAAATAAAATTGTAACCTAAATCTGAACTTATAACTGGTAAAACACAAGCAGTGACAAGTCACGTGATAGATACTAAATGGTCAGATCCAGAATTTTAAAATCGAACATAAACCAGAGAGAAAATTATAAATTTTAAATCAAAATTTCTAAATGTAAATTTATAAATTAAATTCATCCAACCATCAAACCCGACCTAACTGTTAGAGGCAATCAAAACTTGGACTTTAATATACGTAGTATTTTGAAAGTTTATGAAAGCTATTTTAAACATTATTATATATTTTTAGAAGTGTTGAAATTTATTATGTTATTCCAATTATTAGCGAACTTCACTGTTTAACAACAAAATGACCTCAAATCTACTCCAGCGTTATAGAATAATAAAATATCTGATGTGGACACCACATGACTTCCTTGTACGCCTGTTACGCTATACATATTTTGTTAATAATTAAAATATGTATTATAACAGACACGATTGTAAAATTGCACGTATTTAACATAATTTGACATTGACATTAATTTTTTTTATTTTTTGTCGTAATTCATAGCAAACTTAATTACAGAAACCAAAAAGTACTTAATTTTTAAATTTACATATCTCGCTTATACAAAGAGCTAATTTAATCATACTTGGTGTTTTCGACGCAGAATTCAATTCTCTAAAACTTTTATTTGAAGCATTTATTATTAAAATCAAAATAACACCATTTTTTTCAAGAAAAACTGATAACAGCTTCAAGTAAAATATCACTTCCGGTTAGAATATTTTAATCAAAATTTATTATGTTGTTCCCATTGATAAAAAAGTATTACATACCAAATTTGAAAAGTTTTGAATTATATTTTAATATAGTTTTTCATTAAAATCTATTATAGGCTTCAAGTAAAGTACCACTTCTCGGTAGACCATTTTAACTAAAATCTACTATGTTATTCCCATTGATATAAAAGTATTATATACCAAATTTGAAAAGTTTTGAATTATATTTTAATATAGTTTTGCATTAAAATCTATTATAGGCTTCAAGTAAAGTACCACTTCTGGGTACACCATTTTAACTAAAATCTATTATGTTATTCCCATTGATGTAAAGGTCTTATATACCAAATTTGAAAAGTTTTGGATTATATTTTAATATAGTTTTTCTTTAAAATCTATTATAGGCTTCAAGTAAAGTACCACTTCCGAAAGTTATGTAATGACTAAAAAGGGTGGTGCACAACTAGATGTTATAACAGTCCTAAATACAAAATTTTAACTTTCTACGGCTTCCCGTTTTTCAGTTATGCAAGATACGAACGTACAAACATCATGACGAAATTAGTCAAAATGGATTCAGAGATGGTCAAAATGGATATTTCCGTTGAAATCTGGAAACCGAAATTTTTCTTGATTACAATACTTCCTTTACTTCGTACAAGGAAGTAAAAACATACTACAAATTAAGATTTTCTAAATAAAACTATGGATCGCTGAAGTTTAATTTTCTAGCCAAACTATAGTGTGCCTTGCGTCTGTTTCACACAAATTAACTAAGAATCCTACAAGTTTACTAACCCAAAACTATTTCTTTTGCAAATGGCTGCGGGGCTGATGGTTGACAGATGTGCATAATGTTACCTAATATATACTGTCCCTTTTGCTATGTCCTGAAGCTATAAGCGTTAAGGGACTGCCCTTGAGTCCTTGGCTAGATTTTTGTTTTGTTTGGAGTAGGCGGGGCGGTTTGGCAAATGTCATTTATAACCATTTAAGAGGAAGATGATTGACTGAGAACCAAGGTATTTGTAAAGTTAAATTGCCTATTGTTTGACATATGACAGGTAGGAATGCCTTAAATACCTTCCATTATTGTTATTAATTACTTAATTTGAAATCGACACTAAAGTGCACAAATATCGTTAGTAAAAGCTCAGACATCGGCGCTAAAGTAAACTATTATTGGACAACCGGAAGTAGCAATCTCTAAAAAAACTTCTTTTTGAAAATTTGTATTATTACAAATATTAAAGAACATAAAATTCTACATTTGACCAAATTAATTTTTTTATTATATCTTCTATGGATTTAGAGATAAATGCACTAAAATATATAGAATAATTGGATGTAATAAATCGCACAACTCCAAGGAAACCAGTTGACAAATTCAAATGTTTCTAACATAGTTTGTAAATGACAGATACGTATTAGTGTCAAAACTCAACTGTTTTGGTGACATTCTGAAAGCTTTTTCTGACAAGTACATTCAATCTTTCTTATGGTTTTATTAAAATTATAGGAAAAATGCATATTTCCATAAGAAATACCGCCAATCTTGATAATGATTTCGAAGAACCTCCAACATTTAGAAACATTCTCATACAATGAAAATACACTCTTTGGAAAAATTTCTGTAATTTTTTTTATTATAAAACAACGTTTCGATAGCGTAATGCAATACTACACATATATATAATAAATTAGCGAAAGATCATTTTTGTGTAACTATTATTGTGGTCCAGATGCGGTTATTCGCTACCGAAAATCGGTCACTTTAATATGTTATTATGTATGAATACGTTTATGAATATGGCTGAGGTGAAAGAATTGTGCATGGATAGGAATGTGTGGCGAAGGATGATTGTTGCATAACTATCATTGTGGTCCGGATGCGGTTATTCGCAACCGAAAATCGGTCACATTAATATGTTCTTTGTATGAATGTTATGATGATTTTAGGCAAGGCGAAAGAAGAATGTTTTTAAAGAGTTAAGTGATTCAGCGGAGCTCTTACTTTCATCCCTTTTCTTATTATTTTCGGGTTTTTGCTAACCCACTAAGTGGGAAACGCGTGATTTTATGTATGTATATATAATAAAATAGAAATGGCGAGAGGTATTGCGCTGGCCACAACAGATTTTTAGCTTGTGACTGGATCGTAGTCACCCCACCATCATTCCAATAAAACGGCGCAAATAATAACTAGTTGGCATCCAAGGCAAACACTGAGCGTTATTATTAAATTTTGTTGAAATATTCCCCAGTTATTCAGAGTATCACAAGCATTTGGAATGATTCTTTTATTGGCAGTAAAATTCTTCTTTCTGAAAGTTCATCCGTTGAAAAACAAGACCAGCAGAAAAAATAATAGGCTGGCACACATGCGTATCCCCTAAGAAAGCAACGGCAAGACAGTAAACCAACCATCCCCAAAGCGGATATATTAAATCTGAAGGAAAAATATTATATTTCCGTCGCCGGACTGACAGATTACCCGGCGGCATTCTACGGCTTCGCATTCCGCACTTCTTTCACTTAATACAATTATTCCTCCTTTGCATATGCTCTTACTTTACTCTCAATCTTGTTTAGAGGAAAAATACAGAAAAATGATCTCAACAATTAACGCGCTTGCTACCCTCACGCGTTAAAATGTCTCAATCATTAATCACTCTCATTTTTACCTCCCGCTACCCTAGGTAATGGATGTATAGGGATCGTGCTAAAAATCGGATATAGAGATTCCAGTGAATAAGCACGTTTTGATGTCCCCAGAATCCAATTTTAACATTTTTACAATGATGTCTGTAGGTATGTATGTGTGTCTGTGTGTGTGTGAGTGTGGATCTTGTGGACACGATTAATCAAAGTGAAATTTCATATAAGTTTAAATTGTTAATAATTCGTTAACCGTTCATCGGAGCAAAAATCGTTTACCATGACATGAAGGAGAATTCCAAACTGAATTAAAATTTTTAAACCGCGGTACCATATCTTTAACCGGGCAGAGTGGTTGATGAATTTGTGAAAAAGCGCTGACAAAAACTATTTAAAAATCATCGATTATTTACTTCTTTTGATGCCACGACAAGTGTAAACTGTTACAAAGAACAAAATCTATTAGACTAAGTATTAAAAAATTAATATTGTGCATATTTTGAGTGATTAAATCTTCTTTCATAAATTGTTATTCTGGTTACTTATTTTTGAACATAACTCTTTGAGAGTTCATCTTAGGTAAAAAATGCAATAGCCCTTTTTGTACAAAAAGTAACGAGCTTTAAATTTATATTTATTTTTGATACGGGCCACTGTTTTCGAGATAATAGCGAAAAACTCATTTTTTGCACCTTTGATCCAAGATGACGGCTCACGCCGAGCCTCCCCTGGTCACAAATTTGAATTTTTCATCCCCGTCTCGACCCAAACAACATATGTTAAAATAGTTTTTTCCCCACCTTTTGTAAGGCAAAGGTCTTTTTTGGTCTTCATTGACTGGACTAATATGTTTGTCTTTGACTGTAATTTTTTTTTATAAATTTTGTCAGATTTGATTTCGAGTTCGTGTTATTATTTAGTTTAGTTAATTATGATTAAATTTATACAAATAAGTTTGATGTCCATTTTTAATTTTATTAAATGGAGAATTTTATGTTCTTCAATATTTAATAACAAAAATTTCTAAAATATTATATTTAGAAGATTTTTTCTAAGAAACTACTACTTCCGGTTATTCAATTGTTACCAAAACCTTTTCAGCTCTTCCCAGGAATGTCAGATTGAGGAAACTGCAGTTAAATATTTTTTAAGTCTTATAGTTTTTGAGGAATCGTGTCTACAACATCCAGACATTCACACACACATCCACAAACACACACACACACACACACACATACACACACACACACACACACACACACACAGACATTTTAAAAATGTTATAATCGGATTCTAGGGACCTTAAATCGTGCTTATTCAATAAAATCTGAATATGCGAATTTTAGCATGAATCCAATACCTCTCTTAGCGAGAGGTAAAAAAAATTACTTAATAATAATTATGAGTGCGTTTTAACTGTACTTTTCCATTTTTTGTTTCTAAGCATATATTTTTGTGATGTTGTATAGCTTCTTCAATTTTATTTGTCCAATTTCATAATTTAGAATCTAAATTTCATTTTAGTTTGTTAAATACTCGCTACCTCTTTGCGGTGCTACTTTCAAAACGCATTCTTAACTAACAAATGACTGACACGTGTTTCATCCTCGTAGCGGTATTTACAAATATTTTTTCGAACTACCACAAAATGTTACGAAGATGCACGAAAAACATAGGACGCACAGCACTGCCATAGAAAATTGAACATTGCTCAATGGCGTATTCCACCACAACAAAAAATTTAAAAAATCAATTTAACATAAAGTGTAACTCAATAAATAATAGTTACAACAATGAAAACATTTTTTAAATAATTACGAGATATTTCACATTTGCTAAAAGGGAAAATTGACGTCATACAATTGTTATCTTTCTCTCGCAGCGTACTCAGAGCAGTGTGTGTGAGAAAGACAAGTGACGTTACACTGATTTCTAGAAAATAAAATACTGTTAAGCTAGGAACAATTAAGATTTTTTAATACTATGAATTGCTTCAAAACTGAATGAAGTTTTATTTAAAATAATAATAAAAAAAAATTGAGTGGAATACCCAATTATGTTCTGCGCGCTGTGTCTCTTATAAAAGGATACATTATTTTCCGTATGAACAATTGTATGTTTTCTATGCTAAATTATGTGTCAGTTATAAATCCACCTTCATTTTTAAGAATGACCCATTTTCTAATTCGTTACTGAGGTGGAGGAACCCATTTCTACAATATCTATCACTCTTCCTCAAACTAGTCTCAGTCCATCCCTGTCTTCCCGCGTCATTAGGCCTGTAAATCATCGATGATTATTGGAAAGAATCCCTAGATGACAAATGATTCGAGTTTATATCTCGACATGAGGGTAGATGGAACACGATAGGGTACAGCACAGCACACGGAACATGTTACATGGAACAGGTATATTCCGAGGCTAAAAATTCAGAATTGATGTATGCGTGATAGCTATATAATGTCCCAGCCAGGGTATCCATTTGTCAGGGTGGGATATTTAAATGAAAATCCGTACGAAAGGATATTAATATTATAAGAGATTTACAAGAATTTCGAACGTGACAGCGGAAAAAGGATAGTGTGAAGTTGATGACATGGTTTGAATCTACGTAAGTACATAATGCTACGTTAATATGAATAAAGATATCTTCGTTCCTAAGAAGGAAGAAGGTTCATACGTAAAGAATGTTTTCAGATATACAGGTGTCTCTCAAGTAGGGGGACATGGATTAACCACAGATTCCTGAGGCTAAAATAAGACGATTTAACCAAACTTGCTTTTACTGGGAAGTGTACCATTTAGCCAGTATTCTGCTTCAAAGTTCTTCGAAAAAAAAAATTGTTTATAATAATTGGACGCTTTATTCGATTTGGATGAAATTTGGTATGACAATTTATATGGTTATGTCATCTTTTAAGGTGATACTTGTTATTATTAGTGAACCACTAGTGTATGAAACTTAGGTGTCCCAACATTAATTAGACCGTAACTTTTTAATGGCAATGCCGAAAACGTGAAATTATTTTTCTTTGGAAAGATACATTCAATAGTAAACTTCTCTCTCTCTCTGTGTAATTTGTGATATCCGTTACGGTTCGCACAGAAAAAAATAAAATCTGAGTGTCTGCACTGCTAAATTTTTAAAATAAATTTAATCTAGCAGTCTATTCAAATGTAAAACAAGTAATTTTTAATGACAGTAACGAGTTGTCAACCTTCACAATTTGTTTAGGAGTAAGCTGAGATATGTAATCGTCTTATTTATAATAATGGTAGTAAAATATTATTAGGCCGAACAAACGGATGTTACTAATTTTAGAATATTGCGAAGAAAATTTTTGACAACCCGTAAAACAATTGTTGAGTACACAGATTAAACACAAATGTCAAAATGTCAAATGTTTGAAAGCTAACGCATTGTGCCATAGCTTACTATATGCAGCGAGGTAATGCCGTCTGATTGGTCCATTCACAAAATGTAAAAGACAGATGAAACCTGCCTTTAGCAAAGTCAAACGTACACGTTCTAAAATGAGCGAGGCAAACGTATACGTTTAGGCACTATACGTTCATGAACGCATACGAATGCAAACGAATGGTTTGGAGAATGGGGTCCTATACCATTTTTCTTTTATTTTTTTTTCTGTAAGAACAGGATAAAATAAGAATTTTAGTGCAAACGCGACTTAAAATTTTTACGTAATAGCGAGATATGAATTTTTAAAGTTTAAGAATTTGTGCGTGACGTAGCAGATACTAACAAGTGATCGACAAACAATGGGACAAACTGTTAGTTATAGAGGGAACAATTTTTTTCATGTTTGCATAGCTGAAATGTTTGTATATAAAAAGTTATACGTTATATTCATGAAGAAATTATTATTAAGTATAAATAATGTAATTAATAACCTTTTTTTCCTAATAAATTATAGAACATTGAAACAGTTTGACAATATTATTACACAAAGCATGACGACGGATGGCGCCAGTGTTGGCCTGTTTTGAAGAATATTACAAATTGATTTAATTATAAATATATTATTATTGTTAATATTACTAGATGTTATAATTAAACAAATTCATCAAACACAAACTTGTTAAATGTTTTGTTAGGTTATGGAACAACATGACATTTCAAATTCTTTTAAAGGTGACAGCTAAAGACGCGCGATTCTCCTTTTTAAAATCAGGCCACCAATCAAATTCTTAGTACCTAACGCGTCATACCCAATTAGTAATCATCTTCAATCGCTTATAGTTTGTGACCTAGTCAATATTTAAAGAATTTTTTTTCACTAATACTCATTAATTTATGTATATTTTCGTCTTCTTATTTAAGATAGTTAAAATATGACTATGGTATAGGACCCTATTGAGGCCCAGGTCGCTTAAAAACCACACACTGAAGAAATCATCGGAAGCCCACAATGCCGTTTCAAATGAACAACATTCAATTTGAACATTATTTGTAATTTTCAAATAGTTCAAAAGTAATCCCAGTAACGCTTTCTCTACGGCAACCATGAAAAGATGCCTGGTAGAATCCTTAACAGTCATTGCCAAAATTTGCGAGTAAAGAAGCAGATTGACACACTTATCAAAAAAGGTAATGTTTAATCTATTTAAGAATGTTTAATTGATATACTTTGAAGCCTGAAATATAGGCTAATTCGGTTCGAATTAATTTTGGATGAAGTGTGATATATCCCTCTTTTATTCCTCTTTCTTTTGTCAGTCATCAATTGTCCAATCTCCGTTAATTCGAGTAATAGATTCAGTGAAAATTGAACATCAAAGCAATCTAAAACAGCTGAAAGGCGATTTTTTCATTCTAAAGTAGCAAGCAGCTGCATTGCTTCCAACGTTAGTTAAATTGAAAAAGGTTCTAAAGACACAAATCCTGTGTAAATCGACTGTAATTCGAACCAATTTACTGCTCGACACTGTTGCTATGGTGACGGAGATGCCGTTCCTCTTTGCTCTTTATTTTACTCCGCTTACACAATTATTCTCATTAAAGACTTTAGCCCAAGAGGATTTTATGTCTTGGAGGAAATCAAATGTCCAATGTTGTAATATTACAAAAAAAAAAAAATCTGATGTGGCCAGCACATGACCTCCCGCCAATTCCATGTTTAAAATAGCAAATACCAACTTTGCGAAGTTTTGGATCATTAATATATTTTAAGGAAAAATCGTCACACACATTATTGTCAAAAACCAACTTCCTTATACTCTAAAATGCATCTGTGTAAATTCTTCGCCATACATGATCCATTTCGTAAATATGTAGTTGCAAACTATTATTTGACACTTTGAAATCACGTTCTTATTGAGAGCTGTTTGATATATAATGCTGCAAACATCAAACTTAAATCGAATTATCCTGTATATCTAATATTTATGTATGATGGAAAATATATTATTTTTACAAACCTTAATTTCATTAGAATCATATTTAAACTACTAAATTTTTCTTAACACGGTTTCATTATTATACCCAAAGCATTCAAGCAGCCAATGCATGTCATTAATAAAAATTGAATTAAAGGAACTAGATTTATGATGTCATGTACTGATACGTTTGCAGAGGTTTTAGAATCTTTATGAAAGGAGTTATTATCGACATAGTCATGAACTGTCACATCTACAAAATAAATACTATATTTTCGTAACTGTCCATTTCTATTTAAATTATTTTATAATACTAACCTTATTTATACTTATGTATGCCATATAAAGGCAATAAATAAAAATGATCCGAATTTCAAAGAAATATACCGAATTCTTCTGACTGATTAGAAGTGCTATCTTTGGCAGATTCCCAGATTTTGTGTTCGCCTTAACGGTCACGTTGCGTCATTGCGTTGCGTTTAACATTACTTTATTATAAATAGGCCTTTACAGCGCACAAAAATGTTTCAATCACGATACAAATATTTTTCAAATAATAACTTTGACAGTATGAACATACAAATTATCAATGTTGCCAACTATGCAAAAAATAAACGAATAACATGAAGTAGATCTACATTATTTATATATTATTCATGTCATATACGAGCACTAATGAACTCTAATATTCATATTAATAATAATGGGGGATTCCACCATATTTTTTTTATAACTTCATCTGAAAATATTAGGAAAACTAAGACTATTGATGAAAATCCGGTGAAAAAATCCCTGTTAATAAGCGAGTTATGGTCTCCCGAATTTTGAAAAGAATGACGTGACGTCACGCTTATGTGTTTTTATATCAAACTGTTTTCATCATGGATCTAAATGTTCTTGAAAATTATGGTATTTTAAGTTATATTTACATAAAATAAATGAATATTTAAAACACTATATAAGTCTACATACTTTATAATTACAGGTGTATTTAAATTATTAAGTTCAATGCAAGAAATTTATGTTAAAATAAAAACTGTTTGAAAACAGCAGTACAGGAATGTTAGCCCCTCCTTTCGAATTTGAATTTCTTAACTTCCATTGGTAGTAATCCCCACCTCCTAACACGCTATTTGTTATGCATGTATAGACGGTCTTTCGGTCGCCAATACAAATATTATATATAGATTTCATATACGTGTCGAAGCGCTATAACAAAAAACCCCTTATTTCCGAAATATTTCAATTATGCCATTTCATTTGGTCGCGAACCTGGGGAACCGGATTCCATCCCGACCGCCGCCAAATATTTCGAATTTTAAATGGGACAAAAGTGACCCCTGTGGTGCACTCTCCGCGCCAGCAATGGGTGCCCGTGAGGAGACGCCTGGTAAGCGCCCGCACGGTACAAATATGTCATCATCATTACCGATATATGCGATAAAGCAGATTGTGGCACACTCAGAAATGAGTTATATGCCGTGATGATATATTATTATTATTTTTATTATTATAACAATGTTTATAAATATAGCAAATACAAACATTTAAAATATAATGAATTTTAAATAATGAAAAGTTATTTCTATACTTAGTCGAGTCGTAGGTTTAAAATAGTGTAGGTTGATTCTACCTTTCAATTACTTATTTGATCTTAACAATTAACTATTTCCGGTTAATTGTACTTTGTTTCGAGTAGGAGGTGATCCATTAAAAAGATAATTAAAAAGTAATGAAAAAAATATACTGCGGCAATATTTTTATATAAACCTCTCCTCAGTTAAATTTTTACACATATCAAATTAAATTACATTTTTCATAGTTTCTTCTTTATTAATTTATATCTATTTGTAAGAAAATATAGTGCAAAGTACAAAAGTCTGCAAAATGTCTGGAAGATTTACCTACATTGATTTATTTTGTTTTCTAAAAAATGAGGGGTTTAATCAAAGTAGTTAGATCGTCCTCAAATTTTGTATAAGGCAAACAACTTTTCTTAGTAAAACTTTGGCGTATTGTGAATGGAAAAGGCACTTTACCTAAAACGAAATTAACAAATAATGGATTTTATCTAGTAGACCGATCATTCAAAAAATTTGCATGACGCCACAACTTTTCATTTTCAACAAGTTTTCTTAGAAAAATTTTGGCATATTATGAACGAAAAAGATACCTACTTTACCTGAAACGAAAATAGTTTTTGCTCAACTGTCAAGGCCTACTAGCTTTTAAAAAATCGAAAGTAAACCAACAATAAGTTTCAAACTAATCAGGGCTTATTTCCAAAAGGTCACATTAAAATTCAAAGATTTTTAGTTCCACACACCAATAGGGTCCTCCACTATATTTTTTTATATTTTTTTACAAAACTGAAAGTGATGTGTAATTTTAGAAAGTCTTTATTGTTATTCATTAAGCCGTAATCATTTTTTTTTAATATTCTGTGACGTAGATATAGAGAGGATTTTGTTCTCAAACAGTGGATTTCGCTAATAATTGAAGTCACATAAATTTATTTTTTTCAGCACTTATAAAATGTATAAATATGTTAAAATAACCCTTGTGATCAATAATTGAAAATATGGGTGGATAATAAGTAGTAATTTAATGTCATAATTAATAAAAATACTACGTATATATTATAGCCCAAGATTTGATTACAACTGGTAGCCTATGTCATTCAACATAGCTTTTACTTTCATACCAACGCATGTAATCTGTCATGGCATCATAAATTTAAACTAATATATTATTTGGTTTATTTTTGTTGTTTTATTGTTGTTATTTTCTGTATTTATATACTTGCAAATGGATTCCGTATTTCAAAAAGGCGATAGCAGAAGGTTTGAAAGTAGTAAGAATTTGGAATAATAATGAGGAAATGGTAATAAAAACTCGATTATTTTTGAAACTAATAACTATTTTTAAACTTTGATAGTCCTTAATATACAATTTTAAGGTCTAGTTTTAATATAACTGACCCTTGTTCTAATTTGTTATTACGGTGGAGGACCCTATTGTAACAACAATCCTGCGACACGCTGTATATTCTCATGATCCGTATGTCGAAATAATATTTACCAGTCAATTGCTAAATTATCGACAGTAATTGAATATTTCTGTTATCACCTACATACATCAATGATCAATGCATTTCAGATTCATTTATATTTATTAACGTTACTAATGGCCAGACATATAATAGGCAGGTAGGTCGGCATACTTTATGGATATAAATTGATATATAATGTTCGATTATTTCCTAAAATACAGGGTTGGGCAAAACGGACCGACGTTTTTTTAAATAAATAAATAAATATATCATCGCGGCATATTACCCATTACTGGGTGTGCCAGTATCTACAACACATGTAGATATCGGTAATGATGACAATATATTTTACCGTGTGGGCGCTTACCAGGCGTCACCTCACGGGCACTCATAGCTGGCGTGGAGAGTGCACCACAGGGGTCACTTTTGTGCCATTTAAAATTCGAAATATTTATCGTCTGTCGGGATCGAACCAGGTTCCCCCAGGTTCGCGACCAGACACTCAGGCACGCGGCCACAGGACCCCATTGGACGAGACAGAAATGTAAAAAATATTTTACGAGACGAGATATACTTGCCGAGATCTCGATTCTCGAAAACTGTTTCGAAATTTCTCGGTTGTTATTTTTTTCGTGAGATATATGCAAACTTGTGAAATTTAACATATTTTTAGTGATATCTGTCTCTATTTAGCTATGGCATTTTTGAACAAAAATATAATAAAATATTTGACATTTTATCTGTCAGAATTTGTTAAGCGTACATTACACGATGAAGTTTTTCTTTTCAAGTGACTTGAAAAGTTTTCTCTCTCGCACAATGACATGAGTGCAAGAGAGACAAATGAATAGACATTTAACGAAAAACTTTTAAAGAAAAACTTTTTCTTAAAAGTCCCTACAAATTTTAACTGTCAAGTAACTGTCAAATGTCATTTGTGTTCATATTTCTGATGTATACAAGTAGTGTTATACTTAATTAAATAATAATTAATTATACTGAAAAATGGCAAAATGGGATAGAGAAGTAATTGAAATCTTAATGTAAGTACAGTAGAGACACTTTAATCCGTACCCACATTATTTTAATAATGGTGGAAACCCCCATTCAGGCAAAAAGAAGTTAGAGCTTCGAGTTCACGGTAACAGCAGTCCCTCCAGAAATGCATTAATGGTAACGGATACCACATACAAGACGTTGTTTTTCCACACTTGATTTTGTCAAATGCAATGTCATTACGAACTCAAATCCGTCAATAAATTTTGTCTTAGGCAAAAAGCATCAATTTTATTTTAAAAAAGCCCGTCCTTTCTGCCAAACTCTGTACTTTCGCTGACTATTTTGCGCCTGCGAAATGTTTAGTTCACGTACGGTTGCACAAAAAATATATAAAAAAAAATACACCTTGTATCAGTTTATCTACTCGTTAGAATTATTATCCGCTTTTTAAATAGATACCAGATAATGTGCGAACAACTGTTTTACAATTATAAAACACCATGCGGGCAATATATAAAAACTTACTTGTATGTTTATAGTTTTCTAATAAAAGTACTCGTACCTATTCATTTTACAGATGTTAAATAATAATAAAACATAATTATAGTTATTTTACATATATTTCCTGTAAATGATATGGTATTCTGAAGAAAAACCAATTAATTTTGTAATTATTTTTACTACTTCACACGAAATTATGCACTTTGAAAAACAACTTCACCGGGATTTGAACCCGGAACTTTTCAGTAATTTTTCTACGTTTTTTTTGTACATTATAACCATCTAACAAATAAAATTTTTAATACAATGATAAAATTACCGTTACCGTTCTTGACCCGGGCTATTGTGCAGCCGCCTTAAAAGAAAAATAGTTATTTACAAAGAGGGGGAAAACATACTACATAAGAAAGTTACAAAACATTACTTCCAAGTTTGTTGGTAAAAAGAAAAAGAAATAATTAAATAGTGGTAAGTTCAATGTAGTAGAAATGTTAGCAGTACCACAAAATTTCTGATAGATATATGTCATTACTTTGTTATTTCTAAACTATTACTACACTATAAAGTCATTTTTATAAAATTTTAAATTCAATTTGTTCAATAGACACTTACAAAATTGCATAGAAATCAAGGTTGCTATGGTTACCCCTTCCAAACAAAGACCTGTCATCAGCCGTAGACTCTACACTCTAGCCATCGTTTTAGTTGAATAATCGAATGATCTTCAATATTACCAAACAAAAAAGTTGCCCCAGACACATCTTCTGGTTTTGCAACTCATTTTTATTAAACACAACGTACAAATCACAATAGAGAATTAGGTTTAACACTGAATAACAGATGCGAACACAATGACAGATAGGAACAGGGAACGGGACGCAAGACAACGAGGGGAAGTTTGTTTGGATGCATGATCTTCTATCTCTCTCTTGCAGTGACGTCAATTTTGTGTCTATTATGATATGAACCGTGCACATTAAAATGTGATTATGGAATTCGTTGCAGAATTTAATTCTCTGCGATTTTTATTTGAACAACATTTTATTTTTTTAGTTATTTTTCAGTAGGCTATGTACGAAAATAAAAACTTCTATCGGTTAATTTGAATTATTTGGGGCAAAATTCCTAATAATAAAACACTATTTATAAAGTTATAAACAATTCCTTATGTTTTGTTTTAATTTAAGTTCAATCGTTGAAAGAGTGAGTACCCACAGGTTACAAAATACTTTGACGTCCATGCATAGGCATATATTTCATAAAAATGAATAATAAAATATTAAATTAATATGAGCAAAAGAAGATACAGATCATTAATGTTTCTTGCAAACATTTTTTTTAAATAATTCTAGTATGTCAAATTGGTGGGGTCCCGTGGCCTCGTGTCTGAGTGTCTGGTCGCGAACCTGGGGGTACCGGGTTCGATCCCGACCGACGCCAAATATTTCGAATTTTAAATGGCACAAAAGTGATCCTGTGGTGCACTCTCCACGCCAGCAATGAGTGCCCGTGAGGGGACGCCTGGTAAGCGCCCGCACTGTACAGATATGTCATCATCTTTACCGATATCTGCGATAAAGCAGATTGGCACACCCAGAAATGGGTAATATGCCGTGATGATTTATTTATTTATTTATTTTATTTTATCAAATTGGTAATAATTCTTCAATTGTAAAGCAAATACAGGGTACATCATTTCCTTATTGCTAAATGTTTAGCATGTATTTGAACAAAATGGATAATAGTATTAATAGAAGAAGAAGATGCAGTTATCGTTAAAGTTTCGTGCATAACACGTTTCTTAAATAACTTTATAGAATAATAGCATATTAAAAAAAAAACACGTATCGTAAAGCTATCTGTTAACGTACGACCGTACGACTCTGTTTGGAAAACGAGTGCGTCAACAGGCCTTATGAAACATGTTTTTACATTAATTTTTCTATTGAGGTAATTTTTCAATGATATTTTTTAAAAATGCGAGTTCTTAAAAATATGCCTTGGTGTTTTTTTTTTTGTCAGTTATGTTCGTAGCGTTTCCCGTTAATAATTGAAATTTCATATTTTTACAGTTTGTGTATTGTGTGTTATGAATTTTGTCTGATTAAATACGTTATATATATACGGCTTATAAGAACAGCGAAATAGAAAATATTTATATACGGACTAAGTGCAGAAAGATTATATTCCCGCCTGAGGGCATTTTTGAAGCACAAGCGACTGTAAGGAGCGAGTGCCTTCAATTGGGCGAAAGTGTGGATTGTGGAAGACGTTTTCCTGCAAGTGGTATGCACAATTTTTTTGTTAGACCACTGGTATTTAAAAAAAATCTTTTTTTAAGCGAACATCATCAGTAGGCAATGATCATTTGTTTTACAAGAAATATTTGTTTCATTTGACATTTATATTTATTGGAAGAATTTTATTAATTTACTCTTACCTATTTGTTTAACTTTTAATAAAGAAAAATCCATGTAAGTTGTATTTTATAGAATATTTCACTCATACATTTATAAACCAATCCAAATTCAAGATTCTACCTAGTTACCAAGTTTCATTTTGACAAAACAATTTCACAAAAAAAAATTCGCATCCTTTAATCCAATAAGATGTTGTATTTTTACAAGTAAGTGGGTTTTGATAAGGGAAAATTTTTTGACGTTTTAAGCGTTTTAAGAGTGCGTAGGAAACCTTGGAAATATTGTTTATATACCAGTCAAAGTGCATATATTTTCATTTTGAGTGTTTTCAGAGCAGTTTTATTAAAAATGAGTCGATTCCGGCAGAAATCTGCCCAGAACATTGAAAAAGCAATATTAAATACAACACCTCAAAATACAATAAAAATCCTGTCGTCGATATGGACTCAATTTGAAGATTTTTGTCAAGAAAAAAACCATAAATTATCTGATACGCCAGAGCAGCAAATTGCTAATATTCTTCAAGACTGGGTATTTAACATGAAGAAAAGGAATGGGGAGGATTATGAAGAAAGAAATAAATAAATAAATAAATAAATAAATATATCATCACGGCATATTACTCATTTCTGGGTGTGCCAGTATCTACAACACATGTAGACATCGGTAATGACGACGATATATTTTACCGTGTGGGCGCTTACCAGGCGTCACCTCACGGGCACTCATGGCTGGCGTGGAGAGTGCACCACAGGGGTCATTTTTGTGCCATTTAAAATTGGAAATATTTGGCGTCAGTGACCGCGTGCCATAGTGTCTGGTCGCGAACCTGGGGGAACCGGGTTCGATTATGAAGAAACATGTGTGAAAACAATGTGGAACACTACGGCAAAAATAATTCAAGAAAAATATTTTAACGAATATGGACAGAGAATTAATCCATTCGAAGATATAATTTTTAAATCAGCAAGGCCCGCAATAGATCTTCTAAATTGCAGTGCTGAAATATGTTTGTAATAATTAGTTCTGTTGTAGAAATAAAATTTGTTTTTGTACGCTGTCCGCTTAATTTTATTTTTGAAATAGTCATCCGAATACTATTCGTGGTTAAATTTTATCCTGGCAAAATTTTCAGATTGTTTCTCGAGCCTTTTGCTAATTTATCTCGTGATTTTTTGTCAATGTCACTCAATAAATTGCTAGGCAACCGGCTCTCGTAACAATGTGAAAATTTTTCCGGCAAAAATTTACCACTTATGATATTATATATGATTAAATTTTATTATCATCAAGGCTGATTTATTTTAGAATGCCCGAAAGGGCCAATGTATTTTGCAACTTTTACATTAGAGTCGATCGGGAAACATGTGTTCCTGGTCGAGTGTTGCATGCGGAAAAATTTTAAAGGTCGAGTACAAAAATGTAATTTTAAGATCTTTTTGTTTATACTGCTATTCCAAATACATAAAAGCAAATAATGCATAAACTTGAAGCACACTATCTATGTTAAACTTGCATCATTTTGAATTTAACTACTTCAATGACTACAAATCCTAACCTAAGATCTTCTTTCACTCACCATGTTTAGCCAACAAGACCATACTCCAATACCGCTTAATACTTCCTCTCGGCACACACACAACACAACGACACAACCTTCTTTCACTACGACCACAACACAACTGCATCCAAAGACGTCGACCTAGAGGACGAAGAAAGAAGCACAACGCGGGTGAGAGAACCTGTTCGCGTCCCTGTCCCCCCGCAAGGCCGTAGCCATGAAGAAAGAAGAGAGGAGCTGAAGATTTCGGAGGCAATAGTGGAGCTACGAAAGGTAGCCAGGTATAAAGTGTAGGGACTGTGGTGAGATATGTGATATTTGGTGTAAAAGATGATATACAAAGAAATAAAAATATGTATTTTTACCTCTAGGTACCCTATGTGTAAGAGTGGTATAGGGATCGTGCTAAAATCGCATATCGAGATTTTGGTAAATGATCACGTAAGGACCCTAGAATCCGATCTTTTCACGATGATGTGTGTGTGTGTGTGTGTGTGTGTGTGCGTGCGGGTGTGTGTGCGTGCGGGTGTGTGTGTGTGTATGAGTAACCCAAATACTAGCATTCAAAAAAATTTGAAACCTTGTATATATACCTTATTCTAATATAAAAATCTGATGTGTCCAACACAAAACCTCCCGCTATTTAATTTTTATTAATTTAAATACATACGTATTTACTAACGCTGCAAACTGTTCCATTGCAGAAAACTATTGTTTTATTTACTATTTTCTTTTTAAAATGTCACTATTATTAAGTTGAAGTGATTAGTTTTTTGACAGTGACATTTACTGTCAGTTACATTCATTTGAAATATGAACTGTGTAACAAAGGAATTGTGTTTATCTTGGCTTTGCGACTTATAAAAAAAATTATTTTTAAATTTATCTTTAAAATATATAGAAAAAGTATTAATATGTATTCCTGTAGAAAATTCAATAATCTTTAATTTTCATAAGACATAAAATGCGAAAAAATGGCTTTTAATGGTATTTTTTGAAGAAAAACCATTATGAGCTTCAGGTAAAGTGCCATTTCCGGTTATCCGATTTACACGAAAATCTAATGGCTTCTTTTCATATTAGAATAGGGTATAAATACAAGGTTTCAGAATTTTCTGAATGATAGTATTTAAGTTAGAGCGAAGACAAAATCCATACACAAACACATACATACACACACACACATACATACGCACACATACATACATACATACATACATACATACATACATACATACATACATACATAAATACATACATACATACATACATACAGACATACAGACATCATCGTGAAAATGTTAAAATTGGATTCTAGGGACCTTAAAACGTGGTCATTTACTAAAATCTCGATATATGATTTTTAGCACGATCCCTATACCTCCCTTACCAAGGGTAGCGAGAAGCGAGGGTAAAAAGAAGCCATTATATTTTGGTGTAAATCAAGTAACCGGAAATGGCACTTTACTTGAAGCTCAAAATCATTTTCCTTTGAAACAGCTCTAAATGTAATTTTTTGGCGATTTATATTATTATAAGAATTAAAGATTATTAAATTTTCTACATATGCATTAATATTTTTTCTACATATTTTATAGATAAATATATAAAATAATCTATTTTATAAATCCCGGAGCCTATGGTTGGTTAGTTACACAGTTTAGATTTCAGATGACAGATAAATGTCACTGTCAAAGAACCTATCATTTCAAATTATTAATGGTAACGTTTTAAAAAGAAAATTGTGATATTAATTAACACAATAGTAATAGTAATATTAGATGAACGCAAAGTAACATAATATAGTTTCCAGTGTTAATAAATATGTAGGAATTGCGTATCGTAATGGCTTGATTATGAGCGCAAAATCTAAAGAATAATTTAAACGTCAATTTTCATTGTGTAGTCGTACCTTGACAATTGAAAAATTGATTCTTCAGCAGTTTTAGTGTTAGATTTTTAAGAAAAACTTTCACATGTTAAAAGACTTACATTTTCCCCAAAATCCGGTCATTAGAGTATTTACCTATACACCTTTTTCTCCGAACAAATTAACTTCAAAATAAATTGCCAAACACGTTTATATATTTCTACCTGCTTAAGTGCTTACTACCAAATTTCCTAATCCAAAATCAGCAATTTACTACTACTTCCAAAAAGGGTAATCTTGAAATTATATTCTCAAGATGTTAAATTTAAGTTCTTCGTCTACATGTGTTGTAGATTGGAACAGGTTACCTTGGGATGAAGTCTAAAGGTGATTTATGTCCAAGCTAACAGATTTCGAGGGACGGTTAATGGTTTGGTGTTACTACCCGCTGCGCAAAAACTAAGGTAAACACCTCAGAAAAATGGGAAAATTGCAGGGACAAAAGATATGTTTACATTTGTAAGAAGAAAATTGTTTTTAAGAAAATGTCAACCTATTAGAAATTATTACAAAAAAGAATTATGTATTTGGTGATTTCCATTAAAAAGAAATGACATAACAGAAATATATTAGCTAGAAATAATTTATAGAGTAAATCAAGGCTGAGCACTAAATTACTAGAATGGATAATTGCTTGCATATACAATTTTATGAATTCATTGAACTCGATATTCGATAGAATAATTAATAATAATAATAATAATAATAATAATAATAATAATAATAATAATAATAATAATTACAAAATACATAAAAAATCAATTGCTATTTACAAATTAATTTTTAGCATAAGTGGTCCTTGTGATGCACTCTCTGTATCAGTTATGAGTGCCCACAAAGTATTGTCTGGTAAACACACTCTATGATCAGACAAACAAATCAAAAAAAAAAAAATTCTAGTGATTTGTATCTGACAGAATAAGCTATTCCAATTCCAAGATATTTTTTCTCATTTTTACCTCTCGCTAAGAGAGATATTGGAATCATGGTAAAAATCGCATATTCAGATTTTAGTGAATAAGTACGTTTTAAAGTCCCTAGAATCCGATTATAACATTTTTACGATGATGTCCGTGTGTATGTTGGAACCACGGTTTCTCAAATACTATAAGACTTACGACATTTTAACTGCGGTTTCCTCAATCTGAAATTACTGGGAAGAGCTGATTAGATTTTGGTAACAATTAGACAACTGGAGGTACTAGTTTCTTAAAAATTTTTTTTTTTTTTTAAATTATATATTATTACAAATACTAAAGAATAAAAAAATCTCTAACCAATACATTCAAAAATTTTATTATATATTCTATAGAGTTAGAGATAGAGAAATATAAATATGTAAAATGATATGCTGTAACAAATCTCATAGCCCATGGACACCAGTTGCAAAATTAAAATGTTTGTAAATGACATAAATGTCAGTGTCAAAAATCCAGATATTACTGAAGACTTTCTGGGAAGTACAGTTAATATTTCTTATTTTATTATTATTTAAATATTTATGATTATGGATACATATATTACATACTTGAACTCTTCAGAAATTTGAAAAATCAATATTCGACTGTGTTAGAATGGAGGTAGATACAGGAAAGTAAGAATTCTTCGGACTTGCAGTCAATTAATAAAATTTATTCACGCTGACGTTTCGACTATACAATAGCCTTCTTCAGGGCTAGAATGGTCTAGTCGAAAAAAGAAACCACATGTGGATAAGGGAACATACAACACGGACAATTAAAAAAATAAATAAATAAATAAATATGAATAAATAAATAAATAGTTAAAAACAACATATCACAGAGAGAAAATCGTCAAAAAATTAAAAACTTGTCTTGGATGAATACAATACATATGAAAATACCTCTTCAGAAATACCGCCTATCTCATCAATGATTTGGAAGAATATCGAGCATTTAGAAGAATAAGAGGAAACTTGTTCATAGAATGAATTAAAAAATACAAAAATATATAAAAAAGATATGTGTTTTTGTGTGTACCAAAAATGTTAAATATGTACAATAGTTTTATAGGGGAAGTCTCAATTCTCAATATTCATCAAAGTGATATGCAGTGAAATTTTTTCACGTTATCACTTGAATCTATTCTTAATGGGGGAGTTCACTTATATTAAATTTGTAGATAAGATTTATTTATAACTGTTTCTAATCGTATTAGTCTATTATTAAATATAAAAAAATATAATTTTATTTTAACACTTTTTTTTTAATTACGTAAAAGTGTAGCATACATTTAAATCGTCCGCCAATGACGTCACGGGATTCAAAGGTGCTACTTCCTTTTGTGCAGATGGCGCTGTTGTCTTAATAAATGACATTTGAACAAACATAAACACAAACATAACCTTTGAATTAAATGTCATGCCTGTATGTATAATAACAATACTGCAAGAAAGAATAATAATGTAACAACATATAAACAGAAGAACATAACCTCTGATAACGTATGACAGTAGCGCGTATACAGAAACAGAACAAGTAAGTAAAGACATACGGACATATACTTGTCTTTATTAATGTGTGCTCTGTACGTCGATGATATCACTGGCACCGGAAGTGAGGTCGGTGACGTCACAGTTGCGGGAACGGTCATAGTAAAATATTCGCCGCTATTTATCTCGGGTTTGAAGCCGAATTTTCAAGAAAAAAAAAATCGGGAATTTCTGAATTTAAAAATACTATAACATAATATAAAAATAAAAAAATCATGAACTCCCCCATTGCAAAGTGATCTAATATAAATCAGTAACGAAGTAAGATATTGTATGTATTTACCATATGATAACAATACTGATTGCGCATAACAAGAAAATATAATTTTGGCGTATGTGTTTGTTCATATTTGACAAATAATATCATGACACTGACAAGTGATATGATATAAATTTATCATTTCATGTCACATCACAATGGTGAACATTAGACTCATAGCCTAATATAGAAATAGCAAGAGGTATTGTGCTGCACACAACAGATTTTTACCTTCCGTCACCTTTACGTTTTAGGTAGGGAAGGTATTGCCTTTGGTTAAAAAATTCGGTGGTGAGTTTTTAATGAATAAGCACGTTTTAAGATCCCTAGAATACGATTTTACTAATTTTATATTGACGTCTGTAGGTGTGTGTGTGTGTGTGTGTGTGTGTGTGTGTGTGTGTGTGTGTGTGTGTGTGTGTGTGTGTGACAAATTTTTCTCCGACGATAACTCCAAAACTTCAATTCTAAAAATTATGATTCTTTCGTATTCCTCTTCTTTACAACCATATGAAGAGCTGATTAGATTTTGGTTATAATTGGTCAACCGGAAGTACCCTTATTTGAAGTTCTTAACAGTTTTTCTGGAAAAAACGCAGTTCAATATCAATTTTCGACATTTTATGATCATTAATATGAAAGAAAATCTTATTCCCTATACGATTTGATTATACATTTTCTTTCATATTCAATAGATACAGTTATAGAGAGATTAAGAGAGGTTAACTTTCAAAAATCAGTCAGCTTTGCAAAAATTATGGAAACAATATATATATTCAAAAAATTCTAATTGACAGATGTCAGTGTCAAGTGCAAACCCAAAGTGGAAAGTATAGGATCAGAAAGTAACATAAGTGACAGAGTGTCCCTCGTAAGTGACTTGCAGTTTCAATGCCGGGAGTACGAGGAAGACCAAAGAGAAGATGGAAGGACTGTGTAGCAGAATATTTGAGAGAGGAAGAACTGTGTGAAGAAGATGCGTTGGATAGGAATGAGGAAGTGTGAAGTGCAATTTACAGAATGTACATTCGTTATATTGGATTTATAGAATCTTTTCAAGGGAACTTACAATATGGAATTTGTAAAAAATAGTGTGTTCGTGTTACAATTTTACAGGATATATAGAATCTTTTCCAATGAACTTTTGGTATCGGATTTGTACAAAATACATCGAATTGACGGAAGGTTTTGTGCTGGCCACAACAGATTTTTTTAATTGTATTTTCTGCACCCAAAAAATTAATAATTCGTGTTTAATACAAATGAATGCAAACCTGTTATACATTGAAATGCTTATAAAATAAGGAAAAAGATGAGACTATTATCAATATATGTCAGCATTAAAAGAATTTGTTTCACCTTGTACAATTACACGCCAGGTAACTGTTTTACTGCCTCAAAGAGGTGACAGGCACACAACGTTTTGTGACAATAGAAGTAATAAAGGACAAATCGCTGAAGAATTTGAATAACCACAAAGTGTATTCCACGAGTGTTTTGTAGATTGGAAACAATACTTAGCAAAGTGCATTATATACTTTAATACATAAACACATTGAATGGTACAATATCAATATTGAAAATGAATTATTACTTTTTGAAACAAACCTCGTATAATGAGTATATAGGTACAAGAAAACAATATTACAAATACATTGGCCATACAAGAAATATATTGCCATTGCCATTTCGAACAAAAGAGGTATTTCTATGTATTTACTAAACTACATGGTTACTTCTTGGAATTGACTGCTGTCTTTGAAGAAAGCGATTTTACAATAAGTGTTGCGTACACCGGAAGTCACACACGACTGTCACGCTACTACCTACGTAGCGGTGGATGTTAAAAGCTGTGAAGAGTTATGTGTGTGCGTGCTCCAGAATAACCTGTTGCCAGGGCATACTTTTTATTTTTATTATATCAGCCTTGCTTATTATATATACATCATTATTGTACAAAGAAAGATTAAAATTTATGCTTTTAAATTCTAAAGAATAAATGCCAAGAACATAGGTAAGATTTTTATTTCAATGTTTTAGAAATGATATAAATTTAATAAAATTAACAGATGGAACAAAATTTGTTTATTATACTCAAACTATGCTCCATTTTCCTTATTATCGTACAGACCTTGTTTTATTTTAAGGCCTACTTGACTTTATTTTAAACCAATTCCAGATAATAAGTTAGAGTTCGACGGTAGGTTGTATAGATGCATCATCATAAAACAGAACAGAATACAGGTTTAATTATTTCCGGTTAAATTAACTAGATAGTCAGGAATAGGCTTTAATTAACATTTTATTAGAAAATGAAGAGGACAAGACAGGATGTTAACATCACTTAACTATGTTTCAGTAAGTAAAAGAACAAATAGACTTTTCATTAAATACGTACAATACTATAACAACAATACTGTCACATTTATTATATAAAATAAGTACAGCACCGTACAAAAATATGACTACATCAGAGAAAAAAAATTCTCTGAAGATAACTCCAATACTATAATTCTAAAAATTATGATTCTTTCGTATTCCTCTTCTTTACATCCAAATGAAGAGCTGATTAGATTTTGGTTATAAATGGTCAATCGAAAGTTTCCCTTATTTGAAGTTCTTAACAGTTTTTCTTGAAAAAACGCAGTTAATGTGATTATCAATATGAAAGAATATCTTATTTTCTATACAGTTTGATTATACATTTTCCATCATATTCCAAAGATATAGAGTTAAAGAATTATAAAAAGATTAACTTTCATACATCAATCAGCTTTGTTATAATCATGGACACAGCTGATATATTCACATAATTTAAATGACATGTCAGTGATAAGTGCAATTTACATAGTGTATGTTCGTGTTTTAATTTTATTGGATTTATAGAATCTTTTTCAAAGAACTTTCGATGGGATTTGTATAACATACATAGAATTGACGGAAGGTAATGTGCTGGCCACATTAGATTTTTTCTAATGTAATAATAACAATTCTTGAGATATAACACAAACTTGTTGAAAACAGCCTCATCTCTCTTTATATGCTGGTCGTTCTTTTGTTTTAGAAATGAATAAAACCATTAATTTTTTAGGGGGAAAAAATTGAAAAAGAAACATAAAAAAAGTAATTACAGATCACCTTTGTCCATTTTAATTCTAGTTAGGTATATTAATTATGTTAAAAATTATTCTTAACCAATTATTTTCGGGTTGGTTAATTTTTTCTTTATCGACGTCAAAGTTGGCTTGGCGAAATTCGAAAAAGGTTGTTTAATATGTTTTCTGAAGTATGTATATGAATTAAATAAGTAAAACTGAAAAAAATTAATATTAAAAATTCAAGGTGACTTAAAGAAAAACCTATAAAACAACACAGTTAATGCAAAATAATCACTATTTATTAATTATGAGCTAATAACTGAATTAAACTGCGGTTTAAAACCAAATATATGTCAGCCAATATATTATTAATACAATAAAAATTAAAGTTATATTTTAATAAATACAAAAAAAAAAATATTGAAAACTTTAATTAATTTATGGTTAAAATTTTTTGAAGCTATGATTGGTTGTGAAGTATTTAGGATTTTTGGACAATGAAACCTTCAAAACGATGAGTAATTGTTAATTAAATCAAAAAGACTAAGTTTCGGTTGTGGTTACGACCATTTTCAAATCTACAGAACAATTAAAAAAGTTACCAATGTAACTTATAAGAGAAGTGATAAAATTAGATTTTATAAATTAACTTACCAATAGTGAAAAACAATAAGGGATTACACCATTTTTTTTTTTATAATTTCATCTGAAAATATTAGGAAAACTAAGACTATTGATGAAAATCCGGTGAAAATATTCCTATTAATAAGCGAGTTATGGTCTCCCGAATTTTGAAAAGATTGACGTGACGTCACATTTATGTGTTTTTATATCAAACTGTTTTCATCATGGACCTAAATGTTCTTGAAATATATGCTGTTTTAAGTTATATTTACATAAAAATAAATGAATATTATAACACTGTATAAGTATACATACTTTATAATTACAGGTGTATTTAAATTATTAAGTTTAATGCAAGAAATTTATGTTAAAATAAAAGCTGTTTGCAAACTGTAGTACAGGAATGTTAGCCCCTCCTTTCGAATTTGAATTTCTTAACTTCCATTGGTAGTAATCCCCACCTCCTAACACGCTATTTGTAATGCATGTATAGGCGGTTTCTCGGTCGCCAATCAAAATATTTTCATATTAGTGTCGAAGCGTTATAACAAAAAACTCTATTTCCGAAATATCTCAATTATACCATTTCATTTTTTTATTAATATTCGTTACTCAGCATATACATTCATATTTTTTTACTATTTTCCTTTAATTCGGTTGAGCCGTAATCCCCCATTGTTATAAATTTTTAAAATTCAGTGTCAAACTAAATTTAACTAAAATTTAAAATTAAAAACCTGTCCGTGGAACATGGAACCAGGTGTGACATCTATCATCTATGTAATTTAACAAGAGACTGAATGTCAAAACTACCTTGAACCTTGACCCCAAACAATGAAAACAAGTGTCAAAATGATGTAGCAATGAATTATCTAGGATTAAAATGTTAGGATTGGGATATAAAATTTTTATTAATTTATGTTTATATTAATATTAACATATAGGGGCCTATTCAGAACTCAATATTTGCATAGTCGTTATGGTCTTTATGGTTGTTATGTACTGTAAAGATTGTTAAAATCAAAATTGGTATTCTCAGTACAGAAGGTGGTTACCGTCAACAATTGTTACATGTTTTGACAGTCTTTATCATAACGACTGCTAAAACTATTATTTCTAATATTTGACATGTGACAGATTATTACATCAATTATATATTATTAATAATGCCCTTTCTGCTAAATATTAGCAGGATGCAGTTGATTATTCGCATGGATCCTGCTTCGACTTAAATGATAATATTAACGATAAAAACCGTCGTGGACGAAAGTTACTTTTGACGTAAATACATATTTCTTTGAAAATATTATATTCTGTGGTAGGTATTCGTGAAAACCTAGTTATTTATTCTAGTGCTAATGTGTGCTTTTTCTTCAATCAAAATAAAAAAAAAATATTTCCATAACTTCTCAGTCACGTTGGGATCAGTGGTAGGAATTAACATACCCGTTCTAAATAATTTAGAAGTTTCAAATATGATATATGTATATGTCATATTCTTCTTTAGTTGTTTTGGCAGAATGTTTGCATTTTAAATATAACTGGCAACACATTATTAAAAGAATAAAGCGTTGACGTATAAGGTTAGGTTAAGTTCATATATGCATATTGAAGTTAGCTATTGTCAAATAATCTGGTTCGTTCACAAGTATTATTTTGTAAATATTGTCAATAATACCGACGTAGGTTCTGAATTGACAAATTCATAAAGATTGTTACAAATGTCTTTATGATAACAATCTTTATATCCGTAACAACCTTTATGACTGTGTTTCTCTGAATAGGCCACATAATTATTTAAAAAATAATATTAAATTCAATAAAATTTACAAACTACATACATAAAACCCAAAAAAAGTGCAATAAAACTCAATGGACCTGTTTTTTAAAAATCACTTTAGTTTTTTGCCTGCCATGTAATAACTATTATTACAGCAAGAAACTAAATCTGCAAAATTTGTCTTGCAAAGAAACTTGTTTCATTAACGAGTTTGTTTTTGGTGTTTATATTTGAAATTGTGTAAATCTTAAAATCTCTTTCCGAGAAATAGAAATAGTTTTCCGTTGTCGTGGGCTGAAGAAAGTCTTGTTTAGTTTTTTCTGCATGCAATGTGTAATAATGTCGCATGTAATTTTGCAAATTGGCAAGGAGAAAGCTTAAACCGCATGAGTTATTGTCGTACTCTACTCTTATGGTCGCCTCATAAATTTCTTCTCATATGAGCGCGCTGATATTACCCAAAAGGATGAGGAGATGAATACGACATGAAGATGATATTTTTACTACCCAACACATATCATCAAATCATATAAATATTTCAGCACGTCGTCCACCTATTATTTTAGATGCAGAAATTTTTATCAGAGAGTAAATCAAAAAGTAACAGCCACGTATTTTAGAAAAAAAAATCTGTTGTAGCCAGCACAAGACCTTCCGTTAATTTGATGTATTTTGTACAAATCCCATACCAAAAGTTCATTAGAAAATATTCTATATATCCAGTAAAATTGTAACACGAACATAATACAATTTTTACAAATTCCATACAGAAAGTTCCTTGGAAAATATTCTATAAATCCAATAAAATTATCACATGAATATACATTATGTATACTCATATATAAATACTCTAAAAATGCGTACACTTACTAACATTCTCCTTACAATCAAATAATATTACTACCAGGTTTATATCTCTACCCATTTTTGAATTATTGCCCCAAAAGTCAATATTCCCCAAATTTAGAAAAAACTTCAAAATTTTCAAAAATTTAATTTTTATGTATCTAGATACTTCTCAACGCGTTCATTCCAAATTTTGAAACCGCAGGTCGATATCTCTTCGTTCTCGAGATATTTAGATTCAAGTTTTGCTCAAAACTGCCCATTTTTGGGTAATAACCCAAAAATGGGTCAAGATATGAATTTGGCGACAATACCATTCGATTCTACGGGTAAAATTACATATGTACACTAATTTTCAAAATTTTTGAACACCGCATACAATCTCTAAAGCAAAATAACTAAAAATGGCCAAAAATCGCAAAAATCTAAGGTGTACCCTTACGATTTTTTCAGATTTTGGCCATTTTCAGGGGTTTTCAAGCTTTTATCCATAAAAAATGAACCGGTTGGACAAAAATTATAAAAATTGCTATACTTATGTATTTTTGTCCGTAGAATCGAATAGCGATTTAAATCTAAATATCTCCAGAACGAAACGAGATATCGACCTGCGGTTTCAAAATTTGGAATAGCGAATTGAAAAGTATCTAGATACATAAAAATTTGATTTTTGAAAATTTTGAAGTTTTTATCTAAATGTTGACTTTTGGGGACTTGAACTAAGCAAAGCGAGAGAATAGGAATATTAACATTTATTATAAATTCTTCCAAATCACTAAATATTGGCTATATTGTCATGTAGATTCTTGAGTATACATTTAAGAGAACCAGACATAAACGCAGGAAGAAAATTTTAAATAATAAAGTAAGATTATAATATCATCAAATGGATCATATACGGCGAAGAATTTACAAAGATTGCGTTTTAGAGCACTTAGAAGATAATGCTGATTTTATAAGAATGTGTGGGTGTGACGAATTTTCCTTAAAGTCTATTAAAATATGATTCAAAACTTCTCAAATTTGGTATTTAAAACTCATATAATTTGAAACAACATATCAGATTTTAACCATTTATGATAAATAGGATGTGTTACTTAATTTGGAGCTCTAACAGATTTTTGATGAAAAATAATAGAAGATAATCCTAAATTTCGTATTACAGACTTTTCTATTTATTGGACAAGTTAGATTTTATTTACAACCTATCAACTGGAAGTGATACATTACTTAAAGCTCACTGCTATTTTAAACATGGAATTGGCGGGAGGTCATGTGCTGGCCACATCAGATTTTTTTAATGGTGAATTGGACTGATTCAATATCAGCGTTGATCTTATGGATCAACTTTTAATTAAAGAGTGGTGATTCCAATTTTTCATGCATAGAAAGTTAAAAAACGTTCTCATTCTTTGTACCTTTTATTATATATATATATATAAAAAAAAAATTAATTCGCAGTCAATTTTTCTGTCTTCAAAGTTCAAGTTCAAAGCACATTCAGTCTATGGTACTAGAACACTAAACATTATCTTGTCACAGATAATAAAACCATATGTTTTGAGTCAAAGATGCGAAGATACTTAAAGTAGGTAGCTCATAACTTCAAATAATTGCTGGGCACTAAATCTAAATTTAGTTCGAGATGAAATACAAGTGTCAAAAAAGCATTTAACTTAAGTGAAATATTTTTAAACATATGTGGAAGGCATTATGTTTGTCAGCAATTCTACTTCTTTATTTTCTAGTAATAGAATGTACACTTTATTACTCACACTCAACTATATAACTATTTTTCAACATGTCAAAAACCAGAGATTTTTTGCATGTTTGGTTATTTTCTGTTTCCTTGATCACGAAAATGAATTCATTGTTCAAGAAATAAACTGTTTAAATTCAAAGATAAAATTTTGACATGAAAACTTAAATAATAATAAAAAGTGTGGATATGGTTCAAAAAGTCTCTTTATTGTATTTTTTTACCTCTTGCTAAGAAAGGTATTGGATTCATGCTAAAATTCGCATATCCAGATTTTATTAAATAAGCACGATTTAAGATCACTAGAATACGATTATAACATTTTTAAAATGATGTCTGTGTGTGTGTGTGTGTGTGTGTGTGTGTGTGTGTGTGTGTGTGTATGTGTGTATGTGTGTGTGTGTGTGTATGTATGTATGGATGTTGGAGGGACGATTCCTCAAAAACTATAAGACTTAAAAAATATTTAACTGCAGTTTCCTCAATCTGGCATTCCTGGGAAGAGCTGAAAAGGTTTTGGTAACAATTGAACAACCGGAAGTAGTAGTTTCTTAGAAAAATTCTTCTAAATATATTTTTTGGGAGTTTTTTTTTATTAAATATTGAAGAACATAAAATTCTCCATCTAATACACTTAAAATTTTTATTATATCTTGCATAGATTTAGAGATAAAGACACTATAATTTATAAAGTACACTAATCGCAGAGGCTAAGGCACTAAGGAAACCAGTTGACAAATTCCAATGTTTATAACATGACACATGTCATTGTCAAATATCAACAGTTTTAGTGACATTCTGATAGCTTTTTCTGGGAAGTATATTTAATCTTTCTTATTGTTTTATTAATTAAATATTTGAAATTATAGGTAAAATTGTGGTAATATGCATGGAAGAATCCCTGACATTTAAAAACTTCCTCATACAATGAAAAATAGATATAATTAGAATTATGTGTTGTAGATACTGGGTCACCCAGAAATGGGTAATATGCCGTGATGATATATTTATTTATTTAGAATTATGTGTATGCAGAAGGTATGTTAAATACAATAAAAAACAATATTTGGGTAAAGTTCTGTAATATTTTTTTATAAAACGACGGTTCGAAAGCGAAGTACAATATAATACTTATATAGCCTAATATGGAAATGGCGAGAGGTCTTGTGCTGGCCACAACAATTTTTTTAATATGTTATTATGAACCATGTCCAATTAGGTCCTTTTAAATTTCGAAAATATTTAAAAATTATAATTTAACAAATTTCATACAAAGTTAAGGAAAATGAAAAAAAATCAATATGTGTATTCATTATCCATTCTTTACAATAAAATTGTAAATGTTTGAAGCAGTTTTTCTCGAAAGTAATATTTGTGGGCATAGTACATTCCATTTGCGTAAAATAAAATGAAATTGTAATTAATTTTCGTCCCATGTTGTAATAATAAAATAATAATAATATATCATCACGGCATATTGCCCATTTCTGGGTGTGCCAGTATCTACAACACATGTAGACATCGGTAATGATGACGATATATTTTACCGTGTGGGCGCTTACCAATGCCATTTAAAAAAATATAATATTGCCCTATAGTTTGAGTACCACTGGATTTATGATAATAAAGTTTATGCTAAAATGTGTCCACCTCTATCCCTTACAAAATATCCTAATCACTTTTTTCTGTATCTTTTCACATACACGAATAAACAGCACTGTCCCATTATTTTGATACACCCTGTATATACAAAGTACAAGACAAGTGTCATAAAATTTCAGACTTGCTTGAAATATAAAATCAAAAGTGTAACATAATTTATGAACAAAACCACAGACAGATTGTAGTTTGTGACAAAACGTTACAGGAACCAATCTTATTATTGCATAAAGATTTTATAAAGTTTATATACCGGTTATTTACACTAACCTATATACCCATATATGGAACAAGATGCTATCGTAAATGTTGTTATATATACTAAATACTTAATGTATTTTCGTTATATTTTTAACATGTAAACATATAAATATATATCTAGCATAAAAGTATCAAATATCTTCATAAAACATATCAAATAACAAAACCAAAATTGTCAAAAGTTTTCGTTTGTCAAACTCACCATAGCAACCAGCAAAATCCGCGCACTTTTCGAACAAATCCATTTTAAACTCTCTCAACCCCTTTTTTCACCACTTCACCACTAAAAAACTACATTAAACCACTCTAAACTGCAAAAATGTTTACACCATGTCAACCACAAACATCTCACTGCAATAGAAAGTTAAGAATTATGTTCGTGCAGGTTCGGCAACATTCGTAATAAGATCAACCGGCAGATGTCATTTAGCGGAATTATAATTGAGTTTTCCTCGAAATTAATTAATGAAAAACACAGTCTTTTATTTATTGGAAGATGAAATAATTGCTAGGTGGGCCAAGAAGTAGAAAAAGAGATAAATTTAATGTAAAGGAAATAATTTTAGCTTCTAGCCGTAATAGTACAGAGAAATTTATTGAAAAGTAGGCTATCGACCCTTATAGATAAATAGAAATAGTTTTCCGTATAAGGATAGATGTAATTTCAGGTTTAATGCGGTTTGGAGTGTGGTTTCTAAGATGCATTTTATGCACTAAGACCCCAGTTTAAATCCGATGACCTCTTGCAATGTTATACATAGAATACGATACATAGTATTAATTCAAACCATCACGATTTCTACACATATTATAAATATGTACATCCAATCCATATTCTTAAACATTTAATTGTATAGTATAGTAAACGATGTATTATAATTCTGAAACAATTATTAACTGATACAAGGGTCACGCTAGAATATGCAAGAGTCGGGCTTATGATTTAGATTTACAGCTTTTCTGGTCGACCCAAAATAAAAATATATATGTTGTGGCCAGCACAAGACCTCTCGCCATTTCCATTTTATGTTATATAAGTATTGTATTACACTTCGCTATCGAACCGTAGTTTTATAACAAAAAATTACAGAACTTTATATATTGTTTTTTAATGTACTTAACATGTCTTCTGCACACATAAGATTCTAATTATAACTATTTTTCCTTAAAAAAATCCTAAATGTCAGAGATTCTTTCAATTCATTAACAAGATTGGCGGTATTTCTAATGGATATATGCATGTTACCTATAATTTTAAATATTTAATTAATAAAACAATAAGAAAGATTAAATGTACTTTCCAGAAAAATCATTCAGAATGTAACTAAAACTTTTGATTTGTGACACTGACATGTCATTTACAAATTATGTTATAAACATTTGAATTTGTCAACTGGTTTTGTTAGTGTATTTTAGCCTACTCAACTTATTATTCTATATATTATAGTTTCTTTATCTCTAAATTTATATGTATCGGATGTAGAATTTTATGTTCTTCAATATTAGTAATATCAAAATTTTTCAAAAAATAATATTTAGAAGATTTTTTTAGAAACTACTACTTTCGGTTGTTCAAAATTACGATATTTTTAGTTTTATTACTGGGACTGACACAGTCAATGTTTCTGACATAGGTTTAGTACGAAAAACTGACTGTCAGGTCCAGCAATAAAACTATAAATATCGTAATTATGACAAAGCGGAAATAAATTAGAAAACGGCGAATGGCAATATTCTTTTGCTCAGGAAAATTACATTTCAAGACTAATTCTGACAATTTGACTTTCGATTTAAATAATTATTAGATAATAATAATAATAATAATAATAATTTATTAGCCACAAATGAAAAAAATACAAAAAACGTACAACAATGGCCAGTCAAAACATATGGATTCAAGTTAAAATTAAAGAAAATACAATATATAATAAATTACAATAAAAAGACCTATAAAAACACACAGAGAAATAGTGAAACACATTTAAAAAAGTTAAAGTAAAATAATAAATTAATGATGATCAAAGTTAAAAACACATATTTAAAAAAAGTTAAAGTAAAAAAAAAAAAATTAAGGATGATCAAAGTTAAAAAAATCGTCAATTGAATAAAAACAATGACGAGTTAAATATTCTTTGAGCTCTTTTTTAAAACCGTTAACACTTTGGATCAGGGTTGTTATAAAAACCATTTTTTTTGATTTTGACCAGGACACTGGTCAAAACTGGTTTTAACCGTCCTAAACTGGTTTAAACCATACATAACTTAAAGTAATAATTATTAAAATTTTACTATGCGTTTTTAAAACCGACATATAAATACTCGAAAAATATTTTATTTATAAGCAATATTTTAAAACTTACTTCTTGTTTTTTATCTATTTTTACTGAAATGTAACATAAAAGTTCGTTCGTCGTGTTGTGCAAGTTGAAACATGAATACAAGGTGCGTGTATGAACGAGCTAACAAGATCTTTCGCGCATTATTGTGCTCTGTGTGATGGGTGTACAAGTTAACACTTGTAAGTTTACAAACTTGCGTTGCCTCTTCTGCCGGAATCGAGCGAATTTTTTCAAATTTTAGTTTTGTACAAACCAAACTACGAAATAGATAGGCCTAGAAACAGCCTCCAAATTAGTAACATGTTACAAAATGTTAAATTTCAAAACTAAACAGGATGATAAGGTTGCTAGCGACGAAGAATATTAATGTATAATTTTACTTATCATTATTATATTATTATATATTTTTATATTTATGTAAGAATATTTTAACAATCGATACAGAATGTATTTTCTTTACTGTATATTTTTCCTATTTTTATATTTTACTACGCAATGTTGTTTAAGTTTATCTTGTAATAATCTTTATATTCTGTGATTACTTACAATAAAAAACATATAAATACAATTCAATACTTAACATCTTTCCACCAACAATTACAGTAAATAAATCAATATATTATGTTCCTACTTCCCTACTTGAGAATTCATGTCGATTGAGTAGTACTCGATAAAAACCAGTGGTCAAAATTATATTAAATCCAGGCTAGTTAAAACCGGTTAAAACCAGTGGTTTTAACCACCCTGGTTTTTACGTAACAACCCTGCTTTGGATTGCTTTTATGTAATCTGGCAATCTATTAAAAAAATTTATTGGCATGTAAGATACATTCCCGTGAAAATTTTGAGTGCGATGTTTAGGTATATATAATTTACTGACATTACGTGTGTCATAGAATCCGTGAACTTGTTTATTGGTAGGGAAAAGAGCAGGATTTTTTTTTACAAACAAGGAACACAAAAATGCAGGGAAGTGTAAGGAGATGGAGAGTTACAACAATATCTCTGCACGACGTTTGAAAACTACAACCTATTACGGCTCTAACTATCATTTTCTGGGCTTTAAAAATAAGTTGTGTTTGCGGTGAGTTACCCCAGCAAATAATACAATAAGATAGCTTACTATATACATGAGCATAATAATATTTTTTTATAATGTCAATGCTAACAAATTTTTTTAATTGTCTTATTACATAGCACGCTATTGACAATTGATTTATAAGATACTGGCTATGCTGAAACCAAGAAAAATTAAAATTGCAGTGCAAACCCAGAACTTTAGTAAATGTAACTGGAATAATAACGGTGTTATTAAGGGATGCGGATAAACTGAAATAGACACTTACAAAATTGACGTCACTGCAAGACAGATATAGAAGGTCATGCATACAAACAAACCTCCCCTCGTTGTCTTGCGTCCCGTTCCCTGTTCCTATCTGTCATTGTATTCGCATCTGTTATTCAGTGTTAAACCTAATTCTTTATTGTAATGTGTACGTTGTGTTCAATAAAAATGAGTTTAAAACCAGAAGATGTGTCTGGGGCAACTTTTTTGTTTGATAATATTGAAGATCATTCGATTATTCAACTAAAACGATGGCTAGAGTGTAAAGTCTACGGCAGATGACGGGTCTTTGTTTGTACGGGGTAACCATAGCAACCTTGATTTCTATGCTTTACTGTTAGAGGCGCTCGTGCAAATTGCAATTTTGTAAGTGTCTATTACGTCCTTTTAACATGAATTGCAGTAGCTGAGTCTTGCTAGCGTTAAGTACAACACCTTTTATGTTGCACCAGTTTAACATCGCGTCTATACACTTTTGCAACTCGGAGTTGAGAATAATATTCGACGAAGCGGCTACTATAACAGAAGTATCATCTGCAAAAAAGCAAACATCATTTTGAGGGAACCTCATGTTTATCTGTCCATAGCTTACTCCGACTTAGATTTTATTTAACACACTGTACTAAGTTTACCGTGTTTTACACTATAAATTAAAAATTAAATATTTCGCCTCAAATCAAAATTAAGGAAGCTGGAAGCACCGAGGGATGTACTTTTTCTGGTGCTTTGGCCGATGTTCGAGTATAACTGGTCTGTTTATACAACATATTTTTTCAATGTGGTCTATAAAACAGTCTTGAATGGCTTTAAGAAAACGAAAGTGCAAAATACCACAGAAGAATAAATATTTGAAGTATTTGAAATATGAAGATTATAATAATAATATTCATTCTTTTCGGGCGTTACGCCTAATTATCTTGAGTTTATACTCTTTTCTGTTGAGTGCTAATGTGATTTGGTTCTCATTTTGCAAACAATAACTGCATTCCTAAACATTTTCATGATTTATTACATGCATGGTTTGTATGAGCAAGTTTTACGGAATAATTTTATGAAGCAAGTTTATTGATTGATGAAGAAAGAACAAAATGGCATGGGTTGTTTTGTTCTATAATTACCTACCGCATTTACACAGAACATCAGGCTACGGAGAGAATTATAGCTGAAGAACACGCGATAAAACTATAGAATTTTATATTATTAATTTAGAACACAAGTACTGCCATAATCCTTACGTGTAAGATTGTATTTTAGTAGTGTATGATTTCAGATCTTACTTTACAAATACAATATCAAAAATTTGATGTGGCCAGCACATTACCTTCCGTCAATTCTATGTATTTTGTACAAATCCCATACCAAAAGTTACTTGGAAAAGATTCTATATATCCAGTAAAATTGTAAAACGAAGATATACTATTTTCTACAAATTACATATCGAAAGTTCCTTGGAAAAGATTCTATAAATCCAATAAAATTATAACACAAACATACATTATGTAAATTGCACTTGACACTGACATCTGTCATTTAGAATTATTTGAATATATCAGCTGTTTCCATGATTATAACAAAGCTGGCTGATTTATGAAAGTTAATTTCTTTATAATTCCTTAAGTTTATATCCATGGAATATGAAGGAAAATGTATAACCAAACCGTATAGATAATAAAGTATTCTTTCTTATTGATAATCACATAAAGTGACAAGAAATGATATTTAACTGCGTTTTTTCAAGAAAAACTGTTAAGAACTTCAAATAAAGGAACTTCCGCTTGACCGATTATAACCTAATTATAATTATATATTATAATCTAATCAGCTCTTCATATGGCTGTAAAGAAGAAGAATATGAAAGAATTATAATTTTTAGAATTGGCTACTTGCGTACTTTCTTTTATTTAATATTTTTGAAGAGCAGGTAAAAACTTGCTACCCATATTTTTTCTTTTGACAAAATTTTTATTAATTAGCCAGAAAAAAATAATGAAATTTGATTATTTGAATTACCGCCATGTATGACGTAGAATTACGCCGCACCAATGAATGGTCGTAAAGCCATAGCGTTTGTTTGTCAGGATAATGTAGATCTCCTGTTTGACTTTTCAACAATAGTTTGGAGGTTAGTATTTTAGTCTTTTTGGTATCGATTTATTAAATTACATGTAACTAGGTACCTATGTGTTTATTTGTGAAGTAATTAATATATTTGAGAGCCCAGAGAGAGAGAAAAATGAACTAATGTTAAATTCAAATTAAAACGATCTCGCACGCCATGCCATCTATACCTTACATTTTTAAACATGGTTTCCTACCCCAGTTAAATATAATGACGTCACAGAAAATTTTCTTTCTGAATTTACTAAAAAAAAACAAATAATTTTTTAAAAATAAAATTTATATTTTTATATATCTTTTCAACATAACATTACGTATATAATAATAATAATAATAATAATGGTTTATTTTGTCAATCGATCTTACAAGAAGAAATTTGACACGTCAGTTTACAATTTTACAATAAATACATACAAAATACATATTTTTAGTTATCATTCATGTATTCTTCCACACTGTAGTAACATTTATTTATGAGGTAACATTTTAAGTGATGTTTAAAGAGTTTATTGAAAGTTATGTCTTTTAGGTTAGATGGTAATTATAGTGAGTACCACGTCGCTCATTGCAGTGGCATAGCCAGGATTTTCAAATGGGGGTGGATATTGAATATATGTGGGGGAGAGAGTTCGTTGTGTAGAAGTAAATACTACTCGCACATATTATAGGTACTCTATTTTCGTCAGTTACAATTTTGCATCAAACTTATACGTTTTATGAAATAGATCATTTATTTATGGGGAAGGTTTAAACCCGAAAACACCCCCCTTCGCTACGCCACTGGCCCATTGTAGTATTGGAGTTATCGTCAGAGACTTTTTTGTCCCACACACACAGACACACACATACAAACATCATAGTAAAACTAGTAAAATAGTATTCTAGGGATCCTAAAAACGTGCTTATTTATTAAAAGCTCACCACCGAATATTATAATTAAGTAAATGTTAATGTTAATGTTAAATTACATAACTTTTTTTTTAGTATTTTGTCAAATCAACTTTACCAGCTAATAAGGCTTCTATTCTTCTTGGCATGCGATTATTACATATACTTGTAGCGTTTCATGTATCTGTGGATGATGATTCCAAACGTGTACTATCCTCTGAATCAGTTGAACTTTTGTGGTAAATACCTCTTTTGCCACTTTTCCCTTCATCAGCCTTCACACATTCTCAGTAGGATTCATATAATAATAATTGATTACATTACAATAATGATTGATGAAATAATCTTGAAAGATTGTCCTCGAAAATTAAAAAAATATAAAAAATGAATGTGCGTCTAATAATATGGTCAGGAATTGTACGTACTGGTGTTTTTATATAATTATTAATTTGAAACATGTAAAAACAGTTTTTTTTTAGGGATTTCCCAAAATTTGTCGGATTTTGAAAGTACCTTCGGCGATTTAATTGTGTAATTCTATTAAATTTGGTAATATAAATTTTTATTTCTTTATTTATTACTGTCTTGTTAAAATAAACAATAGAAAGGTAAGCATATAAATATGACAATCACCTAATGGTTTATAAAGCAGTAAAATTTTTATATTTATCATCAAAGTTGTTATAAACATCATCATAAATTATTGTGAACTTCACTAGCTAATGAATTCATTATAAACTAAAATATGGTTTATACAAAATGTATATTTTTCATATACAGCCTGCAGTATTTTTGGGAAATTTATTTATGGAATATAAAAAGCAAATGAACAATTTAAAATAAAATGTTGATCGCATCAAAAGCTATTGTTGCATACTAATTGAGACATTAATTTTGAATATAAGGGTTAATTTTAGTATAAAAGTGTAAAATTTATTACAGGGTTTTAAAATAATTTAATACTCTTTTATGAATATAAAGTGAAATTAATATTTAATAGCCGGAATTAAAACAATTTTACTTCCTAATAAGTATGGGGTAAAGCTAGGTTTCCACCTCTTAACAGAACCCTTTTTGTACCTCTCGCCATTTCCGTTTTGTTACATCGTATCGAATTTAACATTACTTGTACACTCAAATAATTCTAATTATATCTATTCTTTCATTCTGTAAATAATCTAATCTTACTCTTTTAAAATGTTCAAGATGGTTCCATTTTATTAACAAGATTGGTGGTTTTTCTTAAGGATATATGTAGGTACTATTACTATTAATATACATACCTACCTACAATTTTAAATATTTAATTAATAATGGGGTCATTTAAATAAAAATAATTGTCGATTTCTTTTATAAAATCATGAAATCCATCTCATTTAGTAAATATAGTAATAGAAAATAATTTGAAATATGCGACTTTTCATTCATAAATTTGCTAATAAACTTTAGCGGTTTTAAACATGGACTAAATTTGTGACGACACAAATTCATACTCACACAAAGACAATTTTCTCTCACACACACACGCTTCACAAAATGAAAAAGAACCTAACCTAAAAATGTGACAGCTGACAGCAAAATATACAAGAGAGAAGATTATTTATTTAAATAAATACCTAACCAAATAATCATAGTTCTAAATTTAACCGGTAGAGCTTGACTGTTGTATCCATGAATATGTGTCGTCAGCCGTTGAAATATTTGAAATTAAACGCAACTTTTAAAAAATCATATCTCTGATTCTATTGGGCTTCCAAATTATCAAGAGATGGCGCTGATGTCAAACGTCAAAATTCAAACGAATGGTACATTTTTCGCTGGCTTCCATAAGAGTACAATTTTTGTGAAACTAATTTTTGGAAGTTTTTAATTTAATTTCGGATATAGTATAGTGTTTTTTTTGTTAATTTCGGTACAATTGAGTTTGATCTTTCTTGTAGTAACATTTTAGTGATAGTTTTAATAATATTTTAGTTAATAGGGTTAATTTTAGTAAGTATTTGTAGGTTAAGAGTATTTTAGTCATATTTTAATTAACAGTATATTAGTTTTTTAATAAAAAAACATTTGATTTCACTTATTTAGATTATATTTCATTGCCGTAGTTGTACATATATTAATTTATATCTTCATAGCTTTACTTTTATTTAATTGTTTTTCTTTCATAATGAACAATTTTCTTTGCTTAGATTTAGATACTATTTGTAGATTTGGGAATTGTAGTGTATCATCTAGAAATATAGTGGAAGGCCAGCAAGTAATAAATAGTGGCCACATAATATTATGTGGTAAATATTTTCGGAGAAAATTCCATCGTAACTTTAACCTATAAATTGCATATCTCCTAATTTGTTCATTAATTTTTTAAAAAACAATAACTTACCTGTTATATTAGCAGTAATTCAGATCCTACTAAGAATAAAACAATAATAGCCGAAGATAAAAGCGTATTAAAATTCGTATACAAGTAAATACAATCCCTGAATAAAACAACCTCCTTTGTACATGTACACTTCACTCAGTTCAGAAATCTGCCACCAGTGGCGCATTGTAATATTGGAAGCCCAATAGACTTGTAAGATGTAAAACATACACATATATGTTTAATTTGACCTAATTTTACAAGAAAAAAATAAATCAGAAAATGTGAAATGACCCCATTCAATAAGGAATATTAAATGTACTTTACAGAAAAAGCTTTCTGTCAGTAAAACTGTTGATTTTTGGCTTTGACATTTCTGTCAATTACAAAACATTTGAATTTAACAACTAGTTTCCTTAATGTAGCTGGACGTCCGTACAGTGCGATTTATTGCAAAATATTATCCTATATGTTATATTTTGTTTATCTCTATATAGCTATAGAACAAAAATTTTCAAAAAATATTTATCAGATTGAAGAATACGTAGTTAAACAGGTCTTAAGTATGTATTATAGTTTTTGAGGAATCGTCCTTTCAGCATCTAGACACACACACAGGCATGCACGCACGCACACATACACACACACACACACACACGAGAGAAAGAGAGAGAGAATCACCGTAAAGAAGAATAAGTAGCTAAATTGGACTTTAGTTTTATAGAATTTGAGAAACCGTCCCTCCAACATCCAGGTACACCTCTCCCCCCCCCCCCCCCCAACACACACACACACACACACACACACACACACACACAGTGAGAGAAAAAGAGAGAGAGAGATATCATTGTAAAAATTCACTAAATCTGGATATGCAATTTTTAGCATGAATCCAATACCTTTCTTAGCGAGAGGTAAAAATGTTGACGACACTTGCTATAGGCACTGGAATTTACAACGGTTTGAAAGGGTCAGGGTCAATTTTTTTTTCTCTAAAATCCCGACTTTTTAAAGTCTAACCTAACAACCATTGTCTCCCAATTATGAGTTGCCAGTTAGGTTACGTTGCAATTTGTATTTCTTTATTAAAAAAAATACAAACTGCAACAAAACAAAACTGGCCATTCCTAAAAAACACGACCACATGACCACAACACGAATTTCGGTATTTGGTCGTTCAGCATTGTCTGTGCCGCATTCGCGTCTTTATGAACTCGGGATCCCGAATTTAAAAGTCAGGATACTGACTTTAAAAAGGCAGGATATTAGTGAAAAAATATTTTACCTTCACCCTTCCAAGCCGTCCTAGGGATTCAATTTAGTATCAGATGTAATAAAGAAGCTGAAATACCAGTTTACATTTATAACTTTTATTATTATTCCTCTATGTAACATGTATGTTAAGAATTAATTTCCTACACTTAATTCCTTGCGTTCTTAGTTTACCTTGCTATAAAGTGTCGGTAAGGTGGTAGCGCACTGCATAAACTTTATTCACTCAGATTATTCCCCATTTAACGTGAATATTACAGTTTATGGAGCACCAGTTGGCTTAACATTACGCACTTTTGCTCCCCTTACGTGCGGTGTTACTACATTCAGGTTGCCGAGCGATATACGTTTACATGCATGTAGTCATAAAAGAGATGCTAGGTTGCGAGAATGAGAAAGATAATTGCATGTTGTAAACGGGTAGATAAATATATCAGCATCAGCACGGCCTTCTTTACAAATATTGAGTGGATTAGTTTCTGGGGTCACGTGTGTGTTAGGTGACAGGTTGTGATTCAGACAGCCCGGGTTCGATCACGACCCGTGTCAAACTTGATAATTACAACGCAAAAATGACAGCATAAGAACTCGTGATGTGACGCCAAAAATTAATCCACAATATTTTGGCACTTAGTATTAAGGCCTTCTTCACATAAATACAACTCTGAATGGCGCACTAATGACATCCATTGGTTTGTACAGTAACACTTCAGAACAACAAAAATGAATAGGGGATTCCACCATTTTTTTTTTTTTATAATTTTATGTGTTTTTATATCAAACTGTTTTCATCGTGGACCTAAATGTTCTTGAAATGTATGCTATTTTGTTATATTTACATAAAATAAATGAATACTTTATAAGTCTACATTCTTTATAATTATAGGTGTATTTAAATTATTAAGTTTAATGCAAGAAATTTATGTTAAAATAGAAACTGTTTGAAAACTGTAGTACAGGAATGCTAGCCCCTCCTTTCGAATTTGAATTTCTTAACTTCCATTGGTAGTAACCCCCACCTCCTACACGCTATTTGTTATGCATGTATAGGCGGTCTTTCGGTCGCCAATCAAAATATTATATATTGAATTCATATTCGTGTCGAAGCGCTATAACAAAAAACCCCTTATTTCCGAAATATCTCAATTATACCATTTCATTTTTTTATTAATATTCGTTATTCAGCATATACATTCGTATTTTTTTACTATTTTCCTTTAATTCGATTGAGCTGGAATCTCCTATTACACCACTCCATTTAATTTGCTCCTTCAGATTAAATGTTAATGTTATAAATATATATAAAAATCATAAATAAAATAAAACCTAAGAAGTTATTCTTTGACAGTAAATTTAACGTTTTGCACAAATTACACCAACGAGAAATGATTTGTTTAATGAGCCGGTTTCACATTTTTTAGTACTTAATAATACAAATAATAATAATAATTTATTGTTATTTTCCTAATTGATTAAATAAAAAGATTGGCATCAGAAATAGTCATGAAAAACAACCCCCACTCCTGTGATGTCAGAATACATACATGACGTCATTCATAGCAAATAGGAAAACGTTATTTATATATAAAAAAATAGGCGATAGTTTGTCACATGTTAAACTGTAGGAACTATGACGTCACATTCTGTTTCAGATCACATGACTATCAAAATATTACACAAATTTTAATATTTAATTGTAAAATATGTGATGGATATTTCGTGATGTTTTCAAATTTGAGGCTCTTTAAAGAACAATATCTTCAAAATTTATTACTTCGAAGCTATACCAAAATTCTTGCAACAGCTCTATGAGTATGGATTGATGTTCAAATTTTCGCGGTGTTGCCGCTTCTTCATAACTTAGAATTTTCATCATTACCCCTGAATTTGCAACAGTGTAGAATTCTCCAATTTAAGGCATAGTATGCTTCTGCAAAACCCTAAAATAATACCTGAAATCCTGAATAATGACGATATTTAGGGCATATAAATTTAGAATTTTGGAATTAGGGTTAGTGTTGCCACAAGACCAAGACCGGTCTTGGTCTTGGTCTCGTCTCGTCTTGGTCTTGTCGAGACGAGACCATCATTTGGTCTCGACTAGAAAAGTCGAGACGAGACGAGACCAGCATCAAGTCTTGTCGAGAAAGTCTTGAAGTCTCGACAAGACTCTCGACTTCAGATCAAAGGTATTTTTTTAAACATATATTCTAAAAGCGCTTCAAAAACTGAGAGTATTGCTGTAAATACTGTTTGAAAATTCGAATAAATAAGAAAGATATTAATTTTTCAAATTTTGTAATTTTCTACTTTCATAGTTGTGTTCCAGAAACATTAATTTAAGTAAATATGATGTATTCCTTATTCTCCTAAATAATCCAAATGTAAGTTTTAAATGAATTTAAATTACAATGTAGGTGGGATGAAATGAAAGAAGTATAAATTTAGAATTCTTATGTTATTTTAATGCATCAATATTTTAATTAAATTAAAATTAACCTTTATTTTATAATATACATGTTTTGTACGTATAAATATGTTGATTTCAATTTAATTTTTGTTTAATTATCAATTAATATATTGGTACGACTGGGTATATGAAATACTGACTACATCTTGAAAAATATTTTCAATTTTCAAATAGCATACAAAAATTACATCTGTGGTGCAATTAATTTATTATAACAAAAGTAACGTTCCCTGCAAATATACAGTATTTTTCTTTTATTTTTAAAGAATTTATTGTGATTCTTAGAATTTTACGAAAATGCAGACAAAGATTTCAGCACTTTATGGAAATTCCCGGTTTTAAAACAACTATATTCTACATTTTCAACAGATGTACTTCCTATTCATGGGCGTAGTCAGGATTTTTTCTCAGGGGGGGGGGGGGGGGGGGCGAATAATTATAATAAACGTATTTAGAATAATAATGGTATGTTTAATAAAAACTGTAGGTAGTTACATAAACACAATTCTCTAACAAAAAAAAAAGAAAATTCTTATTTGAAAAACATTAATAAATTATAATACACGTGCTTAAATTTATAAAATTAGTAAAAAAAAATTAGTAACTAAGAAACTTTAATAATAACAGTTTTACGGTTTAACGAATTATAAATAGATTAACTTTCCAAAATCAGTCAGCTTTACTATAATCATAGAAACAGCTGACATATTCAAAAAATTGTAATTGACAGATTTCAGTGTCAAGTACAATTTACATAATGATTGTTCGTGTTATAATTTAATTGAATTTATAGAATTTTTTCCAAGGAACTTTCTGTATAGAATTTGTAAAAAATAGTATATGTTCGTGTTACAATTTTATTCAATATATAGAATATTTTCTGGGGAACTTTTGATGTGGGATTTGTACAAAATACATCAAATTGACGGAAAGTCTTGTGATAGCCACAACAGTTTTCTTATGTAGGTACTAAAACGTCTTTTACATGTAGAAGGTAGAGTTAAAAATAAAATCAAGGCATGGAGTAAAAAAGGATAGAATTTTTTGGAGATATCTAATAATTATTCTTCATATGGTATTTCTTTCTCAAGAGGTTTCTCTTTCCACTAATGAAACCATAATAATAATTCCTCCTAAAATTGTCTATGTTATGTTTCATTTAATTCTTGTGTCATACGTTTATACTTTTCTTTATTACATGGTTTTATATTTTTAGGATGCAAAATTGTTAGATTGACTAAAGTATTGTATTCTGTAATATTTGGATTTGGGTTGGGCAAACCCACCTACTTTTATTACTAGCAGATGTCTAAAAGTGGTTGTTATTGTCTGGTAATATGCAGCATTTATGGCACAGGCCATTGTAAAATTTATTGATCCATTATTGGATTTTTACAAGAAAAGAAATGTTTTATTTTTTACCCAATTTTTTTTTATATATTAGGGATTAGGAAAAACAATTTGTTTTACACATTTGTGCATACAAAGTTTTAAGGAAATTGTTGAGAAGGGCTTGTACATTACGACTTTTATATTTACATTTCCTTTAAGGCTTTAAGTCAACGTTGATTATTGTTTTAAATTTTTTCATATGAATGAATTAGGTATTTATACAATGTATTTTAATTTTCTCATGGGGGGCAAGCGCAAACTTTTGAAATAAAGTTGAGGTTCTCAACATCTCAACCTGTGGTACGCGTACCAGGGGATACGTGAAAGGCTAGTTTTGTTATCTGCCTATTTAACATTTATTTATTAAAATTTTAAAAAATAGCGTAAGAAGTTACTTTGTCTATTTACTTACTGCTTCATTTTAAACATATACATAACTGTTTAACTATTGCTAATAATTCTGTAGCTAAGGAATTAAAATTATATATTTTATGTTTAGTAATGAGAAACAACACTCGATATAAACGTATATTTTCATATTAATTATTTCAAGAGCTCAATTATCAAGTTGATATACATAGAAAACTTAATAATAAATATCTCAAATATTATTTGGAATATTTGAATCGCGATTGTACTGGTGTTCTTACAATTTTATGTACTATTAGATGCGATTATACAAAAATTGTTAATGGAGGCAAAGTCGAGAGTCTTGTCGAGACTCGAGACGAGACGAGACTGACATCAAGTCTCGTCTCGACAAGACCAAGACGAGACCACTCTAGTCGAGACCAAGTCAAGACCAAGACAAGACCGACCCCAAGTCTCGTCTCGTCTCGACTTCCGGCAACACTAATTAGGGTGATGAAAATGCAACATCGGACACAGCCTTTGTAGATATAATAATTATGAAATAGTGCAGCAACGAATCTAGTGTGTTAAAATTAAACTAAAGGTATTTTAGAATGAAATAAACATATTAAAGCAATGATAACGAAAAACAATCAACAGATTTATAGATCTATCACGGCCGAATTCACCATTCCTTGATCGTGAGTTGACCCACAGATCAACGCTGATTCTGAATCAATTCAATTCACCATCAAAAATCAAGCTAATCTACTAATCAAAATCAATGATCAACTGATTCGTCCTATTCCATGAATCAAGCTTTGATCAGATCTTTGAATCCAAATTTCCACATTTATAGCTATGTCAGAATACTAGCTGTTGTACTGATTTGTAACTTTGCCTCATGCTTCTTCTTTATCTTTATTTAAAACCTCAAAGGTTTCATTATTTTTAAATAACATTTTTATTTCTTTCATTTTCACTATATTTAAGAACATTCCTTTATTAGAATCTGTGTAAATTTCTACCTATATCAAAATAAAAATATAATATTATTATAGAAAACTTATAAAACATATTTCACAAATTAATTAAAAACTTACATATTAATACTTTTTAATGGAAAGTACAATTACCACTAATAAAACTATATGACAGTTACATTAACTGTCAAAAACCAAAACAAAACTGTCAATCTGTTGATTATGATTACTTTGTACAGAAATCAAGTAGGTGAATTAAAACAAACGTTGATTTACGAATCAGCTTGATTCCCTAATCAGCTGACCATTAATCAACGCAATAATGATGAATTCGGCCGTAAGACTTACAGATTTGTTCAGAATTGGCCTATAAATTTACGAGTATTTCTCAAATAGCTATATGCAAATTTCATTGAGAATAATTATTTTAAACAAATATTTGTAGGCACAAACTTCAGTGACTCCTGGCTCATTTTATTTTCTGTTTTCAATATACGTCTGATCTGGAACAGTAGATTTCCTGGCAAACGAATAAGAAATAAACTTTTGGTTTGGCTCCTTGCCGATTCCTTGTCGCGTCCAGAACATTCCGGGTTAATCATTCGTACCGGAAACCGGAATTTATTACCGGACTTGTTCCAGATGCAAGTTTTCTTCATTGTTTTGTAAAGAACTTTCAAAAGTGAAATAAATTTTACTTTAAAAAACGAATAAACAGCTTTTTAAAAATAATTTTAACAAGTAAATCAATAAAGAAACATTTAAAAACCAAGCTAAATTTATTGTTTAAATAGTAGAATGAGTAAATGCAATAATTAAAATTATATTATAAAAAAAAACTGTTGTGGCCAGCACAATACTTGTCGCCATTTCCATTCTTTGTTAGGTATATAAGTATTGTATTGCACTTCGCTATCGAACCGTCGTTTTATAACAAAAACATTACAGAACTTTACCCAAATATTGTTTTTATTGTATTTAACATGTTTTCTGCATACATACAATTCTAATTATATCTATTTTCCATTGTACGAGGAAGTTACTAAATGTCAGAGATTCTTCCAATTCATTAGCAAGATTGGCGGTATTTCTTATGGATATTTGCAGTTTACCTACAATTTTTAATAATTAATTAATAAAACAATAAGAACGATTAAATGTACTTCCCAGAAGAAGCTTTCAGAATGTCACTAAAACTGTTGATTTTTGACACTGACATCTATCATTTACAAAATAAGTTATAAACATTTAAATTTGTTAACTGGCGTCCATTTCTGGTGCTCTAAAACGTAATCTGTGTAAATTCGCTTATTGACAGCTATTTGATTTATAGTGATGCGAACATAGCAAACTTAAATCGGATCATCCGCTACATCTAATATTTATGTACGAGTATGACAGAAAATATATTATTTTTACAAATCTTAATTTCATTAGAATCAAATATGATACTACTACACTCTCCTTAACACAGTTTCATTATTAATTTTAATGTAATTGCTTCTTGACAGTGACATTTGTTTAAATCTGTCAAAATTGTTATTAAAGTATTAGGCATTTAAGAAAATTCAACCGGTGAACTGTTACCGGTATATACCGGTAAACAGCTATTCATCAGGTTACAGCTATCGGGATACATACTTTAAGAACGAAAGTGATAAACAGGGTGGATTTATAACCTATGAAAAGCAGTTGAAAGATGAAACAGATTTGAAATTTGACGTAGTTAAATGTTATTTCGTCTCGCCTTCTATATTAATATAATTAACTTCTGAAATCTACTTCTGATTCCAACTTCGCTTGGCATCTATACCTTTTTTGAGGTTAGATTCTTCATTTCCTATACTCATACACGGAGCTGAAACATGGACATTAACGTAACGACATAAAGAAAAAATTACGGCCATCGAAATGAGATTCTTGAGAAAAAATAGAGGGGAAAACAAGACTGGAAAGAATTGAAAACACAGCCTACAGACAAAACTTAAAAGTAAAATCAAAAGAAGATAAGATAGCAGAAGGACAGCTGAGATGGTATGGTCATGTAGAAAGGATGGGAGAAGAGAGAATAGTTAAAAAGGTGCTTGAAGCAAAAATTGGAAGAAAGAAGAAGAAGAACGTGGCTGGAAGAAGTAAAGGAAGCAGCGCAAAGAAGAGGTCTAACAGCAACACAAGATAGAGCAGAGTGGAAAGAAATATGAAGAAGACCAACGAACCAGAACTCAGCCCCCTCCCCCGCAAGCCGGGGGAACGCCTTACACCAGTGAGGGTAGAAAGGTGCAAGATTAAGTAACTTCTGAAATCTACTTCTGATTCCAACTTCGCTTGGCATCTCTACCTTTTTTAAGGTTAGATCCTTCATTTACCGCATTTACCGGCTGAATTACTCGATCCACAAATCATGCATTCGGTAGATGGATCTGGTAGATATGGTACAATTTTCGAACACGGTAACTATTAGCCACTTGTGTTTTCGAATGTAGTCGGTAGGTGCGGTATCTACCGGTAGAATTTCCGTAAATGCCTATTATGTTTTTGTTTGACGCATAGGCAAGATGATGTATAAAAATATATTATTTTATAAATTTATATCTAAAAATCGGCTCATTTCTCATAAGTTTCGACACGATTAAAAATAGACAATGTTACGTAGTAACGTAGTTAATACGATAAAAATAGTTGTAAAACTGTTATCAATTTACCATTAAATTAGAAGGAAGTACGAAATTCAATGACATTTAACCAGTAGCGTAGCTATCACAGGGCAATTCGGGCAAATGCCCGAGGCCCCCAAGTTTTAGGGGCCCCGATTAAATATAATAAACGATATATTAAAAATAATCAATTTTCAATTTCGCAAAAATAATACACAAATCAAAATTTTAATAATGACGGTTATTTTTTATTTGATGCATTTAAGATCTGCTATTGGTCAAGAGAGATTAAGCCAATTGGCTTTACTATCTATTGAAGCGAATAATGCTTTGAAAATGAATTTAACAGAAATTATAGAAAACTTTGCTATTTCCAAAGCACGAAAAATAGAGTTTTAATAAGCAACAACTACAATATTCATTATATTTTTATGCTACTTTTAGTAGTAGATAGTGTAGTAAAAGTGTCAATTTTGTTTTATAATAAATGGGCTATAGGTCACGTCAGTCGTCTTTTTGTTTTGTATTAATTTATGTAATTTTTAATTATATTTTCTGTACTTTAAAAAATCAATAAATTTTCATTTTCGAACATACATATTCTTATATTAGTATTACCTAGGGGGCCCCAAATATTTTTTTGCCCCGGGGCCCATGAATTCTAGTTACGCCACTGCATTAAACTCGTATACCTTGTAAAATAAATTGTTCAAACATTAAATTCACCTCTTACGGTCCTGATTTCACTCACCGCAGTCATTTTTTACAGCACGTCGTGTTTTGTTTCTTGCACTTTGTTTTATTTTTTTAATTACTCGTCTACACATTTGGGAAATTAAAACAGTTGAAAAAGAGATTAAGATTAATGAACTGAACCATTATTGTGCCTCTTTGTTTTGTAATTAATTGTGTATTTAATACGTTATTAAAATTCTGCGAAAACTATAAGAATCTAGAGTTGGAAACGACCTCGAATAGACGGAAACAATTAAGAGTAAAATAAATCGTGAATAGAACATTAACTTTAGTATTACAAGGTTGCGAATTTATTTTGTAATGTAAGATATTGTAAAGCAATAAATGTAATTATTATTACAAATACTATAGTCAAACATAAATATTATTGATTACTAACAACTAAAATTGCTGAGAGTATGACGTGGTATTGTACTAACGATTTATAACCATGAAGTATAAGTTCGCATATTCATTATTAAACCTACAAGAATCTAATACATACGAGGGCTATTCTGAAAGTTTTTAGTAGTAGGCCTTGGACAGCACCACAGGGTGTCTCATTTTCGATGGTTTTTTAGGGTATCTTGGGAAATATTACTAATAGAGCAAAATCGTTTGCACATTCAAGGGTCAACTTTTTGCGTAAAGTTTAATAGTCACCACAGGAATTTTCGATCTTCTTTTGTTTCTGAGCTACTGGAAAAAACTTGTTATTCGCTCTTCATAACTCATATACAGTAAATTTTTTGAAAGAAGTCCGATCAAGGCTATCTACGAATTGTATCTATGAATTAAGATTTTGTGCTGTCAAATTTAGTAGTGTCTTTTACTTAGTTTTATGAGGGTATATAATATCTTGTGTACCTCATAAAAACTACGTAAACGATACTACTAAATTTGACAGCATAAAATCTTAATTCATAGATGCAAATCGTAGATGGCCTTGGTCGGACTTCTTTCAAAAATTTTACTGTACCGTGAGTATTTTTTAACGTGAAACATTGGGTTTGTCATATCCATGGTTACTTGACATTTGATTGACAGCAATGTATTTGCCCGCTCCATTTAAAATGAAACATAGGGAACGAATTTGACATTTGATAACACGTCAATGGAGGTTAATTTTGTTTAAATAATTATACCTGCATTCTAAATTAAAATTAGTTGTAGAAAAAATGTAGTGTGTACCTTGTGCCCGAGTGGTTTTCTGACTCGGCTAAACTTCTTACAATATTTGAATATAATACTTCTGTCAAATTCATTCCCCATGTGTCATTTCAAATGAGAGACAAATACATTGCTGTCAATCAAATGTCAAGTCATAATTTATAGGAAATTTCAACGGTTAACTGTCATATTGATAAGACGTCATTAGAGGTTAACTTTGTTTAAATAATTATACCTGTTTTCTAAAAATTAAATTTAGACGTAGAAAAATACTGTGTGCACCTTGTGCCCGAAATATGTTTAGTGGTCTCGAGTGGTTTTCTGACTCCGCTAAATTTCTTACAATATTTAAATATAATACTTCTGTCAGATTCGTTCCCTACGTTTCATTTTAAATGGAACCGGCAAATACATTGCTGTCAATCAAATAAAATATCAAGTCGTAACCATGGATATGATAAACCCAATGTTTCACGTTAAAAATACTCACGATAGTATGGTAGTTAGAGAAAAACTGTTTAAACAAATTTTGTACCTATTTTTGGGTAAAATAAAATGGCGTAATTAGAGTTATCAAAATTCTTGAGATATAACACAAACTTATGATTTTTTAAATTAATACACTATATCAAGCAGTGCGCTTATAGATCTTCTTAACGACGTATTTTCAGAGCTTTTATAAACTTATAAGAACATTGAAATACAAAACTGGTATTGAAAACTGATTCCTACGAAGTTTTTTCTTCAGTTTTATAGTTTTTTGTTACCAAAAATTTTCAGAACAGCCCTCGTATTTATACTGAGAGTACAGTAATTGTATTAATACTTACAGACAGAAAATTTGAGAGTGAACATTACTCTAAAATACTGCGAAGACTCACCTGTAACAAAAAAATATAAATTACAAATCATTTCAATCAAAACAATATACAGAGTGATCAAAAAAATACCTTCCTTACCTAAAGGTGTCGGAAGATAAAAAACTGATTCAGTTGGCAATAACAAAAAATTAATTCAAACTGCTAACACTGATACAAAAATACCGTGAGTATTTTTTAACGTGAAACATTGGGTGTGTCATATCCATGGTGACGACATTTGATTGACAGCAATGTATTTGAGTGTCCCATTTAAAATTAAACATAGGCAACGAATTTGACAGTATTATATTTAAATATAATAAGAAATTTAGCCGAATCAGAAAACCACTCGAGAACATTAAACATATTTTGGGCAAAAGGAGCACACAATATTTTTTCTACAACTAATTTTAATTTTTAGAAAACCGGTATAATTATTTAAACAAAATTAACCTCTAATGACATCTTGTCAATGAGTGAGTATTTTTTAACGTGAAACATTGGGTTTGTCATATTCATGGTTACGACTTGATATTTGATTGACAGCAATGTATTTGCCCTTTCCATTTAAAATGAAACATAGGGAACGAATCTGACAGAAGTATTATATTTAAATATTGTAAGAAATTTAGCGGAGTCAGAAAACCACTCGGGCACAAGGTGTACACTATATTTTTTCTACAACTAATTTTAATTTAGGATGCAGGTATAATTATTTAAACAAAATTAACCTCTATTGACGTTTTATCAAATGTCAGATTCGTTCCCTATGTTTCATTTTAAATGGAACAAGCAAATACATTGCTGTCAATCAAATGTCAAGTCGTAACCATGGCTATGACAAACCCAATGTGTCACGTTAAAAAATACTCACGGTATATATTCCCTGTTGCAGTGACATTTGAAAATTTAAATTTGGGTATAACTACAATTTTCATATGTCAACGGTATTAACGTGTAAAAATTTTACAAGTTAGCTCTCAATTTTACAGGTTAATAACTAGTAAAGATTAATTTTCAAAAGTAGTAGGCGGTATTAATAAATGAAATTTACAAGTGAGTAACGAATAAAATATAGTTCTTGTTGTTGACAGCGACATTTGAAACTTTAAATTAGGGTGTATATATACAATTTTTTAATAAAATGTTTGTTTTTTCCCATACCCACGTACTTTTATTTCTTACATTACCCATAGAGCAATAATTTAAAGCATTTCAATCGCTCAAAATCATATTAGCTGTCAGGCCCCATCTCTGACATTACCTATTTGTATTTATTGTCAAAATGACATGTCAAATATTATTTCTGATTTTACCTGGTGTTTTGTACACTGTGGAATAAAAAGATCCCAGAATTATACTGCCACTGCATCATTTCTTCTCGATTACTCTGTATTTTTGTAATGATCAATATTGGTAAACACTTGCATACATTAATGTCTCAATTAACTCTAGTCCCTGCTATATGTATAGTAGAGCAGGTGCATCCATTTATCCCTAGTTAACTCCAAAATTAATAGGGCGTTAGTGAAACCCCCTATGTAAATTATTAACACAAGTGGTCTCAACTCAATCTCGAAGTTTTTGTCGTAGGTACAATCTTAGCTACAAATCTATTTGGGATTACCAAGGGCTAAAAATAAAAGGGTTTACTAATTCTATTCTAAGTTATAGTAAGAGTTTTTTGTTGTAGCTTAAATTGTGATAGGATGTTAGGTGTCACAGTTGATTAGGAATAACTTGAAAGAAATAATTTAAATGAGGACAGAGTAAAGTTTTGTAGTCATTATAAAAATGATGAACAAAAACTTTAAAAGAATTTATAGCCAATGAAGGAGATTAATATGAGGAATATCACGCGTATTAAGAATAAGAAAATCAAGTAGACCGTGAAAAATAAAATTTGCCGTTTCATTATTTTAAACAATTATTTATTTGTCATTTACAATTAAGTTAGTCAAATGTCAAATGAAGTTATTTAATAACTTTTTACCTTCACCTTTACGTAAAGAAGGTCTTTGGTTAAAGAATTCTGTGGCGAGTTTTTAATGAATAAGCACCTGTTAGGATCCCTAGAACATGAATTTACTAGTTTTACGATGACGTTTGCATGTATACAACAAAAATTTCTTCGACGATAACTCCAATACTAAAATTCTAAAAATTATAATTCTTTCGTATTCGTCTTCAGCTGAAGTGCTAATTAGATTTTATTATAAATGAAAGTTAACTTATTTGAAGTTTTCTTGAAAAAACGCCGTTAAACATCATTTTTTGACATTTTATGTGATTATCAATATGAAAGAATATATTATAGTCTATATAATTTGAATACACATTTTCCTTCATATTCAATAGATACAGAGTTAAAGAATGATAAAAAAAAGTAACTTTCATGCTATAACCATGGAAACTAATGATATATATTTAAATACTTTTTCCTACGACCACTACTAAAAGTAGTCTTTTTAACGGTTACATAGTGAGTTAAAAATAACAGTTCATAACACACTGAATACTTTTAAATCGTTATTGACAACGGATTAAAAGTAAAAAATCTGTTGTGGCCAGCACAAGACCTCTCGCCATTTCCATTTTATGTTATATAAATAATGTATTGCACTTCGCTACCGAACCGTCGTTTTGTAACATAAAAATTACAGAACTTTACCCAAATATTGTATTTTATTGTATTTAACATGTCTTCTGCACACATACAATTCTAATTATATCTTCTTTCCATTGTATGAGGAAGTTCCTATGTCAGAGATTCTTCCAATTCATTAACAAGATTGGCGGGATTTGTAATGGATACATGCAGGTTACCTATAATTTTAAATATTTAATTAATAAAACCATAAGAAAGATTAAATTTACTTCCCAGAAAAAGCTTTCAGAATGTAACTAAACTTTTGATTTTTGACACTGATATCTGTCATTTACAAATTATGTTATAAACATTTGAATTTGTCAACTGGTTTCCTTAATGTAGTTTCGCCTACTCGACTTATTATATCCCGATATTCTATATATTATAGTGTCTTTATCTCTAAATTTATAGAAGATATAATAAAAAATTTAAATGTATCAGATGTAGAATTTTGTTCTTTAAAAGGCGTAATATCAAAAATTTGCAAAAAATAATATTTAGAAGATTTTTTTTAAAAAACTACTACTTCCGGTTGTTCAATTGTTATCAAAACCTTTTCAGCTCTTCCCAGGAATGTCAGATTAAAGAAACTGCAGTTAAATATTTTTTAAGTCTTATAGTTTTTGAGGAATCGTCCCTCCAACATCCATACATATACATACACACACACACACACACACACACACACACACACACATACACACATCCACACACACACACAGACATCATCGTAAAAATGTTAAAATCGGTTTATATGGACCTTAAATCGTGCTTATTCACTTAAATCTCGATATGTGATTTTTAGCATGAATCCAATACCTCTCTTAGCGAGAGGTAAAAACAAATTTACTTTTAACACTAGTGTTAAAAAAGAACTAAATCTAGTTACATTTAGTGTTAAAAATATAACTAAATCTAGTTACATTTAGTGTTCATAAGTAAATGTAGTTTCATTTTATATTTATTTTTGTGCTGAAATTATTTATGTAGGTATTTTAGTAATTCCTTGCAAGGCGCTTGAAGAATTGGAATTTAAAACAGTATTGTTGGAAGTAGAGATTAGAATAAACAATTTTCAGTTGTTCATAGCAAATACATCATGACCTGTCATAAGTGTCATTCTATAATTTTTAGTTTTTACTAATACATAACTAGCGTCGTAGGAAAAATAGTGTATGATATTCGTGTTAAAAGTGATTTTATTTCGTTCGTAGGGTTTGTTTTACTTGGCTTCGCCTCGTTTCACAAACTTCCCCACTCACTCATAAAATGTCACTTTTAACACTTATATCATAAATAACTACTAATTGACACACGTTAGTGTCAAATGCAATTTACATAGTAGTTGTATTCGTGTTATAATTTTATTGGATATGTAGAATCAATAGATATGGAGTTAAAGAATTATAAAGAGAATAACTTTCATATATCAACCAGCTCTGCTATAATCATAAAAACAGCTGATATATTCAAATAATTCTAATTTACTGTTGTTATTGTCAATTGCAATGTACATAGTGTACGTTCGAGTTATAATTTTATTGGATTTATAGATTCTTTTCCAACGAATTTTCAGTATGGAATTTGTAGAAAATTGTATATGTTAGTGTTAGAATTTTACTGAATATATAGAATCTTTTACAAGGAACTTTCGGTATGGGATATTTGTGCAAAATACTCTAACGGAAGGTAATGTACTGGCCATATCAGATTTTTTATAGCATCGTTGTGAGTGAAAATATGGAATTAACCAGAGTATTTACGGATCAAGATTTATAATTTGACAGCTTTGACAGTTTTTAACTCAGCTTGAAATGAATTTGACAGTTTTTATATTCCCGAGTAATTTTTAAGATAGCTTTGGCAGATTTTAAATCAACAAAAAAAATACTCTTTCCAATAAGATAATAAAAAATATATAGTTCCATTTAAAAAATATATATTTTGTCCCAAATTTTGAGAACCGCTGACACAATTTTTATTTTGTCTACATGACTAATTTTCTAATATAAAATGGCACAATTTTGCTAATTTAACCAACCTCGTATCTCTTCAAATTAAAAATTACCAATAGTGAGCAAGCTTATTGAGACACCTGTATACTTAGTTCTTTTATGTTTGTTACTATATCAATAAAAAAGAATAAATATATTCTAAATAGTAATGCGGGATGCAGACTATGCCCGATACTACCCGCCATACAGATTTTAGTTATGTCTTACGACACCGAGCGCTAGTGTTGCAGGGCATGAATGCCTACTACTTTATCATTACAGTTGACTATCTTAATAGTATCTGTTGTCTGTGTTTATATTTATTTTAACTTGTCAAACTTGTGTTCTAGTTGTCAAAACAGACTAGCCAACTGCGCCATGTAAATCTTATGAAAATGAATGAAGCTAGTTATTTACTATAGTAGATGGCGTTACAATAGCATGACAGTGTTGGGTGTTGTTTGAAACAAATTTGTGGATCAAAAACTAATCTAATTAAATATAATTCGAGAGTTCGATAAATTCTCCAGATTCTTTCTCAAACTTATTGTCATTTGTCAATATTCAGGAATCCCCGATCTCAAAAAATCCGTCATAATATTCTGAATTTATTCTCAGTCTCTTGTTATATTATTACCGAAAACACTAATATTATTCTAGCTCTTGCCTATTCAATAATATCCTATTCACTGTTAGTATTTCAGTAGCTTGAGAACTATCCATTTAACAAAAATAACATCGTTCAAAAAAGCAGTAAATGAATTTCTTAGCTTTAGGCAAGAAACAAATGCGGGTCACTGACTACGAGTATATCCAAGTGGTCCAGAAACCAGAAACAGCAGAGCAACGAAACAAATGACTAGCCATCTTCTTGTGACCTCATATTTGCTCGTGTTTCATTTGTTAGACGAGAATACTTTTAGCTACGACTGTACCGGAGATTTATACGATAATGGGCAGAGAGAAAAAATATTGGTTGTTATTTTTTGTCGCGAATTTTACGACTTAAAATATTAAACGTTAACATTTGGGAGTTGTTGATAGGTTGGTTTAATGACATATAAATGTTAGTTTTATTTGAAGCTTAGAAGCCGTAAAAATTAAGTTAGTCTGGTATTGTGGGCGAAAATTGAACAGCAGATTTAAACAAATAAAAAGTTTTAAAAAGGTCCATATGGTAAGCTCTTTTTTATAATAAAAGAGTAAATGTTATTTAATTTACCGTCTTTAGTCTGTTGATTATTTCTTTCTACATTTATTTTTCCATCTTGTGTTATCATTTATCAGAATTTATTTATATATATATATATATAGGAGATTCGCGCGTCTGCAGCGGTCACCTTTGAGCCACCTTTAAAAGAATATGAAATGCCATGTTGTTCTATAACAAAACATTTAACAATTTTGTGTTTGATGAATTTGTTTAATTATAACATCTAGGAATATTAACAATAATAATATATTTATAATTAAATCAATTTGTAATATTAATGCTTCAAAACAGCCAACACTAGCGCCATCCGTCGTCATACTTTGTGTAATAATATTGTCAAACTGTTTCAATGTTCTATAATTTATTAGGAAAAAAATGCTTGTTATTTACGTTATTTATACTTGATAATAATTTCTTCATGAATATAACGTATAAGTTTTTATATACAAACATTTCAGCTATGCAAACATGAAAAAAAATTTTCCCTCTACAACTAACAGTTTGTCCCATTGTTTGTCGATCACTTGTTAGTACCTGCTACGTCACGCACAAATTCTTAAACTTTAAAAATTCATATCTCGCTTATTACGTAAAATTTTTAAGTCGCGTTTGCACTAAAATTCTTATTTTATCCTGTTCTTACAGAAAAAATAAAAAATAAAAGAAAAATGGTATAGGACCCCATTGTACTAAGACAAATGTTGTGGCGCCCTTGGCCAATATTTTGTTTTCAAATAACTTGGTAACTATTAGAAAGTGAAAAATTGTTTCATATAATATGTTATTGTTTTTTTATAGTCTGTTTACTGGCATAGACAAAATTTTGTTCAACCACTATCTTAGATAGTTTTTATTCGAATCTAATATAAAATTGCCTCTTTCTCGAAAACAGTTAAAGATCGGACCCATGTTGATTAAACTTTTTTTACTCATTTTGGTTAGGACTATATGCCCTCATAATTTGAGACACATATTTTAACACCCTGTATATAAGATACATAGAATTGACGGAAGGTAATGTGCTGGCCGCATCTGATTTTTACATTCGTTGTGGAATTAATTACCAGAACGACGTAATCATAGATACGAGGTTTTGACTTTACAACGACAAAATTTGAAATATAAATACCAATAGGGGTATCTAATACCCCACAACATTTGGGTATTACATACAAGTTAATTCGGCATTTATTCATTTGAAATTCATCGTCCTAATTCTCGGGTAATTTTTCCCACATATGAACGTTCAGTGGCAGTACGAGTATATGCGGGTGTAAAGCGTCATACGCTAATTTACTCGTGTACGCCCTTCGTTCCTGGGTTGGAATCCATCAAGGGCTAAATGAAGAGCCGTCTGAACGACTACTGGTTAATTAGAAAGACAGAGACGGAGAGAAATAGACAGAGATAGAGGATAAAGGGGTAGAATATGTTGGAAAAGATAAAAATAAATGTGTCATCGTTACTGAATTTGTATTTTTTAGTATAGTTGTAGTTCGCAGTCTTACGGTTTTGAAAATATAGTTTTATTTGAAATCGTCACTAAAGTACACAAATATAGTCAAAGTTCAGAAATAGGCACTAAAGTAATCCATTATACAGGCGTCTCAATAAGCTTGCTCACTATTGGTAACTTTTTAATTTGAAGAGATACGAAGTTGGTTAAATGAGCAAAATTGTGCCATTTTATTTTGGAAAATAGATCAGGTAGACAAAATAAAAATTGTGTCAGCGGTTCTCAAAATTTGGGACAAGATATATATTTTTTAATTGGAACTATATATATTTTGGAAAGAGTATTTTTTTCTCTTTCCTATAAGGTAATGTTGTTTATGTACAATTTTTTCAAATAAACGAGTTATTTACGGTTAAAAATTAAAACTTTGTAAACTGTTTTATTAGTTTATTTAGCCAAGTAAGCCATGGAAACAATTGATTCTTTGTTTGTTTGACGTTTAATAATTTCTCCCGTAACTTTACAAATGAAGAAAAATTAGATATGATCTTGCTATATGGAAAGTTATATCTAAACACCAGTTACGTGGAACAGTCGGCTCTCCAAAAGAACTGAAATGTGTGAAATGGCTTTCAATTGAAATATTTACTGTAATTGTTTTGTTATTACCGTAAAATAAGTTAATAAAATAAAAATATTATAAAATACAATTGTTTCCATGGTTTACTTGACTAAATAAACTAATAAAAGATAATTGTTATCTTTAAACGTAAATAACTCGTTTATTTGAAAAAAATGTACATAAACAACATTACCTTATTGGAAAGAGAAAAAAATACTCTTTCCAATAAGATAATAAAAAATATATAGTTCCATTTAAAAAATATATATTTTGGCACAATTTTGCTCATTTAACCAACTTCGTATCTCTTCAAATAAAAAAGTTACCAATAGTGAGCAAGCTTATTGAGACCCCCTGTATACGAGATTTGAATTAAATCCTAAAAGCACGGGGAATACTTTTGAGACACCTTGTATACAATTTTAGCATGCATACTTGGAATAAATAACAACTAAAATAAATAACTCGTATTGTCAATACAACATATTTTATATTATAAATATAATTTATCTCTTCTCCATATATGATCAAAAGCAGCAGCTCTTCTGTTCAATAGTCAGATTTATGTACGTTTATGTTTCAGCAGCGATAAACAATCTCTTCTTTCTATATTGTATTTTCTTGTCGAATTGAAAGAAATAATTAAAAGTCCTTTGAGTAAATTCAACGCACGTGCAAATAAACTAATAAAGATAGTACTTGTAAACTAACAGTACACGTCTTTCCTATCAAAGTATTTTAGCTGTTAGTGCTAACGATAGGCGATAAATGCATTTTTCCCCTTCTTCTTATTTGTATTGAGAATCCCAGTGTTGCTTTGCGTTGCATTTCCCATGTACTCTATGATGCGATGCGGATTCTTGCAGGCAAGCTTGTGCGAAAGGTTAAGTGCTATGCGTTAAGTAGCGTTATTCCAAAGTACGATGATACTATGCTAAATAGATAGTAAACATACGTTATTAAATATGCAAATTAATATATCATCACGGCCTTTTGCTCAAAGCTGGGCGCAAATTTCGACACAGCGTATAAATATAGAAGGTGTGACTTCTCAATTTTTGTTCCCATTTTGGTGGCGATTACTAGGCCGAGATTCTAACCTAACACGCAGCGCCCCTACAATGTGCCGTACCACATAATATTCTGGAACTAACATGACATATGTTTAAGTTAACTGTCAATTGTGCTATCAATGTATAATCTGAGCCTATGTACAGTGTGTCTGCTGTCTGCTGTAAGCGGGCCACCATTGCTAACTTTCTTATTTGAAGAGATAGAAAGACAATTAAATGGAAGTTGGGCGATATTATACGACAAATTTAACGGTGGAAAATACAAAACAATTGAACATCAAATACGCGACTTATTCAACAAAATAACATTTTTTTAAATGGAATGCCATATTAAAAATGGTGCCATTTAAAAGATTTTTATTATCTGAATATAAAAGTTCATTATCACTATGCCTCTAAAATTAAAAACAAAAGAGTTATTTCAAGTTGAAATTCAAATATTTTATTTCATATTTTAATACACATATATCATTGTTGCTATGGAAACAACAAAAACTAACATTAAACAAAGAACAATTGACATTTTATTGATAGATACTGTCAACAAAATGGAAAAATATCAGGGCATCGAACCCGCCAAAAACTGGGTACGGTTTAGGTTCAGGTTAATTTGTTTTTTGAAATATGGGTTCGGGTGCGGTTCTGGTTCAAGCATTAATAAAATTTGCGGTTTTGTTCGCGGTTCAGGTTCGAAATAATGTAAAATGAGAGCCGGAATTTATGCAGAACGCAACAACAAACGAACACAATTTTCACGAAAAGTCAGCCCAGACAGCAACGCAGACGCTTAAGACGTCGATTATCGGCTGTATTTACTTGTCGAACTAAAATTTTACCTGAACCGCAGTTGAACCCCGAACCTGAATTTTAATATTCGGTTCGGTTTCGACTCAGGTTCAATTAAAAATATATCTGAGGTTCGGTTCTTGGTTTGGGTTGCCCTGAAAAATATACTAATGATGAATTAGTTGATATGCTTTTTGTTTATGCAAAGTGCAATAAAAATTCTGTAGCCAATAAAGTCTATGATAAAAAGAGCACACATTTGTCGTGAAAGAAATGGTCAACATTTTGAACCTTTTTTTTAAGTTTACTAGTTAATAATTAATTTCGTTATTTGTTTTTGTTAAAAAATGTAACACCATTCTTTTCCCAATTTCGAAACTGTGGCCCAGCTTCTGTTTTTGTGTATCCCAATCTAATTTAAATAAAATCCCACTGTTTGTTTATCTTTTATCTTCGGTCACCTTTTCACTTTTCTATAAATAACAAACAAAGCTTCCAAATAGAAGAAAAAACCCTGCTCCTCCGCTATCGCCAATCTTTTTTCTTCTTTGACGATGGCGCGATACAGAGAAGACGCATCATGCAGCGAGCCTCTTAAAACTGCATTAAAATGTTGGCCTGGACGATTTGAATGTTTTTATTTCGTGCTGAACCCATGCTGAGTGCGACAACACATATTTCTTGTTAATATTTTAATAAATTGTTCGCGAGAAGTAAGGAGATAAACTTGTTTTCGTGTGTGACTGTGCTTATCGTGTAATTGCACACGGATTTAATTTTGCAAGATAAATATCTGAGACAAAATAATTGCAACAATGCAAGGATTATTTCGTTTACAATGAACATAGATTCAGTGCACAGATTTCTAACGAAACGAATCTGATGTTATTTACATTTTTAAGTATGACTGCAGATTGAGTATTAAAAATTTCACAAAATATTAATCATACAGCCCAAATTGCCAAATTAATGTTTCGGTATACTCATAGATATAGCTCGTCCAGCAATCATTTAAACAAATGACTTTTAAATCCTCCTCATTAACACTAATCGTTACTAAAGTGACAATTTTAGCGTTTCACGCAAATACAGTTTTTTTCCAGTGTTACATTATATGTCTATAAAAGTTGAAAATTGCTTGGAACTATTTAAATAGGCAAAAGTTTTATTGGGATTCCGAAGAACCGTAGCTGCACAGTAAAATTCTTATCAAGGATGAACGTTCAATACTGAGCACCTGGTATTGCTAAAATGTTGATGTAGACCCATTATATGATTGTATTGAATTGTATTTTTAAGAAATTTTAAGTACCTATATAATTTTACAAATTATAATAATACGGTTGTAGTAAAAGTTATATAGGAGAAACATCCCAACCTTAAAAAAAAAAAGATATCAGCATCAATTTCATTGCTTTAAATACAACGAACACTGTACCTCTGTACACCATATTTTCAATTTTTATAAATATAATATTTTTGAAAAAGAATCACTTTAACATAAACGTATACTTTATGAAACCCTTCATATTCATTTAAATAAAATCAATTCTATCAACAACCAAAGTGACATTCACAATAATTTTAAGCATGTAATAAAAATTACTTAATAGATATTTACACGCCAAGTGAGCTAAGGTAATGTTTATTCATGAGAAGAAAGTTTAGCTCACGAGCCCGTAAGGGCGAGTGAGTTAATTTCTTCGAGTGAATAAACATTCTTAGCTCACGTGGTTTGTACAATATTTTATTCAATTTTGACGAAATAATAATAAAAACCATTAAAATATTTAATTTTGACAAAACAAAAAACTAATCAGTAAGAAGACTGTACATGACAATCGTTGATGATAGATAAAAGCTTTATTGTCTGTCATTTGTGCCGTGAAAAATAATGAAAATGGCTGATAAAATCTGATAAGTACTACGGTAAGTGTTAATTTCGTGCCTGATATTATTTTAAATGCATTATTTGTTGCAGAGTGAATTAAAAAAAATGTGAGAGTGATTTAAAAAATTTTAATTCACTTGTGAAAAAAGTGTTACTTATAATTGTTGCCATGGAGTTAATAATGACAGTTTAAAACGTCAAAATTGAATAAAATTATTTAAATTAGCGCTTTTATTCATAATTACACTTTCGTTCAGAAACAATCCACTCTCGTCTCGTCTCGAATTTTCGGGGCGAGATTTCTCTGTATCTCGTCTCGTCATATTTTTTCTTACTTCCTCTCGATCTCGACTCGAGAGTCTCGAATTTAGGTATAATTAGAATGAAGAGGTAATTAAAATATTGATTATACCGACAAATATATTGTTATTTTGTATATTTTAATTAGAAATATTTACGTAATATAAAAAAATCGTAAAATCGAGATCTCGAGTTTCTACTCTCGTCTCGAACAAATCTAGAGGGCATTACTCTCGTTTCGTCTTGAAATTTCGAGACGAGAATAAGGTTAATCTCGTCTCGAAAATTCGAGACATTCGAGACGAGATCTCACGGCATCACTAATTTTTATTATTAATAAGCTGAGATCTAACACTTTTATTTTTTAAATTGTTATAAACAAAATATAAATAAATAGAAAATAAACTAACGTTTAAATTATTCATAAAGACTATGGTTAATATACATACAGGTGTCTCACAATTCGCGCCTCGAAACTGACACTTGCCGACGACAGTAGGTTGCCAACAAATAGTAGAAAATAATTTGCGGCTGCTTGCATAACGGAGTTACAAGACTTTTTAATACACCAATCCCGGAAGGATATCTTGAGGTGTGATGATATTATTACAAAATAAAACTGGTTGCTAGGTTTTAAAAATACTACTAGTGAGTTACAAAATTTGTTTGACTTACTGTAATTTTGACACTTTAGAGTTGACTTTTCACTGTCAACAAATTTAGGTTAGCGAAGGTGTCATCCGAGATCATCATTTATATCGTACAGTGCAACATGCTGTAGCAGCTGTGTAAAATGTGTTAAACGAAAATATTATTGTCCACATTCTCTGAAAATTATAATCATTTCTAATTAATCAGCGGCTGAATACATGGTAAGAATTTGCCATTTTTTATTCACCTTGTCAAATTTAATTTGACACTGACATTTTTCGAAAACTACAGTCGCCCACACATTTTAAATAAGATTTGATTTGTATAAATCCATAGTAACGTAAAATTACGGCAAACACACGTTAAAGGTGTAGGTCTCTGATTGGTCAATTTTAAGACGTCTTTTCTCTAATATCTTTTAAGCTAATTTTTTTTTTCTTCGAAATTACACATCCGAGTGCAGTCTCGTGTTTCCTCATTCGCTCTGGGGCGCGAGTTGTGAGACAGCCTGTATATTATAATTATTATTTTTTTCATTCGTACATTCGAATATTAGACATCAGTGAAGTTGAGCATTTCTTCAAACGTGCTAAAAATGAGGGTCATTTTTACCTTCCGTCACCTTTAGGTAAGGAAGGTATTGTCTTTGGTCAAAAAATTCGGTGGTGAGTTTTTAATGAATAAGCACGTTTTCGGGTCCCTACAATACTAATTTACTATTTTTACGATGATGTCTGTATGTATGTATGTATGTATGTATGTGTGTGTCCGTGTGTGTGTATGTGTGTGTGTGTGTGTGTGTGTGTGTGTGTGTGAGACAAATTTTTCTCCGACGATAACTCCAATACTACAATTCTAAAAATTATAATTCTTTCGTATTCCTCTTCTGTACATCCATATGAAGAGTTTATTAGATTTTGGTTATAATCGATCTACCGGAAGTACCCTTTTTTGAAGTTTTTAACAGTTTTTCTTAAAAAAAACGCAGTTAAATATTATTTTTTGACATTTTGTTATTATACAGGGTGTTTCATAATATATGCGCAGGACTTCAGGATGTGATAGCTCGTCCAAAAATATGAAAAAAGTACTCTTGGTCATAAGCTCTAAAGTTGACCATTTTCGAGAAAAGTCAAACTTTTATGTTGAAAAACATGGTAAATTTATTGAAATAATTTTTTTTTTACTAATTAAACAAAATTTATTCAAACGTTAGAACAAGTAACAAATCCAAACGTTAACTTCATAATTGCAAAATAAAAAAAAAACAACAAATCATACTCAGTTAAATAAATTGTTGGGAATGTCCGCCGTTAGTTTTCTTTTTATCAAGTAGGCTTTAAATTTTAAAACAAAAGCTACCTCCTGTCAAAATAACAATTTGTTTGTACCTACAAAAAGTAAATTTGTGTTACAAAATTAAAAATGAATTACACAAACGCTGAAATGTGCGAAATGCATTACCTTTACGGAATGGCGAGCGGTAATTCGGCAGAACCAAGGCGGTTGTATCAAAAAAAACATCCCGATCGCCGAATACCACACCATAACTTGTTTCAACGCATTCAAATTTTGCAATTATGAAGTTAACGTTTGGTTTTGTTACTTGTTCTAACGTTTGAATAAATTTTGTTTAATTAGTAACAAAAAATTATTTCAAAAAATTGACCATGATTTCAACATAAAAGTTGATTTTTCTCGAAAACGGTCAACTTTAGAGCTTATGACCAAGAGTACTTTTTCATATTTTTAGACGAGCTATCACATCCTGAAGTCCTGCGCATATATTATGAAACACCCTGTATATATATATATATTAAAGAAAATACTCTTCTCTATACGGTTTAATTATACATTTTCCTTCATATTCATTAGATGTAAATTTAAAGCATTATAAAGAAATTAATTTTCAAATATTAGTCAGCTTTGCAATTTATCATGGAAACAGCTGACATAATTATTCAAAAAAAATTAATTGACAGATGTCAGTTGCAAGTGCAAAACCAAATATGGAAAGTATAGGATCTAAAATTGGTATGTCATATTGTTACTCGCAAGTCGCAAGTGACATGCAGAGAAAGGCCAAAGAGAAGATGGAAGGACATACTTAGTGTAGTTTATGTTATAATTTGATTGGATTTAAAGATCCTTTTCAAATGAACTTTTAGTATGGAATTTGTAAAAAATAGTATGTGTTCGTGTTCGATTTTACATGATATTATATAGAATCTGTTCCAAGGACCTTTTGGTATGGGATTTGTACAAAATACATCGAATTGATGGAAGGTCTTGTGCTGGCCACAACAGATTTTTTATAAATATTGTCATTATTTTTACATTAATTAATTTAAAAATATGAAACAGTGTAATTACGTAGAAATGTATTAGCCATAATTTACAGAGTGTTTCATAATTTTTGAATTTTTTTAAAGTTATTAAACTTCAAACTCAACTATAATTCTGAAATGGATAGTAATATAGGTTATTGTTATCCACTTGGAAGAATCGATTTAGTTACATCATCCCCATTAGCTTTATTTTCAATTTTCCAAGTCCATTTTAAAAATCGAATTCTTGGAATTGCGTTTCTTGAAACAAAGCCATGAATAACTTCTCGTTCGGATCTTTGTTCCTTCTACATTCCCTTATCGGTTATTGTTGTGTTGTTTGATCGCAGCAAGCAAGGCAAGTCTGCATTGCGCTGCAAGAAACACTCGACTTTGCTGCAGAAGAATTTTCCACACAAAGACGGCGTTTGTAATTCAAATGCACAACAACAAAAACTGGTTGAATTGAAAGATTATTTAACGTTACACACAAATGCTATGAAATATTGTTGCAATTATATCAGAAAGAGAACGCACTAAATGCTCATTAATATGTGTACACAAACATATGACTACATATAAAGTTTAGTAATGTTCTATAAAAAGAATATGAATATGAGCGGCAAACACACGCTTCAAACATTTCAGAAATGTAATACTTTTCAAAACTTCAAAATTTTTATTCATTGAAAAAATTACTTATAAAATGGCACTTTATGCAGTATCAACTAAAATCGTGCTGCTAAAGTAACACTTTATGATATGTATGGATAAAACTACCTACTGAGGTAGCGTACCGGAACACATCCCGGTAGGGAATGAATGTGCGTTTTTATTATAATAAGGTATTGGAATCATGCTAAAAATCGCATATACAGATTATAGAGAATAAGTACGTTTTAAGGTCCCTAAAATCCGACTATTTTTACGACGATGTCCGTGTGTGTGTGTATGTATGTGTGTGTGTGTGTGTGTGTGTGTGTGTGTGTGTGTATGTGTGTGTGTGTATGTGTGCATGTATTCGAGCAACAGTTTCTCAAATACTATAAGACTTAATTTGACATTAATGAGTAGAGATGATTAGATTTTCGTACCAATTGGGCAACCGGGAGTACCAATTTCTTAAAAAAAAATTCTGAATATTATTTTTTGAAAACTTATGTTATTACAAACATTAAATAATATAAAAATATCTGGAATAATACTACCTTTTTTTTAGTTTAAGTTCTGTATTTATTATTTAAACCCAACGTTTCGGCACCATAAACTGGTGTCTTCTTAAGGGGATATATTGACATATTTATGTGCCGAAACGTTGGGTTTAAATAATAAATACAGAACTTAAACTAAAAAAAAAGGTAGTATTATTCCAATTAATATTATGAGTTCTGAAAGATATTTTAATAATAAAAATATCTATCCGATACATTTAAATTTTTTATTATATCTTATGCCAATGTATCCCCTGAAGAAGGCACCAGTTTATGGTGCCGAAACGTTGGGTTTAAATAATAAATACAGAACTTAAACTAAAAAAGGTAGTATTATTCCAATTAATAATATGAGTTCTGAAAGATATTTTAATAATAAAAATATCTATCCGATACATTTAAATTTTTTATTATATCTTCTATAGAGTTAAGTGTAATATAAATATATAAAATAATATGTTGTAAATGAATCTCACAGCCCATGGAAAACAAGTGGCAAACATAAAATGTTTGTAATTAACAGATAAATGTTAGTGTCAAAAAACCAAAAAAACATTACTGTCATTAAAAATTAGTTGGCTGACATTTGGATAGAGTGCTAGCTTAAATTTATTTTAAAAATTTAGTGGTGCAGACACTCAGATTTAATTTTTTTCTGTGTGAACCATAATAGATATCACAAATTACACAGAGAGAGAAAAGAAAAATACTAAATATTGAATGTATCTTTCTGAAAAAAAAAAATAATTTCACGTTATCTGCGTAGCCATTAAAAAGTTACGGTCTAATCAATGTTGAGACACCTAAATTTCATACACTAGTGGTTCTCTAATAATAACAAGTATCATCTTAAAGGATGACATAACCATATAAACTGTCATACCAAATTTCATCCAAATCGAATAAAGCGTTCTGTTATTATAAGCAAAAATTTTCTTTTTTCGAAGAACTTTGAAGCAGAATACTGGCTAAATGGTACACTTTCTGCTAGAAGCAAGTTTAGTTAAATCGTCTTATTTTAGTCTTAGGAATCTGTGGTTAAGCCATGTCCCCCTATTTGAGAGACTTCCTGTATAATTAAGTTGATTTTTTTACTTCGCACCAACCTACATATATACATAGGTAAAGGAGGTAATGTTTTAGGTCCAAAAATTCGATACAGAGCTTTCAGTTTATAGACACGAATCAGAGTCTTCGCAACACGTTTTTAATGATGTTTGTCTATCTATATTCATGTGTGTAACGATTTTTTGTCGTAACTTCAAAAAATTTTAAACGAAAACTACATAGATTATCATTATTATCGAAATTTGCTTGTAAATAACTAATGCTTTCAGGCAAAATAATATTTTAACTTAACAAATGTTGAACTGAAAATTCTAACTCCCCGTTTGCTAGCACTGTGTGTGTAGGGGCAATAAAATTGAAACCACCATCAACTAAATTCTGACACAACCAAAAACAATTAAAAATCAACTCTGTGAGTTCAAGTCCATAAAACTGCTTTATCTCCCATCTCGACATAATTTAAATCTTATCGAAATGTAATTATGCAATTCACTAATCAACAAAACCGTAATTAAGGCACGCGAGAACATACAAAATCTCTCAGCCAATGGGTAACTGTGAACACATGAATGTCGCGTGCTAACTGCCCTAAAATCTTCAGAATTTCGTAGGGACAGCAAATTAATGAATGACTCAATTATAACAGAATAGGTAAAATATTTAAGAAAACACTTGCAATGTTTCACAAGATTACAGCGTCTGAATCAACCTTTCGGCCATCAACAGACGCCGGCCACGCTCAGCTAGTAACCATAGACGCGTTTCGCTCTTGTTAGAGCTCATCAGTATGGTATAACTGCAGTCTCTTTGCAGAGACAATTCCCAACTGCGCATGGCGAGAGATGTAAAGCATCTCAGCAAGTGTTTTCTTAAATATTTTATTTAACATTGTTTCACCTAGAGTTCGCTATTTTACTATAAATATTTAAATAGCTGCCATTGCATTTTGGCGATCCCTCGATAGATGACTCTGCATGTGGGTACTGTTATAAATTTAAGTTGTTATAGTTACATATTTGTAATCGTTGTTATGTATTTTTGGTTGTGAGATATTAAGTAGGAGTAGCCTGGAAAGAAATGTCATGTAATGTATGTATTCTGTAATAAAAAGACGTATTAAAAAGTATTGAAGCTAATAATTGAAGTACAAAGTATACACATATAAAAGTACATTCCCTCTTAAGTCAACTATCTTTTATGAGATTCTTTACATCTTTCGCCATGCTCAGTTGGGAATTGTCTCTCCAAAGAGACAGCAGTTATACCATACTGATGAGCTCTAACTAGAGCGAAACGCATCTATGGTTACTAGCTGAGCATGGGCGGTGTCTGATGATGGCCGAAAGGCATGGCCGGCGTCTGCTGATGGCCGAAAGGTTGATTCAGACGCTGTAATCTTGTGAAACATGGCAAGTGTTTTCTTAAATAATTTATTTAACATTGTTTCACCTAGAGTTCGCTATTTTACTATTAATATAACAGAATAGGGTTGTTGCAAGAATTTTATATGACTTCTAAATATTAAAATTTAAAAGATATTGTTCTTTAAAGAGCTTCAATTTGATATTATCACGAAATATCCATTAGATATTTTACAATTAAACATTGAAATTTGTGTAATATTTTGAAAAAGTCACGTGTTCTAAAACAGAATGTGAGAATGTGACGTCAGAGTACGTATAGTTTTGTAGGCTTACAAGCAATACTCATCAATTTCATCCCATAAAGATCGAAACATAGATGATACAATGACAAAAAATGTTGACGTTATAATTTTTGGGGCTCAACAGACAAATTTGCACTGCCATATTAATGCTTGGTTGAAGTAACTCAATAGAAACTTACAAAATTGACGACATTTGCAAGAGAGAGCGAGATAGAAGACCATGCATCCAAACAAACCTATCGTCGTTGTCTTTACGTCCCGCTACATGATTCTATCTGTCATTATGTTTGCATCTGTCATTCAATGTTAACCTAATTCTTTGTGATTTGTTCGTTGTGTTCAATAAAAATGAGTTTAAAACCACAAAGATGTGCGTAGGGCAACTTTTTACCTCTCGCTAAGAGAGGTACTGGATTCATGCTTAAATTCGCATTTTCAGATTTTATTGAATAAGCACGATTTAAGGTTCCTAGAATCCGATTATAACATTTTTAAAATGATGTCTGTGTGTGTGTGTTTTTGTGTGTGGATGTGTGTATGTGTATATGTGTGTATGTATGTCATGATATTGTAGGGACGATTCCTCAAAAACTATAGGTAAGACGTAAAAAATATTTAACTGCAGTGTCTTCAATCTGACATTCCTGGGAAGAACTGAAAAGGTTTTGGTAACAATTGAACAACCGGAAGTAGTAGTTTTTTAAAAAAATTCTTCTAAATATAATTTTTTGGAAATTTTTGTTATTACAAATATTGAAGAACAAAATTCTCCATCTAATACACTTAAAAATTTTATTATATCTTTTATAGATTTAGAGATAACGACACTATAATTTACAGAGTAAACTAATCGCAGAGGCTAAGGCACTAAGGAAACCAGTTGACAAATTCCAATGTTTATAACATAGTTTGTAAATGAGACATGTCATTGTCAAATATCAACCGTTTTAGTGACATTCTGATAGCTTTTTCTGGGAAGTATATTTAATCTTACTTATTGTTTTATTAATTAAATATTTGAAATTAAAGGTAAAATTGTGGTAAATGCATATATCCATCAGAAATACCGCCAATCTGGTTAATGAATTGGAAGAATCTCAGACATTTAGAAACTTCCTCATACAATGAAAAATAGGTATAATAAATAGATATATGTGTGCAGAAGACATGTGAAATACAATAAAAAACCAAGTAAAGTTCTGTTATTTTTTGTTATAAAACGACGTTTCGAAAGCGAAGTGCAATACAATACTTATATAGCCTAATATGAAAATGGCGAGAGGTCTTGTGCTGGCCACAACAATTATTTTTTTTTGATAATATTGAAATCGCTCGATTATTCAACAAAAACGATGGCTGGAGTGTAGAATTCTATGGCTGATGACAGGTCTTGGTTTGGACGTGGTAACCATAGAAACCTTCAGTTCTATACTTTCCAAATTGAAATTGTGTAAGTATCTATTGACGTTGCCAGTTGAAAACTGATAAAAATTGTGGAAACATACTGGTGCCATTAAAATTGGCGCTATAAAACTGGCAACAAATTGGAGCCAATAATATTTACATGTGGAAATCTAGCTTGTCTTCTTTTGTGGTATCGTGGTTATTTCACCTTTACATTAACCATATTCTGAGCACTGAGTACGGTCATATGTTAAGAGACCTTCCACTAGTTAAATTATATTAGGGAAAGGGCTTTTCTGGTCCAGTAGATTCGTAATAGAATCTGATGAATTGGACGTCTTCAGAACTGAAGGTAAGGGTTGACCCTTACAGAATGTTAATTATAATTTGAGGAGACTTGGTCCTTTTGCAAAATATGATTGCGAAGAAGATATTCAATTTCCTAATAGTTAAGATTTTATCATTCAATCTCATTTCACGAAGCAAATTATCCTAATCGCCTTGCAACAAACGCTTTCTATTTCTTGGGTGAACCCACCGGTCGGTGTTTGCGACGCTTTTTTCTTTTGTTTATTACATTTGTAGAATACGCAATAAATTTTTAAACTACCAAAGCAACTGCTTTTCTTCTTTAAACTATGGCTTCATATACTATCTGATTTTCAGTATCCACTTCAAATACACCAGTATGACGAAATATTTTCAATATGTTAGACAAGTCACATTTTGAACAAATATGTGATGTGGACACCACATGACTTCCTTGTACGCCTGTTAAACTATACACATTTTGTTAATAATTACAATATGTATTATAACAGACCCAATCATAAAATTGCGCGTATTTGATATAATTTGACATTAATATTAAATTCTTTATTTTTTGTCCTAATCCGTAGCAAACTTAATTACAAAAAAAGTACATAATTTTTAAATTTACATATCTAGCTTATACAAAGAGCTAATTTAATATTACTTAATGGGTTAGACGCAAAATGTAATTCTCTAAAACTTTTATTTGAAGCATTTATTTCTAAAATCAAAATAATTTTTTTTTTAAGAAAAACTGATAACAGCTTCAAGTAAAGTATCACTTCCGATTAGATCATTTTAACCAAAATCTCTTATGTTATTTCCATTAATATAAAAGTCTTATATACCACATTTGAAAAGTTTTGGATTATATTTTAATATAGTTTTTCATTACAATCTATTATAGGCTTCAAGTAAAGTGCCACTTCCGGTTAGACCATTTTAACCATAATCTATTTTGTTAATTCCATTGATATAAAAGTCCTATATACCAAATTTGAAAAGTTTTGGATAATATTTTGATATAGTTTTTCATTAAAATCTATTATAGACTTGTTGAACTTTAACTTGAGATATAGAAAAAACGTTTACATCATTTTTATACAGTTTTTCGCCAAGAATAAAGTGGTATAATTTTTTTTAACTTAATAATTCTCAAGTTACAAACATAATATTTTTTAAATGGAAACATGTGTTGAAAATAGTCTCATTTTTTTACTTATTTTATAAGTTTTTCAACGATGTATAACAAGTCTACATTCTTTTGTCTTAAATATGAATAAAACATGAAATATTAATTTTTTTGTGGTGAAAAAAGAAATTTATTAAGAAACAAATGAAAAATTCAATTACAAATCACCATTTGTTTATATTGATTATATATCTATTAATTATATTCTAAAAATATTTTTTAATCAATTATTTTCGGATTAGTTAATTTATTTTTTATCGGCGTTGTAGTTGACTTTGACACGATTTCCAAAATTTGGCAAATATGCTCTCTAAAGTATATAAATTAAGAAAATGAGTAAAAATTATGAAAATAACATTAAAAATATACAAATCATGGTCTATAATTATTGATTTTATCATTTGTTTTTTAATAATTTTTTTTTTCAAATTAATATTTAAAACAAAAGAATGTAAACTTGTTATACATCGTTGAAAAGCTTATAAATAAAAAGATGAGATTATTTCCAACATATGTTGGTATTATATCTCAAGAATTATTAAGTTTTGAAAAAATCTAATTAAACTACGTTATTTTACGTAAAAACTGTATAATAATTATCTAAATATTTTTTCTGTATCTCTCATAATAATCGAGATATAAGGTATTTTCGAAATACCTAAGCGAAAACCAAGTTTTAGCCTGTAGCTCAAAAACAAAAGACGATCGAAAATTCCTGAGGTGCCTATTAAAGTTGTCTCAAAAAGTTGGCCCATAAAGATCTACATCAATTTTCTGTAGCGTGCTTAATAAAAAAGTTTTTCAAATAAGGAACTCGAATTTGTTCCATCCTGTACATTAACTATTATAAAATACATAGTTTTATAAATAATATACTATTAAGAATTAATCATAACAAAACGCTTTGGAAAATTGCACAATAACGTATTTGTTGTATTATGTAAAATATTACTCGACACCATCCAAATACACATCTCCGTCTACAATATTCAGAATAAGAATAAAAGCATTCCAACGTTGAATACATTGAGAATACGCCGTTTGTGAACAAATCTCCAACATACGCTCACTTGTACATATTTCCATAAACCGTTGTTGGTTCTTACATTTCTTGCAAGCCATGTTCATATATGAAACGAATTAGACGAAGAAATACCGAACATATCCTTATACGACCAACGTGAACTTTTATACCGCATTCTTCGAAGGATAACTCGTTTCCCATCACCAGGTATTTTAATAAATCAGGATATGATGGGGTGTGAAGATGCGTACACTACCACAGAATCAGATTCTAACAAAATGTACATAGGCGAGTTCTTCTATTCACCGATGAGTAGTGCGTGTGAAGCAGAAATTCAGCAATGGCCCTTATCTATCGGATCCATCAGGTTTGAGTATCGATGGATTTGATAATTTCTGATGAATTAGTAGTAGGGGTATAGTTTTCAGGTTATGTTCATAAGTATGTTGTCGTGAATTATGAATGTTGTAGAACTGATTTCATTACCATTGTCTCAATGTTTTTTTTTTTTTTTTTTTTAATTATTAATAGAGTTTCTAAATTGTCACTACTCGAATCAGTAGAAACCAGATGTCAAATTCAAATGTTTGTAATTGACAAATGATAGTATCAAAAAATCAACAATTTTACTGACGGATAATACAATTAAAATTTAACCTTAGACTCCTTTTTCTTACTATTATTTACAGATATTACCGAAAGCTTTTTCTGTGAAGTATATTTAATATTTCTTATTGAATTATTAATTAAATATTTAAAATTGTAGGAAGGTATGTATATTAATAGTAATAGTACATATATCCTTAAGAAATGCCAGTCAATGAATTGGAACCATTTTGAACTTTTTAGAAGACTTCGACAATATTCTTTATAAATGAAAGAATAGGTGCGTTGCATCTTTCCGATAACAATTTTAATCAGTTGCTTTAAATTAACTACTTTTTTGCAGAATAGGCTTGATTGTAATACTGAAATTTCCACAATGGGTAAAACGCATTGTTTATTTATTTATTTGATGAGTTAGGTAGGGTAATTTAAAATCCATTTGGTGTGCATTTCCGTGTATTCTTTTTTGTTTTCACCGGAAATGTGCTCATAGAATAGAAATTAATGTGGTAACTGTTTGTCCACAAATATGGATAGAATTTATAATGAAAACTTTTTAAAATCATGAAAAATTTGTCACTATCTCTATAGAATTAACACTCGTATACAGGGAATTTAACAGATACGGGACACTTTGATTATTTTCTTTATTATTGGGAATAGAGGAAAATCATTCAAATAAAAGTTGTAGAAGATCAAAGGGGACATTCACGTATTGCACAAAAAAATAAACCAATGGTTGTCAAACTACTAAATACAACAAAATTATTTTTTTTAAATTGGCTATATACAAAAACAATTAACTATTAATTTGAATTATTTAGTGCATAATTCATAATAATAACAATAATAATAATAATAACAATAGACTATAAAATTATTGAAACTCAATGAAGAGTTATAATTTTGACGTCACACGCAAGAAAAAGAGAGTTGTTGTAAAAGTTGAGATGGAAAATCATAATACAAACAAACCATCGCCATTTTTAAAGTTCTGTCTTTTGTCACTTGTGTTTTGATATTTGAATTCTACGTAATTCAATGTCTTCGGATGGCTGTGGAAACTTAAAGAATTTCTCGTTTGTAATGTATTCTTTATAATTATAGCGGATATGTCACTGTTGCAAAGATTTTACACTCTCTTCGTTTTTCATCTTTTTCATAGCTGGCACCAACTTGTTTCAACTGTCACCATGACAGCGATTTGTTTGTATTATAGCAACTGAGTCACGTGTAATTCAGCAAAATATCAACAAATGGCAGCACGAAAATATGTCTCCATTGTTTCTCATAAGTACCCAACAGAAAAATAACTATGAAATCAAATTTATTTAAATTTCAATTGAATATTTCTTAATATTTTTATTAAGTAAGGATATAAAATAATAACACTGTTGAATTAAAAAGTACTCTATGAAATGGGCCTAAAAATATAACTTTATGTTTCAGTTTGAGAACCACTGATTTAAATTTTTTTCTTCGATAAATGAATCACACTCTCGATCTCTAAAACTTTTATTTCAATGATTTTCTTCTATTCCCAAAAATAAAGAAAATAATGGAAGTGTCCTATATCCGTGAAACACCCTGTACGTATTTTACATTTCTGTAACTATATTTTTAAAAAATACGCAGTTAAATAATGTGTGTTTTAAGACGGTAAAATTAGTAAAAAGTATCCATATAGAATGGATTTATAGAGCTTTTAAGTTAATTAAACAATTAATTAACACAAAGGTCGCAACATATGATACACGCAAGGCAAAATAAGGATAACGCAATACATAAACATGCTCAATAGCTATGTAAATTAGGTTAAATAAGAATTCAGTATTATATTACTTTTATTTTAATGTCTCAAAAACTGAGCAATCATATTTTTGTAATTGGAGTAACGATGATCGACTGGACACTGATAAAGGAAAGAGAAAATATTCGGAACTTGCAGTCTAAAAGTGTATGTTTGATTTTAAACCGACGTTTCAATCATATACAATGATCATCTTCATTTTTGTAACTATGCATAAACTATGATAATAAATGTTCAAAAAATAGAGATCACGGATTTAAATTTAACATATCTCAAAACAACAAAAAAAGTTCATATAAACGTATCCGGACATTTGGATAGACTGCTAGATTAAATTTATTTTAAAAATTTAGCAGTGCAGACACTCAGATTTCATTTTTTTCTGTGTGAACCGTAACAGATATCACAAATTACACAGAGAGAGAAAAGTTTACTATTGAATGTATCTCTGAAAAAAAAAAATAATTTCATGTTTTCGGCATTGCCATTAAAAAGTTACGGTCTAATTAATGTTGGAACATCTAAGTTTCATACACTAGTGGTTCACTAATAATAACAGGTATCACCTTATAATATGACTTATAACCATATGAACTGTCATACCAAATTTCATCCAAATCGAATAAAGCGTCCTGTTATTATAAGCAAAATTAATTTTTTTTCGAAGAACTTTGAAGCAGAATTCTGGCTAAATGGTACACTTTCCGGAAGAAGCAAGTTTGGTTAAATCGTCTTATTTTAGCCTCAGGAATCTGTGGTTAAGCCATGTCCCTCTATTTAAGAGACACCTGTATGTTTATATGAACTTTTTTTTATTGTTTTGCGATGTATTCCACCCTTAAATCCGTGACCTGTATTTTTTGAACATCCTGTATAAATTTATAATCATTGTTATGATATTATTCCATTTTCCTCTTTAATTAAATATTTATGAGATAATTCAGTCTTCCATTCTCAGAAAAAAGCGAAGCATCATTATTCTTCTCTAAATGAAACGTGAACATGTAACAGGATGAAGAAGTTGAAGACAACAATCGACCTTGTGACGCAAGGTCGTTTAAAAGTGATTCATGCACTATCATAAGAATGTGCATTCTTTCTACCGTGTTCACATTATAGTCATTATATTTCTGTAAAATATAGTTTATGTCATACACCTGCTGTCAAACGTGTTTAACAAGAAATATAACGTATTTCAGAAGATATTGCAAAGATGTAAGGTACATGACAGAAAATTGACAATAGTTTAATAAAAAAAAAGATCCTAGACCAGAGGCATTCATCCGTGCGGAAGAGATATCCTTGTAGAACGAACGTACTAACTGCTAACAGCCTTAATAAATCTTGTATTTTACTGTTAAACTTATTAAACTTCCCAAGTATTTGAAGGACTTTTGATTTTTACCTCCCGCTACCCTAGCTATGGGAGGTACCTATAGGGGCAAAAAATCGCATATAGAGATATTAGTGTATAAGCACGTTTTGATGTCCCCAGAATCCGATATTAACATTTTTACAATGATGTCTGAGGAATACAGTGTGTCCATTTAGAGGTGCCACCATTGGGATCTCGAGAACTATAAGATCTGATGTCGGTTAAATGGAACTTTTTGTGCGCCTGTGGGAGGCCATCTCAGATGTGCTTTTGTTTTTCAAAAAATTCTCATAGGGCACTAGATAATGACGAAAAACTGAATATTGTTGATTTTTTCTTTTTCAAATAACTTCTAAACTAGTAATAATTGCGAAAAACATTTTAAATATAAAAGATAGATATTTTTATTGACTAATCAGTGGTGTACGAAATAAATTTTTATATTCGTAAATTTTCGAGGTATAACATTATATTTTTTTAAATGGAACCTATATCTGATTCGTCTCAAAAAAATTACTATTTTTTTCTCTTTTCAATGATGTTGTTTGTTTGTTTTGTTCATAAAATTTAATTTTTCTCTTTATTTTCCTGAATTTTCTTATTATTTCGCAAAAAAAAATTATTATTTTTATAAATTATAATTTATTTTATGCCTTTATTACTGAATATTTTTACTGTAGATTCATAATTACAAATTACACTATAATGTGCCAAGGGCGACCTGATAAAAAATATAAAAACTAATTTGATAGTTTTGAGCAAAATTTTGTAACGAAATAAATTATTTAAATACAAGGAGTATTTCTAAATAGAAATCTACAGATATTTTCAAAATAATTGTAAATTTAATACAAAATAAGGAAAAAAATAATAATTTTGAAAGCAAAACAAATATAAAACATAATAACCCTTACATCATTGAAAAGAGAAAAAAATAATAATTTTTTGAGAATAAATCAGATATGGATTTTATTTAAAAAAATATAAGTTTGTGTTATATCTCGAAAATTCACGGATATAAAAATTTATTTCGTACGCCACTGATTAGTCAATAAAAATATCTATCTTTTATATTTAAAACGTTTTTCTTAATTACTAATAGTTTAGAAGTTATTTGAAAAATAAAAAATCAATAATATTCAGTTTTTCGTCATTATCTAGTGCCCTATGAGAATTTTTGGAAAAACAAAAGCACATCTGACATGGCCTCCCAAAGGCGCACAAAAAGTTCCATTTAACCGACATCGTATCTCTTATAGTTCTCGAGATCCCAATGGTGGCAGTTCTAACTGGGACACACTGTATATGTGTGTTACTCAAATACTATCAATCAGAAATTTTGTAAACCCATTCTATACTAACGTGGGAAGAGCTCAGCTTTTTAGTGTATATCGGATAACTGGAATTATAAGTTATACAAGCTTTTAACAGTTTTTCTTGAAAAAAATACGTTGAATATAATTTTTCAGCAACTTTTACTAATAAAACTTGAATATAATGATACAATCTTTAATTTTACGATAATAGTATGTATTTAGTAAATAACTTCAAATACAAATTTATAAAATAATTTATTTTTATACATCATTCTCTTCCTGTGAATAATTATCCATTTTCACCAATGATAACCCATCAAAGCAGAGCAGAACAAATCAGCAATTTACTCTCCATAGGTAATCATATCAAAAGTATAATTTAATAATTCGTCATCAACAACACATTAAATCCCAAAATCAGTGCAATTATTCTCGTACTACCAATAGATGTCGATTCAATTAAGTGAACATAGATGAAACATCTGTTAATAGCATACTACGCTACTGTAAGTAGTGCGTTGACCTGACAACTCAATAACAGATTCACCTGTAATTAACCATTCAATGCATCGTAATTATAGGGGTCTTTCATATACAGAAATAAAAGTTTAAATATATTTTATTCACAATCATACAAATATACCGATTTTGTTTTATTTAGGAACGCAACATTATCTTACAAATTAAAAGAAATTCAGAAAGAGGAATTATGCTACTTCATGATACAATAAAATAGTTGCGCATTTTCCAATTTATTTTTTTTTTTTCTGAAAGAATTGTTCAAGTTATTCACTTTAATACATATTTTGTGTCTGGCAACTGTATATTTTTCAAAATATAATCTTTTAAAAAAAAATCTTATTTCAAATTTTCCCGTGGTGACGTGTTTTATTAATACCAATCACAGTCTTTCTTGCCCTAGCGGTACACTCTCGGTTGTACACTCTATACACAATACTACCATTTTTATCTGAAACGATTTATATGTTTGACAGAAGCACTATTTCAAAAGAAATTATTCATTTTCACACAACATCATTAGTTTCATTACCTTGTTTTAAATCTGTTGACATAGAAAATAAACATAAAATACGATTTTAACACGTAAAATATAGGTTATGTCACTAAAATGACTTGTACATTCTCTGGAGTGTGTAGCCACCTGGTGACAAAATTATGAAGTCTATATCAGAATTAAGCATCTTGAAAACATCTGGTATTCAAGTAAACAATTATAAAATATACGTACTGTTAAATAATACTTTTGTATCTGTTATTTTAGTTCTAGAATTATACTATAAATATTTGTATGATACAATTAAAATATAATTCAACACTTTCGCTTTGTCGTAGTATTACTACAAGCTTGTATGAGTACAGACTTGGTCGAACTATATAATCCATACTAATATAATAAATGCGAAAGTAACTCTGTCTGTCTGTCTGTCTGTTACGTTTTCACGCCTGAACCGCTGAACCAATTTTGATGAATTTTGGTATAGAGATAGATTGGATCTTGGAAAAAAACACAGGCTACCTTTTGTCGCAAAAATAAAACTTGAAGGGATTGAAATAGGGGATGAAAAATTGTATGGCGAATCCATCATTTCTCAAGTTAGGAATATAAAAATTCATATTTATGCTTTTGGTAAGAAATAAAGAGTGTTTTAGCGTTTTTAAAAAGTCATTCCTCAAGGCGGTGCGATAGAGGATGATTTCAATTATTTTTTTTTTATCTTTGTATCTATAGTTAAGTTTTAACCGTTAGCAGATTTTCGATATTTGTCGGAGAGATAGCTTGCATCATATGTACATAAGTAAAAGTACCCGAGACATGTTTAGAAAAGGGCGCTGTTAGGTGCGTTCGGGAATCGGGTGAGCAGTGGGCGGAGCCTGTTACATGTACAATGCGAGGCAGGTTGCCGGCTCCCTACGCAGCGCATGTCTCCGAAGTAAATGTGACAAATTACTGGTACACGTGTAGCTAATCGCTATTCTAGCTTTACCCGTGCGAAGCCGGGGCGGGTCAGCTAGTTGTTAATAATCTACGTCACAAGAATTCCACCGCGAACTTTATTTATAGAAATTATGAATGAAAAGTTTTATATTTTCTAATAATTTTTACATTAATATGTTTAGAATTAGTTTATATTTCATAATTAATAGGAAAAAATAACATTTATTTTTTCGCAACTACCCTATTCTTTTTTTACTCTACCGTGCTGCATATTGAAATGTATTATTCTTGAATGGAACTATTTTGAACACATTTAAAATAAACGGAATAAACGCAAAGATGTGTAAACAAATAAAAAGTTTATATTCTCTTTCTATAAAGGAACATTTATAATTATAGGGATGACACAAAAATTCCTTCTAATTGACTTCAACCTATTAGCAGAGAGAACTGAGCAATCATATGCAAGAGACAAATACGAACATTGGCTAAGCTAATAATGACATATGTTCGACATCTGACCGCATTTATTTGCTATAACGAACAGCAAGGTCGTTGGATATAGGCACAACTTCTTTTGCATCTATTTACATAATGTTACAAGTCTAAAATATGATTACGATGGCGATATATTACGAATAATATAATTTAAATTGAAGTTAATATTCAGAACGAATTAAGATATGTATAAAGTAGACACTGTATGAAAGTTGACAGTTATCAAATTTATATTTTATGAGATATATTAACGAATCAAATAATATGACTCTTTTCTAAAATAGGTACATTCTTCAGCACTTCTTGTTTATATATTTTACGTCTTACCAGTATGTTATTGTTTTATAACAACCTCAACATAAGGTCCGTTATTGAGTAAATAATGCCCTAGGGCGTATTAAGTTGCTATGGTAATGTTGACAACAAACTGAGGTTAATAATACTGATACTAACATAAAGTGCAGTTAAGGTTAAGAAGTATTGTGAATTGTAGTCGTTTATAATCATATTTGTTTCATCACAAATACAAACCAGCATACTTCTTATTCTTAGCAATAACATTGCTCGTCCATATTGACAGAAAAATAACACAAGAAATATATTTTTTGTTTGAAAAAATGCTTTGTTTACAGAAACAAAATATCACCTAGATACCGCATTCACAGGTTACTTTGTAAGTTGTATTAAAATTTTGTGATTTATTATTTTTGTTTAATAAATTCTAGTCAGACAAAATGTTCATTAAGAATTTCTAGTAAGACATAAAACGTTGAAGGCACCACGGGTGTTAAACGACAATAATGCCTTCGGTCAACGTACTCGCCTCGGGCCAAAGGTCCTCGACAGTACACTGATGACCTCAAGCATTATTGTCCTTATAACAACCCTTGGTACCTTAATTACTATTATAACACTATAGTCTGTTTTTAAACTGTAGATTCTTATAAAAGTTTAGAGCTGAAATTAATACTTGAGAATGGCTGTTCAGCAAATGGTTTTACATAGTTGAACAAAGGATAAAATTGAAATCTCGTTGGATGTAAAACCGTCTATATTTATAAATATATGTATACAATAAACAAATAATATAAATTATAATGACAAGCTTTACTATGTATTATTAAATATAAAAAAAATTACTGTGGCCAGCACAATACCTCTCAGCATTTCTATAAGGAACCTTGTGCTATTCTTCTAAAATGTTCAAGATGGTTCAATTCATTGATAGGATTGACGGTATTGTTAAGAATATATACTACCTACCTACAATTTTAAATATAATTGACAATTCAATAAGAAATATTAAATGAACTTCCCAGAAAAAGCCTTCAGTTAGGATAATTTTTGGCACTGACATTTATTTGTCAGTTACAAACATTTGCATTTGACAACTGGTTTCCTTCGTGTAGTCGAGACATACAATTTATTGCAGCAGATTATTCTATATATTATATTTTCTCTATCTCTAAATCTGTAGAAAATATAATAAAATTTTTAAGGCCCGGTTTTTCCACCTCTTTATAAATTGCCAGTTAACTTATCTATCTGTCAAATAAAAGAAAAATATCGCATCATATAATTGAGGTGTATACAGGGTGGTTGATTTTTCATTGTCCAGCTTATATCTTCTGAAATATTAAAGATACAAAAAAAAGTTATATACAAAAGTTGTTTAATACAACTTGATCTGTAATTTAGCATTAACAATTTTTTTCCAAGGCCTACCAATTTTTTGGAAAAATGTTTAACTTTAATTTTTTAAATAGAACACCCAGTATATTTTGACAGAATAAGATTCTTAATAAATTTCTCTTTACAATGATGTGTAACAAGTAAGGATTTACCTTTAAATTATATCCTATAAAGCAAATAGAAATATGATAAAAGTAGGCTATGATATTCTATTGTTTATACCTGTAACTTCTGTCACGCATGAACATTGGCTACGTAGGGGGTTTCCTTTGAATAAAATTATGTCTAATAAAACAAATAATAGAATTACTAGCATTGATGATTTACAAAATTATTAATACTATAATACTTTTATTTAAATATCAAGTAGCAATCTGTAACATATGTTACTGGTATAAACAATAGAATATCAAAGCCTACTTTTGTCGTATTTCTATTTGCTTTATTAGACATAATTTAAAGGTAAACCCTTAGTTGTCACAGATCATTGTAAAGAGAAATTTATTTAGAATTTTATTCCGTAAAAATATACAGGGTGTTCCATTTAAAAAATCAAAGTTAAATATTTTTCTGGAAAATTGGTAGGCCTTGAAAAAAAATGTTTATGCTAAATCATAGACCAGGTTGTATCAAATAACTTTTCTATATAACTTTTTCTTGTATCTTTAATATTTCAGAAGATATAAGCTGGACAATGAAAAATTAACCAGCCTGTATAATTTTGTCAATTTAAGCTCTAATATAATAATAGTTTTTGATGAATCGTGCTTCCAACAACCAGACACCCACACACACACACACACACACACACACACACACACACACACACACACACACACATCATATCATCGTAAAAATGTTATAATCGGATTATAGGGACCTTTAATCGTGCTTATTCACTAAAATTTGGATATGCGGTTTTTGGCATGAATCCAATACTTCTTTTAGCGAGAGGTAAAAATGAAAAACAAGCCATGATTATATATTTACTTGTTGAGATGATGAAATATGAGAATGTCCTTTATAAAAATGCGGAAAACTCATGATATATTTGTTTACTCTTTTGATAAATGTTATGATTCTTCTCAATGTTAAACCAATTTTTCTTACAATCTATTCCATCTAATATTGCGATGGCCAATAGAAATTCTCCTCATTATAGATACGACCGACCTTCACACATGTGCTTGTATATTACATAACTTTTACATGTATGTGTATAACATTACACACTCGTGTATGCCTATGCGTATGCCGTATTACTGTACAAGGTACAAGTCTCGTCTTTCGGAAAAAATGAATCTCGTCTAAAACAAGTGATAAGCTACTTCCGGGGACAGGTTTTTTCCCTTATAACATGTGGAATACGCACACGTTTGCACTTGGTACTAATATGGTACAGTTAGCTACATTGAAGATGCAATACGCATACAAAAAGTTGATTTCTAAATACTATTTTTCCTACAAGAAACACCAACAGTGTATTCTTGTATAAGAGGTTTACGCTAGAATTATTTAGAAAATGACACACGGTTCAAACTTTACCTTCCGTCATCTTTAGGTAAGGAAAGATATTGTCTGGTCAAAAAATTTGGCGGTAAGTTTTTAAAGTTTTAGAGTCCCCAGAATACGACTTTACTTGTTTTTAGAAATGGGTCAATTCCCGAAATTTAAAATTACCGGAAAATTCCCAGGAATTTCTCCGGATTATTTTTGAGAAATTTCCAAGGGGAAATTTATTAATATCGGAAAAGTGTACATTGGTAATAAAAACAAATAATAATTTAAAATGTAAACAAATATGTAATTAGACATCAAAATCAAAAGAATCAGTACTGTACGTATAGGTATAGTCCATTTAAGAATGGGATAGGGCTTCGCCTATTTTTTCCCAAAAAAATTCCGTGAAAATACGTAACAAAATTTCTTCCCGTATTCGTAACTGAAGGAATTTTCCCGGGGAAAAAACAAATTCCCAACGGGAATTTTTTGGCGGCACATCACTACTTGTTTTACGATGATGTCAATATATTTGTGTGCGTGTGTGTGTGTGTGTGTGTATACGCGTGCGTGCACATGTGTGTGTGTGTGTGTGTGTGTCAAATATACGATAACTCCAATACTACAATTCTAAAAATTATAACTCTTTCGTATTCCTCTTCTTTACATCCATATAAAGAACTGATTAGATTTTGGTTATAATTGATCAATCGGAAGTTTCCTTATTTGAAGACGTAGTATCATTTTTTGGCATTTTTATGTAATTATCAGTATGAAAAAATATCTTATTGTCTACACAGTTTGATTATACATTTTCCTTTATATTCAATAGAAATAGAATAAAAGAATTATAAGGAGATTAACTTTCATACATCAGACTGCTTTGCTGGAAACAGCTGATATATTCAAATAATTATAATATAACAGATGTCAGTGTCAAGTGCAATTTACATAGTGTATGTTTGTGTTATTGGATTTGTAGAATCTTTTTGAAGAAAATATCGGTATAGAATTTGTAAAAATTCGTATTATGTCCGTGTTACAATTTTACTGGAAATGTAGAATCTTTTCCAAGGAACTTTTGGTATGGAATTTGTACAAAATACATAGAATTTACGCAGGTAATGTGCTGGCCATATTAGATTTTTTTTTTATTAAAATGTATTTATAAAGTATATCTTTTTTAACACAATATAAGTATGAAAAAAGTCCATATTAAGAGCTGATCGAATTTTGGTTATAATTGGCCAACCGGAAGTTCCCTTATTTGAAGTTCTTATCAGTTTTTCTTGAAAAAAAGCAACTAAAAATCAGTGTTAAGTGTAGTGTATGTTCGTGTTATAATTTTATTGGATTTATAGAATCTTTTGCAAGGACTTTTCGTTATGGAATAGGGGATTCCAGCTCAATCGAATCAAAGGAAAATATTAAAAAATTTCGAATGTATATACTGAATAATGAATATTAATAAAAAAATGAAATGGTATAATTGAGATATTTCGGAAATAAGGGTTTTTTTTTGTTATAGCGCTTCGACACGAATATGAAATCAATATATAATATTTTGGTTGGCGACCGAAAGACCGCCTATACATGCATAACAAATAGCGTATTAGGAGGTGGGGGTTGCTGGTACTGCAGTTTTCAAACAGTTTTTATTTTAACATAAATTTCTTGCATTAAACTTAATAATTTAAATACACCTGTAATTATAAAGTATTTAGAACTTATACAGTGTTATAATATTCATTTATTTTATGTAAATATAACTTAAAATAGCATATATTTCAAGAACATATAGGTCCATGATGAAAACAGTTTGATATAAAAACACATAAGCGTGACGTCACGTCAATCTTTTCAAAATTCGGGACACCATTACTCGCTTATTAATATGAATTTTTTCACCGGATTTTCATCAATAGTCTTAGTTTTCCTAATATTTTCAGATGAAATAAAAAAAAAATGGTGGAATCCCCCATTAGTAGAAAATAGTTATGTTCATGTTACAATTTTACTGGATATATAGATTTTTTTCCACGGAACTTTCGGTAAAAGATTTGTGCAAAATACATAGAATTGACGGAAGGTAAAGTGCTGGAAATATCAGATTTTTTAATGCAAGTGACCGTGTATGATTATTTTAAAAGCTGAGAATCCAGTCTTCAGTTAATGCTCTATTATCGCAGAACTGGCTCTATTACTTTCTTCGATTATTTTCTTACAGCAATGTTCTCTTTTCAGTAATAAATGTGGAAGGAGAATACCCTACTCCTTAATGCTGAACAGAATTCCTTTTAAACAACCTTTTGTTCACTAATTTTTATATACTTTCACTTTCTTATCTAATATAGTTAAATTTTGACTATGATATAGTGTCTAGAGGGATCCTTACATACCAATTTGTGGTATGGAGCTTTTGGAATCCTGTACCCCATCTAGTTAATCTAGCATGTTAGTATCTTCTCGTATCAGGCTTTCTGCATCTATTAAATTGTTTCTCCAGCGTTCATCTCCTCTGCTGTCCTGTCGTAGACCTTCAGCGAGATAGATGATTAGGCTTGTTCGATATGAACGGGATCTGATTACGGTTTACGAGCTACAATTATAGTTTCCATGGGAACGGGGCTCGGACAGTGACACCGCTCAACTGTTTCATGCAAACAAGAGACAAACGACCACCATTATATACATCACACTCGGCCGTCATGGCCAACTGCGTGCACATGACTGATTATCACTTTGATGGAAGATGGAGGATTCTACAGCGGCTGAAAACTAATGCGAATGCGGGGTTGAAACTTGGAAGACGGAATAGCTTATACCATTAACAAAGTAACAAAGACGATGTCAGATTGAATGCAGTACTTTTCAGAAAGTTCCTCAATTGATATTTGGGTATTTTAGGCACTAATTTTTATTTTCAATGTCTACTTAGAGCAGGATACAAATTAGGGATTTCATTCATACAGAATTTTTGTTTAAACTATATGTTTAATTATTTCTTCCCATATAACTGAGTTATTGACACAAATTTCTTTTCTATATGTTTTATCACTTTTTTAAAAAAATCTGATGTGGTCACACACTACCTCCCGCTATTTCATGTTTATTAATTTAAATACATACCATACCTACATACTCGTATTACTAATCCTGCAAACTATATTTGCATAAATCTATTGCTTTTTTTACCTTTCGTCACCTTTGGGTAAGGAAGGTATATCTTTGGTCAAAAAATTCGGTGGTGAGTTTTTAATGAATAAGCACGTTTTAGGGTCCCTACAATACGAATTTACTATTTTTAAGATGATGTCTGTATGTATGTATGTATGTATGTATGTGTGTGTGTGTGTGTGTGTGTGTGTGTGACAAATTCCAATACTATTCTAAAAATTATAATTCTTTCGTATTCCTCTTCAGTACATCCATATGAAGAGTTGATTAGATTTTGGTTATAATAGATCCACCGGAAGTACCCTTATTTGAAGTTTTTAACAGTTTTTCTTAAAAAACGCAGTTAAATATTATTTTTTGACATTTTGTTATTATATTTATTAAAGAAAATACTCTTCTCTATATGGTTTGATTATTCATTTTCCTTCATATTCAATAGATGTAGAGTTAAAGCATTATAAAAGAATTAATTTTCAAAAATTAGTCAGCTTTGCTATTTATCATGGAAACAGCTGATACATTCAAAATTCTAATTCACAGATGTGTGTTGCAAGTGCAAAACCAAATATGGAAAGTATGGGATCAAAAATTGGTATTTCCTAGTGGACCTCTCAAGTGACATGCAGTGAAATGCTAAAGAGAAGATGGAAGGACTGTATCGCAGAAGACTTGAGAAAGGAAGGACTGTATCGCGAAGACTTGAGAAAGGAAGGACTGTGTGAAGAAGATGCGTTGGACAGGAATGAGTGATAGAGAAGAGGAAATAGGGACCCCTAATAAAATAGGGGAAAGCTGAAGCAGAAAGTAAAATGTGTCAAGTACATTTTTCTTAGTGTATGTTTATGTCATAATTTTATTGGAATTATAGAACCTTTTCAAATGAACTTTTGGTATGAAATTTGTAAAAAATAATGTGTTCGTGTTCGATTTTACATGATATTATATAGAAACTGTTCCACGGTCCTTTTGGTATGGGATTTGTGCAAAATACATCGAATTGACGGAAGGTCTTGTGCTGGCCACAACAGATTTTTTTTTGAGTTCTTACTCGGTTCACTCATATTAATTTTTAACTCACAAAGCATAATTAAATTAAAATTTTCAAAAAAAAAAATTCGAGGAAAACTTCCGAAGTGACCAAGGAATACCAATGTTCTGCGGAACACTGGTTGACAGTTGAGAACCACTAACTTAGACTAACTTCACTTTCGCATCTTTAATTTTAAAGGACTGATTGAAATGATAGTATAATTTGTATACAAAAGGTAAAAACCCAAAGTAAACCTGTGAATGTTATCACATTCGGGAAATGTCACTGTTTGAATAACTCTTGTTCTTAGTAAAAAAAGATTTTGTTTCCTGCTTGGGTAACCTAGGCAAGAACCAGTTAATCAGCATTTAATTCCACGGTATTGTCTTCTAATCAATTGTTTTATCACACAATAAACATAACGCAATAACTACCTACTACCTTACGACCTACCTACAAGTTCATAATCTAATCATCCTTGGATAGAATAACTGAATAACGGTACGGGTTATCTCCACTTTCTCGCCACGGCCTCACTTCAGATGACGTCACGGGGTCAACAATACATCCATCCCATTTCCGGGTCACTTCGGCGGATATGGAAAATGACCGGATTAGGAATTGAATCACCGAGTGATCTCAACTGACCGTTAGTAATGAGATGTTGCTATATATAGAACACACTATCTACTGCAGGGTATTGTTTTTGTTTGGTGATTGTTTATTGTATAAAACATCTGATTGGAACTAAAAAGGATGTAGAGTTGATTAGTTTGCAAATTGGATTAGAAGAGAGAATTAAAGATAATTTTAAATGGAACGCTCAAGTGGTTCATTAGGTCTATACATAAAGATTGGTTCTTCATACTTTATGGATGAATGGGCTTTAAATATACAGGATGTCTCTTAAATAGGGGGACATGGCTTAACCATAGATTCCTGAGGCTAAAATAGGACGATTTAACCAAACTTGCTTCTACCGGAAAGTGTACCATTTAGCCTGAATTCTGCTTCAAAGTTCTTCGAAAAAAAATTAATTTTGCTTATAATAATCGGACGCTTTATTCGATTTGGATGAAATTTGGTATGACAGTTTATATGGTTATTAGTCATCTTTTAAGGTGATACTTGTTATTATTAGTGAACCACTAGTGTATGAAACTTAGGTGTCCCAACATTAATTAGATCGTAACTTTTTAATGGCAAGGCGGAAAAAGTGAAATTTCTTCAGAAAGCTACATTCAATAGTAAACTTTTCACTCTCTGTATAATTTGTGATATCTGTTACGGTTCACACAGAAAAAAATAAAATCTGAGTGTCTGCACTGCTGAATTTAATCTAGCAGTCTATCCAAATGTCAAACAAGTAATTTTTAATAACAGTAACAATTGTTTTACGGGTTGTAAAATTTTTCTTCGCAATATTCTAAAATTAGTAACATCCGTTTGTTCGGCCTAATAATATTTTACTACCATTATTATAAATAAGACGATTACATATCTCAGCTTACTCCTAAACAAGTTGTGAAGATTGACAACTCGTTACTGTCATCAAAAATTACTTGTTTGACAATAGAATAGACAGCTAGATTAAATTTATTTTAAAAATTTAGCAGTGCAGACACTCAGATTTTATTTTTTTCTGTGTGAACCGTAACAGATATCACAAATTACACAGAGAGAGAAAAGTTTACTATTGAATGTATCTTTCTGAAGAAAAATAATTTCACGTTTTCGGCCTTGCCATTAAAAAGTTACGGTCTAATTAATGTTCGGACACCTAAGTTTCATATACTAGTGGTTCACTAATAATAACAAGTATCACCTTAAAAGATGACTTATAACCATATAAACTGTCATACCAAATTTCATCCAAATCGAATAAAGCGTCCGATTATTATAAGCAAAATTAATTTTTTTTCGAAGAACTTTGAAGTAGAATTCTGGCTAAATGGTACACTTTCCGGTAGAAGCAAGTTTGGTTAAATCGTCTTATTTTAGCCTTAGGAATCTGTGGTTAAGCCATGTCCCTCTATTTAAGAGACACCCTGTATAGTAAGAAATCAAACTGATACTAGGATGTATAAGAAAAATATGTTGTGACCATAAAAAATATTAAATTTTACATTCGGTCAAGAATATTCAAAAGGTTAGACACTAATAAGGTGTTTTAGAATGTTATCTACCTAGCCATTTTTAATTATCCCTGTTCACGAATTATTTAATAAATTTATAAGCAGGGTACGCAAAACGTTATTTCCATTTTCTTCGAGATAATTTCGTGTTTTTCTCATCTTTCGAATTTGTGTTCGGGGTGAGCTATCACCGCGGAATGCGGTCCCGTGCAAGGGCGTGAGTGTGGGTCTCTCAACCACTCTGGCGACCTTACAAGGCCCGACAAGTGCACCACGTTCAGATTTTACGAGCTCGTTTTTCTTATACCGGTCCAGGTCCAGGTCCAGGTCTCCAGGACACGTAGGAGGCGAAAGATAATGGCGATAACATGCAGATACAACTAAATTATCGAGAAGATGAATGACAGAAGATAGACGAATCGAAATGGTCGAGGTTGAATTATTGTCAGTGTAGCCCTTTTGAAAAAGTGTGTGTACGACTATGGTGTGTTCTGTATTGTAGTGTATACGTTGTCAAGATGACGTAACGAGACAAATGTGCTGGAAATATTAATGCCAATGTTGAAGAGGGGAAGTTTATGGACCACATTCAACAGCAGACATACACTTTATCTAAATCGTTTTTTTCTTAGGAGTTTCCGTCATTCGTCTCTTACTTCTTTGTTCTTTCATACAAGAGAATTTAACTAAAAATAGTGTAATATTAATAAAAATGAGCCAATCACAAAATAAATTAATTTATGCTACGTGGATCCATATTAGTTGGCTTAGTCGCTAACAGCCCGATTCACAAAAAGGTTTAAGCTAATCCTCATTTTTGGATTAGCGAATTCTACTCTAATTTTGACAGTTTATAACTTAAAATCTAGTCTAATCTAATCCTAGTATCTACCTTTATTGATAATATCATGGAAATTTAATTTTAAATGCCGGAATAGAATAGAATTCACTAATACAAAAATGATATTAGCTTAAACTTTTTTGTGAATCGGGCTGTAAAAATTTATTTTATTTAGCACATAAATAATACAAATAATAACTAACGTAATTATCGGTATTTATTTAATATTATAGATATTTTGTGGTTCGTGTGCTACATAACAAGATATTTTTTGAAATATTTTGTTGTTTAAATGTTAAACGAAATAATTCTTATTAAAAACTAAAATGGGGTCTTAAGGTAAAGTTATAACAACTAAAGAAAAATTCCCTTAACCTTAACAATAATTCCAAAAACTATTTTTTAAAATTATTGTTAAGGTTAAGGGGTTTTTTCTTTAGTTATGAAATAATTCATAGCTTCACTAACAAGAGAAGAAAGACAAATAAAGTTTGAAAAGAATTGACGTCATTTGTTTGGTACAGTTTAGAAATAAGACACCATAAAAAACTACGGCAATTTTTAAGAATAATTGGCGAATTATCCAATCTTGATAAATAATAGAAATTTACTAATAAATTTGAGTCATTATCATACTTGCGGATAAAGCGAAAAGGCCTTGGTGATTAATAAAACAATAAGAAAGATTAAATGTACTTCTCAGAAAAAGCTTTCAGAATGTCATTTACACTGTTGATTTTTGACACTGACATCTGTCATTTACAAACTATGTTACAAACATTTGAATTTGTCAACTGGTTTCCTTAGTTTAGCCTCTGCGATGTATTATATCCGATTATTCTATATATTATTGTGTGTTTATCTCTAAATCTATACAAGATATAATAAATATTTTAAGTGTATTAGATGGAGAATTTTATGTTCTTCAATATTTGTAATAACATAAATTTCCAAAAAATTATATTTAGAAAAAACCATTACTTCCGGTTGTTCAATTGTCACCAAAATCTAATCAGCTCTTCGCAGGAATGTCAGATTGAGGAAACTGCAATTAAATATTTTTTAAGTCTTATAATATTTGAGAAACCGTGGTTCCAACACACACACACACACACACACACACACACACACACACATATATATATATATATATATATATATATATATTATCGTAAAAATGTTATAATCGGATTCTAGGGACCTTAAATCGTGCTTATTGAATCCAATACCTCTCTTAGCGAGAGGTATATTGCAAAAACTAATATTAATAATTTCAAGCAATTATTTAAAATTATAACGGATGCATGGAAATGTATACAAGATTAAAACATACATAATTTAATTATATTTCGCTGTTATCAAAAGTATTTCCACAATTTTTAATAACAAATTATTGGTACAGCTCTAGCAAAACACAAAATGACTTCATTCGCTCAACAGTACTACAAAGAACGTACAGTTTCTGTGCCTATTTTATGTTTGTTATTACTTGTTGAAGGTCGAAAAATACTCTCCACATTTCATTTGCATTGTCGATCTCCATTTACAAGTAAAATGACTTAGAACTTGAACAGAGTCTTTTCTCCGCTGCTGTGATTGTGATTTAGAACAACCGGTGTGTTGTCGGTTATTGGCCTAGATATCGCGTGTGTTTTGTTTTGCTCGGATGTACGGTGTTAGTACAGAGTGAGGCGGTACACATGCTATACAAAAACACCCTCATTCAATCAGGGCACACCTGGATTCACTCTCAAGCCAACGAAAGGAAAAAAGGCCACAGAAAAGTTTGTTAGAAGCCAAACAAATTGATTTAGGAACTAGATAGAGGAATGTGAAGAAAGGAATGGATGGATTCATTAGGAAACAAAAAAGGTTTTATTTATATTGATCTAAATTCAAATTAACAAAAAATTTATGATGCAAAACATGGAAAACATTTTTTTGAAGCAATGAGCCTGTCTCCCATTTTTAAAAAGTTAATTAAATGATAGTTTATGCAGTATTTTTTACAGTAATAAAAATAATAATAATAGGAAAACAGTTTACGTTATTTATATAAATAAAAGTAGGCGACATGTGAAACTGTATGTAATCTGGCGTTACGTTCTATTTCAGATCACGTGACTTTTTCAAAATATTACACAAATTTCAAGTTTTAATTGTAAACTGTCTAATAGACATTTTGTGATATCTTTAAATTTTAGGATCTTTGAGGAACAATATCTTTTAAAATTTAGTATAATATACTTACGGCCGATTTCACCACTGATCCCTAAACCGTTGCCTAGCAAGGAATTTACTAAATTTAAGAACTGCCTAAACTGATACTTATCCATTTTGGATTTCACAAAACAAAGCAATGCCCAGCTAGGAATTACTTACGTAGGCATCGGATTATTAGTTACGAGTACTTTTGTGATATTATATTTGCACACTGGAAATAAATGAATAATTTTTATAATTTATGACATTTGTCAATTATATTTGTGAACATTGATATTGGAAATTATGTGGAGAATTATTAATATTACGTTGAGGTATACAAAGTAATTAAATTTTTAAAGAAATTTCCTTTACCTACATATATATTTATAAATTTGTATTAAAATATACATGAAACAAAGATGAAAATGAACAAGAAGAAAAAAATATAAATGGCAAAATATAGAATAAATAATACAAAAACAGAAACTGAATCCTATGATTTCAAGAAAAAAATTAAAATATGACAAAAGGAACGCATATTTATATTTGGCTATGGTATTTTTGTAGAAACTATAAATTTATTATATGTGAATACCCAATGTAATTTCCCAAAATATAAAATAAAGAAAAATCGATATTATATTATGTATTTACTAATTAATTTTATATCATATAAACTCGTATAAGTATATAAAATTCTGTTTTCTGATGAAAAGGACATCTTTTCCAAAACCATTTTTCATCGCAGAATTCAAAACAATTTGTTCTTTCTTTTCTATTTTGTGCATGTCTTTCTATTTCTATAACTATCAAAATATTCAATAAAATTATACAATTTTCATTTTGAAGTGTCAGCTGTCAAACGTTAGGAAATGCTTAGCGATTTGGGCATCGGAAAACAGATACCTAGCTAAGTAATTCCTAAATCAAGATAGACAATGCTTAGCGGTTAGTGAAAACGAAATTATGTTAGGTAATGCCTATGTGGTGCACATCGGGTACATAACCACTGCTTAAATTTTAGGAATCGGTGGTGAAATCGGCCATTAGAAGTCATATAAAAATTCTTGCATCCGCTTTATTGAGAGTACTGACGCTTCTAAATTCAACAATACGTATTTTAATGTCACTGCCAATTTAATTTGTTACTTATTAGCTTATTGTAACAATTTTGACGTAAATAAATAAATAAATATATCATCATGGCATATTACCCATTTCTGAGTGTGCCACAATCTGCTTTAACGCAGATATCGGTAATGATAATGACATATTTGTACCATGCGGGCGCTTACCAGGCGTCTCCTCAAGGGCATTCACTGCTGGCGTGGAGAGTGCAATACAGGGGTTATTTTTGTGTCATTTAAAATTCGAATACGATTCCCTAGGTTCGCGATCAGACACTCAGGCACGCGGCCACGGGAATATAATAATTAATAATTATATCCGGTCAACCGGAAGTTCCCTTAATTGAAGTTCTTAACAGTTTTCTTGAAAAAACGTAGTTAAATATCATTTTTTGAGATTTTATGTTATCAATATAAAAGAATATCTTATTGTCTTCATATTCAAGAGATATAGATTTAAAGAAATATAAAGAAATTAATATAATATATTCATATAATTGACAGATGTCAGTGTCAAGTGCAGTTTACAAAGTGTATGTTCGTGTTATAATTTTATTGGATTATGCAACAACAATAATTGATATTGAATAATGTCATTATTAATATAAATTGTTATTTATAATAAAACACCAAATGGGCGAACATTTAGTTATTAGGGCTCGTATAATTTAGGAAAGAATAATGTTATTTGATTCATAAATATTTCCCATAATACCGGGAGTTTATTTTATCAGTAAACATAGGGTATATCATTGCCATAGTTACGATATGAATGTTTGACAGCAATGTATTGAAGCGTTTATTTTATGAGTAAACATATGCGTTTAACATAGGAAGCAGTTTTTTGTAAATACAAAGTGTTCGGCAAAAAATCTAGCCATGCTATTGGACATGATAATAGTACATTACATCTTGTACATTATTTAATTTTAATTACTTTAATAATATTGCAAAAATTGCAATAAATTACAGAAATTGTCAAATAAATAATTGTTTCACGTTTTTATTATGCAATATGAAAAGCTTTACAAATGTCTCAGGTGGCGCAGTGGTTATAATAGTGGCGTCTGAAATTTTTGGTTGGGGTTCGATTCCCCGTTGGGGTAATTATTTTATTATTTTTTTTTTACATAAAAATTGTTGAACTTTTAAAAATCAATTTCTATATTACAATCACTTAAAAATAATAATTACCTTGTAATAAATAAAGAGAAAATAATTGATTACAATAATCAAAATATTGATACAATAACAATGCATTGTATCTATTTCCTTTGATATTAATAAAAATAACTGAAATATAATAAATTTTTGTAGATAGTATGTCTCTATCAAATAAAATACAATGCATTATTATTGTATCAATATTTTGATTATTGTAATCAATTATTCTCAATTATTTTCTCTTTATTTATTACAATGTAATTATTATTTTTAAGTGATTGTAATATAGAAATTGATTTTTAAAAGTTCAACAATTTTTACGTAAAAAAAAATAAAATAATTACTCCAACGGGGAATTGATCCCCAACCAAAAATTTCAGACGCCACTGTTATAATCACTGCGTCACCGGAGACATTTGTAAAGCTTTTCATATTGCATAATAAAAAAGTGAAACAATTATTTATTTGACAATTTCTGTAATTTATTGCAATTTTTGCAATATTATTAAAGTAATTAATATTAAATAATGTACAAGATGTAATGTACTATTATCATGTCCAATAGCATGGCTAGATTTTTTGCCGAACACTTTGTATTTACAAAATACAGCTTCCCATATTAAACGCCTATGTTTACTCATAAAATAAACGCTTCAATACATTGCTGTCAAACATTCATACCGTAACTATGGCAATGATATACCCTATGTTTACTGATAAATTAAACTCCCGGTATATAAACCAGATAACTATTAAATTATATATTGACCCAATGTATGTGTATGAAATTTATATTAAACGCTTTTTTAATTTTGCTATCCTGCGGCAAAAACCTAACCGTTCCCAAAATTATAGTCATTACTAGAGCATCATAGTGTAAAAATAACTGTTTTAAAACAGTGTAATTAAAAAATTAAAAACAATCTTCCCTCCAGCAAATTTCAGTTTAGCAAGTAGGTTACAAAGTGTAATAAATTGTAAAGTATTATGTACAGGAACATTACAGAGCTGCTACTACATTACGAATAATAAATGTAATATGCATTACAGAGATAAAACAGACATTAAACTCTGTAAGTAAAGTTGGTATCAAACTAGAGCATGAAATTTCACTAATCGGTAATTGCATTGCGGGGAAGAATTACATAGAATAAGGAATTTATGTCTTTACGATAAAAATATATAACGTCAATACTTAAATCTACAACAACAAATTACTTTCTGAAATAGATGTACAAGAAAAGTCAGTTTTTCAGATTTCAGAAATAAATAAATAAATATATCATCACGGCATATTACCCATTTCTGAGTGTGCCACAATCTGCTTTATCGCAGATATCGGTAATAATGATGACATATTTGTACCGTGCGAGCGCTTACCAGGTGTCACCTCACGGGCACTCATTGCTGGCGTGGAGAGTGCACCACAGGGGTCACTCTTGAGCCATTTAAAATTCGAAATATTTAGCGTCGGTCGGGATAGAACCCGGTTCCCCAGGTTCGCGACCAAACACTCAGGCACGAGGCCACGGGAAAGATTCAGATTTCAGGAAAAAAGAAAAACGTCTGCTTACGCCCGTTTGTCACAATCTATAATTTAGGACAAAAATAGGGACAGAATTCTAAACAAAATTTTTATGAACAAATTTGTGGGCAGAATTTTATGTACACAAATATTCTGCGTTACTGTGTGCGTAATTTGATACATAATGAGGTTTTTCCACATTTTTTTTCTGAAAATATAAGCAGTTATTAATGTAGTAGGTTCATATTTTACATTCCAGAAGTACATTATATTTAAACGAATTTTTGAAATTTTTAATAATATTTAAATTTCTCGTGTGATAAGGTTGCACTACCCTCCAGTGGCCAAATCTGAAATTACTATTCAGTATGTCACAATCATTTAAGGGTCTAACTTACCTTGACAACATGTTTGGTTACATATGACATACATGAATTCCATTTGACATTTCACAAACACAGAGTATTAAAAAATAAGTGTCACAAATTATAAGGGCATATAGTATTGACTAAAATGAGTAAAAAAAAGCTTAATCAACTTCAACATGGGTCCGATCTTCAATAGTTTCCAAGATATAAGGCAATGAAAAATGAGTTTTTCGGTGTTAACCTCTGCTCTCTCGAAAACTGTAAGAGTAAGAGTTACGACTTTGATTAAATGAGACATTTTGATCACCTTTCAGAGGTTAGCTCAGATATCTTTTTGTTTTTCAAAAACAATCGAATATTTGTACTAAGACAAAAGTTGTGGCGACCTTAGGCATTATTAAGTTTTCAAATAACTTCGTAACTATTATAAAGTGAAACAATGTTTCATATAAAATGTTATTGTTTTTGTTATAATCTATTTACTGGCATTGACATAATTTTGCGACCTCTTAGTCATGTTTTCTTCGATTCTAATACAAAATGGCCTCTTTCTCAAAAACAGTTGAAGATCAGACCCATGTTCATTAAACTTTTTTTACTCATTTTGGTCAGTACTACATGCCCCTATAATTTGAGACACTTATTTCTAACACCTTGTATAGAGCGACAAAGTAAAAAAACGAAAACATAATGAATACGATATTATTTATATTTCACGAATACCTCTATGAAATTATACAATTATTAATCACATTAACAAAGGAAGCAAAAAATAAATGATATATCAGCTATATCAATATCAACTAACTTAGTTGAACTATAGGACTCATCGCTAAGTGACGTCACATTTTGATTGCGCAAAATTATAAATGAAAAGTTTAATGTTTTCGAGAAATACTGTGATATATGATTGAAATAATTTAAAGTCACATTTTGAACAAAAAGAAAATTGAACTTTTTTTATTTTGAAAGACTCCATTCTCTATAAGCATTGCTACTTGCTCTACAGACATCATTGTAAAACTAATAAAATCGTATTCTAGGGGCCCTAAAATGTGCTTATTTATTAAAAACTCACCACCGAATTTTTGGTATAAAGACAATACCTTACTTACCTAATGGTGACGGAAGGTAAAATGAGATTTCAAATGAGTGTCACGGGAAGAATGGTCGAAAATTGTTAATATTCAAAAAAACAATGTAGGCTGCATTTGTTTTCATCTGACGTTTCGCTCATTTCGCTGCTTTGATAACCTCACTTATGGGCCTTGATTTGTATTTGATTTAATTATTTAATAAAAACACTGTGTGCTGTTACCGTCAGCAGCCTTATTAGTTTATTATTATTTTTAAATAAATCTATAGAAATGTATTTACCTACAAATACAAAAAAAAAATTGATTTATTCATTTCTACATCTACACGTTTCACATTTTCACCAAAACAGCACAGTGGCCAGGCGAGGCGGCATCGTAGATCAATTCAATTTAAAATTAAGCGGCAAATTTAAATTATATACTTAACACCTTTCTTGAGTTTTATGAGTTAAATAATATTCGGATTTGGAGGCTTGAGTTTATTTGAAAAGTGACATTTTGCATTATAGACCAAGATTAATAATAAATTATTATTGACCTAGGTTACCATGGTTACAAGCAAGCGGTAGTGAAAAACAATTTCTCATGTCAAATAAAGGTAAACAATAGTGGGTTCCTAGGCTAATAGTGAAAAAAATCTGATGTGGCCAACACAAAACCTCCCGCTATTTAATTTAAATACATACCTCCGTATTTAGTAATGCTGCAAACTGTTCCATTGCATACAACTATTGCTTTATTTACTATTTTCTTTTTAAAATGACACTATTATTAATTTGAAGTGATTAGTTTTTTGACAGTGACATTCACCTGTAGTTAGATTCATTTGAAATATGAACTGTATAACAAAGAAATTGTGTTTATCTTAGGCTGCGGGATTTTTTTTAAAAAATGGTTTTTAAATTTATCTTTAAAATATATAGAAAAAATATTAATGTATTCCTGTAGAAAATTCAATAATCTTTAATTTTCTAAAGGACAAAAATGGGAAAAATGGCATTTAATGGTATTTTTTGAAGAAAAACCATTATGAGCTTCAGGTAAAGTGCCATTTCCGGTCATTCGATTTATGCCAAAATCTAATGGTATCTTTCCATATTAGAATAGAGTAGAAATACAAGGTTTCAGAAATTTCTGAATGATATTAATTGAGTTAGAGCACTAACAAAATCCGTACACACACACACACACACACACACACATATATATATATATATATATATATATATATACACACATACAGACATCATCGCGAAAATGTTAAAATTGGATTCTAGGGACCTTAAAACGTGGTCATTTACTAAAATCTCGATATGTGATTTTTAGCACGATCCCTATACCTCCCTTACCAAGGGTAGTGGGAGGTAAAAAGTTATTATTATTACTGTATAAGGGAAAGTCTAAGGATAATAAATTATATTTATATATTTGTAATAAATCTTTTTGTTTATTGACCATAGCAATTTCAGTATTCATAGAGCAAATATCAATTTCATTGTGAGTCACAGTAGGTACGTCTATAATTATGTGCAGAATTATAGATCGTGAAATGCGGCATGCAGGCTTTATGAAAGAGACATACTTGCAGATATTTTAATATGGGTGTATTGCAAAGTAACTATTACCACCTAGTATTAATAATTTAATATTACTCGTTCGTAAATAGCGAAGCAATAACAAAATATGGGTGATTTTAAGATGGTACTAATTGAAATGTGTAATAACTATTGCTATAAATCTTATAATTTATTGCTTTGCATGTAGTTTTACTGCATATTATTCTATATTACTGTATAAGAATAAGAATTCTATACATATACGGATATGTAATTTGTAATAAAATTTAATTGTTCTGTTTAAACATCTCGCATAGCACAGATTAAACAATTATTACTTTACGATGAAATATTTGTAAATTAAATACATTGCGTCTTAAAACTTTCATGTGACATAAGGAGCAAAAATTATAGTATTGTCTGTTACATAATAAACTTTGTCCACAACTGGAAAATAAACAATATTTCAGTAAGAAAGCAATACTTTATCGTCCTAGTGCTTTAATCGAACTCAATGGAGTCATTTAAAAAAAAAATGTCGATTTTTTTTATAAAATGAAATCCATCTCATTTAATAAATATAGCAATAGAAAATAATTTGAAATATGTGACTTTTCATTCATAAATTTGCTAATAAACTTTCCGCATTTAAACACGGACTGAATTTGTGACGACACAAATTCATACTCACACAGAGACAATTCTCTCTCACACACACACGCTTCACAACATGAAACAGTAAGCTAACCTAAAAGTGTGACAGCTGACAGCAAAATATACAAGAGAGAAGATAATTATTACTTTCTCTTTCTTTAAAAGTTAGTGCAGTATAAGATATGTAAATAAACTATTTATTTAAATAAATACCAAACCAAATAATCATAGTTCTAAATTAAACCGGTAGAGCTCGACTGTCGTATCCGTGAAACTGTGTCGTCAGCCGTTGAAATATTTGAAATTAAACGCAACTTTTAAAAAATCATATTTCTGATTCTAAAGACTTGTAAGATGTAAAACATACACGTACATGTTTAATTTGACCTATTTTTTCAAGAAAAAAATCTGTTGTGGCCAGCACAAGACCTTCCGTCAATTCGATGTATTTTGTACAAATCCCATACCAAAAGGTCCTTGGAACAGATTCTATATAATATCATGTAAAATCGAACACGAACACATACTATTTTTTACAAATTCCATACCAAAAGTTCATTTGAAAAGGTTCTACAAATCCAATTAAATTATAACATAAACACACACGAAGTAAAATGCACTTGACACTTCCTTCATTTCTTCTTCAGCTTTCCCCTATTTTATTAGGGGTCGCTGTTTCCTCTTCTCTTCCACTCATTTCTGTTTAACGCATCTTCTTCACAAAGTCCTTTCTTTCTCAAGTCTTCTGCGATACAGTCTTTCCATCTTCTCTTTGGCCTTTCTCTGCATGTCACTTGCGAGGAACACTATGACATACCAATTTTAGATCCTATACTTTCTATATTTGGTTTTGCACTTGCAACTGACATCTGTCAATTAAAATTTTTTGAATATACCTATCAGCTGTTTACATGATAAATAGCAAAGCTGACTAATTTTTGAAAATTAATTCCTTTATAACGCTTTAAATCTACATCTATTGAATATGCAGGAAAATGTATAATCAAAACGTATAGAGTGGAGTATTTTCTTTAATATGTATAATAACAAAAAGTCAAAAAATAATATTTAACTGCGTTTCTTTAAGAAAAACTGTTAAAAACTTCAAATAAGGGTACTTCCGGTGGATCTATTATAACCAAAATCTAATCAACTCTTCGTATGGTTGTACAGAAGAGGAATACGAAAGAATTATAATTTTTAGAATTGTAGTATTGGAGTTATCGTCGGAGAAAAATTTGTCACACACGGACATACACACACACACACACACACACACACACACACACACACACACACACACATACACATACACATAAAGACATCATCTTAAAAATGGTATATTCGTATTGTAGGGACCCTAAAACGTGCTTATTTATTAAAAACTCACCACCGAATTTTTTGACCAAAGACAATACCTTCCTTACCTAAAGGTGACGGAAGGTAAAAATAAATCAGAAAATGTGAAATGACCCCATTGTTTTTTTACCTTCCGTCACTTTTAGGTAAGGAAGGTATTGTGTTTGGTCAAAAAATTCGTTGGTGAGTTTTTAATCAATAAGCACGTTTTAGGGTACCTAGAATACGAATTTACTATTTTTAAGATGATGTCTGTATGTATGTGTGTGTGTGCGCGCGTGTGTGTGTGCGTGTGTGTGTGTGCGTGTGTGTGTGTGCGTGTGTGTGTGTGTGCCTGTGTGTGTACGTGTGTGTGCGTGTGTGTGTGCGTGTGTGTGTGCCTGTGTGTGTACGTGTGTGTGCGTGTGTGTGTGCGTGCGTGTGTGTGTGCGTGTGTGTGTGCGTGTGTGTGTCCGTGTGAGTGTGTCCGTGTGAGTGTGTCCGTGTGTGTGTCCGTGTGAGTGTGTCCGTGTGTGTGTCCATGTGTGACAAATTTTTCTCCGACGATAACTCCAATACTACAATTCTAAAAATTATAATTCTTTCGTATTCCTCTTCTGTACATCCATTTGAAGAGCTGATTAGATTTTGGTTATAATTGATCCACCGGAAGTATCCTTATTTGAAGTTTTTAACAGTTTTTCTTGAAAAAACGCAGTTAAATGTCATTTTTCATTTTGTGATTATCAATATGAAAGAATATCTTATTCTCTATACGGTTTGATTATACATTTTCCTTCATATTCAACAGATATAGAGTTAATAGAGATTAACTTTCAAAAATTAGTCAGTTTTGCTAAAATTATGGAAACAGCAGATATATTCAAAAAAATTTAATCGACAGATGTCAGTGTCAAATGCAAAACCAAAGTTGAATGTAGGGTCAGAAAGTTATATGTGAATGTGATAGTGTCCCTCGCAAGTGACTTGCAGTTGCAGCCTCGCCTCAAGATTGGAATTTTCAATACCGGAAGTACGAGAAAGACCAAAGAGAAGATGGAAGGACTGTGTACCAGAAGATTTGAGAGAGGAAGAATTGTGTGAAGAAGATGCGTTGGCCAGGAATGAGTTAAAAATAGTGTGTTCGTGTTACAGTTTTACAGGATACACAGAATCTTTTGGTATGGGATATGTACAAAATACATCGAATTGACGGAAGGTTTTGTGCTGGCCACAACAGATTTTTTTTTTAATGCTGAAACACAAACATTCTGTCATGGCCATTATAATTTAGAAGAATATTATTAAAATTCAAGAGTAAACTACAATAATTATGGCTAAAGCGTTAAAGATTGACAGAATGCTTGTATGAAACAGTTGATTAGATTTAAAATTTTTATCAAGTTATCTTGATTATTCATTATTACTTATTAAATGTTCAGTTCGATTTTTCTCAGAATTTTTGTTATGCACCTTTATGATTTATTTGTATGATCATAAAGGGAAGAAAAATCACTATCGGATTCCACTGAAAAACAAATGAAAGTCGGAAAATGAATCGCACCGCACATATTAATGTTTATTTTTAAAAACTAAAATCGACGTGTTTCAAAAAACCTGCTGAGTTCGGTATTTTCTTAATATTCCATACTTTAATCCCACACTGTACAAAAAATGTGAGATTTTTATTGTTTATGTTCGATACTCTATGTATATATGGCACTTAATTCCCTTTACAATGAAATATTTCATTTGTTTGTGACGTGCAATGGCTAATTTTCAGTATTAATATATTCTTCTGAAAGTATCTACGGCTTTAGTGCCTCTCAAATTATGTAAAACAGTAAAATAAACGTAATTACATATGCGTGAAAGTTATAATAATAAATTGTATCTATTTTACAGTAAACACAGTAATATTTATTCCATATATTATTAAGATAAGTACCAATCTATAAACTGATTATTAAGTGACACTTTTCACAATAATTCAAATTTTGCTCCAAGCAGTTTCATAAAATTATGCGAAGGGGTCAATGATATCAACATAGATTTTATCAGAATTCTCCTACTATTTATATACAAAGAGTTTAAGCTAAGTTGTAATATTTATTATTTTGTCTTTAATGTATTAACTATGGATACTATGCTTGCCGTCAAATAATTATGGACTGGAGATTTCTACACTGATGTCTACCTGTACAAATATCTGTAATCTGTCAATGTCATTTTATATTCTGACATTTTCGTTAGTACTTGCGTACGCTTTTAATTCACAAACCTATAAATAACATTATATTTCGAGTTTTGAAAAGAAAATGAGTGAAGCTCATGAATTAAATAGTCCTGGTTCTTATAAAAAAACGTTTAGGAAAACAAGATTTAAATGGGCAGGCAAAAACAATTATTGCCAATGTACACAATTTTTTCAAAAAATTGGCGTTACATCCTGAAAAAATTTATAATTTATTAAATAACAAGAAAACTTTGGATTTGACTGCAGAAGCACGTTATGTTGGCATATATACTGTTGACCTAATGGGGTATTCCGATGATATGGAATTAATGCAAAATAATAACTTTTTTTCTATAGTTTCCATCTTCATATAGTAGAAATATCTGATGTGGACAGCACATAACTTCCTTGTACGCCTGTTACACTATACATATTTTGTTAATAATTAAAATATGTATTATAACAGACCCAATCATAAAACTGCACGTATTTGACATAATTTGACATCAAAATTTTATTTTTTTTGTTCTGTTTTGTCCTAATCCATAGCAAACCTAATTAGAGAATACAAAGAGTTAATTTAATCATAATTAAAGTTTTCGACGCAGAATTCAATTCTCTAAAACTTTTATTTGAAGCATTTATTACTAAAATCAAAATAACACCATTTTTTTGAAGAAAAACTGATAACATCTTCAGGTAAAGTATCACTTCCGGTTAGACTATTTTAACCAAAATCTATTATGCTATTCCCATTGATATAAAAGTCTTATATATCAAATTTGAAAAGTTTTGGATTATATTTTAATATAGTTTTTCATTAAAATCTATTATAGGCTTCAAGTAAAGTACCACTTCCGGGTAAACCATTTTAACCAAAATCTATTATGTTATTCCCATTGATATAAAAGTATTATATACCAAATTTGAAAAGTTTTGGATTATATTTTAATATAGTTTTTCATTAAAATCTATTATAGGCTTCAAGTAAAGTACCACTTCCGGGCAGACCATTTTAACTAAAATCTATTATGTTATTCCCATTGACATAAAAGTCTTATATATCAAATTTGAAAAGTTTTGGATTATATTTTAATATAGTTTTTCATTAAAATCTATTATAGGCTTCAAGTAAAGTACCACTTCCGGGTAAACCATTTTAACTAAAATCTATTATGTTATTCCCATTGACATAAAAGTCTTATATACCAAATTTGAAAAGTTTTGGATTGTATTTTAATATAGTTTTTCATTAAAATCTATTATAGGCTTCAAGTAAAGTACCACTTCCGCAAGTTATGTAATGACCAAAAAGGGAGGTGCACAACTAGATGTTATAACAGTTCTAAATACAAAATTTTAACTTTCTACGGCTTCCCGTTTTTCAGTTATGCGAGATACGTACATACGTACGTACGTACGTTCGTACAGACGTCACGACAAAATTAGTCAAAATGGATTCAGGGATGCTCAAAATGGATATTTCCGTTGAAATCTGGAAACCGAAATTTTTCGCGATTACAATACTTCCTTTACTTCGTACAAGGAAGTAAAAATATAATAAAACATGTTTAATAAAAAGTTTTAATTCATAATTTAATGTTACAAAATTGGAATTTTTACAGCTATAGAAACGTCCTTGAAATTTGTGACGTCAAGTTGATAATCTGTTGCTCATTTCAAAGTAAATATTTTCGTTTAAAAACACAGATGTTACCAGTAGTTAACACGCGCGGGTATATTTCTAGTTTGACATTTCGTCCTCTGCATCTTGTACTGTCAATGTCAATCTTGTTATCGTTACACACTTCACGCTGAATAATATTCATAACTACTACTGACATTTATTGGATGATTTTATAATTATAAAATTCTGCTAAATACAAATTCTTCATAAACGTAATTAAAATTGCAAATTAAAAAGCTCACCGAATACCCCTCGATCATTGATAAATACTTATAATTTTATCACAACTTCCTCAAGCACGTTGCTTTTAGGTAACACGCTCACCGCCTTCGGCGTCGGGCTGTTACCAAGCAACGCGCTTTCGGTAACTGTCATAAAATTATTTCGTAATTATCAATGTCCCCGGGATATTATAGCTGATAAGTTCATTTGACATTGACAACTTTAATCTATATTGAGTATATTGCATTATATGTGGAACGATGCAGTATGTATATCGCATCTTAGCTGAAACTCACGGTATAAGATAAATGTGTATTTGTTCATTTTAAACATTATTCGTTATAAAGATACAAATTAGTGATATTATACTCACAAAAATTCCTAATAAGTGTATATTATATTTGTGAAAATACAATATAAGTGTATCTGAATAAGATTCAAAGATAAATGTGTATTTGTTCATTTTAAACATTATTCGTTATAAAGACACAAATTAGTGATATTATACTCACAAAAATTCCTAATAAGTGTATATTATATTTGTGAAAATACAATATACGTGTATCTGAATAAGATTCACGATTTTCATTTCCTTTTGTGATTAATTAGGAAAGGGAAATCGCTCAAATCAATCAATTCCGATGCGATATTGTTCATATTCTCCGATCTTGTTCTCACGGCCTACTTCAATTTTGTTTAACCTAGTTTTGTATTTTTAAAATTGAAATTACCTTTGCATTTCTGTGACTCTTTAATTATATGTTAAATATAATCTTTAAAATTTGGAATACTTTTCGCTACCGGATGTGAAACTAAACTGCAATTTCCTCTTTTCAGTCTTTTCTTAATTTACTGGAATTGCATGAAATTTAACAATTGGTAGAGGATTGTTCATTGTCTCGGATTTATCAACGTTTAAATCGTATTACTGGCTGTAAAATCATTAAAAATAAAACGTAGTTTTCTTCCTTATTCAAGTCATTAAACTTTGCAAAAAAATCGCAAATTTAGTTACGCTTGTATATTTTCAAGGACCATTAAAACAAGATCCGTAACGAATTAACAGTATTTCAATTCGTTTTGGACGCTCAACTATTTTCTGTAAGTATTAAGGAGTGTGTTATAGTTAATACGGACCTGTCTCGTTATAACGACCTTCAGGAACCATGAAGACGCTCTAAATGTAATATTTAACGAAGTGTTAAAGATAAAATCATATTCTACCTTGAGTAATTAATTTATGAGGTCGTTGCCAAAATTTTCCATCAACTTAATAATATTTTAAGTGAAATGTAATTAAACTTTAGTTTATAAACAGGGTTGGCAAATATCATGATATTTATATAAATATCAAAATATCATAATATCGGATATATATCCGATATATATCAGGAATTTCGTTCTTAGGCTATATGCAAAAAAAAAACATGAAACGTAAAATACCTTTATTTTGGTTTAAAATAACAAAAAACAAGACAAAAATTATTATTATTTAAGTAACAAAAAATAACATTTTTCCTAAATATATTATATAAATAGTAAATACCTAAATGAGTAAATACTATTGTAGTTTGACATATGATATAAAATATTCATATTTTTATTTAAGTAACAAAAAATAACATTTTCCTAAATATTTATATTACATAAATATCAAAATAACTTGTCGTTTGACATGTTTTTAAGTTTCGCACAACCGGGCCAAAGGAATATCATCATCATCATCATTATCTTCACGTAACACGACTTCATCACTTTTTGAGAAGACCCAGTCCAAGCTTTTGGCTTTTTTATCGGTATTTTGATTTAAACATTTAAAAACAAATACTAGTTTACTCGCTTTTTCGTTGCCCAGACGATTTCTTAATTTAGATTGAACTATTCCAAAGCTGTTGTGAATCCCCTAAACCAAAAGCAGGGAATCCCCGAATTGTAAGTTGTAACCGCAAAACGCACTGTTGCCACGTTTTTATTTTTATTCAAAATATCAAGAATTTTTCACTCTGGGTATTTATTTTGTAAAAAATTAATAAGTGATATATATCATGATATATATCAATCAATAAATATCGGATATATATCAAGATATATATCATGATATATATCACTTGATATATATCTGCCAACCCTGTTTATAAAACGCCTTTTTTTATGAAAATAGCGATTGTTAGTTAAACAAAATAGATAAGAATATTAGTAAAAGATGTTGCAATTTTCGTTATTGTTTCATTATTACATCTCTCTGAATTTAAATGCGATTACTTCAATAATTAAAATAAATAAATTCAGTTTCATACTAGGGTCACTTATACTCGTACTTATACATTGTTATAATATTCATTTATTATTTTGTAAATTTCAATTAAATTTAGCATATAGGTATTTCAAAAACATTTGGGTTCATGATGAAAATAGTTTCATATAAAAACATATACAGAGAATTTATTTTAAAATGCAACATTATGGTTCATCACTTCCATGGTTACTAACTATTGTCAAAAATTGACAGCAATGTAATATTTGTCCATTTTAAAATGCAACATTATAAATAGTATTGCAGCACAGGAGATACCTCCAGAACACATCACAAATAGTATCAATTCCTATTACGACCGACTAGGATATTGCCTTAATGTGAATGGGATATTTTCTTAACATTTATTACATGTAAGTTATGAATTTTTGTAATCTAAAGTTTCTTAAGATGTACAACATTCATGTTTTGATTTCTTGTTAATCTTATGTAGGCTAATTTAATGTAAATTAGTTTTGATAATACAAAACTACAAATTTTGTATGTTGCATTTTAAAATAGACAAATATTACATTGCTGTCATCTTTTGACAATAGTGAGTGAAGTGAAATGAATGACCATATGTTGCATGTTAAAATAAATTCCCTGTATACGTGACGTCACATCATTTTTTTTTCAAACTTCGGGGGACCATAATTAGCTTATTATAATAATAATAATCATAGTTTTACTTATATGAAATTATGAAAAAAGTATGTCTCAAGCACATTACCTTCCGTCAATTCTACGTATTTTGTACAAATACCATACCAAAAGTTCCTTGGAAAAGATTCTATGTATCCACTAAAATTGTAACACGAACATGCACTACTTTCTACAAATACCTTACCGAAAGTTCCTTCGCAAAGATTCTATAAATCCAATAATAGTAACACGAACATACACTATGTTAATGGGCCCATAAAACATAACAAAAAATAATAAAATGTACACTTTATTCTTAAAGTACTACTCAATAAATAACAATTAAGATAAAAAAACAATTTTTTTAATAATTACTTTGCGAGATTTTTAAATTTATTACCAGGGCCCCAGACGTCACACTATTGGTATCTTTCTCGCGCAGCCTACTACAGAAACTGGTTTGAGAAAGATAGCTATAGGTTTCTTTAATATTCAAATGAAGTTATACAAAAAACAATTATGAATTTTTGATACCACGATTGCTTTAAAATTAAACGAACCTTTTATTTAAAATTAAAAAAAAAATGGTTTATATATATTCAAACCGTATAGACAATAACATATTCTATTGTATTAATAATTACATAAAATGTCAAAAAATGATATTTGATTGCATTTTTTAAATCGTATTCTAGGGATCCTAAAACGTGCTTATTCAAAAGGTGACGGAAGGTAAAAATGGTGGAATCCCTCATTCCTTATTTTCAATATTTAATAAGTTGATTAACTAAGTTCTAACTAATTTAAATTTCAAAATAATTTCAAATAACTAAATGTTCAAAATGATAGTGCATATTTTGTATTCCACAACATTCCTAATTTTCTTTCTCTCAATTATTCTAGCATGACCCTCGTATAAGCCTATTTTCAGCAGCATAACACTATATGTCTGTCTATCCACCATGTTCGTCATTTTCTTGATATTCAGAAACATTCATCATCTCTGTAATTTACATAGAGAACGCATGAAAAACAGTGATTACTAACTACAGTCGTTACTTACGAATAATTTCATCTACAATGACACAGAAGGCTGCTACTCACCTGAAAACAAAAGAAAGAAGTATTAGTGACATATCTACAAGGCCAACTGAGACATTTGTATTAAATCATGGATTTCAAGTAATTTTTGTTCAGTTATAAGAATCCACTAAATGTTGTTTATGTCCTTCACATTTAATTATACTTCCGGTTGATTCTCTTACATTTTTGTTACAAGAACAGTTAAGATAAAAAGAATAAAAATATTTAATTACATTTTGAACCAATAGTTTTTGTAAGATTGTGAAATTGGTTTCAGTTTTTGCGAAATAAAAATAGTTTCATTTAAACTTTTACTTTTTCTATAGTAGATATAATATCAGGGCTTATACTTTAATTAGAAGGTAGAAATATCTATCCGTTCTTTTACCATTTACAATTGTACAAGATTGTAATACTAATACAAATACCGGGTGTTTTCGTTTCTTTTCAAATACATATATAGGAGATTAGTATGCAAAATTAGTTTTTTGTTGATGGTTTGACTGATAATAAATAGAAAGACAAAAAATCTGTTGTGGCCAGCCCTCTTGCCATTTTCATATTAGGCTATATAAGTACATATTGGGTCGAATTCAGCACTCTTCTCTAACTAAAGACGCTTATCTGAACATAACAAAATAAAGAGAGACATATGCATTGATGTATTAATAAGAGAAAGATGCAAGTTGTTTCCATGGTTACTAGAAACGATCACTACACTAGTGAAGAGTGCTGAATTCGACCCATTGTATTTAACATTTTTGGTATACACACAAAAATTCTAATTACATACATCTATTACCTATTAATATATTTTTATATTGTTTAATTCATTCTATAAACAAGTTTCCTCCTACTCTTCTAAATGTTCGAGATCTTCAAATTCATTGACGAGATTTGAGATATTTAATTAATAATAAAATAAGAAATATTAAATGTACTTCCCAGAAAAAGTAATGTATCTGGATTTTTGACATTGACATTTTTCTTTCAATTATAAACATTTTAATTTTTCAACTAGTTTCCATGGAGTTATTTTTATGTGAGATTCATTACAACGGATTATTTTACATATTTATAATTCTCTATCTCGTCTATAGAAGATATAATAACAATGTTAAATGTATAAGACAGAGAATTTTACATTCTTTAATATTTTTAATAATATAAATTTCCAAAAAATTATAATAATAATAATAATAATATATCATCACGGCATATTACCCATTTCTGAGTGTGCCAGTATCTACAACACATGTAGATATCGGTAATGATGACGATATATTTTACCAGGCGTCACCTCACGGGCACTCATAGCTGGTGTGGAGAGTGCATCACAGAGGTCACTTTTGTGCCATTTAAAATTGGAAATATTTGTCGCCTATCGGGATCGAACCCGGTTCCCCCAGGTTCGCATAATAATTTTTTTAAGAAACTACTATATACTTCCGATTGTCCAATTGTTAGCAAAACCTTTTCAGCTCTTCCCACTAATATCAGATTAAGGAATATGTAGTTAAAATGGTCTTTAGTGTAATGGAATTTGACAAACCGTCTCTCAAACATTCACAAAAATATGGATTTGCGATTTTTAACATGAATCCAATACCTGTCTTAGCGAGAGGTAAAAAGATATAGGTAGGTATAATTCAATACTATTTAAACTTCTATAAACGAACATTATATCTAGCAAAATATTAATACATATGTTTATACATTTAAGGAAAATTCTCAAGAAGAATTATTTGTAATACATATTTCTATTTGAGAGTTATTGAAATAATCCGCAAATCGGGTCTGTTTTGACCCCATGTTGGTCAGGCAAGTGTTAATATGAAATTTTTGGGGTTAACGTATTATATAATTTGCATGTATTTTATGTCATTTACTGCAGAATATTTATGTCTTTCTATTGATATCATCACCATAGTTGTCAGTCAAAACGAGGGCAACAGTCTGCAAAAAACTGATTTCCCATGTTTAATATCCCTATGTACATCACAAAAAGAAACGCCCGGTATATACTCATGTATGGACGTACTCCTTGCGATGTGGCAACATAACTTATGTGTATTACAGACTACAGGTGTAATGGGGCTTTATAACATTAGATAGTATGTATCTGAGTTTAAGTTTGTGTGTGTGGTTACCCTGATGATATAGGTCATGTGGTTAGGCGAGGGAGTTTAATCGTTACCCGGGTTTTAATTAAAGCCTTACGGCCGTGATCCGTCCCATTACGGGCCTGAATTATACGCGCGTGGCTCATCACTGCATCATGGGCGGACTAAGGATGTTTACATGATGGACGATACAACTCTGGCGAGAAATATAAAGAGGAAATATGAGGTTATACAGGGTTAGGCAGAAAAGAATTGATATTTTTTGTTTAAGAAAAAAAATATTGACAGATGTGAGTTCGTAATGAAATACCATTTGACAAAATCAAGAGTGGAAAACAACATCTTGCATGTGATGTACGTTATCATTAATGGGACTGCTGTTACCGTGAACTCGGAGCGCTATATCGAGATGATACACAACTTCTTTTTGTCTAATTACGAAAAAACCAAAGCAACAATGGACGTTATTCGCCCTCTCCCGGTCCGTTTATTTCCGAGTTTGGTGACTTTAATTAGCCTCCTCGGTCCCCTGATTTGACCATATATGATCGAACCCGAACCTGAATCAAACCGTAACATTTTACCGAACCCAAACCCAGAACCGAACCTCAGATATATTTTTTCCAGGGCATCGAACCCGAACCTGAACCGAAACAAAACCGGAACCTAACCGTAACATTTCACCGAACCCGAATCCAGAACCGAACCTCAGATATATTTTTCAATTGAACCCGAGTTGGAACCGAACCGGATATTAAAATTCGAGTCATACGTAATGTTATGTTGAAAACATATATAAAAATATAAATTTTATTTTAAAAGAGTTATTTGTTTTTTAGTAAATTAAGAAAGAAAATTTTCTGTGACGTCATTATATTGAACCGAAAAAAGAGAACCATGTTTAAGAATGTAACTTATAGATGGCATTGCGTGCGAGAAAGTTTTAATTTGAATTTGACATTTTGCTCTCTCTGGGCTCTCAAATATATTAATTACTTCACAAATAAACACATAAGTAGTTACATATAATTTAAAATATCGATACGAAAAAAACAAACTAAAATATTAACCTTCAAACTATTGTTGAAACGTCAAACAGGAAATCTACATTACCCATACACACAAACGCTATGGCTTTACGATCACTCATTGGTGCGGCGTAATTATACGTCATACATGGCGGTAATTCAAATAATCAAATTTCATTATTTTTTTCCTGGCTAATTAATAAAAATTTTGTCAAAAGAAAAAATAGGAGTAGCAAGTTTTTTCCTGCTCTTCAAAAATATGAAATAAAAAAAAGGTACGCAAGTAGCCCATTGTAATACAGCCGATAATCGACGCGTTAAGCGTCTGCGTTGGTGCCTATGTTGACTTTTCTTGAAAATTACGTTCGTTTCTTGTCTTGCGTAAATTGCGGCTTTCATTTTAAATGATTTTTATTTGTTTGTCTTTCAAACAAACTTTAATTCAATTTTCATTAAGTCGAACTGAACCTGAACCCCGAACAAAACTGCAAATTTTATGAATGCTTGAACCAGAACCGCACACGCACCCATTTCTCAAATAACAAATTAACTTGATTAACCGAACCCAGTTTTTGGTGGGTTCGATGCCCTGATTTTTTCAAATGACGTTGGAACCGACCAAATATTAAAATTCGGGTTTGTGGTTCAGCCCCGGTTGAGGTTCATTTTCAGTTCGAAGTAATCTTAATACAGCCGATCATTGCATCTATGTTATACCTGTAGGTTTGTTCGAACCTACAGTTCTAAGCAGTTCACGAACTAGCGAGCATGCGCATTTCACTTAAAAGCGTTCGAACTCTGTAGTTCTGAAATTCGAAATTCTGAGAACTATCAGTTCGGCGTTCGAACAGGCTAGAACTTTGAATTCAAATTCTCGTGGAACGGTTCTACCAGTTCGAGCAACGGAGCAAGTATTTCAAATTCTAAACATGCGCAGTGAAGTTTTAAGATTCTGTTTGACGTTTAGAAGGCTCAATAGAAGTAATAGATTAATATACGTGCTAATTTTATTATTATTATTTTTTTATTAATAATTATTTTGGTTAAGGAAAATTTCATAAGTGTGTATTGTCTGATATTGTTAATGTTAAATATTTTTAATATACACGAAAAGCTACAGGATTATAAGACGTTCATCCATATCGTTAAAATATTAAAAATTCTTTTCACAATTAGCGACAATATAATCATATTTATAGCGTTTTATGTCGTTTATAATATATATTTTCATTCTTCGTTTTGTATTTGTTTCTACTTTTAACTTTTGTTTACTTTGTACATATATTCACTTCGATTTTGTTGTCCATGCTTTATACTCCTTTTGAGGAGTATGTCCAATTATTATTAGGTACAATTGAAAATTTAAAATATACCTATTTTTTTTAATTATATGTATATTTTCTCATTGATCGCACATTTTAAAACAATTTTCGTTTATTAAAACAAATATATGTGACAAATTATAACCAATATGAGCGTTCGAACCTGTCCAGGAGAGAACAGTTCTGAATTCACTTTCTTATATGTCATGCGCAGAACTCCCAATTCTGGAACAGTTCCGAATTGATGGTTCGAACAAACCTTGTGTTAACTGTTCGTGAAAATGTTCTTATCTTATGTTGCATCATAAATTCCGACTAGCATTTTAATCATTTCTTTATAAAGATTGTTATTCAAAACCGCAAATTTTATTAATGCTTGAACCAGAATCGCACCCGAACCCATCTCTCAAAAAACAAATTAATTTGAAGCTAAACCGAACCCAGTTTTTAGCGGGTTCGATGCCCTGGCATAATCATAAAATTTGAAATTTGACCAACTTGATTGATGAGAAACTTCGTAACATTAAATTTAAAATTACAGAGAGCAATTCTGTTTTAAGAACATGCAAATGTGTATGAATTCATGAATGCCTCATGTTTAAAACGAATGCAATCGTAATAATATTTTCTTCTTGGAGGAATGATTAATACCCCACTGTAGTAATTTGCTTATCTTAATGATGTTTTTGTTTTTGAATTGTTTCCGCATTTCTTGATTTAGTTTTTGATACAAGACATGAATTGTGTATGAATTCTACTGCGAAACAATTTCGTACTGGAATGTACAAACAAACGTTGCTTATAATATCCATAACACTATAAGCAATCTGCACATTAAATAGGAAGTAAATATTGATACTATTGGCAATATTTTGCAGAAGTGGAACTAAAAATAATAATTACAGACATCCTGAGGTGATGATATTAATCCATTAAGACAGGATGTATGCTAATAAACTTCAACACTATAGTTTTAAACTACAGATCTTTACCTTTTTGCTAAGTATACGTGCTATAAGATAGTAATATCAAAATAGATAGTATTTGAGAAATCGTGTCCACACGATCCACACACACAGACAGACACACACACACACACACAGACACACACACACACAGACAGACACACACACACACACACACACACACACACACACACACACACACACATACCTAGACATCATTGTAAAAATGATAAAATCGGATTCTAGGGACATCAAAACGTGCTTATTCAATAAAATCTCTATATGCGATTTTTAGCACGATCCCTATACCTCCCTTACGGTAGCGGGAGGTAAAAATCAAAAAATCGTGGAATCCCCCATTCTAAATGTAAAATAACAGATATAAAAGTATTATTTAACAATTAGTCTATTTTTTAATTATTTACTTGAATAGCAGATATTTTCAAGATGTTTAATTCTTATATACAGTGTGTCCCATTTAGAGGTGCCACCATTGGGATCTCGAGAACTATAAGAGATACGATGTCGGTTAAATAGAACTTTTTATGCGCCTTTGGAAAGCCATCTCAGATGTGCTTTTATTTTTCCAAAAATTCTGATAGGGCACTAGATAATAACGATAAACTGAATATTGTTGATTTTTTCTTTTTCAAATATCTTCTAAACTATTAGTAATTGAGAAAAACGTTTCAAATATAAAAGATAGATATTTTTATTAACTAACCAGTGGCGTACGAAATAAATTTTTATATCCGTAAATTTTCGAGATATAACACAAACTTATATTTTTTTAAATGGAACCCATATCTGATTTCAGTCTCAAAAAAATCATTATTTTTTTCTCTTTTCAATGATGTAAGGGTTATTATGTATTATATTTGTATAATGATTTTTTTGAGACTAAAATCAGATATGGGTTCCATTTAAAAAAATATAAGTTTGTGTTATATCTCGAAAATTTACGGATATAAAAATTTATTTCGTACGCCACTGGTTAGTTAATAAAAATATCTATCTTTTATATTTGAAACGTTTTTCTCAATTACTGATAGTTTAGAAGTTATTTGAAAAAGAAAAAATCAACAATATTCAGTTTTTCGTTATTATCTAGTGCCCTATGAGAATTTTTGGAAAAATAAAAGCACATCTGAGATGGCCTCCCAAAAGCGCACAAAAAGTTCCATTTAACCGACATCGTACCTCTTATAGTTCTCGAGATCCCAATGGTGGCACCTCTAAATGCGACACACTGTAGACAACTTCATAATTTTGCCACCAGGTGGCTACAAGTTTATTTTCTTAGCCAATAATAAACTTATACGCTAGTCTGTACAATTTAAGGAATGTACATAAATGTCATTTTTAGTTGACATTTAACCTATGTTTTACGTATAAGGCGACTGACTCGTATTAAAGTCATATTTCATTTTCTTTTCTGTCAGCAAATTTAAGACAAGGTAATGAAACTAATGAATTTGCGTGAAAATGAATAATTTCTTTTGAAATAGTGCTACTCTCTCAAATATAAATATTTTCAAATAAAAACTTAATAAAAATATTCTACTATAATAACAAAATAGAATGAATATCTTTGAAAATATGTAAATATTGTGACACACATGAAACTGTCATAATCGTAAATAACGTTAGTACAGTCTGTACTACCGAGGGTGTACCGCTAGGGCAAGAAAGACTGATTAGTATTAATAATACACATGGGAAAATTTGTAATAAGATTAAAAAAAATACATATTTTTTGTAAAATATACAGTTGCCAGACGTAAAACATGTATTAAAGTGAATAACTTGAACAATTCTTTCAGAAAATTGGAAACACGCAACTACCCTATTTTGAAATAACTATACATCAGCCAATATCAAACTACGTATAACATTTCTGAAGCATATCATTGTAAAATACAGTGTCTCTGTCATAAATTCATTTCATTCTGTCTGTGCAAATTGCATTTAATTTACTCTAACAAACGATGAGTTCTCTCATACCCTGGGGCACTAGTGAACGTACTGTGTTAACGGCCTTGCTCTGTCCCTTTAGGCCCTTTTAGCTCGCCAGTTGCAGTTGTGAAATTAGTGCAACTTTGTACTGCCATAAAGTTGTGTAAATTGAAATTGTTTACATTTAATTGTTGCTGGAACTATCAAAATAAATTTTACAAATGTAGAAATAATTAGTGAATAAAGTGCTAAATTTTGTAGCACATTTTTGTACATCTTTCAGTTAAATTTAACCATTATCGTTTTTATATAACACATAAATTATTTATTTACCTTTCTCTATTTAAATAAACTGTATAAAAGCATATTTAAAGCAAACAAAAACAATTTGAATTTGTACGCAGGGGCTGTGCAATAATTAGATAAACTGTTGGGGTCAAAACAACAATTTTCACGTCACCATTAGAAGGTTAAAGTTTAGAAAAATCAGAGCACCACCTGCAACTATTTCTTTCTACAGTCTCTATAGAAAGTAGCCATTTGCGCTCTCTTTTGTCAACGCAAAATGTCACTTTGCCGCTCATGCGCGACATAGTAGTAAAAACACTCGCTGTCCAAATTTCTAAGTATACAATGTTGAGAAATGTCACTTGTCTACATTCTTAATGAAAATGTTTAGTTAGGAACTAATGACACTGTAATTACACATTTATCAAGTTCACAAGTCAATTTGACCATTGATTTGACTTATGTTCTGTCGGTATTTAACATAACCTAACAAAATGCCACACTGCTGTGAAAATGAAATAGGGCATTCATTTACAAAAACGTAAGTATAAAATGCTTAGATTAGATTGAATAAAAACTCAAGAATAATGGAAAATAACGATAAAATAAAATTGTGTGAAGTTTTATTTAGTAATAGGAATGATTGTACACAGATGGCGGTAGGATAGTTGCGAGTCGTACTGACCTCTGATCTCTAGTTAGCTATTTATTTTGATTACAATAAAGTTATTAGTTATTTCGTTACTTAAATAATTGCGAGAAGTCAGTCAATGCAAATACATGTCTATATAATCACAAATTCCTTGAAATATTTGTTAATTTTTTCAGTGTGACAGGCGTGACAACTAACCACACATTTTGCTACAAAAACTCATCAAATCATCACAAATCCTTGCTTCCACACTCTAATTTTGTTTTTTTTATGGAATAGATGGCTAATGTAACGATATAATCATTTAAAAGCCTTTATAAGTTTAAACCGTATCTTTTGTATTAGCCAATCGTTGTTTATTGAGCAGTACTGTAAGTATAAAGTGTACATTTTATTATTTTTTGTTATGGTGGAGGACCCCATTGTGGCGACTGTAGAAAAAATCTTGTGTGTGTTTCGAGCGCAAATGGACATTGTCGATTTCGAGAGAATGCCGCGCGACGAATGTCGCATTTTGCGCTCTTAATACACAAATAGCTATTTTCTGTAGAACACATACTTAAAATAAAATTATTGTGGCCAGCACAAGACCTCTCCCCATTTCCATATTAGGCTAAAAACGTATTGTATTAAACATTTCTGGTACACACACAAAAATTCTAATTACAAATATTATTAATACGTTTTATTTTTTAATTCATTCTATAAATAAATTTCCTCATACTCTTCTAAATGTTCGTGATTCATCAAATTCATTGACGAGATTGGCGGTATTTCTCATGCGTATATGTAATACCGTGAGTATTTTTTAACGTGAAACATTGGGTTTGTCATATCCATGGTTACGACTTGACATTTGATTGACAGCAATGTATTTGCCTGTCCCATTTATAGTGAAACCTAGGGAACGAATTTGACATTTGACAAGAAGTCAATAGAGGTTAATTTTGTTTAAATAATTGTACCTGCTTTCTAAATTAAATTTAGTTATAGAAAAAATATTGTGTGCACCTTGTGCACTAGTGATTTTCTGACTTGGGTAAATTTCTTACAATATCTAAATATCACACTTCTGTCAAATTCATTCCTTATGTTTTATTTTAAATGAGACAGGCAAATACATTGCTGTCAATCAAATGTCACATTGACAAGATGTCATTAGAGGTTAATTTTGTTTAAATAATTATATGTTTTCTAAAAATTAAATTTAGTTGTAGAAAAAATATTGTGTGTACCTTGTGCCCGAAATATGTTTAGTGTGCTCGAGTGGTTTTCTGACTCGGCTAAATTTCTTACAATATTTAAATATAATACTTCTGTCAATTTCGTTCCCTATGTTTCATATTAAATAGGACACGCAAATACATTGCTGTCAATCAAATGTCATAACCATGGATATGACACATCCTATGTTTCACCTTAAAAAATACTCACGGTATATGTATCTATAATTTTAAATATTTAAGCAGTAATAAAATTAGAAATATTAATTGAACCTCCAAGAAAAAGCTTTCAGTAATGTATCTGAATTTTTGACACTGACATTTTTCTGTCAATTACAAACATTTTAATTTTTCAACTGGTTTCCATGGAGTTATATTGGCTGTGAGATTTATTCATTATAACGGATTATTTTATATATTTATAATTCTCTATCTTTAAATCTATAGAAGATATAATAAAAATGTTCAATGTATCGGATAGAAAATTTTATATTCTTTAATATTTGTAATAACATAAATTTCCAAAAAATAATATTTAGAAGATATTTTAAGAAACAACTATTTCCGGTTGTCCAGTTGGTAACAAAACCTTTTCAGCTCTTCCCATTAATGTCTGATTAAGGTACACGTAGTCTTATAGAATTTGAGAAACCATACCTCCAACATCTACACACACGGCAAGACAGCGATTCTGGGTTCAAATCCCTGTGGCTGACATTATCTTTTCACTCTTTCCTAATTTATTATCTATACACACACACACACACACACACACACACACACACACACACAAACACACACATACACACACACAAACACATACACACATCACTGTAGAAATGTTAAAATCGGATTCTAGTGACCTTAAAACGTGCTTATTCACTAAAATCAGGATATGCCATTTTCAGCATGAATCCAATACCTCTCTTAGAGAAAGGTAAAAATAGAGAGGACTTGTACTCGTATAAGTATTAAATAAGATAGTATAAATGACCTTTGTCTTGTATAAATAATGTATTTAAATTCCATGAACTTGTAAAACTAATAATATAATTTACGACCTGTTTCTACTTTTTATGTTATTTTTTCATTATTTTATATTACTTATATGTGTGTTTATATTTATTTTATTCTGACACACATTGAGAATACTAATTCAAGTAATTAAAATATAAATAATATATAGTATATTTATAACCAGTATAGTTTAAAACTAGGTTTACTCATTATAAACCAGTTTTCCGAAGAAGAGAATATCTAATTGATTTTCTGTGTCAAAGATTCGCATTATGCATAACATTACTTTAGAAATATCAACAAATACACAGAAAAAAAAAACTATCTAAATTGTAGTTAAATTAACAAAATAAATTCCTTATTTTTCAGCCTACACTTATATGTTTCATTAAAATATCTAAGTTGATTTAGTTGAATTTTCGAAATTATAGTAAAATTAGATGAAATTACTACATTTATATCGTAAAAAGTATTGAACTAAATATAAATAAAGATAATAACTAAACATGTATTTAAATTTTCTATTTACCTACCTAATTCATTAGATAAATTACCGAAAATTGTAGGACTACAATAATGAAGCCAAAATATAGCAAAATTTAATAAAATAAGTACTTAAAGTAACCATTTCATTTTTAAATGACCGATTTTTTTTACAAAATATTGATTATCTATTTCGGATTAGTTGGAATGTTAAAGTAAGATTTGTATAATATACTAAATTATTAGACATATTGCCTAATAAAATAATATATAATTATAATTAGACGAAATTTCAATTCTATGGGGTCCCGTGGCCGCGTGCCAGAGTGTCAGGTCGCGAACCTGGGGGAACCGGGTTCGATCCCGACTGACGCCAAATATTTCGAATTTTAATTGGCACAAAAGTGACCCCTGTGGTGCACTCTCCACGCCAGCAATAAGTGCCCGTGAGGTGACGCCTGGTAAGCGCCCGCACGGTACAAATATGTCATCATCACTACCGATATCTGCGATAAAGCAGATTGTGGCACACTCAGAAATGGGTAATATGCCGTGATGATATATTTATTTATTTATTTAAATTTCAATTCTTTTTTCCCGTATATTTTTAGATTAAATTACAGGAACAAATTTATCTAGAAGTAAATCTATTCTTATAATTTAAGCGCAGAATTTTAAAAATATTTATTGGCAGTCCAAATGAAGGAAGTGAAGAAGTCAAAAACAGTTATTCCTGCTACAAGAGTGGTAATAGTTATTTATGACACAAGTACGTAAAGCTAGCCTTTAGTCACAAATGGGGGGTCAGAATTAAAACACAAGAGCAGCGAAAATGACTAAAGATGATTTACGTATGTGTATCGTACAATATTTTGTCTACGCTACAATCTAAAAACCCAATAAATATAAAAATAAATATTTTATTTGAAATCAGCACTACACTAATCCACTATAGGTATACGACTTTTTCATGCAAATGCAGTTTTGCCACTTTTATGAGAATTATTGTATTTTTTAATAACAATAATAAATATATCAAATTTATCAAAATATGATTAAAAGCTGAACATAGTTTGTATTTAAACAAATATATTTCAAAGAATAATTTTTTAAACATAAGGGTGATATTAAATATTTAAATTTGAATTTGATATTTTTTAAAACAGTGTTTTAGTTGAAACAAGGCTCGTGTTACTATAGGTACCGTGAGTATTTTTTAACGTGAAACATTGGGTTTGTCATATCCATAGTTACGACTTGACATTTGATTGAAATCAATGTATTTGCCCGTTCCATTTAAAATGAAACATAGGGAACGAATATGACATTTGATAAGACGTCAATAGACGTTAATTTTGTTTAAATAATTATACCTGCATTCTAAATTTAAATTAGTTGTAGAAAAAATATAGTGTGCACCTTGTGCCCGAGTGGTTTTCTGACTCGGCTAAATTTCTTACAATATTTAAATATAATACTTCTGTCAAATTCATTCCCCATTTGTCATTTTAAATGAGACAGACAAATATATTGCTGTCAATCAAATGTCAAATCATAACTTATAGGAAAATTCAACGGTTATCTGTCATATTGACAAGATGTCATTAGAGGTTAATTTTGTTTAAATAATTATACCTGTTTTCTAAAAATCAAATTTAGATGTAGAAAAAATACTGTTTGCACCTTGTGCCCGAAATATGTTTAGTTCTCTCGAGTGGTTTTCTGACTAAATTTCTTACAATATTTAAATATAATACTTTTGTCAGATTCGTTCCTTATGTTTCATTTTAAATGGAACGGGCAAATACATTGCTGTCAATCAAATGTCAAGTCGTAACCATGGATATGACAAACCCAATGTTTCACGTTAAAAAATACTCACGGTATTATTTATTAATTAGGATCGAAATTTTAAAGAAAAAGTTTACCATGATAACAAAATATTCGCCCTGGTTATTTCATACTCTTTGTAAATTGCGTGCTTAAAAATTTGAATCATTCGTTGCTCGGCAACCCGTGACTAATGAAATCTTTGTTACTGAACAACCGTTACAAACTTACAACTGACAATTTTACGCTCCATGGTAAATATCTAAATTTTGTTCAAAATACAGGTGTTATAAATAATGTGTCCCAAATTTACCAGAGCTTACTGTACATACGTATATTACTTATTGATTATTTTATTAAAATTCAGTTCGCATACTATTTACCCCCCTAATTTATTTCCGTGATAGCATCTCACGCAAATTGCAAAACGAAATTGAAATAGGAAAAGCTGTATATATCATCCACCCTGTATATACCAATTCGCATTTATCCATGTCAACACCCTATCGAATCATCCATCACTTTCTAACGTACAGGTGGGAAATAGGATAGACAAAGATAGCACCATATGGGGAACTTTATTTTAATTTACATCCGTCAGTTGTAGAAAGAGAGGGGTACATATTAAATTTAAATAAATTAACATTTAAATGGCATTGTGGTATGATTAGTCCCCGTAAGGGATCATTTAAAGAGACTTTAACTAAAAAATGGGGAAAATATGAATGCCATTTTAAAACAAGTATAATATATACGTAAATGTTATAAATTATGAGGTGCTTGACCGGATGCAGTAATAAATTGATTAATAAAACATACCAAATCCTCCCAAAAAATATGGGTGCTGATTTATAAAAATCAGTGTATAAAAGGCTGGTACTACTTGTTCTGCAAACGCTTTTTTAAAATGCCTAAATTCAGTACGTATTTCACCCTTATGTTTATAAAGCCCGATTTTTTTTTTCAAAATATTATTAAAGAAGTATATGGTTTATATTCAAATATTAACGGATTTCTCGGCGGTGATTATAAGGAATTATATTGTTGTTAAGTACCTAGTTAATTTTATTTAAATTTTCAATATTTCGTTACACTTTTATGAAAAATATTTTAAAAATCATAAGAACATCACTAGCAAGAGACTGAAATACAAAAATAAATAAAAAATATCTGTTGTGGCCAGCACAAGACCTCTCGCTATTTCCATATTAGGCTATATAAGTATTGTATTACACTTCGCTTTCGAACCGTCGTTTTATAACAAAATATTACAGAACTGTACCCAAATATTGTTTTTTATTGTATTTAACATGTCTTCTGCACACATATAATTATATTCTATTCTATTATTTATTGTATGAGGAAGTTTCTAAATGTCAGAGATTGTTCGAATTCATTAACCAGATTAGCGATATTTCTGATGGATATATGCATTTTACCACAATTTTACCTATAATTTCAAATATTTAATAAATAAAACAATAAGAAAAGTTAAATATACTTCCCTGAAAAAGCTATCAGAATGTCACTAAAACTGTTGATATTTGACAATGTTATGTGTCATTTACAAACCATAAACATTGGAATTTGTCAACTGGTTTCCTCTGCGATTAGTTTACTCTATAAATTATAGTATTTTTATCTCTAAATCTATACACGATATAATACAAATTTTAAGTGTATCTATGAAGGATTTTATGTTCTTGAATATTGAATAAAAAAAACTCCCAAAAATTTATATTTAGAAGAATTTTAAATACATGCACGCTCACAGTCATAGACAAACATATGTTTTTTTACCTCTCGCTAAGAGAAGTATTGGATTCATGCTAAAATTCGCATATCCAGATTTTATTGAATAAGCACGATTTACGGTTCCTAGAATCCGATTATAACATTTTTAAAATGATGTGTTTGTGTGTGTGTGTGTGTGTGTGTGTGTGTGGTGTGTGTATATATATATATATGTGTGTGTGTGTGTGTGTGTGTGTGTGTGTGGTGTGTGTATATATATATATATATGTGTGTGTGTGTGTGTGTGTGTGTGTGTGTATGTTTGTTTGGATGTTGGAGGGACGATTCCTCAAAAAATATAAGACTTAAAAAATATTTAACTGCAGTTTCCTCAATCTGATATTCCTGGGAAGAGCTGAAAAGTTTTGGTAACAATTGGACAACCGAAAGTAGTAGTTTCTTAGAAAAATTTTTCTAAATAAATTTTTTGGAAATTTTTATTATTACAAATATTGAAGAAGAAAATTCGCCATCTAATACACTTAAAATTTTTATTATATCTTGTATAGATTTAGAGATAAAGACAATATAATATATAGAATATTCTAATCGCAGAGGCTAAGGCACTAAGGAAACTACTTGACAAATTCAAATGTTTATAACGTAGTTTGTAAATGACTTATGTCAGTGTAAAAAATCAACAGTTTTAGTGGCATTCTGATAGTTTTTTCTGGGAAGTATATTTAATCATTCTTATTATTTTATTAATGAAATATTTGAAATTATAGGTAAAATGCATATATCTACGTATCAGAAATACCGCCAATCTGGTTAATGAATTGGAAGAATCTCTAACAAATAGGAACTTCCTCATACAATGAAAAATAGATATAATTAGAATTATATATGTGCAGAAGACACGTTAAATACAATAAAAAGCAAAATTTGAGTAAAGTTCTGTAATTTTATGTTATAAAACGACGGTTCGAAAGCGAAGTGCAATACAATACTTATATAGCCTAATATGGAAATGGGGAGAAGTATTGTGCTGGCCACAACAGATTTTTTTCTGTGTTGTCGAAGGTTCGACAGTGGTGCACAACGCCATCTCTACGTAGTGAAATGTTCCAATACACTATCTGCTACACAGATATCGCTAATGATGACATATTTGTACCGTGCGGCCCTTTATCAGGCGTCACCTCACGGGCACTCGTTACTGGCGGGGAGTGTACCACAGGCGGTCACATTGTTGAATACAATTTTTAATTTTTAGTAGCAGAATTTGAAAATAATATTCCTCATTTTAATCACTAGATTTCAAAACTAGCTAATATATTACAGCCTGTCACTTTTCATATTTTTCCGTTCTTTATAACGTTTTTCTTAATATTTCTTAGGTTTTTCTTTTATCGTATAAGAAGTTTTCGCTATGTTGCGTGCAAACCTTACCTATCGTCACCTATGGCAATTTCTTGCCAAGTTTCATGTGCTGGTTTAAAATTCTCACACATGCACGCTAAAATCAAGTTTGCATTACCCTTCTGCTGTAATTATATATGAATAAGTAAAATCATACACTGTGTATGTAAAACAGAATGTAATATTTGCAGGAGCACGTATGGAATTAAACAGACATATTTATACAAGCGAAATATTGTGCACTAAATTTCTATTACAATTTTAACTGCTTGTACTCCAAAAAAATAATTACAATTTTAAAATTTTCGCGCCACCAGCAACATAAATGTAACTTATGGTGGGTTTATGCTCGCAAAATTTAAGAATAAAAATAAGAATAAGAATAGTGATAAAGTTAAAACAGTTATAACATACGACTCGGTTTATGCTGCAGAAATAAGAATAAGGAATAAGAAATAAGAATAAGGAATAAGCCAAAGTTCGTTTACTTTTAACTTTACGCCTTATTCTTATTCCTGTAAGCGAAGAGCGCATGCGTGTCAACTGTCAAATACTTCAAACAAAAAAATTAGTCATTCACATTGACGTATTATAACTAACGTTAGTTATAATACGTCAATGGCCATTCATTATTCATTCATAATAATCGGTGTTGGCGAAACATAATTATGTCAAATTTAGTGATGGATTCTCTTCTTTCCCAATTAATTGAATTAGTGCAGACAAAATAATATTTTGATTGTACTTCATTTTAACAAATTAAAAAATAATAATAATAAAATTATAAATCTTATAAATGTCAAATCAACGTTGCTACCACTATGAGAATAATAAATGTAACTACTTTTCACTAACCTAAAAACTTTAATATCACTACTCTTATTCTTACGCTTATTCTTATAACTGGCAGCATAAACACCACTTATCGTTATGTTTAAAATTATTCTTAACACTATTCTTATTTTTATTCCTATTCTTAAATTTTTCAGCATAAACCCACCTTTACTGCCATAGCAACATAATTCCTAAGGACTGGTTTATGATAAATTTAATTTATAAATTTACATTTAGAAATTTTGATTTAAAATTTACAATTTTCTCTCGTTTATGTTCGTTTTTTACCTACCGCTGCCGAGATATAGGGATCGTGCTAAAAATCACATATCGAGATTTTAGTAAATGACCACGTTTTAAGGTCCCTAGAAACCATTTTTAAGGGGGCGTTCAAATCGTGCAAATTGCATAAGCAAAAAAATCAGTTTTTGAAAAGGTTTTTTCAGTTTTCTGTTTGAAGAATAAGCAATAAAACTAAGAATTATTGAATTATATTGTTGTCTTTACTTCGTGAAGTGATTTTGGTTGAAGAAATGCAACGCATATAAGAGATAATATTTGAAATGTGACTTAAGACTCGATATTATGAAACAGAAACACATTCAGGAAATAGCAAACACAAAAACATAGAGTAATTTGCGATCTTCATAGTAGATAATTTTGTATATTAGCTAAAAACTTTACTAAAAATAACACCAAAATCGGCGGTTCTCAGTGGCAGAATCTTCAGAAATAGTTCAACGTTAATATCATAGATGTCAACAGTGTCGTACTGTCGGTAAAGTAGTTTAAATATTTGAAAATTGACCTTCAAGTTTTAATCTTTCTACCTGACTTCCCCTGTTTATATTTTCAATGAAGGTATAGTCATAAACCCGAATAAAATGTTGACCTATTAGAAGAATTAAAGTTTTTACTCAGTTGGCACTTGAAAGATAGTTTTCATCTTCAAGCTATCATCATTGTAAATATGGAAAGGAAAATAATTTGCTCGAATAATAAAAAATAATTTATGTTTTATTTCGCTCTTTCAATTGTTTTGCTTCAGTAATGTAATCGGGATCTTTACATTTCTTATTTTTAAATCGATTACCCATTATAATTTCTGGCAAAACACATTTTAAATAAAATAATTTTAATTTCGAAAGCATAAAGTTTTCCCACAATTCTGCGTCCTGATATATTTCTTCAGTGAAAATCGGTTCATCCGGAGTAGTAAATATTATAAAATAACATTTTTCTTTGCGACATACATTGAGCTGTCCCTGAATCTGTAATAATTTTTTATAATGAATAATGAACATTTTCATTAGGAAATTTGTAAATCTCCTGATAATAATAATTATGGGTTCTCTTCAGTCGTATGCTTCCATCTGGTAAATTTTCTAAGCAAAATTAACAAGAAATGTATATCGTTTAAACTAACAGAATTTCGAATTTTCAATTTGCAAACTGCAGTTCAAACGATATGCATTCCTTTGTACTTTTTTTTTCAATTCCATATCTATCACTACAAAAATCTGTTGTGGTCAGCAAAAAACCCCTTGCCATTTCAATATTAGGCTATATAAGTATTGTACATATTTGACATTTCTGATACACACAAAAACACATATCTTCTTTATATATTTTTATATTTTTTAATTCATTCTATTCACTCTTACCTATTCTTCTTATGTTCGAGATTCTTCCAATTCATTGATGAGATTGGCAGTATTTCTGAAGGGTATATGTAATATATATATGCTTTTAATTTTTCCACTTGTTTTCCATGGGCTGTCAGATTTATTAACAACTTATTATTTTATATATTTATGTCTCTTTCTTTAACTCCATGGAAGACATAATATTAATATTAGTAATAACAGAAATTTTACAAAAATAATATTTAGAAGATTTTTTTAAAAAAACTATTACTTCGGGTTGTCCAATTGCTACTAATATCTAATCAGCTCTTTCCAAGAAGGTCAGATTGAGGAAACTGCAGTTAAATATTTTTTAAGTCTTAGTATTTGAGAAACCGTGGTTCCAACATCCCCACACACACATGTAAAAAAGATGTTATAATCGGAGTATAGGTACCTTAAAACGTGCTTATCCACTAAAATCTGGACATGCGATTTTTGGCTTGATTCCAATACCTTTCTTAGCGAGAGGTAAAAAATGAACAATATTTATAAAATTTCAAATTGGACTTTACAAGTAATTAAACTTGCAATATACAATTCGTTTGTTGATGTAAAATTTAATTATCCGCAATTTTTATTTAAAACATTTTAGTCGAAAAGAAAATTAATTGCATTTTTTCAAGTAAAACTATTAAAAGTTTCATATGAAGAGGTACTTCCGGTTGACCAATTATAACCAAAATCTAATCAACTCTTCATATTCATGTGGATGTAAAAACGAAGTACCTAGTATAGGGTGAAATTTTATTTATTGTAATAATTATAGTATTGAAGTTGGATTTATCGTCGCCGAAAAAAGTGTTATACACACACATCGTAAAAATAGTAAAATCGTATTCTAAGGACCCTAATTTGGGTTTATTCAGTGAAAACTCATCATCGACTTTTTTTGAAAAAAGACACCTTGTTGATTGATGGTAAAAATTAATAAAAGCTGAAGGAGCTAAAAATATAAAAAAAAGATAATAAAAATGTATTTACAAAAATAGTATTAGGTTTAATGAAATTTATTATTAGTAAGTGTTTCTTTACATTTTTGATAAATAAATATCTAAAATAAGGCCCGGGATCTCCATCACTGTCTCATATAAAGTATAACTATAAAATTGATTAACTTTCTAATTATGACGTAAATCGTTTGATATCGTAGAAACACTAAATACATATACTCATTTAGTCATTTAAGTAAATAATTAAATTAAAATGAAAATTTTGAGTATCCGATTCTCAACGTTGTAAATGGATAAAGTTTTCATTTTCTATTAAAATGTTTATCATCATTATTATAAAATTCAATACAAAAACATTTATGTTTCACAAATATACAAAAATATCGCAATATGGAATATGAGAAGGTAAAATTTTTAATCATAGCAATGGGTCTTCAAATTTTATTTAATCGTTAAGGTCCATTTCTATGATTTAGGTTGGATCACTAATAATTCTTAGAAATGTAAATTGTTCGAAAATCCTAATAGGATCATTGTAACTGTAACTAATCCTATCATTACCCACATGTAGCGTAGGAGAAACCAATATAAGAATGCCAGTGGATTATATAAATAATATTTATCAAATTTTCCGCTAATTCTTAGTATTGTCTTCTTGTATTACCGAAATGCTACATCAAAATATACTAGCGTCTTGCCTACAGAAATATCAAATTATAATATGATTAACATAAATAATAATTTGTAGCTGTTGAAAATTAAAATATAATAACAATGATATGTATTTGCTATATAATTATCAGTATTTTTTAAAAGGAAATATAACCCGGCCGACTAATTTCAAGCATCACTAAAAGCTGCTCTTCACTGTAATTCGTTTGTTCCAATGTAGTGTGACAGTCTCAAATATGCCTTTGCCTATTTTTTATCACAATCTGTTTTTAATTATTAAATAATTACATATTAATAACATGTGTGCCCGGGTTTCATAAAAGCTTAAGCTTTTATGAAACCCGGGCAATTGTTTAAATTTAACTCATTGTTAAATATAACACCGTGTTAAATTTTGACATATGCCAAATTTAAAAATGTTATTAGATTGTAGAAATTAAATAAATTGTGTGTAAGTACATTTTAAATTAAATATGTATTGAGTATGCATTAAATACACCAATGCAATTTATTTATATATACTAATAATATTTATTATTTTTTTAATTTGACATAATGTTATAATTTAAACTGTTGTTAAATTTAGCAATGAGTTAAATATTTATGAAACCGGGCAGTAATTTTGTCTGTATACAAATATAAAAAAGAAAATTTTCGTACATATCTAGAAATCATTCATTGAAAGTGAAATGCTAGAAAAATAAATGGATAGCTGAGGCTGTCTCACTGGTTATATATAAAAGCTTTTATTTACCAGTCATAAAACCCCAGGCGTGCTCAGGCCCTGGGGAAAATTTGACCCAAAGAATCTCTATCTATCTGTTTACAATGATTCTCTTATCTCATGCACGAACCTAAGTATAGCCCAGAACCATTCAATTGCCCTCTCTTGGTTAATTTTATAAGCAAAAATGTATTAGTTCATGACTGGCCGGTATTACTTCATGTCGCTTTTTCGAAACCCCCCCTTAACATTTTCACGATGATGTCTGTATGTGTATGGATTTTGTCTTCGCTCTAACTGAAATACTATCATTCAGAAAATTCTGAAACCTTGTATTTCTATCCTATTCTAATATGAAAAGAAGCCATTAGATTTTGGTGTAAATCAGATAACCGGAAATGGCACTTTACCTGAAGCTCATAGTGGTTTTTCCTCAAAAAATTCCATTAAATGCCATTTTTTCGAATTTTATGTCTTATATAATTAAAGATTATTGAATTTTCTACAGGAATACATTAATACTTTTTCTATATATTTTGCAGATAAATTTAAATTAATAAAAATTAAATAGCGGGAGGTTTTGTGTTGGCCACATCAGATTTTTAAATTCTGGATCTGACCAGTAAGTATCTATCACGTGACTTATCTCTGCTTTTCATTTGACGTTTCACCAGTTATCAGTTGAGATTTTAGGTTACAATTTTATTTTCATAACCATGAATTTGTTAGACGCTATTAAACAAGGCGATTTTTTAATAATATCGGGAATGTTTTTTACTATTGTTCATTTGTATCTTCAAGCATATACTGACAAGAGGAGTAATTCCCCATGCCAACGCATAGCATGTTGTGATCGGAAGATATGCGAAAGGGGGGATTTGCGGGGCTGGAAGTCATGGTGTATTGCGGGGAAGTCATGCTGTATTGCGAGCAGCGTTTTTTACCTCCCGCTACCCTTAGTAAGGGAGGTATAGGGATCGTGCTAAATATCACATATCGAGATTTTAGTAAATGACCACGTTTTAAGGTCCCTAGAATCCAATTTTAACATTTCCACGATGATGTATGTATGTATGTATGTGTGTGTGTATGTATGTGTGTGTGTGTGTGTGTGTGTGTGTGTATGTGTACGAATTTTTTTTGCACTCTAACTCAAATATTATCATTCAGAAAATTCTGAAACCTTGAATTTCTGCCCTATTCTAATAGGAATAGATGCCATTAGATTTTGGTGTAAATCGGATAACCGGAAATGGCACTTTACTTGAAGCTCATAATGGTTTTTCTTCAAAAAATACCATTAAATGGCATTTTTTCGCATTTAATGTCATTGTAAAATTATAGATTATTGAATTTTGTACAGGTATACATTAATACTTTTTCTATATATTTTACAGATAAATTTAAAAATCATTTTTCTTTTTTTAATCCCGAAGCCTAAGATAAACACAATTCCATTGTTACACAGCTTATTTTTCAAATGAATGTAACTGACAGGTAAACGTCATTCACAAATACCTATCACTTCAAATTAATAATAGTGACATATTAAATAATAAAGAAAATCGTAAATAAAGCAATAGTTATATGCAATGGAACATAATAGTGAGTATTTTTTCACGTGAAACATTGGGTTTGTCATATCCATAGTTACGATTCGACATTTGATTGATAGCAATGTAATTGCGTGTCCCATTTAAAATGAAACATAGGGAATGAATTTGACATTTGATAAGACGTCAGTAGAGGTTAATTTTGTTTAAATAATTATACCTGCTTTCCAAATTAAATTTAGTGTACCTTGTGTTCGAGTGATTTTCTAACTTGGCCAAATTTCTTACAATATTTAAATATAATACTCTGTAAAATTCATTCCCTATGTTTTCAATGAGACAGGCAAATATATTACTGTCAATCAAATGTCAAGTCGAAACTTATAGAAAAATTCAGCGGTTATCTGTCATATTGTCGTCATTAAAGGTTAATTTTGTTTAAATAATTATACCTTTTTTCTAAAAATTAAATTTAGTTGCAAAAAAAATATTGTGTGCCCGAAATATGTTGAGTGCTCTCGAGTGGTTTTCTCACTTAGCTAAATTTCTGACTTAGCTAACATCTGTCAAATTCGTTCCCTATGTTTCATTTTAAATGGGACACGCAAATACATTGCTGTCAATCAAATGTCAAATCGTAACCATGGACATGAAAACCCAATGTTTCACGTTAAAAAATACTCACGGCAGTTTGAAGCATTACTAAATACGTAGGTATGTATTTAAATTAATAAAAATTAAATAGCTGGAGGTTTTGTGTTGGCCACATCAGATTTTTTAAATTATTGTTAAGGTTAAAGGGTTTTTCTTTTTCAGTTGGTTAAAATCATATAAAAGTAAAATCATATAAATATTTTATACAATTTATAATGAAATCATCATTGAAAATAGCTACAGTTAATCTACGCTGTATTTTTTCTATTACAAACCATATATTATTGCTGCTACAACAATTAATTCCGTTTCATAATTCATATATCGACAGTCTATCAGCAACTCAATATAAGTTTGACTGCATGCAAATGATATATAGAAAAAGTCCTTGATATTTGAAATGCAAACGAGCGATGTCGTCATAGCTTTATATGCAGAATTGATGATAACGTCTCGTTATTTTTCTACATCGGCAAAAATTCAACACTAACTTTTCTCGCACAAAAAGACAGACAAGAAAACAGGTTTGTTAAAATCATGAAGCAATTATATTTTGACAATCTTTACTTAATTGAGTGCGTATGTGTTTTATTTCTGAATTAAGCAACCTGAAAAACAAGTTTTAATGTTCCTGAAAAGACCTACAAATCATGTAAACATTCACACACATATTAAATGAGAAACATACAGTGGGTTCGGAATTTAAATTGACAGTTGTTACCATATTTATGGGAAATATTCACAATGATTACAAATCAAATAATATTGTAGTCAAAACATATCGCCGGTGTTAAAGCAGTACTCATTAAATCAAAATCACTGTTTCGTAACAACATTTAAAATTCAAATTATTACTAACATACCGGGTGTCTATTTGAAATCCGTAATATAGGGAATACAACGTTATTTTTTTTTTTTTTCATTTTGCCCGTTAATTTTAGAGAAAAGTTGTAAATAAAAACGTTGTTCAGAATTAAAAACTACACAATATGGGACTAAAATTAATTATAATTTCTGTTTATTTTACGAAAAAAAGGCAAATAAAATTCTCAATTTACAGCATATTTTAGAGTGCCATTGAATTACCGATGTTTTGTTTGTTTTTATTTGACATTTAACTTTTGACATATTATTATTATTATTATAATTAATTTTTAATGTTATAATAATATACCATCATAAATCATTTTGTACTTTCTTTTAGTGATTAATTATACTTTTAATAATTATATAAAATTATTTATTGACAAAAGTAGAATTATTAGATGTCAAATAAAAAAAATAAACATCAGTGATTCATGGTACTCTAAAATTTGCTCTAAATTGCGAATTTTAATTTGTTTCTTTTTACCTTCCGTCACCTTTAGGTAGGGAAGGTATTGTCTTTGGTCAAAAAATTCGGTGGTGAGTATTTAATGAATAAGCACGTTTTAAGATCCCTAGAATACGATTTTACTAATTTTACATTGATGTCTATGTGTGTGTGTCCGTGTGTGTGTCTGTGTGTGTGTCCGTGTGTGTCTGTGTGTGTGTGTGTGTAACAAATTTTTCTCCGACGATAACTCCAAAACTATAATTCTAAAAATTATATTTCTTTCGTATTCCTCTTCTTTACAACCATATGAAAAGCTGATTAGATTTTGGTTATAACTGGTCAACCGGAAGTACCCTTATTTGAAGTTCTTAACAGTTTTTCTGGAAAAAACGCAGTTAAATATCAATTTTCGACTTATATATAGTTTAGAAGTTATTTGAAAAATAAAAAAATCAACAATATTCAGTTTTTCGTCATTATCTAGTGCCCTATGAGAATTTTTGGAAAAACAAAAGCACATCTGAGATGTCCTCCCAAAGGCGCACAAAAAGTTCCATTTAACCGACATCGTATCTCTTATTGTTCTCGAGATCCCAATGGTGGCACCTCTAAATGGGACACACTGTATATTATATTTTCTTTTTTCTAAATATAAGATATTATAACAAATTTTGTAAGTGTATGGAGAATTTTATGTTCTTCAATATTTGTAATAACAAAAATTTTTTTAGGAATCATCCTTCCAACATCGAGACAAACAAACACCATTGTAAAATTTTACAATCGGATTCTTAGGACGTTAAAAAGCGTTTATTCACTAAAATCTGTTATGCGATTTTTGGCATGAATCCCAATACCTCTCTTAGCAAAAGGTAAAAGATGTAGAACATCTCTAGCACAAGCACTAGATATTTAAAGTAGGTATATAACAGAATTCACAATGTGATGAATAAATGTATGATTTCACTATTTCTAATACACTTTTTATGAATACTAAACCTAATGACACACATTTATTTAAAACCGATAATAAAATATACGCCTGTAGCTAATTAAACAATAATATAGTTTAATAAATAGCACGGAAGTCTTTTGCTTAAAAATTCTTTCGTACGGCTATCATATCAATTAATAGGAAAGAAAGATCGTTAGCTTATCGGAACAATCAGAGAAATTGTATTAGTCGTCAGAAATTGTGTATCAGGGTATCAAGGATATAGATACCACCAAGGATACCACCTATCAATTATTTCAGATATGATAGAATCGTTACTCCACGTTTTTCATGTTTTCAAACGTATACTTGAGTGAGATGCTGTATAATTATTTTTGTCCTCCTGAAAAGTAATGCGAACTTTACAATTGTATACGCAGCAAGTGTAACCTACTTTTTACGCTAACTGTGTTGTAACTTGTCTAACTATAATAATCAAAAAACACTGGACGTTTATGGGCATTTAGAAAAAAAATCATCTTTACTATAATAAAGTTCATGTATGCAACCTATGCTGTTAAAAGTTGCACCATGGAAACAGTTAGAATGTCAGTGTAGTGATCTGTGTAGAATACTCAAATATTACTAACTGCCAGCTTTGCTATATCAACAACTGATATATTGAAATAATTCTAATTGACGAATGTCAGTGTCAAGTGCAATTTACATAGTGTATGTTGGTGTTATATTATTAGATTTATAGAACCTATTCCAAGGAACTTTCGGTATGGAATTTGTAGAAAATAGTATACATATAATACATAGAATTGAGAAGGTAATGTGCTGGCCACATCAGATTTTTTTTCTTTATTTCCATTAGTTTTTAAGATTTATTTAATAGGATTACATTCTAAAATTATTAAAATATATTGTTAATCGTTTATAGATAAATATGATTTCTTATATTTGCTATACAGGTTGGTTGATTTTTCATTGTCCAGCTTATATCTTCTGAAATATTAAAGATACAAAAAAAAAGTTAAATGCAAACGTTGTTTAATACAACCTGATCTATAATTTAGCATAAACAATTTTTTTCCAAGGCCTACCATTGTTTTGGAAAAATATTTAACTTTAATTTTTTAAACATCTGTATATTTTGGCAGAATAAGATTCTCAACAAATTTCTCTTTACAATGATGTGTAACAAGTAAGGATTTACCTTTAAATTTTGTCCTATAAAGCAAATAGAAATATGATAAAAGTAGGCTATGATATTCTATTGTTTATACCTGTAACTTCTGTCACACATGAACATTGGCTACGTAGGGGTTTTCCTTTGAATAAAATTATGTCTAATAAAGCAAGTAATAATATTACTAGCATTGATGATTTACAAAATTATTAATACTTTTATTTAAATATCAAGTAGCAAAATTTAATACAGCATAATATTATTATAAATTTTGATACAGGATAACAGCCCGACGTTTATTATTATTTGATCTGTGGAAACAGCAAAGCATATCAACTTTTTCGCTATTACTGTAACCGACGTTTATTTTTCTTAATTAAATAAGAATCTTAACACCTTTTTCACTGTTATAATCATACGTAATATAACAAGTGATATGATTATCATCGATGATATTTTCGAGTGAAACAGAGTTGCTTCGGTTTCACGAGCAATATCTTCGATTATTAATCATATAACGAGCTTATATTTAATGAGAGAATATAATGAATTTTTGTTAAAATTAACTGTCAATGTTGTAAAAATCCCTTAGTAACGAATGTAATTAAGGTGATAATTTCTTTGTTTTTTATCATCGCTGTGATAGACATGTAACTAGGGAAATTCTGAATGTCGATTGGCGGAAAACATGTCACGTGACTAATGAATTATATTCTCAGTATTATTAAATCTGTGACAGATGTTACTAGTATAAACAATAGAATATAACAGCCTACTTTTATCGTATTTCTATTTGCTTTATTAGACATAATTTAAAGGTAAATCCTTACTTATTATACATCATTGTAAAGAGAAATTTATTTAGAATTTTATTCCGTAAAAATATACAGGCTATTCCATTTAAAAAATCAAAGTTAAATATTTTTCTGGAAAATTGGCAGGCCTTGGAAAAAAATTGTTTATGCTAAATTATAGACCAGGTTGTATCAAATAACTTTTCTATATAACTTTTTCTTGTATCTTTAATATTTCAGAAGATATAAGCTGTCAATGAAAAATCAACCACCCTGTATATTAAAGTTTTATAGGTTTTTACCTCCCGCTACCCTTGGTAAGGGAGGTTTAGGGATCGTGCTAAAAATCGCATATCCAGATTTTAGTAAATGACCGCGTTTTAAGGTCCCTAGAATCCAACATTTTCACAATGATGCCGGTATGTGTGTAAGTGTGTGTGTATGTGTATGGATTTTGTTCACGCTCTAACTCAAATACTACCATTTAGAAAATTCTGAAATCTTGTATTTCAACCCTATTCTAATATGGAAAGAAGCCATTAGATTATTTTTTCATATTATGTCATTATGAAAATTAAAGATTATTGAATTTTCAAGAGGTATATACTTTTTCTATATATTTTACATATAGATTTAAAAATGCATCTTTATTATAAATCCCGAAGCCTAAGATAAACATAATTCCTTTCAAACACATGTAACTGACAGGTAAATGTCACTGTCAAAAAACTAATCACTTCAAACTAATAATAGTGATATTTTAAAAAGAAAATAGTGAATAAAGCAATGGAAGATAATATAGTTTTCAGCATTAGTAAGTACTTAGGTATGTATTTAAATTAATAAAAATTAAATAGCGGAAGGTTTTGTGTTGGCCACATCAGATTTTTTTAAATGGTTAATTTCTTGGAGCAGGATTATACATAAGCTATATTCTTTCATTTGTAACAATGCAACATTTCTACTAACCGCGTTTTTCAGTTATTCGTGACAGGTTCGGTCCCGATGACCACGGATAATCAAGAATCTACTGCACAATTATTTTATGTAAGCACTATGCGAATATATAGAAATTACTGTTGTTTAACTTGTGTGTTATTGCTATTACAAAGTAGATAGCTAATAAGCATTCATTCAATTATGCTATCCTATGAAATTAGAGTTTTTTCAACTTGGCAAGTGTCATTGGTGTATTTCGCAACTGTGACAATACAAATAGGCATAATTCCGTTGTGTTTGGCTAATGAACCACGCTTGAATATCAAATCAGCGCAGAAATAATGAGCAGGCACAGGCACTCCTAGTCCTAGCTGCTTGTCCCCGATACACAATCAACCACTTTCAAACGCGGCTATTCATTGGAGATCGGGTTACAAACGTGCCGTTTAATTGGCTGATAAACTTCACGAGGAAAAGTGATATGACTTTATTTTCAAACAGATACTAGCTGATATCTTGAAGATATTAGAAAAAGTTATTTTATTTTATGAAAAGGAGAAAAATATGAAACTATACTTCGTTTAAAAATGGGCTAGGGGCAGTGGACCGAATTTAGCACTCTTCATTACCTAAAGAAGCTTAACTAGTAATGCATTAATAAGACAATCTGTTGTAGCCAGTACAATACCTTTCGCCATTTTCATTTTATGTTATATAAGTATTGTATTGCACTTCGCTATCGAATCGTCGTTATATAACAAAAAAAAAATTACAGAACTTTCCGAATATTACTTTTATTGTATTTAACATGTCTTCTGCACACATACAATTCTAATTATTTCAATTTTTCATTGTATAAGGAAATTTCTAATTCATTAACTAGATTGGCGGTATTTCTGATGGATATATGAATTTTACCTACAATTTTAAATATTTAATTAATAAAACAATAAGAAAGATTAAATGCAGTTCCCAGAAAAAGCTTACAGAATGTCACTAAAACTGTTGATTTTTGACACTGACATCTGTCATTTACAAACTATGTTATAAACATTTGAATTTGTCAACTGGTTTCCTTAGTGACTTAGCCTCTGCGATGTGCGATGTATAACATTAAATTATTCTATATATTACAGTGCCTTTATATCTAAATCTATACAAGATATAATACAAATTTTAAGTGTATTAGATGGAGAATTTTATGTTCTTCAATATTTGTAATTACAAAAATTTCAAAAAAATATATATTTAGAAGATTTTTTTAAAGAAACTATTACTACCGGTTGTCCAATTGTTATCAAAATCTAATCAGCTCTTCCCAGGAATGTCACATTGAGGAAACTGTAGTTAAATATCTTACAGTATTTGAGAAACCGCGGTAAAATGTTATAATCGGATTATATGGACCTTAAACGTGCCTTTCTTAGCGAGAGGAAAAAAAATTGTCAAAACTTATGTATCAAGCGTTACTAACCTAATTTTTTTCCATATAATACAATAAGATTTCCCAGTTCAGTAATATATATTCAACGGAAATATATTGTAACTAGCACCTGTGTTAATTGGCGATTAATGATCTCAACAATGTTTCTATCATTAATTGCTTTCATTAACACACTTGATAGTTAAATAACTACTGTGTTATTAGTCATTATCATTATTGTACTAAAAATTTTCCTTATTTTAATTAACGAGACTGACACTAACACCACATAACTTACAGCATTAATATAAATTACATTGACTTCTTCTATTTTGGTAACTAAAAAGAATCGGACTTTTGTTTATGACATTAATGATACATTTCACTTACAAAGAAACAATAGAATTGAAATTTTATCTAATTATAATTAGATATTAGTTTATTAGGCAATATGTCTAATAATTTAGTATAATTTACAAGTCTTAATTTAGCATTTTAACTAATCCGAAATAGATAATAAATGTATTTAGTTAATTTCTTTATTTATGTTTAGTTCAATACTAAATGTAGTCATTTAATCTAATTTTGTATTTAATTTTACTATAATTTTACTAAATTTAGAAAATTAAACTATATCAATTTAGATAATTTAATGAAACATATTAGCAGGCTGAAAATTAAAGAATTTGTTTAGTTAATTTAACTACAATTTAGAAGGTTTTTTCTGCGTAAAGTAATTTAAGAAATAAAATGTTAAATATTCTTACACTACTCCTGAAAGTAATAGATAATACAAAATATAAATATTGGCTAATAATTTCAAAACTAAAGTATATCATTCATTGCGAAACAGTTATCAAAATGAAATATATTAACAGAAGAAGTGATGATATATGTGCTTATTTACCGTTTACAATATTATTAATAGCATTACATAGCTAAATATATAGCTATGTTAATGAATCATTGAATCATTTATTTCCTACACTCAAATATACAATTCTTATCATTAATAAAATCATTTTCTTTTAATGTTCTAATTAATTACATAACTATTGACCTTTCATCTTCTTTTCTATGCGTAGGTGGGCGCCAGTTCTTTTTCTCTTTCTAACACACGTAGCTAGTTTCAGTTTCGTTAAACACTCCTTTCTTGCGAAACTCTTACTTCATCGAACTTGAAGTTGGCTTCGAACACTAAAGTTGATGTTCTATTGTTCTAAACAAGGAGTAGCGATGTTTTGTTTTGTTTCCGGAAGGTGCGAGGCCTTGGAAGTGACTTAGAATGATGATACGATGATAGAAAGATACAGTCCAGCAAAAGTTTGTATTTCGGCCAGATTTTTTGTAATCTTGATCAGCAAGAAGAAAACATTTAAATATAAAAACAATATTTTATTTAAATGCTTCCGATATTTCTAATTTAATGTACATAATGTTTGTTCCATAAGTTTTAAACTAAATAAAGAGGACTGTGTTCTTCCAAAAGTAACCTTAAATTTCAAGATTTCTCCAAATTTTATGCCTTCTGTATAATATGTATACAGCGTGTCTCTTAAATAGAAGGACATGGCTGAACCACAGATTCCTGAGGGTAAAATAAGACGATTTAACCAAACTTGCTTCTACCGGAAAGTGTACCATTTAGCCAGAAATCTGCTTCAAAGTTCTTCGAAAAAAAATTAATTTTGCTTATAATAATCGGACGTTTTATTCGATTTGGATGAAATTTGGTATGACAGTTTATATTGTTATAAGTCTGTTAGACAGTTAGATTAAATTTATTTTAAAAATTTAGCAGTGCAGACACTCAAACTTTATTTTTTTTGGGTGAACCGTAACAGATATCACAAATTACACAGAGAGAGAAAATTTTACTATTGAATGTATCTTTCTGAAGAAAAATAATTCCACGTTTTCGGCATTGCCATTAAAAAGTTACGGTCTAATTAATGTTGGGAGACCTAAGTTTCATACACTAGTGGTTCATTAATAATAACAAGCATCACCTTAAAAGATGACATAACCATATAAACTGTCATACCAAATTTTATCCAAATCGAATAAAGCGTCCGATTATTATAAGCAAAATTAATTTTTTTTTCGAAGAACTTTGTAGCAGAATACTGGCTAAATGGTACACTTTCCGGTAGAAGCAAGTTTGGTTAAATCGTCTTATTTTAGCCTTTGGAAACCTTTTATTTGAAGCATTTATTGATAAATTCAAAATAACACCATTTTTTTCAAGAAAAACTGATAATAGTATCACTTCCGGTTAGACTATTTTAACCAAAGTCTATTATCTTATTTCCATTGATATAAAAGTGATATATACCAAATTTGAAAAGTTTTGGATTATATTTTAATATAGTTTTCATTAAAATCTATTATAGGTTTCAAGTAAAGTACCACTTCCTGGTATACCATTTTAACTAAAATCTATTATGTTATTCCAATTGATATAGAAGTATTATATACCAAATTTGAAAAGTTTTGGATTATATTTTAATGTAGTTTTTCATTAAAATCTACTATAGGCTTTAAGTAAAGGACCACTTCCGGGAAGACCATTTTTACTAAAATCTATTATGTTATTCCCATTGATATAAAAGTCTTATATACCAAATTTGAAAAGTTTTGGTTTATATTTTAATGTAGTTTTTCATTAAAATCTACTATAGGCTTCAAGTAAAGGACCACTTCTGAAAGTTATGCAATGACCAAAAAGGGAGGTGCACAACTAGATGTAATAACAGTCCTAAATACAAAATTTTAACTTTCTACGGCTTCCCGTTTTTCAGTTATGCGAGATACGTACGTACATCCGTACGTACGTACAGACGTCACGACGAAATTAGTCAAAATGGATTCAGGGATGGTCAAAATGGATATTTCCGTTGAAATCTGGAAACCGAATTTTTTCGCGATTACAATACTTCCTTTACTTCGTACAAGGAAGTAAAAAGAGTGCACAAAATGGTTTTGGCCGATCGTAAATTGAAGTTGTGTGAGATAGCTGACACCATAAAGATATCAGAAGGCAGTGTATTTACCATTTTGCATGAACATTTGATCATGAAAAAGATCTGTTAGAAATGGGTACCGCGTTTTCTCAGAGTCGATCAAAAACAACAACGCGTTGACGATTCAGAGCGCTGTTTAGAGCTGTTTCAGCGCAATAAAAAGATTTTTTTCATGCGGTATGTGACAATGGATGAAACATGGATCCATCACTTCACTCCAGAGTCAAATCGGCAGTCAGCAGTAAAGAGATTTAGTTCCAATGAAGAAGTGATTGCCGAAACTGAAGGGTATATTGAGACCAAAGATAAATCGTTCTATAAAAAAGGCATCGAAATGTTAGAGAAGCGTTGGAATGAATGTATCGCTCTTGAAGGAAACTATGTAGATGACTGAAGTCGAATTTTGCCTAAAGCCGGATTTATAGTTTACATAACATAACATAGCATAGCATAACATAGTGAAAATATGAAAACAATATATAGCATAACATAACACAGCATAACATAAGAAATGACCATATTTTATTTCGTTATGTTATGATGTTCGGGAATATTCGGCTCAATTCGGCTCTATTGGAAGAGCAGCGAAATTTTGGAGCGTTGGAGTGCTCGCATCTGCTTGTTGTTTACAAACAAATTGTGAGGTTAGTTTTTGTTTCTGATGAGATATTTACGTTAAATAAATAGTTAAATTATTGTGCAGAGTTAATAATAATAATGCACAAGATACTGCAACAGCTATTATCATAGCATCGTCAACAGCCCTTTTTGATCTAAACAAACCACGTTTTTACGAAAAGTTCTAAAATTTAACGTGGACAAAGAATGACAAAATGAAATGTGAAAACAGTAATGAATATAGTAATAATACTACATTATGAACATTTTTCAGAACAATTCTTCTTTTTCTTGTGCTATGTCTTATGCTTATGTTTCGCACTATAAAATCTAAAAAAATTATTATGTTATGTTACGTTGTGTTATGCTATGTTTTGTTATGTTATGTAAACTATAAATCCGGCTTAAAAGTTGTTGTTTTATTAGTCATCCTACGAACTTATTGAGTGATGTGTTAGATTGAAATTAGTGTCGGACGGAGACTTTATTTGTATGACTGTATATCATAATTACCGGTATGCTACTAAAAGAATAGAATGGCACACCCATAAATGATTAATAAGATGACATATTAAAATAAATGACAAAACGTTAAAGAAATTTGCAAAATATCAGGTCATGTCTCAATTAAATTGACAACATTGCAGTACATTTCTTTTGTCTTATTTATTATTATAAAAAATACATGTTAACGTCAAGCCAACAAAAGAAATTGTCAATCGTCTTCATATTGCAAAATTCAGCTAATAATTTATGTCGGCGTCAGGAAATTTCATTTTAGAGAAAGTGGATGTACCGAATTGGACCAACGATGACAATAACTTAAAAAATGCCTAAAGGCAGATTGCATCTTTTGATATTTCTGATTTTATCTCTTTGATGTATTTGCTTGTATAATTATTAAATTATTCCTTATTTCTCATAGCCTTCAGCAAGGACGAAATTTTTTCAGATGTCAGAATAAACAACGTTTCAATTAAAGAAAAAGAAACTGAAACTCATACCTTGGAATTTAATTAATTTTGCAAGCAACATGAATGAATGTTTTTTGTAGAGTAGTTATTTTGTTTTTCCATGGAAATGGTGTTATTTTGCACACGTTTTTGCGTGGTAATCATATGTTATAAGTTCTCGGAAAAGATACTGGAGTTACGTCATTGGTTTTTCATTTATTTGTTTGAAATTCATTCATGTTTTCGACATTTTCAAGCTGCAAATTCAACAATATTTTGCAGGAGAAATGAAAATAAAACAGAAATTACAAGTGTTCTATACTTACTTTATTTATACAATTTAACCTTAAACAAAACGTGAAACGTCATTCAAAATGAGTAAAGTGCATATTTTAGAACAACACAGTATTTTATTAAAGTTCGGGACACGAAAGATATTTCATAAATATTTCCTGTTAAATACCAAATATTTTCCTGTTACTAAAATATAACAAAGCAAGCTTACCCCAAAAATGCTGTGTTAAGACGATACTATTGGAATATTTCACTACATAGAGATGGCGCTGTGTACCAACGTCAAATAAAGTCACTAGTGCCTGTATTCATAAACACTCGTAAAAATTTTAAACAGTTTGTTGTAATTTTTATCCAATAAAAACAGTTAACATTGAAAAAAAATCGAAATTTTATTTGTCAAGTTTGATTCTATTTGTCAGAAATTATAACGAACCGTTTTGAAACTTTACTAGTCTTTATGAATATGGGCATAGATATGTATATAAAGTACCGCAATTCATTGTACCAATGTGTTAGAGAGAGAAGAACGTTTTTAAGACAAAATCTGGTCTATTCTGTAACTCAATGATTAATTTTTAACAACTAGTTAAAAAAAATTAACCAATCATGTATGTTGACAAATAACAAAAAATTGGATTTTTATTTGTAAAACAAATATCAATTAGAAATTTTTTCTTAACCAGTTGTAAAAAATTAACCACCGAGTTACAAAATAGGCCAGAATATGGCGCAATCAGGGTCTAGTTGTAGTTGGCTATGCATAAAAGTCACTATATCTGGTGACTTTAGCGTCAATGCTGTCATCGTGTCAAACGACCTGAAGAAAATTAACCTTAATTTTATTTATTTTTACCTCCCGCTACCCTTGGTAAGGGAGGTATAGGGATCGTGCTAAAAATCACATATTGAGATTTTAGTAAATGACTACGTTTTAAGGTCACTAGAATTCATATTTAACATTTTCATGATGATGTCTGTATGTGTGTGTGTGTGTGTATGTGTGTGTGTGTGTGTGTATGTGTATGGATTTTGTCTTCGCTCTAAGTCAAATACTATCATTCAGAAACTTCTGAAACCTTGTATTTCTTCCCTATTCTAATACGAAAAGAAGCCATTAGATTTTGGTGTAAATCAGATAAACAGAAATGGCACTTTACTTCAAGCTCATAATGGTTTTTCTTCAAAACCTACCATTAAATGCTATTTTTTCGCATTTTGTCATTATGAAAATTATAGATTATTGAATTTTGTACAGGTATACATAAATACTTATTCTATATATTTTACAGATAAAATTAAAAATCATTTTTCTTTTTCTAATCCCGAAGCCTAAGATAAACACAATTCCTTTTGTTACACAGTTTATTTTTCAAATGAATGTAACTGACAGGTAAACGTCATTGTCAAAAAACTAATCACTTCAAATTAATAATAGTGACATATTAAATAATAAAGAAAAGCGTAAATAAAGCAATAGTTATATGCAATGGAACATAATACGGTTTGAAGCATTACTAAATACGTAGGTATGTATTTAAATTAATAAAAATTAAATAGCGGGAGGTTTTGTGTTGGCCACATCAGATTTTTTATTATTTTTTTTATAATTTTGATCAGTATGTTTTGTATTTATATGTAATGCATATTATAAAAATTATGAACATAAAATCAATATTAATTAATTACGTTCATAGATTTATTTCACTACCGATTATTTTTCTTTGTAATAACGCACTCGTTTCAAGATAATCCACTTTAAATTTGGCGCCCAAGCTAGACACAATATGGCGGCCAATTGCGGTACTTTATATATCTAGTGACTTTAACGGCAAATCTTCAACAAGGGAATACTTTTGATTTACTTCCATAAGCGTATCATTGCTGTCAGTATTTTTCCCTTGATTTTTCTTGAATTTTGACTTTTCTTCGACCGTTTATTATTATTTTAGGTATAGTATATATCCTTGTTTCCTGTTTTATTTGTTGTAACAGTAGATTAATTATTGTTTTTCATTTTAAATACTTTAATTAATAGTTGCTAGGTTAGGGTCACAGTTTAGATTTTCCTTAGGTCCAGTTTTAGAGTAAATATTAGATTACAGTACATTAATTAATTGTGTTAATAAAATAAAATTGTTCCCTTGTTATTTTCAGGAATTTGAGTATAAATACACTGCTGGACAAAAAAATCGGACACTTGGTTTATTAAATGTGTATTTTTGTTATTATCTCGAGAACTATAAGAAGTATGAAGTGGGTTAATTAGTCGAAAGTTATCCTATATTAGGATGCCATTTTAGCAATGTATTGTTTATTCTGAAGAAATGCATGGGTCACTAGATACAGACATATATGTAAATTTCGTAGTTTTTGTTGTTTTTGAAAAATTTCTAAATACGAAATGTTTTACATCATTTTGAGAACTGCTATAGGATCATCTTAATATTAGTATTTATTTATTTTCCATAAACTATTACAGAATTTTATTGCGTCAATAATAAATAATATATTTATACGTATCCAATGAAGCTTGACTAAATTCACTAAGTATAGGGAAAAGTTGTCGCCGATGAAATAAATATGATTTGATTTATGAGCAGTAGTAATTGTTATGAAGAATAAAATTATAAGTTTGAAAGTTGTATTGATTTGAAATTATTACTTTCACATTGCAAACTAGATCTAATACAATGCTAAGTTTTGTTATTGAAAATAAATTAATGATATGTAATATTTCACCTGATTTTCTTATTTGTCTATTTAGAAGGAAGTAAATTAATATAATACCCAATTTCTCGACGATTACAAAGAAAAAAAATCTGATGTGGCCAACACAAAACCTCCCGCTATTTAATTTTTATTAATTTAAATACATACCTACGTATTTACTAACGCTGCAAACTGTTCCATTACAGAAAACTATTGCTTTATTTATTATTTTCTTTTTAAAATGTCACTATTATTAATTTGAAATGATTAGGTTTTTGACAGTGACATTTAATGTCAGTTACATTCATTTGAAATATGAACTGTGTAACAAAAGAATTGTGTTTATCTTAGGCTTCGGGACTAATAAAAAAAATTATTTTTAAATTTATCTGCAAAATATATAGAAAAAGTATTAATGTATTCCTGTAGAAAATTCAATAATCTTTAATTGTCATAAGACATAAAATGCGAAAAAATGGCATTTAATAATATATTTTGAAGAAAAACCATTATGAGCTTCAGGTAAAGTGCCATTTCCGGTATCTGATTTACACCAAAATCTAATGGCTTCTTTTCATATTAGAATAGGATAGAAATACAAGGTTTAAGAATTTTCTGAATGATAGTATTTGAGTTAGAGCGAAGACAAAATCCCTACACATACACACACACATACATACATACATACATACATACACACACACACACACATATACACACACACACACACACACACATACACACATACACACATACACACATACACACATACAGACATCATCGTGAAAATGTTAAAAATGGATTCTAGGGACCTTAAAATGTGGTCATTTACTAAAATCTCGATATGAGATTTTTAGAACGATCCCTATACCTCCCTTACCAAGGGTAGCGGGAGGTAAAAAACAAGTAATAAATCCACACGTATTAATAGTATCGAGAGATTATTATTGGCATTCTGCACTATTAAAATTGATTTACTGTAATTAAAATGATTAGGCAAAAGATGCACGTCATCAATTAATATCAGTAAAGTAATGCCGTCATATACTACATAATTCAATTAAAGTTTGATAAGAAAAGAAATATTTGAGAAAAATTACCTCTCACACGACTTTCAACGGAATCAATGGCCCACCGTTGGCCAGTTCCCGTTCAAAATATTTCGTGACAGAATCGATATTCAATACTATATTCTCATCTCTGCTTAATTAGGTAAATAAAATTTATATATCCACAATTTATTAGACGCATCAAACCTAAAGACGCCTTACATTCAAATTTGCATCGACACTAAAATAAACGCAAAGAAAAAGAAGATGCATCATACATATGGCGGTTATCCTTCCAACTACGAACCGTGCTCGCCCCTGCTTGACTCCATAAATCACGAGCCCATATATCTACCAAGACAAAACCATTAGCTATAAACTATTAACTATTGTGTCACAATGAAATTGTATCCTTTTTCTTTCTTTGTCAAGTACATTCTGTAGCTGATTGCTTCTTATTATTCAGGAATGTTAAAAGTGTGCATATCTAGTGAACTGTTCATACCACGAAGGTTTGTCGCATTACTGTTCTGCCATATGTGACAACATATGTGTCGAGATAACACCCGATGAATGTGTGTGACCACGAGCTAAGAGCAGATAGACAATTTAAAGGAGAAAGTTTATTACTCAGCACAATAAGGCATGAATTGTAATTAAACCAGTGTAATGATTGCTTGTCTTATAAGGCGAGATGATATTTATAAGAATAGAAGAATCAAGACCTGTTTTTAACATATAGAATAAATGTAACATGACAATGACACCTTTTTCTGTTATTATTACTTCAAAATGCAGTCTTAAGCTACGTTTCCACCTCTTAACATAGTATTTGTTTTTGTCGCTTTCATTTGTTTTTGTCACAAAAATTCAAACCGTTTCCACCTCGTAACACATGGATATTGTTTTGTTCTTGTGTGTTCACATTTAAACGAAAAGACAATTTGAAATTGTTTACAAATTCTTTTATTTGTGTAATTAATTGATACTCACATATATAACGACTTTACAATTTAATCAATGTATATAAACAAAAAATAATGTAAAAGGAAATTTAAAATATTTTTTTTTTTTGAATGTGCCACAATTATTACCTACATAGAGCATTTTAAATTTCAAAAATATAATTTGTATTGATATAATATAATAAGATTGTATTTAAAACTTAAAATCAAGATGAAAATAATATGGAGGTAGATACAGGAAAGTAAGAATTCCTCGGACTTTCAGTCAATTAATAAAATTTATTCACGCCTATATGTTTTGACATGTATATTTGATGTTTCGCCACAGTTACGCCCCAACGCGGCATGCCAAGAGTCACTGGTTGCTAAAAATCTACAAAAATTTGCTCAATTAACAAATTATTATTTATTAGTCGATATATTAACGTACTTGCCCTGATGGAATTGTTTTTCTAAACTTATCTTGCTTCCTTAGTGGTTCTTTTACTAAATTTAACAAAAAGTCAAACTGTTCAACAGTTAATATTGTCTAATTAAAAAGTTTTTTCTTCTTCAAACAGTCTCATTTCGTTTAATAAATTGTTCCAATCTCCCTGTTCTAATCGTTTTTGATTTATCCGATGTATCCACCACTGATGAATTCTACGACACTGTTTATAAAGTATTGCTGCAACTCGAGAAAGCCTTCTTCTTTTCACCACTGAACGTATTACTAATACAGTTATATTATCCATACCGTTAAATAATAATAAAAGTAACATAATGACATCTTAGTTTCCACAACTAGCGAAATGTTTGGTTATAAGCAAAGCACATAACCTTACAATAGAGAGAGATGCCCCTATCTCTCTTCCACAGAACAACGACTATGACAAAAACAAAGACAAAATGTTTGGAGCTTGCAAACTTTCTGACTATGCGCTACGACAGCGACAAAGACTAAGACAAAATCATCAGCTGGAAACGCTCAGCTGTGTCGCCGTATGACAAACTTTTGTGACTATGACTAAAAACAAAAACAAAGACTATGTTAAGAGGTGAAAACGTAGCTTTACTGCATAAGTTAAATGTTAACTTTCAATTTTCTTTTGATCTGCTTCAACTTACCTCTTCTTATCTCAGTGATCGGGTTCTGTCTGTTTCTTATAATAATTATAAATCTAAGTCTTTTACAGCTACTTCTGGTGTTCCTCAAGGTTCCAAATTGGGCCCTTTACTGTTCTTACTCTTTATTAATGACATTGTTAATTCAGTTCAACATTCTCACGTCTTCTTATATGCTGATGACTTAAAGATTTTTAAAACTATTAATTCTATTGAAGATGCTAAGCTCCTACAGGCAGATATTAACATTTCAGCTTGGTCTGTAACCTCTAACCTTTTTTTAAACTACAGTAAATGTAAAATAATGAGATATTTCGTCAAAAAAACTATTTACAAATATGATTACAAAATAGACTCTCATACTCTTGAAAGGGTCATACAATTTAAAGATCTTGGTGTTTTATTTGATGAAAAGCTCAATTTCATTAATCACATATTACAAACTGTTAAATCTGCCTACAAAAATTTAGGTTTCATTATTAGAAATACACAGTACTTCGTTCATATTTCAACTTTTACGAAACTAAACTTCTTGTTCGTAAGAACAAAACTGGAATATTGTCAGCAAGTTTGGTGTCCTATATATAATAAATACAGCAATGTTATTGAATCTATTCAACGAAAATTTATTAAATTTTGCTTCTTCAAGCTTTACAGACATTATCCTAGCTTTGATATTGATTACAATGATTTTTTGTGTGAATTTAGTATTGTGTCTCTTGATACTCGAAGAAAAATACAATCATCATTGTTCCTTTATAAAGTTTTGCATTGTATTATAAATGATCCCGTAATCCTAGGTAAAATTCCTTTCTTAGTTCCTAGGCATAATTCCCGATTTAAATATACATTCTACTGTAACACTCCTCGAACGAACTATGAAGTAAAGTCACCTATTCGTATGATTTGTTTCAATTTTAACAATTTACCTCAATATTTCGACATTTTCGTCGGTTCGATTGTAAAGTTTAAAAATGCTTTATACAATTATTATATTCATTAACTACTACTATTTCTTACAATACATTGTCTGAAACAGCTATATGTATTATTAAGTTCTGTTTTTTCTTTTTTTGTGTCATTCTATTTGTTAACTAAAAAAAATGTTATAGTTCAATCAAATAATATTTTAATGGAAATGGATGGAGTTAAAAAGGATTAAAATGATTTAATGACATCATACTTCACATCTTAATAATTAAAAATACGTTATTACTTCAAGAATTCAAGGTTATTCTCTAAAGCATAATAATGATATTGTGATAGTATTACTATTATTACTACTCGTATACTTAAAGAAAAGTTATTTTTCTTCCTACCATTATGATTTCTTATTTATGAACAGAAACAAAGTTAGGTAAAAAATCCTTATGTAAATGATATTTTTAATATAAGATTTGTGAAAAATTTGTTTGAATATTCGAACGTCTTTGTTAACAAAGTATTAAATACTCGTAAGTCTGTAATTTTTATAACAAGCTTGTACTAGAAATATCTCCTTTTTAACCTAAATAAAATAAATATATCATCAGGGCATATTACCCATTACTGGGTGCTCGACTGAGTGTGCCAGTATCTACAACACATGTAGATACCGGTAATGATGATGACATATTTGTACTGTGCAAGCACTTACCAGGCGTCACCTCACGGGCACTCATTGCTGGCATGGAGAGTGCACCACATGGGTCACTTTTGTGGGCACTCATTGCTGGCGTGGAGAGTGCACCACAGGGTTCACTTTTGTGCCATTTAAAAGTCGAAATATTTGGCTTCGGTCGGGATCGAAATCAGTTCGCGACCAGACACTGAGGCACACGGCCACGGGACCCCATTAACTTATGTAAACTAATGCTGAACATTATAAGGATGTAGTTTTTTTTTTGTTTGTTTGACACGAAAAAAGTTAAACATTTCGCCTCAAATAAAAATCAAAATTAGGAATACCGGATGCACTTAATTTCGACCCGAAGCCCGGCCCGATTTCGAGTCAATTTTCGAGCCGGGTCAGCTATTTTTCTGCCGAGTCGATCTTTGAGTCGAGCCGGCAATTTTTATTTCTGGGCCGAGTCAATCCAAACCTCAGCCCGGTCCGGCCCAGCCCGAATGCATTCCTATTTCTGACTGTTGTACGAACAAACCTATTTAATTACCTAATGGAATTAGCGAAAGAAAAATCCTGTCGATGATAAATTTATTGATTCCATTTGCTTCAACATATCTGTAAATTTTTCATCTGTCGATAAACGAGCTGGATTGTAGGATCAGTGACGGTTTACTGACCTCTTTGTCCTTATATTGTGAGCAGAGTACTGGATACAACTGTCCAGCATAAGTTTCTGCATATCGCGACTTCATTGACCCACTAATATTCACACCTGATCGTAAACCAGTAGCCGTCGATTTATTGCATGCAAACTTGGATGTAGAGGGTGGACATCAGAGTATAAATCGTCAATTTAAACCAGAACACCAACGAGATTTTAAATTGATAAAGATTATGACAGTTATTTAATTGGATCAGTATAGCGGTGGGTGATACATAGATCATAAGATATTGTTGGATTTGAATGAAGATTAATATCTAAGTATTATATAAAAATACAAATTGGTACCTACTTACAATGAATGTTATTAAAAATTGTTAAATATACACTCGAAGAAATTCTGCATAAAATAAACCACTAAAATTGGTTTGCATGTGCAGATCCTCATGATTTTGTGCAGATTTAACCACAGTACAATCGTGTTAACGTGAACACTCGAAAATAGACTATTCCGTAGTTTGAACAATTTATTTTCTAAGAATGACTACCTAATAACGCGAACAACCTATCTTTCGTTAATTTGAACACATTGGGTGGTAGTATGAACAAGTGATTAAGGGTGATTAGCTAGGAGATGACTAGCAGTGTTTTAGCGCAGTCAATCGTTTCTGGATTATTTTAGAGAAAAATACTTCAAATAGCAGTTATAGAAAAATTAATTGTACACAATTTTTATTTGAAGTATTTTTCTCTAAAATAAACCATAAACAATTGACAGCGCTAAAACACTGCTAGTCATCTCCTAGCTAATCACCCTTAATCACATGTTCATACTACCACCCAGTGTGTTCACTGCTTGTGGACTTCCCATATTTAGGTACTTGTAAAACTAGAAACAGCTTAAAAGTTGATAGAAGTAGTGTTGCTGTGCGGTGTTAGTTGGGCTAATATTATTTTTAATATCTTTCCAAAATATGTCTAAATTTAAACGAAAAACTTTACCTCTATGTGGAAAAGCAAAAAAATCTTGTTTGAACATGACAATGGTGCTAATATAACCTTTTTATGCAAGAAATATGACAAACCGAAGTTCACTATTTGCAGTTTAAAAAACAAGAAACTTGCGATAAATAAAACTGTAAGTAAGATGATAAAGCCGAATAAAAAACGCACTTTAAAAATAGCTGAATTGCAAAACTGGAAACAGCCTTCTATAAATGGTTACAACAACGTAACCGAAATTGTCCAGTTAGTAGAGATATTCTAAAAGAAAAGCGAAGGAATTAAATGAAAAAACTGGGTCATTTAACGACATTTTTAAAAATTATTGTATGTATACATATATTATAGTAAATATGTCTGTATTTATTTATATTTATACAATAAGAGTGCGTGTTTTATTTCTTATATTATCTTAAATTTTATAAACCTTCGGTGATGTGAAAAGTTCGATAATATGAACAAGCCTGGATTTATTCTGTTCATACTAATGCGATTGTACTGCACCTACAAATTTTGTACATATAAAATTGGTTCACAATAATGAATAAATAACATCTGTGCAATCATGTATACATCGGACAGACGTCCTAACCCCTTAAAAAAGATTAAATCAACATAAATACCACAGTAACATATCCAAATTATAGTGCATAAATTTAAATTTGATGTTAAAATTATTAATAAAGTTAATAACAAATATCCTCGTTTACCTAAAGAGACACTACAAATTAACATAAATAAGAGTAAATTTGTCAATTTCCAAACAGACTCAACAAAATATATAAACAACTTCAAAGATAATCTAAATTGGTTGAGTTATGCTTCCTGCTCTTCTCTTCAGTACTTCACCAACTCCGAATTGATTAGGAGGTTTGTTGAAATGCTGTAACTTAGAATTTTATCAACGTAACTTATAAAGATTTTGCAATAAAATTCATTGGTCTTTTTGTATATTCACCGTTCCTGTAAAACTGTTTTCGCTAATATTATTGTAACAATAGCTGAATATGGGCTTGCTTTAAGCCCGAAACGTGGACCATTAAGCCTTTTGATTCACCGTCCAAATACAATGGTTGGTCCTTCTATTTCTCAACAAATTTGTTATATTGCCATTGAAAAAAAATTGCTGTAATAATTATTGTCTGTCATTGGAAATTATTTGAAAAAATAAAAATAAAACGGGTGAAAATGAGGACCTTCCTGTAAAACATATTCATTGAGAAGCACGAGCAGTATCTTTGAGTTTAATTCCGAAACTAGCAACCCAACCACTAACTCGTTTTCGGGTCTTAACTCCTAGATGACAGTTGTCACTGCGCAAAGATAAGTACATTCGTTATGACAACAATTTAGAATAACAAATTAGTATATCAGGCAACGAGTTTATAATGATAGCTATTAATACATGAGTATGAAGGTTACGATACGAGCCATGGCGAGTATCGTAAGTCATGCGAGTGTATTAATAGTCATTATACATGAGTTGCATATACTATTTTTCTACGACTATTCACAAAAATTAAGTAATAAACTATAAATCAATAAATTGGCTAAAAAATTAATCTGTATCATAATGAAAATCTGAATCATAACGAGTGTCATTCAAATACAGACGACGCGTATTTAATAAGTACAGTAAAATTTTTCAAAGAAGTCCGATCAAGGCCATCTACGAGTTGCATCTATGAATTAAGATTTTATACTGTCAAATTTAGTAGTGTCGTTTATATAGTTTTTATGATATTAATAGTACCCTCATAAAAACTATGTAAATGACACTACTAAATTTGACAGCACAAAATATTAATTTATAGATACAATTCGTAGATGGCCTTGATCGGACTTCTTTCAAAAATTTTACTGTATATAAAAGCATGAGAGGAAAAAATGAATTATAAAATTCGATTTAATTTGATTCAAATTAAATGTTAATATTATATTTCATAAAATAGAAGCTAAGAAGCTATTCTTTGACAGTAAATATGACGTTTAGCATAAATTATAGCAACGAACATAATTTGTTTAATTAGTGCACGTCAACTTCAAGGCATAGTGCGCTTCTGCAAAACTCTAAAATCCTATATAATGACGTTATTTAGGGCATATAAATTTAGGATTTAGATATTAGAGTGATAAAAGTGCAACATCGGACAGAGCTTAAGTACCTTTTAACATAAATGTTAATATTAATTTAAATAAATAAAATAATTTTATAAACTTGCTATTTGTATTTAAAAAAAAACGCAAAGAATAGTATATTTCCTCCGTGACTTCCTGGTGCCATCTTAAATATTTTCTCATGAAGTAATGTTGGATAAAATATATTCCCTGTATGTATTATAAATAAATAAGAAGAGTAAGTAAGTCACATATACCAAATTTTATTAGCCTTAATGTATACTGTATTAATATTAATTCTAATACAGAGTTAGAATATCATCTTTAACTTCGGCAGAATGTACGAGAGAAGAGAATGAATTTTCCCCGTCGATAAATTTATTTTGACTGGTGATTTTGCTGGACGCTTGACTCGGCCGGCATCCAATATACAATTTACGTTTACAGCTGCAATCAGTGTATCCATGGCACATAAATCCCGCATCAGTGTTGGTGTAAACGCGCCTTTATCTCTCTAATCCCGAAGCTCGGCAGCCGATTTTTATGAACCAATTCAGCACTGATTCAATTTCCACGTTTAATCTCCGCAAATGTTTACAAACAATGCAAAAATATACTACCAACAGACACTGTTTTGTTTGCCACACTCTTTTATCGGATTTTGCTTGCCATTTGAAAGCGAGTGTATAGTTAATTTGTTATTTGTTTTGTATAATTCAATTCCAACAAGTATTTCAATTGTACTTCGTACATTTATTATTAATTATTGCTGGCTATAGTTCTCGACAGATGGCTCTGCATGTGGTTACTTACTACTGCAGTCATCATATCTTTTTTGGATGTTCATCATCCGTCCCAGAGGCATCAGTAAACCACACTGAAGAGCTCCATTAAGAGCGAAACGCGTCTGTGATTCTGGTTGAGTGGACCAGCTTCTGATAAATAACCGAAAGGTTGATTCAGAGACTGAAATCTTGTAAAACGTGTCAAGTATGATTCTTTTTAAAATTTTATTAAAACAGTTTCACCAATTATTGCAATTATACTTTGTACATTTATTATTTATATTTTTAATTAAATAAATATATGTATGAGAATATTAATTAAACACGGAGATGCAGTAATACGAGGGTGGTTTGACGGAAGAGTGACTTTTCAATAAAAATAAGTTATTTTACTTTTACAAGTATTTCATTTTCGACATTATCCTTTTTCAATAAGCTATTCCACAAGATTTTTTAAAATTTTTTTTCTTGAAGTACATAAAAATATAAAACATGTGAAAGTCCGAGTTAAAAATTCCTCCAAATAAGCGAGATATTAAGGTCGGAATTTTAAATTATCTTTGTGACGTAGGTAATGTGGATATACCAGAAGTAAACAAACAGTGGTTCACAAACCACGAAAAAATGTTAAACAAATTACAAAATAACGTATATTTACATTGTAGTATTATAATTCATTATTAGAGGCATAAAATAAATTATTATACTTAATTTATTTCACTTTTATTTCTCACTTTATAAAAATAAAGAAATTAGAATGTCACCCGAACAGCAACCGAACAGATTCGACACACTCGAAGATGTATATTCTTAGTTAAGGCGGCGCTTCTCAAAATCGGAGGTCATACTTGGATCCTATTTGCTCAAACACTCGTGCACATGTCCTGCATCATCAAAAACAAAACTCCCCTTTGTCTTGTAGAAGGAATAATTTATAATAAAAGAAATATGGTTTTCCTTATCCTTTAACTACATATTATCGTTCATATTTTCAATAAACTTTTACTATTTTTCATTACTGTGGAATAGCCTCTTGTACACACTTAGCCCATCGAGTTTCCAATTTTTTCAAAGCATCCAAAAAGTAATCTTTCAGCAACTCTTCAAAATACGCATTTTTCTCGGATATCCCCTCTTCATTGGTGTGAAATCTCTTTCCACCGAGCCATCTTTTTAAATTTGGAAATAAGAAGAAATCACTGAGATCCAGTTTTGATGAAAATGGCGGATGAAGTAGCACTTCGTAACGCAATTCGAATAATTTTGTTGTAGCAACAGCGGCCGAATGAGAAGGCGCATTATCGTAATGGAACAACCCTTTTTCTTCAACAAATGAGGTCGTTTTCTCTTTAGTTCGGCATCAAAACGTATCAACAAATCAGCATAATATTGGCCGGCTATCGTTTTTCCTTTTTGTAAAAAATCAATAAAGATCACACCTTTGGGATCCCAAAATACTGTAGCCATGACCCTATTGACCGAAAAAACGGTTTTTGCCTTCTTAGGAGCACTTTCCTCAAGAGAAATCCATTGTTTCGACTGCATATTAGTTTCTGACGTATAATGGTGTATCACGTTTCATCTACTGTGACATATCGGCGGAAAAATTCCCTTGGATTACGTTTGAAGGTAACCGAATATTCTTCTGAATTTTTAATGCGAGCGCGCATTTGATCTGAATTAAGTAGCCGCGGCACCCATCTCGCGGATAGCTTTTTTATATGTAAACGTTCATGCACAATATTGCATACCCGTTCGGTTGTAATGTTGACTTCATTAGGTATCTCACGTACTTTTAATCGACGATCGCTAATTACTAGGGCATGGATTTTATTAACCATTTCTCGAGTAGTTACAGTAAATGAAGGTCCAAGACGTCTGCATCATCTGTGCTCATATGGCCACTTTTAAAAGCAGAAGACTACTTACAAATCATTCCATGGGACGCAATACATTCAGAAAAATATTTACGTATTTTTTCCTGGGTGTCTTTAATTGTTTTTCCACATAAAAAATAACGTTTAATTAACACTCAAAATTCTTTTTTCTCCATATTTACAGAACAACAAAAACAGTTTTCTTTAAATTAGTATAAAACATAAACTATCTGTCAGATTTGTGTGAAATTTTAACAGCAGACATCAGAAACATGGTGGAAGCCAGCAATATAATCATCGTAGTGAAAGTGTTGCCAACCTTTGAAAAGTCACTCTTCCGTCAAACCGCCCTCGTATATATATATATATACCGTGAGTATTTTTTAACGTGAAACATTGGGTTTGTCATATCCATGGTTACGACTTGATATTTGATTGACAACAATGTATTTGCCCGTTCCATTTAAAATGAATCAGGGAACGAATCTGACAGAAGTATTATATTTAAATATTGTAAGAAATTTAGCGGAATCAGAAAACCACTCAAGAGCACTAAACATATTTCGGGCAAAAGGTGCACACAGTATTTTTTCTACATCTAAATTTAATTTTTAGAATGCAGGTGTAATTACTTGAACAAAATTAACTTCTAATGACATCTTGTTAATATGACAGATAACCGTTGAATTTTCCTATAAGTTATGATTTGACATTTGATTGACAGCAATGTATATGTCTGTCTCATTTAAAATGACACATGGGGAATGAATTTGACAGAAGTATTATATTTAAATATTGTAAGAAATTTAGCCGAGTCAGAGAACCACTCGGGCACAAGATGCACACTATATTTTTTCAACAAGTAATTTTGTATGCATGTATAATTATTTAAACAAAATTAACCTCTATTGACGTCTTGTCAAATGTCAAATTCGTTCCCTATGTTTCATTTTAAATGGAAAGGGTAAATACATTGCTGTCAATCAAAAGTCAAGTCGTAACCATGGATATGACAAACCCAATGTTTCACGTTAAAGAAATACTCACGGTATATATATATATATATATATATATATATATATATATATATATATATATATAATGTTTGTGTAAAACAGTTTTTCTTGAATATGCATAATATGTATGAATTTTTTATTATTTCTAATTTATAGAACCAACATATGTATTCTCACATATTTCTTTCATAAGTCGTTCTATAATTCAAAAATCTCAATTTGCTTTCTACAATATTTGTGAAATATTAATAATAAATTCTTCTTATTGACAGCTTTTTTCCAATAAATAATAGGATGTATGAACTAATTAGTATCATATATTGAGAACAAGGATTCAAATAAAAGATCTGCAAATGAATAATATGAATTATTTATTTGACATTATTTTGAGTAATATATTCACTAACGTAATTGAAAATTTATGCTAAACCTTATGCAATACGATTGTAGTAATAATCAAGATTTCTATTTAGTAATAACGTTACTCATCGCTCATAATTTAAGTGTTTTTTGTCACTTATCATGACTCACTATGATCGCAGATTTCTGAATTGTTTTGAACCGAAGTGTGAAAACTTCGGACATTGATTTATAGATTATGGATGCGTCAACTTGTTTTTCTTTTATTATTATTAAAAATACGACGGAAAATGTATGAGACACACAAAGGAAACACCCTGTATAAGCTATGGAAAATCTATATGGGACACGATTTTTCTAGCACATGTTATATTTAAACATTGTATATTGCACCAACATCAATCTAACGGATTAAAAATAAAATGGTTATATTATGATTAATTACATCAGCCCACAAATAATAAATAAATCAATAAATTAATGTGATAGATTGTATCTGGAATTAATCATAGCTCACATGAAAATGATAGTGCGATGATAACATATGGATTATAGGAGAAAAATTATATTGGCAAAAAATACACAAAAGAAATTTAATACAGAAAACGGTGAAGCATAAAAAATGTTAGCTGTGCATTAAGCTTAAATCCGGTTTTTTGTAGAGGTATATTCTTCACTTCCTTATTAAATATAAATAAATAAATAAATATATCATCACGGCATATTACCCATTTCTGGGTGTGCCACAATCTGCTTTATCGCAGACATCGGTAATGATGACGATATATTTTACCGTGTGGGCGCTTACCAGGCGTCACCTCACGGGCACTCATAGCTGGCGTGAAGAGTGCACCACAGGGGTCACTTTTGTGCCATTTAAAATTGGAGATATTTGGCGCATGTCGGGATCGAACCCGGTTCCCCCGGGTTCGCGACCAGACACTCAGGCACGCGGCCACAGGACCCCATAAAAAAAATCTGTTGTGGCCAGCACAAGACCTCTCGCCATTTCCATATTAGGCTATATAAGTATTGAATTGCACTTCCCTTTCGAACCGTTGTTTTATCACAAAAAAATACAGAACTTTACCCAAGTACTGTTTTTTATTGTATTTAACATGTCTTCTGAACACATATAATTCTAATTAAATCTATTTTTCATTGTATGAGGAAGTTTCTAAATGTAAGAGATTCTTCCAATTCATTAACCAGATTGGCGGTATTTCTGAAGGATATATAAGCATTTTACCTATAATTTCAAATATTTAATTAATAAAACAATAAGAAAGATTAAATATATACTTCCCAGAAAAAGCTATCAGAATGTCACTAAAACTGTTGATTTTTGACACTGATATGTGTCATTTAAAAACTATGTTATAAATATTGAAATTTGTCAACTGGTTTCCGTAGTGCCTTAGCCTCTGCGATTAAATTACTCTATATATTATAGTGTCTTTATCCATAAATCTATACAAGATATAATAAAAATTTTAAGTGTATTAGATGGAGAATTTTGTGTTTTTCAATATTTAATAACAAAAATTTCCAATAAATCAAAGCTCTTTACCCATTTCTAGGTGTGCCAATCTGATTTTACTCGTACATTTCGATATTGATTTTGTACGCAATTACTTTAAAAAAAAATTGTCACTTTCATGAAGAATTTCACCATTTTTACCTTCCGTTACCTGTAGGTAAGGAAGGTATTGTCTTTGGCCAAAACATTCGGTGGGGAGTCTTTAATGAATAAGCACGTTTTCGCTGTCGATAAGTCCACTGCAATTCAATAGGAAAAACTAATTAGATTTTGGTTATAAGTGGACAACCGGAAGGTCCTTTATTTGAAGTTCCATTTTTTGAAGAAAAAGCAGTTAAATATTATTTTCTGCTAGCTAGCTAGCCCGGCTCGAAAACTGACTCGAAACCGGGCCGGACTTCAGGCCGGACCGGGCCAAAGCTCGAAATTGGGTGCATCCGGCATTCCTAATGTCGATTTTTATCTTAAGGCGAAAAGTTTAACTTTTTTCGTGTCAAACTTATAAAAAACCTCTATATTCTTATAACTTTTAACATTAGTTAACATAAGTAGTTAAAAAAGAGACCCTTCTAGTGTAAGTTTGTTATAAAAATTACAGACCTACGAGTATTAACACTTTGTTTACCAAAGCCGTTTAAACAACTTTTTCACAAATCTTATATAAAAAATATAATTTACATCATTTAAATCATAATGGTAGGAACAAAAATCACTTTTATTTAAGTATACGAGTAATAATAATAATAATAGGATCACAATATAATTATTATGCTTTAATGAATAACCTTGAATTCTTGAAGTAAAATAATACATTTTTATTTATTAATATGTGAAGTTTGTTGTTATTAAATCATTTTGATCATTTTTAATTTCATCCATTTTCATTAAAATATTAAGGAAACTGTGCATTTGATTGAACTAAAAGATTTTTCGGGCCGGCCCGAAAAACTCGAATTTTCAGGCCGGGCCAAAATCAAAAGTCCGACTCGCCTCCATTTTTGAAAATGATTAGCCCGATTCGGCCCGATAAAAGCCAAAGCTCGAAATCGAGTGCATCTCTAATCTTTGGTTATAAATGATCCACCGGAAGTACCCTAATTTGAAGTTTTTAACAGTTTTTCTTAAACAACGTAGTTAATTATTATTTTTTAACAGTTTACGTTTTATAAATATTAAAGAAAATGCTTTTCTCTATAAGGTTTGATTATACATTTTCCTTCTTATTCAATAGACATAGCGTATTCAAATTATTAAGTATAATGCAAATAATTTTTTTTTCAAATAAAAACTGTTTGAAAATTGCAATGCTGGACTGTTGATAACCGATATTTGAATTTCTTAACTTCCATTAGTAGTAAGACCCGCCACCTAACACGCAATTTGTTATAAAATTTAAATTAATTTCGTGTTGAGACGTTGTAACAAAAAACTCCAAAATGTTTCAATTTTCTTTATTATACTATTAGGCATATACTTTCCTATTATTTTTTTTTTTCAATTTCCCTTAATTCGATCCTGCTGGAATCTCCCATTCCATTGTTTTAATTATTGTCATGTACAGAATAATTAAATTTTATTAATCTGAACTTTGTACTGGTCTGATTAACTACAATATTCAATATTAATCCTTATCTAAGATGGCCATGTGTGTTGATACGCAATTGTTTAATCTCATAGCCTCCCAGACTAATAAACTACTGATTCCCCTTTTATCTTTACCGCTTTATTTATTTAAATTAATATTTCACTAGTTGTAAACACATGTTTTGGTTTTTTCTAATCACCATATATTTCATAATTAACTATACATGCTATATAAAATGCTCGCATTTTTGTGAAAATTTCTCCATTTCTATAAAAGGAATATTCGCAATTTTATAATCAAGATGATGTAAGAATATGTACATATTTTTTGTGAGAAAGTATTTTGGTTGACATGTAGATTATGATTAATTTATGATCGAGTTATTAAACAAATCGATTAGTTAAATAGCGTGAATGCGTGGCCCAATTTTTGTTAATATTTTATAACTGATTATAAACACATTAGAAGAAAAATTAAGAAATGTAAACTCTTTTAATCAGACACATATAAGGGCATGCAATAATTGTTATATAAATGAATATAGTGACCCCTATTTCATGTAGATTGCCACACCCAGCAATACATAATTCTACGGATATCTACGAAAATAATTTTTGGTCTATTGTTTGAAGTAAACCCATATCATCAACGATAATAACACGACGCGTAAACACGTCTCTCTTTCATTCCATCTAAATAAAAAAAAAAATAATAATAATAAAAAAAAACGTATCTATTATCATTTTTCCTTCAGTACTTACTTATAAGTAATCAAGGTAATATCTTTGGTCAAAAAATTCGGTCGTGAGTTTTTAATGAATAAACACGTTTTAGGGTCCCTAAAATCAGGGTTGTTGTAATTTTGCCCGACCCAAAAAAACCCACCCGGATTATTTTAAAAAAACCCAAAAAACCCATCTAAAAACCCGCTTTTATGAAATCATATTTTATTAATTAAATATGGTACATACTTATATGGTACACACATATACATAAAATTTTGTCACCGGCAACATTTTACAATCAATTTCATTTTGTGTACTTCGTGTTTGATCATTTTTAATATATTTTTCATTGCTGTGCGAACTGAACGCAGTGTTTCTTTTATATTTGAACAAATCCAATCCTGGTGTCAGCATTTTCATTATTTTTTGAATTGTGTATTAAACATACTATTAGTTGTGACACTTGGATTTAATTCTTGTACACATTTGCATTGCACAGACTTGCAACTATTAATATTAATTCGTGTACGCATGTACACTCTCCAGTTAATTTATTGTTTATTAAATTACAGTAAAAAAAATTAATAATATTAATATCTATTATCTATTACGCCGCCCTGTGTATGTGTATTAAGATACTTTATAAAACTAAAGTTAAAAATGATACATACCATATTTCGATGTTTATCAATAAAACCCGCTTTTATTTAATAATAAAAAAAAATGTGTGTGTGTGTTTCGTATTCCTCATCTTTATATCCATATAATGAGCTGATTAGATTTTGGTTATAATTGGTCAATCGGAAGCTCCCTTATTTGAAGTTATTAACATTTTTTCTTACAAAAACGTAAATATCATTTTTTAACATTTTAAGTGATTATCAACGTGAAAGAATATCATATTGTCTATACGGTTTAATTATACATTTTTCTTCAAATTCAATAAATTATAGAGATTAACGTACATAAACCAGCCAGCTTTGCTATAATAACACACAGCTGATACATTCAAATAATTCTAATTAACAGATGTTAGTGCCATATACAATTTATATAGTGTATGTTTGTGCTATAATTTTATTGGATTTATAAAATCTTTTCCAAGGAACTTTCGGTATGGAATTTGTAGAAATAGTATATATGTATTCGTGTTAGGAATGACGATGGGTACCCGGGTACTCGGACCCTACCCGATAATAATGTACCCGGGTATAAAATTTATTAACCGATTACAAGAAATATACCAGCTACCCGTTAATTACCCGATACCCTTTAATTAACCGAACATATTTCAGCTGCCGGAAAGATTGTATTTAAAAGAAGAGCTTTTTATTACCATACCATAGGTAATTAATATAATTTATGTTAAGTTTTTTTATAGAGATACAGTATATTATTTATTTGTATTACTTTTTATTTAACAAATATATGTAAACAATAATTATGAATTTTATTAAAAAGTAAACTGCTAATATAAGGGTAACTAGTAATTAACAAATTAACGAATTATTTACAATTACTTAAAGGGTAATGGGTAATTAAAGGGTATTAGAAGTAAAGGGTACTATCCGGGTAGTTGTTTCGGGTACTAGGGTACCAAAATTATCGGAATTCGTCATTCCTAATTCGTGTTATCATTTTACTGGATATATAGAATCTTTTCCACTGAATTTTTGGTATGGGATTTGTACAAAATACATAGAATTGACGGAAAGTAATGCGCTGACCACATCACATTTTTTAAATTAGTTTCACTACTTATTAAGCTGATATTTCACTCACTGATAAATCCTGACATTTTAAATTTTCAGCTATCTCACTCAGTTCAAAATAGCAATTTTTGGATTAAGAGCCAGTTTTACAATCTCTGGTTAGAATTTGAACTACAAGTTAAGAAAACAACATTGAATCAGATTATTGAGAGCAATGATCAATTTGTCGTTTGACAATTCGTTTCGTTTCAATTTTGTTTATTTAACTGACAGTTAAAATTTTAACCGGAGATTGTAAAACTGGCGCTTACGGCCGAACTTACCATTATTCCGTTAATTAATGGACAGCTGATTTGTAAATCAAGCTCATTCGTAAATCAACGTTTGTTTTAATTCACCAACTTGATTTCTTTATGAAGTATTTAATCATGATCAACAAATTCACAGTTTTGTTTTGGTTTTTGGCAGTTAATGTAACTGTCATATAATTTTATTAGTAGTAATTGTACTTTAAAGTATTAATATGGGGTCCCGTGGCTGCGTTGCTGCGTATCTGAGTGTCTGGTCGCGAACCTGGGGGAACCGGGTTCGATCCCGACAGACGCCAAATATTTCCAATTTTAATTGACACAAAAGTGACCCCTGTGGTGCACTCTCCACGCCAGCTATGACTGCCCGTGAGGTGACGCCTGGTAAGCGCCCACACGGTAAAATATATCGTCATTACCGATGTCTACATGTGTTGTAGATACTGGCACACCCAGAAATGGGTAATATGCCGTGATGATATATTTTTTTTATATATTTTATTTTTATAATATATATTTTTATTTTGATAAAGGTAGAAATTTACAGTGTTTTCAATAAAGTAGTATTTAAAAAATATAGTGAAAATGAAAGAAATAAAAGTATATTTAAAAATTAAACCAATGGGGTTTTAAATAAAGATAGAGAAGAAGCATCAGGCAAAGTTACAAATGATTACAACATTCAGAATCCTGACAGCTATAAATGTGAAAATTAGAATTCAATGACGTAATTAATACTCGATTCATAGAATAGGACGAATCAGTTGATCATTGATTTTGATTAGTAGATTAGCTTTTTTTAATGATGAATTTCATTGATTCAAAATCAGCGTTGATATGTGGACCAACTCACGATTAAGAAATGGTGAATTCTGTCGTTAGCGATACATTTACCTATGTGCAAGATTAAATATCTATGTTATGCAAAAATTTCTTCCTGAATCAACAGAAAATAAAACAAACAAAACAACATGCAAAAATGCAGGTGTGGATTTTGCGCAGCACTATATTTAATAAATTAATTTTACATGGTCATTGCTGCCTGCCCAAATCATTCCCAAAATCTCTTCCTTTTTTTACTTTTTCGGAAGCCCGTGTTCAGCGGTTCCTCACTACCACCTGGCCCGTGCAGATGGCACCACACGTGCCATTTATGAGACATCTGCCGACCGCCCTAGGCCCTTTGGGCAGCACAAGCTTTTGACTGGTGTAAATACAGGGTGTTGTATGCAATTATCCACACGAAACGAATGCGACATTCGATATACACACACACGCGCGCGCGCTTTTCACATCCGGATGCGAAGTTAATCCCAAATTAGCACTTAATGCCCAGAAACGAACTGGCAGATTGAAGGATTTGCAATTGGCAGATGTCGAAAGGAATTAGATTGAGGAGATTTAGAAATTTATATATGGGGTAGTAGAAGGGAAGCTCAATAATTAAGGGACATTTTTGTTTTCAACCATGTCTACAATTTTATGACATTTATACCATTTCTAAAACAGTGAGCTTGGCTCCCACATCAATGTCTAATGGCCGTTTGCACCGCTTCTACTTAAGTATAACTTACCATTAAGTAGAACTTACATTTTAAAAATGTATTGTACCGTTTGCTAAGTTATACTTAAGGTGCACTTAACCTTTAAGGTGAACTTTGACAACGGATGTGATATTTTTTCTATGATTAATTTTAATTGAAGTTTTACTAATACTAGTTTACCACAAGAAAGATCAGTTTAATTTTTGAAAGGAAAATCCAAATATTAAACGATGGCACTTTGACTACCAGATTCTCCAATTATGAGTAATTTGCGCTAGCTTACACCTATCACAGTGCACAAATTTTATTACATAGTTCTAGAAAGTACATGCCTGTGCCTATGCCTATGGTGACGCCATAGTTACAATATACCGTGAGTATTTTTTAACGTGAAACATTGGGTTTGTCACATCCATGGTTACGACTTGATATTTGATTGACAGCAATGTATTTGCTTGTCCAAAATGAAACATAGGAAACGAATTTGACAGAAGTATTATATTTAAATATTGTAAGAAATTTATAATAGTCAGAAAACCACTCGAGAGCACTAAACATATTTCGGGCACAAAGTGCACACAGTATTTTTTCTACATCTATATTTAATTTTTAGAAAACATGTATAATTATTTAAACAAAATTAACCTCTATTAACATCTTGTCAATATGACACATAGCCGTTGAATTTTTCTATAAGTTATAATTTGACATTTGATTGACAACAATGTATTTGTCTGTCTCATTTAAAATGACACATGGGGAATGAATTTGACAGAAGTATTATATTTAAATATTGTAAGAAATTTAGCGGAGTCAGAAAACCACTCGGGCACAAGGTGCACACTATATTTTTTCTACAACTAACTTTAATTTAGAATGCAGGTATAATTAAATAAACAAAATTAAATGGAACGGGCAAATACATTGCTGTCAATCAAATGTCAAGTCGTAACCATGGATATGACAAACCCAATGTTTCACGTTAAAAAATACTCACGGTATAACCGCTCCACCTGCTTTCATTTATTTGTGATTTTTATTATTATTTAAATTATTCATTAATAAAACAAGCATTAATATTAATAATAATAAACTTTAAAAAGTTTTAAATACTAAACTATTTAAAAAAAATCCAATGAAATGTCAAACTAACTGCTTTCCTGTAATGCCTAAATCAAAAACGTTGACATTTTAACCAAATCTTATTCTTACGTAAGTAGAACTTAAAATTTGCATGTGCAATAGAATAAAATTTAAGGTCAACCGTAACTTTAAGTAAAACTTCAATGGGTGCAAACGGCAATAAAATAAATCCATTTATAGATACTGATACAATTCGTCTCTTAGTAAGTCTTCTACAAAAACCTAAAGTGCTACCGAAAAATTTCAGTATATTATTGGGTTAACCGGAGGGTTAGGCAGTGGAAAAAGGACTGTAGCAAAACTATTTCAAAATTTAGGCGTTGTGGTTCTTGATTGTGATAAAATAGCGCATGAAACTTACAAACCTGGAAAACCATGTTATAATTTGGATGTAGAAGCCTTTGGTGATCAAGTTTTAAGAAAAAATGGCGAAATAAATCTAAGAGTTTTGGGAGGGCATCGTTTTTGGGGACAAGGTGAGTGAAAATTTTAAAATAATGTGTCATCAAAACCCAAAGGATCGCCATAAACCTTTGGAACGCCTCTTACTTAAGTTGATAAAGAAACCCAAATTTCGATCCTTTATAAATCAGACTGTGAATGCTGTCTCTGCTATACACAGAGTTGAACTCTCATAATAAAAATATTATGAAACTACACACTTATTGTAAATATTTAACACAATTTCTGCGCATGATATTCAAAATTAATTTCATCGACTTCGTTGTGATGTCCCACTTCAGTCGTATCTTCTTTTGGTTCAGTTTCAAACATCGAATTTTCTCACATAAACGTCCAGTTCATTAACATTATCACTTGCATCAGGTACGTCACCATCATTTGAAAAACTCACCGTTGCTACATGATTAAAAAAAAAAAATAATGTGAACTTTACTGGTAGAGAAGTTGTATCAAAACTAAGTTTTCTTATATTGTATTTTATATGAGGTAAATATGAAATACTAGGGGGAAATTTAATCCGGGTTAGTACCTAATTTAGTTTGATAAATTTACCAGTTTTTTAAATATATCGAAATTATAATATTTCGTTAGTATAATTGACACTCAAAACTGGCTACGTTAATCCATGCTAATTTATTTAAATTCAATCCATAATAATACACCAATAATAATGTCTTATTTTTGCAATTATACTCGTCGTCAAATGATTAAGGACTGATGTTCAATTTTTATCCCTTTCCACACCCTGTCCCTTCCCCAGCGATGTTGCCGCTTGTAACTTGACCAGGAAAGAACGCAAATGTCATTATTAAAACTAATTAAAATTTTTAATACATCGTAAATGTAGTAAATATTATAACAAATAAGTAAGGTAAGACAGTAATACGTAATATAAAATATAAAAATTGTCTCTGTGGAAAATTTATATTTATATTTTGACCTCAGTTTCCACATATCACGCTAAGGTCGCGTTTGCACGGAACCGTACAAGGGCCATACGCAATTTTTAAAAAAAATTGAAATTTCACCTTTTAAACTTGAAATTTCACCTTTTTTAAACTTGAAATTTCAACTTTTAAAAAAATTTGCGTATGACCCTTCTACGCTTCCGTACGTTTGCGTTAAAATACGATAACCTGTGAAATTTAAATAAAAGGTAAGAATAATTGATGATTAGGTGAACAGTAGATCTGCCAACACAACATGTTTCTGCAGTCAAATCCAAAGTTTTCTTGTTATTTAATAAATTATAAATTTATTTATTTATTTTTTATTTTTTTTATACATATTTTTTGTGCCTGAGTGTCTGGTCGCGAACCTGGGGGAACCGGGTTCGATCCCGACAGACGCCAAATATTTCAAATTTTAAATGGCACAAAAGTGACAACTGTGGTGCACTCTCCACACCAGCTTTGAGTGCCCGTGAGGTGACGCCTGGTAAACACCCACACGGTAAAATATATCGTCATCATTACCGATGTCTACATGTGTTGTAGATACTGGCACACCCAAAAAATGGGTAATATGCCGTGATGATATATTTATTTTAATTTATTTATAAATTTTTCAGAATGCAACGCCAATTTTTTGAAAAAATTGTATACATTGACAATATTTGTTTTTGCCTGCCCATTTAAATCTTGTTTTCCTAAACTTTTTTTATAAAAACCAGGACTATTTAATTTAAGCGTATTATCTCATAACACATTTGAATTTTTCCTTTAATACAACCCTGGGAATTGCAAGTATTGTGACAAACCTAAGGCAATTTGTGGTACACCGCACTAAACCATTCCTTTGTATTTTTATGGTACCTGTTTATTACGATTCTTTGGATTTCGATGAGACTGGGTATACAAGGTTTCCGCATTTAAAATCCAGGTGTAAGGTCATTGCTCCTCTCAATTATCCTGTTTTCGTTCAGAGAATTAAAGAACTGTAACTTTATATGAGTTATACAAGCATCTCATATTATATGCAACGCTTGTATATTTATTGAACAGGCGATTTGTTTTTGTTCTGAAAATAGTCGATTGTTAAGAGCAACATTGTGGTGCGGCAGCCAATGCACGCTCGGCATTGCATACAACAGGAATAGGGAAATGTTACGTCATTTGCTCTTATAATCTGACATCTGGCGTGCATTGTTGCAGTTGCAAACCAGAGATAGCCGAAAGATAAATAAAATGCGACTCATGGAGTTACAAACGGAATTTAACAAGGATTTCAAACAAATGGAAGAATTCAACACATAGGTATATTTTTACCTCCTGTTACCCTTGGTAAGGGAGGTATAGGGATCATGCTAAAAACTGTATATCGAGATTTTAGTAAATGACCACGTTTTAAGGTCCTTAGATTCTAATTTTAACATTTTCACGATAGTGTCTGTATGTGTGTGTGTATAGATTTTATCTACGCTCTACCTCCAATACTATCACCCAGAAAATTCTGAAACATGGTATTTCGGCCCTATTTTAATATGGAAAGAAACCATTAGATTATGTTGTAAATCGGATAACCGGAAATGGTACTTTACTTAAAGCTCATAATGGTTTTTCTTCAAAAAATACCATTAAATGTCATGTTTTCGCATTTTATGTCATTTTAAAAATTAGATTAGTATTTTAGTTTATCTTTTTGGTATCGATATTTTAAATTACAAGTAATTACCTATGTGTTTATTTATTAAGTAATTAATGTATTTGAGAGACCAGAGAGAGAGAAAAATGAACTAATATCAAATTCAAATTAAAACTTTCTCGCACGCCATGCCATCTATTGATAACATTCTTAAAAATGTTTCCCTCCCCCAGTTCAATATAAAGACGTCACAGAAAATTTTCTTTCTTAATTTAGTAAAAAACAAATAATTATTTTAAAATAAAATTTATATTTTTATATATGTTTTCAATATAACATTACGTATATAGTGACAGAAATCGGATTTTCAGTACCACGCAAGTAGCCCAGTCGTGAAAGCAACCCCCCACTACTATGACGTCAAAGTACATATAGTATAGTCCGGAAACGAAAGGTGACCTATGGAAAATATGTTAGCATAAATCACTGTCTAAAATATGTGCTCCGTTTAAAACCACACGAAATACGATTAATTTAATTTCCGCATACTTGAGGAGTGTTCATTCAAAACTTAATATGCCCATCATAAACAGTTTTGAGAAAAACGCGAAAAACTTACTATGTCCCTGCTATATATTTTTTTAATTCGATTACTTCATATATAATTCAGTTAGTAAATGTTATTAAATATCCGATAATATAATATTTGTATATCTTTTCAATTAGCTTAAATTTGCAAAAAATATTTGGACATGTTAACTTTTGCATGAAAAAAATTTGACATGTTAACTTTTGCATGGAAAAATTGGGAAATGTTGAATTTTGTTTGAACTTTTTTGTTAAATTATTAAGAAAATAAGATTAATTTAAATTTTCATGAATTAAAAAAAAATTATAATTAGTGTTGACAACCTTTTTATATTCAAGTTTTACAAAAAATATGAAAAAAATTGAAACTCAATTTTTATTGTTAAGTTTATATGGGACATGTTACAGTTTTCTTGAAACCGAGCATGCCAATCGATTCGGATGACTAGATTTAAGGCGAACACATGTATAACTCATTTTTGACAAAAAATGGACATATCAACTTTTGAATGAACACTCCTCACTTAATATAACATATAACAGTTGTCCAAATTAGTTTTAAAGCTACGCAGCCATTCTTATATTGGCAGTTGATCTGTGCAATTTGTGTTCGTAATAGGTCCTGTCTTGTTCACACTCGGATCACGAGCGTACACAAATGAGTTAGAAGCAGAAAGTTACTGTAATCATTATTATTTGACACGCCGTCTATGGAATATCACGATATGAGCATTTCTTTCCCTTACACCTGGTCAAGATTGGTGTCCCGCACTATACGTCATTCATAGTCAATAGGAAAACAGTTTGTCCATAATCTACGTTATTTATAGATATAAAGCAGGCAATAGTTTGTCACAATTTTGAAGTCACATTCTGTTTCAGATCAAGTGACTGTTTCAAAATATTACAAAAATTTCAATAGGTAATTAATTGTGAAATAAGAATATAAAAAATACTGTTTGGGGGTCCCATGGCCGCGTGCCTGAGTGTCTGGTCGTGAACCTGGGGGAACCGGGTTCGATCCCGACAGACACCAAATATTTCCAATTTTAAATGGCACAAAAGTGACCCCTGTGGTGCACTGTCCACACCAGCTATGAGTGCCCGTGAGGTGACGTCTGGTAAGCGCCCACACGGTAAAATATATCGTCACACCCAGAAATGGGTAAAATGCCGTGATGATTTATTTATTTATTTATAAGTATATTTCGTGATATTTTCAAATTTAAGGTAATTCTCTAAACAATATTATTTAAAATTTAATACTTATTGCAATTTTATTAATTTAATTTAATTTCCGAAATTAAAATGACTACTCTGAATTTCATTTAAAGAGACCTGCAAATATTCTGCGTTCAAATCACAATGAAATCCATTAAAATGAATTTGTTGCACAACAAAACATATTAGGTATAATTTTTTTGTGATTTTGGCATCTAGATTTGCGTTTCTAACATTTTGAGCACCTGCCCCTTTTAACGTACGTCCATGCCCAATCACGCGGCTATTTGCTGCAGCTGCGTTTGTTTACAAATGTTGCAAATCGGAATACATGTGTTACATTTTCTCAAATCGCTGCAATTTTGCGCACGTTGTTGCATTTACTACAAACACAATGTTCTGCTTGCATATATTCGTTCAAAAACAAATTTCACAAACATATAACATGTAGGTGTTTAATTTCATATAATTTTTAGATTAACACAATCAAAAGTTAAAAGCTATTACGGGAAAAATTTTAATTAATAGGTTATCAATGATTTAAAACGTACCAGTGAGAAACAGGACATAAAAATAGCAATTTTGATTTTTGTAAAACAAAGAAATTTGTTGAGAAATAACAAAGTCACGAATGTAATCACAAATTTTAAATATAATCGAATAATCGTGATTTTGTGCAATCGCACATTGTTCGAACTTCGAACTATATCACGATTATATTTTTGTAAGTATTACAGATTCAATAGAACAATAGAAATACTATTATAAATATATTAAAAGAGGACAATATTTTAGATGAATATTTTATAAAAAAAAAATACTCGAATTTAACCTTTCTTACACAAATAATTCTATCTATTCTAGGAATGACGATGGGTACCCGTGTACTCGGAACCTACCCGATAATAATGTACCCGGGTATAAAAATGAGACACCTGTATTTTAAAGGACATCAATGTAAAAATGTAGTATACCTTTTTTCAATAAGATCTCATTGACCAATTCCGGGAAACGCTACCTCGTAAAATCTATTTTATCTAAATACTCATGATTTTATATCATTATTAATTTGTAAAATAAAAATCCTATTTTGAATTTCCCGATTTTCTCCTATGATTTATCCTATTGATGTATAGTAAATCTTATTGGCTGATACAATCTCTCAATTCTCGATTTGAGATTCGTTTCTGCAGGCGATACGTCGTACTGTTTTTATTTCCTCGGACAAGAATCGATGGTTATCATAGTAGATAGCATTTTTATGTTGGCATGTTTCTTCTCTCTCACTGGTCCGATTAGATTTATAGCGGTGTTTAAGTCATGTTAGTGATCCAATGCACAGAAATTAAGATAGAAGACTCATTATGAAAGATTAGATAATATATTTCCAAGAAGCGATGAGGAAACACTTGAACAGTGATTGTGGAATGATTTATTAATATTTTTCAGCGAGTACAGGGTGTAAATCGGAAATATTCTGTAACTCAGAGCTTAATTTTAACAAATAGTTTAAAAAAATTATCCAATTCGCGATGCAAGTTTAGAAGTCAGCGTCACTAGTGAACTTGTTTGGAGGGTAATGACATCTGTCAATCTCTTGTGTACTTCGTAATATTTTTGCGTAATTTCTCTTATATTTGTGTTATACAAATTTAAGTGCTTATATATATACAATACTTTTGTATATAAGCGTCGTTTTCATCTATCTAGTATTGACATTGGAAAATTTATAGTAGGAATTTACTTACAAGGTTATGTAATGATTTCATTATGATATTTTTATATCATTTCAGTTTCATTGAATATTCAATAATATCGTAGTTGTTATTATATTATTATTATAAACCTATGTTTATATAAAAATTAAAAAATAAAGCGAAATTACACAAAAATATGACAAAGTAAACATGAGATTGACAGATGTCAATACCAGGGTTATTGTAATTTTGCCCGACCCAAAAAAACCCATCTAAAAAAACCAAAAAAAAAACATCTAAAAAACCCACTTTTATGAAATCATATTTTATTAATTAAATATGGTACATACTTATATGGTACACATATATACATCAATTTTTGACACCGGCTACATTTTACAATCAATTTCATTTTGTGTATTTCGTGTTTGATCATTTTAAAAATATTTATCATTGCTGTGCGAACTTTACACGGTGTTTCTTTTATATTTGAACAACTCCAACCCTTGTGTCAGTATTTTCATTATTTTTTGAGTCGTGTATAAATCATAATATTTGTTTAAAGTGGCTATAATAACTACTGAAATAAGTTGAATCTAATTCTTGTACACACTTGCATTGCGCAGACTTGCAACTATTAATATTAATTCGTAACTTGTACACATGTACACTCTCTAGTTAATTTATTGTTTATTACATTAAAGTCTTAAAAAAAAGAAATAATTAATAATATTAATATCTATTATCTATTACGCCGACTTGTGTATGTGTATTAGGACACTTTATAAAACTAAAGTTAAAAGCGATACATACTATAATTCGATGTTTGTCAATAAAACCCGCTTTTATTTAATAAAACCCGGGTTTTTTTCAACCCTGGTCAATACCCTCCAAGCAAATTCACTAGTGGCGCCGAAGTCTAAACTTGCATAGCGAATAGGCATTCATTTGCCGACTATAAATCCAATTTCTTGTTATGTAACAACATACATGATTGGTCAAAATTTTTAACTAGTATTTAAAAATTAACCACTGAATTACAGGCCCGAAAAGCGTTTAACACGGGATTTCAGTTTTTCTTTATGCACAATTAACCTAATTATTTTATGCAAAAATACTTCAAATAAAAGTTATAGATATTTACATTTTGCATCTAAATCACGTGAAAGGATTATTGTAGCTCTTCATATAAACTGTAAATATTAATTATAAAGTTACAGCTTTTATGAGCTTTTTTAGTCTAGGGAGCCATGGATTTATGACAAAAAATAAACAAATGCATTATTTTTAACTGTCAATTAGAACTTAAAAAAATTTATTCACAATCATTATAGTAATATACCGATTCCTAACCTGGAGGTTGGGAAATAAAAATTCCTAACTTTAATGACAATCTCTTGGGTTGCAAATAACAGATTTCACTTCCATCTCTTGAGTTGGAAATGTTTATGTAGAGGTTGCCTAGCAACATTGTCATAGATTCTTATAATAAAGTAGGCTAAAACAATTTTTAAGAAAGCTGTCAAAAATATTAATAAAATTAAAGGTTATAACTCATTGATTTATTTTGAAAATTATTGATTTAAAATGAGGATGATTGTAAATAAAATAGTATACATAACCTCGGTGGGAGTTTCATAACAGCCTCGCGTATTATCTCACCTCGAGGCTTCGCCTCTCTGTAATATACATAAGCCCTCGGCTGCAATGAAACATCTCCCACTTCGAATGTAATATACTATTACCTTTTTATGCTTTGTGTTAATTTACACACACACACACACACACACACACACACACACACACACACACACACACACACACACACACACACACACAGAGAGAGAGAGAGAGAGAGAGAGAGAGAGAGAGAGAGAGAGAGAGAGAGAGATAGAGAGAGAAGTAGGGGTCTTAAAACGTGCTTATTCATTACGTAGGTATAATCTTAATGCGATTTTTAGCATGACTCCAATACCTCCCATAGCGAGAGGTAATTAACTGTTATTTATAAAATTTTATTCAATTTTGACGTTTTAAACTGTCATTATTAACTCCATAGCAACAACTACAAGTAACATTTTATTCACAAGTGAATTTTAAATCACTCTCACAAAATCTTAACTCTCTGCAAGAATAAATACATTTAAAAATAACATCAAGAACGAAAATAACACTCACCACATTATTTATCAGACATTATCATCCTTTTTCATTATTTTTTACGACATAAAGGACAGACAATAAAGCTTTTTAAATAGATGACTCGACGTCTATCATCGACGATTGTCATGCACAGTCTACTTTTTTATTTTGTCAAAATTAAATGTTATAATGGTTTTCATTATTATTTTGTCAAAATTGAATAAAATATTGTATAAACCACGTGAGCTAAGAATGTTTATTCACTCGAAGAATTTAACTTTCTTCTCATGAATAATCATTACCTTAGCTCACTTGGTGTTTAAATTAGGAATGACGATGGGTCCCCGGGTACTCGGAACCTACCCGATAATAATGTACCCGGGTATACAATTTCTTACCCGATTACCTGAAATATACCCGCTGACCGTTAATTACCAGATACCCTTTAATTACCTGAACAGTTTTCAGCTGCCGGAAAAATTGTATTTAAAAGATGAGTTTTTTTTACCATACCATAATTAATATAATTTATGTTAAGTTTTTTATAGAGATACAGTAGGTATATTATTTATTTGTATTACATTTTATTTAATATATATATATATATATATATATATATATATATATATATATATATATAAACAATAGTGATGAATTTTATTAAAAAGTAAACTGCTAATATAAGGGTAACTGGTAATTAACAAATTAAAGAATTATGTATATGTACTTAAAGGATAACGGGTAATTAACGGGTAAAGGGTACTATCCGAGTAGTTGTTTCGGGTACTCGGGTACCAAAATTATCGGAATTCGTCATTCCTAGTTTAAATATCTATTAACCTCTAAAAAGATAAGGAATATTTATATGACATTCTTTTACTCAAAATGACCTGAAGAATAAGTATGTTACAGTCGTTCCCTTACCTTCATTGTATGGAAAAAGGCGGCATAATCATATCATAAATAATAAAATAATAATATGTATGTGCAAAAATAAAATAGCAATAACACTAAGCACATTTCAAAGTGTTACATCTGATACGTTAATGTATATTCCCAATTTTTTTCTTCTCTAATAACATTGATAATATCATCATCAATAAAACCAAATTTAAATACCAAACCTACTGGTGTTAATACAAAAAAACTACTCAAAGAAAAAACTTAAAAAAATTTTGATTAATTACAAAAAATAATTACAACAAAACTCCTTGTCATCTCTCTTGTTCTGAAACGCGAAAAATTTAATCATCTCACACATTAAAATATTTCCGTTACGTGACTGGCCGGCCTATATTTTCCCCAAGCCACCCCTGTCAAAATGAAGGATGGCTGTGTAGTGTAAATATTTATAAATCCGACAGATGGTGTAGTGTATGGGCTAAGGCTCGCATTCCTGCAAACATTTTAACGTGTTTTAGATTCCTGCTAGACTAGGACGAAGTACAAGAATGCAGGAAAGTGACAAAGTGAATTGCTAATTTAGAAAAAATGGTAGTTAATGAATACATTAACCACATACATACCTCTATACATTTAGTTTTCAATTTAAGGGTGAAATAATCACAGTTCGTCTAAATATACAGGATGTTATGTAAGTAAGTGTTCAACGCTTAACCCATGGTAAAACTGACTCCAAAGATAGTAAATCTGGCAATAATTTTTGTTTAACATACTTTCTACAAGAACTAGAGGCCTTTAAAACTGGCCATTCACGTCATAGTTCAAAACTTTATAAAAAAGTAAAAATCTATGTGTTCTCTGGAAAAAATATTGATTATCAATCTGACGTTAAATGTTTTTTAGCATAGACGTACAATTTATATTCTATTTTTTTGATATTCTCAAAATGCCATTTACCTTCACCAACCAAGAGTATGCAGACATGCATATGGTTTATGGCGAGACATTACAAACTACAAGTGCTGCTGTAAGACGGTACAGAGTTATTTCCAAATAGACGTCAATGATTTTATATGTCATTTGTGACAGGTATCAGATTTTTTCCAGAGAACACATTGATTTTTACTTTTTTATAAAGTTTTGAACTATGATGTGATTGGTCAGTTTTAAAGGCCTCTAGTTCTTGTAGAATGTATGTTAAATAAAAATTATTGCCAGTTTTACTACCTATGGGGTCAGTTCTACTACGGGTTAAGAAGCGTCGAACACTTACATAACAGCCTGTATAGTTTTTAAATTATAATTTCTTATTGTGCGTCAGGTTAGGTTACTGTAGTTATATTTAGCTAAATATATGGTTGGGCAGAAAGGACGGACGATTTTTAAAACGAAATTAATACACATATATCCTGAGCGTAAAGTTATAAAAACTAGAAAAATATTGTTCATAGGGTAATCGCTCAAACTGTAGACACGTGTATCGCTCTTATTAGAGCTCATCAGTACAGCACAGCTAGTTAAAAGATGGACATTAATTAGAGGTAGTAATTAGACACCCGACAAATGAGGGATTCCACCACTTTTTTTTTTTTTTAATTTCATCAGAAAATATTAGGAAAACTAAGACTATTGATGAAAATCCGATGAAAAAATTCCTATTAATAAGCGAGTTATGGTCTCCTGAATTTTGAAAAGATTGACGTGACATCACGCATGTATTTTTATATGAAACTGTTTTCATCATGCACCTAAATGTTTCTGAAATATATGATATTTTAAGTTATATTTACTTAAAATAAATGAATATTATAACACTGTATAAGTCTACATACTTTATAATTACAAAAAAATGTATTTAAATTATTAAGTTTAATGCAAGAAATTTATGTTAAAATAAAAACTGTTTGAAAACTGCAGTACAGGAATGTTAGCCACTCCTTTCGAATTTGAAATTCTTAACTTCCATTGGTAGTAACCCCCACCTCCTAACACGCTATTTGTTATGCATGTATAGGCAGTCTTTCGGTGGCCAATCAAAATATTATATATTGAATTCATATTCGTGTCGAAGCGCTATAACAAAAAACTCCTTATTTCCGAAATATTTTAATTATAGGTACTATTTAATTTTTACCTTCCGTCACCTTTAGGTAAGGAAGGTATTGATTGTCTTTGGTCAAAAAATTAGGTGGTGAGTTTTTAATGAATAAGCACGTTTTAGGGTCCCTACAATACGAATTTACTATTTTTAAGATGATGTCTGTATGTATGTATGTATGTATGTATGTATGTATGTATGTATGTATATATGTATGTGTGTGTGTGTGTGTGTGTGTATGTGTCCGTGTGTGTGTGTGTGTATGTGTGTGTGTGTGTGTATGTGTCCGTGTGTGTGTGTGTGTGTGTGTGTGTGTGTGTGTGTGTGTGTCCGTGTGTGACAAATTTTTCTCCGACGATAACTCCAATACTACAATTCTAAAAATTATAATTCTTTCGTATTCCTCTTCTGTACACCCATATGAAGAATTGATTAGATTTTGGTTATAATTGATCCACCGAAAGTACCCTTATTTGTTTTTAACAGTTTTTCTTAAAAAAACGCAGTTAAATATTATTTTTTAACATTTTGTGATTATCAATATGAAAGAATATCTTATTCTCTATACGGTTTGATTATACAGTTTCGTTCATATTCAATAGATATAGAGTTATGTGAGTTATAGAGACATTAAGAGAGACTAACTTTCAAAAATTAGTCAGCTTTGTTAAAATTATTATATATATATATATATATATATATATATATATATATATATATATATATATATATTATAAAAAAACAGATATATTCAGAAAAATTTAATTGACAGATGTCAGTGTCAAATGCAAAACCAAAATTGAAAGTATAGGGTCAGAAAGTTATGTGTGAATGTGATAGAGAGGCCCTCCAAAGAGAAGAAGATGGAAGGACTGTGTAGCAGAAGATTTGAGTGAGGAAGAATTGTGCGAAGAAGATGCGTTGGACAGGAATGATTAAAAGAGAAGAGTAAAAAACAGCGACCCCTAATAAAATAGGGAAAGGAACTTTCGGTATAGAATTTGTAAAAAATAGTGTGTTCGTGTTACAATTTTATAGGATATACAGAATCTTTTTCAAGGAACTTTTGGTATGGGATATATACAAAATACATCGAATTGACGGAAGGTTTTGTGCTGGCCACAGCAGATTTTTTTATTAGTATTCGTTTTTCAGCATATACATTCGTATTTTTTTACTATTTTTCTTTAATTCGATTGAGCTGGAATCCCCTATTGTAACAGCGATAGTAAGCAGCCAAATACACATTTGTAATCCGTGGAAATGCTGACCGAATCTGGGGAACCGGGTTCGATCCCGACTGACGCCAAATATTTCGAATTTTAAATGGCACAAAAGTGACCCCTGTGGTGCACTCTCCACGCCAGCAATGAGTGACCGTGAGATGACGCCTGGTAAGCGCCCCCACGGTACAAATATATCACCATTACCGAAATCTACAATAAAGCAGATTGTGGCACACTCAGAAATGGATAATATGCCGTGATGATATATTTATATTTATTTAAATGTTTTAGTTATCGTACGGAGACTTTTTACCTCCCGCTACCCTTAGTAAGGGAGGCATAGGGATCGTGTTAAAAATCACATATCGAAATTTTAGTAAATGATCACGTTTTAAGGTCGCTAGAATCCAATTTTAACATTTTCACGATGATGTCTCTATATGTGTATGTGTGTGTGTGTGTGTGTATGGATTTTGTTGACGCTCTAACTCAAATACTATCATTCAGAAAATTCTGAAACCTTGTATTTCTACTCTATTCTAATATGGAAGGACACCATTAGATTTTGGTGTAAATCGGATAACCGGAAATGGCACTTCACCTGGAGCTCATAATGGTTTTTTTAAAAAAATACCATTAAATGCCAATTTTTACATTTTATGTCATTATGAAAATAAAAGATTATTGAATATTCTACAGGAATTCATTAATACTTTTTTTAGATATTTTTCAGATAAATTTAAAAATAATTTTTTGATTAATCCCGAAGCCTAAGATAAACATAATTCCTTTGTTACACAGTTCATATTTCAAATGAATGTAACTGACAGGTAAGTATCACTGTCAAGAAAATAATCACTAGATACAAATTAATAGAAAAGAAAATAGTAAATAAAGCAATAGTTATATGCAATGGAACATATTATAGTTTGCAGCATTAGTAAAAACGTAGGTATGTATTTAAATTAATAAAAATTAAATAGCGGGAGGTTTGTGTTGGCCACATCAGATTTTTGGTCATGAAATTATGAATACCTACTTTCAATGTTTACCCCATAAAATAAATAAAATAACTATTTTGTTATTTTATTCAATTTTGACGTTTTAAACTGTCATTATTAACTCCATAGCAACAACCATAAGTAACATTTTTTTCACATGTGAATTAAAAAAAATTTAAATCACTCTCACAAAATTTTAACTCACTCTGCAACAAATAATGTATTTAAAATAACATCAGGTACGAAAATAACACTTACCATAATATTTATCAGACATTATCAGACATTTTCATTATTTTTCACGGCACAAATGACAGACAATAAAGCATTTTAAATATATGACTTGACGTCTATCAGCGATGATTGTCATGCTCAGCTTACTAATGATTGTTTTTTATTTTGTTAAAATTAAATATTATAATGGTTTTTGTTAGTATTTCGTCAAAATTGAATAAAATATTGTACAAACCACGTGAGCTAAGAATGTTTATTCACTCGAAGAAATTAACTCACTCGCCCTTATGGGCTCGTGAGCTAAACTGTCTTCTCATAAATAAACACTACCTTAGCTCACTTGGTGTGTAAATATCTATTTTTATATATAATAACGTAACATTATGCTTTTCATTTTCAATTTAAGAATTATTAAATATATTGGGTTTTAAACAGCTATTTTTTCTAAAATATATTAAAATTATTGTGGTATGCAGACTTTTTTGTATGACTGTACATATATGTTTAAGAAATAAACAACCTTAGCACATACTTAGTATGCCGTATTAATAATTAATTATCGAATAATTAGTACATTTATGACAGTATGTATTTATTAAAACGTATATCTATTTTTGGCATGTGTGAAGTATTATTTCATTTTTGAGTTATTGTCTTTCATTTGTAATTGATATGATTAGAACATGTGTTATGCTAATTTGTTTTTGTTGTAATTGTTTACAATATATGATTTATAAGGTAACGACATTTATTTATATTATTATTAGTACCTCTCGACAGTTCAAAACAATAACATGGCTTAAAGATGAATTAATCATCAATAATACATAGTCAATAAGTCATCTTATTGAAACCATTGAAAGGTCATCGATCCCGAATATATTTCTGCGTTTGTCACTTTGAAAAATTGTCCAAAGTTCTAGGATAGAAAAACGAATGTGTCTTCCAGATATATCAGAAATTTCTTCGAGTAATTAATCATACAGTTTTACCAAGTTGCAGAAAATGTCTAGAAACTTTTATTTTTTGTCCATCGGTGTCAAATTTCAAGTAAAAGTTGATAATAAAACAGAAGGTTCGCAGTAAAAACGGTGACAATTCGTTGTGAAACAAGTTTACAATAAAAAATCGCTTCCCACATTGTATTTTAAAAGCGGACCACACTAGCAGAATACATAACGCCGTTGGAATTTTAAATTGTTGGAGTGATTTGTAATTCGAACGGTATTGCATTCTTCATTTATCGGAACAGAAAGATATACAATGTTTCACAATTATACAATAAAGTTACAAAGTTTTACGTCAGTCATCGTCAAATGGGGGTTTCTCAATTTTTGAAAATTATATACATACAGGGTGTCTCGTAAATAGAGGGACATGGCTTGAACACAGATTCCTGAGGCTAAAATAAGACGATTTCACCAAACTTGCTTCTACAAGAAAGTGTACCATTTAGCCAGAATTCTGGTTCAAAGTTCTTCGCAAAAAAATTAATTTTGCTTATAATAATCAGACGCTTTATTCGATTTGGATGAAATTTGGTATGACAGTTTATACGGTTATATCATCTTTTAAGGTGATACTTGTTATTATTAGTGAAATGTGAAATTATTTTTCTTCAGAAAGATACATTCAATAGTAAACTTTTCTCTCTCCGTGTAATTTGTGATACCTGTTACGGTTCACACAGAAAAAAATAAAATCTGAGTGTCTGCATCTCTAAATTTTTAAAATAAATTTAATCTAGCAGTCTATCCAAATGTAAAACAAGTAATTTTTAATGACAGTAACAATTGTTTTACTGGTTAACAAAAATTTTCTTTGCAATATTCTAAAATTAGTAACATCCGTTTGTTCAGTCTAATAATATTTTACTACCATTATTATAAATAAGACGAATACATATCTCAGCTACTCCTAAACAAGTTGTGAAGATTGACAACTCGTTACTGTCATTAAAAATTACTTGTTTGACATTTGGATAGACTGCTAGATTAAATTTATTTTAAAAATTTAGCCGTGCAGACACTCAGATTTTTTTTTTCTGTGTGAATCGTAACAGATATCACAAATTACACAGAAAGAGAAAAGTTTACTATTGAATGTATCTTTCTGAAGAAAAATAATTTTACGTTTTCGGCATTGCCATTAAAAAGTTACGGTCTAATTAATGTTGGGACACCTAAGTTTCATATACTAGTGGTTCACTAATAATAACAAGTACCTATCACCTTAAAAGATGACTTAAAACCATATAAACTGTCATACCAAATTTCATCCAAATCGAATAAAGCATCCGATTATTAAAAGCAAATTTAATTTTTTTTTCGAAGAACTTTGAAGCAGAATTCTGGCTAAATGGTACACTTTCCGGTAGAAGCAAGTTTGGTTAAACCGTCTTATTTTAGCCTCAGGAATCTGTGGTTAAGCCATGTCCCCCTATTTAAAAGACATATATAAATATATATATATATATATATATATATATATATATATATATATATATATATATATATATATATATATATATATGTGTGTGTGTGTGTGTGTATTATATTTTATTTGACACCAAAAGGTAAATTTAAAGAATTTGGTCTTTTTTCCCACATTAAGATTATTACCTGCAAATTAATTAGCATTAATCAAAATAGTTAATTAGGAGTTTGTTTTTTTTGCTATTTTGGCTGAAAGGTTAATAAACTAAAAGAAATAAATAGATCGCTTGAGATTCAGAACAGGTTTAATGTATGATTGTCGTCGATAACTGCACAACAAAAAATTGTCTATTAAAAAAATAGAGTAGTGTTAAATTGTGTGTCGAATTTGAACCCGGATTTATGCTATTATTAATAAGAAATTGGCTGTGTTCGGAAGGTTTAGAATATAGGTACTATAATCTGCAGGTTTTTAGCAGAGCTTCTAGCCTGACAGTAAGTTTTAAAATAAGTAAAATCGTCGTTATAGTTACCGTCAAGTAAGTATGGACTGGATATTTCTTCTTCACGACAAACTTAATGTTAAAGCTATAGTTTTACGTTTTGAAAAGTACACAAAATTTTCGTTACTATAGTAGTAAACAAATATAATGTTGTATTATTAAAAATAAAATGGCGGAATTTGGAAATATAAATATATTGAATAAAAAAATGAAGTGTGTGAAATTTTGTTATTGCATTTATATCCAACAACCTGGGCAACAGAACCAATAAAACAAAATTTCACACTCAAATTTTGTGTACTTTTCAAAACCATAAAAAATATGGTATGTTCCATTTGAAATATCAATACTCCGGAACCGGAAGTAACAGAACGCTTCTTGTTACAGCTTATTGTTCATTTTGCCTGTAGTAAATTTTCTTATTTGAAGATAATCACTATCTCTTTTAATAACGGAGATAATTGCTGGTTCATTCTCGCGTGATGTATATATGTATATATATATATATATATATATATATATATATATATATATATACATATATAGTGTGTCCATTTAGAGGTGCCACCATTGGGATCTCGAGAACTGTAAGAGATACGATGTCGGTTAAATGGAACTTTTTATGCGCCTTTAGGAGGACATCTCAGATGTGCTTTTATTTTTCCAAATATTCTCATAGAGCACTAGATAATGACGAAAAACTGAATATTGTTGATTTTTTTTTTCAAATAAATTCTAAACTATTAATAATTGAGAAAAAAGTTTCAAATATAAAAGATAGATATTTTTATTAACTAATCAGTGGCGTACGAAATAAATTTTTATATCTTTAAATTTTTGAGATATAACACAAACTTATATTTTTTTAAATGGAACCCATATCTTATTTTAGTCTCAAAAAAATAAACATTTTTTTCTCTTTTCAAGGATGTAAGGGTTATTATGTTTTATATTTGTTTTGCCTTCAAAAATTATTATTTTTTTCTTATTTTGTATTAAATTTACAATTATTTTGAAAATATTGGTAGATTTCTATTTGGAAATACTCCTTGTATTTAAATAATTTATTTCCTTAAAAATATTTGCTCAAAATTCGTATCAAATTCATTTTTATAATATTTTGTATCAGGTCGCCCTTGGCACACCATAGTGTAATTTGTAATTATGAGTCTAGAATGAAAAATATTAAGTAATAAAGACATAAAACAAATTATTTTGATCAAATACACATTAATAAAAATAATAATGTTTTTTTGGGAAATAATTAGAAAATTCAGGAAAATAAAGAGAAAAATTAAATTTTAGGAGCAAAACAAATATAAAACATAATAACCCTTACACCATTGAAAAGAGAAAAAAATATTGATTTTTTTGACACTAAAATCAGATATGGTTTCCATTTAAAAAAATATAAGTTTGTGTTATATCTCGAAAATTTACGGATATGAAAATTTATTTCGTATGCCACTGGTTAGTTAATAAAAATATCTATCTTTTATATTTGAAACGTTTTTCTCAATTACTAATAGTTTGGAAGTTATTTGAGAAAGAAAAAATCAACAATATTCAGTTTTTCGTTATTATCTAGTGTCCTCTGAGAATTTTTGGAAAAACAAAAGCACATCTGAGATGACCTCCCAAAGGTGCACAAAAAGTTCCATTTAACCGACATCGTATCTCTTATAGTTCTCGAGATCCCAATGGTGGCACCTCTAAATGGGACACACTGTATACCTACTCTGTAGCTTATGTGAAATTTCGATTCAGTTTTGAAGGAAAGCGGAGACAATTTTCAATTTTCCAGATCATTTAAAGACTTATACACATTTTTATTGGGGTATATTTTACTTTACCAATATAGGGTGGGTTATTTATATCTCATATACGAAGTATGCTATCGAAATATTAAACAGACTACGCATCATAAATAACTGATGGCTTTGTTATAAGAACAAGAAAAAATATTTCAAACACATATTCCTGTTGAATTGAAAGGTTAGAATAATATGTCGCGGTAATTGTTTGACTTCTTGGAAAATGGTTAATCAACAATAACAATAACCATTTAACATCCTAAAAAACTGAAGTCATTATTTTTGAACGAATAATACTCATTTTGCGTTTTTGATTCACGTTCAACAAAAGCGTCCAAAACTTTTTCATACCTATTCTTGTATTAGGTATAGGCTTCTATCATGGATATACATACCGGATGTCTACTTGAAATCCGTTACATGTTAGTTTTTTTACCTCTCGCTAAGAGAGGTATTGGAATCATGCTAAAATTCGCATTACCGTGATGTCCGTGTGCGAGTGTGTGTGTGTGTGTGTGTGTGTGTGTGTGTTTTACATTTTCACCAAAACTGCACAGCAGCCAGCCGAAGCGAGGCGAGGCGGCAGCGTAGGTCAATTTAAAATGAAGCGGCAAATTTAAATTATATACTTTTTTGAGTTTACTGAATTAAATAATATTTGGATTTGGAGGCTTGAGTTTGATTGAAAATTGACAGTTTGCATTATAGACCTAGGTTAATAATAAATTATTATTGACCTAGGTTACCATGGTTACAAGCAAGCGGTAGTGAAAAACAATTTCTCATGTCAAATAAAGGTATACCCAAATCATTCAAGCAGCCAATGCACGTCATCACTTAGTGTAAAAACCTTAATGCATTAAAATCACTAATAGTGAAAAATGAAATAAAATTTCAATCATTTTTAACCGTCAAAAAGTGTATAGCCTTATATAATTATTATTAAGATGAATAGTAGAGTTCATTACTTATCGTATATGACATGAATAATCTATAAATAATGTACATCAACGTCATATTATTCGTTTAATTGTTGCTATAGTTGGCAACATTGATAATTTGTATGTTCATACTGTCAAAGTCATTATTTGAAAAATATTTGTATCGTGTTTGAAACATTTTTGTCCGTTGTAAAGGCCTATTTATAATAAAGTAATGTTAAATGCAACGCAACGACGCAACGTGACTTTTAACGCAAACACAAAATCTGTGCATCTGCCAAAAATAGCACTTCTAATCAATCAGAAGAATTCGGTATATTTCTTTGAAATTCGGCTCACTTTTATTTATTGCCTTTATATGGCATACATAAGTATAAATTAGGTTAGTATTATAAAATAATTTAAATAGAAATGGACAGTGACGAAAATATAGTATTCATTTTGTAGATGTGACAGTTCATGACCACGTCGATAATACAGATTGCAATCTGTATAACTCTTTTCATAAAGATTGTAAAACCTCTGCAAACGTACCAGTACATGACGTCACACATCTAGTTACTTTTATGCAATTTTTATTAATGACGTGCATTGGATGCTTGAATGATTTGGGTATAAATAATAGTGGGTTCCTAGGCTAGTAGTGAAAAGAATAATAAATATCCAAATTTTGATGTATCGGATTCGGATACATATATCAATAAATATTAGATATTTTGATGTAGGTATACCTATACAAAAAGCCCTGATTTATAATCTGTTCCATTGATATTAAATCTGAATCAAGTGGAAATTCTGCTTAAAACTCTAAAATGGAAAAGGAATTAATTTATAATTACGACGTCTACCGAATTTTATTTGCCTTTTAAATATTTACAATTCTGTTTTAACCTTCTATAAAAGGGTTGATTCTTTATTTCATTCACCCTATTGTATTTTTTATTGTTTCCAGTTGTCAGGGCAACCGGAAGTATAAAACACTGATGGAATAAATGAATAACGAAATTCGCCCTAAAAAGTTTCAGACCCAAAGTCAATTTGCTCAAAACAAAGGCTATAGACTTTTATGACGACAATGAATAATTCTTCAATTAATTGGAGACACTTTCCTACGTAACAAAATGGAGCTGTGGACTTGCTTTATATAAGTATTACATCTTAGGGCTGATTTATGAAGAATTTAATTTACAAATTTACATTTTGAAAATTTGATTTAAAATTTACAATTTTCTCTCTGGTTTTGAAATAAACATGGTATACTATAAAACAACTATTATGCATTTTTTATTATTATTATTTAGTAATAAAATTTATAGCATAAAATTTTTCTCAAAGCTTTTGTTATCTACGTTATTATGTTTGGTAATATACAAAATTTTAAACCGCGAATAACACTCTGTATTTTATCGATAATTTTTAATGAGCAAAATATTCAAAAGTTTTATTTATTTTCAAATTTTCGTTGTTTGTATTGGAAATTATTCAAATTGAAATTGAATTATTAATAAGTTAATTCTGTACGGGAATTCTGGCTATGTAGTGAAACGTGCAGGCATGTATTCAAAGTTAAACAGAGAATTTTTTTATGTATGATGTCCACAGTTTTGAATAATTAATAAGTTTACTTTTCCGGTTACCTTTAATTTAACCCTTTGATAAACCCGTTGATTACATATATAAAGTTGTCACAGATGTTAATGTATGAGAATAAGTTGATTCATAGCTATGCATTTTCGAATAGATTAATCATTACTACTCGTAGAATTCGGAATACAAATATGCAAAATGCATATTAAGTGCATGCCTGCATATTTTTAAGAAATTCTAATAATGGAAATAAGTAAAATAAAGTACATAAGTACATATGTTGCAAATTTTTAACAATTGAAAATTGTAAAATACTACTGGTGCTGCGTACCTTCTTTGAAGTGACATGCAGTGATACCCAAGTCAGAACCGAACCGTGTATTAAAAAAAACCGGGTAAAAAAATGGGTTAGGTAAAGCATTTTACCCAGCTCTGTACACGAGATTCGCAGCATGTTTTAGTACATTTTTACTTCCTTGTACGAAGTAAAGGAAGTATTGTAATCGCGAAAAAATTCGGTTTCCAGATTTTAACGGAAATATCCATTTTGATCATCCCTGAATCCATTTTGACTAATTTCGTCGTGACGTCTGTACGTACCTATCTCGCATAACTGAAAAACGGGAAGCCGTAGAAAGTTAAAATTTTGTATTTAGGACTGTTATAACATCTAGTTGTGCACCTCCCTTTTTGGTCATTGCATAACTTTCAGAAGTGGTACTTTACTTGAAGCCCATAATAGATTTTAATGGAAAACTATATTAAAATATAATCCAAAACTTTTCAAATTTGGTATATAATACTTTTATATCAATGGGAATAACATAATAGATTTTAGTAAAAATGGTCTACCCGGAAGTGGTACTTTACTTGAAGCCTATAGTAGATTTTAATGAAAAACTATATTAAAATATAATCCACAACCTTTCAAATTTGGTATATAATACTTTTATATCAATGGGAATAACATAATAGATTTGTTAAAATGGTATACCCGCAAGTGGTACTTTACTTGAAACCTATAATAGATTTTATTGGAAAACTATATTAAAATCTAATCCAAAACTTTTCAAATTTGGTATATAATACTTTTATATCAATGGAAATAACATAATAGACTTTGGTTAAAATAGTCTAACCGGAAGTGATACTTTACTTGAAGCTATTATCAGTTTTTCTTGAAAAAAATGGTGTTATTTTGAATTTAACAATAAATGCTTCAAATAAAAGTTTTAGAGAATTCAATTTTGCGTCGAAAACTTCAAGTATGATTAAATTAGTTTTTTGTATAAGCGAGATATTTAAATTTAAACATTTTGTACTTTTTGGTTTCTGTAATTAAGTTTGCTATGAATTAGGACAAGAAATAACAAAAAAAAATAAAGAATTTAATGTCAATGTCAAATTATGTCAAATACGTGCAATTTTATGATTGGGTCTGTTATTATACATATTTTAATTATTAACAAAATATGTATAGTGTAACAGGCGTACAAGGAAGTCATGTGGTGTCCACATCAGATATTTAATGCATATTTTCCAAACTCTACAATTACCTACTATTTTAGAGTTTGCTAAACCTCTCGAACCCAGTTATGCATTTATCTATCTCACAATCCATATAAATCAGCAGAAGTCACCCACATTTATTAATCATTTAATGCCCCCTCTGCTATAATTAAAAGCTACCTGCTATGATCCTTGCAATGCCCCTGTGCGGTTGCTAGGCAACCGTGTCATCCCCTTAGCGTGTTGAGACTATCCACCCCCGCAAACACATGCAGGATGCAGCCACCGCGACCCCGACTCGATCCAGTGGCGATTTACACAACAAACACAACACAAGGGTAGTGGGGGGTGAGGGGGGCGAACGCACAAAAGTGGTTAGCAGTAAGGGATGTGCGGAGGAGCTGATGGAGGGTTGACCGGTTGACCACCGGTAAATTAACATGAAGGGGTGAGAGGGTTAATTGTAAATTAAGGGATGAGAAATTAGAAAATAGAGTAAAAATCAAAAGTTGAGTACTGATATTTACATTTAAAAATTAGCTCCATAGGAAAAAAATATGCAGAGGAATTACGTCATAAAAACATTACAATATGAAAAAAATATGGGGTGGGATTCCATAACTTCGGTTGCTATCATTTGAATTTGTTATAATATCAATGGGCTACTTGCGTGGTACTGAAAATCCGATTTCTGTCACTATACTCGTATACGTAATGTTATATTGAAAACATATATAAAAATATGTATAAATTTTATTTTAAAATATTTGTTTTTTACTAAATTAAGAAAGAAATTTTTCTGTGACGTCTTAATATTGAACTGGGGAGGGGAAGCATGTTTAAGAATGTTATCAATAGATGGCATGGCGTGCGAGAAAGTTTTAATTTGAATTTGACATTAGTTCATTTTTCTCTCTCCCTGGTCTTTCAAATACATTAATTACTTTATAAATAAACAGATAGGTAATTACTTGTAATTTAAAATATCGATACCAAAAAGATAAACTAAAATACTAACCTCCAAACTATTGTTGAAACGTCAAACAGGTGATCTACATTAGCCGCACAAACATACCATTACTATGGGACGGCACCACGCTTGACTTTGCGAGTATTCATTGGTGCGGCGTAATTCTACGTCATACATGGCGGGAATTCAAATAATCAAATTTCATTATTTTTTTTCTGGCTAATTAATAAAAAAATTGTCAAAAGAAAAAATATTGGTAGCAAGTTTTTACCTTCTCTTCAAAAATATTAAATAAAAAAAGATACGCAAGTAGCCCATTGCAAATATCAACTACAAAGTGAACTTGCAATCGTTATTTGTTGCTGGTACGTAACAAGAGAAATTAGGTTATAATGTATAAAAAATTTCTAAATATTAACTACAAGATTATTATTATTATCCAAATCTAATATGACCAATTTAAATAAGTAAATTATTTTGTTAATTTATCATAAAAACTGTTTGTACTTACTGTTTTCTTTCAAATAAATTGCCGACTGAGTAATGTCAGATTTGACAATTCAGTATGGCTGCCGAACGGCTGGTATTTTGCAGTCGTTATTTATCAATTGGAAAATAACGTGAGCAACTGTTATCTACAGTTGCTATTGATATTTAACAAGAGCAATGGTTATTTGTAGTTGTTACGAGTTATGGAATCCCACCCCAGATGTGGCCAGCAAATGACCTCCCGCCAATTCCATGTTTAATATAGCAGTGAGCTGTAAATAAAGTATCACTTCTGGTTGATCGTTTGCAAATAAAATATAATTTGTTGTCCAATAAATAGAAAATTTTTGATTATGTTTTATTGTGTTTCCCCAAAAATCTGTTAAAGCTCCAAATTAAGTACTACATTCGATATGGTTAAAATCGAATATGCTGTTTCAAATTATATATGAGTTTTAAACAGGACATCGAATCCGAACCTGAACCGAACCAAAACCGGAACCAAACCGTAACATTTTAGGGAACCCAAACCGAGAACTGAACCTCAGATATATTTTTAATTGAACCTGAGTCGAAACCGAACCGAGCTTTAAAATTCAGGTTCGGGGTTCAACTCCGGTTCAGGTTAATTTTTAGTTCGAAAAGTAAATACAGCCGATAATCGACGTCTTAGGCGTCTGCGTTGCTGTCTGGACTGAGTATTCGTGAAAATTGTGTTCGTTTCTTGTTGCGTTTTGCGTAAATTCCGGCTTTCATTTTACATTATTTCGAACCTGAACCGCGAACAAAACCGCAAATTTTATTAATGCTTGAACCAGAACCGCACCCGAACCCATATTTCAAAAAACAAATTAACCTGAACCTAAACCGAACGCAATTTTTGGCGGGTTCGATGCCCTGGTTTTAAATACCAAATTTGGGAAGTTTTTGATCATATTTTAAGGAAAAATCGTCACACACACATTCTTATAAAAATCAACATCAATATCTAGGTGCTCTAAAACGCAATCTGTGTTTACATGATCTATTTCGTAAATGTATAGTTGTAAATTAATATTAATTTATAGTGCTGCAAAAATAGCAAATTCAAATCAGATCATCCTATACATCTAACATTTATATACCGTGAGTATTTTTTAAAGTGAAACATTGGGTTTGTCATATCCATGGTTACGACTTGATATTTGATTGACAGCAATGTATTTGCCCGTTCCATTTAAAATGAAACATAGGGAACAAATCTGACAGAAGTATTATATTTAAATATTATAAGAAATTTAGCCAAGTCAGAAAACCACTCATGAGAACTAAACATATTTCGGACAAAAGGTGCACATAGTATTTTTTCTACATCTAAATTTAATTTTTAGAAAACAGGTATAATTATTTAAACAAAATTAACCTCTAATGACATCTTGGTAATATGACAGATAACCGTTGAATTTTCCTATAAGATATGATTTTACATTTGATTGACAGCAACGTATTTGTCTGTCTCATTTAAAATGATACATGGGGAATGAAATTGACAGAAGTATTATATTTAAATATTGTAAGAAATTTAGCCGAGTCAGAAAACCACTCGGGCACAAGGTGTACACTACGTATATATTTTTTCTACAACTAATTTTAATTTAGAATGCAGGTATATAATTTAAACAAAATTAACCTCTATTGACGTCTTATCAAATGTCAAATTCGTTCCCTATGTTTCATTTTAAATGGAACGGGCAAATACATTGCTGTCAATCAAATGTCAAGTCGTAACCATGGATATGACAAACCTAATGTTTCACGTTAAAAAATACTCACGGTATGAAGGAAAATATATTATTTTTACAAACCTTAATTTCATTAGAATTAAATATTTATTTTATATTGCCATTCACCGTTTTCTAATTTATTCCTATTTCGAAAATAAGGATAGAAGAAGAAAAGCTTTGATTTCTTTGGATAACATTTTTGTCAATATCTCGTGTCAATTTGACATTTAATTAAATACTTTCGAATTTACCTACGATTTTTTGTTCCTAGCCTACTCGGAATTAGAATTTTTTTTTTTGAACACACTGTAATAGCTTTATAACAAGTTTCAAAATTTTATTACTAGTTCCAAACTTATTAATAAAAATGTGCATGATGAGATGTAATATTAAAGGGCTGTTAACTATGTAATTAAAAGTTACCGGACATCCCTTCATATAACATTTTTTACTAAACACTATGTACATTAAAATATAATGAAGAAAACAGCATTTCAAACTATATACATAGTTAAAGGCGTGATAATATTCACACTACGTCGTAATAAATACAGTTGTCAAAATTTTAACATTTCTCTCATAATGTATGTTAATAACTACAAGTATACACCTCTATCTATTCTAATCTTGTTAGTTTTCGAGAATTTTAATAACTTTATTTGAATAAAATTACATTTTTAGTTCCCTATATTTCTTCCAAACACTCTGTAAATTCTCAAAACAGTAGGAAATACTACCATAAAATTAAAATTAAAGTTACGAACGCTTCTTCAGTCGTAAAGTTGAAATCACGTTTGAAATGAGCAGTTAATATGCTCCGCACGTAACGACAGAGAAAGTGAATCTTACTAATAAATGTTAAAATGTATACAGCATCCAAAATGACAGGAATTATATTCCGAGTGTTAAAGTGTGAAAATTTAATGATTTACTGTTAATGACACTTACTATGTAGTAAGAAGTTGTAGATAATAAATTGTAGAACTCACCTGTAACAGAAAGAAAGAAAAATTAATAAATACATATAAAAATTTATAAGATTTTTTTATATAAAATCTTTTGAACATTATATTCAAAATTATATAAATAAAATAAATATATCATCACGGCAAATTACCCATTTCTGAGTGTGCCACAATCTGCTTTATCGCAGATATGATGATGACATATTTGTACCGTGCGGGCGCTTACCAGGCGTCACCTCACGGGCACTCATTGTTGGCGTGGAGAGTGCACCACAGGGGTCACTTTTGTTTCATTTAAAATTCGAAATATTTGGCGTCGGTCGGGATCGAACCCGGTTCCCCAGGTTCGCGACCAGACACTCGCACGCGGCCACAGGACCCCATATTTTTCAAAAATTAACGATTATGAATTTATATTAGTATAAACAAAAGCTTTCTTTATAAAACTATTTTTGCAGATTGTACAAATTCGATTCTGTACTCAAGATATTGATGAAAAAACTGTTGTGGCCACCACAATACTAGTGTTGCCAGAAGTCGAGACGAGACGAGACTTGGGGCCGGTCTTGTCTTGGTCTTGACTTGGTCTCGACTAGAGTGGTCTCGTCTTGGTCTTGTCGAGACGAGACTTGATGTCAGTCTCGTCTCGTCTCGAGTCTCCACAAGACTCTCGACTTTGCCTCCATTAACATTTTTTTTTATAATCCCATCTAATAGTACATAAAATTCTAAGAACAGCAGTACAATCGCGATTCAAAAATTCCAAATAATATTAGAGATATTTATTATTTTTTCTGTAAATATCAACTTGATACTTGAGCTCTTGAAATAATTAATATGAAAATATACATACATACCGAGTGTTGTTTCTTGTTAATAAACATATAATATATATTATTTCAAATCCTTAGCTACAGAATAAATCACAGCAATGCATTTCTATTATTAGCAATAGTTAAATAGGTATGTATATGTTTAAATGAAGCAAAATTTTGACGAATAAAAATATAATTAGTCATACATTTATATGTTATTTATTTGCCAAAAAAATAAACTTATTCCAAAAACGTATTTAGAGTAATAATGGTATATTCAATAAAAACTGTAGGTAGTTACATAAACACAATTCTCTAACAAAAAAAAAAAAATTATTTGAAAAACAAATAAATTATAATAAACGTGCTTAAATTTATAAAATTAGTAAAAAAAAATAGTAACTAAGAAACTTTAATAATAACAGTTGTACGAATTATAAATAGAGTAACTTTCCAAAATCAGTCAGCTTTACTATAATCATAGAAACAGCTGATACATTCAAAAAATTGTAATTGACAGTTGTCAGTGTCAAGTACAATATATATAATGATTGTTCGTGTAATAATTGTATTGGATTTATATTTTTTCCAAAGAACGTTCGGTATGGAATTTGTAAAAAATAGTATGTGTTCGTGTTATAATTTTATTGAATATATAGAATCTTTTCTAGGGAACTTTTGATGTGGGATAAATACAAAATACATCAAATTGACGGAAGGTCTTGTGCTAGCCACAACAGATTTTTTATGTACCTACTAAAACTTCTTTTACATGTAGAAGGTAGAGTTAAAAATAAAATCAAGCCATGGAGTAAAAATGGATAGAATTTTTTGGAGATATCTAATAATTCTTCATATGGTATTTCTTTCTCAAGAGGTTCATCTTTCCACTTATGAAACCATAATAATGATTCCTCATAAATATTGTCTTATGTTATGTTTCATTTAATTCTTTATCATACGTTTATACTTTTCTTTATTACATGGTTTTATATTTTTAGGATGCAAAATTGTTAGATTGACTAAAGTATTGTATTCGGAAATATTTGGATTTGGGTTGGGCAAACCTACCTACTTTTATTACTAGCAGATGTCTAAAAGTGGTTGTTATTGTCTGGTAATATGCAGCATTTATAGCACCGTTGTAAAATTTATTGTTCCATTATTGAATTTTTACAAGAAAAGAAATGTTGTGTTATTTTTTACCCATTTTTTTAAAATTATATTATATTAAGGAATTGGAAAAACAGTTTGTTTTACACATTTGTGCATACAAAGTTTTAAGAAAATTGTTAAAGAAGGGCTTGTACATTACGACTTTTATATTTCTATTTTCTTTAAGGCTTTAAGTAAACGTTGATTATTGTTTTCAATTTTTTCATATGAATGAATTTATACAATGTATTTTAATTTTTTCAGGGGGCGCGAGCGCCCCCCCCCCCCTGGCCCCCCTGTATACGCCCATGGGCACCGGGCGAGTGTACTTGCATTTTGCATGTGTTCTTACGAGAAATGCTTAATACCAGTTTCTTAGAATATCTGATACCAATTTTCCCAAATTGTTATACCTGTAACTACATATTTTAACAATGTCCCTTACATTTCACTTTGTAGAGATAAAGTTTTACTTTCATTATACATGTAAAAGATACATAAACTTTTATCTTTTGAAGCAGATATTTTCCAATTTTTTGTTACTAAATGATACATGCGATATTATTCATATGTTTCAATGGAAGGATTATTTAGGTGAATAAGAAGTACATCCGTTGAAAATGTAGAATATGGTTATTTTAAAACGGGAATTTCCCTAAGATCGTAAAATCTTTGTGTGCATTTTCGCAAAATTCTAAGAATCACAATAGATTCTTTAAAAATAAAAGAAAAATAATGTATATTTGAAGGGAACGTTACTTTTGTTATAATATATTAATTTAATAAATAAAACTGAAGTACATTGCTAACTTGCAGAATGCACCACAGATGTAACTTTTGTGTGCTATTTGAAAATTGGAAATATTTTTGAAGATGTAGTCAGTATTTCATATACCCAGTTGTACCAATATATTAATTGAGAATTAAACAAAAATTAAATTAAAATAACATGTGTAGTATAAAATAAAGGTTGATCTTAATTTAATAAAAAATATTGGTGCATTAAAATAACATAAGAATTCTAAATTGATACTTCTTTCATTTCATCCCACTTACATTGTAATTTAAATTCATTTAAAACTTATATTTGGATTATTTAGATGAATAACGAATACATCATATTTACATAAATTAATGTTTCTGGGACACAATTATGAAAGTAGAAAATTACAAAATTTGAAAAATTAATATCTCTCTTATTTATTTGAATTTTCAATCAGTATTTACAGCAATACTCTCAGTTTTTGAAGGACTTTTAGAATAGGTATATGTTTAAAAAAATACCTTTGATCTGAAGTCGAGAGTCTTGTCGAGACTCAAGACTTTCTCGACAAGACTTGATGCTAGTCTCGTCTCGTCTCGACTTTTCTAGTCGAGACCAAATGATGGTCTCGTCTCGACAAGACCAAGACGAGACGAGACCAAGACCAAGACTGGTCTTGGTCTTGTGGCAACACTACACAATACCTCTCTCTATTTCCGCTTTGTTACATACGTATTGAATTTAACATTTCTTGTACACACAAATAATAAATAATTCAAATTATATCTATTCTTTCTTTCTATAAGGAATTTTGTCCTACTCTTCTAAAATGTTCAAGATGGTTTCAATTCACTCACGGAATTGGCGGTATTTCTTAAGGATATACAGGGTGTTTCAAAACATGTGGATATATGTATGTAGGTACTATTAATATGTACCTATCTACAATTTTAAATATTTAATTAATAATACAATAAGAAATATAAGAAGCTTTCAGTAATGTCAGTAAAACTGTTAATTTTTGACATTGACATTTATCTGTCAATTACAAATATTTGAATTTGTTAACTGGTTTCCTTGATATAGTCTGGACTATGCGATTTATTGCAACAGATTATTCTATATATGTATATTATATTTTCTTAATCTCTAAATCTATACAAGATATAATAGAAATTATGTGTATTTCATACAGAATTTTATGTTCATCAATATTAGTAATAACACAAATATTTGGAAGATTTTTTTCAAAAACTACTACTTCCGGTTGTCCAATTGTTATCAAAACCTTTCCAGCTCTTCCCATTAATGTCAGATTGAGGAATACGATACACACACACGCGCACGCACGCACGTACACACATACATACATATATATATATATAACACACACACACACACACACACACACACACACACACACACATAGAGAGAGAGAGAGAGAGAGAGAGATCATCGTAAAAATGTTATAATCAGATTCTAGGGACCTCAAATCTTGCTTTTTCATTAAAATCTGGATGTGCGACTTTTAGCATGAATCCAATACCTCTCTTACCGAAAGATAAAAAAGTACCCCTTAATCATGCAGCTCTCAGGTGAGATATGCCAATTTTTTTTAGCAGTGAATGTGTTAATATACGAAAATATGCTTTTTGTAAACTGTGAAGTATCGCAAAATAAATGCCCAATATGTGCTGAATAACATAAACATTATAAATAATATATACATAAATTCGATAACTGTTAACTTATATGCATTATACTTAAAAAGCCTAGTGTAGTTCAAATGTTCAAAATATATTTCACGATAGTCACGATGATACATCTCTTTTCGCCTCTACTATCTGTAGAGTTTCTCTTTAACTTTATAGGGTTTTAAAATTTTAAGTGATGCAATTTTAAAATTTAAAAGTCCTGGGAGCGGTTTCAGGTAGAAAGATAAATTTTTGGGTGGGTCCCTTGTGTTTATTTTTCAAGAAGATGTTTACCTAGATTTTAAAGTGCTATTCATCCGTTTACCACAGTAGTGCTTGAATTTTAACTTGACTTGCAAGCTGTTTCAAGATACAGTAAATTGACTTTCGTTGAGTTGAACAGCAGGTGATTTTCTAAGAAGATTATAAGGGTTACTAAACAGAATCGTTCACGAATTCTCCAATCAATAATAATTGAAATTCCATTACTTATGAGGACATACAGTGTGAACACTGAAAACCGAGACATAGGCGTTTACCATGGGAAAACAGTTTTTTTCAAATATTATCTGTCCCGCAAGAGTATAGTGGGAGTTTTTGATATGGTTAGAAAGATTATTTAATTTGGCATCGAAGTGTATCTAAATACTCCTAATTTAATGCCTTATTATTGAAATATTTACGAAAGTATAATCCTACTTGACAGTTATTACTTATAATTTACTAAAAACAGTAATCATGGAAACGTATTCGGTAGCTGACTTGGTTAAATCAAGGCTCCACGATAATTTTTCACTAGTTCAAATCCCTCCCGGTTCAAGTTAATATTTTTATTATTTTTATATTTATTTTATACAATGTATTATTAAATAAATTACAAAATTAAAACAAATAATTTTTGGTACATCAAGTATTTTATTGACTGAATGTACAAGAAGTGAAACAAATATGTAAATTTAAGCCAAATAAAAAATTAAGTTTAGTTTTAGGTTCGTCATTAACGCAACCGGTTTTTTCAAATTTTAAAATGATTCGTCTAGTTCGTTCATGGGATGCAATTTGTCTATCATAATATTTACTAGCAAAAAAGTCTCGAATTTCTCGTAATCTCATCCCTTGATTGTAAATTTTAATTATACTATTTTTTTCTTCTAATGAAAAATCCATTGGAAAAATGACAATAAAAGTCTAACACAGGACAAACCTGTGTGAAAGTTTATTTATTATTGATTACTTTTTGTGTTTTGCTTAATACTATTAAGAGTGATATAACAAAGAAATAATAGTATAGTAAATTCAAGAAAATACTTGACGTACCAAAAAGTTATTTGTTTTAATTTGGTAATTTATTTAATAATACATTGTACAAAATAAATATAAAAATAATAAAAATATTAACTTGAACCGGGAAGGATTTGAACTATTGAAAAAATAACATGGAGCCTTGATTTAACCAAGTCAGCTACCGAATACGTTTCCATGATTACTGTTTTTAGTAAATTATAAGTAATAACTGTCAAGTAGGATTATACTTTCGTAAATATTTCAATAATAAGGCATTAAATTAGGAGTATTTAGATACACTTCGATGCCAAATTAAATAATCTTTCTAACCATATCAAAAACTCCCACTATACTCTTGCGGGACAGATAATATTTGAAAAAAACTGTTTTCCCATGGTAAACGCCTATGTCTCGGTTTTCAGTGTTCACACTGTATATAGTATTCTTCATGTAAGAATGGCATTGCCCAATAAAAAATCTGTTGTGGCCAGCACAAGACCCCTCGCCATTTCCATATTAGGCTATGTATATGTATTGTATTGCACTTCCTTTTCGAACCGTCGTTTTATAACAAAAAAAATACAGAACTTTACCCAAATACTGTTTCTTATTGTATTTAACATGTCTTCTGCATACATATAATTCTAATTATATCTATTTTTCATTGTATGAGGGTTTCTGAATGTCAGAGATTCTTCCAATTCATTAACCAGATTGGCGGTATTTCTGATGGATAATACATTTTACCTATAATTTCAAATATTTCATTAATAAAACAATAAGAAAGATTAAATATACTTCCCAGAAAAAGCTATCAGAATGTCACTAAAACTGTTGATTTTTGACACTGACATGTGTCATTTAAAAACTATGTTATAAACATTGGAATTTGTCAAATGGTTTCCTTAGTGCCTTAGCCTCTGCGATTAAATTACTCTATATATTATACTGTCTTTATCTCTAAATCTATACAAGATATAATAAAAGTTTTAAGTGTATTAGATGGAGAATTTTATGTTCTTTAATATTTAATAACAAAAATTTGCAAAAAATTATATTTAGAAGAATTTTCCAATACAACGAGGGATAGCAAGGAATTAAATACATGCACGCTCATACGATTATATTTGAAGAATTGTTCATAATCTTGTTAGTTCACTTTCAGAAACAAACTATGATACTGCCCGTTGACAAATCAATGTGTTCATGGGCCTAACCACAGCCTAACAGAACAGAGAACAGACCATCTACGTTTTTTAAGTTTGTGTTTGTTTTATTTCTTTATTACACAAATCAAAAAACATGAACGATATTGAATTACCAATAAACGAATTATTATTGCGCAATGCCATTGTTATATGAAAAATACTATACCACCTCATTGCAAGCTAATTAGAAAATGGAACCTGTCTCATATTTAGTGATGTCAGTATGGTTCTACTATACCTTGAAACATATTATAACTGTTTTGGAAATATATTTGTATGCATCACGAGACGTCACCATGTAAGAAGATGGTATATAAATTTTATTTGGTTTTAAAATTTGTGTTAGTACAAGAACATACTAATTTATTATAATATATAATAATGTTTATGTATATGTTCGTATAGTATGTTTCTTATATAAATATGACGTGTACAGAATCACGAAATAAGGAAAACTATTGTTTTTTTTTTTTAAGTTTTAGATAATGGTTTATTTTTAGCTGAGTTAAATGTTCAATGTGCACATGTCAAGGACGCAAATAAAGTGTAATATGTAGTTGTAATAATTTTTCTTTAAATAAATCATAAACAAGTTTTTACATAATGCATAACTATACAGTTACAATGGTTTTTATTATTATTTCGCCAAAATTGAATAATAGTAAATTAAAAACAAGTGTCCTATAGCAATCTGTTAAAAGTACGAATCCAAATTTTAGGAAAAAAAAAGGTATTGTCTTTGGGCAAAAAATTCGGTGGTGAGTTTTTAATAAATAAGCACGTTTTAGGGTCCTTAGAAATTCTAAGTTAGAATACGATTTTACTAGTTGTGTGTGTGTGTATATGTGTGTGTTTGTGTGTCAGTTTGTGTGTATGTGTGTGTGTTTGTGTATGTGTTTGTGTGTGTGTGTTTGTGTGTCTGTTTGTGTGTGTGTTTGTGTGTCTGTTTGTGTGTGTGTTTGTGTTTGTGTGTGTGTGTGTGTGTGTTTGTGTGTGTGTGTTTGTGTGCGTCTGTCTGTGTGCGTATCTGTGTGCGTATCTGTGTGCGTGTCTGTGTGCGTGTTTGTGTGTGTGTGTGTCTGTGTGACAAAATTTTTGAAGTTCTTAACAGTTTTCCTAAAAAAAATATCTGATGTGGACACCACATGACTTCCTTGTACGCCTGTTACACTATATATATTTTGTTAATAATTAAAATATGTATTATAACAGACCCATTCATAAAATTGCACGTATTTGACATAATTTGACATTGACATTAAATTCTTTATTTTTTTGTTATTTCTTGTCCTAATTCATAGCAAACTTAATTACAGAAACCAAATATTACATAATGTTTAAATTTAAATATCTCGCTTATACAAAGAACTAATTTAATCATACTTGAAGTTTTCGACGCAAAATTCAGTACTCTAAAACTTTTATTTGAAGCATTTATTGTTAAATTCAAAATAACACCATTTTTTTCAAGAAAAACTGATAATAGCTTCAAGTAAAGTATCACTTCTGGTTAGACTATTTTAAACAAAGTCTATTATGTTATTTCCATTGATATAAAAGTATTATATACCAAATTTGAAAAGTTTTGGATTATATTTTAATATAGTTTTCCAATAAAATCTATTATAGGTTTCAAGTAAAGTACCACTTCCGGGTATACCATTTTAACTAAAATCTATTATGTTATTCCCATTGATATAAAAGTATTATATACCAAATTTGAAAGGTTTTGGATTATATTTTAATATAGTTTTTCATTAAAATCTACTATAGGCTTCAAGTAAAGTACCACTTCCGGGTAGACCATTTTTACTAAAATCTATTATGTTATTCCCATTGATATAAAAGTCTTATATACCAAATTTGAAAAGTTTTGGATTATATTTTAATATAGTTTTCCATTAAAATCTATTATGGGCTTCGAGTAAAGTACCACTTCTGAAAGTTATGCAATGACCAAAAAGGGAGGTGCACAACTAGATGTTATAACAGTCCTAAATACAAAATTTTAACTTTCTACGGCTTCCCGTTTTTCAGTTATACGAGATACGTACGTACGTACGTACAGACGTCACGACAAAATTAGTCAAAATGGATTCAGGGATGGTCAAAATGGATATTTCCGTTGAAATCTGGAAACCGAATTTTTTCGCGATTACAATACTTCCTTTACTTCGTACAAGGAAGTAAAAACCAGTTAAATATCATTTTTTGACATTTTATGTGATTATCAATATGAAAGAATATCTTATTGTCTATACGGTTTGATTATACATTTTTCTTCATATTCCATAGAAATACAGTTAAAGAATTATAAAGAGATTAACTTTCATAAATCATCATGCTCTGCTAAAATCACGGAAACAGCTGTTATATTCAAATAATTTTAATTAACAGATGTTAGTGTCAACTGCAATTGACATAGTGTATGTTCGTGTTATAATTTTATTGAATTCATAGAATTTCTTCCAAGGAACTTTTGGTATGGAATTTGTAGAAAATAGTTCGTGTTTCAAATTTACTGGATATATATTTTCCAAAAGGAACTTTAGGTACGGAATTTATACAAAATACATAGAATTGACGGCAGGTAATGTGCTGGCCACATCAGATTTTTTTCTATTGAGTTAATTATACAATGAGATTTTTATAGAGCGCTATTTTTCAAAAATGACTTGGTTTTTTTAGTCTGTTATGTTGGTAGCTCTTGTACTTCACGACGACGTATTACCAGTGCTTTGTAGACAATAAATATTGTATCAACCACGTGAGTTAAAAATGTTTATTCACTCAAAGAATTTAACATTTTTTTCATTAATAAACATTATCTTAATTCACTTGGAATCTAACATTTCTGTTTTCAATTTTATTTTTGATTGTAGCGTTTCAGTACTTAAAGTTTTTAAAGTCAAGAAAAGTGTAACAAGCCACGATGAAATGTTTATTTATTTTATTTATATGCATCAACAATTCACATCCTTCTATTTATTTATCCATCTTTCCTGCGCATATTTCAAAGTAATCTCTGTCCGAGATTCAAGGAACGACAACTGTACTTCACACTTGTGCGTCGGGCACACATACACGCTCACATGTGACACATGTACGTCTGTATACTTGACCTCCGTGGACTGCAGTTTCTCATTATGTTGTGTAAACAGAAGCCATTGTGACGTGGCAGCGAGAGAAATATTCCAAACCAGCTAGCACTTTTATTTTCCAAGCAAACACGAGCTATTTTTTCCAGAATATAATTACTCAGTGTGTGATAAAATCGTTTAATCAAAAGGGAAATTAATTATAATTGTTTCAATCTTTCAATATTTACACTTATTTGAAATAATGGGGTCGTGTAACCTGAAAATTAATTCCAATTTTCAAATAACACACAAGAAGTAACCCCTGAGGATTACTACTCCCTATCCAAAGAGGAAACCCAAAGCCAACTAAAAAAAAGTAAGAAAGCAACGACCGATATCTTAACAGAACAATAGAATCTAGCTATAGTTTTATAAATCAATAAATAAATAAATAAATACAGTGGCGTGCAGAAATTTTAAGCCCCACTTATTTTATCACTTATAAAAGAATAAAATTTTTAACTCTCGCTAAGAGAGGTAATGGAATCATTCTAAAATTCACATTTCCAGATTTTAGTGGATAAGCACGTTTTAAGGTCCCTACAATCCGAATATAACATGTTTACGATGATGTCCGTGTGTGTGTATGTGTGGATGTTGGAACGACGGTTTCTCAAATACTATAAGGGCCGGTCTTATAAAACTATTTAATCAACAGTTAAAATTTAGTTAGCTACTAAACTAATTTAACTGAAGATTTGGGTATTATAAAAGTTTAATGACAAGTAAATCGACCTATTAAAGTAACTGCGGAATTTCATGCTATTAGATTTAAATCAGTTATTAAAGAAACGTCAAACTGTATTTTTTTTGTTATGTTTGAAATAGGGAACTATTTACTTTTTAAATATTTTTTTAAGAAATGTCTGTGTCGAGTATGTCATCTTTAGAGTCTGTATCATTAGTGTCCTCGGATTCATAAACAGATAATGATGATGCATTTATATTTGCATGACGTAGGCTACCAAAATTGTTCTGAAACAGGACAAATCCATATGAAATATATGATGACAATGGCTCGTACCACGATCACGGTTTTAACTAAAACACTGTTTTAAGAAATGTCAAATTTCATTATTTAATGATAATAATAAATACTATGAAATTTATCAAAATATGATTTTAAAGCAGAACATAGTTTATATTCAAACAAATATCTTTAAATAAATTGTTCTTCTAACATAAGGGTGAAATTACATTTTGAAATTTGAATTTGACATTTCTTAAAAAAAATTTTATATATATATAGAAAGATATTGACTGTTGAAAATAAAAATTGTTTTTCTGTATTTTGAAAAGTCATTTTTATTTAATAAAAGTTTCTTATTAAAACACAGTTTTGAGATTATTTTGAAGTCCAGTTGATAGTGTACGATTTAATTTTCCCTGGAGTTGGTGCGGCATTACTTAACAATAGATATAATAAGAATTATATGTGTGCAGAAGACATGTTAAATACAATAAAAAACAATATTTGGGTAAAGTTCTGTAATGTTTTTGTTATAAAACGAAGGTTCGATAGCGAAGTGCAATACAATACTTATATAACATAAAATGAAAATGGCGAGAGGTATTGTGCTGGCCACAACAGATTTTTTTTTTGTAATACTTTTTATCTAAGAAAATTACTGTGTATAGTTCAAAATAAATTCGAATAGAAAACCTTGCCAATGTCAGCCGAAGTACTGTCTGCGTCTCGACATCTTAAAGAAGTTGAACGTATTGGACGTGTCAGTGTTAAGTTTTTCACGTTTTAACAAGGCCAGTAGCAACAAAAAAAAAAAAACTATAATGCATGTTTTGCAATGGTTGAGAATTTAGTAAAAGCAATGAGTTCTTGGAACATGGATAGATAATCTATCATTAAACTGCAGTAAAATAGTTAAGATAAGAAACCAGTGAAATTCTTGCCTTATGTTTCACTTTGTAATTATTTGTAAAGTGAATTTTTATATAGCATTAGCAACACTGGTTAGCATTTCATTTTTGCAAAATTCCTTATGGTATCAGTGTACATAAATAAAAATAAATATATCATCACGGCATATTACCCATTTCTGGGTGTGCCAGTATCTACAACACATGTAGACATCGGTAATGATGACGATAGTACATAGTATATTGAAACTTCAGTTTTATTAGAATAATTATTTCATTAATTGTTGACACATTATATCATTTATATTTATTGAGACGTGTCCATAAAAACATTCGTTGAACAATGAAAAAATGATAGAGGGTGATTCAGGTCGGGCCTTTATGGAAAAATCCATAAGCGATTTAAGAAAAAATCTGATTTGGCCAGTACATTACCTTCCGTCAATTCTATATTTTGTACAAATCCCATACCAAAAGTTCCTCTGAAAATATTCTATATATCCAGTAAAATTGTAACAAGAATTATATATAAAAATATAGTATAAATCCAATAAAATTATAAAACGAACATACACTAGGTAAATGTAAATTGCATTTGACACCAGGGATGGTAACCATAAAAAATATCGGTTTGGGTTACGGTTTCGGTCATCGTGAAAATAAAAATTCGGTTTTGATTTGGGTTTCGGTTTTTATACAGCAATCGGTTTTGGTATACCGGTTTTACTAAAAGGGTTTCGGTTTTGCAAAAGTAATTTACGAGAATAATAATATTATTGATTTTGATTGAAGAATTAATTATTATAATGATGTAAAAAGTGTCCACAAACACGTGTACAAAGTTTTATAACAATCAATTTTAATGGGAAGCAAATATTCAAAATATTCTAATTTCCCATGTTAAATGCCTATGTAAATATAACATGTAACGGATTTCGAGCGCCACCCCATTGCGGTACTACGTTGAAAATTGAAATATGTTTCAACAAAAAAAAAATATTTATACTTTTTTATACATAAGTATTTTAATAATAAAAATTTACAATATTTAACAACTAACAAGAGACCTGTATATAATGCGGTTAACCGATAAATAAAAAAGGGTTTTGCTTTCGGTGCCGGTTTTGTATCTGTTTCGAATTTCGGTACAGGTTTCTGTTTCGATTCTCATATTTTTTCGGTATTTTTCGGTTAATGGTTTCGGTTCCGGTTTCTGTTACCATCCCTGCTTGACACTGATATCTGTCAATTAGAATTATTTGAATATATCAGCTGTTTCCATGATTATAGCAAAGCTGGCTAATATATGAAAGTTAATCTCTTTAAAATTCTTTAACTATATATCTATTGAATATGAAGGAAAATATATAATAATATAATAAACCGTATAGACAATAAGATATTCTTTCATATTGATAATTATATCTACAAAATGCTAAAAAATATATTTTTAACTTCAGCTCTTAATATGGATGCAAAGAAGAAGAATACGAAAGAATTATGTTTTATAAAATTGTAGTATTGCAGAAATTTTGGCACATATAGAAATCATCGTAAAACTAGTAAAATCGTATACTAGGGACCATAAAACGTGTTTATTCATTAAAAACTCACCACCACATTATTAGACCAAAGACAATACCTTCCTTACCGGAAGGTAAAAACAAAGCTAGTCAACTGCTCGTTAATCACTCTTAATCAGTTGTTTATAACCATACTACCAGCCAATTTTCATATCACACTCCGGCGAGAAGAGTGACACAAGTCCAAAAAATAGTTTTGCGTAAAACTTAAATTAAAGAAGACAGTTCTCGAATGTAAAGTTACTTACATTAGCTCGAAACGAAACGACATTAGCTCCATCTCTCGAAAAATATAATCTTGATTTATGTCACTATTCCTGATTATTAGAAGCATATTTTTGACCAATTTTATCTGATGAACTTAGAATTTCTAAATTTTGACTTGTGTCACTATTCTTGCCGGGGTACGATATGTAATTATAATTATATTATTTATTTTCACCATACGCGTTATTATTTTGTGTAATCATACAACAATTTAGCACAAGCATCACAAAAATATTTGATAGAAGCAGTAATAAACTCTGTAGGCCAAAATAGTGATCCGTTAATAGCATATCAAGCCGCTATCTTAATTAGAGTAATGCGTTTTTAATTAGTAGTGTGTTTTTTTCGGTGGCTTGCCAGTGTCTTGTTAATTTTTTAGCTGTTTTTATTAGTACCGTACTGTACAGTTACAATGTTGAAGTTACTATTATTATTCTGTTGGATTTCAAACAAGCTGACTGAAAATTGGTAGTTATTACACAAAAATCGATACTTTATTTCTTCCGATGTTTTTTATGGGTAAGTAATTATGGAATATACAACAGGAAGAACGTAATTTTGAAAAAGAAATTTAAATGAATTCAGGACAAGGAATAAAAAGAATAAAACTAAGAAATAAAAAATTGGTTGCTCAAATAGACTTGGCTCGGTTCGATATTAAAATTTTACTGTATAAAAATCTGTTGTAGCTTGTAGCCAGCTCTATACCTCCCGCCAGTATCACACTAGCGAGTTTCGAAGCGGTTGGCGGTTGCGGGTACGGGTGCGGGTGGCGATTCTTGCAATCATACTGTGCGATGCGGTTAACGCTCCCGCTCCTCCACACCGTCGCAGTTTATTCGTCTTGATGTTCTATCGAAGTCGAGAACAGTCCGAAACGGCGTTAACTCTCATAACATGGGCCGCCTCTCTGTTAAATCTAGGACTAAGAATTCCTTTTCTAAAGAAAACAGATTCTTGTCTTTTTACTTCCTTGTACGACGTAAAGGAAGTATTGTAATCGCGAAAAATTGCGGTTTCCAGATTTCAACGGAAATATTCATTTTGACCATCCCTGAATCCATTTTGACTAATTTCGTACGTATCTCGTATAACTGAAAAACGGGAAGCCGTAGAAAGTGAAAATTTTGTATTTAGGACTGCTATAACATCTAGTTGTGCACCTCCCTTTCTGGTCATTACATAACTTTCGGAAGTACTTGAAGCCTATAATAGATTTTAATGAAAAACTATATTAAAATATATTTCAAAACTTTTCATATTTGGTATATAAGACTTTTATATCAATGGAAATAACATAATAGATTTTATTGAAAAACTATATTAAAATATAATGCAAAACTTTTCAAATTTGGTATTTAATATTTTTATATCAATGTGAATAACATAACAGATTTTGGTTAAAATAGTCTAACAGGAAGTGATACTTTACTTCAAGCTGTTATCAGTTTTTCTTGAAAAAAATGGTGTTATTTTGATTTTAGAAATAAATGCTTCAAATAAAAGTTTTAGAGAATTTAATTCTGCGTCGAAAACATCAAGTATGATTAAATTAGCTCTTTGTACAAGCGATATATGTAAATTTGAATATTATGTACTTTTTGCTATGAAGACAGAAAATAACAAAAAAATAAAGAATATAATGTCAATGTCAAATTATGTCAAATACCTGCAATTTTATAATTGGGTCTATAATACATATTGTAATTATTAACAAAATATGTATAGTTTAACAGGCGTACAAGAAAGTTATGTGGTGTCCACATCAGATATTTTATACGTAGTCATTCTAGCCTAGGGCCGGACCGGGCTTTGAGGTTTGGATTGACTCGCCCCGGAAATTAACATTGCACCGATCGGGCCGGGCCGGGCCAAAGCTCGAAATTAAGTGCATTCGACATTCCTAATTTTGATTTTTATGTGAGGCAAAATGTTTAACTTTTTTCGTGTCAAACTCAAAAAAAAACTACATCCTTATAATGTTTAACATTAGTTAATATAAGTTAAAAAACAGACTTCTAGTGCAAGTTTGATATAAAAGTTACTTACGAGTATTTAATACTTTGTTTACCAAAGGCGTTCGAAAATTCAAACAACTTTTTCACAAACCTTATACAAAAAATATCATTTACATAACTATTTTTTAACTAACTTTGTTTCTGCTCATAAATAAGATAAGAAATCATTATGGTAGGAACAAAAATAGTAATAATAACATCACAATAGCATTATTTTGCTTTAGTCAATAACCTTGAATTCCTGAAGTAATAACATATTTTTATTTATTAAGATGTAAAGTATGATGTTATTAAAACATTTTGATCATTTTTAACTCCATCCATTTTCATTAAAATATTAAGGAAACTGTGCATTTGGTTGAACTATAAGATTTTTCGGTCGGCCCGAATAGCTCGAATAGATATTCACAACAGATTTTTATTAAAATACAGTTTCAGATTGTAGGATTTAATCCCATGAAATTAACTTGTTACACCATACCCACTAAGCCACAAATTTATATTAAAATCCTACAAATCCTCTTTATTTTTTTCTGGTATAGACCACCCTCCAATTTTTTTTTATTCTACCACATAATATTCCCAACAATATACTTCGACAACAGGTATACCGTATCCATAGGCGTGCTTTATTTATTTCTCAGGGGCTTTACTAATCTCTTAGTTGTCTGACAGGTTGGTAAGTTAACGGTGTGTGAATTACATAATAATGATTTGCATAGATTACTAAAGATTTTAGTAAATAGATCACCTCATGAATTACACATACGGTTTTTATTTTCTCTATGAATACATTAACAATTCATTACAAATTCGGAGGCATTAATACACCTGCTAGACTAACCTAGAATATAAATAGAAACTAGGATAAAGGCCCTCAGTTTAACATGACAGGTATATAGAAATACAATATAACTGTTAATGCTGTTAAGAATGTTCATGTTTCCGAAAATTGGTTTATTATTTAAATATATAGGATATAATGCAGGCTGTTGGGCTTCCAAATTAGCAAGAGATGGCGCTGACGTCAAACGTCAAAATTCACGAATGGTACATATTTCGCTGGCTTCCATAAGAGTACAATTGGTGTGAGACTAATCTTCGTAGTTTTTAATTTAATTTCGGATTTAGTAAGTTTTTTTTTTTTGTTAATTTCTGTAGAATTGAGTTTGATCTTTCTTGTAGTAACAATTTAGTGATAGTTTTAATAATATTTTAGTTAATAGGGTTAATTTTAGTATTTGTAGGTTAAGAGTATTTTAGTCATATTTTAATTAACAGTATATTGGTTTTTTTAATAAAAAAAAACATTTGATTTCCTTTATTTAGATTGTATTTCATTGCCCTACATATATTAATTTCTATCTACATAGCTTTACTTTTATTTAAATTTAATTGTTTTTCTTTCATAATGAACAATTTTCTTTGCTTAGATTTAGATACTATTTGTAGATTTGGGAATTGTAGTGTATCATCTAGGAATATGGTAGAAGGCCAGCAAGTAATAAATAGTGGCCACATAATATTATGTGGTAAATATTTTCGGAGAAAACTCCATCGTAACTTTAACCTATAAATTACATATCTCCTAATTCGTTCATTAATTTTTTAAAAAACAAAAACTTACCTGTTATATTAGCAATAATTCAGATCCTACTAAGAATAAAACAATAATAGCTGAAGATTAAAGCGTATTAAAATTCGTATACAAGTAAATACAATCCCTGAATAAAACAACCAGCTTTGTACATGTACACTTTACTCAGTTCAGAAATCTGCCACTAGTGGCGCATTTTAATTTTGGAAACCCAATAATAATACAAGAAGATGAAGTGTGTAGAATAGGAGCAGTAGTATCGTAATCATCCGACAGTATAATATAATATAGTCATTATCATTACTCGACAGTCAATTTTTCTGACGATAGCAATAGTTGTAGCTACGGTTTAGCTGACGTCACTGTGACGTCATATTAACATTAAAAATCTGTTGTGACCAGCACAAGACCTCTCGCCATTTCCATATTAGGCTATATAAATATTGTATTTAACATGTCTTCTGCACACATACAATTCTAATTTTATTTATTTTTCATTGTATGAGGAAGTTCCTAAATGTCAGTTTCTTCCAATTCATTAACCAGATTGGCGGTATTTCTGTTGGATATATGCATTTTACCTATAATTTCAAATATTTAATTAATAAAACAATAAGAAAGATTAAATGTACTTCCCAGAAAAAGCTATCAGAATGTCACTAAAACTATTGATTTTTGACACTGACATTGACATCTGTCATTTACAAACTATGTTATAGATATTTGAACTTGTCAAGTGGTTTCTTTAGTGCCTTAGTCTCTGCGATTAGATTACTCTATATATTATAGTGTCTACTAAATCTATACAAGATATAATAAAAAGTGTATTAGAAGGAGAAATTTTATGTTCTTCAATATTAGTAGTAACAAAAATTTTCAAAAAATAATATTTAGAAGAATTTTTTTAAGATACTACTACTTCCGGTTGTCCAATTGTTACCAAAACCTTTTCAGCTCTTCCCAGGAATGTCAGATTAAGGAATTCATAGTTAAACAGGTCTTAAGTTTTATAGTTTTTGAGGAATCGTCCCTCTAACATCCAGACATACACACACACAAACAGACATCATTTTAAAAATGTTATAATCGGATATGCGAATTTTAGTCCAATATCTCTCTTAGCGAGAGGTAAAAATCAAATGCTATTAAACTAAAAACAATGAAGACTTTTTAATACCACGGATTGCTTTAAAATTAAATGAATTTTTATTAGAAATAATAATAAAAAAATAAGAGTGAAGGTCCCCATTGCCAGATTAAAGAAAAATTCGTCACTTGTAAATGGAAAATTTGTTTTTTGAAAATTTTTACTATTCCTCATCTAAATTCTAGGTAAAAATCATGATAACTTCTTGAAGAATATTCACTTTACGGGTAAGTTCTAGGTAAACTCTGGAACTGAAACATCCGCCCACTATTTCTAGTTCCGGGATGTGGGTAAACTTTATCTTCTGTGTGAGTTAGAGAGCCATTGCGATTTTTCTCACGTCTTTGGGAGAAATAGCGATATGAATACGCAATGGGATAATTCGAACCACTCTTCACGTATCGACAAAATGATATGCTTAATGGGATTCGAATCTCTAGAACTGTAACTCTATAACTCTGTGGTTTTATTGCTTTTTAAATCCACCATACGAAGGATGAATCCCAAAATTTCTGTTGGCCGCTTGAGATAAATTATTGAAACACATCTGAAGACTTTAAAGATTAATATAAATTTATCATAAATTGTAGTTATCACAGATGTATAAAATTACCCTAATCAAATACAATGAGCGATGATGACATTATTATTGTCAACCGACACGACTGTTGGTGGTAGCATCGTCGCCGCGTTTGATTTAGTACTCTTAACTGTTGTTGGTATCACTTCTGCAGGCATGTTGTGAAACTTTGCAAATGTAACACATTTGTATAAAATTATTATATAAAAAATCTGATGTGGTCAGTACATGACCTCCCGCCAATTCCATGTTTAAAATAGCAATGTGCTTTAAGTAAAGTTTCACTTCCGATTGATCGTTTGTAAACAAAATCTACTTTGTTGTTCCAATAAATAGAAAAGTTTGTAATACGAAATTTTGGATTATATTTCATTATGTTTCTCCTGAAAACTATGTTAGAGCTTCAAATTAAGTACTACATCCGGTTTATCATATATAGTCAAAATCTAATATGTTGTTTCAAATTATATAAGAGTATTAAATACCAACTTCGTGAACTTTTGGATCATTAATATATTTTAAGGAAAAATCGTAACACACATTATTGTCAAAATCATCACCAACTTTCTTATGCAATCTGTGTAAATTCTTCGCCGTACATTATCCATTTCGTAAATGTGTAGTTGCAAACTATTATTTGACACTTTGAAATCACGTTCTTATTGACAGCTGTTTGATATATAATGCTGCAAACATCAAACTTAAATCGAATTATCCTGTATATCTAATATTTATGTATGATGGAAAATATATTATTTTTACAAACCTTAATTTCATTAGAATCATATTTAAACTACTAAATTCTTCTTAACATGGTTTCATTATTAATTTTAATGAAAATTGCTTCGTGACAGTGACATTTGTTTAAATATGTCAAATTTGTTATTAAAATATTGTTTTTGTTTGACGTAGAGGCAAAGTGATGTACAAAAATAAATTATTTTATAATATAATATAAAGTTATTTCAAGTTATTTACTAAATGCTATTATCGTAGAATTAAAGATTGTGCCATTATATTCAATTTGTATTGGTAAAAGTTGCTAAAAAATTATATTCAATGAATTTTTTACAAGAAAAACTGTTAAAATCTTGTATAAATGATACTTCCGGTTATCCGATATAATTTTTCTGATTGATAATATTTGAGTAATCGTGTCCACAAGATTCACACACACATACATACCTACAGACATCATTGTAAAAATGTTAAAATCGGATTCTGGGGACATCAAAACGTGCTTATTCGCTAAAATTTCTATATCCGATTTTTTAGCACGATCCCTATACCTTCCTTACCTAGGGTAGAGGGAGGTAAAAATCTGATGTGGCCAGCCCATAACCTACCGCTGGGTATTAAACAGTAATCTCTATAACATAACTCATAACTAACTTTATTTTACATTTAACAAAACAATAAATTTTCCAAATATTGACTAAACTAATACAGAAACGTAACAAAAATTCAAAATAGTACTCGTATCTTTACAGAAAGACTTTTCAGAGCCGTATCCTGGAAGACAATAATGCAAATAAATAGTACATCAAATATTTATGTATGATGGAAATTATATTACTTTTACAAATCTTAATTTCATTAGAATTAAATATATTACTACTATATACTCCTTAAACATGGTTTTACAAAATACAAACCCTTTATTTTAATATTGTCACCAAAGTTAGGATAATTGTGAAACCTGATAGTCCTCTTCATGACATACGACTGTACAATAAGCAATAAGTTTTGCGTTTACCTTTACATTCATTTTTACTTACTTGTACGAAGTAAAGGAAGTATTGTAATCGAGAAAATTTTCGGTTTCCAGATTTCAACGGAAATATCCATTTTGACTAATTTCGTTGTGACGTCTGTACGTACGTATGTATGTACTAGTGCTGTGAGGATCCGGCAAAACTTGGGTCCGAGTACCCGGATCTCAAAATATCCGGTTCCTCGGATATCCGATGTTCGGATATTGAAGCGGATATCCGTAAATTTAATTCGGATTTAGATCCGGATCCAGATTTGAGTCCGGATCCTTTTTGGATTCGGATCTGGACTTGGATCTGGATCCGGATTCGATCTTTTGTTTACGGATCCGGATCCAAATTTTAATTCTGGATCCAATTCTATTAACTATATCAAACAAAAATTTATTGTGGATTATTTCATAATCAGATTTATTTGGTTTTGAAACTCCATGATAATACTTATACATTCAAATATTATCATCGGGTTCAATACTGAGAATATTCGAATCCGAGAACCGATGTGGATTCTGAAATTCCATATCTAAAATCCGATACTCATACTCATATTCGGATCCCAAAATCCGATACTCAGATCCGGATCCAAAATCTGATACTCAGATCCAGATAGTTCGACAATCAATTATCCGGATATCCGGATATTTTTGGATCCGAAACCGAAACTATCCGGATCCGGATCCCACCACTAGTATGTACATACGTACGTACGTATGTATATCGCATAACTGAAAAACGGGAAGCCGTAGAAAGTTAAAATTTTGTATTTAGGACTACTATAACATCTAGTTGTGCACCTCCCTTTTTGGTCATTACATAACTTTCGAAAGTGGTACTTTACTTGAAGCCCATAATAGATTTTAATGAAAAACTATATTAAAATATAATCCAAAACTTTTCAAATTTGGTATATGAATTTTATCAATGGGAATAACATAATAGATTTTACATAAAATGGTCTACCCGGAAGTGGTACTTTACTTGAAGCCTATAACACATTTTAATGAAAAACTATATTAAAATATAATCCAAAACTTTTCAAATTTGGTGTATAATACTTTTATATCAATGGAAATAACATAATAGATTTTAGTTAAAATGGTCTACCCGAAAGTGGTACTTTACTTGAAGCCTATAATAGATTTTACTGAAAAACTATATTAAAATATAATCCATAACTTTTCAAATTTGGTATATAACACTTTTATATCAATGGGAATAACATAATAGATTTTGGTTAAAATAGTCTAACCGGAAGTGATACTTTACTTGAAGTTGTTATCAGTTTTTCTTGAAAAAAATGGTGTTATTTTGATTTTAATAATAAATGCTTCAAATAAAAGTTTTAGAGAATTGAGTTCTGCGTCGAAAACATCAAGTATGATTAAATTAGCTCTTTGTATAAGCAAGATATGTAAATTTAAAAAAATATATACTTTTCGGTTTCTGTAATTAAGTTTGCTATGAATTAGGACAAAAAACAACAAAAAAAAAATAAAGAATTTAATGTCAATGTCAAAGTAATAGGCGTACAAGGAAGTCATGTGGTGTCCACATCAGATATTTGTTATATGAGTTCTAATGTCAAATCAACATAGTTAGAAATTATGCTGCCAGATGTCATTGCGTTTGGTGTCAATTGTCAATATAATGAAGGAATTATCCGACTGGAATATTTAAAAAAATGTTAATTATGATCGTGTTCTTGTAATCTTAAATTTAATATCCCGTATTAAAAGCAAAACATAACACCTCTGTTTTGACTGACACGCCATTTTCTGACCTTTTGCTAATTATTTATTTCAATTAAAATTTCTTATTCGTCGTAATTAAAAAAAACCTTTCACTTTTTACCAGTACTTAAAAACCTTATCTTCCATATGTGTAAGACAGAGATAGTAGTGTGTAATCGGCCAAATCTTCCACGTTGTGTATAGAGAGAGATAGCTATGTTGTTAAAGGATCAGATATGTGATTAACCACTGGACATCCCAAAGGGCTAAAAGGGTTGTTAAGGGCTAACTAGGAGAGTTAATCGCCAACTTGATTCTGATACTCTCGGGCCCTTATTAAGGGCATATATTTAGGCATAAACACTAGGGTACAAAGTTGTAATAGATAACAAGATATATTTAAGCGTATTAATAATATGTATCTAAATAATACATTAGATTTTATACCCGTATAAAATGGGATCGGTATTACTCAGTTATCAGATTTGAACATATATTATGAGAAATCTTTACGGAAATAATAATTTAATTTTTTTGAAAGTTGTGCTCTACCTCTACAGTACAGTATGACAAATGAAAGTTGACGTTTAATTTTTTTTGCATCTGTAACAAAGCTATAACAGCACCCAAAGGAGTTCGAGTGCTATAATAGACTAGTAAATTTATTTTTATAAGGTTGGTGGTTAAGAATTTCAAAAATTTCTCGACAAATTTATTTCAGCTAACGATGAATATACAATAATACTGATGAATTTTATTACCAAATCTTAATAGCTATTCATGTAATACGTTGTAAAATGATAGTGTTTTAGACACGCGACGTGAAATTTGTACGCACGAGGGAAAGCGAGTTGTACTATACACTCATTTCGGAATATGTACCTATTACATACAATTTTTTTTTATAATAGCGTTTTAAAACAGATTATTTATTCTCAAATATCAACATTTTAAATTTTTCAAAATTAAAAATCTGTTGTGGCCAGCACAAGACCTCTCGCCATTTTCATTTTATGTTATATAAGTATTGCATTGCACTTCGCTATCGAACCGTCGTTTTATAAGAAAAAAAAATACAGAACTTTACCCAAATACTGTTTTTTATTGTATTTAACATGGCTTCTGTACACATACAATTCTAATTATATCTATTTTTCATTGTATGAGGAAGTCCCTAAATGTTAGAAATTCTTCCAATTCATTAACAAGATGGGCGGTATTTCTAATGGATATATGCATGTTTCCTATAATATTAAATATTTAATTAATAAAACAATAAGAAAGATTAAACATACTAACCATAAAAAGCTTTCAGAATGTAACTAAAACTTGATTTTTGACACTGACATTTGTCATTTACAAATTATATTATAAACATTTGAATTTGTCAACTGATTTCCTTATGGCCAATTGCACCAACGTAACTTAAATATTAAACTCGGCTTAAATTGACAATATTGTATCGAAATGAAATGTCAAATGAATAATAATATATTGCTGTCAAAATTTCGATTTGCATTTTTTTGTTTAAGGCTAGCTTAAAATTTAAGTTTTGTTGGTGCAAATGGGCATTAGTGTATTTTAGCCTCGATTTTAGCCTACTTGATTTACTATATCCCGTTATTCTATATATATTATAGCGTCTTTATCTCTAAATTTGTAGAAAATATAATAAAAAATTTAAATGTATCAGATGTAGAATCGAGTGTAGAATTTTATGTTCTTCAATATTAGTAATACCAAAAATTTTCAAAAAATAATATTTGGAATTTTTTTTTTTAGAAACTAGAAACTACTATTTCCGGTTGTCCAATTGTTACCAAAACCTTTTCAGCTCTTTCCATGAATGTCAGATTGAGGAATTCATAGTTAAACTGGTCTTATGTCTTATAGTTTTTGAGTAATCGTCCCTCCAACATACACACATACATACACACATCCATACACACATACATACACACATCCATACACACATCCATACACACACACACACACACACACACACACACACACACACACACACACACACACACACACACACACACACACACACATCATCGTAAAAATGTTAAAATCTGTTTATATGGACCTTAAATCGTGATTATTCACTTAAATCTGGATATGTGATTTTTAGCATGAATCCAATACCTCTCTTAGCGAGAGGTAAAAAGTAAGCAGACGTCAGGTCGTCAGATTCATCTATGCTAAATAAAATAATTTTAAGCACTAGTGCTTAAAAGTGACAGTTTACGCATTAAACTGTCACTTTTACGCATTAAACATTTTTAAGCATTAGTGCTTAAAAATGTTACTTTCAAACACCAGTGCTTAAAAGTATTTTATTTAGCAACGAAACTGACAATCAAAAAGTTGTTATAAAACGCTAATATAAAAAATTGGTTTAGACACAATGGTCTATATAAGTTACGTTGATAAAATTTTAAATTCGGAGTTGAAGAAGAAAACACAACCAATGAAGTCATGCGTGTGGAAGTTATACCCAAATCATTCAAGCAGCCAACGCACGACATCAGTTAGTGTAAAAACCTTAATACATTAAAATCACTAATAGTGAAAAATGAAATAAAATTTCAATCATTTTTAACCGTCAAAATGTGTATAGTTTTATATAATTATTATTAAGATGAATATTAGAGTTCATTACTTATCGTATATGACATGAATAATATATAAATAATCTACATCAACGTCATATTATTCGTTTTATTGTTGCTATAGTTGGCAACATTGATAATTTGTATGTTCATACTGTCAAAGTTATTATTTGAAAAATATTTGTATCGGTTTGAAACATTTTTGTGCCTTGAAAAGGCCTATTTATAATAAAATAATGTTAAACGCAACGCAACGACGCAACGTGACGTTAACGCAAACACAAAATCTGTGAATCTGCCAAAGGTAGCACTTCTAATCAATCAGAAGAATTCGGTATATTTCTTTGAAATTCGGCTCACTTTTATTTATTGCCTTTATATGGCATACATAAGTATAACTAAAGTTAGTATTATAAAATAATTTAAATAGAAATGGACAGCGACGAAAATATGGTAATTATTTTGCAGATGTGACAGTTCATGACCATGTCGATAATACAGATTGCAATCTGTATAACTCTTTTCATAAAGATTCTAAAACCTCTGCAAACGTACCAGTACATGAAGTCATACTTCTAGTTACTTGTATTTAATTTTTATTAATGACGTGCATTGGCTGCTTAAATTATTTGGGTATAGTGACTTTTTAATTTGTCTATGAAGTTGTTACATATTTTAAGTTATGTTTAAAATCGCAAGTTAATTTCAAATGACAAATAAAACTTTAAAATGATACAAATGCAAAACATCTCACTTAACCTGCTTACGGTTTCATAAACCACCAGATTTTCTAATTCTAATTGCTAAAGGTCAGTCAGTCAGTCAGTCAAAATCTACTCTCCGTAACTTTCTTTGTGGGTGTCGACATTCGTCATTGTCATGGCGCCAACCCAAATACAAGTAACACACTCGAAATACGTAATAGAAAGCGAGATTTTAACTGCAAAACATAGAAAACACTTTACACAACAGCAACAGTACTGATACACTAACAAGAACAAGACGTGTAGTCAGGTTTATAGACTATAACTCTTACAAGACTTGAGACACTTAAAACAATTCTGAGGAAAAGAATGCTTAATAAATCTCAGAGCTTTTACCTACATTCACGAGAAGTAGATGGAGATCCGATATTTAGAAAAAAGTGAAACGAATAAGTACTCGAATATTTCTCAGTTCATATATGAAGCGTATAGATGCAAAAACAGACATTTGCCATTTATTAATAAACAGCTAACCGCCCCTGCCTATACTACAAAATGAGAATGGAATAGTTTAGTACGGTACACCGCAAATTGCTCTAGTTTTGTGTGCAAAACAGTGACAGTATTCAGTCTTATTATTCATGATAAGCAGAAATTTTAGGTTTCTTATTCTTATTAGAAATTGATGAAAGATGCGAATTTTTGAAATTCAGGAGCATAAGAGTTCATTTCAAACATTGTTAGGTATTCTACCGTTAGATGCAAAAGCAGACATTTGCGTAAGGCATGTAAGTGGAAAAGCAGACATTTTCCTTGGGACGAATCAAGTTACGGTTCTTTATAAGCTTACTCAACCCCCACAGTCTCCGGCCTTTAACCAGATTGGGAAAGTGCGGAAAATTCTTGAAAGAAACAAGAATAAGGACCAAAAAAGAATATAATAATAATTTACAAGAAGAATGGCATACTGATGTCATCGGTGAATAAAAATTTTGTACATTCAATGGTTCGTCGCACAGTTAGTAGTAGAAAAACAAAAGGAAACCCATCAAAATATTATATTTTTTTATAAAACATAAATAAATGGTTTCTTATTTAAATGTTATTGAACGGAGACTTTTTTTACCTCTCGCTAAGAGAGGTATTGGATTCATGCTAAAATTCGCATATCCAGATTTCAGTGAATAAGCACGATTTAAGGTCCCTAGAATCCGATTATAACATTTTACGATGATGTCTGTGTGTGTGAGTGTGTGTGTGGATGTGTGTATGTGTGTGTCTGGATGTTGTAGACACGATTCCTCAAAAACCATAAGACATAAAAATTGTTTAACTATGGATTCCTCAACCTGACATTCCTGGGAAGAGCTGAAAAGGTTTTGGTAACAATTGAACAACCGGAAGTAGTAGTTTCTGAGAAAATTTCTTCTAAATATAATTTTTTAGAAATTTTTGTTATTAAATATTGAAGAACATAAAATTCTCCATCTAATACACTTAAAATTTGTATTATATCTTGTATTATAGATTTAGAGATAAAGACACTATAATATATAGAGTACCTTAATCGCAGAGGCTAAGGCACTAAGAAAACCAGTTGACAAATTCCAATGTTTATAACATAGTTTTTAAATGACACATGTCAGTGTCAAAAATCAACAGTTTTAGTGACATTCTGATAGCTTTTTCTGGGAAGTATGTTTAATCTTTCTTATTGTTTTATTAATTAAATATTTGAAATTATAGGTAAAATGCATATATCCATCAGAAATACCGCCAATCTGCTTAATGAATACAATGAAAAATAGATATAATTAGAATTATATGTGTGCAGAAGACATGTTAAATAGAATAAAAAACAGTATTTGGGTAAAGTTCTGTATTTTTTTATTATAAAACGACGGTTCGAAAGGGAAGTGAATTTCAGTACTTATATAGCCTAGTATGGAAGTGGCGAGAGGTCTTGTGCTGGCCACAACAGATTTTTTTCTCATGAAATTATGACCTTCAATGTTTACCCCATAAAATAAAGAATATAATTATATTATTTGTTCATTTTGTATATCTACATAATAACATGACATAATGCTTTTCATTTTGGATTAAAAAATATTAAATATATTGGATGTTAGACAGCTATTTTTCCTGAAATAAATTTAAATTATTGTCGTACGGAGACTTTTTGTGTGACTATGTTTAATGTCGCATTTTTTTAAAAATCATTTTAAAATTACCTCAACAGAAAAAAAAACATGTTTCATAAAGCCTATTAACGCACTCGACTTTTGTAAAACTTAGACTCGCACGTTAATAGATTGCATTATTGACACTTGTTTTTTAATGTACAATTTTTATCTTAATCGTTATTTATGGGGTTATACTTTAAGTATAAAGTGCATATTTTTTATGATGAAAGACCCCATAAGAAATTAAATACGATTGCATTTATTTAAAGCAGAAAATAATCCACCATTTTATCTTCGTAAGTTACCCATTAACCATCGCAAAAGAACCATGATGATATAATTATTATTTATATAAATAAAACAATAACAGTTTTATGGACACATAAATATCGTGTCTGATAGAAAAACTTTTTTCAATTATTCAAATGATCAATTTGCTAATTTAGTTTGCGTCCAAGGCTATTTGAATATTTATTTGCATTTTTTATTCATTTGTAATTATTGTATTATAGAATGGTCTGATTTGGGTCCTTGCTCCTATATTATTGCGCGTCAAGGCAAATCGTGGGTGAAATTATAATAATTACAATTAGAAATGATTTGTTAAAAAGTTAAACGCTGGTCGTTGTAATTATAGAAAGGTCTGAAAAATTCAAAGGTGATTGACATTGCGATTACTGTTTGAAAGTTAAATGTTAAAAATAAACATACGCAAATATAGTATTCTTCGCTTAAGAATGACATTGAGCAACAATAATTCGTTTATAGGTAACACCGCTTTAGTATGAACAAGTTATAAAGGGAGATTGGCATTGATTTATATCTGTCAATCGTTTATGGATTATTTTAGAGAAAAATTCTTCAAATAAATATTATAGAAAAAATAATTGTGCGTATTTTCTCAAAAAAATCCATATACAATTGAGAGATAAAACAATACTAATCAAACGCTTACTAATCACCCTTACTCACATGTTTATACTGACGGTCATTTGTTTATAATAAATATCTAACATAGCCCAATTATACCACAAAATGCCAATACCAGAAAAAACACATTGGCTCGTACCACGATCACGGTTCTAACATTGGTGTTAGCTAGAACCGTGCTAACTATTTGACACATACTTCAGGGTTATAAAGAAAATCAGTGATGCCACTATACTAATTAAACCGAAAATGTATCGATAGGCATATTTAATACATTTGGCTTCATTATTTTAAATTGTTTAATATGATTTGTCTCTGGACTTGTTTTTAAGATAAATTATTTAGAATATTGAAGCCAAATGTATTGAATATGCCTGTCAGTACATTTTCGGTTTAATCAGTATAGTGGCATCACTGATTTTTGTTTATAAACCTGAAGTATGTATCAAGTCGTCGTCAAGGTTTTAACTAATACCGATGTTAGAACCGTGATCGTGGTACGAGCCATTGGCTCGTAGTATGATCACGGTTTTAACAAAAACGCTGTTTTAAGAAATGTCAAATTTCATTATTTAATAACAAAAATAATTAATATCAAATTTATCAAAATATGATTTTAAAACAGAACAAAGTCTGCATTCAAACAAATGTTTTTAAAAAAATCGTCCTTTACATATAAGGGTGAAATTAAATATTAAAATTTGAATTTGACATTTCTTAAAACAGTGTTTTAGTTAAAACCGTGATCATACTACGAGCCATTGAGTTTGGCTTAAAAAAAAAATGCTTAAGACCGCACGTCCGAAGTGAAAACTTTAAATGGTTGACATTTGGATCGTACAGCAATGCCATCTCTTGACTGCTCCCGGAAGCTTAATAAACTTAAATGTTTAAGTGAGCTAGGATTACATTCATATTTTTACCTCTCGCTACCCTTGGTAGGTGAGGTTTAGATAGTGTGTGTGTGTATATATATATATATGGATTTTGTCTTCTCTCTAACTCAAATACTGCCATTCAGAAAATTCTGAAACCTTGTGTTTATACCCTATTCTAATATGGAAAGAAACCATTAGATTTTAGTGTAAATCGGGTAACCGGAAATGGCACTTTACTTGAAGTTCATAATGGTTTTCTTCAAAAAATATCATTAAATGTTATTTTTTCGCATTTTGTCATTATGAAAATTAAAGATTATTGAATTTTCTATAGGTGGTATACATTAATACTTTTTCTATATTTTACAGATAAATCTAAAAAAAAAATTTATATAAATCCCGAAGCCTACGATAAACACATACTAATCGCTTCAAATTAATAATAGTGACATTTTAAAAAGAAAATAGTAAATAAAGCAATAGTTATATGCAATGGAACATAATGTAGTTTGTAGAATTAGTATATACGTGGGTATGTATTTAAATTAATAAAAATTAAATAGCGGGAGGTTCTGTGTTGGCCACATCAGATTTTTTTTATAAGATTTCAAAATCCTGTGAGCATTCTACTCGAATTCTAACAAAATTTTCAAGTAAGAATTTTAATTTTCTTTGGAAAAGGCAACTCAAATTTTATTTTAAAATCTACCCAAAAAAAACTGTGATGAGTGCACGATTTATTCCCGTTGTCATTTAAATGTCATTTTTAGATTTTCAAAAAATCAATTTAGCGGTTATAACGAGGGGTCATCCACTGGTCGGAATTAGTGTACATAATATGCAGAATACATAGGAATACATTCGGAATAATGGAATAGATCGGAATATATGGAAAAATATTGGAATACTCGGGAATATCTCGGAATACACAGGAATACTTCGGAAAACACAGGAATACTTCGGAATACCGTAGGAATACCCTGGAATACATTTGGAATAACGATATTTCATTGTTAATAGTGATTCGGACGAGACGAGAAATTCATAAAATTATGTCTCGTCTGGAAATTTTTCTCGTCTCGGCCGAGATTCTCGCCGAGATTTCTCGACGGAAATTTAATATTTATAATTTGGTCCCATAAACTAATTATTAAATTTATAGAATTTTGTATTAATAGTAATTTGAACAAAAAGATAAATATTTGTCGTTTTACCCGTCAAAATTTGATAAAACCTAAAACTTGTACAAATTTTATTTTGTTATAATTTTATTAATTTAATATTTATCTAGTATTTTCTACTAATCTGTTATAAAACATTAAAAAGAAAATAACGCGAAAAATCTTAGCTAAAGCCTGGATTACACGATGAAGTTTTTATTTTCAAGTGACTTTAAAAGTGACCTTACAAGTATATTTACACGATGATGTTTTGCGTGAATTAAAATATCCAAGTGTCAAAATTCAAATTATACTTACAATAAGATTTCAAGTACTTCTCTATCCCATTTTCCATTTTTATTATAACCTTCGATGTTGTGATCGGAAGACATGTGGGCGGGGGGCCGGAAGTCATGGTGAATTGCGGGCAGTGTTTTGTTGTGTTATATGTCACAACTTGTCATTTTACTGTAACTAAACCTTATTTTTTGCTTGTAGTTTGTGAGTATATCTCGGAGTATATCAAATTGTAATGAACAATACAAAGAAAGTAAGGATATTTCGTTTCAGATGTAAGAAACTGGATTTTTTTTTACAAATAATATATTAAACAAAATGTAACTTTTAGGTTTCCTGCTAATAATGACGTAAGAGTACCGGGACTGAAATTTATTGGAAATAAAGGTGATTTACATATTTCAAAAGCAGCAGTTAGTCATTAGTTTCTAAAAAAGGTAGTACAAATATTAAGATAATACGCAGTCCGCAATACACCACGGCTTCAATACGCAGTCCGCAATACACCACGGCTTCCGTATGTGTTCCGATCACAACAAACACCGTAAGGCGGCCTCTAGTATATGCTCGAAGCTTATAACACTACTTGAATACATCAAAAATATAAATACAAATGACATTTGACAGTTAAAATTTGTAATCAGCTCATAGCAATAAATCAGAAATAGAGGAAGGATTTGACATAAGGGTTTCAGAGCAGGAATACCAAGATGACATAAACATAAAAATTAAAGTCGAAAATTACTACGCCATTTATTATGATAGTCAATGGTATCTTGGTGGAATCATAAATATTAATGGGGATATATGCGAGGTAAAATTTCTTCAAGCTGATCTACAAGAATTTAATTGGCCACGAAAAAATTACATACATAATGTACACAAAGATTTTTTATTTCATAGTCCAGTGTGTTTAGATGGAAATGGACCATTTAAAATTAAAAACTCCGAGCGAATATTAATATATAATAAATACAAATTGTTAAAAAAATAAATACAATAAAATATTAATAAAGACAAAACTCCGTCATTTTTATTACACCCAAATTCAAACTTCAGGGCATAAACAACGGCACAAAGTACAATATACATATTGAGAATCTACAAGAATATTTAGGAGTATACTGAAATACTTTGGAATATGAGGGAATATTTCGGAATACACGGGAATACTCTGAAATATATATAAATATTCCAGAATATTTCGGAATACACTGGAATATTTCGGAATACCGAGCTATTCCCTGGAATACTCCGGAATACGTCATTTTTATAAAAGTATTCCGAAAAATGGGAATTAGTGTACAAATTGTGAGGTAGTGGTTGACCCCTCGGGTTATAATCACGTTGTTCGCTGTTCATACGGTTTCCCAAATGTGGTATTCCACTCAATTTTTTACCTTCCGTCAAAAGGAAGGTATTGTTTTATTAAAAAATCTTAATTGTTCCTAGTTTAACAGTATTTTACTTTCGAGAAATCAGTGTAACGTCACATTTCCCCTATACTTGTCTTTCTCACATGCACACACTGCTCCGAGTACGCTGCGCGAGAAAGATAACAATTGTATGACGTCAATTTTCCCTTTTAGCATATGTGAAATATCTCGTAAAGTAATTATTTAAAAAATGTTTTCATTGTTTAAACTATTATTTATTGAACCATGCTTTATGTTAAATTGATTTTTTTTAAATTGTTCACTGCCCAGGAGAAAATGTACAAGATGTGCCTAAAGAAATTTTACTTCAAACACTATAATAGTTGTATTATATTAATCTGTGTCCCTAGTGAAATTTTCCTGGCACGCCTATGTGTATAAACCTACCGTCCGTTAGATATAAACCCATAGAGGGTTTTTCACAGAAGACGCTGCATTAAAATTCCATCTTCTGTGGGACCAGAATGTTTTATTCATCTGACCACTGGACAAAAATACTCTCCAGAGCAGACTTCCATATTTCAATATCAAAATTAATCTATTCCAATCTTAACAGGGGTCAACCATATCAACATAAATTGACATCGTATATTGAATATTTTAATTGGAACACGTATAGTGGAAGACAAAACATAAAAGTTGATTTTTCTTTTATGTGTAACGGAATTAGATTTGTATCTACAAGGATTTCATATATATTTTAATGGTACATGTTGTTAAAGTTACTGTGTTCGGTATTTCTAAGTTGACAGATGTCAAATTTAAACATTATACACCGCCGCTGTGACGTTGTATTTATCCACAATGTGTGTGGAAATGCTGACCGAGACAACATGGGTGTATTTGGCTTCTTACTAGTTCTGTTACACTGTGTCAGTTTTTTTATTACTACCTCTAGTTAATGTCCACCTATTAACTAGCTATGCTGTACTGATGAGCTCTAATAAGAGCGAAACACGTGTCTACAGCTGCAATTGAGCGATAACCCTAGGAAAAAAGAATTATTTACAAATTTTGCGCTCGAGAAAAATTATTGTTTTCGTATTATAGGAAATATTTACGAAAAGAGTCAACTTAAAAATCTTAAATGGGACCCCCTATTTTTTATTGCAGATTTGGAAAGAGAGAAAAAAAAATACGTTGGTTTTATTCGGAAACTTTTTTTGTACTCCCAACAGGTGGCAATGTAAATTTACTAGAAAAAAATTAACCGATTAATATTTTATTAATAATTTGATAAAAAATGACTTTTTTGTTTCAATAAATACACAAAATTTTAGAAATATTAGTCCTCAACACTCAGGGGGAATTAAAAGAAAGAAACTTTTTAAAAACTGACTATGCACAACTCGATTTCATCAGAAATTAATTCTACATTTTTACGATTGCAGCGCCACCTGTTGGGAGTACAAAAAAGTTTCCGAATAAAACCAACATCTTTCCGAATCTGCAATAAAACATAGGGGATCCCATTTAAGATTTTTAAGTTGACCCCCTTTCCCGCCGCCCCTGGGGGGTTTTGATTGCAAATGCAATGTTACCGGCCTTATAATAATTATTGTATATATAAGATAATTTGGGTAGGTGTACGATAGTAAAGTACGTAAAATGACAAAAAAATATGTGCAAGAAGAACGAACTAAATAATTCAAATGAAGAATACTGATAAACATAATTTTGCGTGATCCTTACGGATAACCTGAACGTTCGGAGGTTAGCAACATTTGAGTGTCAAACTGACAGTTACATAAACACAACCTATAAACATAAAATATTCCTTTCATTTTTACAAATTTTCGATTTCAAATAAAATTTAATATGCAACTCGGCACTGAAATTCCATATTTCTGATAAAAAGTAGAACGTCAGTATCTTGATACATAAATAACTATTATGTATTTTAATGTTCATATATTGTCAAGGAACTATCACAACAACTATGTATGTAACTATAATTTACTATTGCTACCCGGACAGAAGACATATCAGCATTTTTAAATAATCGTAAGCGTTGACGTAAGAAAATTATTTACACAATTTATATATAATAAAAAAGTACAATAATTATTGTTTAGTACGAAAAACATGACACGGCAAACCTTATCTCGTTAACTAATTATTAAAGTGTAATTAACTAAAAGTACTATATATTTAATTCATTAGGTATATAAATTCGTGATGTCATTAGTATAAATTCTTATGGCGTGATTTTATTATTTATAGATATTATATAATATAATCTAAATGTTTAGTTTATGTAAATAAAAACTAGGAACAAGTATTTGTTAGCCATATATTTATCTGCATTTTTTATTATATATTAATCAAAAACTAAATAGAAGTATTGTTTTTATTAAACACACAATATTATCAAAGTGATAACAGTATTGTTTGCAATTTGCAGTTTGTTCTCATATAAATATTATGAACAATATATTCCCTTTAATTTTAAACGACTATACAGAGAAATATTCATTTTTACTCTCGCTAAGAGAGGTTTTGGATTCATGCTAAAAATCGCATATCCAGATTTTAGTGAATAAGCAAGGTCAATAGAATCCAATTTTATAATGATGTGTGTGTGAGTGCATTAATCTGGTTTTGGTAACAATTGGACAACCGGAAGTAGTAGTGTCCAAAAAAAAAATCTTCTAGGTAATTATCATTTTTTGGAAAATTTATGTTATTACAAATACTTAAGAATATAAAATTCTCTATCCAATACATTGAACATTTTTATTATGTCTTCTATAGATTTAGAGATAAAGAATTATAAATATATAAAATAATCCGTTGTAATGATCCCAAAATAACTCCATGGAAACCGGTTGAAAAATTAAAATGTTTGTAATTGTCAGAAAAATGTCAGTGTCAAAAATCCAGATACATTATTTACTGAAGGCTTTTTCTGGGCAGTACATTTAATATTTCTTATTTTATTATTAATTAAATATTTAAAACTATAAATACAAATTTTACATATACAGCCTAATATGGAAATGGCGAGAGGTCTTCTGCTGGCCACAACAGATTTTTTATATAGACATATGAATATACAACCAGTATTTACAAAAAAGATTTATTTATTTATTTATGTAATTATGTATATTTTTGATATATTAAATTACGACACATCTTTGTTTATTTATTATAGGACTACGTAATGACGTCAAAACAAATCCAAACAAATTATTTTTGGTCCCATAGCACCAAAAGAGAGGTTATACTTCTTACTCTAATTCGAATTCGGCAAATAATAATTATTTACAAATTCAATTTGCACAAAAGTGGTGTAATTTACACTCTAGCTACAAGAACCTGTTAGGAAATGTAGTGAAAAACAAATTATTTTTTGTCTATATAACTCCTATTGTGCAATCTCTACAGAAGATGACAGTGCCCCTGTAATAAAGTCTAGTAGATGAAACATGACGTTACCAAAATTTTTGTTAAAATACGAGTGGCACACCCAACAATGGATAAAACATATATTTTATTTTTATAAATACAATTTAAAAAAGAGTGAACAGCTCGTACACATTCAAAATATTATTTTATGCACTATATATTCTGCATTATGTTTTAAAAATGTCAACAATACTTAAATTTTAATCTACGTTTAAACAAAAAATGCAAATCGAGATTTTGACAGCAATATATTATAACTCATTTGACATTTCATTTCGATGCAATATTGTCATTTTAAACCATGTTTAATATTTATGTGGTGCAATCGGCCTTAAAACTGTGATTATATTTATTAACCCGTGTTTAAATCTCTCTTACAAAGTAAAAATAATAATTCTGCATTTACTAGAAATTGTCTATACGTAAAAACAAGAGTTTGTTTATAGCATGGTAACCACTTGTTAACATATCGTTCCAAAAAAAACCCAAACATATGAATAAAAACTGTACAAGAACATAACCACTCCTTAAAAATAAAAATCAACCAACAACTCACCACTTATTCTCCTCATGTTGTTTCCTAACAACACATAACCGGTAAACAACAACCTCAGCAACCCAGCATCAACTAACAACAGTAACAACTTTGTCCTCTTGTAAATTCACTTCTACCACTCTGAAGTTAAGTATATCCACTTAGACAACACTCCCAAGAACTCTATCACTGATCTAACCACACTCTCACAGAGAAAAGCGACACAGGCGTCGGAAAATCGAGGAAAAGCGGTGATGACGTCACATAACAACTACACTACACGACACACAAGACGCGAATGAAGTGTTGTTGTCAACAGAAAGGTTGCCGGCAGGCGGCAGCACGCTCTCACTTCATTCCATATCTCTTGGGTAGGGATAGTGGATATTATAAATGTTTCATAACATTATTTTGTTTGCTCTTTTGCCGGCTCGGGTTCGAATCCGACCAATAAATGCAATAATGGGGGATTACGGCTCAATCGAATTAAAGGAAAATAGTAAAAAAATACGAATGTATATGCTGAATAACGAATATTAATTTAAAAAATGAAATGGTATAATTGAGATATTTCGGAAATAAAGGGTTTTTTGTTATAGCGCTTCGACACTAATATGAAAATATTTTGATTGGCGATTTAGAAAACGCCTATAAATGCATTGCAAACAGCGTGCTAGGAGGTGGGGATTACTACCAATGGAAGTTAAGATATTCAAATTCGAAAGGAGGGGCTAACATTCCTGTACTAAAGTTACCAAACAGTTTTTATTTTAACATAAATTTCTTGCATTAAATTTAATAATTTAAATACACCTGTAATTATAAAGTATGTAGACTTATACAGTGTTATAATATTCATTTATTTTATGTAAATATAACTTAAAATAGCATATATTTCGAGAACATTTAGGTCCGTGATGAAAACAGTTTGATATAAAAACATATATGCGTGACGTCACGTCAATCTTTTCAAAATTCGGGAGACCATAACTCGCTTATTAATAGGAATTTTTTCACCGGATTTTCATCAATAGTCTTAGTTTTCCTAATATTTTCAGATGAAATTATAAAAAAAAAAAAATGGTGTAATCCCCCATTGTGGTAATCTCACCATGGTAGGTTTGCGAGCCCGTGAGGTGACGCGCCTTTGCCAGTACCGAAATCTACGAATAAAAATCTGTTGTGGCCAGCACAATACCTCTCGCCATTTCCGTGTTATTACATAAGTATCGAATTTAACATTTCGTGTACACAAAAATAATTCTAATTATATCTATTCTTTCATTCTATAAGAAATCTTGTCCTACTCTTCTAAAATGTTCAAAATGGTTTCAATTCATTGAAGGGATTGGCGGTATTTCTTAAAGATATATGTATTATTGCTATTAATATACATACCTACCTACCATTTTAAATATTTAATTAATAGTCCAATAAGAAATATTAAATGTACTTTTCAGAAAAAGTTTTCAGTAATGTGAGTAAAATTATTGATTTTTGACTCTGACATTTATCTGCCAATTACAAACATTTGTATTGGACAATTGGTTTCCTTGATGTATTCTGGACTGTGCGATTTATTGCAACAGATTATTCTATATATTATATTTTCTTTATCTCTAAATCTATAGAAGATATAATAAAAAATTTGAGTGTATTATATGGAGAATTTTCTGTTCTACAATATTTGTAATAAAAAAAATTTTCATAAGACAATATATGGAAGAAATGATTTTCTTCAGTGTTCTCGTTTTTGAGGAATCGTTCTTCCAACATCCAGGCGCACACACACACACACACACACACACACACACACACACACACACACACACACACACACACACACACACACACACACACACACACATACATACATACACATACACGCTAGGGATTCACCAAGCCAAGCTACTTGGCTTGAAATAAAAAAGCTTGGCTTGGCTTGAAAATTCAAGCTTTTTTTAATGTTAGGCTTGACTTGGCTTGGGCTTGATGGAACCAAAGCTTGGCTTGGCTTGAAAACTTCAAGCTTTAAAAATTTTAGGCTTGGTTTGATTTTCAAGCTTTATCAAGCTTTTTCAAGCCTTTTCAAGCTTTTTCAAGCTTTCAAGCTTTTTAAAGCTCATGCGCAAACTCATTTTCGCATGCACATATAATGCTTTTTATTTCATTTATTTTATTTTCACGGTACACAGTTATGTATAATAGGTCTTGAAACGAAAAATATAAAAATATAGATATTTATGTTTTGTTCAATTATTTCATTTTTGAAAATAAAAAATTAAAAATTTAGTATCTTTTATTAAAAAAATACCCTGCTATTTTTATATTACCTTTATAAATTTTTCATTCTATATAGGTTGATTGGTTAGACTTGACTTTGGTGTATTTTAATAACTAAAATGAATAGGATCTATTTTCATAATGCCATTTTCACTCGAAATGACCTCCCCAACAAAATGTAAGTTTGGTATAATACATAGTTCATATTTACCTTTTGTTAATAAATAAAACAAAACAATACCCCAAACACTCAAGAACCGTGTTCAAAGAAATACTTAATTCTGGAATACTACCTATACAATGGGATAAAACTGACCTGCTAAGTAGGTATCCCTTTTATACTTCAAATACATCTGGAAATAATAAAATCCTATATTTTGTGTGTTCGTGAGACAATAACTTGTACTTTCTATTTTGAACATTATAAAATTTGTGCTGATTTTTTATTACAGAATCATGTAAAGTTACTTCGTATGTATAATTACACTAATTATTTCCAATTTTCAAATAGCACAACACTTGGATATGTTTTCATTACCAAAATTTGCAAATAAAAGCACATTGGCACTCCCAGAACTAGGTAATAAGCCGTTATTATATATTTATTTAATTCATATACCTACATATAAACAAGGGAAACTTGAATCAAGGAAATATTTAGAAGAGAATAATCTCTTTGTCGGTTTACATTTTTATTATATTGTTATACTGCCTCAGACAAGGCCGTTTTATTAGGAGCAATATTAGGGGCTATACTAAAAATAGCATTGAAATCTTTGTATACATATATTTCCACAAACACAAACTTTCTCGTTTCTATGATTCGGAAATACCAGAACAACAAAACATTGTAAATCCATAGCTGACAAAAAAATTCAACATTTGCGAAACATTTAACAAAATGAAACTATGATATTTTTCATCATCATACGTAGTCTCTCAATTATCTTGTGTTGAGTATATTATTATTTCTTATAATATTTATTCAGCTTCAAAATTATAATTCATAACACCCGTGGTTTGTTCAATATTTTATCGGTTTGAGAAAATGAAGACATTATTTATAAGTAATATTTTCTGAAATTCTCTCATATATGCTACTTTTAGAATGCCAAGATAAACGGAACAATTATTTTGACATAATATGGCAAATATTCAAATTATGTGCTTTAGTGCTTTAATCATCAAGGTTATTATTTTAGAATAAAATAAATCGTGTTACGAACGATACACTAATGTGAGCATTATACTTTCATTTTATTTTATTTTGTAGACTATTGTTGAATGTCAGTATCGTCCAATATATATCAGCTCTATTTTGTAAGAAAGCGGTATGTCTTAGCAACATGACAGATAAAATAAAATAATTGCGAAGACTGAAAAAATATGAGAACGACAGGCTATACATTTGTTTCTATTGGTTAAACGTTGCCTTTAAAAATAATAAATCAATTTATTAAATCTTTGTTTCTATAATTTATTCCAGTTACTTAAAGATTAATGTATCTAATTAATAAGTTTTTATGTAAATTACTTTTATCTTAACAATAATAAGAATTTTTAAAAATTTAAATAGTTCTATATTAAATTATCATTATCTACTTAAAAACTTTTTTAATAACTATAAATTAATTTTGTACTTGATTGTGTGCGTGAACTAAAGTGTGCGATTAGTTAGTTCAGATTGTGAAAATAAGTGATCTGTGGGACGATGGGATAAACTTTCCCATTTACAAAATTTGGAGCCTACTAAACTGTTCCTACCTCCTTTCTGAGAAATTCGCAAAATTGTGCTCAAGCAATGAAAAAGTACGTTACCTCCATAAAATTTCGGTTTTGCCGACCTCGTCAACAATTCTTGTGAAAAGCTTGAAAAAGCTTGTTTTTCACCAAGCTACTTGACAGTCGGAGGCTTGGTTTGGCTTGAAAATTCAAGCTTTTTTTAATGTTAGGCTTGGTTTGGCTTGGGCTTGATGAAACAGAAGCTTGGCTTGGCTTGAAAAATCAAGCTTTTTTGAAAGGCAGGCTTGGTTTGATTTTTCAAGCTTTTTCAAGCCAAGCCAAGCCAAGCTTTCAAGCTTCAAGCCAAGCCCGTAAATCTCTAATACACGCACGCACGTACGCACGCACGCACAGAGAGAGAGACATCGTAAAAATATTAAAATCGGATTGTAGGGACTTTAGAACGTGCTTATTCACTAAAATCTGGATATACCATTTTTAGCATGAATCCAATACCTCTCTTAGCGAGAGATAAAAAGTAGAGAAAATGGTAATTAATAAGACACAATGATAAATTTCTTGTTCATATTTATTAGTTTAATTAAAATTAATGATTAAATATAGAAATGATAATTAAATTAAATTATTACACGTAGTTAATAAGCATGTTATTAATAATAAATGTAAATGAATTGTGCTATTTTCTATTTAATATGTTGTTTTAATTTAAATCAAATTTTAAATTTTTTTATAATAAATTATATTTAATTTAATCATTTTAACAGGAAATTTAAGAACAACCAAAATTGTATGTGTGTATATTACAGTAACAGTTGTCCCACGACAAGATTACGCCATCTTTATTCACAAATTATTCAATATTATATTACAAAATTTAGTACCTAGTGGGGTTTTGTGTGTGTGTGTGTGTGTGTGTGTGTGTGTGTGTGTGTGTGTGACAAATTTTTCTCCGACATAACTCAAAACTACAATTCTAAAAATTATGATTCTTTCGTATTCCTCTTCCTTACAATTATAATTGGTCAACCGGTAGTACACTTATTTGAAGTTCTTATCAGTTTTTCCTGAAAAATCGCAGTTAAATATCATTTTTCGACATTTTGTTATTATCAATATGAAAGACTATCTTATTCTCTATACGGTTTGATTACCTTTTCCTTCATAGTCAATAAATATAGAGAGATTAAGAGAGATTAACTTTCAAAAATCAGTCAGCTTTGCTAAAATTATGAAAACAGCAGATATATTCAAAAAAAAATAATTGACAGATGTCAGTGTCAAGTGCAAAACCAAAGTGGAAAGTATATGATTTGAAAGTGATATAAGTGACAGAGTGTCCCTCGCAAGTGACTTACAGTTGCAGCCTCGCCTCAAGATAGGAACTTATAATGCCGGGAGTACGAGAAAGGCCAAACAGAAAATGGAAAGACTGTATAGCAGATGACTTGAGAGAGGAAGAACTGTGTCAAGAAGATGCGTTGGACAGGAATGAGTAGAAGAGAAGAGTAAGAAACAGCAAGTGCAATTTGCATAATGTAGGTACGTTCGTGTTATAATTTTATTGGATTTTAGAATCTTTTCAAAGGTACTTTCGGCATGGAATTTGTAAAAAATAGTGTGTTCGTGTTACAATTTTACAGGACATATAGAATCTTTTTCAAGGAACTTTAAGTATGGAATTTGTACAAAATACATCGAATTGACGGAAGGTTTTGTGCTGGCCACAACAGATTGTTTTAGTGGAAAATATGTAAATTATTTTAACATTTTGCAATTAAAATGTAATTAAAATTAATGTTGCATGAATCCACCACAACAATCGTATATGTTCGGGAGACATGTTAATATATCGGCTAGACGCTATTCAAAATTGTCATCGTCTCTTTCTCCCCTGTTCCTATCTCTGTTGGTATCCAGTGGCAAGATACTCAGAACGTTTTAAGAGGGGAGTGACTGTGACTGTACAGTTGGTTCAAAACTTTCCCGCTAGCTTTTAGCTTCGCATACAATACAGAGAGCAACATACGAGAGTACTGACCAGGGATTTGTTAACTACTGGATGGAGCAAGTGTATATCGATACACGTATTTCTTGTGTACCCGGCTAGATTAAGAGAGAACACAGGAAGTGTGAGTGAGAAAGATATAGATAATTCCACTTTAGACAAGAGAATTTCACATATGTCAAGTTCACGTCAAAAATTAATCGTGTTTAAGTATATTTGATCATGAAACTTGAAATAAGTACGAATATAACCAACGCAACGCTAAATTAGAACACATATAAGAATATGTCATGTTCATTTGATAAATTATTTTTTAGAAGAAATCATAATTTTAAGCATAACTTACTAATGAAACGACACAACACCGTCCATCACATATTTTGATACACAATTTTCAACACAACACCTTCGAACCATTGTCATATATTAAAATAGTTATATTTCAATGATGATATCAGGAATAACCTAAAATCTGTCAAACCTGTCAAACAAAAGATTTGACAAGTAACGGAAACAAAGACAACAAATCGGAATTATGTATGACTATCTCTGTCGATCTGGCCGGGTACATGGTAAAGATTCACTCGCTCCATCCAGTAGTTAACAAATCCCTGGTACTGACACATGTGTTCGTAGAATTTAAGCTGGCTGTTCGACTGATCGTGTTGTTTGTTTATATTATTAATACATTGCTGTTTAGTGTTTAGTATTAGTCTTATTAATATAAAAGTAGAATAGAATTAGACACTAGACACAGAATTAATTTGTATTATACCTATATTTAAAGTATGGGAATTATGCTCATATACATATTTTAATAGACAAATAAATAAATATAACATCACAGAAATAGCCTATATTTGTGTATGCCAATATGATCTTACGATATATTCTCAACACTTTCGTGAAGAGAAGTAATAGCACGCACTTTAGAATTCTATAAAATTAGTCATTTGTTTTCGCATAAGTATGAAATTATAGTAACAATTCAATTCAAAGCCAATTTTTATATAATTTATATATTTATTATATACAGTTGTCACTGTCAATGTTTTTTTCGTAAAAAGAAAATCGCATTCGCTTGTTTTCTATGACAGAATCTAAAGTGCGTGCTGTCACTACAATGCAGTATTCAATTATGTAAAAATAATATGTAATAACTAATAATAAAAGAAAATACAATAAATTGTTATATCAATATTTTGATTATTGTAATCAATTATTGTCATTTTTTCTCTTTATTTATGACAATATTATTTTTAATTGACTAATGGGAACATATTTTTAAAAGTTCAGCAATTTTTGTGAAAAAAAAATAAAACAATTAATGGGGAATTTAAACCAATGCACCACCCTGACATTTAAAAATCTTTTCATATTGCATAACAAAAAATCTGTTGTGGCCAGCACAAGACCTCTCGCCATTTCCATATTAGGATATATAAGTATTGTATTGCACTTCGCTTTCGAGCCGTCGTTTTATAACAAAAAATTACAGAACTTTACTCAAATACTGTTTTTTATTGTATTTAACATGTCTTCTGCACACATATAATTCTAATTATATCTATTTTTCATTGTATGAGGAAGTTCCTAAATGTCAGATATTCTTCCAATTCATTAACCAGATTGGCGGTAATTCTGATGGATATATGTATTTTCCCACAATTTTACCTATAATTTCAAATATTTAATTAATAAAACAATAAGAAAAGTTAAATATACTTCCCAGAAAAAGCTATCAGAATGTCACTAAAACTGCTGATATTTGACAATGACATGTGTCATGTTATAAACATTGGAATTTGTCAACTGGTTTCCTTAGTGCCTTGGCCTCTGCGATTAATTTACTCTATAAATTATGGTGTCTTTATCTCTAAATCTATACAAGATATAATAAAAATTTTAAGTGTATTAGATGGAGAATTTTATGTTCTTCAATATTTAATAAAAAAAAAATCCCAAAATATTATATTTAGAAGAATTTTTTTAAGAAACTACTACTTCCGGTTGTTCAATTGTTACCAAAACCTTTTCAGCTCTTCCCAGGAATGTCAGATTGAAGAAACTGCAGTTAAATATTTTTTAAGTATTATAGATTTTGAGGAATCGTCCCTCCAACATCCATACATACACACACACACACACACACATACATACACACATCCACACACACACACACAGAGACATCATTTTAAAAATGTTATAATCGGATTCTAGGGACCTTAAATCGTGCTTATTCAATAAAATCTGGATATGCGAATTTTAGCATGAATCCAATACCTCTCTTAGCGAGAGGTAAAAAGTGAAACAATTATTTCTTTGAAAATTTTTCCATTTATTGCAACTTAAGCCTCATTTCCACCGAATGTTTTATTGCTTAAGGCTTAATGATTAGTGCATAAGACTTAATGCATTATGACAATTTACCATTTCCAGCTATTTTGTTTAGTGACTAATTCAATAGAAATGTCACAATTTTTTCCCTTATTACTTGTTGTCTAGCAGACTGCAATTGCAGCAGCAATTCTTCTTTTTTTGAATATGTGATATCCAAACGGAAAATTTAAAAATTTAATAATTATAAAATAGATTGACAGTTGACAGTTCAGGTTAGAAGTTTGCAATCTTTTGTTCTTACGCATTGCTCTTAATCGTAATTAATATTAAATAATGTACAAGATAAAATGTACTATTATCATATTCAATATCATAGCTTAATTTTCTGCCGGAAACTTTTTATTTACAAAAAACTTTTCCCATATTAAACGCCCATGTCAAGGTTTGTTGGGACACCCGGTATACGTATACACTAAGAAAGTATTTTAAAGAAAAAAAAAAAATGCACGGTTTTTAACGGCCGTAGAAAAATTCTTTAACAGACTAATAATTCCTAGAAATTTAAAAATTGTTATGTAGACATTATTTGTTTATTATTTTATGTGGACGAGAAGAACGAAGTATGTTTGTACAGGAATGTGTAGCGAAAGATGATTTTTGTGTAACTATTATTGTGGTCCGGATGCGGTTATTCGCTACCGAAAATCGATCACTTTAATATGTTATTATGTATGAATACGTTTATGAATGTGGCTGAGGTGGAAGAAGTGTGCATGGATAGGAATGAGTGGCGAAGGATGATTGTTGCGTAACTATTATTGTGGTCCGGATGCGGTTATTCGCTACCGAAAATCGGTCACATTAATATGTTCTTTGTATGAATGTTATGATGATTTTGGACAAGGCGAAAAAAGAATGTTTTTAAAGAGTTTAGTGATTCAGTGGAGCTCTTACTTTCATATCTTTTCTTATTGTTTTCGGGTTTTTGCTAACCCACTAAGTGGGAAACGCGTGATTTTATGTATGTATGTATGTATTTGTTTTATATTTGGACAAATTTTATTATTCTCTTCTTCTTTTATCCTTTAGCATACTATGAGAACATTTTTTGAGAACGAATTATTTAAAAGGAGAATCCAAATACAAGATAGTTTTAAGTAAATATCTGTCACTTTAAATTACGGATTCTCCAGTTATGAGTACTTTGGGCTAACGCGAGCATACTAAATAAATAATAATAAAACTTTATTGGAGCCTAAGGTTAAATAGATAATAGGTAAAAAAGATCCTAAACGTTAACTAAAAACGCTAAAACTATATACGTATTTCGGCAACTTAAGTTGCCATCATCAGTAAACATTCGTCTAAGAACAGATCAGTTTTGCATTATTCAACATGTCAACCATGCCAGAGGTCCAAAAACAAATCTGCTGTATTTTATCAGATTTGTTTTTGGACCTCTGGTATATTTGACATATTGAGTAATTCACAACTGATCTGTTCTTAGACTTAAGTTTTCTGATGATGGCAACTTTAGTTGCCGAAACACGTATATAGTTTTAGTGTTTTTAGTTAAGGTATAGGGATTTTTTAAACTATTATCATTGCTATTATCTCAATATTTTTTTTTTTTTTAATTATTAACAGAGTTTCTAAATTGTTACTACTCGAAACAGTAGAATTTTCTTCATTAGAAATTGAATCCGAATCGGAGGGCGGATTAATAGTTTTGCCGCCCATAGGCACTCAGAAAATTGCCGCCTTTTTCAGAAATTTGCCGCCTTTTCATAATATTAAAATACATTTTTAACAGAACAGTAACGTAATTTTCAAATATTAACCAAAGATTATATAGTTATTTGAATATCAGAAATGTTAAAATATACATTTTTTAATGTTTCCACTTTTCGCATGTTTTATTTTTGTTGAAATTTAACAGGGGCTTAAATAATTTTAAGGCTAAAGTCTAGAATACCCAACCCTCAATAATTTTATTTTGATGGTTATATATACTTGCAAAACTATTTAAACACTACATTTCACATAAATTAGGGTGCGGAAAGCAATATTTGTAGTGATTTTGGCATTTTTCCTGAAAAAAGTTAAGTTCCCATGAAATTAATGTAACTATGTCAAATTAAGTTCTGTGGGTTAAGTTACCGTTACATTAAGTATTTTTTCAAAATTTGTAAGAGAAGAAATCATAATTTTCAAAAATACAGCCTTTAGCATAGGTAATATTTTATTTTTGCAAGATTTTGTTTTTTGTGTTTTGTGTTTATTTATTTTAGCTAGAAGAAAATATTACAACAAAAAAATGGAATTTCTAGAGGACTTGATATTGGCAATAATAATAACATTATAATTATCGATAGCATAATAATAATGAGGTTCACAAAATAAAATCTAAAATATAAGTTCAATTACTGGTACATTTGTTGAAAATAGAGCACATATTCCATTACTTAAGTACCAGAAAAACAGACGATAATTACAAATTGACTGGATACTGGATTAATAATAATATGCATATAAAAAGTTTTACTTTGTCTGAATTTGGTTCAAAGTTCTGAGATGTAATTGTTTTCGTCACGTCTTTTGATCGGCAATTTTTTTATAGAATTATACATTTTTGATTAAAAAAATTGCCGGCCCTGAAAATTTGCCGCCGAAGGCACGTGCCTACTGTGCCTATGCGTAAATCCGCCGCTACGAATCGGAATAATTTAGTAATTTTCCCACAAAAAACACCTCCATAACCTCTCTAATGGCAGCGACAATTCTTACTCCAACCTACAATATGTATAACTTCCAGCACCCTTTCATCAAGTAGTTCCTATTTTCACCATCTTTCTGTTCCATCACATAAACATCGGTGACGTCATTATCAAATTGCAATGAATTTGTTTTCAACTTTACCAAAATGGTAACACAACACCTTATTGAAAAGTGTGAATTTATTTGGGTAGATAAGTACAAATAATTAAAAATCATTTTCAGAATATCAAATCATACAATAGGGCTGTTGCAAGAATTTTTATATGACTTCTAAGTATTAAATTTGAAAAGATATTGTTCTTTAAAGAGCCTCAAATTTGAAAATATCACGAAATATCCTTTAGATATTTTACAATTAATTTTTGCAATTTGGATAAAATTTTGAATAAGTCACATGATCTGAAACAGAATGTGAGGTCAGAGTACATACATCTTCAGCGGTTCTAAGGTGTCAAGTGTATTGTCAAAGTTGTCAAACAAGTGTCAAATAAGAATCACGACCAGAACTTTAAAGTAAAATATATTATCAATTTATATAATAAATTCAGTTTTTATATTTTATTTTACCTCAACTCTTTAACACCCCTTATTTCGGTAGCAGTAAAACAATTGTTCTGATATAAATTCAGCCATCATCCAGCTATCGACATTTCCACAAATAACAACAAATTATTAAAATAAAAATTATTATTAAGAAAATCATTCCATAAACTTTCATTTAAAATAGATTTTGAAAAATGTGAAACAGACTCATTCATCGCTATAAAAAGTACAATATATAATCTATATTGATAAAAATTGTGTCTATGAACAAAATTGCATTATTTAGTATATGGGTAAAACCAAAGATAGTTTTCTATTTTAGTATACATGTGTGCAGTAAACGATGAATTATCTTTATACTTTTTTATTATCTATGTTCACATTTACGACAATTTTATCTAATCTTCGTAACCTTTCGATTAATTTCAAAATTATCTCATTCAATTTACGTAACTTTCAATTTAAAACATGATCTCAGTTGCCTTGCTGTTGCACTTGTAACAAAGAAACGCAAAAAATTATAACTGACGTCGACTACTAAATCTATCAATAAAGAAATTAATTATGATAAATTTATGCAAAAGTAAGGCGCCGACTATTAAATGAATTATTAATTTCCATGGGAATGTACGAGTACTTAAAGTTCAAGTTTACACCTACATACATAAAGACTACCCTGCACAAAGTTAGAGAAGAACACAAAAGTGAATTTATATGAAGAATTTGGAACAATAGATACATGTATGGTGCTATTCTGTAACTTTGCTCTATAACACCGTAACTCTATACGCTCTGTAAGCTATAGAGCTCTATAAGATCACACCTTATTGAATAGTAAAATTACCTATTCTGTAACTCTCTCTGTTATAGAGTTGTTTTGGTTGTAATTCATGTCAAACTGTCAAATATTCTATAACCATGTTTTTGACAAAACGTTAAGGAATCATGTATAACTCTAATAATATGTAAGTAGATATATATTTAATTATATTATTGAATTAATGTTTATTGTCATACATTTTGATTATTGTAATTGTAATTCTTGTTGCTTTTGTGATATAAATAAATAAAATAAATATACCATCACGGCGTATTGCTGGGTGGGCCAAACTGCTTTATATGCCGATATAGGTAATGATGATGACATATTCGTACCGTGCGGTCGTTTAAGATTCGAAATAATTTTGGCTTCGGTCGGGATCGAACCCGGTTCCCTAGATTCGCGACCCGACACTCAGGCGCTACCAGACCCTAGTTAATATTAATTATTAAGACATCATTTAATGCTTATTTTAAATATTCTATTAAGCTATGAACACCAATGTTGATTCCTCCCCTTGTCTTGACCTTTTTAATATAATATATTTTGTGACAAATATAGCTACGTAAAATGATTCAATTTTATATCATAGAAAATGTTTTAAAATCGCTTTAATTAATTTTTTATGTAAATCTAGCACGAAACGGAAAAGGATTTCAAACACAAGTGAAGAACAGTATGACATTTTTTTAATGAAATAGAAACTGACTATGTTTTCCGGAGTGGCACAACAAATTCTTTCATTTTCCATTTCAATATTTAGTAACATTTGACAATATTTTTTTTTTTAATATAAATATTTTTGAAGTTTCACTATGCTCTATAAATACTTTACAGTCAATAGTTTGGCGCTGTAAGATTTATAGAATTTTCTATAAGACTATAGTCTTTATAGCACTGTAACCTAGTTACAGAATAGCTATTTTCTTACATACTATAACGTCGGTTGTTTATAGAGCCTATAGAGCTTATAGAACGTTACAGAATAGCACCAGTAATGTAAGAAATTATGATGCCTTCTTTTATTTCGGAAATAACATGTTCAGAATTAAAAACTACACAATATAAGACTAAAATTAATAACAATTTTATTTTATTTTTCTTAAAAAAATGTAAATTAAAATTCGCAATTTACTGCAAATTTCAGAGTGCCATTGAATTACTCATATTTAATTTTTTTATTTGACAAATCTCGTAATTCTATTCTTGTCAATAAATATGTAAATAAATATATAAAAATATATCATCACGGCATATTACCTATTTCTGGGTGTGCCAGTGTCTACAATACATGTAGACATCGGTAATGATGACGATATATTTACCGTGTGGGCGCTTACCAGGAGTCACCTCACGGGCACTCATAGCCGGTGTGGAGAGTGCACCACAGGGGTCACTTTTGTGCCATTTAAAATTGTTTAGCCCACTTTATTATAGGAATCTATGATAATGTTGCTAGGCAACCATACATAAACATTTCCCACCTTAGAGATTGTCATTGCAGTTACCTCTGAAATGATTGTGAATAAAAATATATAAATAGAAAATATTTATTTATTTGACCGCAAAATCAAAGGTATTGTTTTACTTCCATAGCAACAATTATAATTTCATTGTGCGTTATTTCTGAAGGCTTTTTGTGGTTTTCCTAACAATTAAATTAATTATTGATACATAATTCTGCGTATTATTGCATGATACAATATTTAAATTAGGTTGTCGGCATTACAGAGATCACATTTCTTATCAAATGTACACAGAAAAATATATAATAAACAACTTAAATTCCTTGTTATTTTTTCCGGTATTGGAACAAGTGTTCAGATAATAAACAAACAATAATATTATTCAATACCTTTAAGATTTAAAATAAATTATTTATGAATGAAAACGAAACATTTTTAAAATAATAATTTTTCTACTTATTTGTACGAAATGCATGTCTGCATCTGAAAGTGAAATTTCAATTCTTGTCAACTGTTGGCAAAATTCATGTAACGTACGTAAGTTTACTTAAAATATTTAAATTTAAATGCATGAACATATAAGACATAAATTTAGAAAATTTATGCAAGCCGAAGAATTTAGATTCCAGTAAGCTTTTACGTATATTGGAATAGTTTTGCATAATGCAGTTTTTTAATGCAATCTAATTTCCTTACGAACAATCGTTCAAATCAATAAAATTCAGAAAAATATTTGTTTTAATACTGATTCATTATCTTAATTCTCAAAAAAATTTCTCTCATGGCTGGTTTATGATGGATTTAATTTATAAATTTAGATTTACAAATTTAAATTTAGATATATGAAATGTTCATAAATTCATTTGCTGGTTCACGATGCATTTAGATTTGTAATTCAGATTTATAAATTTTTATGCTTATTAGAAATTTAATTACATACATACATTACATATCTCGCTTATACACAGAGCTAATTTTATCATACTTGATGTTTTCGACGCAGAATTCAATTCTCTAAAACTTTTATTTGAAGCATTTATTTCTAAAACCAAAATAACATCATTTTTACTTCCTTGTACGAAGTAAAGGAAGTATTGTAATCGCGAAAAATTTCGGTTTCCAGATTTCAACGGAAATAACCATTTTGACCATCCCTGAATCCATTTTAACTAATTTCGTCGTGACGTCTGTACGTACGTACGTATCTCGCATAACTAAAAAACGGGAAGCCGTAGAAAGTTAAAATTTTGTATTTAGGACTGCTATAACATCTAGTTGTGCACCTCCCTTTTTGGTCATTGCATAACTTTCAGAAATGGTACTTTACTTGAAGCCCATAATAGATTTTAATGGAAAACTATATTAAAATATAATCCAAAACTTTTCAAATTTGGTATATAAGACTTTTATATCAATGGGAATAACATAATAGATTTTAGTTAAAATGGTATACCCGGAAGTGGTACTTTACTTGAAACCTATAATAGATTTTAATGGAAAACTATATTAAAATATAATCCAAAACTTTTCAAATTTGGTATATAATACTTTTGCATCAATGGAAATAATATAATAGACTTTGGTTTAAATAGTCTAACCGGAAGTGATACTTTACTTGAAGCTATTATCAGTTTTTCTTGAAAAAAATGGTGTTATTTTGAATTTAACAATAAATGCTTCAAATAAAAGTTTTAGAGAATTGAATTTTGCTTCGAAAACTTCAAGTATGATTAAATTAGTTCTTTGTGTAAGTGAGATATGTAAATTTAAACATTATGTACTTTTTGGTTTATGTAATTAAGTTTGCTATGAATTAGGACAAGAAATAACAAAAAAAATTAATGTCAATGTCAAATTATGTCAAATACGTGCTATTTTATGATTGGCTCTGTTATTATACATATTATAATTATTAACAAAATATGTATAGTGTAACAGGCGTACAAGGAAGTCATGTGGTGTCACATCAGATTTTTTTTTAAAGAAAACTGATAACAGTTTCAAGTTAAGTATCATTTCCGGTTAGACCATTTTAACCAAAATCTCTTATGTTATTCCCATTGATATAAAAGTATTATATACCAAATTTGAAAAGTTTTGGATTATATTTTAATATAGTTTTTCATTAAAATATATTGTAGGCTTCAAGTAAAGTACCACTTCCGAAAGTTATATAATGACCAAAAAGGGAGGTGCAGAACTAGATATTATAACAGTCCTAAATACAAAATTTTAACTTTCTACGGCTTCCCGTTTTCCAGTTACGCGAGATTCGTAGATACGTACACGCACGTACAGACGTCACGACGAAATTAGTCAAAATGGATTCAGAAATGGTCAAAATGGATATTTCCGTTGAAATCCGGAAACCGAAATTTTTCGCGATTACAATATTTCCTTTACTTCGTACCTACAAGGAAGTAAAAAAAATTTAATAAATGTGATTCATAATGAATATTCAATAAAAATTAGGTATGAAATTGATTTTTGATATAAAATTGCACATTAATTTATATAACAAAAAAACTAGCGGCCGGTTTCATAATAAATATAAAGTCTCTTTACTTTTAAAGTTCGATCTAAAAGTGTACTAGTATATTCCAGTAACAAATAAAAAAATTGTTCGGAGGAAATAACGCCGTATTATTTGATGAATAAAATGTAATAACGGATTTCCAGGCAGTAATTATGACGAATTATATTGTTTTTATTCCATAAAATAATTAACATTATTTAAGTTTCCTATATTTCGTTTCATGTTTCGTAACTTCATCAGGGAAAACTAAAATGTAGGTACTATAAATCTGTATAAAGGTAAGTTTTACATTGAATGGTACAAGTTGTTGGTCTATATAAGTAAGAAATAGTTTCTGCGTTTTGTAAAAGGTATAATGTCTTTTGCAATTCAACCTTCCCATGTAAAATATTTAGTGTAACTTAAGAATACGCCGGGCGTATTACTATGTAAATTACACCGTTTCATAACATAATGATCTAGGCATACCTTCGTCATTACACTATTGTTTTACAAAACAATTGCGCGCATTTTCAATGAAATTTGATATCAGTTCTCAGGATAGATAATTCATTCAACCGGACCAATGTTACATGCAAATAAATCCACAAATAAATAAATAAATAACAAAAATAGTTTAATTTTTTAAAGAAGTCCGATCAAGGGCATCTACGACTTGTATGAATAAAGATTTTAGCTTGGCCCATTCTGTCAAATTCAGTAGTGTCGTTTACTTAGTTTTTATGGAGGTATTGCATTAATCTAATGTAAGCATTTTACCTCCCGCTACCCTAGGTAAGGGAGGTATAGGGATCGTGCTAAAAATCGTCTGTGTGTGTGTATCATGTGGACACGATTACTCAAATACTACCAATTAGAAAATTTTGAAATTTTGTATACCCACTCTATACTAATGTGGGAAGAGCTCATTAATTTTTAGTCTATATCGGATAACTAGAAGTATCATTTATACAAGCTTTTAACAGTTTTTCTTATAAATAATTCACTGAATATAATTTTTTTGCAACTTTTACTAATAAAAATTGGATATAATGGTACAATCTTCAATTCTGCGAAAAGTAAATAACTTGAAATAACTTTAAATTATAAAATATTTTATTTTGTACATCATCTTACCTATGCGTCAAACAAAAACATAATATTAAAATATCTTTCAGGACTCATATTAATAATGGGCTACTTGCGTGGTACTGAAAATCCGATTTCTATCACTATGTACGTAATGTTATGTTGAAAACATATAAAAATATAAATTTTATTTTTTAAAAATTATTTGTTTTTTAGTAAATTAAGAAAGAAAATTTTCTGTGACGTCATTATATTAAATTCGAGAAAGAAACCATGTTTAAAAATGTACCGTATAGATGGCATGACGTGCGAGAAAGTTTTAATTTGAATATGACATTAGTTTATTTTATTTATAAAAAAAAGGTACGCAAGTAGCCCATTGGAATAATACTACCTTTAAAAAAACATAATATTTTAATAACAATTGTGACATATTTAAACAAATGTCATTGTCAAGAAGCAATTAAATTAAAATTAATATTGAAACCGTGTTAAGAAGATTGTATTGAGTCTAATGAAATTAAGGTTAGTAAAAATAATATATTTTCCATCATACATAAATATTAGATGTACAGGCTGATCCGACATAAATTGGATATGTCTACAGCACTAAAAATCAAACAGCTGTGAATAAGCACGTGTTATCAAAGTGTCAAATATTAGTTTGCAACTACACATTAACGAAATGGATCATGTAAAACAATGGATATATGCCAAGGAACTTAATATAGTTTGCAGGATTAGTAAATATGTAGGTATGTATTTAAATTAATAAAAATTGAAAAGCGAGAGGTATTGTGTTGACCACATCAGATTTTTTACTTTCGTTTTTGTAAATGAACTCCCTATTTTATTTCTATATTCCCTTACGCAGCAGAACGGCATTTTGTTTGGTTATGTAATATACTGACAAAGCTGTCATATGTTAGATTGACTTGTGGGGGTAATAAATGTGTAAGCAACTACAGCGCCATTAGTTCCTGACTAAACGTTCCTATTAGAATGCAGACAAGTGACATTTCTCAACATTTTATAGTTAGAAATTCGGACAGCGAGCGGTTTTTTCTACTTTGTCACGCATGAGCAGCAAAATGACATTTCTCGTTGACAAAAACAAGTGCAAATACCTACTTTGTATAAAGACTATAGAAAAAATTAACTAAAATCTATAGCAGATCCAAGAAAAGTACTGCGGATATTTCGAAAGAAATTCGAATAATAGTAGCAGCATATATTTTGTTAAATTCTTCATCTTGTACAATGTTTCAATTCTTCTGTTCCCAAATTGGAGGTTGAAGTAATAAGTAGCTAGCTGTTAGGAGGCAGAGAAAAAGAAACAATAACAAGCGGACATTACGGAGGCACTTGAGCCGTAATGGAGAGTCGTTTGGGGTCAGCGTAACAACGCGGATTCGGATTCCGGATCGTAAAGGCCGGTATAATCCGTCATAGCCCTTAACTAGCCGCCCTTTCGCCCGATACATCATCCGCACAAAAGTCACTAACATCCACATAGATAAATCACACTGATTTCTGATATAATTACCTATCACAGAAAGAGTTTAACTACATACTGTTCTTTCCTGTTCAGTTCATTACGTTTATAACACAGGGATTCTGAAATAGTTGTTGTTATCAATAGGGTAGTCAACCAATAAAAATAAACAGTAAACTTTAATAATTATAAAGTATACGTCGATTACGATCACTTAAGCCAAAAAATTCGGTGGTGAGTTTTTAATGAATAAGCACGTTATAGGGTCCCTAGAACACGATATGCGTGTGAGTGTATGTGTGACAAAAATTATGTAATACTGTAATTCTAAAAATTATAATGGGGGATTCCACCATTTTTTTTATAATTTCATCTGAAAGGTACGCTTTTTCGCGTAATTTTTTTAAATGGGAACCTGTTAATTTTACTCTACCATTCGATAGAGCGTTTTTTTCTCTTTACAACAGTATTTTTGTTTTTTTCAATTTATTTTAATAACATTTTTACAAGTAAAAACACCGGTTCAAGTATTTACGAATAGTAGGTACATCTAAGATAGACAAAAGCAAAGCGATAAACAAATTCGAGCGATATTAATTTGTTTTTAATGATAAGATTGTAACCGACAACTTTATTGGAAATAATTTTAGATATGCCTACTATTCGTAAATACTTGAACCGGTGTTTTTCCTTGTAAAAATGTTATTAAAGTAAATTGAAAATATCTGATGTGGACAGCACATGACTTCCTTGTACGCCTGTTACACTATACATATTTTGTTAATTAAAATATGTATTATAACAGACCCAATCATAAAATTGCACGTATTTGACGTAATTTGACATCAACATTTTATTTTTTTTTTATTTTTTGTCCTAATCCATAGCAAACTTAATTAGAGAATACAAAGAGCTAATTTAATCATAATTAATGTTTTCGACGCAGAATTCAATTCTCTAAAACTTTTATTTGAAGCATTTATTACTAAAATAAAAATAACACCATTTTTTTCAAGAAAAACTGATAACATCTTCAGGTAAAGTATCACTTCCGGTTAGACTATTTTAACCAAAATCTATTATGTTATTTCCATTGATATAGAAGTCTTATATATCAAATTTGAAAAGTTTTGGATTATATTTTAATATAATTTTTCATTAAAATCGATTATAGGCTTTAAGTAAAGTACCACTTCCGGGTAAACCATTTTAACCAAAATCTATTATGTTATTCCCATTGATATAAAAGTATTATATACTAAATTTGAAAAGTTTTGGATTATATTTTAATATAGTTTTCATTAAAATCTATTATAGGCTTCAAGTAAAGTACCACTTCCGGGTAGACCAATTTAACTAAAATCTATTATGTTATTCCTATTGACATAAAAGCCTTATATATCAAATTTGAAAAGTTTTGGATTATATTTTAATATAGTTTTTCATTAAAATCTATTATAGGCTTCAAGTAAAGTACCACTTCCGGGTAAACCATTTTAACTAAAATCTATTATGTTATACCCATTGATATAAAAGTCTTATATACCTAATTTGAAAAGTTTTGGATTATATTTTAATATAGTTTTTCATTAAAATCTATTACAGGCTTCAAGTAAAGTACCACTTCCGCAAGTTATGTAATGACCAAAAAGGGAGGTGCACAACTAGATGTTATAACAGTTCTAAATACAAAATTTTAACTTTCTACGGCTTCCCGTTTTTCAGTTATGCGAGATACGTACATACGTACGTACGTACGTACGTACGTTCGTACAGACGTCACGCTGAAAATAGTCAAAATGGATTCAGGGATGCTCAAAATGGATATTTCCGTTGAAATCTGGAAACCGAATTTTTTCGCGATTACAATACTTCCTTTACTTCGTAGAAGGAAGTAAAAAACAAAAACAAAAATACAGTTGTAAAGAGAAAAAAACGTTCTATCGAATGGTAGAGTAAAATTAACAGGTTCCCATTTAAAAAAAATACGCGAACAAGCGTAACTCAAAAACTATTGAAGAAAAAAAAAATTCAAGTATTCTCAAATGTAGATCAAAATTTCTTAAAAAACTTTATATTAAACATAATTTCCTAAAATGAATATTAACGACAATTAATCGCTGTCTCCATACTTTTAACTAACCCTGTATATATAATAATCAATTGTATTATTCAAATAGCCCATGGAAACTGGAAGCCAGTTGAAAAATTTAAATATGTTTAATACATAACTCAAAAAATAATGAAAATGCTGACACAAGGGTTGGAGTTGTTCAAATATAAAAGAAACACTGTGCAAAGTTCGCAGAGCAATGAAAAATGTATAAAAAAATAATCAAACACGAAGTACCTACACAAAATGAAATTGATTGTAAAATGTGGCCGGTGACAAAAATTTATGTATATATGTGTGCCATATTTAATTAATAAAATATGATTTCATAAAAGTGGGTTTTTTAGATGGGTTTTTTTGGGTTTTTTAGATGGGTTTTTTTAAAAAAAATCCCGTGTGGGTTTTTTTTGGGTCGGGCAAAATTACAACAACCTGTATATAAGTATTGTATTGCACTTCGCTTTCGAACCGTGGTTTTATAACAAAATATTATAGAACAATACCCAAATATTGTTTTTTTTATTATATTTAACATGTCTTCTGCACATATATAATTCTAATAATATCTATTTTTCATTGTATGAGGAAGTTTCTAAATGTCAGAGATTGTTTTACCACAATTTTACCTATAATTTCAAATATTTAATTAATAAAACAATAAGAAAGATTAAATATACTTCCCAGAAAAGCTATGTCGCTAATGTCACTAAAACTGTTGATTTTTGACAATGACATGTGTCATTTACAAACTATATTATAAACATTGGAATTTGTCAACTGGTTTCCTTAGTGCCTTAGCCTCTGCGATTAGTTTACTCTATAAATTATAGTGTCTTTATCTCTAAATCTATACAAGATATAATAAAAATTTTAAGTGTATTAGATGGAGAATTTTAAGTTCTTCAATTCAAACAACTCCCAAAAAATTATATTTAGAAGAATTTTTCTAAGAAACCACTACTTCCGGTTGTTCAATTGTTACCAAAACCTTTGCAGCTCTTCCCAGGAATGTCAGATTGAAGAAACTGAAGTTAAATATTTTTTAAGTCTTATAGTTTTTGAGGAATCGTGTTTACAACATCCAGGCATACATACACACACATACATACATACACACATCCACACACACACACACACACACACACACACACACACACACACACACACACACACACACACACACACACACACACATAATTTAAAAAAAGTTATAATCGGATTTTAGGGACCTTAAATCGTGCTTATTGAATAAAATCTGGATATGCGAATTTTAGCATGAATCCAATACCTCTCTTAGCGAGAGGTAAAAATAATACTAGAATATGCCGTTGTGCATAATCCGATTTGATATTGTTTATTTATAAGTTCATTGTCAGACTTTAAACCATAGTTTAAGAAGAAGAATTCTGTTTGGTGTATATTATGCTTCTCTTGCTCTATTTTTGTCGGAGTTGTATTAAAGGTGAGAGGTGACTGTAATGAACCTTTAGTCACCCCGGTATAAGCTAAGCTAAGGCTAAACATTTTAATCGTGCACCGTGCAATACGGCCCGAGTCTCCGCGCGAATTAATTAGATCGTTAAGATGTCACTGTGAAGCACAGGTGCGCAGGGGATGTATGTATATAGGCACTAGCTTATACAAAGGCGTACAAAAAGACAACAAAGAAGAAAATACAAGATGTCCAGGAAAACTTCGCCAACTTGGGGTTCTCGAGAACTCTAGTGAAAATGGTTACGCAGAAGACTCACGTCATCAACCTGAAAATGAAATATAACTTGTAGAAATCATTGAGTGTTTTGAAAAAAGAAGAGAAAGAAAATACTAGTATTAAGAAACGTATACAGGGTGTCTCACAACTCGCGCCCCAGAGCGAATGAGGAAACACGAGACTGCACTCGGATGTGTAATTTCGAAGAAAAACAAATCTAGCTTAAAAGATATTAGAGAAAAGGCGTCTTAAAATTGACCAATCAGAGACCTACACCTTTAACGTGTGTTTGCCGTAATTTTACGTTACTATGGATTTATACAAATCAAATCTTATTTAAAATGTGTGGGCGACTGTAGTTTTCGAAAAATGTCAGTGTCAAATTAAATTTGACAAGGTGAATAAAAAATGGCAAATTCTTACCATGTATTCAGCCGCTGATTAATTAGAAATGATTATAATTTTCAGAGAATGTGGACAATAATATTTTCGTTTAACACATTTTACACAGCTGCTACAGCATGTTGCACTGTACGATATAAATGATGATCTCGGATGACACCTTCGCTAACCTAAATTTGTTGACAGTGAAAAGTCAACTCTAAAGTGTCAAAATTACAGTAAGTCAAACAAATTTTGTAACTCACTAGTAGTATTTTTAAAGCCTAGCAACCAGTTTTATTTTGTAATAATAATATCATCACACCTCAAGATATCCTTCCGGGCTTGGTGAATTAAAAAGTCTTGTAACTCCGTTATGCAAGCAGCCGCAAATTATTTTCTTCTATTTGTTGGCAACCTATTGTCGTCGACAAGTGTAAGTTTCGTCTGGGGCGCGAGTTGTATGTTAAAGAAATTTACAATTATTTTTATGTCAATCACTATCACTTTAACGGAATGTAAAATTATTTGAAATAATTGTAGTTGATTTTAACAATACGTTGGCATGACCATGTTTTGTTTTTATTTTGTGACTTTTGCTTCAGTATTACTTGTTTGTTTTAATAAGTAATTTACTATACCTAATACATATATCCATAATCATGCCTAAAGCTTTAATAAAGCAATCTCAGTAGCTAACAATGAATGTCGTAGACTATTTCAAACGGGAACTAACCAACGATGGGCCATTAATTCTGTTGAAAGCCGTGAGAGAGGTAATTTTTCTCAAATATTTCTTTTCTTATCAAACTTTAATTGAATTATGTACTTTTAGAGAGCAACAGATGCCCGGCAAATAAGTAATCAGTTGTAAACGTAGTAGTATACTTTAATGATATTATTTGATGACGTGAGTCTTCTGCTTATTCATTTTTACTATATAAAGATACGAAATCGTTTAAAATAGACTTGCCCCATAAGAAGACCATGTTAATGTTGTTTTGTTATTTGAGAAAAAATGCATAGGTCACTAGATACAGGGGTAAAAGTAAAGTTTACTGTTTCTATATTTTTGCGAATATCTTCCAAGTGTGAAATAATATTGGATTTTGATGTGCACATTTGCAAGGCTTTTTTAAGTTCTTTCATATGGCGAAGCTCAATTTTTTTATCATTATTGAATTTCGAGTTATGATGTTCAGGTTTTAATTTTTATATGGAGGCCATAATGGCATTGAAAAGAGAATATTTTTAACTTTCCAGCGTTATATAATTTGTCTGTTTTAAACAGAAAAAAATCCAACAATTTTTAAATTTATAGATTAAAAACAATAACTGCGGTAGCACAAGCCTTGTTTTAACTAAGAGGTTGTTTTAAAAAATGTCAATTTTCATTATTTAATAATAATAATAATAATAACAAATAACTATATATTCAATTGTTTTTATATAGTTTTTATTATAACATTCAGAACCGTGAACGATACAATTATTAAAATACGAAGAAATATTTATGGGGTCCCGTGGCCGCGTGCCTGATGCCCGTATTCACCAACATCAAATAAATCTTTGAATAGCTTATTCATTGAATAAGAGAAAAATATCGCATCGATACCATAACACAAATGAAGGTATTTATACTAGCTGTCATATTTTGATGCGATATTTTTCTCTTATTCATTGAATAAGCTATTCGAAGATTTATTTGATGTTGGTGAATACGGGTATGAGTGTCTGGTCGCGAACCTGGGGGAACCGGGTTCGATCCCGCCAGACGCCAAATATTCCCAATTTTAAATGGCACAAAAGTGACCCCTCTACGCCAGCTATAAGTGCCCGTGAGGTGACGCCTGGTAAGCGCCCACATGGTAAAATATATCGTCATCATTACCAATGTCTACATGTGTTGTAGATACTAGCACACCCAGAAATGGGTAATATGCCGTGATGATATATTTATTTTATATTTATTTATTTAGAAATATTTAGTGAAAAATACATGGACTTTACCGGGATTTGAACATAGGACTTTAGTATTGCCGGTGCTATGTTCTCCAAACTGAGCTGTGAAATCCCTCAATTAATTTTTCACCTACATGTCTTATGTCCAAAATTCGGAGCATTGAGTACTTAATAGACAGCGTGAAACACTTGGTAATTTAGGAACCTCACCCTGTAGCTACAGTATTTATTATAAAATTCAGAACCCGCAAAAGAGTGTATATGGATATAGACTAGCAATAAGACAGGTGAAAAATGCATTGCCTTCAGAGGGATTTCATAGCTCAGTTGGGAGAGCAACGTACCGGCAATACAAAGGTCCTAGGTTCAAATCTCGGTGAACTCCAAGTATTTTTCACAAAACATTTCTTCGCAAATAAATAACATCAAATAATACGATTTTATTAACGGGGTTTCAAATTTGTCGTTGAGAGAGCACCGCAGAGTTCACTTTTATCCGGGAGAGCCACATCCTAGAGATGGCAGCACTAATGGCCGACTTATAGGGAAAACATTATATTTTACGTTTGTGCTAGTTGTATTTTGATGCTTTGTTTTGAGGATATTTTGTTATTTTTAAATGAAATTAAATATGTTTATCACAATGTCAGACATATACATTTATTTAAATGGTGCTGTGCGGCCTATGATCGAAGGAGAAGCAGTATATAAAGGAAAATAAGATTCAAAATTGAAGTTATCTGCATGTTATCTACTTATTTAATTATTTTTAGCTGGGCATACTTGTGCGGATATAAGACAGATAAACAGAATAATATAGAAATAAATGGACTGTGTGTTCAAACATCTAATTTGAAAGGGGCTCATCATTCAATCGTAATAACATTAAATACAAATGCACATAAAGTTCTTTGTTTTGCACGTCTTCTTCTCTTGCTGTTGCTCAACTTCTGGTATTTTTATAGTTTATTCTTCTTTTCTATCTTTTCTATAAACAATTTAAAATAAATATATAATATTAAAGAATAATAGTTACTATTTACAGGTAACGTCTCTCTATTTTTCTTCTCTGTACAGGGATTTTGTCGAATTTTCTTTAGGTAATTTTTGGCTTGGTTTACCATTTCTTTTTTATATATTTTTCTATTAATAACTACAAAACAATCTAATAATATTTTGAAGCATAAATTTTTATAAATACTTATATGGAATAAAATCGCTTAGGTAAAAAATGTTTTATGAACGGTGATATGTCCTTTCCGATTTTTAACGCGATTTTTCCACTTATTTTTTAATATTTCTCTTTTTGGGAAATAATGAACGGAAATGTCAGCACTTGTATAATTATTGCACTGCGGTACAGAACAATATTTCTTCGATTTGCTGGTCATTTTTGGTTGCTATTTACTTATAACCCTATATGAGATCACAACGTTTTCCCTACAACTTATATGTTTTATTTTGCCACCAGATGTCAGACACTTTGTTGGCTCTTGCCAATTATATTTGTCTAAACGTGATTCATATAAGAATTTTAGATATCATTGTCTGGCATTTCCCTTTTTTAAAATATCATCTACATCTTGAGGGTGTCTTTAGCATCCCCTGGCAATTTCCCTCCCCTACGCTAATGGTCCTGGTCGTGCAGTAGCCCTGATCAAATCTGCGTGAAGTTATTGTTGGGGTACTGATAGCTAAGTTCCACGTTCCGAGCTGCAGTGCACGTTCCTTCACTCCAGACATAGACTACATAGTAAGTCCAAGTCCTATGGCAAGCATGCAGAGAGCGTTCGCCACATTCAGCACTTTACTATCCGGTGCTCATCTTACTGTTCCTCATTCATAACGCGTACAATGTGCTTACGACGGAATTACAGATATGATATATACCTACAGTGAAGTACAGACTCATTAATTACCATCCAAAACCTTACTGCTCATTTTTATCTGTAACTACTGACCTGTCTTACAAGCGCACTAATGTATGTCCTATAAGTTTTGATTCAAATTTCAACAATTTTTTTTAAATAAAAAAAATGTGTTTTTTCCGCTCGTCCGAAATGAAAACTTCTTAACTTAACTGGTTGACATTTGGATAGTACAGCAATGCTCTCTTTACTGCTCCAAACAGCTTTATAAACATTTATATTTTTTATAATGTAGCAATCAACTATTCAGCGTGAAATTTAATTCACGCACGAGATACATTTAGAACTTATTATTTTATATATTTATATGTCTCTATCTTTAACTCCATAGAAGATATAATAAAAAATTTAAATGTATCGGATAAAGATTTTATATTCTTTAATATTAGTAATAACAGAAATTTTCAAAAAATATTTTTTTAAAGAAACTGTTACTTCCGGTTGTCCAATTATTACCAAAATCTAATCAGCTCTTCCCAGGAATGTCAGATTGAGGAAACTGATTAATATCTTGTATAATTATGTAAAATGCTCGAAGGACCAATAGACTTTAAATAGTAAACAACAAAAACTCGCAAGCTGAGATTGTGGTGATTGTCAAAAAACTAAAGAAGCACTGACCTTGACTAGAAAAAACGGGAAGTGACTAGGAGGCAGGATCTTGATGGGACTTGGAAGACTGGATGAATTCTGCAGACGGTAACTGGTCTGGAAGCGGTGACGGCCAGATTCAGTAAGGTAGGAGGTTCAGAAGGAGGAGGCCTCACACGTGGTTGTGAGGCTGGCAGAGTGACGCCACCAAGGGCGCAGGGCTGGATACGGGCAGAAGCTCCTGCAGGAGGAACTCGAGAGGAGGGCAGTGTAGAAGCAGGGGCGTAATTCGCCGGATTAAAACCGCCAAGTGGCGACAGCACGGTTGGTCCAATTCGTAGATTAAGGTGTGTCCGCTGTTTAGTACAACAGCGGTCTCGGAGCACAACACAAATGCACAACACTTTACACTTTCCTGAAAATATAATTTTGCCCCACTACTAAGTAAAGAAAGAAACGATTTTATGAAAATTATATAATTTTGTATTAAGATAAATTGAGGCCAAAAAAGGAATGAAAGAAAGAGGAGCTAAATGACTTCTGAACCCTTACTTGGTTCATTACTGACTTATTATTATTTTTTTATTTATGTTGCTATGAAGCTTTTTTTTTTTGTTGCATTCCTTTTTTTTCAGATGCCTGTGATTTTTCAAAAATAAACAATACATGGCTAACTTTTAGCTTTAAATTAAATGTAATAACAAAACATGTTAGTCGCTTGCCAGCTACTCCGATAGTTGTCTTGACAGTCACCACAATACCTGACTTTACAACTTTACATATTCCCGGGCGCCAGAAATTCGCGTCTAACAATGAATTATTTGATCTCGCAACAATGCACTGCAATTGAACGGTTGCTAGGAAGCGAGAAGGAACGAATGATCAACTCGACAGAAAAATCGAGTGACAATGAACAAATGATGTTACGTCTACTTGACAATGTGTCAAAGTGACGTTGTGTCAGAGTGACAGTAAATAAATTAATAACAATAATGCAAATTGATGACAATTGAGCTGTCTATTGCGCTGGCAGTGGGCACAGTTTATTAACTGGGCGTTTGATGACGCTATTTTCCAACTTAACCAACGCGACGCGAGCTATTTTGTCATTTCCAAAATATAATTTGGTAATAATACCTAGTGGCCAGTCTAAAGGGGGCAGTCTATGTTCTTTAACTATGACTATTTGCCCCAACTTTATTGGACTACTTGACGTTAGCCATTTTTGGCGTGTTTGTAATGTTGTCAAATATTCTAACTGCCACTTTTCCCAGTATGATTTTATTAATGAATCTAATAAGTATTTACGATGGATTAAATTGGGATTAACTTCGGCAATAGGTAAATGCTTTAATGGGGTTTGAAGTAAAAAATGGGCTGGGGTCAACAATTCTGGATTGTGCTCTGAGCCTTGGGCACACAGAGGACGGGAATTTAAGACTGCTTCTATTTGTGTTAATAGTGTTATCAACTCTTCGTAGCTTAACAATTGTTTACCTATGACCCTAAATAGATGTTTCTTACAACTTTTTATTGCGGCCTCCCAAATTCCTCCGAAATTAGCACTGAAGGGAGGGATTGTTTTCCATTCTATTCCCTTCATTGCTAATTCGCTGGATAGTGTTTTGTGGAATATAGTCGACTGCACAAATTTATATAGCTCGTTGAATTTATTTCGAGCTCCTATAAAGGTGGTGCTATTATCTGAGTATAAATGAGAAATGGGCCCCCTTCTTGATGAAAATCTTTTAAATGCGTTAATAAAGGAGATTACTGTTAAATCCGAGACTACTTCAATATGAATGGCCTTTATTGTTAAACAAATAAAAAGACAAATGTATGCCTTTTTTGCGTGTTGACCTTTATGCCTAGATTTTATGAATTTAATTGGGCCTGCATAGTCTACGCCTGTATGAGCGAATGGCTTTACTTCAGTTACGCGATAGTTAGGTAAATCCCCCATTTTTGGTTGTGTATTAACCGGTTTTGTCCTGAAGCATTTGTTGCATCTGTACAATTTTTGCTTGATGGCGCCTCTACCAGCAATGATCCAGTATTTTTGCCGAATTATTGCTAGCAGCAAATCTGTTCCAGCATGACAGTTTGAATTATGATAATAATCTATGATTAGTTCTACTATGTGGTCTGACTTGGGCAGTAAAACTGGATGTTTGACTTCAAACGGTAATATTGCGTTGGATAGTCTTCCTCCTACTCGCAATATTCCGTTTTCGTCTAGGAATGGCGCTAGTTTTAGTATTTGTTTATCCTTTATAAGTTTTCCTCTTTGCAGAGTTCTTATTATTTCGTGGAAATATATACTTTGTAAAGCCCTTAGTACATGTGATTCTGCCATGGCTAAATCCGATGCGGAAATATAAGTTTTAAAAAACAGTTTTTTACCGAATTTTAAAATATAACTTGTTATTCTTAGTAACTTGTGCCAAGAAGATATATTTTGTGCCAAAGTATATAAAACGGAATAATCATTCGTAGATGAGGTAGTAGTAAAAGTTTTTGATCTTAGTTCAGGTAGTTGATCAACTGGCAAAGGATTTAATTGCTTAATAGGCCAATTTTCCTCCTTTGATTGAAGCCAGTTGGGACCATGCCACCATGATTTACAATGAATTAATTGAGTTGGGAGTGCTCCTCTGGATATTAGATCACTTGGATTCTGTTTCCCTGATACATGAAAGAAGTATTTAGGGTCCAAGTTCTCTTGTATTTGAGCTACTCTGTTGCTTACAAATGTTGACCATCGATGTGGAGCTGATTTTATCCAGGATAATACAATCATAGAATCCGAAAATGCATATATATTTTCGATTGGATATTTTTTAATTATTTTTTCACTGACATAATTTACCAACCTTGCCATAAGTAACGCCGCGCAAAGTTCAAGTCTAGCCAGGGTAATAATTTTCATGGGCGCTACCTTTGATTTCGAACATAGTAATCTGCTTGTAATATTGTTAACTTCCGTTATTTGTAGGTAGATGGCGCAACCGTATGCAACTTCGCTGGCATCGCAAAAAGCCACAAGATTTACTTTACAGTTTTCTGAAATACCGATATGGCGAGGAATTGACATTTCCTCCAAATAAATAAATTCTGACATGAGATTGACAAATTTTGCAGAAATATTGTTGGGAGGGATGTCATCCCATGATATCCCAGCTTGCCATAATTCCTTTATTAGCAGCTTGGCATATAGTATAACGGGTGAGACTAATCCAAGTACATCAAACAATCTTGCAACAGTTGATAATATAATTCGTTTCGTACAGTGTGATGTGTCAAAGTTTGACGTTTGGAAAGTAAATGTGTCAGTTTTCAGAGCCCAGGACATGCCTAGAATTTTTAGCTGTTCTCCATGAGAGAAGTCTAGATTTGTTTTGTGTGAATTTGGTAAGCTTTCAATGAGTGATTCATTATTACTGGCCCATTTTACTAATTCGAATCCGCCAGCTGACATTAAGTTAATTGAATCGCGTATAATATTGCTGGCTAAGTTTGTATTTAATGCCGATAAAACTAAGTCGTCCATGTACATTTCAGAGGTTACTAATTGCGCGACATTTGGATAATTTTGACCTTCATCGTCAGCTAATTGGTGGATAGTTCTCATTGCTAAATAAGGGCTAGATTTTATGCCAAAACAAATACGATTGAATTGAAATACTCTGATTGCTTCAGAGGGATTAAATCTATAAAGAATTTTCTGATATTTTCTGTGATGTTCTGACACCATAACTTGTAAGTACATTTGCTTTATGTCAGCTGTCAAAGCTATCGGAAATAGCCTGAAATTTAATAATAAATTGAACAAGTCTGCTTGTAAATTTGGGCCCGGGTATAATAAATCATTCAGCGATAGCCCCGTATGAGTTTTAGCGCTAGCGTCTAGCACTATTCTAACTTTCGTTGTAGCCTTGTCTTCACGAATGACAGCGTGATGTGGAATGAAGTATCCGTCTTCGTTTGACGTTACTTCTGACAGATAACCCTTTTCTAAATACTCATTTATTATGGCGTTATACTGGCTTTGTAAATTTAATGACTGGGAAAAGCGTTTTTCCAAATGAGATAGCCGGCGTTCGGCCATTAAACGAGAATTCCCCAGCAAATCTGGATCCTTCTGAAATGGTAAGTGTACCATATATCTGCCATTCTCCAAACGTTTGGTCGTTTGTACAAATATTTTCTCACATTCAGCATTTTCAGGACTCATTATTGCATTGTTTGGCATTTCTTCTAGCTCCCAAAACTTATGTAAACAGGATGCTAAGTTATTTTGAGTGAATGCAGAAAAGGACGAAAAAGACTCTTGTTGTAATAATTTATTGTCAAGTTCTCCTAAAAGAACATAACCTAACGTTGTTTCATAAGCTGTAGGAGCTCTTCCTACTCGTTTTGAGAGAAGCAGCGACGGATATATTTGAGCCCCCAATATTACGTCGATTTTTCCCGGGATATTCCAAGTATTATCGGCTAAGAGAATGGATTTGAAAGACGGATATTTGGAAACGGTTAGCTTGCAAGAAGGTAAGTTATCCGTTATATGTTCGACTACCAGAGCCTTTAAATTGTATCTATGGGGCGAAACTCGGGATTCTATTTTAAGATTTACATACCCGAAAGCCGGGCGACTTGTCATCCCGATCCCCGTGACTTTTGAATTTTTAAGGGGGGTAATTTTTAATTTTAATCGTTTGCAACAATCTTTAGTTATAAGGTTATTTTGTGACCCATTATCCAGCAAGCATCTGATAACTTGTTTACCCTTGTTTATATCTGTAGCGTAAACTTGTGCAGTTGACAATAGAATATAACCTTGGTTGTTTATGGATACATGACATGAAGTGTCATTCTCCGATTCCGCTATTTTTTTTTTGGCGGGAGATTTTGGAGGAGTTGAAAAATGCAAAAGTGTATGGTGTTTCCCGTGACATACCCGACATGTGGTGAGCAAGGCACAGGCTTTACCTGCATGAACATTGGATAAGCAATTATAACATGCATTTTTAGATTTGATAAACCCAAATCTGTCTTGGACTGACATTTTAATGAATTTATCACAATAATACAGTTTGGAATGTTCCGCACTGTTACACAAAATACAAGATTTTGGTTTGAATGGTTTGATTGGGGTTTCATCTGCCGCCAAAAATGTGCGCTGATGCTTCACCATTTTTGGTGGGCCTTTTACAGATGAAGACCGCTCCAGGATTTTTGCTTGATCCCGGACAAATTCTAAAAAGGTTTGGCAGGAGGGAAATTCCGTTTTACGGAATATCGTATCAAATAGTTGTACGATCTCTGAATCGACCTTTTTAGACGCGCAGTTTAATAAAACAAAATCCAGAACGTCTGGAATTTTGAGTTGTTTAAGAGCTTCGACTGAAGCTGAGAATTTATTAACAAATGTTATTAAATCATTTGGGTTTCTTGAACTAGACTTTATATTTAGAATGTTATCTAAGTATTGCTTAGCCATTGTTCGATTATCCTGGTATTGCTTTACCAAGCCATCCCAAATAATATTGTAATTTTCGGGTGTGGGCAATATCCCTCCCGTTACTTCCAAAGCATTACCAGTGAGTTTACCTATAAGATAACTAATCCGTTGCTCGTTTGTGAGCGCCACGTTCTCGTGAACGTTTGATTTAAACGATTGGTAAAATAATGGCCACATTTCTACTTTTCCATTAAATGATGGCAGTTCAATAGGGGGAAGTTTTTTAATTTTATTAATTTCCGTACCTGACTTTGACTGTTGTGCCTTGGGAGACGACAAAGCTAGCTCGCTACGCGTTCGTTTGATTTTCGAAAAATACATTTCAATAGTCATTAGAGTTTCGAAGCTAGGTTCAAAACCAGTGTCATTAGCCAGCTCAAGGTCATTTATACGGATACAGGCGTTTTTAAATTCATCTCTCAACAAATCGACTTCTTGGGATTCGTCCAAGAAGCGTTCATTATTACGCGTGTCAGTTGGAGTGCATTTTTTCGCGAGTTCGTGCAATTTTACTATACGAGATTCATAGCCCTTTGCTAGGGCTTTCAATGACTTTAATTGGATTTCCATAGTATCAAATTTTTACCGTGGAAGATCCGGCTCGAAGGACCAAAAATTATGTATAATTATGTAAAATGCTCGAAGGACCAATAGACTTTAAATAGTAAACAACAAAAACTCGCAAGCTGAGATTGTGGTGATTGTCAAAAAACTAAAGAAGCACTGACCTTGACTAGAAAAAACGGGAAGTGACTAGGAGGCAGGATCTTGATGGGACTTGGAAGACTGGATGAATTCTGCAGACGGTAACTGGTCTGGAAGCGGTGACGGCCAGATTCAGTAAGGTAGGAGGTTCAGAAGGAGGAGGCCTCACACGTGGTTGTGAGGCTGGCAGAGTGACGCCACCAAGGGCGCAGGGCTGGATACGGGCAGAAGCTCCTGCAGGAGGAACTCGAGAGGAGGGCAGTGTAGAAGCAGGGGCGTAATTCGCCGGATTAAAACCGCCAAGTGGCGACAGCACGGTTGGTCCAATTCGTAGATTAAGGTGTGTCCGCTGTTTAGTACAACAGCGGTCTCGGAGCACAACACAAATGCACAACACTTTACACTTTCCTGAAAATATAATTTTGCCCCACTACTAAGTAAAGAAAGAAACGATTTTATGAAAATTATATAATTTTGTATTAAGATAAATTGAGGCCAAAAAAGGAATGAAAGAAAGAGGAGCTAAATGACTTCTGAACCCTTACTTGGTTCATTACTGACTTATTATTATTTTTTTATTTATGTTGCTATGAAGCTTTTTTTTTGTTGCATTCCTTTTTTTTCAGATGCCTGTGATTTTTCAAAAATAAACAATACATGGCTAACTTTTAGCTTTAAATTAAATGTAATAACAAAACATGTTAGTCGCTTGCCAGCTACTCCGATAGTTGTCTTGACAGTCACCACAATACCTGACTTTACAACTTTACATATCTCTATCAGAACGTCACTAAAACTGTTGATATTTGACAATGACATGTGTCATGTTATAAACATTGGAATTTGTCAACTGGTTTCCTTAGTGCCTTGGCCTCTGCGATTAGTTTACTCTATAAATTATAGTGTCTTTATATCTAAATCTATACAAGATATAATAAAATTTTTAAATGTATCAGATGTAGAATTTTATTGTATTAGATGGAGAATTTTATGTTCTTCAATATTTAAAAAAAAAAACTCCCAAAAAACTATATTTAGAAGATTTTTTTTAAGAAACTACTACTTCCGGTTGTTCAATTGTTACCAAAACCTTTTCAGCTCTACCCATGAATGTCAGATTGAAGAAACTGCAGTTAAATATTTTTTAAGTCTTATAGTTTTTGAGGAATCGTCCCTTCAACATCCATACACACACACACGCGCGCACACGCACACGCTCACACACACACACACACACACACACACACACACACACACACACAGAGAGAGAGAGAGAGAGAGAGAGAGAGAGAGAGAGACAATCACCCCTATTCTGTAACTCAATCGATAACTTTTTTCGATCGATAATAAATTGTAGCCAATAATTATAGTAGACACTGAATAAAAAAATGAAACTGGCAGATGATACATTTGTTTCTATTTGTCAAAAATTATTATCGATCGATAACTATTATCGATTGAGTTACAGAATAGGGCGAATTATTTTAAAAATGTTATAATCGGATTCTAGGAACCTTAAATATATATTTGGTTTTCATCAATAGAAACTAAAAATTATTTTATCAATTTTTAAAGTAACAATACAATTTTTAATGAGTTTAAATATAATGACTCACTTGATTAGAAAAGTCACGGATGAACTACCTTAAGTTAAGATAAGTATTTTATATTACAAAAAAAGAATTGAAATTTGTGCCAAAACTGGGACATACGTTAGTATGAAGTGCACTTTTACATATGTGTATATATTCATATGAGATTAATTATCACTTTTAACAAACATATTCTATAAAAATTAGTCCGTAATATATTTTTCTATCTATACATACTTCTATTATTTGAAGGCTAAATCACAAATTTTATATTAAATGGTATAATTTCTTTTTCGAATGAATGATTGACAAAGATAAAAACTTTTAGATTTAATAGATCTTATTTACGAGATTACATATATGTAAGTTTATCGTCAGAGTTATATAATAAAGTATTCCAAGCAATTTGTTACGACATACAATCATAGAAATAAACAATTCCGGAAACAAGTTATTAAACAAAAGAATAAAATCCCGGAAAGAGTAAAAGTATTTCCTTCAAACTTTTACTTCTCTATAACTTTATGTATGAAACAAAAATCTACTCCCTACATGTAATTGTCTCCGTGTTCATACTCATCTTGTTAACCACGTACATCAACACAGCCATGGAACGCGAACGCGAACGCGACTCAAGTGACGGTTGTCGGCTGTTGTGATGCTGCAAGTTGTCATGGCAGCAGTAGATGAACTCACTACAAGATGTGCAGCATATGTGTTTTATAAACAAGCAAATTAACTACACAACCTCAAGGGACTCATCAAGAAGATGAGATGGAAATTAGGCAACAAAACCTGAGGGAACACATCATTTTGATTGGAAGATATAAATGTATACATTTCGTAATTTTAGGAATAAGAGTTAATAATACTTATATTCTGCATAAAAAAGAAAAATTCCTTAACCTTAACAATAATTTTTAAAAAAACTATATACGTTTATATTTAAAATTGTAGGTAGGTATGTATATTAATAGTAATAATACATATATCCTTAAGAAATATGGCCAATCCCGTCAATGAATTGGAACCATTTTGAACATTTTATTAGAGTAGGACAAGATTCCTTCAGAAAACGGAAATGGCGAGCAGTATTGTGCTGGCCATAACAGATTTTTTTTTACTATTATGAAAAATATTACATAAAATACTTTTTGAAATATGTGAAACCGGCTCATTTTTTTACCTCTCGCTAAGAGAGGTATTGGATTCATGCTAAAAATCACATATCGATATTTAAGTGAATAAGCACGATTTAAGGTCCATATAAACCGATTTTAACATTTTTACGATGATGTGTGTGTGTGTGGGTGTGTATGTATGTGTGTATGTATGTGTGGATGTTGGAGGGACGATTACTCAAACACTATAAGACAAAAGACCAGTTTAACTATGAGTTCTGCAATCTGACATTCATGGGAAGAGCTGAAAAGGTTTTGGTAACAATTGGATAACCGGAAGTAGTAGTTTCTAAAAAAATCTTCAAAATATTATTATTTGAAAAATTTTGATATACTAATATTGAAAAGCATAAAATTCTACATCTCATACATTTAAAATTTTTATCATATCTTCTCTAAATTTAAAGATAAAGACGCTATAATATATAAAATATCGGGCTGTAGTAAGTTGAGTAGGCTAAAATATACTAAGGAAATCAGTTGACAAATTCAAATGTTTATAACATAGTTTATAAATGACACATGTCAGTGTCAAAAATCAAAAGTTGTAGTAACATTCTGAAAACTTTTTCTGGGAAGTACATTTAATTTTTCTTATTGTTTTATTAATTAAATATTTAAAATTATAGGTAAAATGCATATATCCATTAGAAATACCGCCAATCTTGTTAATGAATTGGAAGAATCTCTGACATTTAGAAACTTCCTCAGAGAATGAAAAATAGATATAATTAAAATTGTATGTGTGCAGAAGTACAACAAAAAACATTATTTGGGTAAAGGTCTGTAATTTTTTTGTTATAGAACGACGGTTCGATAGCGAAGTGCAATACAATACTTTTATAACATAAAATGGAAATGGCGAGAGGTGTTGTGCTGGCCACAACAGATTTTTACTTAAGACTTCAAAAACATGGATTCAAATTTTTTGCTGTGCTCGAGTGTTCAAAATTCACAATAAAATTTAGATTACCTGGCCTGCTAAATAAACGGAAATGCTGCCAAATCTAATCAAAATAGAAAGCATAATAAAATATTTATAACTCTGGAAAATTTCCTATTTTTTTCTTTTTGACGAATATGTCATCCGCCTGATATTTCTAAAAATATTATGCGTGTATTTGACATAAAATGTACCTACTTCAATTTCTCAGAAAAACTTTATATGTATGTCAGGTACACATATGTTATTATTTTGTGATGATGGATCTGTCTTGTGTTCTATAAATTTCGAACATGACATTACAAAGAATATGGGATAATATTCAAAAAATAACATTTTGTATTCGAAATGTATAAGACAATAATTTAAATATTTTTTATTCAATTTTGACGTTTTAAACTGTCATTATTAACTCCATAGTAACAACTATAAGTAACACTTTTTTCACATGTGAATTAAAAAAAAATTTAAATCACTCTAACAAATTTTAACTCACTCTGCAACAAATAATGCATTTAAAATAACATCAGGTACGAAAATAACACTCACCCTAATGTAAAAATGGAAAATAATCAGACATGCAGTCGTTTGTAAATTATTTATTTCCTGGCCGACGTTTCGACTTTAACAAAAGTCTTCTTCAGGGCTAGAAATAGTCAAAAATGTAAAATAGCAAGTGGATCCCCTAAACGACCCATTGGAAAGTTCAGGTGAAAATAGTAAAATAAATTAATAAATAAATAAATATGTTGTGTCTGATCAATTTTTAAAAAATAAATTAAGCTGGAGCGTCCTGAACACATGAAATATGTAAAATCAAAAAAACTTTTGAAAAATTGTAAAAATAAAAACGTGTATCACCACAAGTACTCGTAGGGGATCCACTTGCTATTTTACATTTGTGACTATTTCTAGCCCTGAAGAAGACTTTTGTTAAAGTCGAAACGACGGCCAGGAAATAAATAATTTACAAACGACTGCATGTCTGATTATTTTCCATTTTTACAGTCTGAAATCAGTCGATCATCGTAATCAACCATTAACTCACCATAATATTTATCAAACATCAGCCATTTTCATTATTTTTCACGGCACAAATGACAGACAATAAAGCATTTTAAATACATGACTTGACGTCTATCAGCGACGAGTGTCATGCTCAGCCTTCTAACTGAACAGTTTTTTATTTTGTCAAAATTAAATATTATAATGGTTTTTATTAGTATTTCGTCAAAATTGAATAAAATATTGTACAAACCACGTGAGCTAAGGTAATGTTTATTCACTCGAAGGAATTAACTCACTCGCCCCGTGAGCTAAACTTTCTTCTCATGAATAAACATTACCTTAGCTCACTTGGTGTGTAAATATCTATAAAATGAATAAGAGCATTTACTTCCAAGTTATCTATAAACATTTTATTCTATATAGTAAGATAGATTTTTATCTACATAAGAGATAAGTAGATATATTATTTAATATTTGTTAAGTTTAGGTAAATAAGATAAAAGATGCATTAGAAACTAGATAGGCATTATCGACGTCACGAGCTTATCTGGTTTTGTCCAAAAATTGATGGGGTGTACATGTAGCTTCGAAAATTGAAAGCAAATATCTCCAAAACGTCAAAATATATTTAAATTCTAAATGAAATTTTTATATCGAAATCAGTGGGAGAATACTACTGAAATAGTACAAATACAAATAGAGAATTTTGGAAATAAAATATGATAATAAATGTACAATAAAGTTTCATATTTTTTAAAGTATTTTAAATATAATATTTTTCATAGTATTAATAAAAATAATAATAATTTGTCTTACTAGTATGTTATTGTTTTATAACAACCTCAACATTAGGTCCGTTATTGAGTAAATAATGCCCTAGGGCGTATTAAGTTGCTATGGTAATGTTGACAACAAACGGAAGTTAATAATACTAATACTAACATAAAGTGCAGTTAAGGTTAAGAAGCATTGTTAATTGTAGTCGTTTATAATCATATTTGTTTCATCACAAATACAAACCAGCATACTTCTTATTCTTTGCAATAACATTGCCCGTCCATATTGACAGAAAAATACCACAAGAAATATATTTTTTGTTTGAAAAAATGCTTTGTTTACAGAAACAAAATATTACCTAGATACCGCATTCATGGGCTACTTTGTAAGTTGTATTAAAATTTTGTGATTTATTATTTTTGTTTGATAAATTCAAGTGAGGCAAAATGTTTATTAAGAATTTCTAGTAAGACATAAAACGTTGAAGGCACCACGGGTGTTAAACGACAATAATGCTTTCGATCAATGTACTCGCCTCGGGCCAGAGGCCCTCGACAGTACACTGTTGACCTCAGGCATTATTGTCCTTATAACAACCCTTGGTACCTTAATTAGTATTATTGCTATTTTCGTAAATAATTAAATAAAAATATTGGCGCCAGAAATAGTCATGAAAAACAACCCCTCATTCAAGCCAATAGAAAAACAGTTTATGTTATTTAAAAGTAGGCAATAGTTTGTCACAAACATGTTAAACTATATGTACACCGACATCACATTCTGTTTCAGATCACGTGACTTTTTTAAAATTTTACGCATATTGCTGCTTCTTCTTATCTTAGCTTTTTCAACATGGTCACTGAATTGACAACAATGTATAAATTTCCAGCCCATTTTTATTTGACGGCAAGTATAATTGTAAAATAACTAATGGATATTTCCGATTTCCGGTTATTTTATTTCGTGATATTTTCAAATTTGAAACTATTTCAAGAAGAATATTTTTTTTAAATTTATCACTTAGAAGGCATATAAAATTCTTGCAACAACTCTATTTTGCATTTTTACCCCCCACTTACCCCTGGTAAGGGTGGTAGGTATAAGGATCGTGCTAAAATTCACATATCAAGATTTTGGTATGACCACGTTTTAAAGTCCCTAGAATCCGATTTAACATATTTACAATGATGATGTGTGAATGTGTGTGTGTGTGTGTGTGTGTGTGTGTGTGTATGTGGATCCTCTTAACTCTCTAACTCAAATACCTACTATCAATCGGAAAATTTGGAAAACTTGTATTTCAACCCTATTCTAATACGGGAAGAAGCCATTAGATTTTGATGTAAATTGGATAACCGGAAATGGGACTTTACTTGAAGCTCAAGCTAGTTTTTCCTTAAAAAATACCATTAAATGTAATTTTTTCGCGATTTATGTTATTATAAAACTTAACGAGTTTTATGTTCTACAAGTATGCATTCATACTTTTTCTATTCTCAACTGAAATAACCGATAGAGGCGCTGCAAGCATTTTCAATATGGCGGATGCATGACGGTAGGTGTACAATCTGTCACTGTCATATGATACAATTTTGCTTGTGTTTCTTGAAAATGAAGCTAAGTATTGTTCAGATATTTGACTCTCTAAAGGCTACTGCTCATTCTAGGAATATTGTTGAAGCTACGATTGTATATAATGTTCATTTACTACTTTATTTAAAAAATTAATCTTGTAAACAAGCGAAGAATTTCTGAATGCGAATCACATTATATTATGTGGAATTACTGATAGTTATCGAGAAATTATAAATGTAATATCACTCTGTCTTCAAGCAAGTGCTCTGTCGTCACAAATATGGTTCAGCAGATAAAAACAATTCCTTAGTACATATAGTTTAGATGTCAAATGTATGTAATTGTAAGATAAATGTCACTGTTCAAAAACGTTTTAAAAGAAAATATGTAGTAAATAAAACAATAGTTATATTGCACAAATGTAAAGGAACATAAGTGCAGCATCAATAAATATGAAGGTATGTATTTAAATTAATAAAAGTTAAATGGCGGGAGGTATGGTGCTGACCACATCAAATTTTTACATATTGAAAACGGCAAATACAAGCAAATACTAATACATACAATTGCTATACCTAATTTAGGGTGACACACGATATATTTATTTAAAATTAAAATATACCAACATTAAATAATAATTAAGTAACTCAAAACTCTTCTGGTAATAAAAAATATCAAATAACATACGGGTAGATAATAATATATCTGTCTTCGTTCAACATATGACGCTAATATAAAGACATTTGTCTTAATCTAACAGTATTAAAACACACTACCTATATGTATAATAGTGTAATACATTTGTACATTAACCTAACTACATATTCTATTATATCCTGTTATTATAATCGTGAGAACATATCATTGTATTATTTTTTCATATATGCATGTTACGTGTATATAAATAAAACATTATACATACCTAATTTTCTCCATATTCGTTTAAAACCCATTGGAAATCGTCAAAAATTGTAAAAAGGACACTTTTAAAACACTAAGAAACACTTCACAACACTATTTTACAATTAAAATACAGTTTTTCTTTTAAAAATCACTATTTTTACATAGTAACGTCGATATAACGTAGTGAAACAAATGAAAACTACTAAAAACAATATTCTCAGTGACTACTTTGACGCAGAAAAAATATCCGTGAATTTCAAAATCTAAATAACCAACAATATTGTTTATACGGCAGCATACATGTGTATACGTTTAAAATGTCGCAAACTAAAATGCGCAATATAGCAATTTTCAAAGCAAGAAATTTACCAACAAGGACAGATATATCTACAGTCTGTCCTTTTCTTTCTCATGAGCTAAATATAAAACTGATGATTTTATGACGAAATATATACTTTTGAATACGCTTTTTATGGAGTATGATTTAAAACGTTACAGTCAAGGTTTAAAAATGACATTAAAATGTAATTTTGTATAATTACACGATTTTTAAAATACGGATGTACTCAATTCAATGTTTAACTGTTACTGGCTCAAATATTGAGAATATTTATGAAATGATAATAAATTAGAACAATACTGATAAGAGATAAGAAATATAAATACATTTTGCCAATTTTTAATGCTTTAATTGTAAATAAATACAGATACACTTCGATATAATTACTCCTCATAAAAACAGTTCTTAAATTGAAATTGAAGATATATTCAAAGAAATAAACTGTAATTTTTATGTTTAATTAAACAAAATAATAATATGTATTTCTGTCTCATCGAAACCAAAGGATCGCAATAAACAGCTTAAACACCTCTATACTATAAAAATACAAAGGAACAATTTAGTGTGGTGTACCGCAAATTGCTGTAGGTTTGTCACAATACAAGGGTCAGTTATATTAAAACTAGACGTTAAAACTGTATATTAAGGACTATCTAAGTTTAAACATAGTTATTAGTTTCTAAAATAATCGAGTTTTTATTACCATTTCCTCATCTCTATATCTACGTCACACATTTATTCTATTCCAAATTCTTACTACTTTCAAACCTTCTGCTATCACCTTTTTGAAATACGGAATCCATTTGCAAGTATATAAATGCAGAAAATAACAACAATAAAACAAGAGAAATAAACCAAATAAAACTAGTTTAAATTTATGATGCCATGTCAGACTACAAGCGTTGGTATGAAATTAAAAGATATGTTGAATGGCATAGGCCACCAGTGGTAATCAAATTTTGGACTATAATATACACGTAGTATTTTTATTAATTATGACATTAAATTACTTATTATCCACCCATATTTCCAATTATTGACCACAGGGGTTATTTTAACATATTTATACATTTTATAAGTGCTGAAAAAATAAATTTATGTGACTTCAATTATTAGCGAAATCCACTTTTTGAGAACAAAATCATCTCCATATCTACGTCACAGAATATTAAAAAAAATATTACGGCTTAACGAATAACAATAAAGACTTTCTAAACTTACATATCACTTTCAGTTTAGATGAAGTTTTGTAAAAAAAAAAATATATAGTGGAGGACTCTATTTCCAGGGTTGGATTAAACGAAAAATAAAAAAGTTCAATGTTTCGTTTTTTAGAAAAAATATATTTCAAGATAAAAATCATGTTCAGCACACACTCCCCCTCACGTGGCGGACGAGTGAGAAAAAGACATACTTTGCTCACTTTTACTAAAAATAGCTATTTTTTACATTTTATGTGAATATCTATACAGCTTGATTATACATTATCCTTCATATTCAATAGATATATAGTTAAAGAATTATAAATAGATTAGCTTTCATAAATCGGCCAGCTTTGCTATAATCATGGAGACAGATGATATATTCAAATAATTCTAATTGGTAGATGTCAGTGTCAAGTGCAACTTACATAATGTATGTTCGTGTTATAATTTTAGTGGATGTATATAATCTTTTCCAAGGAATTTTCGGTATGGAATTTGTAGAAAATAGTATATGTTCGTGTTACAGTATGATTGAATATATAGAATCTTTTCCAAGGAACTTTTGGTAGGTATAGGATTTGTAGAAAATAAATACATAAAAAAATAACCATCTAAATTGTAGTTAAATTAACTAAACAAATCTGTAATTTTCAGCCTACTAATATGTTTTCATTAAATTATCCAAGTTGATTTAGTTAAATTTGTAATTACAAATTATAGTAAAATTATATACAAAATTAGATTAAATGACTACATTTAGTATTGAATTGAACTAAACATAAATAAAGAAATTAACTAAATATATATTTAAATTTTCTATATACCTAATTCATTAGATTAATCACCGAAAATTGTAGGAAAAAAATAATGAAGCCAAAATATAGTAAAATTAAATAAAATAATAATAATAATATATCATCACGACATATTACCCATTTCTGGGTGTGCCGGTATCTACAACACATATAGACCCCTGTGATGCACTCTTCACACGAGCTATGAGTGCCCGTGAGGTGACACCTGGTAAGCGCCCACACGGTAAAATATATCGTCATCATTACCGACGTCATTAAAATAATTATTTACATATTTAAATTAACGATTTTTTACAAAATATTTATTATTTATTTCGAGTTAGTTAAAATGCTAATTTAAGATTTGTAAACTATAATAAATTATTAGACATATTGCCTAATAAAATAATATCCGAGATAATATCTAATTATAATTAGACAAAATTTCAATTCTTTGTTTTCTGTGTAGAATTAACTTAAAACCCAATCGTGCAGAAAATCATTTTTTACAAATTTTGGTTTACACTACTCCAATTTTCAATGGCTATATAGTTGTTAATAAGGTGTGTAAAGTTGTAAAGTCAGGTATTGTGGTGACTGTCAAGACAACTATCGGAGTAGCTGGCAAGCGACTAACATGTTTTGTTATTACATTTAATTTAAAGCTAAAAGTTAGCCATGTATTGTTTATTTTTTGAAAAAAATCACAGGCATCTGAAAAAAAGGAATGCAACAAAAAAAAAAGCTTCATAGCAACATAAATAAAAAAATAATAATAAGTCAGTAATGAGCCAAGTAATGGTTCAGAAGTAATTTAGCTCCTCTTTCTTTCATTCCTTTTTTGGCCTCAATTTATCTTAATACAAAATAATATAATTTTCATAAAATCGTTTCTTTCTTTACTTAGTAGTGGGGCAAAATTATATTTTCAGGAAAGTGTAAAGTGTTGTGCATTTGTGTTGTGCTCCGAGACCGCTGTTGTACTAAACAGCGGACACCCCTTAATCTACGAATTGGACCAACCGTGCTGTCGCCACTTGGCGGTTTTAATCCGGCGAATTACGCCCCTGCTTCTACACTGCCCTCCTCTCGAGTTCCTCCTGCAGGAGCTTCTGCCCGTATCCAGCCCTGCGCCCTTGGTGGCGTCACTTTGCCAGCCTCACAACCACGTGTGAGGCCTCCTCCTTCTGAACCTCCTACCTTACTGAATCTGGCCGTCACCGCTTCCAGACCAGTTACCGTCTGCAGAATTCATCCAGTCTTCCAAGTCCCGTCAAGATCCTGCCTCCTAGTCACATCCCGTTTTTTCTAGTCAAGGTCAGTGCTTCTTTAGTTTTTTTGACAATCACCACAATCTCAGCTTGCGAGTTTTTTGTTGTTTACTATTTAAAGTCTATTGGTCCTTCGAGCATTTTACATAATTATACATAATTTTTGGTCCTTCGAGCCGGATCTTCCACGGTAAAAATTTGATACTATGGAAATCCAATTAAAGTCATTGAAAGCCCTAGCAAAGGGCTATGAATCTCGTATAGTAAAATTGCACGAACTCGCGAAAAAATGCACTCCAACTGACACGCGTAATAATGAACGCTTCTTGGACGAATCCCAAGAAGTCGATTTGTTGAGAGATGAATTTAAAAACGCCTGTATCCGTATAAATGACCTTGAGCTGGCTAATGACACTGGTTTTGAACCTAGCTTCGAAACTCTAATGACTATTGAAATGTATTTTTCGAAAATCAAACGAACGCGTAGCGAGCTAGCTTTGTCGTCTCCCAAGGCACAACAGTCAAAGTCAGGTACGGAAATTAATAAAATTAAAAAACTTCCCCCTATTGAACTGCCATCATTTAATGGAAAAGTAGAAATGTGGCCATTATTTTACCAGTCGTTTAAATCAAACGTTCACGAGAACGTGGCGCTCACAAACGAGCAACGGATTAGTTATCTTATAGGTAAACTCACTGGTAATGCTTTGGAAGTAACGGGAGGGATATTGCCCACACCCGAAAATTACAATATTATTTGGGATGGCTTGGTAAAGCAATACCAGGATAATCGAACAATGGCTAAGCAATACTTAGATAACATTCTAAATATAAAGTCTAGTTCAAGAAACCCAAATGATTTAATAACATTTGTTAATAAATTCTCAGCTTCAGTCGAAGCTCTTAAACAACTCAAAATTCCAGACGTTCTGGATTTTGTTTTATTAAACTGCGCGTCTAAAAAGGTCGATTCAGAGATCGTACAACTATTTGATACGATATTCCGTAAAACGGAATTTCCCTCTTGCCAAACCTTTTTAGAATTTGTCCGGGATCAAGCAAAAATCCTGGAGCGGTCTTCATCTGTAAAAGGCCCACCAAAAATGGCGAAGCATCAGCGCACATTTTTGGCGGCAGATGAAACCCCAATCAAACCATTCAAACCAAAATCTTGTATTTTGTGTAACAGTGCGGAACATTCCAAACTGTATTATTGTGATAAATTCATTAAAATGTCAGTCCAAGACAGATTTGGGTTTATCAAATCTAAAAATGCATGTTATAATTGCTTATCCAATGTTCATGCAGGTAAAGCCTGTGCCTTGCTCACCACATGTCGGGTATGTCACGGGAAACACCATACACTTTTGCATTTTTCAACTCCTCCAAAATCTCCCGCCAAAAAAATAGCGGAATCGGAGAATGACACTTCATGTCATGTATCCATAAACAACCAAGGTTATATTCTATTGTCAACTGCACAAGTTTACGCTACAGATATAAACAAGGGTAAACAAGTTATCAGATGCTTGCTGGATAATGGGTCACAAAATAACCTTATAACTAAAGATTGTTGCAAACGATTAAAATTAAAAATTACCCCCCTTAAAAATTCAAAAGTCACGGGGATCGGGATGACAAGTCGCCCGGCTTTCGGGTATGTAAATCTTAAAATAGAATCCCGAGTTTCGCCCCATAGATATAATTTAAAGGCTCTGGTAGTCGAACATATAACGGATAACTTACCTTCTTGCAAGCTAACCGTTTCCAAATATCCGTCTTTCAAATCCATTCTCTTAGCCGATAATACTTGGAATATCCCGGGAAAAATCGACGTAATATTGGGGGCTCAAATATATCCGTCGCTGCTTCTCTCAAAACGAGTAGGAAGAGCTCCTACAGCTTATGAAACAACGTTAGGTTATGTTCTTTTAGGAGAACTTGACAATAAATTATTACAACAAGAGTCTTTTTCGTCCTTTTCTGCATTCACTCAAAATAACTTAGCATCCTGTTTACATAAGTTTTGGGAGCTAGAAGAAATGCCAAACAATGCAATAATGAGTCCTGAAAATGCTGAATGTGAGAAAATATTTGTACAAACGACCAAACGTTTGGAGAATGGCAGATATATGGTACACTTACCATTTCAGAAGGATCCAGATTTGCTGGGGAATTCTCGTTTAATGGCCGAACGCCGGCTATCTCATTTGGAAAAACGCTTTTCCCAGTCATTAAATTTACAAAGCCAGTATAACGCCATAATAAATGAGTATTTAGAAAAGGGTTATCTGTCAGAAGTAACGTCAAACGAAGACGGATACTTCATTCCACATCACGCTGTCATTCGTGAAGACAAGGCTACAACGAAAGTTAGAATAGTGCTAGACGCTAGCGCTAAAACTCATACGGGGCTATCGCTGAATGATTTATTATACCCGGGCCCAAATTTACAAGCAGACTTGTTCAATTTATTATTAAATTTCAGGCTATTTCCGATAGCTTTGACAGCTGACATAAAGCAAATGTACTTACAAGTTATGGTGTCAGAACATCACAGAAAATATCAGAAAATTCTTTATAGATTTAATCCCTCTGAAGCAATCAGAGTATTTCAATTCAATCGTATTTGTTTTGGCATAAAATCTAGCCCTTATTTAGCAATGAGAACTATCCACCAATTAGCTGACGATGAAGGTCAAAATTATCCAAATGTCGCGCAATTAGTAACCTCTGAAATGTACATGGACGACTTAGTTTTATCGGCATTAAATACAAACTTAGCCAGCAATATTATACGCGATTCAATTAACTTAATGTCAGCTGGCGGATTCGAATTAGTAAAATGGGCCAGTAATAATGAATCACTCATTGAAAGCTTACCAAATTCACACAAAACAAATCTAGACTTCTCTCATGGAGAACAGCTAAAAATTCTAGGCATGTCCTGGGCTCTGAAAACTGACACATTTACTTTCCAAACGTCAAACTTTGACACATCACACTGTACGAAACGAATTATATTATCAACTGTTGCAAGATTGTTTGATGTACTTGGATTAGTCTCACCCGTTATACTATATGCCAAGCTGCTAATAAAGGAATTATGGCAAGCTGGGATATCATGGGATGACATCCCTCCCAACAATATTTCTGCAAAATTTGTCAATCTCATGTCAGAATTTATTTATTTGGAGGAAATGTCAATTCCTCGCCATATCGGTATTTCAGAAAACTGTAAAGTAAATCTTGTGGCTTTTTGCGATGCCAGCGAAGTTGCATACGGTTGCGCCATCTACCTACAAATAACGGAAGTTAACAATATTACAAGCAGATTACTATGTTCGAAATCAAAGGTAGCGCCCATGAAAATTATTACCCTGGCTAGACTTGAACTTTGCGCGGCGTTACTTATGGCAAGGTTGGTAAATTATGTCAGTGAAAAAATAATTAAAAAATATCCAATCGAAAATATATATGCATTTTCGGATTCTATGATTGTATTATCCTGGATAAAATCAGCTCCACATCGATGGTCAACATTTGTAAGCAACAGAGTAGCTCAAATACAAGAGAACTTGGACCCTAAATACTTCTTTCATGTATCAGGGAAACAGAATCCAAGTGATCTAATATCCAGAGGAGCACTCCCAACTCAATTAATTCATTGTAAATCATGGTGGCATGGTCCCAACTGGCTTCAATCAAAGGAGGAAAATTGGCCTATTAAGCAATTAAATCCTTTGCCAGTTGATCAACTACCTGAACTAAGATCAAAAACTTTTACTACTACCTCATCTACGAATGATTATTCCGTTTTATATACTTTGGCACAAAATATATCTTCTTGGCACAAGTTACTAAGAATAACAAGTTATATTTTAAAATTCGGTAAAAAACTGTTTTTTAAAACTTATATTTCCGCATCGGATTTAGCCATGGCAGAATCACATGTACTAAGGGCTTTACAAAGTATATATTTCCACGAAATAATAAGAACTCTGCAAAGAGGAAAACTTATAAAGGATAAACAAATACTAAAACTAGCGCCATTCCTAGACGAAAACGGAATATTGCGAGTAGGAGGAAGACTATCCAACGCAATATTACCGTTTGAAGTCAAACATCCAGTTTTACTGCCCAAGTCAGACCACATAGTAGAACTAATCATAGATTATTATCATAATTCAAACTGTCATGCTGGAACAGATTTGCTGCTAGCAATAATTCGGCAAAAATACTGGATCATTGCTGGTAGAGGCGCCATCAAGCAAAAATTGTACAGATGCAACAAATGCTTCAGGACAAAACCGGTTAATACACAACCAAAAATGGGGGATTTACCTAACTATCGCGTAACTGAAGTAAAGCCATTCGCTCATACAGGCGTAGACTATGCAGGCCCAATTAAATTCATAAAATCTAGGCATAAAGGTCAGCACGCAAAAAAGGCATACATTTGTCTTTTTATTTGTTTAACAATAAAGGCCATTCATATTGAAGTAGTCTCGGATTTAACAGTAATCTCCTTTATTAACGCATTTAAAAGATTTTCATCAAGAAGGGGGCCCATTTCTCATTTATACTCAGATAATAGCACCACCTTTATAGGAGCTCGAAATAAATTCAACGAGCTATATAAATTTGTGCAGTCGACTATATTCCACAAAACACTATCCAGCGAATTAGCAATGAAGGGAATAGAATGGAAAACAATCCCTCCCTTCAGTGCTAATTTCGGAGGAATTTGGGAGGCCGCAATAAAAAGTTGTAAGAAACATCTATTTAGGGTCATAGGTAAACAATTGTTAAGCTACGAAGAGTTGATAACACTATTAACACAAATAGAAGCAGTCTTAAATTCCCGTCCTCTGTGTGCCCAAGGCTCAGAGCACAATCCAGAATTGTTGACCCCAGCCCATTTTTTACTTCAAACCCCATTAAAGCATTTACCTATTGCCGAAGTTAATCCCAATTTAATCCATCGTAAATACTTATTAGATTCATTAATAAAATCATACTGGGAAAAATGGCAGTTAGAATATTTGACAACATTACAAACACGCCAAAAATGGCTAACGTCAAGTAGTCCAATAAAGTTGGGGCAAATAGTCATAGTTAAAGAACATAGACTGCCCCCTTTAGACTGGCCACTAGGTATTATTACCAAATTATATTTTGGAAATGACAAAATAGCTCGCGTCGCGTTGGTTAAGTTGGAAAATAGCGTCATCAAACGCCCAGTTAATAAACTGTGCCCACTGCCAGCGCAATAGACAGCTCAATTGTCATCAATTTGCATTATTGTTATTAATTTATTTACTGTCACTCTGACACAACGTCACTTTGACACATTGTCAAGTAGACGTAACATCATTTGTTCATTGTCACTCGATTTTTCTGTCGAGTTGATCATTCGTTCCTTCTCGCTTCCTAGCAACCGTTCAATTGCAGTGCATTGTTGCGAGATCAAATAATTCATTGTTAGACGCGAATTTCTGGCGCCCGGGAATATGTAAAGTTGTAAAGTCAGGTATTGTGGTGACTGTCAAGACAACTATCGGAGTAGCTGGCAAGCGACTAACATGTTTTGTTATTACATTTAATTTAAAGCTAAAAGTTAGCCATGTATTGTTTATTTTTTGAAAAAAATCACAGGCATCTGAAAAAAAGGAATGCAACAAAAAAAAAAGCTTCATAGCAACATAAATAAAAAAATAATAATAAGTCAGTAATGAGCCAAGTAATGGTTCAGAAGTAATTTAGCTCCTCTTTCTTTCATTCCTTTTTTGGCCTCAATTTATCTTAATACAAAATAATATAATTTTCATAAAATCGTTTCTTTCTTTACTTAGTAGTGGGGCAAAATTATATTTTCAGGAAAGTGTAAAGTGTTGTGCATTTGTGTTGTGCTCCGAGACCGCTGTTGTACTAAACAGCGGACACCCCTTAATCTACGAATTGGACCAACCGTGCTGTCGCCACTTGGCGGTTTTAATCCGGCGAATTACGCCCCTGCTTCTACACTGCCCTCCTCTCGAGTTCCTCCTGCAGGAGCTTCTGCCCGTATCCAGCCCTGCGCCCTTGGTGGCGTCACTTTGCCAGCCTCACAACCACGTGTGAGGCCTCCTCCTTCTGAACCTCCTACCTTACTGAATCTGGCCGTCACCGCTTCCAGACCAGTTACCGTCTGCAGAATTCATCCAGTCTTCCAAGTCCCGTCAAGATCCTGCCTCCTAGTCACATCCCGTTTTTTCTAGTCAAGGTCAGTGCTTCTTTAGTTTTTTTGACAATCACCACAATCTCAGCTTGCGAGTTTTTTGTTGTTTACTATTTAAAGTCTATTGGTCCTTCGAGCATTTTACATAATTATACAAGGTGGATGACCACATTTCCGTTAAAAAATTAAATATTTATTTAAGCAAATAAATACATTTTTCATGTTCGTGTTTGAAGTCAGGTATACACAATCTCTTATCATTTACACCTACTGAATAACGCATGCGATAATTTTTTAATAATAAAGTTTTCAATTTTAGTCAAAATATTTTATTGCTTGTTTTCACTTTGAAAATTATATCGATAATAATAAATTAAAACTACTTTTCAAATTAGTAGGTGGCAGCAATAATATTTTTATTTGCAATTGTTAAGTTTATTACAATATTGGCAAATTTTTAATCATTGTTACGTCATTGAGATGAATTTTCCATATACGAGTGATAATTTTACTTGAATTTTTATAGTTTTTTGTTAAGTTGTACAATACGTTCCAAAAATATGAGTAGGTAGAACTGATAATTACGCAGTAAAAAAAAACAGCTAAATATAAATAAAAAATCTGATGTGGCCAACACAAAACCTCCCGCTATTTAATTTTTACATACATACATACATAAAATCACGCGTTTCCCACTCAGTGGGTTAGCAAAAACCCGGAAACAATAGTAACAATAAGAAAAGGGATAAGAGTAAGAGCTCAGCTGACTCACTTCACTCTTTAACAACATTCTTCTTTCGCCTTGTCCACAATCATCATAGCATTCATACATAAGAACATATTAAAGTGACCGATTTTAGGTAGCGAATAACCGCATCCGGACCACAATAATAGTTACGCAACAATCATCCTTCGCCACACATTCCTATCCTATTTTTATTAATTTAAATACATACTTACGTATTTACTAACGCTGCAAACTGTTCCATTGCATAAAACTATTGATTTATTTACTATTATCTTTTTAAAATGTCACTATTATTAATTTGAAGTGATTAGTTTTTTGACAGTGACATTTACTGTCAGTTACATTCATTTGAAATATGAACTGTGTAACAAAGGAATTGTGTTTATCTTAGGCTTCGGGACTAATAAAAAAATTATTTTTAAATTTATCTGCAAAATATATAGAAAAAGTATTAATGTATTCCTGTAGAAAATTCAATAATCTTTAATTTTCATAAGACATAAAATGCGAAAAAATGGCATTTAATGATATTTTTTAAAGAAAAACCATTATGAGCTTCAGATAAAGTGCCATTTCCGGTTATCCGATTTACACCAAAATCTAATGGCTTCTTTTCATATTAGAATAGGATAGAAATACAAAGCCTCAGAATTTTCTGAATGATAGTATTTGAGTTAGAGCGAAGACAAAATCCCTACACATACACACATACAGACATCATCGTGAAAATGTTAAAATTGGATTCTATGGACCTTAAAACGTGGTCATTTACTAAAATCTCGATATGTGATTTTTAGCACGATCCCTATACCTCCCTTACCAACGTTAGAGGGAGGTAAAAATTGCATATATATATATATATACAGGGTGTCCCATTTAAGGTACGAATGCATTGGTATCTCGAGAACCGTAAGAGCTACGAGGTTGGTTAAATTAGACAAAAGTTGCCCCATTAGGAGGCTATTTTAATGGTGTTTTGTTATTTGCGAAAAAATGCATAGGTCACTAGATACAGGTGAAAATGTAAATTTAGCGATTTTCTTTTTGTTTGCACTTTCTTAAGGCACTTTTGTATGGTGAATTTTCAGAAGTACTCAAATTTTTTTTATATCTAACCATTTACGAGTTACTGATAGCAACTTTCATTTTTCATATCGAGGTCATATTAAGCTATGACATTTTTAAATAGAGATTTTTTTTAGCTTTACAATGATATAAAACAATAATAATTTATTTTTATAATTAACAGAAAAATTAATAAAAATTGTTATTTATAGTAAAATTAAATTGAAAAAAGTAAATCGAAGACTGCTATAGAAACAACAAACAACAAAAAAGTGCAACAATTGAATTTCTGAATTTTACTTGCCAATAGTAGATTATTACGAGTAATAAACGAACTTTGACAACGAATGTAACAACTCAACATATCATAATTTTCCCAACGAGAAAAATTCATTTTTATTACTCTTAATAATCTACTATTGGCAAGTAAAATTCAGAAATTCAATTGTTGCACTTTTTTGTTGTTTGTTGTTTCCATAGCAGTCTTCGATTTACTTTTTTCAATTTAATTTTACTATAAATAACAATTTTTATTAATTTTTCTGTTAATTATAAAAATAAATTATTATTGTTTTATATCATTGTAAAGCTAAAAAAAATCTCTATTTAAAAATGTCATAGCTTAATATGACCTCCATATGAAAAATGAAAGTTGCTATCAGTAACTCGTAAATGGTTAGATATAAAAAAAATTTGAGTACTTCTGAAAATTCACCATACAAAAGTGCCTTAAAAAAGTGCAAACCAGAATCTCGTATTATTTCATATAACAAAGTTATAAGCAAAAAAAGAAAATCGCTAAATTTACATTTTCACCTGCATCTAGTGACCTATGCATTTTTTCGCAAATAACAAAACACCATTAAAATAGCCTCCTAATGGGGCAACTTTTGTCTAATTTAACCAACCTCGTAGCTCTTACGGTTCTCGAGATACCAATGCATTCGTACCTTAAATGGGACACCCTGTATATATATATATATATATATATATATATATATATATATATATCATCACAGCATATTACCCATTTCTGGGTGTGCCAGTATCTACAACACATGTAGACATCGGTAATGATGACGATATATTTTACCGTGTGGGCGCTTACCAGACGTCACCTCACGGGCACTCATAGCTGGTGTGGAGAGTGCACCACAGGGGTCACTTTTGTGCCATTTAAAATTGGAAATATTTGGCGTCTGTCGGGATCGAACCCGGTTCCCCCAGGTTCGCGACCAGACACTCAGGCACGCGGCCACGGAACAATACAATTACAATTTCAATGGTTAATAATCGATTTATTTTTCATATTTTGCGTACGGCGTACCTTGATATCTCAAATATACTTATTTACTCTATCAACAATTCTAATCTTTTATAACTCCAATAATAATTGAACAATTTTTATCTTTTTTTTTATCAATATACGCGCCATGCAGACTATATGCTTTTAGTATTGTTTGCTTGGTTTATCTACATTTTTATTCATATAAATGTAAACAACATATCATATGACATTATATGCGTTTTTAATGTGGCAAAGAATATAGAAAAAATGAAAATGATGAATTTGTTCTTTGAAATGATGTTAAATGTGTTGTTCTGCATATAGAACACGATAAATAATTTTATTAAATTATTAAAATATTTATTACGTGTTCTCCTTTGACAAGACAAGAATAAGCCGGTTTCGCATTTTTTAAAAAGTATTTTAAAGGAAAGTTTATGCAATATTTATCACAGTAATAACAAAATAATAACTTATTGTTATTTTCGTAAATAATGAAATAAAAAGATTGGAGCCAGAAATAGTCATGAAAAACAACCCTCCACTCCTGTGACGTCGGAGAACATGCATCACGTCATTCATAGCCAATAGAAAAACAAGTCACGTTATTTATATTAAAAAAAAAATATGTTGTGGCCAGCACAAGACCTCTCGCCATTTCCATATTAGACTATATAAGTATTGAATTGCACTTCCCTTTCGAACCGTCGTTTTATAACAAAAAAAAATACAGAACTTTACCCAAATACTGTTTTTTATTATATTTAACATGTCTTCTGCACACATACAATTCTTATTATTCTTATTTCACTCGAAATATAGTATATTATATTAAAAAAAATCTGTTGTGGCCAGCACAAGACCTCTCGCCATTTCCATATTAGGATACATAAGTTCGCTTTCGAACCGTCGTTTTATAACAAAAAATTACAGAACTTTACTCAAATATTGTTTTTTATTGTATTTAACATGTCTTCTGCATACATATAATTCTAATTATACCTATTTTTCATTGTATGAGGAAGTTTCTAAATGTCAGAGATTCTTCCAATTCATTAACCAGATTGGCGGTATTTCTGATGGATATAAGTATTTTACCTATAATTTTAAATATTTAATTAATAAAACAACAAGAAAGATTAAATATTCTTCCAATAAAAAGTTATCAGAATGTCACTAAAACTGTTGATTTTTGACACTGACATGTGTCATTTAAAAACTATGTTATAAACTTTGGAATTTGTCAACTGGTTTCCTTAGTGCCTTAGCCACTGCGATTAAAGTACCTACTCTATATATTATGTGTTTTTATCTCTAAATCTATACAAGACATAATAAAATTTTATAAGTGTATTAAATGGAGAATTTTATGTTCTTCAATATTTAATAACAAAAATTTCGAAAAAATTATATTTAGAAGAATTTTTCTCAGAAACTACTATTTCCGGTTGTTCAATTGTTACCAAAACCTTTTCAGCTCTTCCCAGGAATGTCAGATTGAGGAATCCATAGTTAAACAATCATTAAGTCTTATGGTTTTTGAGAAATCGTGTCTACAACATACACACATATACATATACACACATACACACACACATCATTTTAAAAATGTTATAATCGGATTCTAGGGACCTCAAATCGTGCTTATTCACTGAAATCTGGATATGCGAATTTTAGCATGAATCCAATTCCTCTGTTAGCGAGAGGTAAAAAGTAGGCGATAGTTTGTCACATGTTAAACTGTATATACTCTGATGTCACACTCTGTTTCAGATCACGTGACTTTTCCAAAATAATACACAAATTTCAATATTTAATTGTAAACTATCTAATGGATATTTCGTGATATTTTCAAATTTGAGGCTCTTTAAGGAACAATATATTTTAAAATTTAATACCTGGAGCTCATATAAAAATTCTTTTAACAGCCCTGTTAAAATTAATAACTTGTAATTCAATAGTTAGAGATAAAAAATATACGATCAAGAAGGTATTACATTACTATAAGAATACCAGGTATTCGACCAGGTATTACTATTACTGCAAAATTTCATGTATTATTTAGAGAATATAGAAATTCCTATTTTTTTGATATTACATGGAAAAATTGGTATTACAAAAAATATGTAGCGTGCGCGCTGCCGACGCCTCTAAGAGAAGCGTGTCTACATTTGTCGGCGGGCTAATTACCGCGAGCAGCTATATAAACAAATACATGCCCCTAGTTATTTTTCGAATGTTCTCGAAACCTTCTGGAAGACGACGACCTAATGGGATCCTCCACCATAACAAAACATAATAAAATATATACTTTGTACTTACAGTACTACTCAATAAATAACTATTAAAATAAAAAATATTTTAAATTTAAATAGTCAGTGTCACTGTGACGTCATACTATTGCTATTTTCCTCTCACAGCAACTATAGAGAGAATAGGAATGTCGCCGTGACATCATATTGACATTAAAAATCAAATACAGTTAAACTGAAGACAATTAAGACTTTTTAATACTACAAATTGCTTCAAAATTAATCGAACTTTTATTTAAAATAGGTAATAAAAAAATTAGAGTGGAGGAGCCTATTGCCGCGCGCGCGCCTGCATCTGACGTGTGAGTGGCGTGACCTTCGAATGTTCCTGAAGTTTTCTAGATAAATGCAGGGCTATATAAAGGCGAAGCGGCTCTATGCGACGCTGTTATTCTACGACAGTTAGTTCAGTCAGTCTACAACCGGTAGTCTGTTTGATATTAGTCTGGTACTGAAACGCATGGCATATTATATTACCACATGAATTCCAGGTATTACTGGAGAAATTCAGATATAACTTAAGGAAATGTGGAGTTCCTAAGGTATTACAGAATCACAAAGAGTATTTCTAGGAAATTAGATATCTTATCTTAATTATGATGTATAAAATATGGAGCGCACAAGATATTAATATGAAGTATGGAGTGTTTATAAAGTATAATATGGTACAAAAAGTCGAAATAGGTCACTATAATTTGAAGCAAGTAAAATATGTCAAAAGTATATGAACTATTACTGCCCCAATAGTAAGAAAATCTATAATTTATTATCATACATTTTCATATGAACATGTGCCAAGTTTTTCCTAAATAAAACTAGGACAAAATTCTCCATTCGCTGCCAAATTTTACCCCTATTTTTTTTTCCAAAACCTACTATCCTAAATATTAAATATTCCACAAAAAAATAAGCCCTATAATACATCATCCCTCATTGATCGGTACCACAGTTTGAGAACCACTGAGGTGCTTCTAAATGTCAAAACACCGGTGAAAGGGTCAGGTATTTCTTTCTAAAACGGGAGCATAGTTCAAGGGTTTGATTCTTGCACTCACCTTTATGGAAGGGATGTTATATGCCCTTTGCAGTAGTTGGTAGCAGTCCACAAAAGTCTGCGAAGATGAAGTCCAGGTTTGCAAAATCAGCTGATGAAAAGATACGACGTTTATGAAGAAGCACTTATTTCATTTTAACAATTATTTTTATTATATATTTTTAATTATTATTGTAAAATGTTTGTTTACATAAATAAATAATTATTACAGTTTTATAGGTTAATTTTTGTTAATCTCACTATATGATCAAAAGTACTGTACTAATCAATAGTCCCATACTTTTTTTTTGTTTTATGAGGTTATGTCATATTGAATAAAACAACAACCACAATTTCACCCTGCTACAAATAATTACAATGTCATTCAACTTCATTTTGGCCCGGTTTCGAATGTACACAAAACATTAAAACACACAACACTAACAAAACACCGCCGGTTACCACGACTACGAAATAAACAATACCACCAAGACTATCAATGCTGAAAACCGGTATATGTTGTCTTTTTATTATTATTAACTTGAAGAAATAAAAACAACCAGCTAGTAATTATTCTGTATGTGTGTATATGTGTTAGTATGTGTGTGGAGACTACCACACTACAGACTGTTTTATCGATTGGCGGTGAGACGCTTGAGGGTAGTTTGGGAATTTGCCACAGGATGAGGGTATCCTGTGGCGCTACTAGTCGGCTCAGGGGAAGGATTTAACATTCAATTTTACCTGACCTACGATTTCGGGACGATTTGGATGCTGAATGTTTCAGTGACACAAATTCGCAAAACATCGCGTTTTTTTTTATATAAAAAGAACGAAAAATGTACTAAACATGTTTTGCAGGGCGAAAAAAATTGTTGAATGTATGTTATATGTTTTAAAATACATAAAAAGTAATGCACATTGTTCAAAATAAGTTCTCTAATAAAATAAAATGTATGTAACTGGGACAAAACTATTTTTAAATAAATGATCAATGAACGATAGAAATATGTAAATATCTATTGAAAAACATATTGCACACTTTGAAAAACTATAAATAAATAAACATATATTACACTAAGTTTTAGCAGATACCAAATGTATTATTAAGAATTAAAACTAGCGTCTAGCCGATGTACAGGTTGGAACAAATTGAGTACCTTATATGAAAAATTTTCTTTTTGAGATAATTTTAATAAGCAGCATAGACATTTTTATCGTATTCTGTTTTTGAGCTACAGGCTAAAACTTGTTTTTCGTTTATTTTGAAAAATACCTCATATCTCGCTTATTATGAGAGATAAAGAAAAAATGTTTAGATACTTTTTTATCCTTTTTACGTAGAATAAAGTGGTGGAATTGAATTTTTTCAAACTTTAATAATTCTCGAGATATGACACAAACATAAACACAAAAAAAATAATTTCAGTTTTATCCATGTTTAAAACAAAAGAATGTAGACTTGTTATATATGAGACTATTTTCAACTTATGTTCTCGTTTAAAAAATATTTTGTTTATGTTATATTTCAAGATTTTTTAAATTTTGAAAAAATCTAATTACACCACTTTCTTCTACGTAAAAAACAGTATAAAAGTTTTTAAACATTTTTTCTTTATCTCTCATAATAAGCGAGATATGAGGTATTTTCAAAATAAGCGAAAAACAAGTTTTAGCCTGTAGCTCAAAAACAAAAGACGATGGAAAATTCCTGTAGCGCCTATTAAAGTTGTCTCAAAAAGTTGACCCATAAACACTTATATAAATTTTGTAGCGTGCGTAATAAGAAAGTTTTTTTTTTATATGAGAAATCGAATTTATTCCACCCTGTACATCCCAAAAAAGAACGACAGTCGGTCGTCCAAATACCAACAACAATAACCTCCCCTAACGCACAAAAGTCACTATTGGAAAACTCGGGCTGAGTTTTGTATATTAAGTGATGTTATTGTCATTATATTTAATTGAACTGCAAGAGTGATTTTTGTGCGTTAGGTAAGGTTATTGTTGTTGTATTTGCGTGAATAGAGGTTATACATTTTACGTCACACTCAAGAAAGAGAGAGTTGATGTAAAAATTGAGATGGAAGATCATAATACAAACAAACCATCGCCAAAAGTTCTGCTTTCTGTCACTTGTGTTTTGATATTTGAGTTTTAAATAATTCAATGGCTTCGGTTAGCTGTTGAAACTTAAAGAATTTCATGTTGATCATGTATTTTTTATAATTATAGCGGTAGTCAATGTTGTAAAAACCTTAGAGTCACATGTAGTTCAAGGAAAATATTAATAGATGGCAGCACGAAAGTTGCATGACGACCGACTGTCGTTCCCTTAGATCTAAGGTCGATCCTTTTCGAGATTAAAGTTAGTCCACCGGCTAGACTTTAGTATTATTCATGTATGGCTAAATAATTAGTTCTTTTGTAACAAATGTAGTAAATAAAAACTTAAAAGAATGTCATATCGTATCATTTTTCACTCGTTTGCGTTAAAGAAGTGTTGGTTTCATTGTATATAAAAAGTTCACACTTTAAGAATGTCCTTTTTTTGCAATGGTTTTAACGGGCGTAAAAAACTATACCAGGTGTCTACTGAAATCTGTTATTTAGAGAAAACAATGTTAATTTCTTTATTATACCTATTACTTTTAAACAAAAATATTTCAAATTCGAGTTTGTAGATAATACAATGGGGGATTACACCATTTTTTTTTTATTATTTCATCTGAAAATATTAGGAAAACTAAGACTATTGATGAAAATTCGGTGAAAAAAATTCCTATTAATAAGCGAGTTATGGTCTCCCGAATTTTGAAAAGATTGACGTGACGTCACATTTATGTGTTTTTATATCAAACTGTTTTCATCATGGACCTAAATGTTCTTGAAATATATGCTATTTTAAGTTATATTTACATAAAAATAAATGAATATTATAACACTGTATAAGTCTACATACTTTATAATAGGGTCCTATACCATAGTCATATTTTAACTATCTTAAATAAGAAGACGAAAATATACATAAATTAATGAGTATTAGTGAAAAATTTTTCTTTAAATATTAACTAGGTCACAAACTACAAGCGATTGAAGCTGATTACTAATTGGGTATGACGCGTTAGGTACTAAGAATTTGATTGGTCGCCTGATTTTAAAAAGAAGATTCGCGCGTCTGTAGCGGTCACCTTTGAAAGAATATGAAATGTCATGATGTACTATAACCTAACAAAACATTTAACAATTTTGTGTTTGATGAATTTGTTTAATTATAACATCTAGTAATATTACCAATAATCATGTATTTATAAATAAATCAATTTGTAATATGAATTAAATTAATAATAATATTAATTAAATTAATATTGAAACTTCAAAACAGGCAAACATTAGCGCCATCCGTCGTCATACTTTGTGTAATAATATTGTCAAACTGTTTCTATGTCCTGTAATTTATTAGAAAGAAATCCTTGTTAAATGCTTATTATTTATGTTATTTATACTTAATAATAATTTCTTCGTAAATATAACGTATAAGTTTTTATATAAAAACATTTCAGCTATGCAAACATGAAAAAAATTGTTTCCAGTATAACTAACAGTTTGTCCCATTGTTTGTCGATCACTTGTTAGTATCTGCTACGTCACGCACAAATTCTTAAACTTTAAAAATTCATATCTCGCTTATTACGTAAATTTTTTAAGTCGCGTTTGCACTGAAGTTCTTATTTTATCCTGTTCTTACAGGAAAAAAAATAAAAGAAAAATGGTATAGGACCCCATTATATGTGTATTTAAAATCAAAATAGTGCTATAACAAAAAACCCTTTATTTCCGAAATTTCTCAATTATACCATTTCATTTTTTTTTATTAATATTCGTTATTCAGCATATACATTCGTATTTTTTTACTATTTTCCTTTAATTCGATTGAGCCGTAATCCCCCATTCTATATCTAGATCACTTATCAGATTTTGCACATTATGTAACCTGTAAAATCAAATTTAAAATATTATAAATATTGCTCATTTGTAGTGTAATGTTATTGACACAAAATTACAAATAAATGAATGATTTAGGTGTAGAATTTTATTATGTACATACTTTTATTTGAAACATTTTTTTTCTACAATTAACTACAATGAAATAAAAATATTAACACTGTATTCCTTGCTTAATAGATTTCAAGTAAAGAGGTATTAAAAATTTTGAATATATTTTTTAAAATTTAATATAAACTATTATTTTGTATTACAATTTACAACATTTATTATATTTATGCACTATTCTTGTATTCGAAATAAAATAAATACATTTTCTTTGATAATACATACATAAAATTTGATGAATCATATTTTTGTTTCTTAAAATCAAAAGCTGTAAAATATATACTTCCACTGACATTTTCACATTTCGAATGGAAACCATACCCCCACTGCCATCTGTGCCGAAACTCTGAACTTACACCAATGACATTTCCACAATATCATATGGATTCAAAATATAAATTTTCTGTAAAATCTTAAATACTTCTTATTTATAATCGTTTTTCTTTTAATGTTTAACTGCAAAGTTACGTAACATTTGTTTAAACAGATAAGCATTATTATATATTATCAGTTCTATTTTTAACGAAATACTACCATCCAAAACTATGAAATTTACGACCTTAAACAATAAAAATAAACAGAAAAAAGATAATGAGTCTAAAAATATGAAGTAAAATAAATATCATGTTTCTTACACCCGCACTTACTTATTTTAAACAAACACATGATGGTCTTAAAGTTAGATATATTTACTCTTACGTATTTCAAACATAAAATATTACGATGTATTATGAAAATAAATTATCTAGAACAAGGATATAGGGCTCGCAAACAATGAGCCGGCTTCACATTTCTTAAAAATCCGATGTGGCCAACACAAAATCTCCCGCTATTTAATTTTATTAATTTAAATACATACCTACGTATTTACTAACGCTGCAAACTGTTCCATTGCAGAAAACTATTGCTTTATTTACTATTTTCTTTTTAAAATGTCACTATTATTAATTTGAAGTGATAAGTTTTCTGACAGTGACGTTTACTGTCAGTTATATTCATTTCAAAAATGAACTGTGTAACAAAGGAATAGTTTTTATCTTAGGCTTAGCGACTAATAAAAAAAAATATTTTTAAATTTATCTGTAAAATATATAGAAAAAGTATTAATGTTTTCCTGTAGAAAATTCAATAATCTTTAATTTTCATAAGACATAAAATTCGAAAATATGGCATTTAATGGTATTTTTTGAAGAAAAACCATTATGTGCTTCAAGTAAAGTACCATTTCCGTTTTTCCGATTTACGCCAAAATCTAATGGCTTCTATTCCTATTAGAATAGGGTAAAAATACAAGGTTTCAGAATTTTCTGAATGATAGTATTTGAGTTAGAGTACAAACAAAATTCGTACACATACACATACACACATGCACACATACAGATATACACACATACAGACATCATCGTGAAAATGTTAAAAATGGATTCTAGGGACCTTAAAACGTGGTCATTTACTAAAATCTCGATATTAGATTTTTAGCACGATCCCTATACCTCCCTTACCAAGGGTAGCGGGAGGTAAAAAGTATTTTAAATGAAAGTTTATGCAATATTTTTCATAGTAATAATTATAATAATTTATTGTTATTTTCGTAGATAATTAAATAAAAATATTCGCGTCAGAAATAGTCATGAAAACCAAAGGCCCACTCCTGTGACGTCGGAGTACATACAGGACGTTATTCACAGTCAAAAGAAAAACAGTTTATTTTATTTTTATAAATAAAAGTACGCGATAATTTGTCACACGTTAAATTGTATGTACTCTGACGTCATATTCTGTTTCAGTTCACGTGACTTTTTCAAAATATTGCACAAATTTCAATATTTAATGGGAATTCCACGATTTTTTGATTTTTTTATATGTTATAATATTTTCAAATTCAGAAATTCCCTAGTTTTTCTTTTTTAAAAAATTGGCTTCTTATGTAAGAAAAAAATGTCAAATATTTGGTATCCACCGCCACCGTTTCCCACTTTACGACGTAAGCGAACACAGTGGTGGAAAACAATGGCATTATATCGTGCTTTCTCTCTCAGCAGCTGCTGTCTTGGCTACTTTTACCAGGGGTTCTAAACCATTTGTCATTATTGCTTTATATTTGAAAATTTCATTTTGATCTTATATTTTTACTTTTCTTAAATTTATTATATTGTAGATATAGTTTATTAGAATTTAAATATTTGTAAAAATAATAGTGTTTAGCTGCATAACCAAACCACAGGCAGTTTGATGATGAGAACACTACAGTGTCGACCAATTAAAGAGAGCCGAGTTTGGTAGCGTCATCAAACCAGGAAAAATCCGCGCGTTTTGAAAGTGCGTAATATATTTTAGCATTTATAAAGAAAATGATAAAACATATAGAAAAGAGACGCGTCAATAACACAGTTATATGGGAAAAAATAATTATGTATATAATTTCTATAAAAATTCGATAAGAATGGAATCCCCTTTTCTAATGGATATTTCGTGATATTTTCAAATTTGAGGCTCTTTACAGAACACTATCTTTTAAAACTTAGTATTTAGAAGTCATATAAAAATTCTTGCAACAACCCTATTGTTTAACTTATTGTATGAGTGAAATTTAAAAGAAACAGTTAACATGGAGGTGGGAACATTATGGTTTGACAATATTTTTACTTTGTGGGTGTAAGAAAATTAGCTGTTATTGTAACAATCACAATAACCTTAATATTTTAAAATCAAATTTAGAACAAAGCGCCGAAAAATTGGGCATAGCGGATCATTTTACAGAGTGATAAAAAATAAATGATTCAGTTGACAATACAATTCTGGGGATCTTTTTATTCCACAGTTTATATAAAACCAGGGGAAGGGTGAAGGCGGCAATACTATTTGACATGGCATTTTAACAATAAATATAAATAGGTTATGTCAGAGCAGGGGCCTGACAGCTAATAAGATTTTGAGTGATTGAAATGCTTTAGATTATTGCTAAAGTGTGCTATAAAAGTACGTGGGTAAAGGAAACAACAACCAATTAATAAAAAAGTGTAAATGTACTCAAATTTAAATTATATGTTAGATTATATTAGACAACTCCTGCATTTAACTTTTAATTGTATCTTTAATATTACAGTAGATTTAAATTTCTATTTTACATATTTAAAATATCTCAAAAAATAAGCGATGTTTATCATAAACAATCTGGCAGATTTTATAACCTATGTTATAATTACTTTTCAAGCAACATTAATTATGTTGATTACAGTTTTATATGCTGGTTTCTCAAATATTTAATACGTAAATAGATATGTGACTTAAAATATGGTATAAACTAAGTACAGAAACTGTAGTAAATTTACATACACAAATATTACACATTTGAAAATCATCAGCCGTCTTTATAGTTCAAAATTCTGCGAAAGAGGGCAGAACCAGTACTGTGTCATACGTTTCTTGCTGTTTTTAAAGTATACAAACTTCTGTAAAACAATAATTCTATTCTAATACATTATTTAAATTTAAATGGGCTGCCGCCGCGTTGCCTTGGCAACCGTGAAAGCTCCCTTCTCATTGGCTGCTAAGCGCTCGCAATTGTTTCAACAATGAAGTAGAAAAATTTTCACGTATATTGTTGTGCTGCATTAATTAATAAGTTTTTAGTGTTTAAAATGTTAATATCATTAATAATTTATATATCAATCGATTCATTATTGTCTGACGATCATTTTAATATAATTTTGTCGGGTGCTATTGTGTTTTTATATAAATAATTTTAAATTTCTTGTGTTATTGTAAACAGTGTATGATGTATATCTACGCTGCCTGGCCGAAGATAACCGAAGATAAAGAATAATTTATTTGGTGAGTTTTATTTTATTAATTTTTCGTAGTAATTCATTCAATTTAGATATAATTTTAGAAAATTATTAGATGTTGATAAGTTTATGATGGTTTTATGTTTGTCTTCATTTTAAATAATTATTACAATTTTTTAGTTTATTTTTATATATTTTTGAATGATTTTAAATGTATTTGAAATAAAAAAGTGAGTTTTCTTACAGCAGTAATAAACATGAAACAAAAATATTATATGCAGTATAACACGCTGTCACGCATTTTTTAATTTTAATACGATCGGAAATACAAAATACATACAGTAACTTTCATAAAACATACATATTTAATAATACAGAGTCTTACTCTTTTTATATGTGAAACAATGTTCATTTTATATACATCTCACCTCACTTATGAACTGAGCTAAGTAAAAATCATCTACATACAGTCAAAATCTTATATGTTTCCGATCATACGAGTTTTATATACCAAATTTGAGAAGTTTTTTCAAGAAAATGTAATATGTTGTTCCCATTGACATAAAAGTATTAAATACTAAAAGTGAAAAGATTTGGATTATATTTTAATAATTTTTTTCTTTAAAAACTGTTTTGGGCTTCAAGTAAAGTACCACTTTCGGTTGTCCAATTTTATCCAAAATTTAATCAACCCTATATGTTGAATACTGAAAAATTGTGGAAGTTTGATGAGATCGTTGACGAAAATATCGTCACACACAGATAGACAGACAGACATCATTGTAAAAATAGTACAAACGTGTCATGGGGTCCTTAATTTGTGCTTATTCACTGAAAATTCAGTATCGGATTTTTGGACCGAAAACATTACCTCCCTTACCTATGTACCTACGTAGATTGAGTAAATTTTAAATACCGGAGCAAAAAAAAATATTTTTTTCGACACATACTGAAATTTCGTTACTATATTAATATATTTTTTTTATAATAATGAACGTTTTCAGTGATAACAATCTGATAGACAAAAACTTTGTATTAAATTTTCCCCATATTCTATGTTCAACTACGCATGATCATAATCGTTTTTATTGACTTTTCAATCTCAAATTGATTTTTAATATAAAATTTTTGAATATAGTTGTTACTGTGTATGTTTAAGACTTTCTCGTAATTTTTAACATTCTTTATAAATTCCTATGAAATGAAGACGCCTTCTTTTAGATTCATAGTTTTCATTTGCCATAAAAGCCTTTTTTGAACTATAAAGGCAACAGATGATTTTCAAATATGTAATATTCGTTTACTGAATTTATTACTGAAATCTTGTTCTAAATTAATATTTTTAGATAATAATAACTTTGTTTTAAATTTTCACAATAATCTATTTTCATACTTTGCATGATCGTTTTTATTGATTTTTCAATCTTAAATTGATTTTTAAGGCAGCCCATTTAGTTTAAATTTAAATAATGTACCTATATAAGAATTGTTTTACTGAACTTTATAAAATTTTAAACTTCAAGAAACGTATGAAACAAACAGTACTGGTTTTGCCCTCTACCGCAAAATTTTTGAACTATAAAGTCTGCTTGTGGGCAACAGGTGGTTTTCAAATGCGAAATCTTCGTTCATTGAATTTACTGCAGTTTCTGTAATTCTCAGAAACTTTTATAAATTTATATAATACTTTAATGGCCCGATTCTGAACAAAACTGTAAGTCTTACTGATCTGTAAATCTGTAAATAATGAACAAAATCGCAACGAAACCAGCCACTCTTATGTATAATTTTATATTAATCAACAAAACTAGATATTTTTGTCAGTTTTTAACAGATTTACAGATCTGTAAGACTTACAGATTTGTTCAGAATTGGCCTATTAGTCAAATTTTATCTATTTAGGTGTAAAATATTTGAGAAACCCACATTGTAATCAACGGATTAAATGTTGATTGAAAAGTGATTATAAAATAGTTTGATTTAACAAACACCGCTTATTTTATATTCTTCATCTTTAACTAGGTTTAAATCCCCCAAAGTTAATTGTGATATTTTCGTATAATCGCTTTTACTAATTTTTAAATCTCAAAAGGACTTTCATTTAAATTTTTGAATACAGCTGGCACCACATACTTAATATTCCCATGTAATTCTAAACAATCTTTATAAATTCCAGTGCAGACGCCTTCTTTAAGGGGCACGATTTTAATTTGCCCCCAAAAGCCTGTATAGTTTATACATAACAAAAAAATCTGTACCGACGGGTATGGAGTCGCAAAATCCGAAAAATCAATAAAAATGATCATGCGCAGTAGATCAATAAAATTCAGCTGTTTGATAATGTTCAACTGCGCATGATCGTAAGTATTGATTTCTTGGATTTTGCGATTCCATACCTGTCGGTACAGATTTTTTTGCTATGTACAAACTATACATGCTTTTGGGGGCATGTTAAAATCGTGCCCCTTAAAGAAGGCGTCTGCACTGGAATTCATTATGAATGTATAGAATTGCGTGGGAGAATTAAACACGTAGGGACATCTGTATTCAAAAATTAAAATAAAAATCCATTGATTGCAAAATCAATAAAAACGATTGTATATAAAGATCACATTTAAATTTGGGGTATTTTAAAATAGTCAAAGATTAATAATATAAAGTATTCGAAAAAAATAAGAAAAGTTTATTATCATAAACAATCTGGCAGATTATAAACTATATTATAATTACTTTTCAAGCAACATTCAATATGTTGATTACAATTTTATATGCTGGTTTGTCAAATATTTTACATGTAAATAGATAAAATGTGATTTAAAGAATGATATAAACTTATAAAAAGTTGCTGGCAACTGTAGAAACTGTAATAAATTCAATAAACGAAGATTACACACATTTGAAATTCAGCACTCTTTTTAGTTTAAAATATCTGCGAAAGAGGGCAGAACCAGTACTGTTTCATACGTTTCTTGCTATTTTTAAAGTTCACAAATGTCAGTAAAACAATAATTCTATTCTAATACATTATTTAATTTTAAATGGGCTGCCTCCGCGTTGCCTTGGCAACCGTGAGAGCTGCCTTTTCATTGGCTGCTGAGCGCTCGCAATTGTTTCAACAATGAAGTAGAAAATTTTTCACTTATATTGTTGTGCTGCATTAATTAATAAGTTTTCAGTGATTAAAATGGTAGTATCATTAATAATTTATATATCAAACGTTTCATTATTATCTGACTATCATTTTAATATAATTTTGTCGGGTTCTATTGTGTTTTTATATAAATAATTTCTTGCGTTAGTGTAAATAGTATTTCTACGCTGCCTGGTCGAAGATAAAGAATTTATTTGGTGAGTTTTTTTTTATTAATTTTTCGTAGTAAATCATTCAATTTGGATATAATTTTATAACGTTTGATAACGATGTTGATAAGACTATTGTTTTATGTTTGCCTTTATTGACTGTTAGCGAATCGGGTTTAAATCTGTGCACGTTTTTTAGTTCAGAAGGTGCATTATGTTTTAAGTTTTGGAAATATTTTAATTATTTTTTCTGGGTTTTCTTTGAAAGGTATTACTTATTATTAATTTGCTTGTTAATAGTCTATTTTAAAATTTAATTACATTACATATTATCTAGTGCCTAACGATCACGTAGGTTAATTTTGTCTGTTTGGTCTGTTTCCTGGTCTTTCATTGATGTAGTCAGCGTAGTCAGAGAACAGTGTTTCTCTCTGGATGTAGTCTTAGTTAACGGACGTGTGTGAGGTGTGCTCGTGTTCTGTGTCTTCGAAGATGACTTCTTGGTGCTTGGAGACGATTTCTGCACAACAGGTCTAGCAGTCTAACTGAAGGGTTTATAAATTATGGTAAGATTGTATTTTGTTATTTTTACACTACATTTAGGTTATCGGTCATAGTATTCATTATTGGTGTATCAAACATAGAATATGACAATCAGAAACGGAATACATATAAGTATGTTTGTATTGCAGAGAATCTTATAAACCACAAAATGACCAGAACGAGTTGGAGATGAACCTGTGGAGATTCTAATAGTTTTTAGTAGTTTCCTGGACATAATGGAGGGGATTTCCTTGGACAAATTATACCCCGGCCATACCGTAAACATCGCAAATGTCTATTTTTAACACTTGCGTCTTTAGCTGTAAGATTTACTTTATTAAATAAGTAAGCAAATTCTTTTCCACATATACATTTATTTCATTTCTGATATATATTTTTTTATTTATGCTTCATATTGCTGCATTCATAGTATACGTGCATATTTTGCATTAAGGGATTAATTTTTTAATTTAAAATCTCTACGCCAGCAATGAGTGTCCGTGAGATGATGTCTGGGAAACGTCCGCACGGTACAAATATGTCGTTATCATTACCGAAATCTGTGTGTACAGCATTTCGGCACACCCAAAAATGGGTAATATGCCGTGATGATAAATTTATTCATTTCAAGACATACATACATAATGCATATTACATACTTCGAGAAAAATTCACGTATTTTGTAATTTAGAAAAAGTGTGAGTACATTTTGATATAACGCTGTTAATAGATTCAATACACATTTACTAACAAATAACTAATTTATGATTTATTTTATAACATATTTTTTAAATTTCTTCTATACAATTTACGTCTTGTAAGCATTATTTTTTTTTTTTATTGATTTTTCAATTTCAAATAGATTTTTAGTTTAAATTTTTGAATGCAGTTGTCACCACATGCTAAACACTCCCACGCAATTCTAAACATTCTTTATAAATTCCAGTGCAGACGCCTTCTTTAAGGGGCACGATTTTAATATGCCCCCAAAAGCCTATATGGTTTATACATAACAAAAAATGTGTACCGACGGGTATGGAATGGCAAAATCCGAGAAATCAATAATAGTGATCATGCGCAGTAAATCAATAAAATTCAGCTGTTTGATAATGATTAACTGCGCATGATTGTGATTATTGATTTTTCGGATTTTGCGATTCCATACCCGTCGGTACAGATTTGTTGTTATGTATAAACTATACAGGCTTTTGGGGGCATATTAAAATCGTGCCCCTTAAAGAAGGCGTCTGCACTGGAATTTATAAAGAATGTTTAGAATTGCGTGGGAGTATTAAGCATGTGGTGACATCTGCATTAAAAAATTTAAATTAAAAATTCATTTGAGATTGAAAAATTCATAAACGATTATACGCAAAAGATCACTATTAAATTTGGGGGATTTAAACATTAGTTAAAGATAAAGAATATAAAATATCCTATTAAACAATCTAGCAGATTATAAACTATGTTCCAATTACTTTTCAAGCAACATTTAATCCGTTGATTACAATTTTATATGCTGGTTTCTCAAATATTTTACATCTAACTAGATAAAATGTGACTTGAAGTATAATATAAACTTATAAAAGTTGCTGTCCACTACAGAAATTGTAGTAAATTCAATAAACGAAGATTTCACATTTGAAAATCACCTGTTGCGCACAAGCAAAAAAAATCTTGCGAAAGAGGACAGTATCAGTATTTTGTTTCATACGTTTCTTGCAGTTTAAAATTTTACAAAGTTTAGTACAGTTCTTATATACATTATTTAAAATTAAACTAAATGGGCTGCCGTCGCGTTGCCTTCAAAATCAATTTGAGATTGAAAAATCAATAAAAACGATCATGCGTAGTATGAAAATAGATTATTATGAAAACAAAGTTTTTGCTCTGCTCAGATTTTTATCGGTAAACATCAAAAACATATTAATTTAGAAAGAGGTTTCAGTATATAGGTAAAGAAAATGAATGTCAAGGATTATAGGAAAAGTCAGTGTATTTTGATATAAAATACGGCACTGTTTATGATAGATTCAATAAACATTTAATAACAAATCAATTTTACGCTTTATTTTATTTATTTCGTCAACTACAAATATTAGTTCATATCAAGGTCTGAATGTCTGAACGCATTCAAGTCACTTGTGGGCTTGTGGCGACATTCATATCAAATTGCTAATTGTTTTCAAAATGGCTGAATGGAGTGTCAAATGTTTAGACAAAGTTTGATTCTATTTGTGTTTATTAGTGAATTTAATTGTTCTATTTACTTTGTGATTTGTTATGAACAAACTCAAATGACGATGGACAAGCAGAACTAAAAATCCAGCTGATATTTACAAGGTAAATTTCTTATTTTTGCCTTGTTCGGTTGTCCGTACATTTGAAAATAATTTGTTGAATTTTAGTAATGTGTAGTATTCCAATATTCCAAATAGACAAAAACGAATATTTATATCTAAATTTTTATTTAATTTGAATGATTCTGTGTAAGCATATTCTACTTTTGAATATTCTGGTATTGAATATTCGAGCGATGTGTATGCATCCCTCGTGCAGGACCTAGAGTCCAACTAGATATTTCACCATATCATGGTTTGATCATATTTCACTAGTTTTATATTACTTTGCAACTTGTAGCTGTAGGACAAAACATTTGTAGAATTTAATAAACAGTAAAATATTGAAGTATTTAAAATCATTGCTCATTTTGTTTTTTAATTGCACCATATCATAAATTTTCAGTATACCGTTAATTAACGGTATTCAAAATTTTAAATAGCAAAATTTTTATGCAACTTGATCTACAGTTAACTGCTTTTACACTTACAGCCCTATTCACAAAAAAGTTTAAGCTAATCCTCATTTTTTGATTAGCGAATTCTACTCTAATTTTGACAGTTTATATCTTAAAATATAGTCTAACCTATTCCTAGTATTTACCTTTATTGATAATATCATGAAAATTAAATTTTAAATACCGGAATAGAATAGAATTCACTAATTAAAAAATGAGGATTAGCTTAAACTCTTTTGTGAATCGGGCTGTTAGATTTTAAGACGATTTTATAGCAACGAGGCAATTGCTGCGCTCAAAAATATGCAGATGAATCAATTACAGTCCACAAGACCACTGTATTGATACGTCCCCTAGTGTATATGTGAGGTAGGAAAGTGTAACGAATTGAAGGTAGGCGTAGCTAAGACTGTAGTAATGAACTATGGGCGCAAATTAATAAGAATTCTAGATTATAGTGTTTATTCGCGAAACACTGTAGCCTATATTTCTAGGAATTTGAGTACAAATTTTTAGTATTTTATTAACATAAAACCAATGAACAATATGTTCCAAACGATATTTTGAAAAGGTCCTATGATATCAGCTATCAAAAATAGCTGTTTTTCAAGTAGTCTTAACTTGCTAATAGTTTGTAATGAATAGTTCAATAATGCGGGCATTGCGGGCTGTATCGTTTCGCACGAATCTAATAAAATAAAACTTTCTGGTGTTTGGAGAGGTATCTGGAGACATGAAAGACCTGGAGACGAACCCGGAGATATTTATTTATACTATGTCCAAATGTTATTACTTTTATTTTACAATATTTTGCAATATTTGAAAAATTCAAATTTTTATATACATAAACAATATTCAGTATAACAAACATTTTTTTATTTCTCTATTATAACATCTATTATTTTATTAATTGTTGATTGTATATTCTATTGTTACAGATTTGTAAAACAAGATGTCCTGGTCCTGGAGTAGCTGCAGGAATAATGAATGGTCCTGATTCCTGAGTTGGGCGTTGGAGTCCTGCCCAAGAATTCCTGCGTCGCGAGGAAAAAATCCGCCCTGGATTTACTTCACTCCTTGTATGTAAGTTTTTGCATATATTTCCTCCTATAAAACAACAATATATACATAAACATATAAATAATAACTACGTTCGTATATAAAATAATATTAGATTTCATCACCATTATTTGCATCATCAACATCAAATAAATAATAATTACGTTCATATACAAGGTGTTAATAATTAAAAAGCGGGCCATAGGAGTTTAACATGGGAAATCTGACAGTTCAAACGATGTGCATTTCTTTGTAATTTTGTTTAAATTCCATGGTTATCACTAGAAATGAGCAATATTTACAAAATTTCAAATTGGATTTTACGGCTTATTAAATACTTAAAATAAAATTTGATTAGTGATTTAGGTGTAGAATTTAATTCTCTGCAACATTTCTGTGAAACATTTTTTATCTAAAATTAAATGGGAAGTTTTGCGCAAGGAAAAACTGATTTCCCATGTTAAACGCTTATGACCCGCTTTGTAAATAACATCCTGTATACATAAATAAATTATAATTACGTTCATATGTAAAATAATATTAAAATTATTATTAATAAGCTATATCGTCCATCATCATCATAAATACGGTTTATTATTATTATTATTATTATATTATTATTATTATTTTTCGCATTATTATTAAAATTAAATGAGGTATTATTTAATTCATGGAATTAAAAAACACAGGTATATATTTTTAATATTTATCTCACTTATGACAAATATAATTTTGTAATTAAATTCATACATATTAAACACGTACGTATTAAACATTTACTTGGCAATAATTGATTTACAATTACAATAAATGTATTGAATTTCAAATTTAAATATTGTTGCAATTCACTCATAATCTGATATAAGCAATCATCGACAAGCAGTCGTGTACTTGACTCGCGTAGTGTTGTAGTTGGTAAAATGGCGATTTGTTAGTAAGTATTTACGTGCATCATGATTGTTCTGTGCTAAGTAAAGGTTTTTGTGTGTTATATTTATTGTGAATGGTGTCAAATGACTTTGAAGCAGTAGGACTTAACGCCCAGCAGTTATTTTCCAAGGTAAATGATTCTCTTTTACAATAAATTTATGAAATCAGCTGTCACTGTGTGTGCTGAATTTATCATAAACCAGTAGACAAAATTAACATCAAACGCAAAGGTTTAAATGTATGTTTGCAAATAAAATCTCACTAAGTTTAACCTAAATACCAAAGAAAACAATAATTTTTACAAATATATTTTATTACAATTATTTAAATATTCATTCAATACGATTGCATATGTTTAGGCTGTTTTTAGCTTGTTGGACAAAGTTTGAAATAAATACAGCAGAGTATTGTTTTCGTTTGATTCACTATTTATTTAAAATTGTAAATAATATTATTTTACGTATTTATCACATATTTTGAAATATATTAAACCAAATTTTCACATTTGATAAAAACAAGAATTAAAATATATAATATCATCATTTTTGTAGATTAGGATGTTACGATTGATATAAATTAAGAAATTAATAATATAGTATTTTTTATTATAGTTAGGTATAGATTTGTTTAACAAAAGACTGTTTAAATATGAATGATGATGATGAAGAATATCAATATTAGCGTTATTTATTTCTTATTTGTCTGTACATTTGTTATGACATATCTAGGTATATTATTTGGCCATGAAATTAAAATACAATACAAACCAATCGTTTTAAACAATATCATTTCAATATGTTACGTCTTACATATCTTTTTGTGCCATGAAATTAGAAAGTACCTATGTACATAGTTACCTTATACATTATGTACATTTTTACCTTCCGTCACCTTTAGGTAAGGAAGGTATTGTCTTTGGTCAAAAAATTCAGTGGTGAGTTTTTAATGAATAAGCACGTTTTAGGGTCCCTACAATACGAATTTACTATTTTTAAGATGATGTCTGTATGTATGTATGTATGTGTGTGTGTGTGTGTGTGTGTGTGTGTGTGTGTGTGTGTGTGTGTCCGTGTGTGTGTGTGTGTGTGTATGTGTGTCCGTGTGTGACAAATTTTTCTCCGACGATAACTCCAATACTATAATTCTAAAAATTATAATTCTTTCGTATTCCTCTTCTGTACATCCATATGAAGAGTTGATTAGATTTTGGTTATAACTGATCCACCGGAAGTACCCTTAATTGAAGTTTTTAACAGTTTTTCTTAAAAAAACGCAGTTAAATATTATTTTTTGACATTTTGTTTTTATATTTATTAAAGAAAATACTCTTCTCTATATGGTTTGATTATTCATTTTTCTTCATATTCAATAGATGTAGAGTTAAAGCATTATAAAGAAATTAATTTTCAAAAATTAGTCAGCTGTGTTATTTATCATGGAAACAGCTGACATAATTATTCAAAATAATTTAATTGACAGATGTCAGTTGCAAGTGCAAAACCAAATATGGAAAAAAAGTATAGGATCTAAAATTGGTATGTCATAGTGTTGCTCGCAAGTGACACGCAGAGAAAGGCCAAAGAGAAGATGGAAGGACATTACTTAGTGTAGCTTATGTTATAATTTTATTGGATTTATAGAACCTTTTCAAATGAACTTTTGGTATGGAATTTGTAGAAAATAGTATGTGTTCCTGTTCGATTTTACATGATATTATATAGAATCTGTTCCAAGGACCTTTTGGTATGGGATTTGTACAAAATACATGGAATTGACGGAAGGTCTTGTGCTGGCCACAACAGATTTTTATATGTAGTTTTACCAACATATATGTGAAAAACAGATAATTATTATAATCGCTGAAGTGATATATCTAGTTTTGGCATGTAACCATAGATATGTAGCAAAATGTATGATGATGTTGCAAAATAGTGGAAATATATTTATACAAAAAAAAAATCAATAATAAATAGGGCATTAATAAAGATATAATTATTTATTTGTTTATGTATATATGTATAATAAGTCGACAATATTATTTTTCATATATTTTTACATATGACAAAACAAATGCATTTATTTTATTTATTTTTTTTGCTAAAAATGTGTTTTTGCACATCCGGGCGTAAAAGTCGGACAAATAGCATTATTTTAAGGGCGAAATGATACTCTTTTACGACCGAGGGCGAAAAAGTAGTCATTTTCGCCCTAGAGCTTTTCGTGCCCAGTTAAAATAATGGGGTATACTAATGTAGTAGAATTTAAGGTAAAAAATGTTATAACATTGTGAATTATGCTTTAAAATGACCAAATAATGAAAAAAAAAATCATTTTTTTTTTCCTAACATGAGTTTGTATTTTATTTTACCGCTGAACAGGTATCACGTGGGTTGTGACGTACGAGGGACTCATGACATCTAAAAAATTTTATGCATGACTGTACCATATACAGGAAACAGCTGTTCCGCCATTGATTCATTGTGAGCTGTCTTGATCATGTTAGTTGTATGACGTTTATATGTTTACAAGTTTTCAACTTTTCTAATTTGATTCTTATAATAGTTATTATTGTTAATACAAGTTTTCATTACGGAAAATTCACTTAGATAACGTAAACAAAATTGAAATACATAGAAAACAAGCGACAACTAACCAAACAAACATAAAATGCTGAATGACAGATAGACTGCTGCGCCAAGTGTTGTGTTTGTACCTATGTAAACATGCCCCGCCATTTAAATGTCATGAGTCCCTCATACGTCACATCCGGTAAAATTCAAATTTTCAAAGAATATTTAAAAATTCATATCTCGCTCAAATTAAATAAAAAAGAACTCAAATTTTTTTATTTGTAATACATATACGTGAAAGTTTCAGAAAAAAAAATATAAAAAAATCATTAGAATACCCCATTACATCTATCATTAACTTGCTTGTTTTCACTGTTATCCGTGACAACGTACATTATGTCAAATAGACTACTATGATCTAAATTTGATTTGAACATCGTTATACTTTGATCACGATGATGAAGTAACACTACTCCGGATGTGCAAAAAATATTGTATGTATTACGGGCGAAATATATTTTGGGCTTACACCGCGGGCCAAAATCTATATCATAAATAGCTATTACCTAAGCATATAAATTCAAAGGGGTATAAGTGCCATTTTAAAGTGTTTTGCACGAAACAATAACGACAGCTATATCTGTTTTATTTATTAATAATCCTTTCTTGAAACACGTGCAAACCAATCACGACCCTTAGACCGGTTCGATGTATGAGTCAAAATACTGTAGCTTTTTGTATTTAAGCATTCTATTAGCCTAGTATAAATTTTTGTTGTTAGGTGTCAACACCAACGTGTTTATTCACAATTTTTATAAATAAATTCAATAAAATAAAATATTAACAAAATCGTGAATTTATGCTTTTTAGCGCGTGTTAATATTAGGGTGTAGCAGACTTGTACAAACTAAGTTCTATTTTTAGATTGTTACTTTCCTAACTTGTTGTTTGAAGTTGAAATGTATAGATCTACATGTTTTAGCGTAGAAAATTTTTGTAATTAATATGTACAAAAATTACTACGCGAAGCAGCGAGATTTTGTACTATTTTCTAACATTTTTTAAATATGAATTATTTATAATTAATTCAGAAATGAACACAAGATGGTACTAGAAGTTTCGATTTTATTTTACATAGAAATTAATTGTATTATTAATCTAAATATTACAATATGGGGACATTGGTTGTTTTTACATTAAACCACGTTAATTAAAAATTATTTTGTGTAATAATTTCTTTTCTTTTTAACCATATATTTAAAATGATTAACTTTGTTAATTATTAAACGTATATTTCTTACTCTAATACTAATAATAACACTTAATTAGAATTAGTTGTAAAAAAAATCTGTTATGGCCAGCACAATACCACTCGCCATTTCCCTTTTGTTACATATTACATAAGTATCGAATTTAACATTTCTTATACACATAAATAATTCTAATTACATATACATATGTACCTATTGTTTCATTCTATAAGTAATTTTGTCCTTCTCTTCTAAAATGTTCAAGATGGTTCATATCTTCATATCTTAAGGTTATATGTACTTACTACTGTTAATATACATACCTACGTACAATTTTAAATATTTAATTAATAATTTAAGAAGTATTAAATGTACTTCCCAGAAAAAGCTTTCACTAATGTCAGTAAAACAATTGATATTTGACAACTGGTTTCCTTGGTGTACTGTGGATTGTTGGATTTATTGCAACAGATTATTCTGTATATTATATTTTCTTTATCTCTAAATCTATGGAAGATATAATTAAATTTTTAAGCGTATTAGATAGAGAATTTTATGGTTTTCAATATCTGTAATAACTAAAATTTTCAAAAAATATTATTTAGAAGATTTTTTTAAGAAACTACTACTTCTGGTTGTCCATTCGTTATCAAAACCTTCTCAGCTCTTCCCATTAATGTCAGATTGTGGAATACGTAGTTAAATGTAGGTCTTAAGTATTATAGTTTTTCAGGAAACGTCCTTCCAACATCCAGACACACACACCAACACACACACGCACTCACCAACACACACACACATACACACACGCAGATATCATCGTTAAATGTTAAAATCGGATTCTAGTCAAAAGGTGCTTATTCACTGAAATCTGGATATGCGATTTTTAGCATGAATCCAATACCTGTCCTAGCGAGAGGTAATATCTAGGAATTCCAAATTCTCATCCCGGAAGTCAATATTTTAATTAGTTTACAAGGTATCATTTTAAACATCATTTCATGTTGACGATTTTGATACAATATCCCTGTCTATTATCTGCTGAAATATTAAAAGTTCTAGAAAAAGTTAAATGTAGGATTTGTCTCTTATTTTCCAGATTTTATTTTATTTAGAAAATTCATATCACCCTTATTATCAACCCTTAATTATATTCCTTGGGTAGTCCATAGAATTTGTCTACAAATACAAGTTACATAATACGTAGACATCAATTATAATTTATTTACTCATTATTTTATTTATTAACTAGCGGTTTTTTATTGTTACCTAATGTCTAACGGTTACATGGACGAATAGTCACTTTAATTATTAAAGTGCTTGTGAACAGACGTGTGAGTAGTGTGCTCGTGTAGTGTGGCTTCGAGGACTACTTCCTAGTGCTTAAAGAGGACTTTTGCACACCTGCAGAACCTGGGGTTATATCTAGCTAATCATAGTAAGTTCAGGATTTATTATATTTGTATTAAATTGTAGTTATATTCATTATTAGGTATATCAGCCATTATTACTGATTTTTTTTTTATTATTGAAAATAGTTGCATTAATTGAAAATATTTAGGTTAATGGGGTCTTCCATCATAACAAAAATATTAGAATGTACATTTTGTGCTTAAAGTACTACCTATTCAATAAATTACGATTAAAATAAAAAAAAACATTTTTTAATAATTACTTTAGGAGATATTTGATATTTGTTGTTAATGTGACGTCACACTATTGCTATCTTTCTCTCGCAGCCTACTGTAGAGTTTGTGCGGAGCGAGAGAAAGAAGTATCGCTGTGACGTCATATTTGCTTTAAATATCAAATGTATTTAAACTGCAGACAGTTAAGAATTTTTAAAACTATGAAATAATTTATTAATTGTAAATGTTGTGGCGACTTTGACCAATATTTAATTTTGAAATAACTTCGTAACTAGTAGAAATTGAGAAAAATGTTTTATTATTTTTTTATAGCATATTTACTGACATTGACAAAATTTTGTTCGATCACTATTTCTGTTAGTTTTTCTTCGCTTCTAGTACAATATGACCTCTTTCCCTGAATCAATATGTTGATTATTTTTGTTACCTACATGATTTTTCATCGAAATTTTGTGTATCTAATAATACAAAATTTCGATGAAAATCATGTAATTTCGAACGGCTGTAACTCTAGATCCGATGATGTTAAAAAAATCATGCGTGACATGAAATGAAAGAGAATTTCATGCTGAATTCAGACTTTCATCGTTTGTGCATGAAAATATGAGAAATGAACTAAACTATAAAATTCTCTTTCTTTTCATGTCAACCATGATTTTTTACTTCATCGGATCTCCAGTTACAACCGTTTGAAGTACTACATACCCTAAAAAAATTTAGCCTTTTTTTAACACATCATAATAAAATTCTTGAAGGGTAGGTATTTTAGACTTTAACCCTATTTTCTAGGTTCAGTAACATAAATTTACTAATTTCAAATAAATATTCAATTGTTACAGAACTCGATAACAGAGAGATGAGCTGTGGTTTTAGACGAGCTGTGAAAGGATTTGAGAGATTTACAGATGGACATAAATGCTGATTTCCGTTTTAGAGTTGGTCACAAGGACATCCCAAAAGATGAGGAATACACCCCGGAATAGAATGCGCTATGTATCTTCTCCAAAACACCCCCTATATGTATTTGTAACCCCCAAGATATTTTATGTAAAATCTCTGTATATAAACTCGGCTTATTATTATTATTTTAAATTAAACAATACATATATACATAAACAAATAATTAATAATTAAGTACATATATAAAATAATATTAGAATTATTAATAAAAAGGTATATCTTCATCATCATCATCATCAATACGGTTTATTATTATTACTCGTATTATTATTAAAATTAAATAAGGTATTATTTAATTCATACGATTAAAAACACAGGTATATATTTTAATATTTATCTCATTCATTTATGACATACATATTATTGCATTTTTATTTGTATCATACGAATACATTATATTTAAAACTGGTTTACGATAAATATAATTTACAAATATAATTTTGTATTTAAATTCATACATATTAAACACATTTACTTGCCAATAATTGATTTAAAATAAATGTAGTCAATTTCAAATAGTGTTAATATTCACACATAAACTGATTCAGCCATTCAACACAAGCAGTCGCGTACATGACCTACGTAGTAGTCACGTGGTAGTTGTTGATAAAATGGCGATTTGTTAGTAAACGTTTACGTGCGTAGTGTTTGTTCTGTGCTAAGTATAGTTTTTTGTGTGTTATATTTATTGTAAATGGTGTCAAATGACTTTGAAGCAGTAGAACTTAATGCCCAGCAGTTATTTTCCAAGGTAAATGATTCTATTTTACAGTAAATATATGAAATTATGAAATCAGCTGTCGTTGCATGTGTTGAATTTATCGTAAACCAGTAGACAATGAACAATATCAAATCTAAAGGTTTAAATGTATGTTTGCAAATGAAATCACATTCAAATCCGCCTAAATACTAAAGAAAACAATATTTTATTTATTTTTACAAATAGTAAATCCATATATTTTTTCCAATCTAATAAATTATTCATGCAGTACGTTTGTGTTTAGACATGCTTTTCTAAACTTGTTGGACAAAGTTTGAAATAAATACAGCAAAGTATCGTTTTTGTTTGATTCACAATTTATTTAATATTATAAATAATATTATTTTACATATATATCACAGATTTTGACACATATTTAACCACATTTGATAAAAGATAAAAGCAGACATTAAAATACAAATAGTTATAATAATAATGATTACATATTATGTCACCTGAATTTTTTTCTATGGCATTAGATTAACATATAAATTATGAAATTAATAATAATAATATAATATTTTTAATATAGTTTTGTTGGTATAATTTTGTTTAACAAAATAGGTACTGTTTAATATTTATTGCGAGTGAAGAAAAATATCAGTATTAGCGTTATTTATTTCAAATTTGATTGTACGTTTGTTACGACATAGATGTGTTATTTGGCCATGAAATTTAAATGCAATATAAACTAATCGATTTAAAAGAAATATGTGACATATCTTGTTGTGCTAGGAAACCGGAAAGTAATGTACACGGTGTTAAAGAAAAGTGTAACGAACTATAAGGACATAATGTACTGACCAAAATGAGTAAAAAAGTCCAATCAACATGTGTCTGATCTTCAACTGTTTCTGACAGAGGCCATTTTGTATTAGAATTGAAGAAAAATTGGCAAAGATAGTGATTGAACTTTGAACAAAGTTTTGTCTGTCATTAAATAGACCATAAAAAACAATAAAATTTTATATGAAACATTTTTTCACTTTTTAATAGTAATGAAGTTATTTGACAATTAAATATTGAACAAGGTCGCCACAACATTTGTCTTAGTGCAATTATTCGATATTTTTTTGATAAAAGTACATCTAAGATTACCTCTGAAAGGCAAACAAAAAGTATCATTTAATCAAAGTTGTAACTCTTACAGTTTTCGTGATAGCAGGGGTAAACCCCGAAAAAACCTGTTTCTCACTGCCTTGTATCTCGATCGAACTCTTGTTGATTAAGCATTTTTTACACATTTTGGTTAGTGCGATATGTCCTCATAGTTTGATACACTTACTTACATAACAACCTGTATAAACATACACTATTACCTTAGATATTATACGTACTTACATACTTTGTAGTCTTACATTTTTTTAACTTCATGTAAAAACAGATAATCATAATTGCTGAAATGACATCTGATTCTGGCATATAATCACAGATATAATTATGTAGCAAAATATATGATGATGATGATGGTGATGATGATAATGATGATGATGCATCTTGCAAAATAGTGGAAGTACATTCACACTAAACAAAGAGGTAATAATAATAAATGGGGCACCAATAAAGCTATAATTTTTTATTTGTTTATGTATATACCTATAATAAGTCGCCAATATTATATTTTGTGTAACATATATGACGTATTAAAAATACATTAAACCATATAAGCAGATACATATGACAAACAAAAGGTATTATTATAATGTGTGTTTGTTAAAATATTTTTATTTATTATTTATTTTAAATATGAAGCATATAAATTCAAAGGGATATAAGTGCCATTTCGAAATGTTTTACACGAAACAATAACGACAACTGTATCATGCAAAGCAATCACGACCTTTAGAACAATTCGACGTATAAGTCAAATATTGTAGCTTTTTAATTCTAATGAATATGTAAAAATCAATTTTTATTTAAGGTTATTTCACTAAAATTGTTTTACACGAAACAACAATAGCTGCATCTTTTTTTCTATTAATACGATTATTTATTTTAATCAAATACATGCTAAACACTTACGCCCTTAAGGTTCAGAGTACGAGTCAAAATATATTAGTATTTATACTTTTTTAAGTTAATGTTTTGGTCCAAAAATTTGATAGTTAGTTTTCAGTGAATAAGCACGAATTAGGGTCCTCACAACACGTTTTTGCTATTTTACAATGATGTCTGTCTGTGTGTGTGACGATTTTTCATCCACGATAATTCTCGTATTATATTTCCAATAATTCTATTTTCCGTGAAAAATATGATACAATCCAAAACTTTTCTAATCTGGTATTTAACATTGATAAACCGGAAGTGGTACTTTACTGGAAGCTCTAAATAGATTATTTTCTTGAAAAACATATCTTGTGGCCAGCACAATACCTCTCGCCTTTTCATTTTGTTACATAAATATCGTATTTAACGTTTCTTGTATACACAAATAATTCTTATTATATCTATTCTTTCCTTCTATAAGGAATCTTGTCCTACTCTTCTAAAATGTTTAAGATAGTTCCAATTCATTGACGGGATTGGTGGTATTTGTTAAGGATATATGCACTATTACCATTACTATACATACCTACGTACAATTTTAAATATTTATTTAATAATTCAATAAGAAATATGAAATGTATTTACTTTCCAGAAAAAGCTTTCAGTAATGTCAGTAAAACTGTTGTTTTTTGACACTTAAATTTATCTGTCAATTACAAACATTTGAATTTGACAACTAGTTTCCTTGGTGTAGTCTGAACTGTGCGATTTATTACATCCGATTATTCTATATATTATAGAGTCTTTATTTCTAAATCTATAGAAGATATAATATTTTTAAGTGTATTAGATGGAGAATTTTATGTTCTTCAATATTTGTAATAAAATTTTTCAAAAAATAGTAATTAGAAGTTTTTTTTAAGGAACTGCAACCGATTGTTCAATTGTTATCAAAACCGTTTCAGTTCTTCCCATGAATGTCAGATTGAGGAATACGTAGTTAAACTAGTCTTAAGTCTTATAGTTTTTGAGGAATCGTCCCTCCATCCAAACACACACACACATACACAGACATCATCATAAAAATGTTATAATCGAATTCTAGAGACCTTAAAACGTACTAAAATCTGGATATTCGATTTTTAGCATGAATCCAATACCACTCAGCGAGAGCTAAAAATATATTAAAATATGGTTCAAAACTTCTCAAATTTGGTATTCAAAACTCGTATGTAATTTGAAACAACATGTTAGATTTTGACTCTGATAAACCGGAGGTGATACTTAATTTGGTTTTAAATCTTGAATTTTTAAGACAAGCCATTTGCTTTTCTTTGAATTTAAATGCTTCATTGTTAATGATTTTCTTTTATCATGTGCATATATGTATATGTCATAATTATTTCCATAAATCATTATTAGTTCTGGAAAAGGATTATTTATTTTTAAATACATGGAACTCATTTAATACAGTACTTTTTATATTGGAGCTCTGAACAGAATTAAGGCTCTTTGATTCATGAAGTTAAAAGTGTGAAAGAGTTGATACAGTCTATTTTTAAAACTTAAGGGATCGTCATAAAATTACTAACGCCTTAAAAAATCTGTACTTATTTGAACATAAATTTACTTGACTTTTTAGTGACCTAGAAATGGAAAAACTTTGATAGCTCTTCGGTTTGTTTTTACTGTCAAAGGATCTTTATAAAACGATGAAACGCCTCTCATTTACATTCACAAAGAAACTCAAAATATGTATTACCCGCAATAAATGAAAAAGTAAACTTGATTTTTGCCACAGCAAATTGTAATGATTTACATTAAATAGAAGCATTCATAGGATAACTTTATTGATATGGCAGAATATTTTTTGCAAATAATAATTATACTTATAGTTATTAGTCAAAAAGAGAATTATTTTTACAAAATCTAACCTTGGGTCTTTGTGCAGTGTAGTGAGAGTGCTAAGACATTTTTCTGTATTTTCATAGTCCGGGGGCGTTAAAATAAACTATATTACCCATTCATAAGATCGTGTTTTTCATATTTAGCAATTTTATTTAAATTTCCTCTGATTAATAATTAATATAAACTTCATTTTTATAAGGCGTTTTTTATTTTCGTTCTAGTCTAAATTAACCTCATTAATTCTTTTTTAAACAAATGTGTAGGGAGTAAGTAAAATATTTGTTTTCCAAAATGGGGGTGCATTTATAAATGTATAAGAAGTACTGTACTCAATTTAAAATGATCATAATATAATATTGTATGACTTAGATAAATAGATATACGTAAGTCAAAATGTACTTACTTAATCCTGCACCTTTCTACCCTCACGGGTGTAAGGCGTTCCCCCGGCCTGCGGGGGAGGGGGTTGAGTTCTGATTTGTTGGTCTTCTCCATATTTCTTTCCACTCTGCTCTATCTTGTGTTGCTGTCTTCGTTTCTTCCCAAGTTAGACCTCTTCTTTGCGCTGCCTCCTTTACTTCTTCCAGCCACGTTCTTCTTGGTTGTCCTCGTGGTTTCTTTCTTCCAATTTTTGCTTCAAACACTTTTTTAACTATTCTCTCCTCTCTCATCCTTTCTACATGCCCATACCATCTCATCTGTCCTTCTGCTATCTTATCTTCTATTGCTTTTACTTTTAAGTTTTGTCTGTAGGTTGTGTTTTCAATTCTGTCCAGTCTTGTTTTCCCCTCTATTTTTCTCAAGAATCTCATTTCGGTAGCCGTAATTTTTTCTTTTTGTCTTTGCGTTAATGTCCATGTTTCAGCTCCGTGTATGAGTATAGGTGTCACTACTTTCTTAAATATTTGTACCCTGGTCTCTTTCGGTATTTCTTTCTTTCCTAAGAAGCTGTGTTTGATGCTATTGAATATTTTGCCTCCTGTTGTTCTTCTTTCTTTTATTTCTTCATCAAATCTTCCATCTTCTGAGATCATTGCTCCCAGGTATTTAAATTTTTGGACTTGCTGTAGATTTTCATTTTTTAGTTGTATCGTGTGGTGTTGTTCATTTCTTCCTAGTATCATGGTTTTCGTTTTTTCTTTATTGATCTTCATGTTTAATTTTTGTAGCGCTTTATCATATATTTCTATATTCCTTATTAAGGTTTTTTCGTCTTCTGCTATGATGACCATGTCATCTGCATAACATAATTCTGCTATTTCCACTCTTCTCAATTTCCAATTTCCTATGTAGTATTTCTTTACTTCTTTCTTTGTCTCTTTTATTCCTTCGTCAAGAATTAGCGTAAACAGAAGCGGGCTCAAAATGCATCCTTGCCTTACTCCGGCTGTAGTTTCAAATGTATTGGAGGTCTCTTGTTTCACTCTTACATAGCTCTTAGTGTTTGAATATAGGCTCTGAATTCCTGTTATTAACGTATTTGATATTCCCCTTTTTCTTAGCGTTTTCCATATGTCTTCTCTATTGATTCTATCAAACGCTTTCTCTAGATCAATGAAGCACACATGTACGTTTCTCCCTTCTTTTATTGCCTTTTCCCCTATTTGTCTTAGTATGAATATCGCATCATTTACTCCTCTATTTGGTCTAAAACCAAATTGAGTTTCCTCTAAAGATTCTTCCAGCTCTATTCTTAGTCTACTCTCCAGGATTCTTGCATATATTTTGGCCACTGTGCTTATTAGGGTAATTCCTCTATAGTTCCGGCACTCTCTGCTATCTCCTTTTTTAAATATTGGTGTTATGATACCTATTTGCCATTCTGCTGGTGTTATTCCTTTTAGCGCTTCATTCATTATGTCTTTAAGTTCCTGTAGTGCTGATTCGGGTAGTGCTTTCAGCATGTCTGCTGTTATTTTGTCATGTCCGGGAGCTTTTCCTCTTTTGGTTTTTCTTATTGCTTCTATTATTTCTTTCAAGCTTATTTCTTCTTCTTGTGTTATTTCTGTTTCCTTTGTTCGTGTGCGATGGCTTTCTTGTTGTTCTTCATCTTTAGTATCATTTCCCTCTAGTAATTCTATGAAATACTGTCTCCATCTATCCATTATTCTGTCTTCTTCTGCTATCGTCTTTCCTTCCTTATCTTTAATGTTCGTAATTGTTGCTGTCTTCTTTTGTCTTATATTTTTAAGTGTTCCAAAAAATAATTTCTGGTTTTCATTGTATGCGTTTTTCATTTTTTCACCAAATTCTCTCCATGCTTTTTCTTTTTCTTCCTTTATTACTCTTTTTACTTTTTTCCTTTGTTCTTTATATTTTTCATAGTCAATAGGTTCTTTCGTTTGTAGATATTTATTCCACTTGTTCTTTTTTTCTTTCACTGTAACTTTTACCCTTTCCAACCACCATCTAGTTTTGTTTGTGTTTCTGTTCACTATTCTAGTCGTGCCGCAGCTTTTTTCTGCTGCCTCTAGTACTGTCTTTTTGAAGTTCTTCCATTTCTTTTCTATGTTTCCTTCTTTTTCTTTTGCTTTTTTCTTAAACTCTTCGTTGACGTTCTTTTGAAATTTTTCTTCTATCTCTTGTCTTCTAAGTTCATGGCATTTTATTTTCTTATTTACTATCTTTCTTTTGGTTTCGTTTTTTGTGATTACTTCTTGCTTTAGTATCATTGTTACAAGGAAATGGTCGCTTCCAATCTCTGGTCCTCTTTTTACTTTTATGTCTTTTACTCTATTCCAGCTGTCTTTGTTAATTAGGAAATAATCTATAATCGATTTTTCATTTCTGCTTATAACTTGTCTTGTTATTTTATGTATTTCTTTGTGCTTGAAGTGTGTATTTCCGATTTTGAACTCATTCTCTAGGCAAAACTCTATTATTCTTTTCCCGTTTGTATTCGTCACATTCTCTCCATTCCTTCCTAAGCACCACTCTATTCCATCATTCTTATTTCCTACCCTCCCGTTAAGGTCTCCCATTATTATTACTCTCTTTTCACTTCTGTCTACTATTTCTTGTAGTTCTTTAAAGAAGTTATCTTTTTCTTCTTTTCTTGCGTCCTCGTTCGGTCCATAGCCCACAATTAGCGTGTATTCTTCGTTTTCGTCTCCTTCCTTAACATTTATTGATAGTAATCTTTCATTCAATAGGTTTTCTTTCGAAACATATTTCATCTTATCCTCTTTAATTAAAATTGCCACCCCTGCCTTGGCGTTTTCTTTTTCCGATACTCCTACCCAGTACATCCAATATCCATTTTGTGTCTTTGTGATTCCTTTGCCTTTCCTCTTTGTTTCTGTTATACCCACGTAATCCATATTCATTTTTGCCAGTTCTTCTGTTAATTCATATTCTTTTCCTGTTAAACTTTTTACATTCCATGTTCCAAATTTTATTATTTTCCCTGGTTTATTTACTCTATTTTTTATTTTGCCCATCCCGTACTTAATTATATGTGTTTTGTTGTTCCTTTTCGTATCCTTTTCCTTTGCTTGCGACGTCTTTCCTTTTTGTTGCAATTTTCCTCGTTTTTCCCTTAGTTTTTTGACGCAGTACCTCCTTCTTCTTTGACCTCTATCATCTTCTTTTGTGTTTTGTCCCATTTCCATTCCTTTCCATTTATTGTTATTTTCTGATAGCCTATCTTCAATATATCTCCTGCCTTTTTATTTTTCTCTGCTAACATTTTTATTTCCTTTTGTATTTCGCGCTCATTTCTTGTTAGTTCGTTGTTTATGAAGATTTTGTCCTTTAAGGTTCTTAGGTTCTTTTTATTCGCCATTACTTTTTGTTTATCTTGAAAATTTTCCATTTGTACCTTACATGTCTTCTCTCCTATCTTTATTGCTTCCTTCACTTGTACATTAATTCCAATTTTCTTGTGTATGAAATCTTCCACGGTGTTTTTTAGGTCTTTTCTGCTGATTGAGTCTGTTCTTAGCCCTACAATCACGAAATTATTTTTGATTTTTTCTTTATCTAATCTCTCGATTCTCTCTTTCATGTCGTTCAATTCTTTTTTTATCTCTATGTTTTCTTCCTTCAGCTGTTCATTTATCTGTTTCATTCGTAGTAGTTCCTCTTTATATTCTTTCTGATCCTGTTTTATCTCTTTTGTATCGTTCTTTATTTGTAATATAATTTTCATTAAATCTCTTAATTCTATTTTATCACTTCCTTCTTTGTTACTTTTATCATCTCTATCCGATGACATATTTGCAAAACTTTCCTAAGTACGGGCCTGACTAAATTTTTTATCTTGGTATGCAGGTTCTAGCTTACCGCCGCTAAACTACGCTTGCTTACTGTTTATATGTACGTCCTTGGCTACTGTCTCACCGCTGTATACACTTTTTACTCTAATTTAGAGCTTCTAGGTACTTCTCACTTCACTTTCTTTATTCACAACACTACCTTGTTTCACTAGAGTTTAATTATTTCATATGGTCCGCGAATTAAAGCGTGATATCTATCGTTTAACGAATTTGACTATCGCCGCACGTTCGCACACAACCGTATTCTCTGCCTTTCACAACTCAACTCCGTCAAAATGTAATTAGCTTAAAATATATTTGTTAAAAAGTAATTGAACATCATTTTCTACTTTACATGTATTATATTAATGATTTTTTTTTGTCATATGTTATACACACACATACATCTCATGTTATTCTATGTTACAATATACTGTTACGATAAATATTATTAATAAAAAAATTCATAAAGATAAATATATCTTTTATCTATTTAAAATAATAAAAGCATGAAACACTGTATGATAGATATAGCTATAATATAACTCGTACATATAAGGCCTTACAGAAAACCATTGAATATACATAACACATTATTTAAAAAAAGTAGTTCATACAACAATGAATAACCTAAATAATGCCTGTCAAAATCATCGTACAAAAATTTTCTGTAACGCCCAATACATACATATAAAAATATTGTAAAATGATCTGTTTTAATTCCGCTAAATCCAATATTATGTAATATGTTACAATACAATAAATACCAATGAAAGAAATACAATCTATTATTTAACATTCCTATAGCATTCCTAAAATTAGGTAATACAGGTAACCTGCAATACATCAAACTACGAACTAGAGCACGAAAAAGCGATCACGTAGATATGACGTAAGTAACCTACAAACCACTAAAATTGCAGCACAGCAAAATTCTTAGCCATCAAAATCAGATTCGTAAAGCGCATGCGCCAAAATTCGAACCTAGTGCACAGTATATTACGTAAGCATGTAGCGTACGACAAAATTTGTAGCTAGCAAAATCCGAGCCGAGCGCACCAGGGTACAGCAGATTACGTAAGCATGTAGCCAGCGACAAAATTTCTAGCGAGCAAAATCCGAACCGCCGAGCGCACCAGCAAGGCTTCTGGTCGACAAAATTCCAAAAATCGTGTAAAATCGACGTTTTAGAGCCGTAGCGGCCGAGAAGTAGCACTTTACTGCCGCTACGAGCATTTTTCAGCTCTCTGGCAGATTTCTAGCCGATCCCAAGGCATTCACCCACCAAAATTTAAAAATTCATCGATCGAAAGGCTATAGTAAGGCTTCTGGCCGTCAGAATTAAAAAATCATACAGAATCGGCGATGTACAGCCCGTGGCAAGGCTACTAGTCATGAAATTAGCTCTCCGACAAATATTCAGCCGATCTCAAGGCATTCGCCCACCATAATTTAAATTTCTGATGATGCGGTAGGCTGTAGTAAGGCCTGGTGAGCAAAACTTGAATCTCAGGTCTCCCACCACAGATATTTAGCTGTGTATAATACTAGCTGTCTGATAAATTTACAGCCATTCGTGCAGCATGAGCGATGGCTTCCTACCGGTGACTCTGTTCTCTGAAATTACGTAATAACGCCTATATCAAGCTATATACAGGTTTTTAGAAATTTTTGCTGGCTAGCCACCAGGAACCAGCCGGGCAGCCCGTCCTAGCTCCAGCAACCCGCCTCGCACCCTCGATCTCGCCTCCAGCTCGTAGCTGGAGGCGTGCTCGTGGATGCTAGGTTGGTTACTGGTAGCTAGGGTGGGATGCTTGGCTGGTTGCTGGTGGCTAGTAAGTGCGATTCGAACCTGGATCTTTAGTATGGGAGATTTTTCTGTAGGCTGTGAACTGGTTTCTAGGCGGGATATGAACTTAGATCTTTGGATTGCAATTTTTTAGTTTTGAAAATAGGATATTGGAATGAAATGATATATTGTATAATTTTATTGGTATTTATTGGTCATAAATATATTACAGTATGGTGTGTAATGCATTTTACAATGTAATTGTTACAATACAGAAATATTTGTGAATGACAATTATATATACATAAATAGATCTATGTTGATCTGTAACACCCTGAAAGATGATATTTGAAATATATGTTTGTTTTTAATTATATGAGAACACTCGTATATGATATAAATTCTTTATTATGATACATTGAAATATAAAAGTAGTTTGACATACATTGTTGACAACAATCGATCGTTTAATTGTTGAAAGAACTTTTATAAGGATTATTTGTATTGACGATTACAAATAAAAGAAGACAATAATTACGTATAAAATGAGCATATATGTATTTATATATAACAGAAAATCCTTACAAAGTTTTTCCTTAACATTTTTGGGCATTGAAAATATATTTTAAGTATAAAATAATATATTAAGACTTTAAAATTAATATCTCTCCTGCTATAAACATTTAGTGTTCAAATTCGAATTCGCACATAGCTAAAATATGTATGTGTAACATATGTAAACTAAAGTTTAAACAAAATGAAAAGAAAATTTTGAGATTGTTCATTTTTGTACTTCATTTTTGAGTAGAGTTTAAAAAATTCTCAATCATTTAAACAATGAATAAAATAAATAACTATTAGCTGTAGTTGTTTTAAATTGTATCAAAGATGTAGATGTTAATATATTAATTTAACTATGCGGAATCGAAATATAAGGGCCAAAATTTTGTATGATCTATATAAATAGGGAAAATGTATCAATTTGTCAGTTTCATATTTTAATTAATGTACTTCGAAGTTTAAAATGTGAAGTTTTTAATAGCATCGAAACTTATATTACATCATGTTTACAGGATAGACAATTTTGTAATACAGTTTTAAATTTGAACACATTGTACATAGGTGATTTCAAACCAAAATGTTTTTATCCTCTTTTTTAACAGACGTAGATAAAATTATGTGTGTGTCGAGCGTAAAGTATCATTTTCCGCTCTAGATACACAAATAACTATTTTGCAAAGTGCGATACTTCAAATATCATAATGCGAGTTCAAATAATACGGTTTTTCCTTAACTATGTTTTATTTAGAACGATCAAAGTTCCTCAAAGTATTAAATTAAAAGTGTGTACTCGTATGTACATATGTAGGGGATGCAAATGATGGTACAGAAAAATAGAGCTAAGTCCCAATTACTATTATAGTTTCGTTTCGAGATACTGAATTTTTAATGTTTTAAATACCATGTGATGTTTATAGTATGTATAGTAACTCTAAAATTAAGTAATTCAAGAATTAAGAGTGATAGCGAATTATCCTAATCTTATTTGGATTTATACGATTATTTTACTTTGGAATCGCTGAAAACATTTTTAATAATGCTCGTTTCAAGACAGGTATGTGTATATTGAAAAAATGAGTATATGAAAAACTAAAGGAAAAAGCGACTTATATTTTCCAAATTTGGTTGTAGAACGTAATTTACTATATTTATACTTAATTTTAAGTGTACGTTTTTTGAAAAAAGCAACTTTGAAATCACTAAAACAAAGAAAAATAGCGACTTGTATTTTTTAAATTAGGACATACAGAGTAATTTCTTATATGTATACTTAATTTTTTTCAGTAATGTTTTTTCAAGACGTGTACATGTTCTTTGAAAATAGCAATTTTTGAAATTGAGTATCACGAAAGCTAAGATAATAGGGAATTGTACTTTTTAAATTTGGATATATGTATAGAGAGTAATTTTCTATTTAATTCTTCATTAATTTAAATTACTGAAAAAAAAAAATCAGTAAATGTTTTCTTCAAAACGTGTACATGTGAAAATAGCAACTTTGCAAATGAATATCACTACTACGAAAAATATCAACTTGTACGTTTCAAATTTGGAACAGCGAGTAATTTTCTATATGTATACTTAAATTCAAAAAGTTTAAATCGCTGATTTTTTTTACAGTAACATTTATTACACTTCATGTACATGTTTATTGAAAATAGCAACTTTGAAAATGAATATCACGAAAACTAAATTAAATAGCGACTTATACTTTTCAAATTCGTATGTAGAGTGTAATTTTCTGTATGTATACTTATACTTAATTTCAAAAGGTTTAAATAGCTGATTTTTTTTTTCAGTTATAATTATTTCAAGACGTGTATATGTTTATTGAAAATAGTAACTTCAAAAATGAATATCCCGAAAAATAAAAGGTGTAACAACTTGTACTTTTCTAAATGATATTAAAGAATTTATTTTCTATAATTTAGACTTTATTTTAGAATATATGAATCGCTGAAAAGGTTTTCAGTAATGCTAGTTTCAAGATGTGTACACCTCTCTTGAAAATAGCAAGTTTAAAAATTAATATCTCGTAAACAAAGAGAAATAGCCATTTGTACTTTTCAAATTTGGATGTAGGAGGTATTTTTTATATGTATACTTAATTTCAGAATGTATAAATCGCTGACAAAAAAATTCAGTAATGAGTGGACTTTGTTCTTTTGTTTCTTGTACCCTTCAAATAATATATACAGTGTCTTCCAGTGAAAATGATACACCTCTATGAAATTTTAATATCAGGTAAAACTTATATTTCATCTATTACAGTATTTTTATTAGTCTTCCTAGAAATAATTTATGAAAAAATATTTATAATTTATGAAAAAATATTTATAATTTAGTCAGTATTTGTGGTTGGAAAAAAATTAATGAAATATATATCTCACACTACAAATGATACATTTAAAAAATAGAGAGAATTACACGTTTATTACTGAAATAATGAAACTAAATTTGTTAAATTAGTAGTCTTTTACATAATACCTCTATGTCTGTACGATAAAATTCATGTATTTATTGATGAGGAAAAAAAAATTATCTATTTTCATTTTAAAAATTGAAATAGTATTAGAAAACTATATACAAAATTTGCAAAAAGCTCCTGTAAGCATATTATAAAAAACAGTTGAAGATCGGACTAATGTTGATTAAGCTTTTTTTACTTATTTTGGTCAGTACTATATGCCCTCATAATTTATAACACTTATTTTTTAACACCCTGTATATCAAAGAATGATTTAAAATTACCCCTGAATATATGGGAACTTTAACTAAATCTATGCCAAGTCAATTAAAAATTGTAATAAAAAATAAAGGAGGTTAAATAAAATGTTAATTTTACATTATCAAATGTTATTTATTACTACGTGTATCGTTTTCAGTGTGAGATTAAATTTTACTATTTTGAAAACATTATTTTTTTTGTTGTATTATAATACTTTAAATTAAAAGTTATTACTTTTGTATAAGGGAAAGTCTAATGTACGTATTCATAAACACTCTTAAAAATTTAAACGGTACGTTTTAATATTTATCCAATAAAAACAGGCGACACTGAAAGAAAAATCAAAATTTTATTTGTTAAGTTTGATTCTATTTGTCAAAAATTATAACGAGCCGTTTTGAAACTTTACGAGTGTTTATGAATATGGGAATAAGGATAATAAATTATATTTACTTTTCGTAATAAATTGTTTGTTTATTTACCATGACAATTTAATTATTCATAGCGTACGTGTATCATTTTCACTGGGAGCTACTATATACGTACTAAATTTCAGAAGGTTTGAATCGCTGCATTTTTTTTCAATAATGTTTATTGTAAGACGTGTACATGTTTATTGAAAATAGCAACTATGAAATTGAATATCACGAAAATTAAGAGAAATAGCAACTTATACTTTTTAAATTCGGATATAGAGATTAATTTCCTATATATTATGCTTAATTTTGAAAGGTTTAAATCGCTGAATTTTTTTCAGTAATGTTTATTTTAAGACGTGTACATGTCTATTGAAAATATCAACTTTGAAAATGAATATCATGAAAACTAAGAGAAATAGCAACTTGTACTTTTTAAATTCGGATATAGACTAATTTTCTATATGCATACTTAATTTTGAAAGATTTAAATCGCTAATTTTTTTTTCAGTAATGTTTATTATAAGACGTGTACATGTCTATTGAAAATAGCAACTTTGAAAATAAATATCATGAAAACTAAGAGAAATAGCAACTTGTACTTTTTAAATTTGGATATAGAGATTAATTTTCTATATGTATACTTAATTTTGAAAGATTTAAATCGCTGAAATTTTTTTCAGGAATGTTTATTATAAGACGAGTACATGTCTATTGAAAATAGCAACTTTGAAAATGAATATCATGAAAACTAAGAGAAATAGCAACTTGTACTTTTTAAATTTGGATAAGAGATTAATTTTCTATAAGTATACTTAATTTTGAAAGATTTAAATTGCTGAAATTTTTTTTCAGTAATGTTTATTTTAAGACATGTACATCTCTATTGAAAAAAGCAAGTTTAAAAATTAATATCTCGTAAACTAAGAGAAATAGCCATTTGTACTTTACAAATTTGGATGTAGGAGGTTATTTTTTATACGTATACTTAATTTCAGAATATATTAATCGGTGAAAAAAAAAAAAATCAGTAATGAGTGGACTTAGCTCTTTCGTTTCTTGTACCCTTCAAATAATATGTATGTAATATGTGTTTGTGATGTATATAAATCTAGCATAATACGCTTTGAGAAGTCGAAATATAATTATGAAAATGAAAATATGTGAATTGTGTAACATGATTTTATTTTCTGTTATTTAAATATACTTTATCCATAAAGTATTTATTAGTAGAGTAGATGATTTTTCACGTTAAATGGTTATATCATATAAATACTTTATAGGTATGAGGTAATATTTTATTTATTTACATAAATTTTATAAATAACGACTTGGGGTGTACAAAATACATGTTGGGGTTATTTTGGGGTGCGATGCACTGCAACAGGGTGACCATCTCCAATGCGGAAATCAGGATTCATGAAGTGCAACTCGCTCGAGTACTTCTGCAGAAGATGCGTCTGTCTATGCGTACAGCTTATCTTTCTGCAACAATAGAAAATATACATGAAAGCAACAAATATGAATTAGTGGTTAATTGTTATAGAAAATAATATGATTTTATTTGCAGATTATTAAGAATTATTTCAATTATACATATATAAGTAATTATTATTATAAAATATATTAATGTGAAACAAAGCGCGAGATATTCAATATTAAAAAGAATGTATAAATATTTCAATCAATTAAATATGAATTATATTGGACGCATTGTTCGATATTAAAATATTTTAAAAATGAGGTTTAAGTTACGTAATTTCACCAGTAAAGAAATGATGTTACCATTTGTTTATATTCATAATTTTTTATATATGGAACAAAACATATGTAGTAAAATATATGTATAGGACTTAAAATGATACGAAATATTAAATAATATTCAGGATGAACACAACAATTCGAGACATAGTTGTTCAACGTTAGAAAACATTGTCTATGCCTTAAAACTATATATGGTGCTTTATATATGGATATTTACAGAATAAAATGTTAGAAGATTGTATATAGTAGAAATATTAAATAATTATCGATTAATGCAAACTATTTTCGATATAACACGAACAATTATTTAAATATAGCTTATATCTATACTAGAATAATCCCTCGAAATCAATGGTTAATATAACAAATAAAAATTACAACTATAAAGTAGTATAAAAGTAAAAAAAAAAACTCACTTTGAATAAATAAAATCTATGGATATAACTCCAAGTCCTGCAGGTATGCTAACGTCCTCTCCAAGCACCAGGAAGTCGTCTTCGTGGTCACAGTACACCAGCCACTACACACACGTCTTTACACTAGCACTGCAGCAAACAAACTGAAAAAAATAATCCATGTAATAGTCAGGGTGTTAGATAATTTACCCCCTAGAAATACAAGTCAACAATTAAATAATAATGGGTCATTATAAATAATAATTGCTTATGTATTATGTAATTTGTTCAGGGTATTATGAATTTTATGAATGTAGAAGTAGCGCGGAAAAAATGAGTACACACAAATAAAGAGTTATTTGCGATACAACCAAATTTGAACTGAATACAATAATTTCTATTTCAAGTCTAATTTAAATAAGAAACAGAGAGATAACATAATTTTCAAATTTGGCTTAGGGGGTTCTTTATACCGGGTGTAACACAAAAACCGGGCCATAGGCGTTTAACATGGGAAAACAGTTTTTCTTTGCCCAAAAGTGGCCTATTAATTTTAGACACAAATGCTTCAAATAAATATTATAGAGAATTAAATTCTGCAAACCAATAGTTACATTTTCTTTTGCATCTTTGCTAACCGAGAAAATTTAATATGAAATTGTATAAAACTTTCTTCTTTATAGTGTTAGCCTTGGTATTAAAATAAAATTTTATGACATTATATCTGTCAAAAATTATAAAATATAGTTTTCATCAAAATAGTACTTTTCTCTTTTTTAACAATTTTTCTAGAAAAAACGCAGTTAAATATCATTTTCTGATATTTTATGTGATTATCAATATGAAAGAATATCTTATTAGCTATATGGTTTGATAATGCATGTGCTTTAATATTCAATAGATATAGAACTAAAGAATTATAAAGAGATTAACGTTCACAAATCAGCCAACTTTGTTATAATCATGAAAACAGCTGATATATTCCAATAATTCTAATTGACAAATGTCATTGTCAACTGTATTATTGTATTAATAGAATCTTTTCCAAGGAAGTTTCGGTATGGAATTTGTAGAAAATAGTTATGTTCGTATTAAAATTTTGCACCAGTCAGATGATAAGGCTTGAATACCCATATTCCGCATTTTCTCCAAAATCTTCAAAATTTTCAAAAATCCAATTTTTATACATTTACATATCATAACTTCGAATTTTGAAACTGCAAGTCAATATCTCTTTTCATTTTCGAGATATTTACATTTCAAATTTTACCCATTTTTGGGGCATAACCCCAAAATGGGTGAAGATACAACCCTGGCGATTTCACCATTCGATTCTACGGGCAAAATTACATAAGTATACAAATTTTCATAATTTTTGAACACCGCATACAATCTCTAAAGCAAAATAACTGAAAATGGCCAAAAATCGCAAAAACTAAGGTGTACCCCTTACCATTTTTTCAGATTTCGGTAATTTTCAGTTATTTTACTCTAGAAATTATACACATTGTTCAAAATAATTGAAAATTTGTATACTTATGTAATTTTGCCCGTAGAATCGAATGGTGAAGTCGCCAAGCTTATATCTCCACCCATTTTAGGGTTATGACCCAAAAATATTTAAAATTTGAAATGTAAATATCTCGAGTATAAAAAGAGATATGGACCTGCGGTTTGAAAATTTAGCATCAGCGCGTTGAGATGCACCTAAATGTATAAAAATTTAATTTTTGAAAATTTTGATGATTTTGGAGAAATGGGGCATTTGGGTTTTGATGCCTTGTAATCTAACTGGAACAAAGACTTAAATTTTTGTTAAAATGAATTATGTTAATGGTGACATTATTTCGATAACTTTCTGTTAAGAAATTCTTTTTTACCTTGCGTCATCTTTAGGTAAAGATGGTATTGTCTGTTCAAAAAATTCGGCGCAGACTTTTTAATATGTAAATATGAAAATGAACATATGTATGTACATATGTATAACGACAAAGTAGTGAGGTGAATTTTTATATATTTATTTACATCATATAAATAAAAACGCGATGTACACTAAAACATGTTGAGGTTGTTTTGGGGTGCGATGCTCTGCAACAATGTGACCATATCCAACGCTAAAATCAGGATTCATGTGCTGCTATTTGTTCAGGCCTCCTGCAGTTCGTCTAAGTCCACAACTCTTCTCTCTGAGACAGGACTCTGAAACAATATAATAATCGGAAATAATAAATATGAATTACTGGATAATGATCATAGATATTAATATGATCTTATTTGCAAATCATATACAACTTATTTTCAAACCAATACAATTTTTATTTCAAGTTAGAATAAGTAAGAGTAATACTTAGAACTATACTACATTTTTTTTTGTTACCTATAACATTTTGTTAACCGTATGTGTTCTGTTCTTTTCAGATGCAGCCGTGTGAAAAGCCGACATCCTGGTGTTGCAGACGCCGCGACTTTCAGTCCCGACATTGTAACCTGAAGCACTCAACAATGGTGAGTTACATTGTAGTAGATATTTCTTGTAATCTCGCCCATGAGGTCTAGTTGTTAAATCTTCGTTTTGATAAAAACGATCCCTGTAAAATTAAATTTAAAAAATGTAATTCTATATGTAACCCACTAAAAATCGGACTACACTGTATTTAAATGAAAAGTATCATTTTCCCTTAATTCAAGCATGCTGATTACGGGAAAAATAATTAAAAAATTCTCAAGGCCTTAGTTTCCTAAATAGAGATTTTTATTTTTAATGCAAATTGACAATATTTTTTGTCTTTGACGGTCTATAACTAGTGAATGGTAAAAGATACTTTAACGGGCGTTGCGCCAGTCGATTCTATGGTCTTTTCTACATACGTTTACTAATTTTGAATAACAGTATCCAGCTAGTATAGTAAGAGTAATCAAAAATGAATAAAATGGTAACTTTAAACAGTAAGTCTACTAAAAATCCGAACACTGTATTTAAATGAAAAATATCATTTTCCCTTAATTCAAGCATGCTGATTACGGGAAAAATAATTTAAAAATTCTCTAGGCCTTAGTTTCTAAAATAGAAATTTTTATTTTTAATGCAAGTTGACAGTATTTTTTGTCTTTGACGGTCTATAACTAATGAATGGTAAAAGATACATTGACTTCCCCTCAATGTATCTTTTACTCATGCCATTCGATTCTCGATTTTTATTAGTCATAGATAAATGTCTATTGTGTATATCAAGTTTAAAATAAAATTATTCAAAAAATGTGTGAAGTGAAATAGTTGTTTTCTATATGTAGGTAATGTTACAGGAATTCGAATTGTGTAAAAAAATCATGTGTTTCAAGATAGATAAATGTCTATCTGATGTATATCATTATAAAAATAAAATAAATTAAAAACTAAATGAGATATCAACTTGCAGTTTTGAAATTTCAATTTTAGGGCTCAAAATTTCTGAAACTAAGTACGATAAGAATTTGTACGTTTCAATTTTGATTTGAGCATGCATCTCTGTATACGAAAGCCAAGTTTTAAAATTGTCTTAATATTGACAAATACCTTTCTATAAGAAAATTCAACCTATTTAATATATATTAATATAAAAAAGCGGTATTATTAATACAGATAAACACAAATCGCAGATACAATAAATAAGTTATTACATTTATAATTTTATCAACAAATCATTACTTTTTGCAGATGATCATGTTTCCAGTGGTACGAGACGCAGACATCGCGACTTGGAGAACCCGTTCGTGTGTCTACAGTATCCTGGGGCTTCTCTCCGAACCTGGTGGATTTGATTTCGTTGGCTGGATCAGGAAACCATTTCATGCGGTATCGTGAAGTCGTGAACCGGTTCGCCTGATCTCCATACTTCAAATTCTATGAAATATAAATGTGAGTTAAACTATATATTCCACTAAACTTTGCCATGCATTATTATTTGACATTTTTATTTATTATTCCTACATGCTTAAAGACAGCAACTTTCGCAATGAAAATTTGGAATCTACATGAAATTCTTTGTAAGATATGTCAGATTATAATTTTTAATTTCGATTGGTTTAGGAGTTACCGGGCGTTAAAATAAATGTATTTTAGTCAAATTTTCTCTGAACTGTCATGTGCACTTTTTTATATTTTCATTTATCACTACTACAAGAATAAAGATAGTAAATAGGGACGTAAAAATTTATATTTTACATAACATTCACTATTAGGATACGGCAGACACATTTGTTTTGTGTTTAACAATTTAGAAGAAATATAAATGTAATATCAAAGGTTCATACTTACTTACCTACATACGGCGAATTTTCTTAATATATCATCCGTTGCTATTTCATCACTGTAATATATCATCATCGACGATATTCACAGATTAGGATACACTTTGTAGTAAATATTACGTAACATTCACACCAATTAGAATAACTTTTATAACACTTGGTATTAGTAAGACAATACACAACACTTTTACAGAGAATTATCCTTATTTTAATAATAGTAAAGCCTTTTTATTGAATATGCAGCAACCGTATAGTAAACTAACTCACGACAATAAAATTTTGACTAAGGACTAAATAATAAACACTAACGGGAGAATAGAGTCTTATGCAACATTTTAAATATTATCTAAAATTATAATAAGCAGAAATAAGTTGTATAAGTTAAAAATTAATTTTGAATATTGAGATTTTATTGTAAATAATAATGTATATATGAACATTTAAATTTAGTGAACTATTAACTTTAAATTTAGATTTCTTTTACATGGGATTATACTTACATATTGCAAATTTTCGTAATATATCATCCGCTGTTATATCGTCACTGTAATATATCATCATCGGCGATATTCACAGATCAGAATACACTTTGTAGTAAATATTACGTAACATTCATACCAATTAGAATAACTTTTATAACACTTGGTATTAGTAAGACAATACACCACACTTTTACGGAGAATTATACTTATTTTAATAATAGTAAAGACTTTTTTTTTTAAATATACAGCGAATCGTATAGTAAAGTAACTCACGACACGACAATAAAATTTTGACTAAGGATTAAATAATAAACACTAACGGGAGCACAGAGACTTACGCAATATTTTAAATAATATCAAAAATTATAATAAGTATACGTTGTATAAGTTAAAAATGAATTTTGAATATTTAGATTTTATTATAAATAATAATGTACATATGAACATTTAAATTTAGTTTACTATTAACTTATTAAATTTAGATTTCTTTTACAAAGTTTAAACACAATGAAAATTATTTAAAGTTATTTTAATAATTTTAAGAAAGTTACAGAATAAATCTAACATTTGCAAAATATATATCGAACTGTAAGATGTAAATAGAGTACGATTGCAATAAAAATTTCAAAGTTTTTCGTTTGTTATATACACTTCACGATTATACACAAGTACACCATGTTCACTTCACCAAAGTTTGAAAGGAACTGAAGTCTTTATTTTAAAAACATAATATTAATATTATCACGTAATACCCCCACTACAATTAAGTGTTTATTTTGTACTTTGCCGCTCAAAATAAACAATGTTTATGTTTGTTTACAGGTTTTGCGAAGGGCCGGACTACACCCAGCGATGAGATACGGTAACTACAACACTGGATAAAGATAATAAGTGACTGTTTATAAGAATAAATAAATAAAATGGTGTTTTATTTACCTTTCCTATGTAACAACAAAAGGGACAGGGAAATATCCTAATATTTACGGATTTTTCAGAATTTTGCTATCCTATCCTTTAGTATTAAGTTCTCTAGGTACAAAAATAAACATTTCGTAGGAGTCCGCCCTTTTATAAAGGGCTGAGGGCTTATTTGAGCCCTTGGGGAAAATCTGACCACAGATTTAATTTATGCAGATCCAAGTAAGTTCAAAAACACTTGTCCGGATTTTCTAGCTCTTTTAGTTCAGGAATTAGAGCAGGCCCTTTGCCGCAAACTTGAAGGGCAAATATATTGTTAACCAAAGGGTTTTCATCAATTCTGTGCCTGCCAATGGAAAGCGCGGGTTCGAATCCTCCCGATGCGCTATTTTCCGGCCCTTTAAATTAACGAATTTAAGCATTAGACCCTTCGGAAAACTTTAAGGGTTCGTATCTCGGAAACGGCTAGGTTTTCAGCGATTTCCTTGAAATTTCGCGTTCCCTTAGCATCCTTTGAAAAACAGGGGTCGTAGAATAACATATATGAGTTTCAAGGGCGTAGGGCAAGGGTTTACTAATTAAAATTTGACAGCCTGTTTTTTAAAAAAGTTAACCTAACTCTGTTTTTTTTTTTGTTACACGGTGCTGTAGTAACTCATTTTATGGAAGTTGTTCGTCATATTTCTAACAAATTTAAGAAGGTTTTAAGGATAGTTTACTGAATAAATTTATAATGTTTATCTCTAAATTTATTGATTAATTCTACGTGTTACAGATATTTAGTTATCGTAGACCCTTCGCCATGAAGGATAAATAGGTATATTGTTAACTAAAGGGTTTTTATCAATTTTGTGCATGCCAATGGAAAGTTTTAAGGATAGTTTTCAAATGAATTCAGTTTAGTTTTTCTTTAATATTTCTTTAGTTTTAAAATGGCATTTTACGACACTTATTAATAAGGGTAATACAGTTCCAATGTGTGATTTCCCTTGTAAATGTTATATAAATACGTACATACTTCTCTGTCTCTTAGCAGCCGCTTAATTGGATCAAAATGCCTTAGTGTCCCAATTAATCGGAATCGACTACATACTTCCCTGTCTCTTTGTTGTGCTATTTTCCCCTGAAATAAATAAGGGATTATTAAATTAAAAAAATGTTTTAGTTTAAGTATTTTTTATTGTTTCATAAATTGTAATACTTTGTTGTCTTTACGTTCTTAGCTTAAATTGTATACTGTACTGCTAGTATTTATGTATCCGTTGCTGTCACTAAAATATACATAGATACTATGAGTAATACACTACATACAAGTATTACTGATAGTAGTTGTGTATAATTTCATAACAAAAGCGGATACATAGATACTATCAGTAATACTAGTATTACTGATAGTATAGTATTCATGTATACTTTTATGACATGGGGATACATAGATACTATCAGTAATATTTTTAGTGTATTACTGATAGTATCTATGTATCCGCTTCTGTCATTATTGTATATATGTCATTAAAGTATGCATAGATAGTATCAGTAATACACTATTACTTTATTAAGTTCATAGCTTACATTGTTTTATATATTATAAATAAATATACTTACCCTTGTCCTGAAAAATTAGATATAGGGATGTTTAAATAATAGTTTGTATACATTTTACTTGTATTTATTGTTTATTTGTACTTTACATTTTTGTATTTCACGTAACTACCCTTAATGTACTTTGTAAATAAATAATATACTTACCCTTGTCCTGAAAAATTAGAAATAGGGATGTTTAAATAATAGTTTGTATTTATTGTTTATTTGTACTTTACATTGTTGTATTTCACGTAACTACCCTTAATGTACTTTGTAAATAAATAATATACTTACCCTTGTCCTGAAAAATTAGAAATAGGGATGTTTAAATAATAGTTTGTATACATTTTACTTGTATTGTTTATTTGTACTTTACATTGTTGAATTTCATGTAACTACCCTTAATATACAACATACACAAAATATAAATTAAGATGTAAATTATATATATTTTTTACCCCTTTAATACCCCTACAAGTATATAGTTCTTAAAATGGCCGCTAGAGGGCAGCACCTATTAGAAAGGGGTTTGCGCCTAAAATATAGGCAACCAGAAATACTACTCCGCTTTGAACATACATACGTACATACATCATTTTGGTGTTATACCTAATGGGAATTATACCCATTAAATATGGGACGCTTACTATGGGAATTTGAGTTGGTGAAAATGGGACGAAATGGCTCTAAAAAAGGTGTATACCTATTGGGAATTTAAACAAAGTATTTTTCATCAAATGTTTCTGAGTTAAATTAAATCAAGTAAAGGTCTCATTTTCAAGGCATAAAATATCCAAATATATACGTCCCATATTCAGAGGGTCAAATTCCCATTAGGTATAACCGAAAATGATGTATGTACGTACGTATGTATACAAATGAAACTTTTTTGAGTTAAATTTACTTGAAGTTGGAACGTTTGTCAACAGGTGCTGCCCCCTAGTGGCCATTTTAAAAACTACATACGTGTAGGGAAATTCAATTTTCAACTATACAAATATATTTATATTATAAGAAAATACACAAGACTTATCTTATAAAAATTAAAGTTTATTGTAATTATAAAAGACTGTTTAACATTATAATATATTGTTATTAGATTTGTTGACAAATTTAGTAACAATTGTGAACAGAATTATAACACAAAAGAAACTTAAGACATTTGTGTTTGTAAATTCTGTTCATAATTACTTCCCAACTAAGTTTGTTAACAAATTTGGTGACAATCTTTTAACGTTGCCAAACAGGCCTTAGTTGTAAAAATAAAATGTTTGTTACCAAGTAAAATTATCATTATTTTGATTGCAAATATTATAAACTATTTTGCATCTTCATTTTGTAATAAAAGCAACTTTTATTACAAAATAAAGGTACAAAATAATTGATATTTACAATCAAAATAATAATTTTACTTGGTAACAAACATTTCAATTTTACAACTAAAGCCTGTTTGGCAACGTTAAAAGATTGTCACCAAATTTGTTAACAAGAAATAATTATGAACAGAATTTTTAAACACAAATGTCTTTTAAGTTTCTTTTGTGTTATAATTCTGTTCACAATTGTTACTAAATTTGTCAACAAATCTAATAACAATTTATGACAGTGTCAAACATGATTTAGTTATAAAACTAAAATGTTTGTTCCCAAATAAAATTATCATTATTATAGTTGTATTATTTGTTGTTAATTATTTTGTATCTTTATTCTGTGAATGAATAAAGATGCAATAGAATTGAACACAAATAATATAACCATAATTTTATTTGGTAACAAACATTTCAGTTTTATAACTGATACGAAACTCTACATTCAAATTATTTAAGTTTTAAAGTAAAATGATACTATATTGTAGAGTTTCGTTTACAATAGTAATTTAACAAATGAAATCTTGGTGGTCCCTAAATAAGATTTCTTGTTCCCATTTTTAAAGGTACAAAGATTTCTTATTCAGTTGAAGACCGTTTGACATTAAAATAAATTGTTATTAGATTTGTTGACAAATTTAGTAACAATTGTGAACAGAATTACAACACAAAAGAAACGTAGAAGATATTTGTGTTTGAAAATTCTGTTCATAATTATTTCCAAACTAAGTTTGTTAACAAATTTGGTGACAATCTTTTAACGTTGCCAAACAGGCTTTAGTTGTAAAATTGAAATGTTTGTTACCAAGTAAAATTATCATTATTTTGGTTGCAGATATTATAAACTATTTTGAATCTTTATTTTGTAATAAAAGTAACTTCTATTACAAAATAATTGATATTTACAATCAAAATAATGATAATTTCGCTCGGTAACAAACATTTCAATTTTACAACTAAAGCCTGTTTGACACGTTCAAAAATTGTCACCAAATTTGTTAACAAGAAATAATTATGAACAGAATATTTAAACATTAATGCCTTTTAAGTTTCTTTTGTGTTATAATTCTGTTCACAATTGTTACTAAATTTTTCAACAAATCTAATAACAATTTATGACAGTGTCAAACATGGTTTAGTTATAAAACTAAAATGTTTGTTCCCAAATAAAATTATCATTATTATAGTTGTATTATTTGTTGTTAATTATTTTGCATTTTTATTTTGTGGACTGAATAAAAATGCAATAGAATTGAACACAAATAATATAACCATAATTTTATTTGGTAACAAACATTTCAGTTTTATAACTAATACGAAACTCTACATTTATATTATTTAAGTTTTAAAGTAAAATAATACTATATTGTAGAGCTTCGTTTACAATACTAATTTAACAAATGAAATCTTGGTGGTCCCTAAATAAGATTTCTTGTTCCCATTTTTAAAGGTACAAAGATTTCTTATTCAGTTGAAGACCATTTCCGAAACTTTATATTAATATTATATATTTTGTTACCACCCAAACCTCCCACTTACCAAAATATATAATATTTATTAATACAAAGCTTCGTTTACAATACTTAAAATCTAACTTTGCCCTGACCGCGTCTAAATACTTAATAATAATTACAATTTTTTACTAAAACTACCTACTTTACAACTAAAGGAACATGGGTATTAATTTAAAATAAACGCAATAAAAGTTTGTTTTATTGTACATACATTTTAAACAAATGAAGAAGAAGCCATGGTCTGCGTCTCCAATCGGCACTGCAATCTTGAAGATAATGGCGGTGTGGAGATATTTTTTAACTTTAAAACTATCTTAAAACTAAAAACGAAACCCTTTATTTAATAAATAGTATATTTAAGGGAAACACCGCCCTTAAATGCCAAACCCACGTTCCCTTATATATACCATTTATTAAATACAGTTTCGTGTACAATAATACTTATAATCTAACTTAAATTATTGTAGTCCCCCCCCCCCCCCCAAATTAAGTTAGTGAAGTGCGCAACCTATCTTACGTTAAAGATCTATTTCAAAGAAAAACAAATCTAAAAAAGCCTATCTTACATTAATAACGATTTCAAAGCAAGTCTAAAAATGTCAAGTTACGTTAATTTCTCTCTCTCTCTCGAAAAGCAAAAACAACCCTTCCTACTTATATCTAAGCTATCTTATGTCTACGCGAACTATTTTATATCTAGATTAAACTAAGCTAAAGGCGTGTGAGAGAGAAAGAGTACGAGCTAAGCAAATGGTGAGAACGCCGTGGCGTCGAACGCCGTTGTTGGTTCTCACGGAAGTTTACGAGGGGGTTAAGCCGACCCCACGCGATGCAGAGCATTTACGGCCTAATACTCGAACTAGGTAGAGAGCACGGCAGCAGTCACATGTAACTACCTAGGGTGCACGCCAACCTACCTAGCTACTCCCGGAGACATTCGCCCGCGCCTCTCGCGGATACCCTACACCGAACGCGGTTATTAACCCGTGTGCTCAACAAAGTTAATTCAAACAAAAACTTTACCTATTCGTTGCCATTACCATTAAATGATGATTACGTTGCCTCCGGATGAGGAGAGCACATAAGGCCATAAGAAAGCTTTCTGTGCCAACTATATGGATTAATGTCCCTAGAAACATTCACACAAGTGTGAAGCGATCCACCATAACAACAGGATTCACATGACGGTGCGTTGTACATATCAGTCCACTCAATTATGGCTATCGCGCACGAACCCTACCTACCCAGCCCCTCTGACCGTGTGAAGTTAATTGAATAAGGAACCCGAACATCCACATCAAAGTTTCGAATCTGTTACCTCCTTCCTGACTCACTCATCCATCCACCTGCAAGCATCCCCCGATACGTCCGGTATTTTCTTTTCCCAAGCACTCTCCCTAGCTACCGTCTGGGTAAGCCACGCGTACGGTTACCGCTGCAACCGTAGACGCACGATTTTAGGATGATCGCCACGGACTGCACTTCAAATTAATCAATTTATTTTTAATTTTTAAAGAAAACGCGTGTTTGCTCAACGGCGCGATGAGCCAAAGTTTAATTAAAACCTGAAAATACATTTCCAAGAACTTAAAACTATAGTATTCCTCACGTACGAATGGCATTGCACAAGTTCAATTCGCATTATAATCTGTGCTGACATGAAACTATCTTTTCCTACATCAAGAAACGCACAAGCAACCATTATTGATACATCATGTACATCAACACAATACACTAAAATGTTAAAACACACGTCAACGGTTACGAACTATGTTGACAATTTCAAATTACTTCCTAAACAGAATTACAAGAGACAGTTGCCTTAAGAACCGATTCTATAAACTGTGTGACAAAAAAAAACTACTTCACTTACGTGTCTAACAAGCTTACACTTTATTGTGCGCAATGCCATTCTTACGTAAATAATACTAACACTTATAAAGCTACTATTATTTTAATCTTCTAGATGTCCGATTCCTGAAAGACAAATGTTAATCAATTGTTCCCAGATATTGATAAATAGTCGATATTTCAATTTCAAATTGTTTGGATATCATAAGACATTTATGAAAGTTATATTTAATTTACCATAGTACTCAAAACTGAATTTGAGTTCCAGATAATATTTAGGCACATAGTCATATTCCTTTGACTATAAGTTCTCATGGTTGAGTATGAGAACAAAATAATAATAATGCATAGTCATATTCCCTAGACTATACGTTCTCATGGCTGAGTATGAGAACAAGATAATAATTAGGCATATAATCATATTCCTTTGAGTATAAGTCCTCATGGTTGAGTATGAGAACAAAATAATAATAATTCATAGTCATATTCCCTAGACTATACGTTCTCATGGCTGAGTATGAGAACAAGATAATAATTAGGCTATAATCATATTCCTTAACATAATAATTAGGCATATAATCATATTCCTTTGACTATAAGTTCTCATAGTTGAGTATGAGAACAAAATAATAATAATGTATAGTCATATTCCCTAGACTATACGTTCTCATGGCTGAGTATGAGAACAAGATAATAATTAGCCATATAATCATATTCCTTTGACTATAAGTTCTCATGGTTGAGTATGAGATCAAAATAATAATAATGTATAGTCATATTCCCTAGACTATACGTTCTCATGGCTGAGTATAAGAACAAGATAATAATTAGGCATATAATCATATTCCTTCGACTATAAGTTTTCATGGTTGGTTATGAGTACAAGATAGTATTTTATAAACGTTACAACTATGAAAAAAATCAAGTTACCTACCAGTTCATCCATCGATGGCCGCCTACGTCGAAGATTTGTCTGGTTCTCAGTTATCCTTAAAGTTGCAAATTAAAGAAGCTTTTGTAAAGCTCCATAGATCGAAAGTTGTATCCAAATTCGTCAAGTTTCTTGACCAACAAAGGTTCTCCTATTAAATATTAATTATTAGTTTGTGGTATTCTTTAAACCATTTAAAAAACTGTTGGATAAAATTTCGTATGGCAAACGTGTATTCATTACGCAAGACACTTGAGAAAAGTATCGCTTTTTCAAGTGATTTATATAATGAATACACATGTACAATGCGATAATTTATCCAACAGATTTAAATGGTTACAAATACATTTGAAATTTTCTTTAATTTGATATTTCGAAAGCACATTTCATAAAAAATAGTACAGAGAAGACCACCCAGTTACTACACTCAAACAACGTACGATAAACATTCATATATTAACATTTTATACTTCATTTCAAGTAAGAAAATAGTGATGAGAAGATAGATGCAGTTTGATCTTGTTTGATTGGATAATATCGGAGTATTATCCAATCAAAAACCAAGATCACACTGCACTTATTTTCTCATCACTATGTTCTTACGTGAAATGAAGTATAGTAACTGTACATGACTAACTATGCACCATTTTCTAATCAAATGTCCTTTTGAAATATCAAATTAAAACAAACAGATTTCTGGAAGATTTCGAATGATTTTCATGTAAAAATATTGACAGCGATCTGCCTAGATGTTTAATAATACGACGAATAACTTACGGCCGTATTGTAATACAATTGGAAATTTTCATTTGCAATTATTCTAAATACGAGCCCAAACTCATAATAGTTCGGCCGGTTTACGTTTTCAACAAAAAAAGTTATAAAACCTACGCAAATGATGAGAAACTTCTACAAATTTCTTTCGATTAGTTTAAAATAGATTTTAAACTTGCAAAAACTGAATAAAATAAAAAATATAGGCTTAATTCTTTCAGATTTGAACTCAGCCATGTTTCTTTGATATGTATACACAGTTTTATTAATTAAAGTTGATTGGTTCAAAAATTATTAACAAATTTGTTAAGTTTATGCCCATATTCATAAACACTCGTAAAGTATCAAAACGGCTTGTTATAATATTTGACAAATAGAATCAAACTTGACAAATAAAATTTTGATTTTTCTTTCAATGTCAACTATTTTTATTGGATAAATATTATAACGAACCGTTTAAAAAAAAATTACGAGTCTTTATGAATACGGGCATTAGACTTACAACTTTTGTTAATAACTCATAAGGCTCTCAAAAGTTGTAAATGTAACTTGGTATATACATGCACTATACCTCCCTAAATAATAATTTATATACAATATATATCCACGGAAGTGGTGTTTAAATTATTGAATAACTATAGTTGATATTTGCAAAACTAATAAAATTTGGTTCATATGAGGTGTGGCAATTAAATAACGAGATCTATCTTTTTCCGACTTCCCTGTAAATTTGGCAACATTGCAGGCTGTCATATTAATTTGTCATCTTCCCTCCATCCACTGTTAAAATTTCAAGTTAATTAGGCAGTAGCCTTTGATTGAAGTTAACTACTCTCTCGTACACTTAAAAAATCCGCTACAGAAATGTAAGAATTGTTGAAGAATGTTTATGGTGATGAGGGTCTATCTAGTATTCAAGTTTTCCAGCAATTTAGAAGATTTAAAGAAGGAAGAAAAGAGATCGGAGACGATTAGCGCCTCGGCTGTGCACTGACATTGTTTTTCTTTTTTTTCGAAATGCGAGTGATTGTTCACATGGATTGGGTGCCTGAGGGGCATTCCGTTATCCACGCATATTACAAGAACGTTTTGATAACCCTTCATGCACGGGTGAAAAGAAAACGGGCTGACATGTGATGGATTCTCCATGAAGACAACGCGCCGGAATAAAACGTTGGGTTCGGCAAGACATTTCTGACGAAATACAAAATCACCGTGTAGGTACATCAACCGTATTCACTTGACCTAGTGCCATGTGACTTGCTTTTATTCCCAAATTGTAATTCTGCGTTAAAAGGCGCCAAATTTGGGGCCGAGATATACGAGGGTCACTCCAAAATTATTGAGATGCTGGGAAACAGTTGGCTTTGGAAAATTTTTAGTGCACAAATGTCAAACTACAATTTATTTAAAATATCTGTCCAATAATAACATTTGGTTGAAGTGATTTATTGTGGTGGAATTCGAAGTGGAAATAAACTGCAACATGAAGTTAGGAAGAGAGCATTATCGCGCTATGATTTACTACGACTTTAAAATTGGATTACGTGAAGAACAGTGCGAGGAACGTCTACGATTGGCATTTGGAGATGAAGCTCCATCTCGAGCAACTATATTTCGCTGGTTTTCAGAATTCAAAAGAGGCCGTAATTTCTTGCGTGATGAGAAACACTCAAGGAGACCTTGTACAGCGGTAGTGCCAGAAAATGTAGCTGCCATCAGACAAATGATAAAGGATGACAATCGCGTCACCTATCAAACGATGGAAGATGCCCTTGGCATTGGATCCGCAGCAATAGCAAAAATTTTGCATGAAAAACTTGTGTTAGAAAAATTGTTTCTCGTTGGGTGTCACACAACTTAACGGAAGAACAAAAAGCCAAGCGTGTTACAATTAGTCGCGCCACTTCAAAATTGTTAAATAATGGCGGTCATCGTATTCTTTCTAAAATTGTCACTGGCGATGAAACTTACATACCCTTTTATGATGTTCCAACGCGTCAAGAAAGTAGGGTATGGGTGTTTGAAGATGATCCAACATCAGTTACCGTGAAAAAACAACGTGCACAAAAAAAAGTTATGTACGCTGTATTTTTCAGAAGTACAGGTCTTGTGAAAGCAATTAGGTTAGAGGGACAGAAGACTGTTACTGCCAATTGGTACACACAAAAATGTCTACCTGAAGTTCTACGCTGTGTGAAAGTTAAGGGTTTAATGCTTCACCATGATAATGCGTGCTCCCATACCGCTGCGACAACTGTTAATTTTTTGAAAGAAAATGGTATTAAAGTCATTGAGCATCCACCGTATTCTCCTGATCTTGCAATGTGTGATTTCTGGCTATTTTTTAATTTGAAAAAACATTTACGTGGTAGTCATTTTACGTCAGAAGAGGAGATTAACAACACCATAATGGAGTATTTTAATAAGATTCCAGAAAATGAATGGCTCAAAGCTTTCCATCTCTGGAAAATTCGATTACAAAAGTGTATTGAAGCAGGGGGGGACTACTTTGAACTCCAGTAAAACTACATGCTTCTCCTTCAAATAATATTCCTGTATCTCAATAATTTTGGCGTGACCCTTGTTATTATAGAGCTTATGAACAACCTGACAAAAAAAGACCTGCAGGCATTGCTTCCAACAATGGAATATTCGCATCAGGAACCCTTCGAGGAGGAGAGTACATTGAAGGTGGCAATATTTGTTTCGTGTAATTTTTTACATTGTCAATGTTCCAACATTAATCTTGTTATTTAATTGCCACACCTCGTATATCAAAGAGACATAGCGGAGTTCGAATTTGAAAAAAAATTTATCGTATCTTTTGCGGAAACTATTTTAAATACATTTCAACTGTGTAAAATTGATTTATAATTGCTGGAAACTATTTCAAATTGTTATCAACTGCTTAAAATGTATACAGTATTGTCTGAAACGATTTTAAATTATTCTGAACTATCTAAAATTTGTTCAGAATTGCCGGAAACTATTTTAAATTGTTCTCAACTGTCTAAAATGTATTCAGAACTGCCGGAAACTATTTTAACTACTTCTCAACTATTTAAAATTAATTCGGCCGATTAACATTTTCAATTAACAAATTATAAAATAATCCAAATTTTTACAAATATCTTTTGACTAGTTTAAATCATAGATTTTAAACTTACAAAAACTGAATATGTTTTCAAGTATTCCGCCATTTAATATAGGGTTACATCGCCTTTATTAGTAATATATACCACCTTTGATTATATTAGACATTGTTTCCCTAAGCAGCATATTTTCCTGTAAGTATTGACTTGCAAGATAGATGTTACTGTACGCACTTTTTACGCAGTTGTTTTTCATTATACCAAAAGTAAAGGGGTCTCGGTAGAAGCTAAATCTGGACTGGAAGATGACCCTTAAAATACCGGTCGAGAATTATCATCAGTTATTTGGCCTACAGTTTTTAGTCTATATTCAAAGTAACAGAAAGAATTTTGTAGAAATTTGTGTAGATTTTTATACGAGCCCTGCGCCAAAAGAATTCGCCTACATCCCTTCTCTTTAGAAGATAGCTACACATTTACAAGTACTAAAAATTTCATATTAACAAATATTTTACCGCATGATTTTTTGCAATAATAAACCCTTTGGCAACATAAATAACTATTCCTATAGATGAAAAATTGTTTAAACTTACTATTATTATTAATTTGCAAAAATATAAAACACCAAATATATTTATTATAACGTAATTATAAAGTGCACAGATAAAGAACTGTGCACGAGTGGCAGTTCCACTCACTAGAGAGATAGAACTGTTTCACGTAATCATTCAACTTTAATAGTATTGGCCAGTAACTAGATTTGAACTAGTTAAATTTTTTATTCTACGATTCGAGTCGTAGATTTCAAAGTTTTGTTGCATTACCAACAATATTAGCTGTTCCAACAAAAAATAATGACAACAGAAATATAAATTACGAGATAAATATAAATAATAGTATTGGCCAGTAACTAGATTTGAGCTATTTAATTTTTAATTCTACGATTCGATTCATAGATTTTAAAATATTGCTGCATTACCAACAATATTAGCTGTTCCAACCAAATAAATAAATACATATAATAATGACAACAGAAATATAATATGAGATAAACATAAATATCCACTTACATTTGGTGATTTCTTGCTGTCTGAACCGCTAGGATTATGTTCCCTGTTCTTTTGAATTAATTGGAATTTTTTATTATTATAATAATTATATAATAACATTGCATTTTTTTAATTTTAAATATGTATCCGAACAGCTAGGATTCTGTTCTCTGCTCTTTTAAATTTGTATCTCGACTCTGGATATTATTTCAAGTGGTCTTAGAACACTGCAGATTCGATGATTTCTACTGAAAAGAAAATAATTCATTGTAATATACAATACAATTATCATTTCGATTGATATTAGTATATTTGAAAAAGAATATTGACAAATAAAAATAATTTATAGTTAATATATTATTTAAATTTACTATTATTGATAATTTGCAACAATATGAAACCCCAAATATATGCACTTTAAATGAATAAAAATACACTTCATTTAAATACAGGATTTTTACTCAGTGAGTCAGTTGAGATGGTTTGGTCATGTGGAGAGAATGATGAGTGAACGACTTGTAAAACGCATATATGTTGGTAAAGTTGAGGGTGTTCGATTACGTGGCCGTCTAGTGTGTGGATGGATGTGATAGGTAGTGTTTTGAAGCAGCGTGAGTTTCCGAGTGGAAAGAGTAGAAGAGCATGTATGAATATGATTATAAATGTGGCTGAAGCAAAATAAGTGTGCCTGGATAGGAATGAGTGGCGAAGGATGATTGTATTGTAAATATTGTGGTGTGAAGATGTATGGTTAGTAAGAATGCTTTATGAGAATGGAGAGAGAGCTGAACTTTTATGTGGACGATGTGAACGAAGTATGTTTGCACAGGAATGTGTGGCGAAAGATGATTTTTTGTGTAACTAGTATTGTGGTCCGGATGCGGTTATTCTCAACCGAAAATCGGTCACTTTAATATGTTCCTCTGCTCTTATGTATGAATACGTTTGTGAATGTGGCCGAGGTGAAAGAAGTGTGCATGGATAGGAATGTGTGGCGGAGGATGATTGTTATGTAATTATTGTGGTCCGGATGCGGTTATTCGCAACCGAAAATCGGTCACTTTAATATGTTCTTATGTAGGAATGCTATGATTGTGGATAAGGCGAAAGAATAATGTTGTTACAGAGTGAAGTGAGTCATTGGGTTTTTGCTTACTAAGTGCCCACTAAGTGGGATACGCGTGATTTTATGTATGTATGTAATTTAATAAGTACTCTAGTTTGATTTTTTAATATCCGGTTTTATAAAGGGCAGAATAAATTTACTTCCATAATAAATTGATTCAAAATAACAAATTCAAATCAATTTTATTCATTTTATGGCAATTATAACATTACCGTCAAAAGTTCGACTGTCATTTGAAGGAATAAATTTTATTTACTTTGGAAGTAAATATAACTGTCGTTTATAAAACCGGCCATAAGAGTGTTATAAAACAGTTTAATTTTTATAGCACTGATATTTTATAAAATATACTTCTTATTTAGGCTGTGTCCGATGTTTCACTTTTATCACCCTAATATCTAAATCCTAAATTTATATGCTCTAAATCTAGTGATTATTTAGGATTTTAGGAATTAGATTTTAGGGTTTTGCACGAGCACACTATGCCTTGAAGTTAACGCGCACTAATTAAACAAATCATATTCGTTGCTATAATTTGTAAAAAACGTCAAATTTACTGTCAAAAAATAGCTCCTTAGCTTCTACTTTATGAAATACAATATTAACATTTACTCTCAAGCATCAAATTGAATCGAAATTTATAATTCATTTTTGTTGTTCTCAAGTGTTGCCATACAAACCAATGGATATCACTAGTGTGTCATTCGGAGTTGTATTTCTGTGAAGAAGACCTAAATCCCAAATACTAAATGCCAAAATGCGACATCGGACACAGCCTTAAAAAAAGTCTACTCTCAAAAATCATTTTTCTGATTTTTTCAATAATAATGACAAAATCGAATGAACAATATTTATTTCAATTTTATACGTTCCTGTATGTGATTATCAATAATATGAAATACAATAACAAAAAAATGTTCAATTAACAAGATATTATGTACAATATTTTACGATTAATTCAAAAGGCAACTTGGGGCGTAAACTACGTTTTGAATTTGTGCTCCTCAATTGTACAGTGTAACCAATTAATATTACGTGCTATAATCCTGAGCAAATATTATCAAAGAAATATAAAATAAGAGACAAAGATAAATATCAAAACTTACTTTTGATGATTTCTTGCTACGCGAACCGTTGAATTTCTGCTGTCCGCATCTTTAAATTTCTAGTTCTCTGCTCTTTTTTGGGGTCATATCATAGCTTTATTCCGGACACTGTACTTGATAAAAGTACTTTTGTTTCAATACTGAAAAGAAAATAATACGTTGTAATAAAGAATAAAATTATTATTCTGAAAGATATTTGTCTGTATGTGACAAAATATTAATAGATGGTTACATATGTTCAAACGAAATAATTTCTACTAGATGTAAAAATATGACTGATTACTAAATTCAAGTATATATTAAAAATGAGACATTTTTATAGGCCGATAAAACATTTTTTTTTAATATCGACAGTGACCGCCGTGCGCATTTATAACAGCACAGTACAAACTTTTATCAACATTTAAAAATTCAATTCAAACATAAGCTAATATAGTCAAATCAAACTTGTATAGCACCGCGCGTTAAGTTGAAACTGACTGCGCATACTAGTCAATCTGAATACATCAACTACAATTTCTTTGGCTTCTGAATGAATCTCTTCTCCTTTATTCCAATTTTAAATATTGATGAGTGTTTTTCTTGTAGTAATAGCATATGAAAATTTATTGCAACCCCCCTATTTATTACAGTTCGGCCCGTTCAAGTAGGTTCAGCGTATTCTACATCAGTCTCAACTTAACACGCGCCAGCTATACCTGTAGCGGTTCATCAGGTAAAAACGCGAAAATGCAACTTTCAAATTGCTTGAAATCAATCATCATATCTGTCATACTGACAAGATGTCATTAGATGTTAATTTTGTTTAAATAATTATACCTGTTTTCTAAAAATTAAATTTAGATGTAGAAAAAATACTGTGTGCACCTTGTGTCTGAAATATATTTAGTGCTCTCGAGTGATTTTCTGACTCCGCTAAATATTTTACAATATTTACATATAATATTTCTGTTAGATTCGTTCCCTATGTTTCATTTTAAATGGAACGGGCAAATAAATTGCTGTCAATCAAATATCAAGTCGTAACCATGGATATGACAAACCCAATGTTTCATGTTAAAAAATACGGTATATCTATAGTGAGAATTACCTATCACAATTCCTTAAAGGTGTTGCATTGAGTTTCACATATTTAAAATGATTTGAAACAGTTTTACACAATATAATACAGGGTGTTTCAAAACATGTGTCGGAAAATAAATGGTGGGATTGGTTGGCTAATTATAAGAAAAAAAGTTCCCATTAACATGGTTCCAACGCACCGTTTTCGAGATACAGGGTATAAAATTTTTATTTTTTTTTATTTTTTGACAATATCTCAGGAACCGTTTGAGATACAAAATTCAGCTTTTGAACACATCTTAGCATTCATATTAGCTACTTTTTAAGCGCTTATTCATTTTTTTTCATTTGCCATTGACGGAGATTTTAGGGTTGCTTGAGGTTTTTATGGCCCTAATTTCTATGACACTTGGGAAATTGGCATTCTGAAAGCACATTGTGAACCACCAATATTTTCTACACAAAAAAGGTACTCCTAGTCAAAAGCTCTAACGTAAACCCTTTTAGAGAAATACGACATTTTATGATGGAAAACATGAAAAAAAGTAGCAACATGTTTTGTTGTTGATAAGACGTAGGTTGGAAGCCTGCGTTATTGTAGGAGATCATTTTCAACAATTTTTGTGATTTTTCTTGTTTTTTATGTTATTGCTTAGTTTTGTAAAATAAAAGTTCTGTGATCATATTGCTACTTTTTTTCATGCTTTTCATAATAATTTTTTTTACAGCCTGTATCTCGAAAACGGTGCGTTTGCGGAACCATGTTAATAGGAACTTTTTTTCTTATAATTAGCCAACCAATCCCACCCTTTATTTTCCGACACATGTTTTGAAACACCCTGTATAAACTAGAGTTACTAGAGAAATACATATTAATAAATACACATTTTATGCATCAACTGTACCATTTTTGATCATATATTTGCACCATTTCAATCGATATTTTTGAACTATATTCCAAGAATTATTCGCTTATATTTTTGTATACAGTATTTCAAAACACATTTTTTATATTTCGACCTGGATTATATCATTTTAATCATAGCGCATACTATTATTTGAATATTATGTACACCAAAAATTATTAAAACTTTCATATTTTCATGTTTCAAGTCAATGACCGGTAGTATTTACTCAAAATTTTAATCACCCTAACTAATTACCATGACTACCATTTAGAATTACATTGGGGTGATTAAAAATCAACTGAATTTGTTACTTTAGTCAACGCTTACTCACACCTGTTTAAGAGTAAATACTACCGGTCCATATTTCTAATGATAATCTAATCGGTTAACTATCAGAAAATATATATTTTACAAAAAAATATTTTTAAACGATTTAAACTTACCAAATGCATAGTTCACAACACAAAATTAATAATTAAAAGCTTTTCCGTGTTTAAAAATATTTAATTTTCAACTAAAACTATTTTTATTTGTACACTTGTACAATGGTTACCGACTTAAACACTAACTATAAGATTTGTGTTATTTAACACCGAATTTCGTACGTTCAAACTATTTTAACATACGAAACACATATTTTATAGTTTAAAATTATTAATTATACACTTTTCCACTTTTAAAAACGTTTAAAATATTCAATTTTCAACTAAAACTTTCACACGCGTCATTGTCTTTGTCTACAGTCGGCCATTTTGTATACTTGTGTTAAACGCTGGTGTGCCACATATAGTCGGAGTGACTAAAGATAATTTTTGTGGCGTCACAATGTTAAATCTACATAAGATGTCATCGTCATGTACTTTTGGCTGCACTATATAACGACAGTTTAAGAGTTTTAGCATGGATGGTGTTACTGGTATTGTAACAATCACATTTTATTGAAATACGAATTATTTAAATCGCCAATCCATTCATAAGATATTATTTTGAGGTATTTAATGTGTTAATGTAACTTTTGATGTTAAATAATCATAATAGTTAATATCAATTTTTGCCCCATAAAAGGTGGGGTAGAAATAATTTTAACATATGGACCGGTAGTATTTACTCTTAAACAGGGGTGATTAAGCATTGTCAGCCCGATTCACAAAAAAGTTTAAGCTAATCCTTATTTTTGGATTAGCGAATTCTACTCTAATTTTGACAGTTTATACCTTAAAATGTAATCTAATCTATTCCTAGTATCTACCTTTATTGATAATATCATGTAAATTATATTTTAAATACCGGAATAGAATAGAATTCACTAATCAAAAAATGAGGATTAGCTTAAACGTTTTTGTGAATCGGGCTGCGTATTTTTAAAAGGTAGTCGTGGGAATTAGTTACTCAGGTGAATAAAATTTTGAGTAAATACTACTGGTCATATTGTTTAGGTCGTGTCGGGGGATTTTAAATTAAAGCTATTAACTGGTAATATTTACTCTTAATCAGGGGTGATTAAGCTATGATTAAAATAATAAATTCAGTTGTTATTACCTTCCGTCACCTTTTTTCCATTTTTGAATTATTGCCCCAAAAGTTAATATACTCCATATTTAGGCAAAAACTTTAACATTTTCAAAAATCTATTTTTATGTATCTAAATACTTCTCAATGCGCTGATTCCAAATTTTGAAACCGCAGGTCGATATCTCGTTTCGTTCTCGAGATATTTAGATTCAAAGTTTTGCTCAAAACTGCCTATTTTTTGGTAATAACCCAAAAATGGGTCGAGATATGAATTTGGCGACAACACCATTCGATTCTACGGGCAAAATTACATAAGTACACTAATTTTCAGAATTTTTGAACACCGCAAACAATCTCTAAAGCAAAATAACTGAAAATGGCCAAAATCTGAAAAAATCGTAAGGGGTTTTCAAGCTTTTATTCATAAAAAATGAACCGGCTGGACAAAAATTATGAAAATTGCTATGTATTTTTGTCCGTAGAATCGAATGGCGATGACGCCAAATTCATATCTCTACCCATTTTTGGGTTATTACCAAAAAATGGGCAGTTTTGAGCAAAACTTTGAATCCAAATATCTCGAGAACGAAAAGAGATATCGACCTGCGGTTTCAAAATTTGAAATCAGCGCATTGACACATAAATTATAATCATATTCCGAAAATATATTTCTTTGAAAATAATCATCCTTTTAAAATTTTCTTAATCCCAACCTGGTCAAATCCCCGACAAAATATCTAGCTGTGAAGGGTCGGACCGCTACTTCACAAGTCATGGAATGTGAATATATCTTAGACAGCCTATACAATAATTCAGAACAACCATAGTCCAAATACTGTAAATTTAAGATAACATATACAGCGGTATCTGTGGAGACCTGTCCAGTAGTGGGGAGTGATTACAAAACAGACTGATTGTTTATGAGATTGTTGTTAACTTTTGGAGTTAGTTATTAAGAAGCCATAGGAGTGAATTGTGTGTTACTGTTGTGTATTCATGATCAGTGAATAAAAGGGTTAAACCACAGTGTGCGTGTGTGTGTGTGTGTGTGTGTATTTCTTAATCTACTAAGAATATTTAACAATTTGGTAAAACTGTTTTTCGCAAAAAAAATCTTGGTTACAAGTTATATAAATAAATGTTCTTTGATTTTTCCGTTTGCAAATTATCTGTTTCTTACAAATCAATTAATGTCTATAAAAATCTCTATAAATATGTAATTGTCCATAATTATTTTCCATTTTTAAATATTTCATTATGACTTTGTTTTATTGTTTCAAATTCAAAATGATGGACTAAGGTTTTGCTCCTCAATTAAAATCCAAAGTTATTAAACGTTAAAAAGTAATAATAATAAAACTTATCCTACCTTATACACGAGATGTTCCAGGTCGCGATGTCTGTATTTTCCTCCATTTGTTCTATTATTCCTTTGACTGTAGGGCCCCATTTACAACAATATCTATTCAAATAATTTCAGTTTCAATCTGTAACAAAAATATAGAGAAATAGTACGGAATATTACTCTTTTAATCTCACACATATTTGCTTTTTAAAACAATTTATAAAACTTTATAATATTATCTGTACTAAAAAATACTATGAATGTGATATGTTAAAAAAGTTATTAAAAGGTAAAAAGTAATAAAAATAAAACTTATCCTACCTTATAAACGAGAAGATCATCCAGGTTGCGATATCTGTCTTTTCCTCCATTTGCTCTATTAAGCCTGATTTATAAATTGCACAGAAAAGAATGGAATAGAATGACGTCACTTTTGTCACTTCTACACTAAATTAACTATATTTATTGGTGATTTGAATAACGTCGGTTCACAAGCAAAACACATTGTCATTTTTTTTTCAATTTCGACTTATTCACACTATGCCATACCTTTCTTACAGATCTATCGTCAAATAAATTCCATTAAGTTCTATCAAAACCGGCTTTATTATTATTATTTTCTTGTTTGTAAGTCCCAAATTACGGAGTTTAGTCAATTTACTCAATACTAATACTTTTGACTTAATGTGTTTTGCTTGTAAACCGACATATGCCTATAGAAAGTTTTTACGTTAAAGCAATGAAGTCACAAGTCACACGAATATTATCGGAGCAAGCCGAATAGAATAAGAAATAAAATTGGCTATATCCTATTATTCTATTCCATTCTGTGCAAGTATATATGGTTGCATGCATTTACATTGGTTTATATTTCTATTCCCTGTGCTATTCCATTCCTTATTCTATTCTGTGCAATCTATAAATCAGGCTTTATTCCTTTGGCTGTAGGGCCCCATTTACAAAGACATCTATTCAAATAATTTCCGTTTCAATCTGTAAAAGAATACAGAGAAATAGTACGGAATATTACGATATACTACTCTTTTAATCTCACACATATTTGCTTTTTAAAACAATTTGTCACTCTGTGTAATATTATCTGTATTAAAAAAAACTCCATATACTAAAAAAATTACCATCAATAATGTTCTAACTTGTTCCTGTTCTTGAAAACGATTAAAACAATTTTATTTTTTACATAAATTGTACGCTTTGAAAATGATCTAAACTAATACCATCCACGTTATTTAATCTATTATATAGCAATGTTGGTTCTAATAATTGTTTCTTTCAATTAAAATCCAAAGTTGTTAAAAAGTATAAAAATAAAACATCCTACCTTATACACGAGAAGATCCTCCAAGTCCTTTTCTCCATTTTCTTTATTATTCCTTTTGCTGTAGGGCCCCATTTACAACATCTACAACAATGTCTGTTTCAATCTGTAATAAAATGTAGAGAAATAGTACGGAATATTATAACATTATAATATTAGCTTTTTGAAACAATTTTGTCACACTTTGTAATATTAACTGTAGTAAAAAAGTTCCATATACTAAAAAAAAATACCATCAATAATGTTCTAAGTTGTTTCTATTCTTGAAAACGATTAAAACAATTTTATTTTTATGTAAATTGAACGCTTTGAAAATTATCTGAACTAAAACCATCCACGTTAATTAATCTAATATAAAGCAATGATGATTCTAATAATTGCAATACTCAATATTTACTAACAAATTATTTTATGTAGATTGTAATTCATGACGAAAAATAAACAATATTCTCATAAATATATTGAAATAAATATTACCGACTACGAATCAAAATTATGTAACATGTGCTTACATTTCGAGAAGAAATTCTTTGGCCAGGCATATTCTAGATTTTTAGTAACAATGCTTTTCTCTGTTCATAATAATCTTATTCTGTTGTTGTTTGTTGTACACTTGTCCACCAAAACACTTTTTGAAAGCAATAACCTGTTGAAGTTGAATCAATGTACACAAATCCACAAAAATTCCACCCGTAATTTTACCAAATATAGTTAAACACCATGATATACTATCACAACAAGTATTTTCTTTATTATTTAACTATCATAAAATATCAAAAACGCTGTTGAAATATGTTTGTCGTTGAGAAATGCTAAGCGTCGTCTTGAAGAAAGCGAACAAGCCGTGCTCTGAGTGGACCACGGTAGACGTGTTAGGCTCACCTGATTGGCTATAATAACGAAGCCTGTGATTGGTCATAAATGCCAGCGTTCGAATGCAGCATCGAAGTATGAAATATTCTATCAATTTTGCACTATTTGCGTTCAGTTATTTCGAATATATTTACAAATCTAAATATCTGAATGATTATTTCTGACTTAAATTCGTTAAATTCATCATTAAACAGTATATATTAATAATAAAAGAGTATATTAATTATTTATTAAGCAAATAAAACTTGGAAAGTGGACCAAATATACAACAAAAATAACATATTTTCCAAACATTGACGATGTTATCACAAATATAAATAAGTGGCTGGCATAAAAATAAAAGGAATTTATTTTCCAAAGGCATCGAAGCCCTTTTCAGCAATATCCAAATGTTTTCAAAGATTATTTTGAAAAATAAAATTGTTTTAAACGTTTCCAGTTGTTTCTTTCTATGTTAGATATGAAAATGCGTTAAACGACTTTTGTATATGTTTCAAATTACAAGAGAAACGAATTTAGAATGCAAACTATATAGGTGTATCACAATTTCGGCACAAATATAAAGGCCTACCTATAGTATTATGACTAAAATGAGTTAAAAAATCTTAAACATGGATTCTATCTTCAATAGTTTCCAAGATATAAGGAGGTGAAAATGAGTTTTTATATCGAAAACTGTAAGAATTACGACTTGGATTAAATAGACTTTTTGTTTACCTTTGTGCCGCATACAGACTAAAATCAACGGTTCGCCATATATTCGCGAGCAGTTTAAGAACTATGCGAACAGTTCACACAACATATGTATTTGAATTAAGAACTCATGTTCGTCGTGTGTTCGGAAAATGTTCCCGTTTGAAATTAGCAAAGAAAAAAAATAGTCAAAATGTTGACATCAACGAGTGAGAATCATTATAAAATAATCGAGAAAAAGAAAAAACAAAATAGAAGTAGAAGATAGTGGAGAAGTTTATTTAATATCGAGTACTTTTTCAAATTACGTGTTTACCTTCCGTCACCTTTAGGTAAGGAAGGTATTGTTCATTAGTCAAAAAATTTCTTGGTGAATGGTTAGAATACGAATTTCCTCTTTTTGAGATGATGTCTCTGTGGGTGTGTGTGTTTGTGTAGTTAAATATTATTTTTTGACATTTTGTTTTATAAATATTATTTTTGACATTTTGTTTTATAAATATTAAAGAAAATGCTTTTCTCTACACGGTTTGATTATACATTTTCCTTCATATTCAATAGATATAGTCAAAGAATTATAAAGAGATTAATTTTCAAAAGTCATTTTCAAAAAATTCTAATTGGCAGATGTCAGTGCCAAGTGCAAAATCAAATATGGCAAGTATAGGATCAAAATGTCGGGAGTACGAGGAAGGCGAAAGAGAAGATGGAAGGACTGAATCGCAGAAGACTTGAGAGGAAGAACTGTGTGAAGAAGATGCGTTGGACAGGAATGAGTGAAAGAGAAGAGTAAGAAACAATGACTCCTAATAAAATTAGAGAAAGCTGGAGAAGAAAGAAGGAAATGGCAAGTGCAATTTACAGTGTATGTTCATGTTATAATTTTATTGGATTTATAGAATCTTTTCAAAGGAACTTTTGGTATGTAATTTGTAAAAAATAGTATGTGTTCGTGTAATAATTTTATTGGATATATAGAATCTTTTCCAAGAGACTTTTTTTATAGCATTTATCCATTTTTATTTCAATACTTTTATTTTTAAAAATTCACACAGTTGTTTAAATACTCTAAAAATGCATACACTTACGTAACATTCTCTTTACAATCAAAAAATATTACAACCAAGTTTATATCTCTACCCATTTTTGAATTATTGCCCCAAAAGTCAATATACCCTACATTTAGATAAAAACTTCAACATTTTCAAAAATTTAATTTTTATGTATCTAGATACTTTTCAATGATTCCAAATTTTCAAACGGCAGGTCAATATCTCTTTTCGTTCGCGAGATATTTAGATTCAAAGTTTTGCTCAAAACTGTCCATTTTTGGGCAATAACCCAAAAATGGGTCGATATATGAGTTTGGCGACAACACCATTCGATTCTACGGGCAAAATTACATAAGTACACCAATTTTCAGAATTTTTGAACACCGCAAACAATCTCTAAAGCAAAATAACTGAAAATGGCAAAAAATCGCAAAAATCTAAGGTGTACCCTTTACGATTTTTTTCAGATTTTGCCCATTTTCAGGGGTTTTCAAACTTTCATTCATAAAAAATGAACCACGTGGACAAAAATTATGAAAATCGCTATACTTATGTATTTTTGTGCGTGGAATTTAATGGCATGTCGCCAAATTCATATCTTGACCCATTTTTGTGTTAATACAAAAAAAATGGGTGCAAAATTTTAAATCTAAATATCTCAAAAACGAAACGAGATATCGACCTGCGGTTTCAAAATTTGGAATCAGCGCATTGAGAAGTATCTAGACACATGAAAATTAGATTTTTGAAAATTTTGAAGTTTTTATCTAAATGTGGGGTATATTTACTTTTGGGGCAATAATTCAAAATGGGTAGAGATATAAATATGAGTGTGCATAATGTATATTCATGTGATAATTTTATTGGATTTATAGAATATTTTCCAAGGAATTTTCTGTATGGAATTTGTAAAAAATTGTATTATATTCGTGTTACAATTTTACTGGATATATAGAATCTTTTCCAATGAACTTTTGGGAAGGGATTTGTACAAAATACATCAAATTTTCATTAGCATTAGACATAGTTGAAATATTGTTTAAACTTACTATTATTATTATTATTATTATTATTATTATTATTATTATTAATTTGCAAAAACACCAAATATATGAATTCTAATTTATAAACGCTTATTGAAAACTAGACCTTGGGAAAAAAATACAGCATGATTTTTGCAAAAATAAACATAGTATCAATGTAAATATCTATTAATATAGTTGAAATAATGTTTAAACTTACTATTATTATTAATCTGCAACAATATGAAACATCAAATACATTATATTATAACGAATAAGTATTTTTATATGAGCACAAAATACGCCATTTTCTGAATAAACCCACACTAAACTTGTATGCATAACACCTCAAAATACATATAAAATCATGTAAAATGTAAATAAAAATAACACTTTGCAGTATATTTCCAATTTCCATGCATAAATAACATTGTACTCACGATTTAAAGGGTGTAGTTCCCCAGTAATATTTAGGTAATTTCATTGACCTCAGAACAATTATAATATCAAACGTTCAATTAACACTTTATCTCTCACTTTTCTACCCGATTTTCCAAACATTTCCCAAGTTTTAACGAAGAAACGAAACGTTTTATTACACTATAATGCAAGCCGGTCCCTTTCGACCAACATATGTTATGAGCTGTGTTGATATTTACGTAAATTTCTTCCACAATCGATCGACCACAGTAATAATTATTCTCAAACGATGAACTAATACTTTATATTACTTTTCTATATAATTTTTGATATCTGCCTCGAAATTTAACGAGGAAAATATACATTTTATCACAGCAAAATACAAGACAGCGTCTCTTCGCCATTTTGGTTCGAACATGTAGCTGTTCTTCTGAAGTGAACTTGTGACGCAACTACTACGTGATTCAAGTTTCAATTTATTTGGAAATAAATTATGCAAAATATAAAATTTATCATGGAATAATTAAATATTTAATTTTTTTAATATCAATTTTGAATTTATTTATGTATTTCAGGCGTTTTAGAGATATATAAAACTTATTTTACCTAATATACAGCCATACAAAAATGTCTCCGTACGACAATAGTTTTAGTGTATTTTATTGTTATGACTAAATGCCTAAAATTTTAGGTTTTCTCCAATTTTTTTTGCCTTCTTCCAGCAAATATGTATGTATTATACTTACTTATGTTACCAGTAAACTTAATAAAGATTTAAAACTTTTAATTTAAAAGTAGAAAATTTAACGGGAGTACGAAAATTAGTAATTATTGCAACAATGGATAGCAAAGGTTACCTCGATATTTTAAAAGCAAATTAAAAAAATCTGTTGTGGCCATCAGAAGACCTTCCGTCAATTCGATGTATTTTGTACAAATCCCATACCAAAAGGTCCTTGGAACAAATTCTATATAATATCATGTAAAATCGAACACGAACACATACTTTTTTTTACAAATTCCATACTAAAAGTTCATTTGAAAAGGTTCTTTAAATGTAATAAAATTATAACATAAACTACACTAAGTAATGTCCTTCCATCTTCTCTTTGGCCTTTCTCTGCATGTCACTTGTTGCGAGTAACAATATGACATACCAATTTTAGATCCTATACTTTTCATATTTGGTTTTGCACTTGCAACTGACTGCAACTGACATCTGTCAATTAATTTTTTTTGAATAATTATGTCAGCTGTTTCCATAATAAATTGCAAAGCAGACTAATTTTTGAAAATTAATTTCTTTATAATGCTTTTAATTTACATCTATTGAATATGAAGGAAAATGTATAATTAAACCGTATAGAGAAGAGTATTTTCTTTAATATATATATAATAACAAAATGTCAAAAAGTAATATTTAACTGCGTTTTTTTAAGAAAAACTGTTAAAAACTTCAAAAAAGGGTACTTCCGGTGGATCGATTATAACCAAAATCTAATCAACTCTTCATATGGATGTACAGAAGAGGAATACGAAAGAATTATAATTTTTAGAATTGTAGTATTGGAGTTATCGTCGGAGAAAAATTTGTCACACACGGACATACATACACACACACACACACACACACACACACACACACACACACACACACACACACACACACACACACAGACACACATACATACATACAGACATCATCTCAAAAATAGTAAATTCGTATTGTAGGGACCCTAAAACGTGCTTATTCATTAAAAACTCACCACCGAATTTTTTGACCAAAGACAATACCTTCCTTACCTAAAGGTGACGGAAGGTAAAAAAGTACTGAAAAAGAGAGCCTTAACAGACAATTTTCATATCATGCATTAGAAAAATTCGACAAATAATTCGTGTCTTATAAGAGAATACCTACTGTATAATATGAAAAATATGCTTAATCAACCTCACGGTCGCCGGACTTTAACCAGATTGAGAAAGTGCGGAAAATTCTTAAAACAAATAAGAATATAAACCAAAAAAGAATTTAAAATTAATTACAAGAAAAATTGCAGAATATAATGCCATCGGTGATCAAAAATTTGGTTGATTCAATGACTCATCGCTTAGTTACTGGTGGAAAAACCAAAGGAAAACCATCCAAATATTATATTTCTTTATGAAACATAAATAAATGGTTTATTATTTAAATGTTTTGGTTATCGTACGGAGACTTTTTTGTCACGAAATTATGAATGAAACTTTCAATGTTTACCCCATAATAGACATAAATTAAGTATATTATTTGTTTATATTATATTTATAACGTAATATACTGCGTTTCATTTTGGATTAAAAGAAAATTAAATATATTGGGTTCTGTTATTTTTCCTAAAATACATTAAAACTATTGTCGTACTTTTTTGTATGACCGTATGTGCAGATTATATAAGAGCCCAAACTCATAATAATTCGACCGGTTTATATTTTCAACAAATTATAAAATCTACACAAATGATTAGAAATTTCTACAAAATTCTTTTGACTACTTCAAATACAGATTCAAAACTTTTAAAAAACTGTGGGCCAAATCCAAATTTAGCTTCTATCGAGAACCTTTACTTTTGGCTATATATTTTCCTTCATATTCAATAGAGTTAAAGAATTATAAAGAGATTATTTTCCAGCGAGCTTTACTATAGTCAAGTGCAATTTACAGTATATGTTCGTGTTATAATTTTATTGGATTTACAGAATCTTTTCCGGGAACTCTCGGTATGAAATTTGTAGAAAATACATAGAGTTAACGAAAGGTAATACGCTGGCCACATCAGATTTTTTTCAATTACTAATAGTTAACACTTAATTAAGTATTTGAGTAACGCGAAGATATAAATTAAATCCGAGATTAAATCATAAACCTTTCCTCACAAAATATATTTAATCACAAAATGTACATTTCGACTGCAAAGAAAACATCAGTTATACTACAATTGTAGTACAACTGATGAAGATTGCTTTGAAGTCGAAAGTAAACAAAAAATCTCATTTAATCGAAGTCTTAACTTTTACAGCTTGATTCTCGAAAAAGTTTTAAGCTAATCCTCATTTTTACCTCCCGCTACCCTTGGTAAGGGAGGTATAGGGATCGTGCTAAAAATCGTACATCGAGACTTTAATAAATAACCACGTTTTAAGGTCCCTAGAATCCAATTTTAACATTTTCACGATGATGTCTGCATGTGTGTGTATGTGTATGGACTCTGTCTTCGCTCTAACTCAAATACTATCATTCAGAATTCTGAAACCTTGTATTTCGACCCTATTCTAATATGGTAAGAAACCATTAGATTTTGGTGTAAATCGGATAACCGGAAATGGCACTTTACCTGAAGCTCATAATGGTTTTTCTTCAAAAAATACCGTTAAATGACATTTTTTCGCATTTTATGTCATCATGAAAATTAAAGATTATTGAATTTTCTACAGGAACACATTACTGCTTTTTCTATATATTTTACAAATAAATTTAAAAATCAATTTTGTTATAAATCCCGAAGCTTAAGATAAACACAATTCCTTTGTTACACTGTCAAAAAACTAATCACTTTAAATTAATAATAGTGACATTTTAAAAATAAAACAGTAAATAAAGCAATAGTTACATGCAATGGAACAGTTTGCAGCATTAGTAAATACGTCGATATGTATTTAAATTAATAAAAATTAAATATCGGGAGGTTTTGTGTTGGCAACATCAGATTTTTTAATAAGCGAATTCTACTCTAATTTTGACAGTTTATATCTTAAAATATAGTTTAATCTATTTGTAGTATCTACCTTTTTTGATAATATTTTGAACATTAAATTTTAAATACCGGAATAGAATAGAATTCACTAATCCAAAAATAAGGATTAGCTTAAATTTTTTTGTGAATAGTTCCGTAAAAACTCATTTTTCACTGCCTTATATCTCGAAAACTATTGAAGTTGGACCCATAGTGATTAAGCTAGTTTCAAAAGTTGAAAGAAAACCTGTATATTTTTATAAGTGCTGAAATTAATCAATTTATGTGACTAATTTATTTAAAAATGCCTCCGTTTGACAAAACGAAATGAACTTTTGTCAATTTTTTCGTACTTTTAAGAACAAAGCACTTGCATTACACTAAATTTATTGTACAATTTTAAGTTCAATTTATTGAATTCATCAAGTTCTTAAAATTAACCGAAAAAACTAGCAAAAATAAGACTCTTTGCAACTACAGATCTTTTTCGATTTTTATAAAACTTCATTTGCAAAATAGTGGAGGACCCCATTGTTAAACCATCGATTTATGTACAAAACAGCATAATGAGGAAATATAAGAATGGTTATATAAGTTATTTTTCAATCAGATTATTAAATAATAAAACAATATTCATTTGCTATCAACAATTAAATTATTTTGCATTGTATAACTAAACAATTGGATTTTTTTTTTTTTTTGAAATATAAATAGTGAAAAATACCTTCCTATTCTTGAATTAGAAGTATAGATAATATATTTTTCTGAATCACTTACATTTGCTGGAGATCTCGATCTAACATCGGCAGTCGCTCCATCTCTGCAAACAGCAAATCAGGAAATAAAAAAATCAGCAATTTCAGTTTTGTCCCTTAGATAATTTTAATTCATTTTGCGAAACATCAGCTCCTGAAATAATTTAAAAAGTATTAATTAAAATAAATATCACTCACATCTCTACTATGTTTATAAAAACAGTATACTTACATTTCCAGAACAGTCTCTGGCCTGAAAAATGCATCTTCACCAACAATTTCCTATGTTTACTTTAATTTATTTCAGATTTATATTAAACCTGAATTATTATTAGCACTTTAATGCCCCAATCATCATATTTAAATTTGCTAGAAGATAATTAGTCGTAACGAAGCAATACCTGTAACAAATAATAAATATATAGAAATCTACAAATATATCATCATAAAATTACAGTAAAATATCAAATAAGTCATTATTTTTCAAGAAACAAAACATGATTTCCCCATTTTACCTTTTATTCGGTTTTGATGAGAAAGAACTTGTAACAACGCTAACACGATTGCATAAGATGGCCGAGTAAATTTTTATATGTTCAATAAACGATTTTGGTCGCACATAGCACTTAATGGCCATTATTTTTACACAAAAGACACTATTGACTAGTATAATACTCTAATATAACTATTATTGCTTTATAGTAATTAAAATGAATACAGATTATAATTTTTTACGACGGAGAGACGCAGATTCAACGGTTACCAAACACCAAATAAAACAATCATGGCCGCTGCCGCTGCGCGTTCGTCGTCTGTTTTCTATTACCAGTAGCGTAACATTCACATTTTAAACTCCCGCACGCAATATTTTCCAGTCGGAGCCCTTCTTACTTAATTTTTATAAGCAGTGTATACCCTTATCTAATATTTTATAAATTTTTGGTGTTCTGAACCTTTTTTGGCTCACCTCTGCTCACCCATAAAGCGGGTTCTATACGTTTTGATGTCACGCCACTGGACCGGTAGGTCAAAGTACACATTTCAAATTATATCTTTAGGAAAATACAAAAAAATAATTTGAACAATTTAATTGCCTAACTAAATTTTATTAAGGTAAAATGAAAACCTGTACCTAAAATAAGGTTTGAGATATGTACTAAAGACAATTAAAGCTGAAGAAATAATTCGTGCAATAATAGCATCAGCTTTATGAAAGAAAATATGTCTGTATTTTAATACGAGAGCAACGAAAATTGATATTTCGTATTTTTGGGAATGAGTGATTTAAAAACAACAAGAACTATGTTAATAATTCTTTTTATACTAGCATTTTATAACAACTTTTTGATTGCCATTTTCGTTGCTAAATGAAACACTTTTAAGCATTAGTGCTTAAAAATGACAGTTCAATGCGTAAAAGTGTCAGTTTAATGCGTAAAAAATTATTTTTAAGCACTAGTGCTTAAAAGTATTTCATTTAGCAACGAATATATGGACCTGTCTGAATAAATGATCTATTTTAAAACGCTATTATGTATGTAATACATTCCGAAATGTGTGTTTAGGGACTTGACATGTACCACTCGCTTACGCTCGTACGTACAAATTTCTCATCGCGTGCCTAAATCACAATAATTTCGCAACTTATTACATAAATACGCATTTCCTATAGCAGATTTTAAAGTGAGCTTTTTTCTACTCAAAATAATAGTGGATCAAGTAGCATTTTAACAGCAAGGGTAGATAAAATAATACTTTAACAGCAATGGTACATAAAGCATTTTAACTTCTATTTAAATTAAAAACACATAATAAATTTGAACGATTTGTGTTAGTAATTTCTAGCTCCATTCTCAAAAAAGTTTAAGTTAGTGATTAGCAAATTCTACTCCGCAGGCGTAAACCTTTTCTTTCGACCCTCTATACGTCAATAACTATTACAATTTAGAGAAATGTAAAGAGACTCACCAATGAATTTCTGTGTTTATTGCGTCTTAGATGGTCTCCATAATTTAAATCCAAAGCTCTTGGCAAAAACAACCATAATCCAAATATTGTAAATATGAGTCACATACAGCAACAAGTATTTCAAGGATGCCAAACACTTTGGTAAAAAGTATTTCTCACAAGTTGTAAAAAAATGTTTAATTATTATGTAATTCTTCATCAATGTTTATTTCTCTATTTCTTAACAACCATAAATAATTTTCTAATAGTTAAACAGGATCCTGAGTTAAATTATATTACAGAAATCTATAAAAATAAGAAGCTAGAAAGTTGTTTCTTTGATTACCTCAGATTCAAAACAATGGACTAAGGTTGTTTTTATTAACAGCTCCTCAATTATTAATTTCTTATGGTTGTTCCACGTAGAATAATCACTAATATCTTCATTTTAGAGCAATGAATGAACTAAAGCTAATGCAATCAAATGCACTTTTCACAATGTAATCACATGCATGTTCATTATTAAAAGTTTTAAATGCAAATGGCAAGTGACGACAACAAACAAGTTTAGTTATGTTTCGAAAAATGAAAAATATTTTTATTTAAACAAAAAATGTATTAAATTATTTATGAACATTCGAATGCAAAATTTTATAACAAAAATGGTATCAAACAACCCTACGAGCCCCATCCCACATTAAAATATAATACAAATAATAACTAACGTAAATTATCGCCAATTTTTATTAATATTACAAACATTTCGCCGTTCTAATGACATATAGCCCGATACATTTTCTGAAATATTTCATTTTTACCTTCCGTCACCTTTAGGTAAGGGAGGTATTGTCTTTGGTCAAAAAATTCGGTGGTGAGTTTTTAATGAATAAGTACGTTTTAAGATCCCTAGAATACGATTTTACTAATTTATTTGTGTGTGTGTGTGTGACAAATTTTTCTCCGACAATAACTCCAAAACTACAATTCTAAAAATTATGATTCTTTCGTATTCCTTTTCTTTACAACCATATGAAGAGCTGATTAGATTTTGGTTATAATTGGTTAACCGGAAGTACCCTTATTTGAAGTTCTTAACAGTTTTTCTGGCAAAAACGTAGTTAAATATCAATTTTCGACATTTTATGATCATTAATATGAAAGAAAATCTTATTCTCTATACGATTTGATTATACATTTTCCTTCATATTCAATAGATATAGAGTTATAGAGAGATTAAGAGAGGTTAACTTTCAGAAATCAGTCAGCTTTGTAAAAATTATGGAAAAAACAATAGATATATTCAAAAAATTCTAATTGACAGATGTCAGTGTCAAGTGCAAAACCAAAGTGGAAAATATAGGATCAGAAAGTAACAAAAGTGACAGTGTCCCTCGCAAGTGACTTACAGTTTCAATGCCAGGAGTACGAAGAAGGCCAAAGAGAAGATGGAAGGACCGTGTAGCAGAAGATTTGAGAGAGGATAACTGTGTGAAGAAGATGCGTTGGATAGGAATGAGGAAATGTCAAGTGCAATTTACATAATGGTCGTCCGTGTTATAATTTTATTGGATTTGTAGAATCTTTTCAAAGGAACTTGCAATATGGAATTTGTAAAAAATAGTGTGTTCGTGTTATAATTTTACAGGATATATAAAATCTTTTTCAAGAAACTTTTGGTATCGGATTTGTACAAAATACATCGAATTGACGGAAGGTTTTGTGCTGGCCACAACAGATTTTTTTTAATGTAAAATGAAATAATACTTATTTTTACCAACAACTGAAGAAAAACTAAAGAGAAAATACACGAATTTAAATCTTACGGTTAGCATGTTAGGTTTTATTAAACAAAATGTTCAGTAGTAATTTACAATAAAGTGATATCCAATATTGATAAATCATATGAAATTAATACGGGCCCAAAGTCATCATAGTTCGACCGGTTTACATTTTCAACAAACAAATTATAAAACGCAAATGGTAAGAAATTTCTTTCAACTAGTTTGAATTTGAAACATATATTTTAAACTTATAAAAACTGAATATGTTATTCAAGTATTCCACCATTTAATATTGGGTTACATAGCTTTTTTTAGTAATATCAGCTTTAATTCAATTGGGCTTTGCATCTTGTCTTGCAAGGGATGTTTTACTGTAAGCAAGTGATATTTACGAAATAAAGGGTTTCGGTAGAAACTAAATATGGACTAAAAGATTACCCTTAAAATGCCGGTCAAACTATTATCATCAGTCATTTGGCAAGTTTTTAAAAGTTTTAAGACAAAAGAATTTTGTAAAAATTTCTAACCATTTGCGTAGATTTTATAATTTGTTGAAATATAAACCGGCCGAATTGTTATGAGTTCTGAATCTGTGTTACTTTTATATCGTTAAATTTTTACAGCCCGATTCACAAAAAAGTTTAAGCTAATCCTCATTTTTGAATTAGCGAATTCTACTTTAATGTTAACAGTTTATTTCGTAAAATATAGTCTAATCTATTACTAGTATCTACCTTTTTTGATAATATTATGAAGATTTAATTTTACATACCGGAATAGAATAGAATTCACTAATCCAAAAATGAGGATTAGCTTAAACTTTTTTGTGAATCGGGCATCGGGCTGTTAATTTCTAGGTGTTTCTAGCTCAAAAAAATAATTTAATATTACGTTATAGTATTGAAAATCTTCATTTAAAAGAGTAAAGATTTATTTACTTATTATTACTAATTCTGTTTCTGAATTTTTTTAAACTGGGTGAACTAGGGACGGGGTCGTATATTATTTAGTACAAGCATTATCATATTTTTAAAGGAAAAAAAAAATATTGCAACTTACCTTTAACGATTTCTGCAATCGGGATTGCTGGGATTAGGTTCCCTGTTCTTTTATAACTGCTTTCTGGATTTCCCTTTTATTCTCTGGAAACTGCATTTCATACATATTGGCTTGTTTAATGGACATTAATATCTTGATATCTGTAAGGATTAATAAATAAGTAAAAATCCACCAAAAATTTATTTAATCACCAAAGATTAAAATATTTTATCAATACAAGAGTACGCTGTCTTAATTTCATTGTAAAATTATAGAAAAATATCAAATAAGCTATTTTAAAAACTAGTATTTTTAATAACTACGATATTTCAACAAGTGAAAACATGGTTTCCCAATCTCACCTTTTCTCTCTCCAAGCAATCATTAAATTAAACGATTTTGGTCGTATAAAGTACATAATGACCATTATATTGTTAACAAAAACACTATTAATTAGTAATTACTACTTACTAATTAGTAAGAATTATTATGGATTCACTATAATTAAAATAAATTCACAAGCTAGAACAAGAATGATTCAAAATGGCCGACGCGTTACTCGCTTGTTCAATTCATGCACAGTGGCGTAACAACTACGTTCTAGACATCCCAACTGTAATATTTTTGAGTCTGGCCTCTTCCTTATTATTTTTTCTTAAACAGTGTATGATTTTAATTAATATTATACAAATTTTTGAGGTTCCAACTCTTTTTTGGGTTTATCTTTCGCACTCCGTAGAATGGGTTCGAAGAGAGTGGATGTTACGCCACTGTACATGCAAAAAGAGATAAAATACGAATGATGTAAAAATATAAAATCAAATTACGTAAAATATTAAATAGTTTTTAAAATAAAAGTATCTTAAGTTCTATATTAGATCGAAGTTTGAATAAACTTACCGCAAAAGATGCAACAGCTAGATGTTTGATTTTGCTCTAAATAAAATTTGTTTTCGCTTCCTCCAAGGAATTTTGGACTTAACTTTTCTCTTTTCCTTGTGGATTTCTCATCAAATACAAAGTTAGCTGTCTTGAATCGATTTTCTAGAACTACCAAGGTAGTTGTGGATTCTGAAAGTATCTTTTCTTCGAGACAATTGGTTTCGTAATCGGTTTCGTATTTATGATTGCAAAAGTGATAAAAGATGAAGGACAGTCGTTTTCCTCTAGTTTCAATGGATTTGTACAAGTTTCAAAAATTAGGAAATAATTAATCGATTTAAAAAATACGGGTATTTTATTTTTTGTATAGTATCATATACCGTGTGTCTATCTTAAAGGTGTACATAGGAGATTAACATGGTAAATCAGTTTTTTGCAATTCCTTGCTCGCCTAATTATTTTAAGTAAAAACGCTTCAAATAAAAGTTTTAGGGCATAAAGTTCTGCATCTAATTCAATAAATAGAATTAATTTTACATGCTTTGTAACGACAGAAATTAAATATGAAAATGTCGAAAAATACGTTCAAAATTTTAACAGCCATGGAAATTGAACAAAAAATAAATAAATGACTGGCGTTCTATCTGTCAAATAAATTATTTGTCGTTTTCTGATAATTTCATTTTTTGTCTCTGGTTTTGTTGTCTGATATTATTAAAAAATGAATATTTATACTAATGAAGAGCGTGTTTTTGTAATAAAATGTTTTTATGGAGGTAACAGTTACCGCAAAGTGCGTGATTTATTTTCTGTAAAGTTTATGGATCGGCCGATTCCCAGTGCAACTACAATTGCTAAATTGGTTACAAAATTTGAAAAGACTGCTAATGTGTCTTCAAAAAATGCACGTGAGCCGCGTAATCAGAATGAAGGACGAGCAGAAGAACGTGCTTTGCTGGAAGAAAAAGTGTTAGGAGTGATAAATGTAGACCCCCTTCTGTAGTACTAGATGTATTGGAAATGAGTTGGGAGTTCATCACAGCGTCATACATAATATTTTGAAAAAAAATTCGTATTATTCTTATAAAATGCAGTGTCACCAAGAACTTTTCCCATACGATGAAAAAAGTAGAAGAGTGTTTTTTGAAGATATGCAGAACCGGGCTAATAATGATCAAATTTTTTTATCATCCATTTGTTTTACCGACGAATACACTTTCACTTTAAATAATGAACCCAATATACAAAATACACGTTGTTGGGCTAAAGAAAACCCTAGAATTAATATTTCAACAAGGACACAATATCCTCAGAAAGTTAATATTTGGACCGGAATTTTAGGTCACCACATAATTGGTCCTATTGAAATACGTGGCAATCTAAATGCAGATATTTATTTAGAGATGCTACAAAACGATATTGGTCCTGCAATAGACGATGTTGTGCGTCCAGATCGAGAGGTCTGGTTCCAACACGATGGATGTCCTGCACACTATGGTAGAAACGTTAGGGAGTATTTGGACCTGGCATTTCCTGGTCGCTGGATTGGACGAGGGGGTATTATTAACTGGCCCGCTAGATCTCCAGACCTTGCTCCTTGTGACTTTTTTTATGGGGGTCACTTAAAAACTCAAATTTATAAACAAAGACACGAAAACCTAAATGACCTAAGAGATGCCATATTTAATTAATGTCATAGTATAACACAGCAGCAACTATTTAATATACGAAGATCTTTTTACAATAGGTTAGGTTATTGTCTTGTCCAAAATGGTGCTGCATTTGAGTATTTATTGTAACTACATTGACTGTTATTCTATTGTCAATGTTAAAACTTAAAGGTTACTGTTAGCACTGTTTAGAGCTGAAAAATACCTGATTACGAGTCTAAACAGCCCTAACAGTAACCTTTAAGTTTTAACATTGACAATAGAATACCTACCATTATCTTTAAATTATAATTGTTTTGTTATTCGTTTACTATTTATAAAACGTTTCTTGTTTGAGCATATTTTGTTACGAAATAGTGAATTTTTAATAAATTCATATTATTTAAAGAAAACTGTATTTTTTGTCTTTATTTATTAATCTAATATTTCTATTATTGTCATACTTAACGATATTTGTCCAAATCAAATTGTTAGAAATGTCAAATAATTTAACTTACGTTGTGACAGATAAAACGCCAGTCATTTATTTATTTTTTGTTCAATTTCCATGGCTGTTAAGATTTTCAACGTAATTTTCGACATTTTCGTATTTAATTTATGTCGTTACAAAGCATGTAAAAGTAATTCTATTTATTGAATTAGATGCAGAATTTTATGCCCTAAAACTTTTATTTGAAGCGTTTTTACTTAAAATAATTAGGCGAGCAAGGAATTGCAAAAAAACTGATTTACCATGTTAATCTCCTATGTACACCTTTAAGATAGACACACGGTATGTAAATATCAAAATTTAGACACATGCCCCATTCATTTTCCGTGTCTGGTTTTGGTATCCAGACCCATACATGCTGATTAGGAATAGCATTTCCTCTATTCCCGATGTGGGTTATACCGCCCATGATCGGTCGCCAGAGCCTCGTTAGCGTTAACCAGGGAGTACCACAAGGAGGTGAGGTTGACATTAAGAGATTTTGAATACTCTCTCACTCCCCAAAATTATATATAATATAAAATATCAAACAGATAATAAATTATAAAGTTGTAGTTTGTAGTCGACGATTGAACTTGTGAAAAATTTCACCACGTAATTCGAAGAGAAAAAACATTTCATACAAAAATAACTATTAATACAGTTGAAACATTGTTTAAACTTTGATTATTTATTTGCAACAATACTTAAGAAGATTTCACTATTAAAACAATAAAAACAAGACATTGGTCAAAACACAGACTTTGTGAAAAATTTCACCACGTAATTTTTAAGAGAAAAAACATTATCAAAGTAACTATTAATATAGTTGAAACATTGTTTAAACTTATGATTATTTATTTGCAACAATACTTAACAAGATTTCACCATTACAATAAAAACAAGACATCAAAACACAAATCGCCATCACAATACTACCAAAGACTGCCAATACCAATCTACTAAATAACAAACAGGTTGCTACTATTATTAGATAGGACGAACAAATTGTAATTATTATACTATGAAATGTGAACTAAACTAAAGAAATATTACCAAACGCAATGTTCCCAATACTTTCAAATAGATTTGCATGTAAAAAAGCAAAATTCCACTTACATATCAGACGACACAAAAATTTGGTTATTTTTTGCATTCAACAATCGATTCCCACAACAATTATTAACTCAAACGTTGAATAAACACAATCTTTCTTTTCTGCGTAAATTTTCTCTAGTTTTCATAGCTTTTTCCGAAGAAAATCATTTGTTTATAGCATCAAACAGCCATCTTCGAAGCTGCCGGAAGTCACGTTTTACGGTGATGCGCGCGCACGAGCATACGATCAACCGCCAAAACGCTAACTAGGCGTTCAAACTGTTTTCTTCTTACAACAAATAAATAACATTTGATAAAAAATAATGCAGATAAAGTCACATACACATTTCATTTAATTAAATATCTACATATTTTTTGTTTAGTTAAATACAGAATATTTAAAAGTACCCCTAACTCCAGAGGGGATATTTCTTAAAGCATTCATTTCCTTTATTTGTTCTTGTTCTGCAAAAATTACATTCTTTCTTATATTTATGAGTTTTATTCTATTTTCTTCATGTTTTCCCTGTAAAAATAAATGAAATTATTTGAAGTATTTAAATACAAAGAGATCTCAATGCCAAAAATGAAAAAGTTAAATATTTTAAAAATGGTATGTCATAAAATTGCAGAAATATGAGCCCCGAACTCACAAAAATTCTGATGGTTTACATCTTCAACAAATTATAAAAATCTACACAAATGGTAGAAATTCCTATAAAATTATTTCGGCTACTTTAAATATTGGCTTAAAACTTTAAAAAAACTAGTAATAATAGTTCGACCGATATTTTAAGTATCATCTTCTAGTTCAGATTTAACTTCTACCGAAACCCGTTACTTTTGGCCCAATGAAAAACAACATATTGAACAAAACTTACAGAAAAACATGTTGAACTTAGACATGACATCTCCAGTGTTTGTAAATTTAAAATCTATATTTTAAACTAGTCGAAATGTCTACGCACAACTGCATTAAAATTGTTTACATCTTAGTTACCAGGGCGGAAAATACGCTCGCCGGACTTTTTGCTTGTTTTACAGCCCGCCGGGCTGTAAAAAAAGCCAAGACGCCCGGTAACGATACTAACCTATATTTAATTATATGAATTTTAGAAGTATTTGTTTAATTATTTATAATATAACGACAAAATAAGTTTAACCTGGCCACGTAATATTTTTATACAGTGTGTCCCATTTAGAGGTGCCACCATTGGGATCTCGAGAACTATAAGAGATACGATGTCGGTTAAATGGAACTTTTTGTGCGCCTTTGGGAGGCCATCTCAGATGTGCTTTTATTTTTCCAAAAATTCTCATAGGGCACTAGATAATGACGAAAAACTGAATATTGTTGATTTTTTCTTTTTCAAATAACTTCTAAACTATTAATAATTGAGAAAAAAGTTTCAAATATAAAGGATAGATATTTTCATTAACTAACCAGTGGCGTACGAAATAAATTTTTATATTTATAAATTTCTGAGATATAACACAAACTTATATATTTTTAAATGGAACCCATATCTGATTTTAGTCTCAAAAAAATAAATATTTTTTTCTGTTTTCAACGATGTAAGGGTTATTATGTTTTATATTTGTTTTGCCTTCAAAAATTATTATTTTTCCTTATTTTGTATTAAATTTACAATTATTTTGAAAATATTGGTAGATTTCTATTTGGAAATACTCCTTGTATTTAAATAATTTATTTCCTTAAAAATATTTGCTCAAAATTCGTATCAAATTAATTTTTATATTTTGTATCAGGTCGCCCTTGGCACATCATAGTGTAATTTGTAATTATGAGTCTAGAATGAAAATATTAAGTAATAAAGGCATAAAACAAATTATTTTGATCAAATACAATATAATTAATAAAAATAATAATGTTTTTCTGGGAAATAATTAGAAAATTCAGGAAAATAAAGAGAAAAATTAAATTTTAGGAGCAAAATAAATATAAAACATAATAACCCTTACACCATTGAAAAGAGAAAAATATATTGATTTTTTTGAGACTAAAATCAGATATGGGTTCCATTTAAAAAAATATAAGTTTGTGTTATATCTCGAAAATTTACGGATATGAAAATTTATTTCGTACGCCACTGGTTAGTTAATAAAAATATCTATCTTTTATATTTGAAACGTTTTTCTCAATTACTAATAGTTTAGAAGTTATTTGAGAAAGAAAAAATCAACAATATTTAGTTTTTCGTCATTATCTAGTGTCGTATGAGAATTTTTGGAAAAACAAAAGCACATCGGAGATGACCTCCCAAAGGTGCACAAAAAGTTCCATTTAACCGACATCGTATCTCTTATAGTTCTCGAGATCCCAATGGTGGCAACTCTAAATGGGACACACTGTATACGTAATAATAATACGTAAATAATACAAATTTCTTCACTATTTGCGTAAGTTTTATAATTTGTTTGTTGAAAATATAAACCGGCCGAACTATTATGAGTCTAGGCTCGTAAAACACAAAAATGGCACGTAGATCTGTGCGAATTAATAGCTATTTTTAGTACAAGTGAGCAAATTATCTCTTTTTCCCACGCGGCCAGAAATTGGCCGCACGAGCGGGTACACCAACTGGACAAGTGAGAAAAAGACATGCTCACGTGTGCTAAACATGATTTTTTTCCACAATCTTGAAATATAATTTTTCTAAAAAATGAAACATTGTACTTTTTTTATTAATGAAAAACTCAACAGTACATATGTTTATTTCTGAATTTAATGTAAAGTTAAATACAAAAAAATATTATTTTTTCATGTAGAATGGTAGATATTTATTGTACAATTTGAAATTCCATCAAAATTTTTGATTCCTGACGTAGACTTGTGAAGAAAGTTATTTACTTTGCTCACTTGTGATTCACCATGCTACTTTGCTCACTATTTTAAATTGAATAATAATGAATTTTGCTAGCGATTGTGGAAAAAATGGTTAATATTGCAAAGTTAATTACTTTTAAATCATTGAGAACTCCTGTCAAAATTTCCTTAGTTTTTACACGAATTTTCATATCACTTAAAAGATCTGGATACGTTAATATTCCAGTCTGTTTTCTAAGTCTTTCCCGTTCCGCTCGGTTGTAATCTCTTTGCATTTTGAGGTTATTCAATTCCTCTCTTACTTTTGAAGCATTCTCTGTCTCAATAACTTTCTTTTCACACATATTACTAATTTCAACTTCAATAATATTAACTTTTTCTCGAATATGCGCTAATCCTAACATCGCATGCGAATATCTATCTCGAAGTTTCATCAATTCTTCGTCGCGTTCTTCAATTTTGTCGGTGAAATTTTGGTTCTCCATTTTGAGCTGTTCAAAGTCCATCAAATGAAGGGTGCCGCCTATAGTTTCGAGGGACTTTATTTTTTGTTCAATTTCACGGATTCTATCGCGACGTTTGATATAAGCGAGGCGGATTTTAGCAATGTCTTCCATTTTTTGCTGCTGACGTTGAAGAAGGCGGTAAATGACCTTTCAACAGAAAGATTATTGAAGTGCTAGAATAATTATTTAGGCTGTGTCCGATGTCGCATTTTGTCGTTAAGTATTTAGGTCTTCACATAAATATAACTCCGAATGGCACACTAGTGATATCCATTGGTTTGTATGGCAACACTTTAGAACAACAAAAATGAATTATACAATGGGGTCATTTCAAAAAAAATAATTGTCGATTTTTTTTATAAAATCATGAAATCCATCTCATTTAATAAATATAGTAATAGAAAATAATTTGAAATATGCGACTTTTCATTCATAAATTTGCTAATAAACTTTCGCGCTTTTACACACGGACTAAATTTGTGACGACACAAATTCATACTCACACACACACGCTTCACAACATGAAACAGTAACCTAACCTAAAAGTGTGACAGCTGACAGCAAAATATACAAGAGAGGAGATTATTATTACTTTGTATTTCTTTAAAAGTACTAGTGCAGTATAAGGTATGTAAATAAACCATTTATTTAAGTGAATACCAAACCAAATAATCATAGTTCTAAATTAAACCGGTAGAGCTCGACTGTCGTATCCGTGAATATGTGTCGTCAACCGTTGAAATATTTGAAATTAAACGCAACTTTTAAAAAATCATATCTCTGATTCTAAAGACTTGTAAGATATAAAACATACATATACATGTTTAATTTGACCTATTTTTTCAAGAAAAAAATAAATCAGAAAATGTGAAATGACCCCATTCGATTCAATTTGTTGTTTGAGAGTAAATATTAATATTATATTTCATAAAATAGAAGTTAAGAAGCTATTCTATGACAGTAAATTTGATGTTTGTGTACAAATTATAGCAACAAAATGATTTGTTTAATTAGTGCGCGTCAACTTCAAGGAATAGTGTGCTCCTGCAAAACCCTAAAATCTAATGCCTAAAATCCTAAATAATCACTAGATTTAGGGCATATAAATTTAGGATTTAGATATTAGGGTAATAAAAGTGCAACATCGGACACAGCCAAAATCATTTCTTTTTTATCACTCTGTATTATTCCATGGTTTATATCAAGTCTGTGTATTGCAAAAACAAAGGTGAAGTACATAAATCTTTGAGAAAAGCATTATTTAAAAAGAAACAATTTTCAAATAAATTACACAATATCTTCCGTCAATTCTGGTATTTTGTACAAATCCCATACCAAAAGTTCCTTGGAAAAGATTCTATAAATCCAATAAAATTATAACACGAACATACACTATATCAATTGTTCTTGACACTGGCATCTGTCAATTAGAATTATTTCAATATATCAGCTGTTTCCATGATTATAGCAACGCTGGCTGATTTATGAAAGTTAATCTCTTTATAATTCTTTAACTCTACATCTATTGAATATGAAGGAAAATGTATAATAAAACCGTATAGACAATAAGATATTCTTTCATATTGATAATTCATAAAATGTCAAAAACTAATATTTAACTGCGTTTTTTCAAAAAAAAACTATGAAGAACTTCAAATAAGGGAACTTCCGGTTGATCAAAAAAAATATATATATATAATTAGCTCTTCATAAGGATGTAAAGAAGAGGAATACGAAATAATTATAATTTTTAGAATTGTAGTATTGGAGCTATCGTCGGAGAAAAATTTGTCACCCACACACAAAAACACACACACATACAACATAGTAAAACTAATAAAATCATATTCTAGGGACCCTAAAACGTGCTTATCATTAAAAACTCATCACCGATTTTTTTGGCCAAAGTCATTATACCCAAATCATTCAAGTAGCCAATGCACGTCATTACTTAGTGTAAAACCTTAATGCATTAAAATCACTAACAGTGAAAAATGAAATAAAATTTTAATAATTTTTAACCGTCAAAAAGTGTATAGCCTTACATAATTATTATTAAGATGAATAGTAGAGTTCATTACTTATCGTATATTACATTAATAATATATAAATAATGTACATCAATGTCATATTATTCGTTTAATTGTTGCTATAGTTGGCAACATTGATAATTTGTATGTTCATACTGTCAAAGTTATTATTTGAAAAATGTTTGTATCGTGTTTGAAACATTTTTGTGCGTTGTAAAGGCCTATTTATAATAAAGTAATGTTAAACGCAACGCAACGACGCAACGTGACCGTTAACGCAAACACAAACTCTGTGAATCTGCCAAAGGTAGCACTTCTAATCAATCAGAAGAATTCGGTATATTTCTTTGAAATTCGGCTCACTTTTATTTATTGCCTTTATATAGCATACATAAGTATAAATAAGGTTAGTATTATAAATAATTTAAATAGAAATGGACAATGACGAAAATATAGTATTTATTTTGTAGATGTGACAGTTCATGACCATGTCGATAATACAGATTGCAACCTGTATAACTCTTTTCATATTCTAAAACTTCTGCAAACGTACCAGTACATGACGTCACACATCTAGTTACTTTATTCAATTTTTATTAATGACGTGCATTGGCTGCTTGAATGATTTGGGTTTACCTTCCTTACCTAAAGGTGACGGAAGGTAATTAATTCTCGCATTCCCGATTGCTACGCCACTGTTTATGCGCTTCTACTAGACCCTTTTGGGGCCGTTACGTCACAAGCTATTTCCAAGAATTTATTTTCGAGTATTATTAATTTGTTGGTAAATTAAATAAAGAGGGAGCTAAAAAAAATCATTTTAAATACATTTTTAAATATTTTTACCTTATCAGGCATAATTTTCCCGGTTTTCGTGTTTATCAACCCATGACCAATTTCAAATTCTCTGTCCTGCATATCTCGAAAATTTTTCTTCAATTCTTCCATCTGTTCATCTCTCAAATGTATCATATCTAAAAGTTCATTATCAACAGCTTCTCTTTCTCTCGAAGTCCGTAATCGAAGCTCGAATAAATCTTCCATTTTTTGCTCGTATTTATCGAGTAATTCTTCATACATTTCTACACTAACATCCAAGAAAACTTTCGTTATTTTTCGCCGAAGATAGTATTCTGTTATTTTTTTATGTAGTAAACCGTTTTTTCTTCGGATATTTTTTTCTGTTTCTTTGAGTTGACGAAATTCGTCTTCGTATGCATCACGATCGATAGGTTCTTTTTCTTTTAATTGGAGACCTAGTTCTGCTAAAATGCTAAATTCTTCGGATTGTTCTGTTCCTTCTTCTTCCTCTTCTCCATAGGTTGAAAATTCTGGGGTCACTAGTTATAAACATATTTGAAGTTAGTCTGAGGTGGTTTTTTTTATCGAACTATTTAGGTTATCTCGGAAATTGTAAGAGCTACGATTTTGATGCCAAAAGTTGTCGTAGAGGGTCGTTTTAGTGATGCTTTTGTTTTTCCTGAAAAATGCTTAGGTCACTAGATAATGGCGAAAAACTGACATTAATTTTTTTCAAATAACTTCTAAAGTATTTCTAAACTATCATTATCGAGAACAATGTTTCAAATAAAAATATTTTTTCTATTGGTAAATTTTGAAGATATAGCACGAACTACAATTTTTCAAATGGAATGCAAATTTAATTTTACTTTGTAAATTCTCTCTTTTTTCCCCTTTTAGACGATGTAATAGTATATTACATCCGAGGTGGGAGAAGTTTCATTACAGCCGAGGACTTATGTATATTACCGAGAGGCGAAGCCTCGAAGTGAGATAATGCGCGAGGCTGTTATGAAACTCCCACCGAGGTTATGTATACTATTTTATTCACAATCATCCTCATTTTCAATCAATAATTTTCAAAATAAATCAATGAATTATAACCTTTAATTTTATTAATATTTTGACAGCTGTCTTAAAATTTGTTTAGCCTACTTAATTATGGGGATCTACGGCAATGTTGCTAGGCAACCCCTACATAAACATTTCCAACCCAAGAGATGGAAGTGAAATCTGTTATTTCCAACCCAAGAGCTTGTCATTAAAGTTAGGAATGACGTATTTTCCAACCTCCAAAAGGTTAGGAATCTGTATATTACTATAATGATTGTGAATAATAGTATATTACATCTGAGGTGGGAGATGTTTCATTTCAGCCGAGGGCTTATGTATATGAGATAAAGCGCGAGTCTGTGATGAAACCTATATAACCTTTAATTTTATTAATATTTTTGACAGCTCTCTCAAAATTTGTTTTACTTGTTTTGTTTTGTTTTTTTTTTTTGTTTTTTTTTGTTTTACTTTATTATAAGGATCTATGTTCTATCACAATGTTGCTAGGCAACCTCTACATAAACATTTCCAACCCAAGAGAGGGAAGTGAAATCTGTTATTTACAACCCAAGAGCAGTCACTGAAGTTAGGAATGATGTATTTCCCAACCTCCAAAAGGTTAGGAATCGGTATATTACTATAATGATTGTGAATAAATTATTTAAATTATTGTTTTGCATTTATTAATATCCCTAAAATTTATTTTTTTCAACTTATTTTTTCTGAATTTTATTATTTCTTAAAAAACTTTATTGTTTTTATTAATTACATTTTATTTACTTTAATTTTTAATTTGTAAGATAAGATAATGTCTCGTTTTTGTTGTTTTTAAATAAAACAGAACTTTTGACGTCCATTTATCTTTATTTTTGAAAACAAAATAATAACATATTATATTATAATTATTTTGTTTTTAATAATAAAAAAGATAATGCAAGTCCAAAGTTCTGTTTTATTAATAAAACATTTTATTTGTTTGATAACACATTTTATGACTTTCCTGCTACAAATTAAAAATTAATTTAATTGATTACAGAACACACTAACGCTTACATCATTAAAAGAGGAAAAATAATGACTTATAAATACTTTTCAAACTATATTGACAACTCTAACTGTCAAATTCAAATAAAATGTCATGACGTCATTGTTTTAAAACACATTTTGGTGAGTCGCAAAATGCTGACGTCAGTAGTTATGATCACGGTTTGAAAACCTTTTCGTACGTTTACTGGTTAAGTAATAATCATATATAACTTTTATATTTGACACATTTTTCTCGATTACTAATAGTTTCAAGTTATTTGAAAAAGTGGAAGAAATTAACATAATAGCTTGCGGACACTCACGTGACGAAGCGAATTAGCCAATCAGAACCTGGGGAGAAACTGTCAGATTGAAGGACGGGGAGTTGAAGTTTGTTTTGGTTTATACCGTATTATGCGTTTTGTTTTCATAGTTTGGCAAAAAAAATATAAAATAACTCAATACGCACTAAAAACTTTAATATGAAAACTGCCAAACTATGAAAACAAAACTCATAACCTCTGAACACGCTACCAAAACAAACTTCAGAATTGCGTTCCAAAACTCTACTACAGAGTACGAAATTACTCAAAATCGTTCCAAAACTAATAACCTTACTCTCAGAGGGGGCTTGACATTAATGTTGTAATTATAAGTAGTTTTGTTAATTTTAAAATTTAATTTCAATTTTTTACTCCAACAAAACTCATTCTTCCAAAACACACTACTCTTAAATTACGGTACTCTTGAATTTGGAAAGTTGCCCAGCTCTCTGACCTTCGATGTGACAGTTTCTCCCCAAGTTCTGATTGGCTAATTCGCTTCGTCACATGAGTGTCCGCAAGCTATTCAGTTTTTTGTCATTATCTAGTAACCTATGATAATTTTAGGCAAAACAAAAGCATATTTAAGATGGCCCCCAAAGGCGCATCAGAAGTCGTATCTTATTATACAGTGATCAAAAAGAAATGATGTAGTTGACAATACAATTATGGGGATACTTTTATTCCATAGTTTAAACAACACCAGGTGAAAGCCGATATACTATTTGACATGTCATTTTGACAATAAATACAAAAGGTTATGTCAGAGCAGGGGCCTGACAGCTGATAGGATTTTGAGTGATTGACATGCTTTAAATTATTGCTCTATGAGTAATGTAACAAATAAAAGTACGTGAGTACGGGAAGTAACTATCATTTTAATAAAAAATTATAAATATACCCAAATTTAAATTTTCAAATCTCACCGTCAAAAACAGGAAATAAATTTTTGTATCAAGCATTATTTTGTTATTATCAACTGAATCAGTTTTTTGATCACTCTGTAGTTTCCGAGATCCTAATGGTGGATTACGAAATCTGGACATCTTATTTAATCAACTTACTTGTAACTGGAGGTCCTAATTCAAGTCTAATTTGTCCAAAAATATTTTCAGTTGGTCCTCCTCCTGTTATAGAACGTTTAATTTCTTCTAAATTCAATTCGGTTCCACTATATTGAGAAGGTTGAATGCCTTCTATCAAATCTAAAGACGTTCTTTCTTGTTTTTCTCCTTTCTTTGCAATAGCTTCCTCTCCTTTTTTTGTTTTTTTCTTCTTTATTTCTTCTTGTGGTTTTGTTTCGCCCTCACCCTCCTCTCCTTCTTGTAGTTGTAGTAGTTCATATTCCCCTTCTCCTTCACCTATTTCTTGTAGTTGTAAATGTTCGATTTCATCTGGTTCTTTTAATTTTATTAGTTCCTCATCTTCATCATCAAAACCTTTAGGCGGTCCTTGTACTTCTGTGTCGGAGCCTGCAAGATTTAAAACAGGTTCGTCATCATCTCCCAGGTTGAGAAGATTTTCGTCTGATTGTATTGTTGTTTCTGTAGGCGATGAAATCAAATTAATAGTTTCGGGTTCTGAAGGAAATCTGACTTCTTGACCTTCGGAAATTTCTTCAGAGGCCAAAGATAATTTTGCAAAGTCATGTTCTTCAGAAACTTCTCCAGAAACGAAAGATACTTTAGCGGCGTCATGTTCTTCAGAAACTAAAGATACTTTAGCAACGTCTGGTTCTTCGGATACTTGGGATTGGGATACTTTAGCAACGCCTGGTTCTTCAGATACTTGGGATTGGGATACTTTAGCAACGGCTGGTTCTTCAGATACTTGAGATTGGGATTCTTTAGGAACGCCTGGTTCTTCAGATACTTGGGATTGGGATACTTTAGCAACGCCTGGTTCTTCAGATACTTTAGCAAGAGATGTTTCTTTAGACACTTTACTTTTTCGTTCTGGCTCTTCAGACACTTGGGATTGGGATACTTTAGCAACGTCTGGTGCTTCAGATACTTCGGATGCTTTAGCAACGTCTGGTTCATCAACTTTAGCAACGGCTGGTTCTTTAGACACTTTACTTTTTCGTTCTGGTTTTTCAGACACTTTACTTTTTCGTTCTGGCTCTTCAGACACTTGGGATTGGGATACTTTAGCAACGTCTGGAGCTTCAGATACTTCGGATGCTTTAGCAACGTCTGGTTCATCAACTTTAGCAACGGCTGGTTCTTTAGACACTTTACTTTTTCGTTCTGGTTTTTCAGACACTTTACTTTTTCGTTCTGGTTCTTCTGACACTTGGGATTGGGATACTTTAGCAGCGTCTGGTGCTTCAGATACTTCTGATGCTTTAGCAACGTCTGGTTCTTCAACTTTAGCAACGGCTAGTTCTTTAGACACTTTACTTTTTCGTTCTGGTTCTTCAGACACTTGGGATACTTTAGCAACTGGTTCTTCAGATACTTCGGATGCTTTAGTAACGACTGGTTCTTCAGATACTACGGATACTTTAGCAACGTCTGGTTCTGCAGTAACTTCACTTTTTCGTTCTGGTTTTACTTCTGCAGGTGGTTCTTCAGAAACTAAAGATACTTTAGCTACGTCTGGTTCCTCAGACACTTTTGCAACTTCTGGTTCTTCAGGAATTTCGGCTACTTTAGCAACCTCTGGTTCTTCAGTAACTTCACTTTTTCGTTCTGGTTCTGCTTCTGTAGGTGGCGAACTTACTTCTGTAGTTACTGTACTTGTTTCTCCAATTTCTTCCATTGATTAATAAAATTAAAACACGTAAGATAAGTTTACTTGTATAATTGTAAAACCTGTGACAAAATTGTCAAAAAATCAATCACAAACGTATTTGTTGTGTTTACGTTTCCAAGGTAATATCTCATATCGTCGTCGTAAATAAGAAGGTCATAAAGTCATAACCGCGTATCTCAAATTTTGATATTTCTGAGTTACATAATTACTTCGTTCTGTTAACTAATTCTGCACCGAATCGAATGCAAAACATTGCACTAAATATTCGTTTCTGAAACTGATTGGAAATCTAGGGTGAAAATCTCATATCTCCCTTAAGCGAACATTATATGATGAAGTTTTTCTTGTCAAGTGACTTGATTTTTACGTGAATTAAAATATACAAGTGTCAAAAGTTGTTATACCAAATACCAAAGTTATACCAATATAAATTGTCATTTGGATTAACATCACTTGAATTTCTTCTTCTTCTCTACTCCATTGTGCCATTTTTCAGTTTAATATCAATCATTTATAATACCCCACTTGTACACATCAAAAAATATAAAATGACATTTACTTGACAGGCAAAACTTAATAGGGACTTTTAAGAAAAAGTAGCGCATGTTCCAGATTTTCGATGAAAGTTTTTCGTTAAAAGTATATTTTTGCACTCACATCATTGTGCGAGAGAGGAACGTTTTCAAGTCAATTGAAAAGAAAAACTTCATCTTGTAATGCACGCTTAAGGCATGTATATGGATCGGGCTAAAAATCGCACATCGAGATTTTACTAAATGACCGCATTTTAAGGTCCCTAGAATCCGATTTTAACATTTTCACGATGATGTGTGTATGTGTGGATCCTCTTTTTACACTCTAACTCAAATAACATCATTCAAAAAATTTTGAAACCTTGTATTTCTATCTTATTCTAATATGGAAAGAAACCATTAGAATCAAAATAGTTTTTCTTCGAAAAATACCTTTAAGGCCCCGGTTAAATGACCTGTTAATTTAACTGTCAATTAAAAGAAAAACACCATCGATATTATAGCCTAAATTGTAAAAATTACACATGTGTCAATATTTCAATGCCACATTTTTCTTCTAACTGACAATTAACAGGCAGTTTAACCAGAGATGCAAATATCGGACCTTAATGTCATTTTTTCGTGATTTGTAAATAAATTTATAAAATAATCTGTATTATATGAATGCAAAGAAACAATAAATAACTATTCCAGCATCAATAAATATGTAGGTTTGTATTTTTAGGCCTGATATTTTCATCTTCAGTTAAACAGCCTGTTAATTTAACTGTCAGTTATAAGAAAAACACAACATCGATATTATAGCTTAAATTGTAAAAATTACACATGTGTTAATTTTTTAATGCCACATAGTTCAGTTTAACCAGAAATGAAAATATCGGGGCTTAAATTATTAAAAGTTAAATGGCTGGAGGTATTGTGCTCGCCACATCAGATTTTTTTATTACCTTTCGAAGAAGTAATAACGACCAAAACGGCGTATATTACAAACTAACATTTTTGAATTAGACATTTTTTTGTGTTTTCTAAAAATATATTGTACGGCGATATCTTAAAACATTTTGCAATCAAATATGCGCGGTACTCTACTACATGGAGAATCGCGAACTTATTCTTATTCTACACTCTACAGCTGATAATTTGTGGACAGAGAAGTCAAAACATAACCAAATGTGAACGTATAAACATATATTTCATGCATTTTATACTAAAGTTTTGTTATATTGTTGCTATAAGTTTGTAATATTTAAATAAACTGTTTATTGTTATATTTATTATATTTATGTTGTATTTATACTTTTTTATCAATTCTATACACAAAAGTAAGTAAATAATACATATATTATTTATGTATTTATTGTTGCACAAGATCTTATTAATTGCGCGCAGTAATATTGGGGATTAATGAACTCTATTACATTTAAATCTGCATTGTAAACAAAATATTTGATTCCAGATGATTGATTCTCGTTACGACGAAGACATTCAAGAAAATTATTTCTTCCAAGGCCTGAAAACAGAATACAAAGATCTCATCGAAAAGGCGACGCAAGAAAATTGGATCATCTGCATTCCTCGGGCAGATAGCTTTCAAAGAAACATATCTCAAGATGATTTTTTGACTCATATTCTAGTCCCAAACGACGAGTTACCTCAATCGCATTTTCGCACATTAAGCGGAAAGCAAGTTACAGTTTCAAATAAAGTTATTACTGTTGAAGATGATGACTTAACGTCTTCTACTTGCACACATATTATATTTGAAGAGATTTTCTATACGGAGCAATTCACAAAATATAAAGTTTGGTGTATAGAAAGTCCTTTAATTCGTACTATTTTTCAATATGACTGCAAAAGTTTTAATTCTGTGCAGAGTTTAAGAGATTGTATTGATTTATTATGGACTGAAAGCATTGGAAAAGGAATTTTAGAGCAGCTAGATGTAATAATTATAGATTTTTTGTCAAAAAATAGTTTTGAAAACTGTTCTTTACAAACTTTAAAAGATTTAACTTGTACTCTTTACGCAAAATGTCTACAAACAACTTTACAAGATGGCCGTCTACGCGAAAGAACATCGAAAGGTAATTTATTACAAAACGTGAAAATTTCGGTTGAAAGCTACGTACAACATGGAATTTATAAAAGTTTATTTACTAGTATTTGTGTGTGTACTGCAATAGATGATTCTAGTTTTAATAAAATTGTGCGTAATTTATACGATATACAACTGAGAGATTTGAATATTAAGCACGAATTTTATGAAATAATTCCATGCGCAAAACGTGAACTTGCAAAAATTAATGGATACAGTACTGTATTAGGGAAAATTAATTGTTTGAGGCAAACTTTAAACGAAATATCTAAAATAAAATCGTGTATTACTGCCGATGTATTGTTACCAATTTTCGTGTTTATAGTTTTAAAAACATCGATTCCAAATTGGATAGCAAACATAGTTTTCCTAAAACAGTTTATTTTAAACCCGAAAAATGACGAATCAAATTTTCTTATAACAACTTTGGAGGCATCTATTGAACACATAAGATCTGGAATACTACAGGGTCCATCCGAACCCGAATCTGAATTTTCTGACAGCGACATAAATTTAAAAGAATCTTTATCGATTTCGGATAACAATGTTACTAGTTTTTTCAAAAATATAAGATTAGGGAACTCTGAAGAAGTTAAAAATGTGTTACGGCAAAGCAAAACGAATTTAAGTATCAAAACAAAAGAACTTTGTCACCCGTTGTGCAGTTGTGATAAATGCGAACGTTTAGTGAGCCAAAATTCTTGTAATACCAACCCTACGGTGCATTCTTGTGACGATAGGGGATTTACAGCACTTCATATTGCTTGTATGTACGGAAAACCAAAAATTGTTGAACTTTTACTTGAATTTAAGGCAAATATTCAAAGTTGCGACTACAGCGGGGCTTCGCCCTTACATTACGCAGCTATGCGGGGCCACCAAAATGCTTTACTATTATTATTACACTCCGGTGCAGACATAAACGCTGTAGATAGCGAAAAAAATACTCCGTTACATTTTGCCTGCAACAACGGGCACGAAACTTGTGTTAAAGCGATGTTATATTTTTCCGAACACAGAAATATTGCTATAAATATTAATTTTATGAACGGGTTGGGAAATACGCCGTTACATTACGCTTCCAGATGGGGTTATGAGTTAATAGTTCAAATTTTATTGGAATACGGGGCGGACCCTAATGTTCAAAACAAAAATAAAAAAAGTTGTTTTGATTGTGCACATAATTTAAATATTTTTCATGTTTTGTCTAACGCAAAAAAATACGCGAAACCTGTTTTATTGTGCGAAAATGAAGTCAATTTAGATTTAGAAATACATAGTAATGAAAATTCGCCAGTTAATGATGTGGCAATCAAGCCGTTTAATACAAAAGACATGAAAAAAGTTGAACTACTTTTGCGTGCTGTTGCATTAGATGACATCCCATTAATTTGTTATTATTTAGGCATAATTCTACCTGAAAATAATTTAAATTTAACTAATTTATGTCATCCATTGTGTACATGCGAAAAATGTGAATCATATAATCAAAATTCTAAAATTTCTAACCCACAAGACATAAATATATGTAACAGTGAAGGTTATACTGCATTACACGTAGCTTGTCTGCATGGCAAAACTCAAATAGTTAAATTGTTACTGAACAACGCATCAAATGTAAATATTCTTACCAGAAAAGGGCTAAGTCCGCTTCATCTTGCTTGCCAAACTCAAAGATACGAAATTGTTAAACTGTTATTAAGAAATAAAGACATAAATGTTGATATGCAAGACTTGAGAGGAAATACAGCCCTGCATTATGCTTGTTACACAAATGATCACAGAATTATTCAATTATTAATCGATAAAGGAGCAAATATCAAATTGAAAAACAGTAATAATAAGTCGCCTTTACACGAAGCGGAAGAAAAGCTGCAATTTAGTTTGGTTAACATCTTGAAAAAAAGCGAAGAATGATTACAACTATATACTCAAATCTTGTAAATAATAAATAATATCAAAGTCTGATTGTTAAAATTTATGTATTTATTAACAAAGTGAATAAAAATATATTTCTTAAACTACATTCAGTTCACAAGACAAACCTCATCAAACTTTGTTTCAGAGATGTCCAATTGTGCAAAAAAATAACACAAAAAGTGATGTTTTCGTGATGTTAAGTAGGTATCACCAATGAATTCATAAGAGCCAGTTTCATAATTCGACCGGTTTACATTTTCAACATATTATAAAAACACAAATGGTGAGAAATTTCTACAAAATTCTGTCGACTATTTTAAATATAGACAAAAATTGTGGCTCAAATATGATGGATGATAATAGTTCGACTTGCATTTAAAAGCTAGTCTTTTATATTTTTTCAACTTTAATTTCAGAAAAAGTGACTTGAAAAGTGTCTTTAGTGACCTTACACCACGATTTAAAATATACTGGTTATGCCCTTTGTCATGTTTTTTATTGTTTCTGATGGTCCGTTTGATACGTGATTCCTTGAATAATCCGCTAGAGGCGCTACGTGAGGACGACCCCACCACAGCAAACTATTTTTACATAAAATATAAAAAATGAAATGCATAATGAATTTATTTTTAAAATAAATTTATATATTTAATGGAAACCTGAATCAATACATTGTTAGAATTTAAAATTGGAAAAACTAAATAAATTGATAGAACCCTACACTTCCAGATTTCCATTCGGTAATATCTTCCCAAAAATGTTTTCGACAAACAACATCATTCAATCTTAATTCGCGATCATCTGTACTAATTGCACAATGCCATTTTTTAAAAAGTGATATCGAGTGGAGCAGCAAACAGAGATTCTTTTTCAGTGGATTTCTTGTAACCGGTTTTACATCCAGGAATGAAACATTTTCTATTTAATTTTCTTTTCATTTTGCATTAATTGCAATATCTTTCTACTATATATTTATATTACATTATATATAATACGAATATGTACTTCAAAACCTGTTTTATTTACCTTTCTAAAAGATATAACATGTAATATTTTCAAAATGACATGCAAATGACAGGTGTCAGTTGGGTCGTTCTCACGTTGCGCCTCTAGCGGAAAAAACGAGGAAAAAAGTATCGCTTTGGACCCTCGTTTTGTGCAGAGTGGTACAACCAGTATATTTTAAATCGTGTTTTACACGTATATTTACACGATCAAGTTTTGATTGAATTAAAATATTCAAATGTCAAAATTTAAGATATACGTATATTAAATTGTCATTGAATTTTTATCACTTGAATTTTTCGTATACAGCCATCAAGATTTCAATTATTTCTCTACCACATTTTGCCATTATTCAGTTTAATATCGATCACTTATAACACACTTGTATATATCAAAACTATGAACACAAATGTCATTTGATAGTTACTTGACAGTCAAAACTTATAGGGTCTTTTAAGAAAAAGTAGCGCATGTTCTAGTTTGTCTTAAACATCCCGATTCACAAAAAAGTTTAAGCTATTCCTCATTTTTGGATTAGCGAATTCTACTCTAATTTTGACAGTTTATATCTTAAAATATAGTCTAATCTATTCCTAGTATCTACCTTTGTTGATAATATCATGAAAAAAAAAAACTTTTCAAGTCACTTGCAAAGAAAAACTTCATCGTGTAACGCACGCTTAACTTCAAATCCGAAAAATTAAATTCATCTTCAAAAAAATATCAATTTATTTTCTCTGAAATTGAATTTACTTTTTTTGAAGTTGAATTTTTTTCTGATATTGAATTTACTTTTTCCGAAATTGAATTTACTTTTTCTGAAATTGAAAAGGTATTGTCAAAATTTATCTCCTACCGAAACCCTTTACTTTTGGGGCAATAAATAACAAATTCGTAAAAATCCAGTGTGTTCAGTAAAACCTGCATTACAAGAATTAAAGCCTTTTGTTTATTTTTAATATTATTTTCTTCAGATAAATAGTTATTTGTTTAACAAGGCACTAAAAAAATGTAAATAGCAACAACAGGCAGTAAAAGTGATATTTTACAGACTTATGCCCATATTCATAAACACCCGAAAACAATTTAAACGCTTCGTTATAATTTTTATCCAATAAAAACCGTCGACATTGAAAGAAAAATCGAAATGTAATTTGTTAAGTTTGATTCTATTTATCAAAATTTAAAACGAGCTATTTTGAAACTTTACGAGTGTTTATGAATATGGCCACTAATGTCAATAAAAAAATAATTTTGAGAACAAAATTAATAGATATGGAATCAAAATAAGCAAATGATGATCTATATTAATTTTTTTCATTTGTTTCTTAATAATTTTCAATTTTTTTCACTCCAAAAATTAATAATTCATGTTGAAAACAAAAGAATGTAGACTTGTTACACATCATTTAAAGTTTATAAAATAATTAAAAATAAGAGACCACTTTCAATATCTCCCATTTAAAAAAATCATAAGTTTGTGTTATATCTCGAGAATTAAGTTTCCAAAAAATCAAATTTCACCATTTTATTGTACCTAAAAAACGGTAAAAAATTGTTAAAACAATTTTTCTCTATCATAATAAGATATGAGATATTTTCGAAATAAGCGAAAAACGAGTTTTTGCCTGTAGCTCAAAAACAAATGAAGATCGAAAATTCCTGTGGTGACTATTAAACTTTTCTCAAAAAGTTAAAAAAATAATAAAATATATCATCACGGTATATTACCCATCTCTGGGTGTGCCAGTATCTACAACACATGTAGACATCGGTAATGATGACGATATATTTTACCGTGTGGGCGCTTACCAGGCGTCACCTCACGGGCACTCATAGCTGGCGTGGAGAGTGCACCACAGGGGTCACTTTTGTGCCATTTAAAATTGGAAATATTTGGCGTCGGTCGGGAAAAAAAAGTTGACCCTGGAATATGCAAACGATTTTGCTTTATCATTAATTTTACCCGACATACCTTAAAAAACATCATGAAAAAAATTCAAAGTATCAGAGTTTTATTTTTGTTGAGTTGAATTTGTAAAAATTTCTAACCATTTACGTACGTTTTATAATTTGTTTGAAAATGTAAACCGGCCAAACTATGAACTTTGCCTCTTATATTGAAATGAACCTTGAAAATTTGTTCATAAAAACAAATAAATAAATTTAAAACAGTGGCAAATTAAAACAATTCAGACAATTCTGAATAAAATTAATTTTCATGGCGCATTTCAAAATATATTCTGAATTCAATGGCTATCACAGTACAGGTACAATTAATTTACTTTTTTTTCTGGCGGCAAGGACCAAACAATTGGTTCATCAACCGGCTTTTTATAATATTTTTTTCGCTTTTCAAAATGCTCACTTTGGAATGGCTTTTTCTTAGGACTATTTTTAAAATATTTAGGCTTTTTAGTCACCCAAAACTCTTCATTATTAACTCTGTCTACGTAAAATTCATCGTCTTGAACAAGTTTCGGGTAAAATGTGTCTCTATGACTTTGTTCTGCAAACTGAAACGTTTTATGGTAGTAATGTCTGAAAGTCGGCTCGTATTTCACACACTGGATTGCGAGCCATGTATGAAGAAGAAGTAATGGAAATCTAGATGTCCAATAAGTTGTGAATTTTTCAGGAATGTCTCCTAAACTGTGTTGAGCTTCGAGGGAGAGTTCCCTGTAGTGGTGTTTCTAAAGGAAAAATGATTTTTGAAACAGTTTTCAAATACAAAGTGGCGTGCATCAGTTTTGAGCCAAACTTATTGCACCTCTTATAAAAAAATATAATTTATTTGAAAGTGCACAAAAATTGTCATTAAAAGCTTAGAAATCGGCACTAAAGTGATCCATTATACGACGATTTCATGCAATAACAGTGTTGCCAACCTTATTATGAGAATTGGAAAAAAATTTAGTATTAGTACCCTTTTAATTTTATTTTATACTTTAGTAAGATCTGCTTTAGAATATGGCTCTGTGATATGGAGTCCTAAAACATGATCCAGTTCAGATACAATTGAGAAAGTTCAGAAAAAATTCTTAAGATATTTGTATTATAAAGCTTACAATGCATCACCAATGTATATTTCTTACATAACTCAATGTAATTTATTCAATGTACATACACTGCAAAGTAGGCGAGAACTTTTAATGGTACTTTTTGTATGGAACATAATTCATGTTCTTGATGTACCAGACTTATTATATATGTTACCACTACATGTACCTAATATGAAACTAAGACCAAGGTTTGTCCTTTTTGAACTAAAAGAAACAAGCTCGCCATTATTTAGTTGTTTAAAATTATTAAATGAAGTCTGTACCTCTAATGTAAATATTGATATTTTTAACTGTAGTAAAACGAACTTAAAAAATCAATTTGTTAATTCAATATCACTGTAACTATGTAATTGGGTATATCCTGTATATTTGCAGTTTAAATAAATTATTATTATTATTATTATTATTATTATTATTATTATTATTTCTGTGCATGTAAGATAATTTGGGTAGGTGTACGTTGTACAACAGTAAATTTGTACGTAAAATGATAAAAATATGTACAAGAGAACGAACTAAATAATTTCGATGAATAAGTTTGAAATAAAACACATAATTTTGAATGATCTTTACGATAACTTCGAGGTTCGAGGTTAGCAACATTGACCTTCAGATTGACAGATTATTTTTAACCTAACCTATAAAATAAATATTCCTTTCATAAGTATGGAGTACAAAATCACAAATCAAAAAATTTGATGTGGCCAGCACATTACCTTTCGTCAATTCTAAGTATTTTGTACAATACCAAAAGTTCATTGGAAAAGATTCTATATATCCAGTAAAATTGTAACACGAACTTATACAATTTTTTACAAATTTCATACCGAAAGTTCATTGGGAAAGATTCTATAAATCCAATAAAATTGTAACATGAACATATACTATGTAATTTGCACTTTACATCTGTCAATTAGAATAATTTGAATATATCAGCTGTTTCCATGAATATAACAAAGCTGGCTGATTTTTATATATTTTTTTAACTATGTACCTATTGAATATAAAGGAAAATGTATAATCAAACCACATAGACAAAAAGATATTATTTCATATTGAAAAGAAAAACTGTTAAGAACTTCAAATAAGGGAATTTCCGGTTGACCAATTATAACCAAAATCTAATCACTCTTCATATGGATGTAAAAAAGAAGAATACGAAAGAATTATAATTTTTAAAATTGTAGTATTGGAGTTATCGTCGGAAAAAAATTGTCATACACACACGGACACACAGACAGACATCAGCGTAAAACTAATAAAATCGTATTCTAGGGACTTTAAAACATGTTTATTCATTAAAAACTCATCATCGAATTCCTAGTCCAAACCAAATACAATACCTTCCTTACCTGAAGGTGACGGAAGGTAAAAAATATTGAACTAATTTTTTGGTAGTTTTGAAATACGTATATCATTGGCGCAATATTTTTGCACAGCACGATAAATTATATTGTTACTACATAATTTTATGTACATAGTTTCCGGTTTATAATATGAAAATATTTTATGCACAAATGCATATGATTATTAATATCTGTTTGATTTTTGTATCACTTTTACAATATATGATATGGTTTGATTATTTGGCTCAAAACTTTTGCACGCAACTGCATCTCCAGGATCTTTTTCAACTTCGGGGGAAATATAGAAATATACCTTATTTCTTAAGGCCCTTAGAAGATCCCTAACACTGTCCCCCCTATAACTCCTATATTTTCTCAAATCTTGAGCAACTTCTGGATCAATATGGCGTCTCCAATCCATTCTTACCACAGACTGTCCATGTCTCTCCACTGCCAGGAGAACTGGATCTTCCGTGTCTGACTTTTCTATTCTGTCACTTACATCCTACAAGACATAAAAAATTAGGCAACAACCCTTAGGCCTGTTTTACAATTGAATCGTATGTCGCTTGTCGTAAGTCGTCGGACGTTAGCAGCACACGACATTCCTCTCTACAAGAGTCGTAAAGTGTCGTAGCGAACTGTTACTTTTAAGTGAGGTTATGGATATTGTATCTCTTCCAATGGGAGCAGGCGGAGGCGGTGGTGACATAGAGTAAGTATAGGGCCACCTTAGCTAAGAACTTTCTGGAATTATGTAATAAAATTTGTAAATTTTAGTACGCGCACTAGCCCAAAGTACACATAATTAGAGAATCCGGTACTAAAAGTGACAGATATTTACATAAAACTATCTTGAATTTGGATTCTTTTTTTAAATAATGCGTTCTTGTTATGTTCTCGTAGTTTATCAAACGATAAAAGAAGAAGAGAATATTAAAATTTATATCCAAATATAAAACAAGTATTTGTTATTATTTGTGCAAATAATTAACATTTTTTCATGTGGAATTGAATTTATAATTGTATTTTTACATCAGAAACACAATAAAAAATTGTAACTGTCAGTTGAGCTTTGCCGGCCTGCTCCAATTTATTTTAATTTAATTACAATATGGCTTCAAATAATAAAACTAGAACGGCTGATACAAAAGCGAAGACAAAAACCTCATATAACTGTTGATGTTATGCAAAATTTTGATGCTCACAGAAAATTATTTTCATGTTTCAAGTCAAGTGATCTCGAAGAATAATTTTTCAAATTTACAAGAATATCTGTACAATAATTTTAAATATTTTTCTTGCTCATGGAGACAGTATTATTTCCATATCATAACTCACCTTCTGGGCTACGTTCTAAAATCAAGAGTACCGAGTATTGGAGTAGCGAGTAGGAGTTAGAGTATGATGATGTAACACTTACAAAATTGACGTCACTGCAAGAGAAAGATAGGAGGTCATGCATCCAAACAAACCTCCCCTCGTTGTCTTGCGTCCCGTTCCCTGTTCCTATCTGTCATTGTATTCGCATCTGTTATTCAGTGTTAAACCTAATTCTTTATTGTGATGTGTACGTTGTGTTTAATAAAAATGAGTTTACAACCAGAAGATGTGTCTGGGGCAACTTTTTTGTTTGATAATATTGAAGATCATTCGATTATTCAACTAAAACGATGGCTAGAGTGTAAAGTCTACGGCTGATGACAGGTCTTTGTTTGTACGGGGTAACCATAGCAACCTTGATTTCTGTGCTTTGCCGTTAGAGGCGCTCGTGAAAATTGCAATTTTGTAAGTGTCTATTGAAGAGTGTAGTGTGTTTTGGAACGAATAAGAGTTTTGTTGGAGTAAAAAATTGAAATTAAATTGAAAATAATTTTAAAAAATTAACAAAACTACTTATAATTACAAATTTAATGTCAAACCCCTATTACAAGCGCACTTTTATAATAAAAGCGCTTTTATGGAGCACTCTCCTCATAATATATTGTGAAAATATACTCCATAAAAGCGTTTTTATTATAAAAGTATGTTCATAAAAGAGGCCAAAGTGTTTACTTATGTTTATTTTCAACCAAAAACATGTTTTCTTGCTCAGGAAGGTAAATTACTTTCATATGCTGAGAATCGTAACCATCCATGTTTGAAAATATTTTTAAGTAATTTCTGTACCCTCCTCAATAATAGGGTAAGTAGAACAAAACTTCGGAGTAAACTCTAGCTGTTTTGGAACAGATTAAGATTAAACTCTGAGGGTAAGATTATTAGTTTTGGAACGACTTTGAGTGATTTTATTCTCTAGAGTAGGGTTTTAGAACGCAGCCCTGTACTTCTATACTAATGTTATACATTATTAATGGAAATTTGTCTCCAAATATTTTTTTCTCTTTTTGTCTCTTTGTATAATGTTGTATCTTTTATCATATAAATTACTATTTTGTTGTACATAATGTTTAATTATTTCGTCATTTTGTCAATTTTTACGTTACTGTTGTCCTGTCGTTCAGTGTCGTTGCGTAGAAAGATGGGAAATGACCAACTTACGATCCAACACCGACAGGCGACATCCGACAACTCCTACAGTTCAATTTCAGCGTATAGCGCTCGCGTACGACATCCGACAGCGACAAGCGACTTATTGTTGAACAGGCATGATTTTCTGTTACAATCTCAATCCTTTAAATTCAAAAACTCCAATTATATTTTTCTCTACCTGGAAGAATCCGAGTATTTTCGCATTATTCCAGAACAGTGGAAACACTAATACTGCAGTTGCTGGCGGTCTTTCTTCAGCAATAACAGAAATAAGCTTTGAGATCAACACTCTGGATAATTCTATGCGAAACTCTTCGCCTTTGAGTTCGCTAAGTCTATAGTCTCCTGATAAAATGTTACCCTGTCTACGTAATGGCTCTCCAAAAGGATGTTTGCCCTCGGATAAAACGTAGTAGAAAAGACATCCCATTGAAAACATGTCTACTGCACAAGTCTGGAAGATATACGAAGGAATAAATTTTATAATCGGTCTATTTCGTCACGATTTTTTTTATATAACTGGAGCGAGGGATTAAAAAAAATAACGAATATCTAAAGAGTCACATACTATACTTTTTCTATGATTGCTAATTAAGGCAGCAGAAACTATGCAAGTCTACAAAATGTAGGAAGAGATAAATTTTAGAAACGTCTCCACAGTTTTTTGACAAAAGCTGAGAAATAAATTAAAAAATAATGAATATCGAAAGAATTCATAAAGTTACATAGTACACTTTTCCTACGACAGCTAATTAAGACTGACTAAGAAACTGCACAAGTCTACAAAATATAAGAAGAGATAGTTTCATAAACGTCTCCTTAGTCACGAGTTTTTTTTTTTGACAAAAGCGGAACGAGAGATTAAAAAATAACGAAATAGTTTATAAAGTCAGATACTATGACCCGTATTCTCTCATCTTGAAGTAGCGCTACTTCCGAAAAATCGCTACTTCAACTATCAAACCTCAACTTTAATATTAAAAATTAGAGAAATAAAAATAAATTAAATTGTAAATAGCCTTATTTCAAATATTATAGGCTTCATTTACAAAAATATCAAACCCATTCTTGTCTACTCATAAAATAAAATAAAATTTAAAAAAATCGAAATAGCGCTACTACAAGTTGTGAGAATACGGGCCTATTATATTTTTTGTACGACTGCTAATTAAGACAGCAAAAACTGCACAAGCCTGAAAATATACAAAGAAATGTTTTATAAATGTGTGCTTAAGTCAAGAATTTTTTTTGACAAGAGCAGAGCGAGATATTAAAAAAATATCGAATATCGAAAGAGTTCATACTATACTTTTTCTACGACTGCTAATTAAGACATCAGAAAGTGCACAATTCTGCAAAATATACGAAGAAATAAGTTTTATAAACGTCTTCTTAGTCACGAGTTTTTTTGGATTTTCACAAAAACCGAGCGAGTGCATAAAAATCGAATTTCTAAACTCACATACTTTTTTGCGACTACAAATTAAGACAACAGATACTGACCAAGTCTGCAAAATATATGAAGAGAAAGCTTTGTAAACATCTCCTTAGCCACGAGTATTTTTTGGCAAAAGCGGAGTATATGTACAGTCATACAAAAAAGTCTCCGTACGACAATAGTTTTAATGTATTTTAGGAAAAATAGCAGTCTAAAACCCAATATATTTAATTTTCTTTTAATCCAAAATGCAACGCAGTATATTACGTTATTATAAATATAAAATAAATAATTTACTTTATTTATATTATGGGGTAAACATTGAAAGTATTCATAATTTCATGACAAAAAAGTCTCCGTACGATAACCAAAACGTTTAAATAATAAACCATTTATTTATGTTTCATAAAGAAATATAATATTTGGAGCGGTTTCCTTTGGTGTTTCCACCAGTAACTAAGCGATGAGTCATGGAATCTACCAAATTTTTTGTCACCAATGGCATTATATTCTGCCATTTTACTTGTAATTAATTTTAAATTCTTTTTTGCTTTATATTCTTATTTAGTTTAAGAATGTTCCGTACTCGGTTCAGGTTTATTGACCTTGACAAATAAAGGTTTGATTCGGATTTAGGTTCATTAAAAATTAGGATTAATTCGGATTTTCGGAGGTGCGAATTCAGTTTCAAGCCCTGTTTTTATATAAAGGTAACTGTTCTTTGCGTTGTACTAACTTCAATCCGTGCTTCAAAAATCAGCTGTTAATGGTTGCTAGTTTCACACCGTATCCAATATGCTCGAAATCACAGTTTGTCAAGTTGTGATTAAAATATTAGCGCCTTGGAAACCAGTATGCTAAGTCACATTTTAACAACAGACGTAGAAAAATATATAAAATGTTTCTGCTATTTTTGAATAATTTGGGAATAAATAAAATATAAAAGTTTAAACAAAATAAATCAGAATTCAACAAAATATTAATAAAAACATTGAAGATTGTTTTTAGCAGTGAATTTCTATAACTTAGTTACAGTAGCTAAAGAATAAATAATGAAGAAGAATTAATAAAATCATTCAAATAACACAAATATATAAAACTCAAAAAATTCTTTCGACTTACAGTTCGTTCATCGCCCTTCAACATTTCTGGAGCAATCCATCCATCTGTTCCTGTGATTCCAGATCGTCTGGAAAAGGACATTCTTCCAACTTGAAGCTTTTTACACAGCCCGAAATCAGAAATCATTGCTCGAACCTCACCACGATTATTAGGAACACTTAGTAATACATTTGGCGGCTTTATATCGCGATGCACTACACAGAAAAGTTTTGAAATTGATAAACCATTAAAATAACAACAAACAAGTTTAGAATAGTTAATTTTTATATATAACCGGCAATATTTTCAATTAATTTAGTGAGAAATTTGTAATAATTGTTGTTAAGGTTATGTAACCATAAATACAAATTATAACGTGTTCAACTGACGAATATTCGTAAACAACTGAAGTCTCTTATTTGGTTACATGAACATCAAGCATTAGTAATAGCAATAATCAAATAAAATATTAAATGAACCAACAAAAACAATATATTATGTTAAAATTGGGACGATTTCTCAAATACTATGACATTTAACGCCAAATTCTGTTCAAAACAAAGTCTTACATCTGCACAAATGGTAAAAACAAATAAAAAATAAATTTGTTATTGTTGGTTACTATGAATTTATAAAAAAAATGGCAGCTTTTTTGCGATTTTCATTATTCATGTAAAGTTATACATATTTCGGAGCACTCAGCAGTTTTTCTTATAAAAATGATGTGGCCAGCAAATGACCTCCCGCCAATTCCATGTTTAAAATAACAATGAGTTCTAAATAAAATATCACTCCCGGTTGATCGGTTATACAGAAAATATAATTTGTTGTTTCAATAAATGTAATAGGAAATTTTGGATTATATTTTATTGTTTTTCCTCAAAAATCTTTTAAGAGCTCCAAGTAAAGTATCATTTCCGGTTTATCATATGTAGTCAAAATCTATGTTGTTCTCAATCATATACGAGTTCTAAATATCAAATTTGAGATTTTTGGATTAAAACATATTTTTTAATGAAGATCTGTTCAAAGCTTGAAGTAAAAGATCACTTTCGGTTTATCAATTTTAGTCAAAATCTAGTATGTAGTTTCCATTGATATAAAAGTCTTAAATACTAAATTTGAAAAGTATTATATTTCAATATAGTTTTTCATTAAAAACTGTTATGGGCTCCAAGAAAAGTACCACTCCGGTTGTTCTTGTCCTCAAAATCTAAACTATTTATATAAATGCAGAAAATTTAAACAGGGAAAAACAGAATTTTTTTAAGTTTGATGAGTTATCGCGGACGAAAAAATCTACACACATGTACACAGACAGACATTATTGTAAAAATAGTAAAACCATGTTGTGGAGACCATAATTCGTGTTTATTCTATAAAAACTCACTATAGAATTTTTTCACCGAAAACCTAACCTCCCTTACCTACGTATTAAGTTGGTGTGAATTCCAAATAAAAATACAAAATAATCTGTTCACTCACCGATATCTAGAGAGTGTAAGTGAGCTAAACCACTCGTGGCCTGCTTTAAAATCTCTAATGGAGTTATTAAACTAACATCGTATCTTCCCTGGACGTAATCCTGGACAGTTGCGGCACATAGTTCTAAAGCTATGTACCTAAACTGTCTGTCTTGCTCAGTACAAAAATATCTTATTACGTGGGGATGTTCATCAGACTCTCTTAAGAGAGAAACTTCCCGATCCGCGAATGTAAAACATTCGGGAAGTAGACGTTTTACTGCTACGTCCCTATTATCGAATTTACCCCTAGAAGAGAAGAAATAGATCTATCTTTGTGTTTGAAACATTTTCAGACAGTTCTTTACTATGGCTTATTTCTAGCAGCAACTATTTAATGAGTTCTGGTTTTGTGCATTAACAGTACCCTAATCAATAAATTTCAACAATGAATTTATTGTATTACTTATAATAAACGTAATATTGTTTATCTTTAATCATGTGGCAATGGGTCCATAAACCATAACAAAAAATAATAAAATGTACACTTTATCCTTAAAGTACTACTCAATAAATAACGATTAGGATAAAAAACAAATTTTAATAATTACTTTGTGAGATATTTGAATTTATTTCTAGTGTCACAGATGACGTCACACTATTGGTATCTTTCTCGCGCAGCGTACTACAGAAACTGGTGTGAGAAAGATAGCTACAGGTTTCTTTAAGAATCAAATGCAGCTATACAAAAAACAATTATGACTTTTTGATACCACGAATTGCTTCAAAATTAAACGAACTTTTATTTAAAAATTAAAAAAAATGGTTTTTGGGCCCATTTCAGATAAAAAATGAGAACTAAGCCGATTTGCAGACATTTAAAATTTTAGAGGAAGTTTAAATTGTTAATAATTCGCGAACCGCTCCTCAGCAAAAATCGTGTAACACATGACATGAAGGAGAATTTCATACTGAATTCAAATTTTGAAACCGCGTTATCATATCTTTAATCGGGTCAGAGTGGTAAATGAAATTGTAGGAAAGCGTTAACAGAAATTATTTAAAAATCATCGATAATTTACTTCTTTCGATGCCACGACGAATGTAAACTGTTATAAATAGTAAAACCTATTGGACTAAGAATTAATTACCTAATATTCTTTATTTTTTGAATAATTTAAATATCTTTCATAAATTGTTATTCTGGTTAAATATTTTTTTACATAACTTTGAGTTCATCCTAGATAAAAAAATGTAAGAACTCTTTTTTGTGCTAAAAATTACGAGCTTAAATTTTGTATCTGTGTAAAATTTTGATAAAATCCCAAAAAAAAAACCTTTTTCGCACTTTCTATCTACCCGAGACACTCCAAAAAATTAATGGTCATTAACGGTTAGTATGCGCACGTGAAGTTGAGACTGATGACAGATGTCAAACCTACGTCTATGAGGTGCGGGAGGCCACGTGACTTTGACAAGTGCTTGTGGGGCCCAAACATGGTTGCCAAGAATACGACTTGTGTACGTTGCCTTTGTTGCCAAATAAATTTGAGTGTAAAATTAATAAATAAAATTGTAAAGCTAGTTATTATTAATGGATATCATGTTGTTTTACTTTCTAACATATAAACTTAATTTTTAAAATATACAAGACGTTCAACATTCATCTGATGGTTTTCCTTAAATTTAGCGCGCCAAGAAATCTTTGTGTCATAGATGGCAGCACAAGTCGCATAATTTTTTAAAAAATATTTTAAAAATAAGTTCATGCGTTAGAAAATAAAACAACATGATATTCATTAATAATAACTATCTTTACAATTTTATTTATTAATTTTACACTCAAATTTATTTGGCAACAAAGGCAACGTGCTCTTGGCAAGCATGTTTGGGCCCCACAAGCACTTGTCAAAGTCAAGTGGCCTCCCGCACCTCATTAACAAACCAGAAAATATTGACTGTAATAAGCACATGCTACTACAATACAATAAGTAGCACGTGCTTACTACATTCAATATTTTCTGGTTTGTTAATAGACAGTGCGCATACTATAACCGTTAATGAGCATTAATTTTTTGAAGTGTCTCGGGTATAAGGTCAAAAACCTTTATTGACTGGACTATTTAGTATAAATTCAAAACCATAACTTACTTGTACACAAAAGTACCATCACAACCTTTTCCCAAAAGTTCTTCTGGTACGAAGGTAATTTTACCAACTCTTACCAACCCATCTGGTAAATCTTCAGCTACGGCTGTGATTGGTCCGTATTTACCAGAAGAAGATGGCTGACTTCCTTTTGAACCACTTTGAGACAACTGTTGAAATTCTCTAACCTACAATATTTATTTTTAGCCCGAAAATAATAAAAAAATAAATTATTTTGTACCTGAGCTCTGACATACCAAAACATTGCAATCATACATCCTACAAGAATAATTAAAAGAAGTTTCAAAGCTTTATTTTCTTGTTGATTCAGAAAATTTTTAGTTTTAACATAAATCTTTTTTAAAAAAGTAGAATTATCTATAGGGTTTTCAATAGGATCTGTTTGTACAGCTACTGAAAGCAACGGAACTTTTTCTATTTCATCAGAATTATTAATCATGTCTGGAATTAATTCTGCTACTTTTCCTGAAATCTGAAGTCTTGTGGGACTATAATCAGGTACATTGTAATACCCCAAAATAATTATATTCGATAATTTTTCTCGTATACTTTGAAATATCTGTGGATCTGCATTTTGATCGATACGAATATTCATTCCCGGTAATGGTATCGATCTATGATTTGCTGGATCATAGCTAGATCCAGGACCTTCCAAAAGCAAAGGTCCTGAACTGCTGGCGGAAATTGTGACGACGTTTTTGTCGACTAGACTTGGCAAGGCGTATAGGCCGTGAAGATGCTCGCCAATATACAAAGTAGGACTAAAATATAGTTTAATTTAATGTTTTAATTCTACACGGATGAAATATGGCACTACAGAACTCAGTATATATTCTGGAATGCACCCAGGCATATATACAGGGTGTATCAAGATAATGGAACAGTGCATTTTATTCGTGTATGTTAAAAGATACAGAAAAAAGTGATTAAGATATTTTGTAAGGCATAGAGGGGGACACATTTTAGCATAAACTTTATTATCTTAAATCCAGTGGTACTCAAACTATAGGGCAATATTATATTTTTTTAAATGGCATTATATATATATATATATATATATATATATATATATATATATATATATATATATATATATATATATAGTTTATTAACTCATTAAATAGAGAATTTTGTTCTGAATTCAACGATATAATAATATCATACCCTTATATTGCGAAAAATTTGATAAAAATTAATTCAAATTTAATATATCATTTCTACTTTATCTAAGTAATCTGAGCAAACATTCAATCAATAAAACAAAATAAAATTTATTTTAGTTTTATTACATGCAAGTAAGCTACGATTTTGACAATAAATTCAACTTTTAAAATATTTTTTTTGTTTTATCGATTGAATGTTTGCTCAGATTACTTAGATACAGTAGAAATGAAATACTAACTTTGAATTAATTTTTATCAAATTTTTCGCAATGTAAGGGTATGATATTATTATATCGTTGAATTCAGAACAAAATTCTCTATTTAATGAGTTAATAAAATATATATAATGCCATTTAAAAAAAACATAATATTGCCCTATAGTACTACTGGATTTATGATAATAAAGTTTATGCTAAAATGTGTCCCCCTCTATGCCTTACAAAATATCCTAATCACTTTTTTCTGTATCTTTTCACATACACGAATAAACGGCACTGTTCCATTATCTTGATACACCCTGTATATATATAAGTGCTATATAAATTTAAGAAGTACAGTGTGGTCAGAAAAATACTCAATTCAGAGTAAAAACGTATATTTGATCATTATTCAATTCGAAAGTCAAATTGTCAAAAATGATCCCCCTATTATTGAAGATAAGAAAATCAAATAGAAAAACAAAATTTTAAACAGTTATTTTACCGTCTTTTAAAATTAAGTTACGAATGTTTAGTTAATACAAAAAACCATTTTCATAATAAACTTTATCTTTAACACTTAAAATTAAAGTTGTGTTCGTTTTCATAATACAACCTCAGCACTTCAGCAAGCAATTTAGCATTACTTCAAATTACTCTCCACACCATCTATGAGTGCCCGTGAGGTGACGCCTGGTAAGCGCCCACACGGTGAAATATATCGTCATCATTGCCGACGTCTACATGTGTTGTAGATACTGGCACACCCAGAAAGAGGTAATATGCCGTAATGATATATTTATTTTATTTATTTATATTCAAATGAAAGATAAAGTCTAAAAGTAATTTTAATTAAAGTGAGCCGGATTATGAAAACGGCCCTTACTTAACCTTTAAACAACTGAGTGTTTTTACTCGACGTAAACTGCTAAGTGGGGTAACTCAGTGACCTCCTATGTTATAATTAGTTAATACATATATGAACCTAAAATATATGATTAACAGGATAATGTGGTATTCCGACATTTTTTAAAAATATTTTTTTAGATTAGTACAGACCAGTAGGACTCTAACTTTGAGTAAGAAAATGTATACATCACATGAGATATGAATTTTAAAAAAATTCATCGCAATTCAAATTTTCTTATCATGGCGCGCTTATGACGTCAACTCGATGGTGACATCTGCAACGAACTTCAGCGCCTAAATCCACATGTTCATGACAGCCATTTGCTTGTTTACATATGGTTTTAGTAGGAGCGTGTATTTCGGTGTTTGTCCTGTGTTTTATGGTAAAAATAGGAGTAATAATTATAAAGTGGACGAAATGTCAAACAAGAAATATACCCGCGCGTGTTAACTACTGGCTCCATCTGTGTTTTTAAACGAAAATAATTACTTTGAAATGAGCAACAGATTATCAACTTGACGTCACAAATTTCAAGGACGTTTCTAGAGCTGTAAAAATTCCAATTTTGTAACATTAAATTATGAATTAAAACTTTTTATTAAACATGTTTTATTATATTTTTCTACTATATGAAGATGGAAAATATAAACTCGAAAAGAAAAAGAAAAACTCTGCAAACATTAATCTGCATTCGCACAGCTTTCAGAAAAAAGTATTTTTTTAATTTGTCAATGTCTTTTGACAGTTATTATTTTGCATTAATCACCGGAATACCCCATTAAAGCTTCATCCATAAACTAAAATATTTATTGTGTAGTATGCAAAAATATAAACTCGAAAAGAAAAAGAAAAACTCTGCAAACATTAATCTGCATTCTCGCAGCTTTCAGAAAAAGCATTTTTTTTTTAAATTTGTCAAAGTCTTTTGACACTTTGAGCATCTGGGCGTAATTTTGTCATTCTGTCGTGTGCAGAGAAAGCACCTACCCCTCTTTCTATTGGCGGCTAGCGGTGCGGGTGGTGGAATTTGTCTATTTATTTTTATTTTACTCTGTGCCATTTTTTTAACAGTTCGTGGGTAACTTACCAGAAAGTAGGTGAAAAAATGAATGATTACATGAAACTTCAACATAAGAAAAAAAAATATCAAGTAAAATGCATACCTGGGGTCACTAAGTTACCCCACTTCGTCGGTTAAATTATTATTTTATTTATTCTTGTCTAACCGGCTTAGGGCCAATTTTACAATCTCCAGTTAAGATTTTAACTGTCAGTTAAATAAACAAAATTGAAACGAAATGAAATGTCAAATGACAGTTTTATCATTGCTGCCATTAATTCGATTCAATATTGTTTATTTAACTGACAGTTAAAATTTTGACCAGAGATTGTAAAAAAATTTTTTAAGCAACATTGTGAGTGAAAATATAGAATTAACCAGAGAGCATTTTCAAATCGCGTATTTTAATTTCAAAAAGGCGCATTCCAGTTTATATAGAGAGTTCAGAAATTTAAATAACTTACTATAACTGCATATGTGCCGGTTGGCTGCTAAAAGGATGTTCATGAGTTGAAAAATGTGTAGCTAAATGATTTAACGTATCATGAGCTAAACTACTAAACGGAGCGGTTAAAAAACCATCTGGGTCTAAAATATAAACAGCCACAACTGGCGAGCCGAAATCTTTTTCCCATAATAATTTCCCAATTCGTCGATCAAGCGTAACTACTTTGCCAGTAGAACTCGCCGTAAAATGCACCAGTTCTACACAGAAAGACGTAAATATTAATTTACGAACAGTGCAGAAAAACTTTTTTAACTTACCATAATTATTGAGCATTTCTTTATTCATAGGAGACGCTGTATAATCATAAAAAGTAACATTCCAATGTCGATCTTTCTTTTTTGAATCAATCATCATAATTGTGTATTGTGTACGTCCAACATAAACAGCTTTTGCAGTAGTTACAGGACAAGTCGGTGCATTTTTTTCAAAACCTAATACTTTTTGACGGGTCCCGGTTTCGGGATCCATCATAAACCACGTATCTTTCTTTTTACCTGTGTATAAAATACCGTCTGAACTACGGCATGGTGAACTAGCAACTAATTGGGGTATGGTAAACGGTAATTTCTTTAAAACTTGACCATTTTCTTCCCCTAACAAATATAACGATCCGTCTTTTGGATCCGGTAAAAATAGCGGACTAAAATATTTATATGTTACGACACTGTATAGATATTCAATAACAATTTACTTACATTATAGCTTCCTTTGTGTCTACAGGCACCTTTACTGTAGGTTCTACAAAGAATAAAATGTGTATTTCATAAGCAAATCGTTTAAAAATCACTCTTACGGTCTTTGGTTTTCCATTTTATAAGTCCAGTTTGCTGTTCCACAGCTATTAAACTGCCGTCAATTGTGCTAAAAATCAATAATCTATCATCTGGCTCGTTTGCTAAATCTGTAATGCCTTCAGAAGTTTCCTAAGAAATAATTACGTGGTAGAAATTGTTATGATGTTTGACATGACAAGCTAACCTTATAATTTGTGCTATGTGTCACGTTAAATAAAAGAATACACGCTAACGAATAACTAAATATGAATTTATACATTTTGTGCACCTATATTTATCCATTTAAAATACAAATTATAACTTAAACACTGTAAATATTTGATTTTTTTCTTACGTTGAATGACAACTACAATAATTACAATAAGTGATTAGAACGCCATCAAATGGCAAGTTTATGTAACTACCTATATCATGTTTTGTATTTAAAATTATACAAATTCTTTATTTATCAACTCTTTTTGAAATTCTAAAACTATACTTAAAAATTAAAGATAAGAGTGCTACAAATATTTATTATCAATGAATGTGTAAAATATTCAGTTTCTACGTAAAACAATGTTTGTTTAATGATTTAAAACAAACCACATATGTGTATATTTTATTTAAAACAATGTACAATACAAATAATATTATTTTATTATGTAAATATCGCAAATACATTACTGGCTTGACGTTTACATATCTAATGCGAAATGCGCATGTCCAACATATGTTTTCTTTCGACTTCGATGTGAATATCCAAATCCAATGTTTATAATTTTTTTGTGTGCGTTGTTTATATACAAAAATACTGATATAATAATGGTGGGGGAAGCGTGTAGCCAATCAGCGTCAAGTAAGATTTAGTGCATATTTGAAGTAGTACAAATCAAGAGCAATAAATACACGTAGTTTTTTTTATCAGTAAACATAGAGTAGTTTCGTTACCATTATGACCAGTGTTGCCAGACTTGGTACTTTTGTACCAGATCTGGTTCTTTTTGTTCTTATTTGGTACTCTGGAACGAAATATAAATTTCTGGTTCTTTTTTACTAGCCTACAACCAAAAGAACTGCTTGATAAAAATCCTGTTACCCTTGGGAATCCTCCAAACATTGTTAAATATCACTTAATTCTATCGAATTTATTTGATTATTGACAGCTGACAAGTGATATTCTTTTCTCCAACCTAACCAATCAAAGAGCAACGCCATTTTCTTACGTGAAATTAAGTATGTATTATCACAGTATCTGTGGTATTATCGTCGTTGTTCGGAAAAAACTCCTATACGACAGTATGCTCTTTGATTGATAATCTAGTTCACAAAAGCAAAAGAAAAATATCACTTGTCATTTGTCAATTATCAAATAAAATCAACAGAATTAAGTGATATTTAACTATGTTTCGTTGTAATTCAAGACTTATACACTTTACAGATAAAAATATTTTTATTAATGACAAAGTTTGGATTCACGAATTTAAATTATTTATTTAATCCATGTAAAACCGATCGGCCGCAAGCGCCTTCTACTATTTTCTTATGTGAAATGAAGTATAGATGAAATTTTTCTGGTTGTATTTTAGGGAATCTGGTACTTTTTTGAAGGCATATTGGTACGAATGAAAATTTCAGTGTGGCAACACTGATTATGACCATAGAAAATGACAGCAGTGTATTGATTGAAGCGTTTATTTTGTGAGTAAACATAGAAAATAGTTGTCAGACTCGTTTCAAAATGGTTTTTTATACAATTGAAGAAAAAGTGCAGATTGTTACTTGGTATAATTCAAATATGAGCTTGAGACAAGTTTCAGACGTATTTGCTGCTACATTTAATAATCGACCCAAACCGTGCCCAGCAACAATTCGAAAAATCTATAATAATTATAGAACAACAGGATGCGTTAATGGAGAACATAAGAAGAAAGTGAGAAGAAAAACGGTAGCAACAGAGGATAAGAAAAATGAAATTTTAGAATTAATTGAAAATGACAATACCCTTTCGACAAAAAGAATTGCTGAAATTTTAAATATTAGTAAAGCTACGGTATACAAGATTTTACGGAATGAAGATTTTAAAAGTTTTAAATGTCAAAATCATCAAGAATTATTGGGCGACGATGAAGAACGAAGAAATATTTTTTGTCAAACGATGATTGACAAAATTAATAGTGAAGAGTTTCTACTGAATAGAATTTTATTCACGGGTGAAGCGACATTTTTTATTCATGGTGAAGTAAATGCACAAAATTGTAGCTATTGGAGTCGACAAAAATTACATTTGTATAACGCCACTCAGACACAACGATCTCAAAAAGTAAATGTGTGGGCAGGATTAATAGGGGATCAAATAATAGGCCCATTTTTTATAAACGGAAATTTAACTGGAGAAATCTATTTGGAATTACTGCAACAAAAAATTATACCCGCAATAAACAATTTAAATGTGGGTGATGTGTGGTTCCAGCAGGATGGTGCTCCCCCTCACGACACACAAAATGTGCGACATTACCTGCACAATGCATTCCCCCAACGGTGGATAGGACGCGGCGGAGATGTGGAATGGCCTGCAAGGTCTCCAGATCTGGCACCATGTGATTTTTTTCTTTGGGGACACTTCAAAAATAATGTGTACAATGGTGATGATATAATGAACATTGAACAATTAAAAAATAGAATTCGTGAAACTTCACAAAATATTACTCCTGAGCAAATAATGAATGCTACTAATTCTTTTTATAATCGTTTAGCATATTGCCTAGAAGTTAATGGTGCCAATTTTGAGCATTTATTAAGTGAAACTAAAAATGTCACATTACTTTAATGTAGTTTTTAAGTGTATATTCGTAAATAAATAATTTCTTATTTCTTTAATTCACATTTAATATTTATTGTAGTCTACCCTGTGTCCCAAACAAACCCTGACATAGGCGTTCAACATGTTAGAACAGTTTTTTTGTAAATAAAAAGTATCCGGCAGAAAATTATGCCATGATATTGAACATGATAATAGTGCATTACATTTTATATATTATTTAATATAAATTACTTTAATATTATTTTCAAATAAATGTTTTCCTTTTTTCTTCTCGCTAAAAGAGGTATTGGATTCATGCTAAAAATTGCATATCCAGATTTTAGTAAATAAGCACGATTTAAGGTCTCTATAAACCGATTTTAACATTTTTACGATGTCTGTCTGTGTGGGTGTGTGTGTGAATGTTAGAAGGACGATTCCTCAAAAACTATAAGACTTAAGACCTGTTTAACTATGAATTCCTCAATCTGACATTCCTGGGAAAAGCTGAAAAGGTTTTGGTAACAATTGGACAACCGGAAGTAGTAGTTTCTTAAAAGAATTCTTTTAAATATTATTTTTTGGAAATTTTTGTTATTACAAATATTGAAGAAGATAAAATTCTCCATTTATTACACTTAGAATTTTTATTATATCTTGTAGAGGTTTAGAGATAAAGACACTATAATATATAGAATAATCGGATGTAATACATCGCAGAGACTAAACTACACTAAGGAAACCAGTTGACAAAATCATATGTTTATAACATAGTTTGTAAATAACAGCACAGTCTCAAAAATCAACAGTTTTAGTGACGTTCTAAAAGCTTTTTCGGGGAAGTACATTTAATCTTTCTTATTGTTTTATTAATTAAATATTTAATATTAAAATTATTTATATTTATGGGGTCCCGTGGCCTGAGTGTCTGGTCGCGAACCTGGGGGAATCGGGTTCGAACCCGACAGACGCCAAATATTTCCAATTTTAAATGGCACAAAAGTGACCCCTGTGGTGCACTCTCCACATCAGCTATGGGTGCCCGTGTGGTGACGCCTGGTAAGCGCCCACACGGTAAAATATATCGTCATCATTACCGATGTCTACATATGTTGTAGATACTGGCACACCCAGAAATGGGTAATATGCCGTGATATATTTATTTATATATAGGTAAAATGGATATATCTATCAGAAATACCGCCAATCTTATTATGAATTGGAAGAATTTCTGAGATTTATGACCTTTATACAATGAAAAATAGATATAATTAGAATTGTATGTGTGCAGAGGACATGTTAGATAAAAAAAAAACAATATTTGGGCAAAGTCTGTAATTTTTTTGTTATAAACAACGGTGCGAAGTGCAATACAATACAATACTTGGATATGGCGAGAGGTATTGTGCTGGCCATAACAGATTATTTTTTTTTATTTTGAAATATGAACAGGTTTTCCTCGAAAGTATCAAATGTCTCCGTAGTGCAATGTTGAACAGATGAACTTTTAAAAATATGTGTTATATTTCGTATTACAATCATTGAAAAATAATAACAAAGTAAAGAAAAAATAACTGACAATATTTGTAGCTCAGTCAATAGAGGTTTTTACCCTACAAAAGGTGGGGAAAAAACGATTTTACCATAATGTTGTTTGGGTCGAGACAGGGGTGAAAAATTCAAATTTGTCACCTTGGGGAGCCTCGGCATGAGCCGCCATCTTGGATCAAAGGTGCAAAAAATGAGTTTTTCAATATTATCTCAAAAACAGTGGCCCGTATCAAATTTTTACAAGAATACAAAATTAAAGCTCGTTACTTTTTGTACAAAAAGGGTTGTTGCATTTTTTACCTAGGATGAACTCTCAAAGAGTTATCTTCAAAAATAGGTAACCAGAATAACAATTTACGAAAGAAAATTTAATCACTCAAAATATACCAATATTAGGTTTTTAATACTTAGTCTAATAGATTTTGTTATTGTAACAGTTTACATTTGTCGTGACAATTTGAATTTTTCATCCCCGTCTCGACCCAAACAACATATGTTAAAATCGTTTTTTCCTCACCTTTTGCAAGGCAAAGGTCTTTTTTGGTCTCCATTGATTGGACTATTGACTACAATAATCAAAATATTGGTGTAATAACAATGCATTGTATTTTTTGTTGATAAATACAGTAAAAACATAATGAAAGGTAGCACAAGCCTTGTTTTAACTAAAACGCTGTTTTAAGAAATATCAAATTCAAATTTCAATATTTAATTTCTCCCTTGTGTGTAAAGACCGATTTTTTTAAAAATATTTGTTTGAATACAAACTATGTTCTGCCTTAAAATCATATTTCAATAAATTTGATATTATTTATTTTTGTTATTAAATAATATAACTTGACTTTTTTTAAAACAGCGTTTTAGTTAAAACAAGGCTTGTGCTACCAGCCATTATCTTTACGAATTTATTATATTTCAGTTATTTTTATTAATATCAATAATAATAAGTAAAATTTATAGAAAATACATATTGTAATAGACATCTCGGCCAAAAAAATTAATACATGTGTGCGTTAGGTATTTGTACAAACCTCGCGTTGTAAAATAATACCTACCGCACGTATAATGTAAATAACTATTATGGAACTTGAATTATACCATAAATAAACAACATAAAGTATTGCAAATTAATAATATGTTATTTCATTTTAAACGTCAAAAAATACGTGTAGGCAGATAAATATATACGTATGAACGTATGTAATACAAACTTCACCTAAAATATAAAGCATTATTAACAATAATAATTCAATGATTCATCATGTTTTCAATCAAAATAAATAAAAGTTGTTCAGATGAAAGTATGTTATGTATTGTGGATTTCGCTATGATGTCATACGCACATCTGTTTCACGCACATGGTTTTTTAATTATTATATTTTAAAAGTATTTTCAACCCTTATTCTATAATTTGAGACAAGGTAAAACCATTATAATAAATAAAAAAATTATGAAAAGTATAGAAAAATTATTATATTATATTCTAGTAACATATGGATTATGTCCTTGACATAAGAACTGCGTTAAAAATATACAGAGTGGTCAAAAAGAAATGATGCATTTGGCAATACAATTCTGGGGATCTTTTTATATCACAATTTGCACAACACCTGGTAAAAGCAGATATACTATTTGACATGTCATTTTGATAATAAATTCAAAAAGGTTATGTCAGAGGTGGGGCCTGACAGCTAATAAGATTTTGAGTGATTGAAATGCTTTAGATTATTGCTCTATGGGTAAGAAATAAAAGTACGTGGGCAAGGAAAACAACAACCATTTTAATAAAAAATTGTAAATGTACTCAATTTTAAATTTTCAAATGTCACTGTCAACACTATCAAAAATAGAAAATAAATTTATGGATCAAGTCTTACCAATTTCAAGTATCTTTTTTTATTGCCAACTAAATCATTTATTTTTGATCACTCTGTATATTTTGAATAAAATATAATTGTTAAATAAATATAATAATGCATTGCTGTTGTGGAAAGTGTACCACCAAATTTGAGAAGTTTTGGATTATATTTGAATATAGTTTTTCACGAAAATCTGTTTGAGCTTCAAGTAAAGTATTACTTCCAGTTTATTAATTATTGTCAAAATCAAATATGTTGGTCCCATTGATATAAAAGTCTTAAATACTAAAATTGAAAAGTTTTGTATTACATTTTAATATAGTTTTTCATTAAAAATTGTTATGAGCTTCAAGTAAAGTACCACTTCCGGTTGTCCAATGCAGAAAGCTTAAATATGGAAAATATTTTTTTTTTTTAATTTAATGAGTTATCGTGGACGAAAAAATCGTTACAGACATCCAGACAAAAATCATTGTAAAATAGTAAAAACGTGATGTGGAGACCCTAATTCATCCTCATTCACTAAAAATTCACTATAGACTTTTACCTCTCGCTATGAGAGGTATTAGATTCATGCTAAAAATCGCATATTCAGATTTGAGTGAATAAGCACGTTTTAAGGTCCCTAGAATCCGATTATAACATTTTTACGATGACGTCCGTGTATGTATGTGTATGTGTATGTGTGTGTGTGTGTGTGTGTGTGTGTGTGTGTGTGTGTGTGACTGGATGTTGGAGATTTAACTACGTATTCCTTAATCTGACATTAATGGGAAGAGCTGAAAAGGTTTTGTTAACTACTGGACAACCGGAAGTAATAGTTTCTTAAAAAAAATATTATTTTTTGGAAATTTATTGTATTACAAATATTAAAGAATATAAAATACTCTGTCGGATACATTGAACATTTTTATTATATATCTTCTATAGTTTTAGAGATAGAGAATTATAAATATATAAAATAATCTGTTGTAATGAATCTCACACTCCAAATAACTCCATGAAAACTAGTTGAAAAATTCAAATGTTTGTAATTGACAGAAAAATGTTAGTGTCAAACGTGCATTTAATATTTCTTATTTTATTTTTAATTAAATATTTAGAATTATAGATACATATATTAAATATATGTATCAGACTACCAAACTCGTCAATGAATTTGAAGAATCTGAAACATTTAGAGGAGTAGGAGGAAACTTATTTATAGAATGAATTAAAAAATATAAAAATAAATGAAAATAAATAAATATATCATCACGGTATATTACCCATTACTGGGTGTGCCAGTATCTACACTAGATGTAGACACTGGTAATGATGCCGATATATTTTTACCGTGTGGGCGCTTACCAGGCGTCACCTCACGAGTACTCACTGTTGGTGTGGAGTGTGCACCTCAGGGACCATGAAAAATAAAAATATATCAATAATAGATGTAATTAGAATTTATGTGTGTTTACCAGAAATGTTAAATACAGTAGGTACTTACAAAGCCTAATATGGAAATGGCGGGAGGTGTTGTGCTGGCCACACTTTTTTTTTAACTGAAAACATTATACCTACTTTACCAATGTATGTTAGCAGGAGGTAAAAGTAACAATATAGTCATTACCAAAACCGAACAAAAAAAAAAAAAAAAAAATTGGCACACTCAGAAACGTATAATAAACAGTGATGATATACAGTATGTCCCATTTAGAGGTGCCACCATTGGGATTTCGAGAACTATAAGAGATACGATGTCGGTTAATTGGAACTTTTTGTGCGCCTTTAGGAGGCCATCTCAGATGTGATTTTTTTTTTCCTAAAATTCTTATAGGGCACTAGATAATGTCGAAAAACTGAATATTGTTGATTTTTTCTTTCTCAAATAACTTCTAAACTATTAGCAATTGAGAAAAACGTTTCAAATATAAAAGATAGATATTTTTATTAACTAACCAGTGGCGTACGAAATAAATTTTTATATCCGTAAATTTTCGAGATATAACACAAACTTATATTTTTTTAAATGGAACCCATATCTGATTTTAGTCTCAAAAAAATAATTATTTTTTTCTCTTTTCAATGATGTAAGAGTTATTATGTATTATATTTGTTTTGCTCCTAAAATTTAATTTTTCTCTTTATTTTCCTGAATTTCCTTATTATTTCCCAAAAAAAACATTATTATTTTTATTAATTATATTGTATTTGATCAAAATAATTTGTTTTATGCCTTTATTACTTAATATTTTCATTCTAGACCTAGACTCATAATTACAAATTACACTATGATGTGTCAAGGGCGACCTGATACAAAATTTTATAAAAATTAATTTGATACGAGTTTTGAGCAAAATTGTTTAACGAAATAAATTATTTAAATACAAGAAGTATTTCCAAATAGAAATTTACCAATATTTTCAAAATAATTGTAAATTTAATACAAAATAAGGAAAAAATAATAATTTTGAAGGCAAAACAAATATAAAACATAATAACCCTTACATCGTTGAAAAGAGAAAAAAAGATTTATTTTTTTGAGACTAAAATCAGATATGGGTTCCATTTAAAAAAATATAAGTTTGTGTTATATCTCAAAAATTTACGGATATAAAAATTTATTTCGCACGCCACTGATTAGTTAATAAAAATATCTATCTCTTATATTTGAAACTTTTTTCTCGGTTACTAATAGTTTAGAAGTTGAAAAAGAAAAAATCAACAATATTAAGTATTTCGTTATTATCTAGTGCCCTATGAGAATTTTTGGTAAAACAAAAGCACATCTGAGATGGCCTCTCAAAGGCGCACAAAAAGTTCCATTTAACCGACATCGTATCTCTTATAGTTCTCGAGATCCCAATGGTGGCACCTCTAAATGGGACACACTGTATTTTATTTTTTATGTGTTGCTATGGTGCCACAATGTCTAAACAACTTATGTTTATTTAATACGTATTTCATAAGTCAAAAAGATATATTTTACGCCTTTTATTTATATTTTCATATACTTCGCAGTAAAAAATGTTGTATACAAAAATAGAATTATGCAAAATAAATATGTATTATTTCAAAGTAAACAATAAATCTTAGAAATCCGTCAAAATAAGTGGGTGTATACTTTTAGTTATATAACTAAAAAAATATCCATTTCCTTAAAAATTCAATGTCATTTTCATGTTTCATGTAAGTTTTAATTACCGAATTTATTGTTGTCATTATTATTTTTAGATTAGTCTCACTTAAATCTGTATTTATGTCAGATTTATTATAATTCCAGTGTCTTGAAATATTTTACTTTACTGGTCTGCCTTGTCACTGCAACGTAATATTGTATTGTAAAGATTTCAAGATGTACTTGAAACCATGTATGGAAAAATTTGCATGATTTCGTAATATAAATCGGTTTACAATTTATGTAATGGATTTAAATGTATAATAGAAAGCTGCGCTGTATTGATATAAAAAAAATCTGCTGTGGCCAGCACAATACCTCTCGCCATTTCCATTTTATGTTATATAAGTATTGTATTGCACTTCGCTATCGAACCGTCGTTTTATAACAAAAATATTACAAAACTTTACCCAAATATTGTTTTTATTGTATTTAACATGTCTTCTGCTCACTCACAATTCTAATTATATCGATTTTTCATTGTATGAGTAAGTTCCTAAATGTCACAGATTCTTCCAATTCATTAGCAAAATTGGCGGTATTTCGTATGGATATTTGCATTTTACCTACAATTTTAAATATGTATTTAATTAATAAAACAAGAAAGATTAAATGTACTTCCCAGAAAAAGCTTTCAGTGTGTCATTAAAACTGTTGATTTTTGACACTGCCATCTGTCATTTACAAACTATGTTATAAACTGTAGTGACAGCACGCACTTCAGAATTATATCAAATGAGGCATTTGTTTTCGCTTTTCGCCACGAAGCGAAAATTTGGTAGCATTCGTGTTTTAAAATATTCGCCTGCAAGCATAATATTTTTTATTTTAATAGTAAAATCCGAAAATTCCCGAAACAAAAAGTGAATATAGAATTCTAAAGTGTATGTAACCAAGATTCGTAAAAGTAAAATCGCATTCGCCTGCTTTCTATAATAGAATTCTAAAGTGCGTGCTACAACTACTGGTTTTCTTAGTGCCATAGCCTCTGCGATTAGACTATTCTATATATTACAGTGTCTTTATCTCTAAATCTATACAAGATATATGTAATAAAATTTTAAATGTATCAGATGTAGAATTTTATTTTCTTCAATAATAGTAATAATAGAAATTTTCAAAAAATAATATTTAGAAGATTTTTGAAAATAAACTATTACTTCCGGTTGTCCAATTGTTACCAAAATCTAATCAGCTCTTCCCAGGAATATCAGATTGAGGAAACTGCAGTTAAATATTTTTTAAGTCTTATAGTATTCGAGAAACCGTGGTTCCAACATCCACACACACACTCGGACATCATCGTAAAAATGTTATAATCGGATTATAGGGACCTTAAAACGTGCTTATCCACTAAAATCTGGATATGCGAATTTTAGCATGATGCGGTCTGAAATTCGATGGGTGACCGCCAAGGCACTATAATATTGCATAAAATATATGTGTGAATGTGAAATATTGCAAAATAATTGTCTATAAAAAATAAAATATTTATGAATGCATGTTCTTTGAATTTGCTCTAAATTTATTCGATTTTTGTGGGCGATTAAATTGGAGTCAAGTTTAGGGTAAATACAAATATATATTTTGAATATTAGAATGTAGCCGTTATATTTTTTAGAGCTGCAAATAATGTATTCATATATTTTTGAGATATTGTGAAATATATTTGAATATATTATTAATAATAATTATATGTTGGACGACATAAGTAATCCTTATATGTATGTTTACAAAATTTCTTTTTACATACATTTGTATAATAGAGAGCACATATATGGAGAGATATCTTTAAATACTTATATCAAAATATGACAGGACAATATGTCTTATATAAAAATTAGATTTATATATTTTCTCTTTCACAGTTTGGGAATACAGTTTGGGAGCTCTTAGCAAAAACAACCTTTAGTCCATTTTTTTTTTAATTTGAGTTAATTAAAGAAACAACTTTCTAGCTTCCTTAATTTTATAGATTTTTGTAACTTAAATAAAATTAGAATCATGTTTAAATATTAAAAAACGAAATAAGTCATAGCTTTACTAACAATACAAGAAAAACAAATAAAATTTGAAAATAATTCACGTCATTTGTTTATCAGAGTTTAGAAATAAGACACCATAGAAAATATGGCAATTTTAAAGAATAATCGGCGAATTATCCAATCTTGATAAATAATAGAAATTTACTACTGTTAAATATTTACGTTTAGCTAGAAAAAGAAGTTCAAGTTGCGTTATAATATAGATATATCTTTACTTTAAATAAAATATCTGATGTGGACACCACATGACTTCTTTGTACGCCTGTTACACTATACATATTTTGTTAATAATTAAAATATGTATTATAACAGACCCAATTATAAAATTGCACGTATTTTTTGTCCTAATTCATAGCAAACTTAATTATAGAAACCAAAAAGTACATAATTTTAAATTTACATATCTCGCTTATACAAAGAGCTAATTTAATCATACTTCATGTTTTCGACGGAGAATTCAATTCTCTAAAACTTTTATTTGAAGCATTTATTATTAAAATCAAAATAACACTATTTTTTTCAAGATAAACTGATAACAGCTTCAAGTAAAGTTTCACTTCCGGGCACACCATTTTAACTAAAATCTATTATGTTATTCCCATTGACATAAGAGTATTATATACTAAATTTGAAAAGTTTTGGATTATATTTTAATATAATTTTGCATTAAAATCTACTATAGGCTTCAAGTAAAGTACCACTTCCAAAAGGTAGGTAATGACCAAAAAGGGAGGTGCACAACTAGATGTTATAACAGTCATAAATACAAAATTTTAACTTCCTACGGCTTCCCGTTTTTCAGTTATGCGAGATACGTACGTACAGACGTCACGGCGAAATTAGTCAAAATGGATTCAGGGATGGTCAAAATGGATATTTCCGTTGAAATCTGGAAACCGAAATTTTTCGCGATTACAATACTTCATATACTTCGTACAAGGAAGTAAAAACAAAAACTTTTTCCATTATTATTAGAAATAATATTATTTAACTCACGATTAATGAATTTAACAAATAGGCCAGCTAATATGGATTAAGGCTCGTATATTAAACAGGTTGGTTGTGTGATATTGTAGGTTGATTGATACAAACCTAACACCTGCATAGGTGACTCGGAGCTGCCTACGAAGACGATGTCACATGACCTTCTGGAATTCATTAATCAATGATATATTTACTATAAATAAATATAACATCAATAATGCAACCTTTTTAGTTTTCGTTCTGTAATATTTTATTGCCTTCTTCCCTGAAGCAGGCATCAGTTAATGATGCCGAAACGATGGAACTAATAAAATACTACAGAACGAAAATTAAAAAGATTGTATTATTCCGAGTTTGTTATATGTTCTGAAAGATTTTTTAATAATTTAAATATGGGCCATCCAGCAAATCAAACGGTTTACGTCATAAATACAATATCACTAGAAACAATGACGTCATATGTTAAAAAGTTTACATGAGCATGTAAAACGGATTAAAATATGATCTGTGGGTTGTATTCACAAATCCAAATATTTCTTAAAAAGGTAACACGTCTGGTGTAACTTTTTTCCAGCGAAATCCAATTTTATTTAAAATATTCTGAACGATACTGCTTACGCCTTTATAAATACTTCGTTCTTTTAGTATATGCAACAAACTATCTAGTATTACGTGAGATCCTTAAAAAAATACAGAATACTGCATACCACACAATGTCTCACTGTTTCTGTACATTGCATATAGCGTTTGCCACACGCTGTACATATAGATTTAATTTTCAAATTATTATTAACAAATAGAACAAAATATTACCTCAATATTACAATTCAGTGAAAGTAAGAGCCCACCAATCTATTTTTGATTTTCAAAATAAGTCAATAAATTAACTACAAGCTTTTGAATTTGACATGACAGAGCATTTGACATTTTGTCAATGAACAACGAAACCAAAAACAAAATGAAATCACAATACAGGTTGAAAAGTATAATATAGACATATAATATTTACTAATATACATGTTCAGAATTACCAATATTAAAAAAATATAATCACACGTCATTTTGCAAAAATTTACAAAATTTTACTTAACAATAATATATCCAAATATAATTATTTCTATTAAAGGTGTCAAATACATAATAATAATAAAAAAAACCAATAAAATACCGTTCATAAAATATATTTAAAAAAATAAAGAAAATTTCAAAAATCCCTAAACCGCTTGATTCGCTGAATATAACATCATACATACATATACCGTACCGTATATATGTTACATTTAGCAATATACAGGATGTTATGTAAGTGTACAACGCTTAATCCATGGTAGAACTGACCCCATAGATAGTAAATCTGGCAAAAATTTTGTTTAACATGCTTTGTACAAAAACTAGAGTCCTCTTTAAAATTAACTAATCTTGTCATAGTTTAAAATTTTGCAAAAAAAGTAAAAATCAATGCGTTCTCTGGAAAAAATATTGATTGTCAAAACTGACGTTAAACGTTATGTACACATCTATGTTTTCTAGACATTTCAACAATAAAAATTATTTTTAATTATTTTGTACATCTACCGTATGTACACGGATCGAGTTCCAAAGAGGAAAAACTTTTTTATTTTTTATTTTACAAAAAAATGTATTCTTGATAAAAAAAAGATTTTGGATGTCCCGAAACGGCCAATTCAGTTTTAACATTTTCAAATTTTCTTTTAGTTTCAGATAAAAATCGAAAATTTAGTTGAAAATTATTCTGCCGTTATTTATTTATTTTCATTAACTGTCAGTTATAAAAATCAACCATAATCGTTGAAAATGTTGTCAAAAGACGAACGAATTTACCTAATTCAATGCTATGGCAAAGGTAATAAAGCGATTCTGTAACTCGTCCGTTATCATACGGTATCGTTATCACTATAGAAACGTAGATTTACGTCATATTTGTCAAATAAAATGAGATCTTTCATGTAACCATAGTGATAACAGGTGAGACATTTTTTCCAAAGAACACAGATTTTTACTTTTTTACAAAATTTTGAACTACCTACAATGCGTGATTGGTCAGTTTGAAAGTCCTCTAGTTTGTAGAAAGCATCTTAAACAAAAATTATTTTCAAATTTACTTTCTATGGGGTCAGTTCTACCATGGGTTAAGCATTGTACACTTACTTACATAACACCCTGTATATTGTTGTCTAATCAATATTTTTCATTTTGTTTTCGTTAAAAATATATGTATTTACTGTTTTCAAAATTCCAGTACTCTAATTTGGAAAGACAGCAAATTTAAAATGTCATTGCCCTGTTTACGTAGGAGTATAAAACCCAACATAAATTTCTTTTAAAATATCAATCGAAGTATGTATATGCATATATATTTACGACAAAAATTATAGCGTGCAAAATTTTTTAGAAATAAAAATTGCATACAAAATTCTTTATAGTCCAGTCAATGGAGGTTTTTACCCTACAAAAGATGGGGGAAAAACGATTTTAGCATATGTTGTTTATGACGGGGATGAAAAATTCAAATTTGTGACCTTGGGGAGGCTCGGCGTGAGCGGCCATCTTGGATCAAAGGTGCAAAGAATGAGTTTTCTGCTATTGTCTCGAAAACTGTGGCCCGTATCAAAATTTTACAAGAATACAAAATTTAAGCTTGTAACTATTTGTACAAAAAGGGTTCTTGAATTTTTTTACTTAGGATGAACTCTCAAAGAGTTATGTTCAAAAATAGGTAACCAGAACACCAATTTATGAAAGAAAATTTAATCACTCAAAATATACACAATATTAAGTTTTTAATACCTAGTCTAATAGATTTTGTTATTTGTAACAGTTTACATTTGTCGTGGCATCTAAAGTAAATTATCAATGATTTTTAAATAATTTTTGACAACTCTTTTTCATACAAATTCATCTATTAGACAGATTATTCTATAAAATAAATTTTTATCTCTAAATCTATATAAGATATAATAAAAAAAATTATGTTTCACTTTTTATTGCTAGACCCGACAGATTCAATTTTCTGACTATATGCGATTTTTAGCATGAATACAATACCTCTCTTAGCGAGAGGTAAAAATAATTCTTGGTCAAGCAGTGAGCGTTATGTCGTTTTGTCTTAATATTTATAGTTTTATTGCTGTTAAGTGTATATAATGGAGTGTTGGTGCCTGCTTTGATGTATGGAAATGAATGTTGGGCATGGACAAGAAAGCATAAAAGAAGAGTGAATGCCGTGGAAATGAGGTATTTACGTGGTATTTGTGGGTATACAGACGGGATCGCGTGAGGAATAATTTGGTGTATGAAGAATGTATGGTTAGGAAGAATGTTGTTAAGAGAGTTTGGGTGAGTCAGTTGAGATGGTTTGGTCATGTGGTGAGAATGACGAGTGAATGACTTGTAAAACGCATATTTGTTGGTAAAGTTGAGGGTGTTCGATTGCGTGGCCGTCCAGTGTGTAAGTGGATGGATGTGATTGGTAGTGTTTTGAAGGAGCGTAAGTTTCCGAATGGAAAGAGAAGAAGAGCATGTATGAATACGATTATGAATGTGGCTGAGGCGAAAGAAGTGTGCCTGGATAGGAATGTGTGGGAAAGATGATTTTTGTGCAACTATTATTGTGGTCCGGATGCAGTTATTCGCTACCGAAAATCGGTCATTGTAATATGTTCTTATGCTCTTATGTATGAATACGTTTATGAATGTGGCTGAGGTGAAAGAAGTGTGCATGGATAGAAATGTGTGGCGAAGAATGATTGTTGCGTAACTATTATTGTGGTCCGGATGCGGTTATTTGCTATCGAAAATAATCGTTCGATCCCGACAGGCGCCAAATATTTCCAATTTTAAATGGCACAAAAGTGGCCCCTGTAGTGCACTCTCCACACCAGCTATGAGTGCCCGAGAGGTGACGCCTGGTAAGCGCCCACGCGGTAAAATATATCGTCATCATTACTGATGTCTACATGTGTTGTAGATACTGGCACACCCAGAAATGGGTAATATGCCCTGATGATATATTTATTTATTTATTTAAAATCGGTCACTTTAATATGTTCTTATGCTCTTATGTATGAATACGTTTATGAATGTAGTTGTGGTGAAAGAAGTGTGCATGGATAGGAATGTATGGCGAAGGATGATTTTTGTGTAACTATTATTGTGGTCCGTATGCGGTTATTTGCTACCGAAAATCGGTCACTGTAATATGTTCTTATGCTCTTATGTATGAATAAGTTTATGAATGTGGCTGAGGTGAAAGAAGTGTGCATGGATAGGAATGTGTGGCGAAATATGATTGTTGCGAACTATTATTGTGGTCCGGATGCGGTTATTCGCTACCGAAAATCGGTCACTTTAATATGTTCATATGTATGAATGCTATGATGATTGTGGACAAGGCGAAAAAAGAATGTTATTAAAGAGTGAAGTGAGTCAGCTGAGCTCTTACTCTTATCCCTTTTCTTATTGTTACTATTGTTTTCGGGTATTTGCTAATCCACTAAGGGGCGATTTTTCAATATCAGGTTAAAATTTTAACTAAGAGTTAAATAAACAAAATTGAAACGAAATTAACTGTCAAATGACATATTTATTACTGCTGTCAACAAAACGATGCAATATTGTTTACTGAACTAGAAGTTAAAATTTGTACAGTATTGGCCATAAAGATAGCAACTTTTAAAAAATTTCTATTTCTCTGAAGTGAACATAAGAATATTGAAAATAAATTACAGAAAGAATAACCTCTTAAAATAAGTTTATTTTATGTTAAAATAATTTATATTAAATTTATAGAATTTATTTAATTTGCATAATTCTTACTTTTGTCTGGACATAAAAATAGCAACTACATAATGAATGACTTTATTTTCTCAATTTCAACGTTTATATCGTATAATTGTTTAAAAAATATAAATTATTACTTCAAAATTATGGGTCGTAATAAGACTTTGACTAAAGAATTTCGCAATTTAATAATTAAATCATATGAAAATGGTGCTTCGCGGAATAAAATGTCGAAGAACTTTAATTTGCATAAATCTACAATAGCACGAATAATAATCCATTTTCGAAGGAAGGGTAATATTGAGCCTTCTACAATTTCTAGTAGACAAAAAAAAAACATCAAACCGAAGCGACAGAATGATAAAACACATATCGTTAAAAATCCGTTGTTATCATCAAAGAAAATTTTAGGCTTTCTACTAAGTAATGTTTAAAGAAAAAATATCTTGAAAACAGGGAAGAAGAATATTAGTTGCTGTAGAACTTTATAGTCGTCGGCCTGCAAAGAAACCACTTCTTTCGAAGAAGAACGTGAAAGCCCGTTAATTTTTGTGCAGAAAATCATGTAAACTGGATAACTGACATGTGGAAAAGAGTATTATTTAGTGATGAACTAAGATTAATTGATAGAAATGTAATAACAAAATTACTTGAATTCATGATGAAACGAGAAGAAGTAATAAATTCTCGTGGTTTCGGTTATTACACTAAATATTAGACAATTTAGTTTTTATATTAATTTTATAAAAGATGCTATTTTTATTTTTATGTCCAAATAAAAAATATTTTTTTGCACATAAATCAATTTTTAAGAATAAAAGAAGTATTTCGAACTTTCATTGTCTTTATTTTTTTTTGAGTTACATAAAGTTTCGATTGATAAAATCTCCAATTGTTATCAAGTGAATCAATTTTTGTTAATATAATGTAAATTATTTTAATGTAAATTAAACTTGGTTCAAGACACTAATACTGCAGTAATATATTTCTGAAATCCCAGTTTTTACATTAGAGCAATTGAATTTTTTTTAAGTTGCTATCTTTATGGCCAATACTGTATGTATAGTTTTATTGCTGGACCTGACAGAGTCAATTTTTCTCATTATACGTCATTTTTAGCGTGAATCCTCTCTTTAGCGAGAGGTAAAAATAATAATTCTTGGTTCATATGCTCCAAATAAGAGAAAAGTATCTTATGACGCAATTTATTAAATATACATCAACCTACATAATAAATTCGTAATTCGTAATAGGTATATAAACATGTTATTTTGTATTAGAACGTAATAAGTACTCAAGCTCAATCGTTAAAATCTTGAGACGTATTCCTTTTGCGATTGGAGATAAACGTGGGCAGATCTACTACGTCAGATGCATGACGTGTATTTTAGTGCAAGTATTATGCATAAGGTATAACCTTATACAGAAACACTTGAAATTGTCAGATAAATAATACTACATTATGTTGTATGCTGACTTCATATCGTTGAAATCTCTCAAATATTTTATTTTAAAACAATTTCTGTTTGTTTATTTAACTAGTTTAAGCTTTATTAGTATCTGTTTAACATTTTTAAAACATAAAACAATATGTGTAACAAATATTTATGACTACATGTGTGTAGAACTAAAACACAATGTTTCAGATAATGTTTGAAATATTTTCTAGGAAAAATAGATAATATTTATTAGGATACTATATAACTATGCTACTAAATAGTTCTCAGAAGTATTCAGCACCTTGAATTTAAGGTAAATATCTTAAAGTACAACGGTATTTTAAGTATATTTAATCATTTTGTATACCTGCAAAGTTGTATAAATACAAAGCGTTTCTGAACCTAAACTGTAACAATTATATGTTTATATGTTTTCATTGTATAATACCGGGTAGCCATTAAAAGACGAATCCTGTTTGAAACTCCATAACTCCGAAGTACTGGTGTCTCATTTTCGATATTTTTACCTCCCGCTACCCTAGGTAAGGGAGGTATAGGGATCGTGCTAAAAATCACATATCGAGATTTTAGTAAATAACTACGTTTTAAGGTCCCTAGAATCCAATTTTAACATTTTCACGATGATGTCTGTATGTGTGTGTATGAGTATGAATTTTGTCTTCGCTTTAACTCAAATACTATCATTCAAAAAATTCTGAAACCTTGTATTTCTACCCTATTCTAATACGAAAAGAAACCATTAGATTTTGGTGTAAATCGGATATACGGAAATGGTACTTTACTTGAAGCTCATAATGGTTTTTCTTCAAAAAATACCATTAAATGCCATTTTTTCGCATTTTATGTCATTGGAAAATTATAGATTATTGAATTTTGTACTTTTTCTATATATTTTACAGATAAATTTAAAAATCATTTTTCTTTTTTTAATCCCGAAGCCTAAGATAAGCAAAATTCCTTTGTTACACAGTTTATTTTTCAAATGAATGTCTGACAGGTAAACGTCACTGTCAAAAAATTAATCACTTCAAATTAATAATAGTGAAATAGTGACATATTAAATAATAAAGAATATCGTAAACAAAGCAATAGTTATATGCAATGGAACATAATATAGTTTGCAGCATTAGTAAATACGTAGGTATGTATTTAAATTAATAAAAATTAAATAGCGGGAGGTTTTGTGTTGGCTACATCAGATTTTTTTAAATGGGATATTATACATTTTTTAGGCTCATTCGAGAGAGTATTTTTTTCTGAATTCAACCATATAATGGTTTAAGGTATTTCGGGTAATATTATCGATAGAGCAAAACCGTTTACATATTCCATAGTCAACTTTACGAGAAAAGTTTCATAGTCACCATAGGAATTTTCGATCTTCTTCTGTTTCTGAGCTACAGAGAAGGAAGAAAATAAACGGTTTTGTTAGACAATATAGGGTCGGGACAAGATTAGATGAAGGAAGTCATCCAGAAACCGGGGGTTAATTTATGATGTAGTACCACATTTTATTGTAAAATATGTAGATTCTAAGCTGGTTAGGGAAGAATAAATATAATAATAATAATAATAATAATAATAATAATAATAATAATAAAGCTATAAAATTCAATATGAAATAGAAGTAAGTTATATCATCTTTCTTGTTTCATGCGAAACACTTTTTCTTTAACATCGAAGAATTTTTCAAAGTTCTGGAATTGTGAAGCGTAGGTTTTGTTCTAGGAATTGAACCACGACATTATAAAGTACTACCAACGCATTAACCGCCCAACTACGTATTCAAATGTCTCATTCATTCAACTGTTAAAATTAGAAGTCAATGTCAAAATGTTCTTGTATTAATTAAACAATTTTGTCACAGATTGCCAAAGCAACATTGTAAAGTAAACAGAACACTATGTTTTTTTTTTGCTAATAATTATTGAAACAATTATAGCGAATGAATGACTTCTTTTAATATGCAAATGTGTAATTACAGTGTTCATTATAAATGTATTTACATTTATTTTTATATTAAAATGCGCTGAAGGCAATGAATTATAATAATTACTTATATGTGCCTGAAGATACGTTTCACTTTAACACCAAATTTTTTCTTCTACATATTATGTATACAAGAAGATCGTAAACATATATTTAATTTGATATTCAATTTTATGATTGTTAGTAAACATATGTTGTGCTATGCTAGATTTATCAGGACTACCGATTTTTAAATGAGAGAAATGTTCTTTAAATCTAGTATCAATTACAGGGCTATTCTGTAAGCGATCGTTATGACATATCGAATCGTTATATCGTTAAAATAACGATAATCGTTAAAGTGGTATTCTGTAAGCAAAAATTCAATTGTTCATAACAACAAGATGATAACGATTTTCGTAAAATCGTTATTTTTTAACGACAAGAAAAAACTTATCGTTATGTTAACGATTTATTACATTTCAATCACATTTCAATATTCTTGAAATATTAATTGCCATTATAATGAATGGTGATCCCGAATTATTATTATTTCTTCACTTTTTCGAAGAAAATAATGAAAGGTAATTATATATTTTAAAAATATGTCAGATTATATTCCAATTTTACTATATATATTTAACAGGAAAAATCTTCGAAAAATTCATAGGGCTTTAAGAGATAAAAGTGATCCTTTTACTAACCCACAGGAAAATTTAGAAAATTATTTAGATTATCACGGGTCGCCGCAAGAGATTTTACTGAACTGTTGCCATTCCTAGAAGCAAATACAATGATAACTGCTATACCAAATCTCCTAAAAGTGCTCTATATTAATCATGCTTTATTTTACTGAGTGCATTTAATCCCCTAGCCAATTCAGCATATGCTTCTTCAATCTGATTTGGATTCTCTGGATAATATTTATTTGTTCTCAGAGCGACATTACTTGCAAGAAGGTCTACATAATAGCATATTGTTCTTTTGTAGTTTTTGAGGCCCTCGTTTACTTATCCATATCTAATATAATAGAGAATAATAATAAATAGCCATTAATAAAATGAAATAGTAATATAAATCTTCACCAACAATTTTCAAAATGAAATTTAAATGTCAGTTTTAATAGTGAATTGAGTAAACAATAGTACCAATCGCAAAAAAATTATAACGATTTCGTTATCAATTAAATTCAACGATAATGTTTTAACGATCGATCTTACAGAATACAAAAATAACGATTTTCGTAAAATACAAATAACGATTTTTATAACAACGATTATCGTTATGATAACGATTCGTTAAACGAATGTTTTACAGAATAGGCCTGTAAGTCTTTTAGTTTATTACAATCTTTATACTCAAATTTATAAACGCCAGATTTTTTATTATTATTTAATAGTGTTATTTGATTAATAGATATTTAGACGCAGACGAGCTTGATAATTGTTTTGTTATTGATCATGGCCTACTGTTTTGTGTTATGTTAAATAAAATTTATTTAATTTTGAAATGAATTTTTCTCAATATTTTTGTTATACAAGAATATAAAATATTAATATGGTCGAATTCAGAAAAAAATACTCTGTCGAATGAGCTTAAAAAATGTATAATACCCCATTTAAAAAAATATAACTTTGGTTTGTAACTTGAGAACCACTGGTTCAATTTTTTTCTTCAATAAGTGAATGTCCCCCTTGATCTACTGCAACTTTTATTTGAATCATTTTCTTCTATTCCTAATAATTAAGAAAATAGTTGGGGTGTCCCATATCCGTGAAACATCCTGTATATAGTTTTTTAAAAATTATTGTTAAGGTTAAGAGACATTTCTTTTTTACCTCCCGCTGCCCTAGGTAGGGATCGTGCTCAAAATCGCATTATAGAGATTTTAGTGAATAAGTACGTTTCGATGTCCATAGAATCCGATTTTAACATTTTTACAATGATGTCTGTGTGTGTGGATCGTGTGGACACGATTACTCAAATACTATCAATCACAAAATTTTGAAATTTTGTATACTCATTCTATACCAATGTGGGAAGAGCTCGTTAGTTCTTAGTGTACATCGGATAATCGGCAGTATCACTTATACAAGCTTTTAACAGTTTTTATTGTAAAAAATTCATGGAATATAATTTTTCAGCAACTTTTACTAATAAAAATTGAATATAATGGTACAATCTTCAATTCTACGATAATAGCACTTAGTAAATAACTTTAAATAAAAAATTATAAAATAATTTATTTTTGTATATCATCTTGCCTATGCGTCAAACAAAAACATAATATTTTAATAAAATTTTTAACATATTTAAACAAATGCCACTGTTAGGATGCAATTACTTTAAAATTAATAATGAAACCGTGCAAGGAGATTGTTTAGATTCTAATGAAATTAAGGTTTGTAAAAATAATATATTTTCCATCATACATAAATATTAGTTGTACAGGATGATCCGATTTAAGTTTACTATGTTTGCAGCACTGTAAATCAAACAGCTGTCAATAAGCACGTGTTATCAAAGTGTCAAATATTAGTTTACAACTACACATTAACGAAATGGATCATGTAAAGCAATAGATATATGCAGAGGAACTTAATATTGTTTGCAGGATTAGTTAATATGTACAATTTCGGCCATAAAAATGGAAACACCTATTTTTTATTTTTGTAATTCAGTCTTTGCCAGGATATTCAAACATAGGCGTCGTAAATCTTCTGTAATTATTTACATAAATGTCAATGTCACATTAAATGAAAATAATTTTGTGTTCACTGTTTTTCATTAGATTTTATTTTTGATATGAGTAATACACGTTTCTCTTTCTCTGTTTTGATTAAATTATTTAATTAGTAAAATAAAAATTAAGTAAATAAAAACAGTTTTATGGATTTCATAATGAAACGCCACTACTTGTGTGACATTATTTGATGCCATTTTGACATGGAAGTCAAATTACAATGTTAAAAATTCATAAAAACAGCTAACTAGATAAACGTAGGTGTTTCCATTTTTTTGGCCGCAATTGTAGATATGTATTTAAATTAATAAAAATCTGATGTGGCCAACACAAAACCTCCCGCTATTGAATTTTTATTAATTTAAATACATACTTACGTATTTACTAACGCTGCAAACTGTTCCATTGCAGAAAACTATTGCTTTATTTACTATTTTCTTTTTAAAATGTCACTATTATTAATTTGAAGTGATTAGTTTTTTGACAGTGACATTTACTGTCAGTTACATTCATTTGAAATATGAACTGTGTTACAGAGGAATTGTGTTTATCTTAGGCTTCGCGACTAATAAAAAAAAATATTTTTAAATTTATTTGTAAAATATATAGAAAAAGTATTAATGTATTCCAGTAGAAAATTCAATAATCTTTAATTTTCATAAGACATAAAATGCGAAAAAATTGCATTTAATGGTATTTTTTGAAGAAAAACCATTATGAACTTCAGGTAAAGTGCCATTTCCGGTTATCCGATTTACACCAAAATCTAATGGCTTCTTTTCATATTAGAACGGGATGGAAATACAATGTTTCAGAATTTTCTGAATGATAGTATTTGAGACATCATCGTGAAAATGTTAAAATTGGATTCTAGGGACCTTAAAACATGGTCATTTACTAAAATCTCGATAAGTAATTTTTAGCACGATCCCTATACCTCCCTTACCAAGGGTAGCGGGAGGTAAAAATTAAATAGCGGAAGGTATTGTGTTGACCACATCAGATTTTTAGTTATAATTTAACCTTAAGCCTCATTTTAGTATTTAATTATAATGGATAATATTACCACATTTTTTAAATCAACTCCGCTTATATCGAAGTGTTTTCCATCGGTCATCAAAATCTATAAAACGCTGTAAACATTTTTCTATATAGCCCACATTTTTGGATTTCATACATGTTGTAGAACATGGCAAAATTATCGCCATAGTTTCTCATAAATATAATTTTTTCATCGAGGAGAACATTCACAAAATTTATGTCAAATATCTTTTCGACGTCTAAAATTTGTTGATCACGACTCGTATAACCACTTGCCAAAATGAACCCGACAATGCGCCTTTAATTCTGTGAAGTGCCGGCCCTGCTTTTGCAGCTTCCCCACCCATTTCTGGGTGCACCACTCTCTTCCACAAAAGGTAAGTTCTTCAAGCCGCCCACCGTGAACCCAATGACGTCATGCAGTCCAATGCAAGAGACAAGGACAGAAAATCTTGTCTTGACTCTGAACAACTTCTTAGAGTCAGACTTATAGTCAGTATGAAGTGGGCTTCCATTCTCTATAGTCACAAGAAGATACTGAGAAGACGCGAAGATTTTTTAAGATTTTCAAGATATTCTATTTGATTGTAGTCAAAGAAGAAAAGAATTTTAGAAGTGCGAGAAAAGTTTTGTGGTTTTGAAATTATTTGTGAAATTGTGATTTTATTTCGGCTGAATTTTGGTGAGTTTTGTTGTTTTAAACAATAATTGTATTTTATGTATGTTTTATCACGAAATATATAGAATATTTAATGTTTATATACATGTACACACTTTTCTTTAAAATATTTTATAAAAGTTGTATACATATTTTTTTAATTGTACAACTATGAAGAAAAGCCGGTTTATATTATATGTATTAAAAACTAAAATTGTAATACTTTTCATTTTCTTGAAGTAAAATATTTTTGCGTCTATTTTAAATTAAATATTTGTTTATTTGAAAATGAATTTGAAATCAAAAGCACTGCATACTAAACAAATTATACATATTTGTGCATTTTAAGTTGTTTCAAGACATCCATAAAATATAAAGATATATTTGTCTTGTCAGATAATATAACATTTTGTATACAGGTGTAACAAAAATAAGTATATTAAATTTAACCAGTGATAAAACTCGGCAAGAGCAACAATATTTCTTAGTAACTTTTTTTTGAAATCGCAGTTTATTTTTTGGATAATTGTGCATTTTAAGTTGTTTCAAGACATCCATAAAATATAAAGATATATTTGTCTTGTCAGATAATATAACATTTTGTATACAGGGTGTAACAGAAATAAGTACATTAAATTTAACCAGTGATAAAACTTGACAAGAGCAACAATATTTTCAATTTTGAGACATACTGGTGAAACAGAAAAAAATAAGTGACTGGTTGATGGAACTCGTTGAGAGCAACAATATTTCTTAGTAACATTTTTTGAATTCTGAATTTTTTAGTATTTTAAATAAAATAAATACCTAAATATATCATCACGGCATATTACCCATTTCTGGGTGTGCCAGTATCTACAACACAAGTAGACAACGGTAATGATGATGATATATTTTACCGTATGGGCGCTTACCAGGCGTTACCTCACGGGCACTCATAGCTGGTGTGAAGAGGGCACCACAGGGGTCACTTTTGTGCCATTTAAAATTGTAAATATTTGGCGTCTGTCGGGATCGAACCCGGTTCCCCCAGGTTCGCGACCAGGCACGCGGCTACGGGACTCCATGGCAGTATTTTTAGGCAGATAATGAATTTTTTTTTACAAAACTAAAGATTTTTGGAATGGAAAGTAAAGTTGGATTATTGACTATTGTATATTTTCTTTAATAAAAATACGACGTTTCGGGCAAGATCCTGAAGCTGAACAAATTTTTTTGTATAAGTTAAGATACAATAAATAAGTATAAATATTTATTTTATCTTAAATTAACCTAGAAAATAATTATTCCTTTCATTTTTACAATTTTTCGATTTCAAATAAAATTTAATACGCATCTCGAGCTCGATACTGAAGTTCCTTTTTATCACTCATATGGGTTAGAAGTAGAACTTCAGTACCGTGATACATAAATAACTATCAATTTAATATATGTATAACTGCGGATGTATTTTCATAATGCTGTCATAGCTATTTCCATAAAATTACCTTTAACTCGTAAACCACTATTACGTTACTGAGGTTTATATTATTTATACTAATTATTCTTCTAAATTAAATGAGTAAATAACTAATATATACAGAGGATTTCAGTATTTGTACAAAACTTTATCTACAGGATGTTAAAAAATAAGTGTCCCAAATTATGAGGGTATATAGTACTGACCAAAATGAGTAAAAAAAAGTTTAATCAACATGGGTCTGATGTTCAACTGTTTTCGAGATAAAAGGCAATGAAAAATGAGTTTTTTCGGTGTTTACCTCTGCCATCTCGAAAACTGTAAGAGTTACGACTGATTAAATGAGACATTTTGTTTACCTTTCAGAGGTCATTGGTCAGGGGTTTTTGTTTTACACAAAAAATCGAATAATTGTACTAAGACAAAAGTTGTGGCGCCCTTGGCCAATATTTAGTTTTCAAATAACTTCGTAACTATTAGAAAGCGAAAAAAATGATTCATATAATATGTTATTGTTTTTTATAGTCTATTTACTGGCATAGGCAAAATTTTGTTCGGCCACTATCTTAGTCTGTTTTTCGTCGATTCTAATACAAAATGGCCTCTTTCTCGAAAACAGTTGAAGATCGGACCCATGTTGATTAAACTTTTTTTACTCATTTTGGTCAGTACTACATGCCCTCATAATTTGAGACACTTATTTTTTAACACCCTGTATAAATCATTGAAAAACCTGTCTTTCCAATTTTGATGTTCAAAAGATTAAATTATAATAATTAACATTTAAAAGGAAGCTTAAAACAACAAATAATACTTTAACATTCGCGTATTTAAATATGGTGTTCTAAAATCTAAATGATAAAAACTATGGATGGTAGCATGAATGGTGATTAGGAGATGACTAAGGAGGAGATGACTAGCAGTGTTTTAGCGCTGTAAATCGTTTATGGATTATTTTACAGAAAAATACTTCAAATAAAAGTTGCGTACAATTAATTTTACTATAACTCCTATTTGAAGTATTTTCCTCTAAAATAATCCAAAAACGATTGACAGCGCTAAAACACTGCTAGTCATCTCCTAGCTAATCACCCTTAAACAGTTGTTCATGCTAGCACCCTACGTTTTTTATCTCCCGCTACCCTTGGTACGGGAGGTATAGGGATCGTGTTGAAAATCGCATATCGAGATGTTAGTAAAAGGTCCCTAGAATCTAATTTTTACATTTCCACGATGATGTCGTCCTCTCTCTCTAACTCAAATACTATCAATCGAAAAAAAAAATTGAAACTTTGTATTTCGACCCTATTCTAATATAGAAAGAAACCATTAAATTTTGGGGTAAATCGGATAACCGAAAATTTACTTTCTTTATTAACGTGTTTTTTCTTCTTCAGGAAGAAGAGTGATTAATGATTATGAGTTTCAACGGATAACTGAAAATGGCACTTTACTTGTACCTCAAAATAGTTTTCTTTGAAAAATACCTTTAAATGTTTTTTTTTCCCGTTTTATGTTATTATAAAAATTAATATATCGTCATCATTATCGATGTCTACATATGTTGTAGATACTGGCACACCCAGAAATGGGTAATATGCCGTGATGATATATTTATTTATTTATTTATATAACACTATTAAATAATAATAAAAAATCCGGCGTTTCTAAAATTGAGTATAAAGATTGTAATAAAATTTACATCAGGCAAACTAAAAGACAAATTATTACTCGGTTTAAAGAATATTTTCATCATTTAAAAACCGGTAATCCGGTAATTTATTTATTTATTTATTTATTTTAAAAATTAAAGAATATTAAATTTTCTGCAGGTATGCATTCATACTTTTTCTAAATATTTTATAGATAAATTTATAAAATTTTATAAATCCCGGAGCCTATGTTTTAAATATAAACACAATTGCTTTGTGTACAATACAGATTTCAAATATATGCATATAACTGACAGATAAATGTCACTATTAAAAAACTATCATTTCAAATTAATAATGCTAACGTTTTAAAAAGAAAGTAGTGAATAAAACAGTAGTTATAGTTATATAAGAATGCAAGGGAAGATAATATAGTATCCAGCACAATAAATATGTAGTTATTAGGTATGTATTTAAATTAATAAAAGTTATATGGCAGGAGGCACTGTGGTGACCACATCAGATTTTTTTCTTCGAATTTGCTATCAAAAATATACAACAAGATAGTATGATTCAATGTTTATAATAATCAATTAGAAAACATCTATTTATATACATGATTGTTTACAAAAATTTAAATTTATTTAAATATCTAAATATGGCTACACCTGTTGATTTGTAAAAATCATGGCTGTAACATTGAGTGATTGTGATTAGTGAGCATTTGACTAGCACTGTTTTGGAGAAAAATACGTCAAATAAAAGATGCGTATAATTTATTAATTTAAAATTATATACAGTATTTTTATCTATAATAATCCATAAAGATTAACAGAGATAAAAAAAAAACAATCGTAGTAGGTGTTGGAAAAAATTGTATGAATGTATTTTGCCATAGCAACTATATGAAACAGATGAATCATAAAATTAAAATATTGTCTTGTAGGTGTACATCACCAAATAAAGATTTTAAAACTTTAAACAATATATGTTTGTATAACATTTAAAATATTCTTAATAATATTTATTATTATCAAACAAATATCATCACTAATATTCAATAATAATAATAACAACAGTAATAATAGTAATAATATCGTCACGTATTACTCGCAATCTAAAATCCGATAGACCATACGTGCTTTTTGATCATTATTCATACTATTGTTCTTTTCTAACTCTTAAGTGTTAAGTCTATTGTCTATTAAGTATTTCTTACATGCTGTTCTATTCAAATTCATAGAATTGTGCATAGAAATGCATTAGTATGAGCGAAATACAAATAAGTAGATAACTTAGGATGAACTTGGAGTCAGCAAAAAAATGCACTTAAAAGCAGACAGACATATATTTTTATATCATGATTCTAAATACCGGGTGTTTGAAAGAAAATGTAAACAATTTTTTACCCCTGAAAAATGGATTTATAAAGTATGTCTTTTTTATTACAATTAAAGTGTGAAAAATAGTGTACTTTTTTAACGCTACGGAGTGAAATAATGAAACGTTACTGCACTTTATTCACGTTTTTATTGCAGACGTAAAAAAATTGTATGTAACTCGAGTAAAAAGTGTCTTATTTCACTCATAGGATTTGACGAACTCGCCTCCGGCTTGTTCGGTCAAACTTTCCTATTCGTGACATAAGACTACGTTTTTACACTTGTTGCGTAAATAACTATAAGGGCATATAGTACTGACAGATGAAATTGAGTAAAAAAAAAAATTAATCAACATGGGTCCGATCTTCAATAGTTTATGAGATATGAGGCAGTGAAAAATGCGTTTTTACAGGGTTTAACTCTGCTATATTGAAAACTATAAGACTTTAATTAAATAAGACTTTTTGTTTACCTTCAGGGATCATCTTAGATGTGCTTTTTTTAAATCAAATAATTTGTGCTAAGTTAAATGTTGTGGCGATCTTGGCCAATATTTAATTTTCATATAACTTCGTAACTATTAGAAATTGAGAAAAATGTTTCATATAAAATTTTATTGTTTTTTTATAGTCTATTTACTGCCATAGACAAAAATTTTTCAAAAATGGTGACGTAGCTGCTGCAAGTGACAATTATATACGTGTACTGACGTTTTTATATAATTATTCATTAGGAACATAGCAAAACAGTTTTTTTTGCGATTTCTCAAAATTTGACGTAAGGCTGAGTCCGATGTCACATTTTGGCATTTAGTATTTAGGTCTTCTTCACATAAATACAACTCCATTAGATTGTTTGGCAACACTTTAAAACAACAAAAATTAATAGACACTTACACAATTGCAATTTGCAAGAGCGCATCTAGCGGGAAAGCATAGAACTAAAGGTTGCTATGGTTACCACGTCCAAACAAAGACCTGTCATCAGCCATAGAATTCTACACTCCAGCCATCGTTTTTGTTGAATAATCGAGTGATCTTCAATATTATCAAACAAAAAAAGTTGCCCCACGCACATATTGTGGTTATAAACTCATATTTATTGAACACAACGAACAAATCACAAATAATAACAGATGCAAATATAATTACAGATAGGATCAGGGAGCTGGACGTGAGACAACGAGGGGAGGTTTGTTTGGATGCATGATTTCCTATCTCTCTCTCTTGCATATGACGTCAATTCTGTAAATGTTTATTGTATAATTCAATAGTTTGATGCTTCAGATTAAATGATAATATTACATTTCATAAAACAGAAGCGAAGGCTGTGTCCGATGTTGCAGTTTTATCACCCTAATATATAAATCCTAAATTTTACTCCCTAAATCTTTTTAGGGTTTTGCAAGTGCACACTACGCCTTGAAATTGATGCGCACTAATTAAACAAATCATATTCGTTGCTATAATTTGTACAAAACGTCAAATTTACTGTCAAAGAATAGCTTCTTAGCTTCTATTTTATGAAATATATTATTAACATTTAATCTGAAGCATCATATTATATCGAGTTGTATAATTCAGTTTGGTTGTTATAAAGTGGTTCCATGCACAAACCAATGGATGTCATTATAGTCTATTTGAGAATGATTGGCAGTAATAAATCATTATTTGCAAGAGTAGTATTGGATTTTTTCCAACAATGCGGCAAATAAAACTACCAGAAAAATCAGTTGTAACTACACTAGGATGGTCAAAATAAGCCGCACGCTTTGTACCTGGAACGAAACTTACTTGTCGAACAATAGAAATGCCGTCCGATAATCCCCGTCGGACTGTGTCATAGACGTAGATAGGATTTGTAGAGTGATCTGTTTATACATTTACTAAAAATAAAAGTTTTTAATATTTAAATATAACTTTCTCAGTCATTATTATTATATTGCATACATTTAATATTTACATACATACATTCAATATTTACATTTTTATTTGTTACATACTAAAATTTATACTTATTTCATGTGTGTTGTCAAGATATTGGTACCTGTCATATTTCTATTAAATATACATATTACATTACATATACTTATATATTTATACATAAATTATTAAAAATCAGAATCTGATTCTGAATCTATAGTTCAATAGTTCTCTACCGAATTTAGTCATTTCGACTATCCCTGTGCAAACAATTATTGGCGCGCCACTAGAATGTCTTTGACAGAATGATTTATTACTGCCAGTCATTCTCAAATAGACTATATTTGTGTGAATTAGACCTAAAACCTAAATTCTAAAAAGGCGACATCGGACCCAGCCTTAGTGTGCTCCTACAAAACCCTAAAATCTATTTCCTAAAATTGTAAATAATGACGTTATGCAGGGCATATAAATTTAGGATTTAGCTATTAGGGTGATAAAAGTGCAACAATGGACACAACCTAAGTGAATTTGTCAGATTTCGAAACTTGGCAATTCAAATATTGTTGTTTCATAATAGTATTATCGCGGTTTACTAAATAATTTTTCAAGTAATGCAACCGCCAAATAAATGTGGTTTTCCAAGAAATGCGCACAAAATTCCATCTTATATTTCAAGGTACGATAATATGGGACAGCCTGCAGAAGTTGTCCCTTGAAAAAGAAAGTGGTCGAGAATCGAGACAAGTATGTACGTGATTATGTGAATCATGCATTCCTTGTGTTTGTTTTTTCTAACAAGAAGATATGATAGTCATTTGGAAAGAATTTTTTCTTGTGCTAGACGATAAATGTGCGTTTAGAATACCGTAAAGGATTAATCTAACAATTAAGAAATGTAAATGAAATTTGGAGAAATTAACGGTTGTTTAACAGTAAAGAAAAAGATTAATATATTATTTAAAGAAAAATTGATATTTATGTAGTTTAAATCGGTTATTACTCGTACACAGAATGTTTCCTTTAAAACAAACAGTGCTTTTTTTGGGAGAACTAATAGCTTTAGGGAAAAATTTTATATAAAAAAAAACTCTGTTGTGGTCAGTACAATACCTCCCGCCAATACTTGGGGTGATGCGCAACTGGCGAAATTGTACAATAAAATAAAAATATACGTCATTTTAAATAAGACAGACAAATACATTGCTGTCAATCAATTGTCAAATCATAACTTATAGGGAAATTCAAGGGTTATCTGTCATATTGACAAGGTGTCATTAGAGTTTAATATTGTTTAAATAATTATACCTGTTTTCTAAAAATTAAATTTAGATGTAGAAAAAATATTGTGTGCACCTTGTGTCCGAAATATGTTTAGTACTCTCGAGTGGTTTTCTGACTCCGCTAAATTTCTTACAATATTTAAATATAATACTTCTGTCAGATTCGTTCCCTATGTTTCATTTTAAGTGGAACGGGCAAATACATTGCTGTCAATCAAATATGAAGTCGTAACCATGGATATGACAAACTCAATGTTTCACGTTAAAAAATACTCACGGTATATATTAATATTTAAAATAAATTAAAATAAAACACAAAAACATATATATATATATCCTTTATCGATTTCGGTTTTATACAACCATATTCAGAGTTAATACAATAAATGAATAATGAAATAAATAAATAATAATTTACTAATATTATTAATTATTGTGGTACATCATCAAGAGGAATATTAATATATATTTACCTATATATTATATTCCTTTGCATTCGTATAATATAACTATTGTTTTATTTACTATTACAATTTTCATTTTAAGACGATACCATTAATAATTTGAAATGATATAAGTTCTTGAACAGTGACATTTATCTGTCAGTTACATACATTTAAAATCTGAACTGTGTAACTAAAGAATTGTGATTACCTTTAAAACATAGGCTCCGGGAATTATAAAATAGATTATTTTATATAATTATCTATAAAATATATAGATATATGAATGTATACCTGTAGAAAGTTTAAAATCTTTAATTCTTATAATAACATAAATCGCTAAAAATACATTTAACGGTATTTTTCGAAGAAAAACTATGTTGAGCTTCAAATAAAACGCCATTTCTGGTTACCTGATTTACACCAAAATCTAATGGCTTTTCTCCATATTAGAATAAGGTAGAAATACGAGGTTTCAGAATTTTTTGAAAGATAGTATTTGGGTTAGAACGTTGGCAAAATCCATATACACACACATCATCGCGAAAATATTAAAATCGGATTCTAGGGACCCTAAAACGTGGTCATTTACCAAAATCTCGACATGTGATTTTTAGCACGATCCCTATACCTCCCTTACCAAGGGTAGCGGGCAGTAAAAATAATCAGAAATAAGGACCTTATAACAAAATTCAACCAGTGCTTCTCAAAAGGTAGAACAAAAGTATATTTTTTTTAAATTATTCATTTATTCCCTATTTAATTTTTTAATTCATTAGAGATTTTTGTGATTTCAGCGTTATAAATATTGTATAGGGTTATATAACAATTATTGTGAGAAAAATGGAAAATGCGCCATTTACAACTTCTGAATTTATGGAAATAATGAAAAACATGTAATTTGAAAATTGTTTATTAATTATTCTTTCGATGTACTATTTCTCTCTTTACTGACTTGTGTAGGTAAATACTTGTATGCATATTAGCACTCAATAAACATTATTATTAAATATTATTATTATTATTACGAGCCCCTTCTCACATCATTTGGCCCAAAACGCTTAATTTAATTTTATTTAGTTAATATATGACACAAATAATAACTAACATAAATGATCACCAATGTTTGTTAATATTACAGACATTTTGTCGTTTTACCGATATATCAAGATATGTTTCCTAAAATATTTTACTGCTTCAATGTAAAATGAAATAATACTTAGCTTTAGCAACAATTCAAGAACACCTGAAAAAATTAAAATTTAAGTCGTAAAATTGTAAGGTTTTATTATATAAAATGTCTAAAAGATTTACAGTAACAATTTACTTTTAAAAGCGACGTTATTCAATAATGATAAATAATATGTAATTAATATATTAGATTTCTGTTAAAGTTATACCATTAAATTTTTAATCTTGAGCTAAATATTGAATATAAAATTGCGCTATAATGCTGAAAATCTACATTTTAAATAAAAAATAAAGATCCATTTTAGTATTATTAAAAATGATATTAGTTAAGTCAGCATAAATGAATTTTTAACAAGTGGGCCAACTGAAGTGAGAAGGGGCCCGTATAAAAATTAAAAAATAATATTACAATATTGAAATAGGCTGAATAAATTAAATAAGAATATTAATAAAAGAAAATCTGACGTTACCATCAGAATACCTCCTGCTATTTCATTTCTATTAATTTAAATACATACCTACATATTTACTAATGCTGCAAACTATAAGTTCCTTTGCATATATAACTATTGCTTTATTTACTACTTTCTTTTTAAATTGTCACCATTATTAACTTGAAGAGATTAATTTTTTGGCAGCATTTATCTTTCAGTTACATACATTTGAAATATGAACTGTGTAACAAAGGAATTATGTTAATTAAAACATAGGCTCTGGGATTTATAAAAAAGATTATTTTTTAAATTTATGTGTAAAATATATAGAAAAAGTATTAATATATACACACCTTAGTAGAAAATTCAATAATCTTTAATTTTTATACTGACAGATCGCGAAAAAATGACATTTAATGGTATTTTTTTGGAGAAAAATCATTATGAGCTTCAAGTAAAGTGCCATTTCCAATTATCCGATTTACACCAAAATCTAATGGTTTCTTTCCATGAGGGTATATGAATACTAGTATCATCATCGTAAAAATGTTATAATTGGATTCTAGGGACCCTAAAACGTGGTCATTTACTAAAATCTCGATATGCGATTTTTAGCACGATCCCTATCCCTCCCTTAGCAAGGGTAGCGGGAGTTAAAGACTGGCATGCAGATTTTTGTATTTAAGTGTTTCACTTTATAATAAATTATAAGCTGCAGTTTTTCCATAAAATGCAAGTAAAATTACTTTTAAACAGGTGTATTTTATAAGATAAACCTCGATCCAAATAAAAATACGCCATATAATACATATACAGTAATATAAAAATATACAATGTTTTAATGAGTTACAAATCCATAAATTATGTTTCAAAGTATATCTCTATACTGTTTAATTTTCTTTTGCGTAATACCTTAATATGTTCTTAATTTGGTCACTGCCTACTAAGGATGCTGCTGCATTTAATAAAAAAACAGATGACGCCATCCAATAAGAGTAAATCTCACATGAAGGTCAAGTATTTATAACAGACACCGATTACCGATTTCTATATTTTGAAAAGGAAAGTGTTGAATTTTATTATTAACTTTAAACTCATGTATCTTTTGTAAAAATTGAGATAAGGCGGTGAAAATTTGGTCATTTATTAATTGAAATATTGCGAATCTAATAGTGAAAACAGAACTGAAATATCTTATTTTGTTTCTTTAATTATTTCAGCTCTTACGTGGTGAAACTTATTATTCATTATTATATATTGAAATACTTGGTTTTTAGTTTCACAAAATTTATTTACTGGTAACTAGTTTCGCTACTACAATAGCATCAAGAAAATCATACAAGTAATTTTAATCCAAAAATTTTACATTTAGAAACCAAAGGACCAAGGTTAGATTTTCTAGAAGCCGTCGAAATTGAAAAAGCCATAAAAAATAAAGAAAATATAATAAATGAACAGACAAACTTTAATCATTCACCCTTAATGAAGTTTCCAGAAACATTATAAAATTTATGTTAAAATAATTTATTTCTAATTTTTTGTTACTAAGTTACTACAAAATATCTATACAAAAAATCAAGTTTGTAAAAACCGTAAAAACATTTACTGACATATATTTATATTTTTCATTATATATATTTATATATATATATACATATTTTTAAGTTTATATACGTTGGATCTGAAGATGCTATTGTAGCAGCGAAACTAGTTATCAGTAATAAAAACCAAGTATTTCAATATATAATATCTTATATATATATATATATATATATATATATATATATATATAAATGAAGAAAATTTTGAGTAATTTGTAGATTAACTATTAATCCAATATTATTTTATATTTTTTTCGTTATCTGCACGAATCTAAATTATGCAAATAATATGTGTTTAAAAATTATTTTCAAAAATTCAATTTTCAGCAAAAACATATTTTTTGCCTAGGCAGTAAATAGTATATTACATCCGAGGTGGCCGATGTTTCATTACTACCGCGGGCTTATGTATATTATAGAGAGGCGAGGTGAGATAGATGTTTTTTAAGTGTGGAATTAATAAACTTTAATATTGTATTTATTGATTTTATTTTATTAATGACAGATATTACATTTTTATTACATTCGATTGTTATATATATTTTTTATATGTCAACTATGAGTTTACTTGATTCCAACAGAGATAAAGCGCGAGACTGTGATGAAACTCCCACCGAGGTTATGTATACTATTTTATTCACAATCATCCTCAGTTAGATCAATAATTTTCAAAATAAATGAATGAGTTATAACCTTTAATTTTATTAATATTTTTGACAGCTCTCTTAAAATTGTTTAACCTACTAAAATTTATGTGACAGAAGTTATACAATAGTTATTTACATTCGAGTGCGTGTAAGTTGTATTTTACAGCGCGACAGCTTTGTTTAAGGCACGAGCGCACGAGCCCTTAAGGCGAGTGCCTTATTAGCTGGAGCGCTGTAAAATACTTCACGCACGAGAATTGTATCAAATTTTTTGGCCAACGATAATGAAAAACACTATTTTTAATGAGATAGGCTGTTCTTCTGAAAAGGGTTAGTTTAAAATACTGGCGTTAAGTCAATTTCCAAATTTGATTTTACTTACCTTCATTAGAGGACTTCTTCTAGCGAAAATTTATTTGTAATAATAGACGTTGTTTATGACTGATAATTTATTTATTTGCTCATGTTTTCTTCCTAATAAATAATAGATAGGTGTTGATATTTGACATTTCAGCAATGTTCGCCTCGAGTATTTGACAGGTATATCGATCGGTGACTATGTCGGTAACGGCGGATTTTTACAATAATGACAGATGTCGCTGCCGTGATTTTGCTTTATATAAATTAATTTTAAATATAGGAAATGTTAAAGTAAAAAAATAACTTAAGTAGGTAGTACTTTTTTACATGAACTTTATTATAGTAAATATGATTTCTTTTCTAAATGCCCATAAACGTCCAGTGTATTTTGATTATTTTACCGCATAGTTAGACAAGTTACAACACAGTAAGCGTAAAATGTAGGTTACACTTGCTGTGTATACAATTGTAAAGTTCCCATTACACTTCAGGAGGGCAAAAATGTTTTTACCTCCCGTTACCCTTGGTAAGGGAGGTATAGGAATCGTGCTAAAAATCACACATCGAAATTTTAGTAAATGACGTTTTAAGGTCCCTAGAATCCAGTGTGTGTGTGTGTGTGTGTGTGTGTGTGTGTGTGTGTGTGTGTGTACGTATGTGTGCGTATGAATTCTGTTGTCGCTCTAACTCAAATACTATCATTCAGAAAATTCTGATACCTTGTATTTCTACCATATTCTAATATGGAAAGATACCACTAGATTTTGGTGTAAATCGGATAACCGGATATGGCACTTTACCTGAAGCTCATAATGGTTTTTCTTCAAAAAATACCATTTTTCGCATTTTATGTCATTATGAAAATTAAAGATTGTTGAATTTTCTACAGAAATAAATATAAAATTACTGTCAAAAAAATAATCACTTTAAATTAATAATAGGGACATTTTAAAAAGAAAATAGTAAATATAGCAATAGTTTTATGCATTTGAACATAATATAGTTTGAAGAATTAGTAAAAAGTAGGTAGATATTTAAATTAATAAAAATTTAAATAGCGGGAGGTTTTGTGTTGGCCACATCAGATTTTTTAATGTCTTTTAATTTTTATTATTTAAAGCGTCAATGTTACACATTTTTGCAGCAATTGCATAAGAAAAATCTCAAGATTTAAAATTCAGCTCACTGTCTTCTTAACCTAATTGCAATCTCCGAATATATGTAAGCGATTATCCTATATGTCTTTATATAGCCATGTTCCATATATGGTAATCGAATGCCATGTCATATAGCCGATTTCACCATTCGATCTCATACAAACGAGTACATTTGTAATGTTACGTAATTATTCAGGGTTGACTAACAGATGGTCAGCAAAGTGGGTAATAAAGGGTTTAAAGTAACCCTTTAGGGGGTTTAAGTTAAAAAGGGTTCAATGTTTACTGAAAAGGACGTATTGTGAAAATATTTTAATAGAAATTTGCTGTATAATCATTAATGTCAAATATTGTGATTGTTTAATTTTTTGTTTGTAAGTTTGTTTATTGGTTTCAGATGTTTAAACAGTAACCATGGAGGAGGTAAAAGACGTCTCTAACATCCAAGATGAAGATATTTTAAAAAGAATGGTAATAATTTACAAAATCTAATAAAATTTTGATTGTTCATTTTAAAAATGAGGCTATTTCACATTTTTTAAAAAGTATTTTAAATGAAAGTTTATGAAATATTTTTGATAGTAATAAAAATAATAATAATTTATTGTTATTTTCGTAATTAATTAAAAAGATTGGCGCCAAAAATAGTCTTTAAAATAGCCTCCCACTCCAGTGACGTCGGAGTACATACTAGGAATGACGAATTCCGATAATTTTGGTACCCGAGTACTTGAAACAGCTACCCGGATAGTACCCTTTACTCGTTAATTACCCGATACCCTTTAATTACCCGTTATCATTTAAGTACATATACATACTTCTTTAATTTGTTAGTAACCAGTTGCCCTTATATTAGCAGTTTACTTTTTAATAAAATTCATTATTATTGTTTACATATATTTATTAAATAAAAAGTAATACAAATAAATAATATACCTACTGTATCTCTATAAAAAAAACTTAACATAAATTGTATTAATTATTGTATGATGATAAAAAATTCTTCTTTTTTCCGGCAGCTGAAAACTGTTCGGGTAATTAACGGGCAGCGGGTATATTTCGGGTAATCGGATAACAAATTTTATACCCGGGTACATTATTATCAGGTAGGTTCCAAGTACCCGGGTACCCATCGTTATTCTTAGTACATACAGTACGTCATTCATAGCCAATAGGAAAACAGTTTACGTTACTTATATAAATAAAAGTAGGCGATAGTTTATCACATGTTAAACTATATATACTCTGACGTCACATTGTTTTAGATCACGTGGCTTTTTAAAAATATTACACAAATTTCAATATTTAATTGTAAAATATCTAATGGATATTTCGTGATATTTTCAAATTTGAGGCTCTTCACGTTGACTGCGGCATTGGTCGCCGGGGACCAATAACCATTTTTCATAAAACTTCCCCATCTTACGGATCTTATATCTTTTTAACTAAGAGTCCTAGAAATATTTTAAATGTAGCTACTGAAAGTTCTTGTCATATATTTTACAAATTTCAAATAATTCGTTATTGGTCTCAGGCTGTCGTTATAAATATATACCTAAATAATTGCTTTTCAAACATTTCTATTCAATTATGTTATTTCGAAATTAAAATTAATTCAGTATTATCATAAATATAGAAAATTTGTCAATTTTTTTTTTATTATTTATTTGGCGAGGTTCTGGTCTTCGGAGACGTTTCCTGGCACAGACATAGCTACATAATAATAATAATAATAATAATTTTTATTGACTGAAAAGCATTTACATGCACAGCACGTCCGGTACAATTAAATACAAAGAATGTACAAACATTTTTAAATTTATAATATTTGGGCCTGAAATTCACAATCTTGCTTTCAATACCTACGCATTTATGAAATTTTCATCATTTAAATATTCTTCTACACTATAATAGCTTTTATTTAATAGTTTTTTAAGTATATACATGGCCAAGTAATAGTTTTCTGTATTGACATACTAAGTTTTAATACAACTAATAGCCAGAAGATGGTAATTTATGTTCCAAACATCACTGGTCGCCGGAGCCCAGTTCCGCATATACAAAAAGTTTGCTTTTGGTCTCCGGGGATCAATACCGCACCGAAGTCAAGACGGCATTTTTGACTTCCGCAGCCAACGTGTTAAAGAACAATAATATATTTTAAAATATAGTCCTTATAAGTCATAGAAAAATTCTTGCAACAATCCTGATTTTAATTACTCTCAAGTAAGAAGGGTAATTTTATAAATAAATTCCGGGATTAATGTTTCCTAGAAACTAATTTATTCTGCGTTCAAATATTGAATTTATAAAATTTATTTAATTTGTACAACTTTTATCTTAGCCTGGACTCCATCACTATTGAATTTCTCATATTTTCTGCTATAAGTATACCAATATTCATAAAGATATTCCTTCTAAAAGACCCATAAATAAATTATTTTTTCAGTGGCATGAAACAACTGATTCTACTGCGAAAAAAGCTATTCGCACTCATATGTTCCGATTGAGAGAAGCACGCCTGAAGGAATTCTACACCAGTGGAGAAGTCCTGCGGGATGTCCAACGGAGCAACAGCTCACCTGGACTTCGTCCTGATCCTGAACCGTTCAAGGACCAAGGACCAAATCATGCCGAATCGTTAGCGGACCAATCATTTTTATCTTTAAAGAGCAAGGAGATTCGTGATAGTGAAAGCCCAACCCGAGAAGTGCAATATAAAAGTAAGAATCATTACTTATTACCCATTTTTGGGTGTGTCATTGTGTCATCCGAACTACACTGCACGCCATAAAAATGCTACGCCCACAACTAAGCAAAATTTAAATGTAATATTTTTCATACTTACTTGTTTATTACGGTCCTCAACAGACGATTAAAAATCTGTTGTGGCCAGCACAAGACCTTCCGTCAATTCGATGTATTTTGTACAAATCCCATACCAAATGGTCCTTGGAACAGATTCTATATAATATCATGTAAAATCGAACACGAACACATACTATCTTTTACAAATTCCATACCAAAAGTTCATTTGAAAAGGTTCTATAAATCCAATAAACATACTAAGTATAATGCACTTGACACTTGCTTATTTCTTCTTCATCTAGCCCCTATTTTATTAGGGGTCGCTGTTTCCTCTTCTCTTCCACTCATTCCTGTCCAACGCATCTTCTTCACACAGTCCTTCCTTTCTCAAGTCCTCTACGGTACAGTTCTTCCATCTTCTCTTTGGCCTTTCTCTGCATGTCACTTGCGAGAAACACTATGACATACCAATTTTTAATCCTATACTATCCATATTTGGTTTTGCACTTACAACTGACATCTATCAATTAGAATTTTTTGATTATATCAGCTGTTTCCATGATAAATAGCAAAGCTGACTAATTTTTGAAAATTCATTTCTTTAAAATGCTTTAAAATTACATCTATTGAATATGAAGGAAAATGTATAATCAAACCGGATAGAGAAGAGTATTTTCTTTAATATATATAATAAAAAAATGTCAAAAAATAATATTTAACTGCGTTTTTTTAAGAAAAACTGTTATAAACTTCAAATAAAGGTACTTCCGGTGGATCAATTGTAACCAAAATCTAATCAACTGTTCATATGGATGTACAGAAGAGGAATATGAAAGAATTATAATTTTTAGAATTGTAGTATTGGAGTTATCATCGGAGAAAACTTTGTCACACACGGACACACATACACACACACACACACACACACACACACACACACACACACACACACACACATACATACATACATACAGACATCATCTTAAAAATAGTAAATTCGTATTGTAGGAACCCTAAAACGTGCTCATTCATTAAAAACTCACCACCGAATTTTTTGACCAAAGACAATAACTTTCTTACCTAAAGGTGACGGAAGGTAAAAAATAAGACATTTTTATCTACAAATAATACATTTTTTACCTTCCGTCATCTTTAGGTAAGGAAGGTATTGTCTTTGGTCAAAAAATTCGGTGGTGAGTTTTTAATGAATAAGCACGTTTTAGGGTCCCTACAATACAAATTTACTATTTTTAAGATGATGTCTGTATGTATGTATGTATGTATGTGTGTGTCCGTGTGTGTGTGTGTGTATGTGTGTTCGTGTGTGATTTTTTCTCCGACGATAACTCCAATATTACAATTCTAAAAATTATAATTCTTTCGTATTCCTCTTCTGTACATCCATATGAAGAGTTGATTAGATTTTGGTTATAATCGATCCACCGGAAGTACCCTTTTCTGAAGTTTTTAACAGTTTTTCTTAAAAAAACGCAGTTAAATATTATTTTTTGACATTTTGTTATTATATATATATTAAAGAAAATACTCTTCTCTATACGGTTTAATTATACATTTTCCTTCATATTCAATAGATGTAAATTTAAAGCATTATAAAGAAATTAATTTTCAAAAATTAGTCAGCTTTGCTGTTTATCATGGAAACAGCTGACATAATTATTCAAGAAAAATTAATTGACAGATGTCAGTTGCTAGTGCATAACCAAATATGGAAAGTATAGGATCTAAAATTGGTATGTCATATTGTTACTCGCAAGTGACATGCAGAGAAAGGCCAAAGAGAAGATGGAAGGACATTACTTAGTGTAGTTTATGTTATAATTTTATTGGATTTAAAGAACCTTTTCAAATGAACTTTTAGTATGGAATTTGTAAAAAATAGTATGTGTTCTTGTTCGATTTTACATGATATTATATAGAATCTGTTCCAAGGACCTTTTGGTATGGGATTTGTACAAAATACATCGAACTGGCGGAAGGTCTTGTGCTGGCCACAGCAGATTTTTTTAATATCGAGACTGACCGTCGCGCGCAACAACTTTTTGTACTACACTCTTTTATATTTTTTAGACTCTAAGAACCGCGACCAAGACGGAGGTTGGACAATCTCCACCTCTGTGGACATCTCTCCCGATGGCAAGACCACCACCAGGTCCCAAAAAGCCACCACAAGTGGCTCCCGTCCTCTCGAAGGGGGTCAACTCTCCTATGCAGCGGCTAATCAACACCAAGTCTCTGTACACTCTGATGGTGATGACCAGAACTACAACAGATCTTTGGGAGAAGCCAGTAGCACTTTCGCGCACGAGGAAGCAGTCCAAGGAGATGAGAATAATTTTACTAGGAGTCAAACCACCACGAAGACTTCATCAAAGAAAACTGTCAGCAGTTCACGCCACGAAGGAGGAGACAGCGACATAAAAATGATTGGTGGAATTATTGATGATGGACGTAATTTGCAAAACATCGAAAAAAGAAATGAGAATGTTTCTAGAAGTACTACAAGTAGTACTAACAAGTCTAGTAAGGTTGTACAACAAAGTAGTACTGCTGAAAGTACTACCAAAATATCTGGACAAGATCAGGTGGATAATATACAAACAACTCGTACAATCTACTGCGAAAATCCTCAACTACAATCATCTAAAATTCAAGATGGTGGTTCAACAACAATTACAAAAACAACTTATACATCAGACGATCTACCTGCAGACTTGAAACAAAGTATTGCTGATGGTAAAACAAAAGTTTTTACGGACACAAAAACTTTAGCAGATGGTTCTACCATAACTACAACTCGTTATGAAACAACTGGATCGAAAAAAGTATCTTCTGGTACTTCAAAAACAAGCTCCAATCGCCAAACAGTTGAACAAAAGTCTTCCACCAATCAGCAACAACAACTTCAATCAAATACGTCTGGTAATAACACCGTAATTACAACAAAAACACATGAAATTGTTGAACCAATTAATACTCAAATTCAGAGTTCCAAAATTCAAGATGGTGGTTCAACAACTATTACAAAAACAACTTATACATCGGACGATCTACCTGCAGACTTGAAACAAAGTATCGCTGATGGTAAAACAAAAGTTTTTACTGAAACAAAAACTTTACCAGATGGTTCTACCGTAACCTCAACTCGTTATGAAACAACTGGATCGAAAAAAATATCTTCTGGCACTTCAAAAACAAGCTCCAATCGCCAAACAATTGAACAAAAGTCTTCCACCAATCAGCAGCAACATCTTCAATCTGACAATAACAACATAGTTACAACAAAAACACATGAAATTGTTGAACCAATTAATACTCAAATTCAAGATGGCGGTTCAACAACTATTACAAAAACAACTTATACATCAGACGATCTACCTGCAGACTTGAAACAAAGTATAGCTGATGGTAAAACAAAAGTTTTTACCGAAACAAAAACTTTACCAGATGGTTCTTCCATAACCACAACTCGATATGAAACAACTGGATCGAAAAAAATATCTTCTGGTACTTCAAAAATAAACTCCAATCGCCAAACAAATGAACAAAAGTCTTCCATCAATCAGCAGCAACATCTTCAATCTGGCAATAACACCATAGTTACAACAAAAACACATGAAATCATTGAACCAATTCGTGTAACAAAACAAGAACAATTGAATAACAAAATCACAAGCGTTACAAATGAAAATCTACAGGACTGTGTCAACAAGAAGGTCACCAAGGTTATCAGAACAATAGAAGATCAAGAATATCAGGTTCCCGAGAAAACAAAAGAAGTTACTACTATTACCGTAACAAAAGAAGGTGAAAAAGACAATCAGACAAAACCTACTCGATCTAGAATTGAAAAACGTCCACAAGACCTTCCTCAAGATATAGAAAAAGTTAAATCTTATAAACCAGAAGAAAGTTATAAACCATCCAGCCCGACAGATGGTCAATATTCAACAACTTATCGCTCAGAATTTACCAACAAGCGTATTTCAGTTGACGTCAGCGCCACACACGACGCTTTTGCTAGATCCTTGCGGTCTATAAGTCCAGACCGACTTTCAGAACGCCCAAAATCCAGATCTAGTACTACATCTTTACGTAGCAGTACCAGTCCTGAAAAATCCCGCCCCGAACGCAAAAGCCCAGAAAAAAATCGTCCTGATTCCATAAATTTGAAAAGAAGCAAAAGTCCTGACCGATTTGTTCAGACTTACAGTCCTGCTAGAACTCCTACAAGTCCTAGCAAAACTGAAAGAAAAATTCAAAGTCCAAGAAGTCCTGTTAAGGAAATTTCACCCGTACGGAGAAGTCCACAATCTGAAAAACTTACCAAACCACTTAATCGTGAAAATCCTGTAAAGGATATTTCTCCTGTACGAAGAAGTCCTTCTGAAATACCACGAGCTATAAGTCCTGCAAAATCTGCAAGTCCATATTATCGTGAAGGAAGTCCAGTTAAAAGTCCAGTAAAAGATATTTCTCCTGTGTACAGAAGTCCAGCAAGTCCACAAAGAAATGTAAGTCCCGCAAAGGACAGCAAAAGTCCTGTACGATCGCCAACAAAAGATGTTACAATTACTACTGACATTACAAGAAAGAGTAGTACTGTTGATACTACTGCCAAAAATACTGAAATAAATACTGATACTATAACTAGAAAGAAGAAACCTACTGAACAGACAAGTCCAGTTCGTTCAAAAACTGTTGAAACTACTGACACTTTGACAAAAAAGAAAAGACCTGAAACAACTATTACAGTTACAACTGAAACAAATTCGGACACTATTACTCGTAAAAAGAAACCTACTCCTTCTGAAAATCCTGAAACTTCAGGAAATGTATCTCCGACTAGTCTAGCCAGTGACATTGAATTTATAAACCATAATTCTCACATTGTTACCGACTTAGATGATGTCCATACACCTGAAATATCTGAAACAATCCAAACTGAAACCTTTGATCAAGTTTGTGAAGTAACTCCTGAAAAACCTAAGGAAAGACCGCCACTGAAACGTACTGAAACCTATGAAGAAAGGTGTCGCCAAATGTTAGGTTTGCCAGAACCTGACAAGATACCGAAAAAAGATTATAGTGATATGTATGCCGGTATGCAACCTGTTGAAGAACCGATGATTGTCAAAAAAATTGTGGCACCGTTAGGTCCAGATGATGATCTCATGGAAAAAACCATGGAAAAAATACGAAAACGCAAACCTGAAAATGTAAAACCTGAAGATTTTATCCATGCTGAAAAACGGGACACCGTACAAACTACTCCTGAAAAAATGCCAAGCACTGAAGGACAATACAATACAGAATATACTGATGAATTTTACAATAAACCATCCGAAAAACCATCTAGATCTTCACCAGAACGTAAACTACAAACCACTCAAGATGGCAAATACGATACTGAATACAACGATGAATTTTACAAGAAACCATCTGAAAAACCATCTAGATCTTCACCTGATCGGAAACCACAAACCACTAAAGATGGTAAATACGATACTGAATACACTGATGAATTTTACAATAAACCATCTGAAAAACCATCTAGATCTTCACCTGATCGGAAACCACAAACCACTAAAGATGGTAAATACGATACTGAATACACTGATGAATTTTACAATAAACCATCTGAAAAACCATCTAGATCTTCACCGGAACGTAAACCACAAACTACTAAAGATGGCAAATACGATACTGAATACATTGATGAGTTCTACAAAAAACCAACTAAAAAACCATCAAAACCATCGTCTCCTGAAAGAAAGTCCCCTACTAGAAAACCATCTGAAGGACAGTACAGCACTGAATATGTGGATGAGTACTGCAACGAACCACAAAAACAATCCACCAGAAAACCATCGCGAGAGAGCCCTGAGAAAACACAAAAGAAAACCATTGAACCTGTACCTACTATAACTGGAAAACCATCCAGTCCTGTACGTAAACCACTGAGTCCAGAACGAAAACAATTGAGTCCAGAACGAAAACAATTGAGTCCAGAACGTAAACCACTTAGCCAAGAACGAAAACCACTTAGTTCAGAACGAAGACGTCTTAGTCCAGAACGAAAACCTTTAAGTCCAGAACGAAAACCATCAAGTTCAGAACGAAAACCATCAAGTCCAGACCGAAAACCACTAAGTCCAGAACGAAAACCATTAAGTCCTGTAAGGAAACCATCAACTGAAAGAAAATCTACAAGTCCTGAAAAACAAAAACCACAAAGAACCATTTCCGTTGCTGAAACTGTAATAATAACTGATAGAAAAACAAGTCCTGAACGTAAACCATCCAGGCAGAGCCCTGAAAAACCTCAGAAAACTATTGTAAAAACCACTGATACAATTACTGTGACCACTGATAAAAAACCATCTAGTATTAATCGCAAACCATTACGCGAAACTCAAAAACCATCCAAAAATGACAACATGGAATTTTCTACTGAATATACTGATGAATTCTGTGAAATAACCGGTAAATATATAAAAAGACAACCTGCTGGTGTTACTACAGAACATAAAAGACATGACACATCTCCAGTACGAAGTATTCCTGAAATTTCCAAACCTAAAAACCTGAAAAGAGAACCTGAAAGAGTTTCTCCATCACGTCAAAGTCCTGGCCTCCCAGACAACAAATCAGTTACTGAATATATTAACGAATATTGTGAAAATACAACTAATGATTTTATAAAGAGAGAAAAATACGATACAGATATTAATCTGGAAGGTTCTCCAGATATTCCTGGATATATGCGTCCTATTCACAAAACATCTCCAGAAGAACGCGACGAGATCATTCTGGAAACCAGAAGACGAGAAAATGTCTCTCCAGATCGTCGAACGACTTTACAAGACACAGATTTCGATTTGGAAACTGAAAATATTCAAGAAAATCTTGTAAGGACTCATAGAATTGATACAAAAGTTATTGAAAGAGAAATAAGTCCAAAGAGACAAATACAAAAAGCTGTGCCTTCTGAAACGATGGAATGCAGCATCAAAATTGAAGAAAAGAAGAAAACAGATACTAGAAAACCACAGAAGAAAGAAATTGTTGATGAAAGAAAATCGCCAGTGAAGCAAATTAATAAAAAAGATACTACAAATAAAGTTACAAATAAAACTATAACTAGACGAACATCTGCTGAAATAAATGTCAATAAGTTGCAAGAAAAGAAAAGACCAATTAAAGAACGATCACCAGATAGAGTAGAAACAAAGAAGAAAGAAGATATAACAAGAAAAATATCCCAAAAAGATATAACCATTAAAAAACAAACCAGCAAACCGTCTGTAACACCAATAAAATCAGAACCATCAAAACTATTTTCTAAAACCATTTCTGCCGTTAACAAACCATCAACCCCTGTTAAAACACCTTCAAAACCATCCCCTAAACCAACTAAACCATCATCAACCACAACTACAACAGTTAAAACAACTAAAACTACTAAAAAAACTATTCAATATGACAGTGATACCAGCGATTCAGAAACAGAAGCGAAAAAAAGAGTGGTTACCACAACAAATATAAAACTGTCAACAAAACCAAGCGTTACCATGCCAACCATAAAGGTAAACAAAGAGAAAACTAACTGCATAACCACTAAAACCATCGTACTTAACAATGACATCGACCAAGAATTTATAATTGATTTACAGAGGTCAACATCGTCAAGAGAACCAAGTCCAGACAAACTTTGTCCTATTCCAGTATCTTCTGAAGATGAATCAAATTATCCACGCTATCCTGATCAAGTTAGCGAACCAGATGACATACCCAAACGCCGTAAACCTGCAAGAATTTCAGACATACCCTTAACTGAAGGAGAAGACGTTAAAACTTTTTCAAGATTTACAGAAATTGTTGATACATCAAAAAATCGCATCACAGACATTGACATGGTACAAGAAACTGATGATAGCTTGCTTTCGGTGACTGAAAAAGTATCAAAGTTTATTACAACTGCTGAAAAATTAACAGAAGATGAGCCTAAACTCAAAACACCGGCACCAAGAGTACCGCGACCTGAATTGGTTGTTGATGAAAATTTGGAAGACGATGAATGTTTATTGAGCGTTTCAGATAAAGTTTCAAAGTTTATCACTACTGCTGAACAAACTAAAATCACTGACAAGAGATCTAAGAGCCCTCAGGCAACAAAGCCAGTTGAATTTAAAGTAAACGATAATGATGAATGCCTATTAAGTGTAAATGAAAAAGTTACTCATTTCATTCAAGCTGCTGAAGATTCCAAACATATTACTCCTAAAGATAATCGCCATGGCAAACCATCTCGTCCTGAAATTTCAGTGGACGATTCTCTGAAAACAGACGAATGTCTTTTAAGCGTTTCAGACAAAGTCAATAAATTCTTAACTACTGCTGAAAAATTAACTACTTCTACCAGTAAAACTGAAACAGTTTCAAAACATACATCTGAAAGAACAACACCACAACGTTCACCAAGTCCTGAAAAACGCCGGGAAAGCCCGGAAAAAGTTACTCGCACTGAAATTATTTACAGGAGAGAGCCTTCGCCTGAAAAACGTCAGTCTCCTGTAAGAAAAACTGAATCTGAAAGGCCTAAATCTGAACCGAGTAAACCAGTTAACCTCAAAAGTTCTGAAGCGGTTAAAAAGGCAAAGGAAATGTTTGAAAACATTTCTAAAACCACTGAATCATCCCGACAAAAAGATATTTTGAGTCGACCATCCATTTGGGAAGGCAGAAAAAAAGAAGAAGTCAAATTAACAGACATTGGTGTCTACCACAAAAAAGATGACGTTAAAAAACAGCTGACTTACGAAGACAATACTTGCAGAAAACTATCTTCAAACAAAGATGTTACATTAAAATCTACTAAATTAATTTTGGATTCACCAAAATCTGATATCCATCGCTCCAGATCTCCCAATCCTGAAAAATCAACTCTCCATCCAGAACGCAGTCAGCGTTCCAGATCAAAATCCCCCAATCCAGATCTTCCAGGATACATGCGCCCTATCCATAAAACATCTACAAAAGAACGTGACCAACTAATCCTGGAAACCAGACATCGTGAAATTCATTCCCAAGAAAAAGATATCCATAAATATGAGAACGGAGATATACCACATTATATGTTACCATTACATAGGCAACCTTCTCCAGATAGGAGTGTCCATGAAAGAGAAAGTGTAACTAGTGAAATTATATCTGAAAGATGTCCTTCTCCAGAAAAGGAAATTCCTGGATATATGCGGCCCTTACAAAGACAGGTACAAAGTCCTGAAAAGGATGTAAGAACCCCGAAGGATGATGTTGATGATGGGTCAAGAGCAGAAAAAAAGTTTGGGGTTACACTAAGGCGTACGGACTCTGGAAGAGTTATTACTACTACTACTACTTCTTCTACAACTGAAAGAAGACGTTCTAGTACTCCAGGACAACCTAATATTGAAGAAATACAGGACTTGGATATTTTAGAAAGAATGGTAAGTTTATTCCATAGACAAGGAAAGATATATACTAGACCGAGTTTACAATGTTAGAAGTTTGTGCCAAATAGAATCGATGGGCGCCATAACGAGACGCTAATAGAAAGGCGGGAAATTTAAAAATAGGAAAAATATGTTTTCTAAAACTAACAAAATATAGACATATGTATATCGTAAAGACTGAAAACAATCAAATTCAATAATAAAATATATATATGTACATAAAACAAATAGCGAAACAAGCTTTGTAAACAAATACTAACCAAAGAAATAAAATTGAAAAACTCTCACTAACAGAAATGACAGATTGCTGGGCTGTCAACATAAATAAATAATATTCACTACAACTGAAGAAAATATTTATTGTAATTATTGTAAAAATAAAGTAAATTAAATATTGTTCGTACTTTTTATTGGGCGACTGAGCTTTATTATTTTGAAATGAAGAAATGATGTAAAATACGTAATTTAAGTTACTGCATAGTTACTTTGTTTCATTATGTTGTAGAATTTACACTCGATATTTATTCAATTCGGCACAAAGCTGGACATTGCCGCCATGATGGAAGCTCGGTCTAGTATATATCTTTCTTTGTCTATGGTTTATTCATATAGTTTTGTTGAACACAAATATGAAATTTGAAGAGAAGACTGTTGATTCCTCCTGTTGTATTTAAATTTTTTCTGTAGAAACTGTTTTCGGCCTTTTTGGAGGAAAATTATTAATAATTAAAATATAAATAAATAAATATATCATCACGGCATATTACCCATTTCTGGGTGTGCCAGTATCTACAACACATGTAGACATCGGTAATGATGTTGATGTTGGGACGTTTCGGGACACAATAGTTCCCGTTGCCATTATTATTCCCCCAAAATAAGTTGTAAACAATATTTTTTTATTATTAGATGGACAAAGTTATTGGATATGAACAACGTCGAAGAATCAGGTCACAAATAAGAATTGTTAAAAAGTTAATCAGTGAAAATAAAATTCAAAAAAGGTCAAAAATAGCATCATCACCAATTCGGGAAGCACCAGGTAAGCACATTTTTAAAATATAATTATAAAATTTAAATAAATGCGTGCAATTAATTTCTACCTCTCGCTAAGAAAGGTATTGGATTTATGCTAGTAATCGCAAATCCAGATTTTAGTGAATAAGCACGTTTTAAGGTCACTAGAATTGGATTTTAACATTTTTATAATAATGTCTGTCTGTCTATGTGTGTGTGTGTTTTGGAAATTTGTTATTACAAATATTAAAGAATATAAAATTCTCTACCCGATACACTGAACATTTTTAATATATCTTCTATAGATTTAGAGATAGAAAATTATAAATACATACATAAAATAATCCGTTGTAATAAATCTGACAGCCCAAATAACTCCATGGAAACCAAATGAAAAATTAAAATGTTTATAATTGACAAACGTCCAAATACATTGATGAACGCTTTTTTTTAAGTACATTTAATATTTCTTACTTTATTATTTATTAAATATTTAAAATTATAGATACATATATGCACCAGAAATACCGCCAATCTCGTCAATGAATTTGAAATATCTTTAACATTTAGAAAATGGAAATTTATTTATAGAATGTATTAAAAAATATTAATAACAGATGTACAGTAAAATTTTTGAAAGAAGTCCGATCAAGGCCATCTACGAATTGTATCTATGAATTAAGATTTTGTGCTGTCAAATTTAGTAGTGTCTTTTACTTAGTTTTTATGAGGGTACATATCTTATGTACCTCATAAAAACTATGTAAACGACACTAATAAATTTGACAGCATAAAATCTTAATTCATAGATGCAATTCGTAGATGGCCTTGATCGGACTTCTTTCAAAAATTTTACTGTAATTAGAATTTGTATTATAGCAGTAAATTAACACGAAACACAAAAATGTAAAATGTTTTAATTCTAATTGACAGTTAAAAACTATGCATTTGTTTATTTTTTGTCATAAATCCATGGCTGCCTAGACTAAAAGCTCATAAAACTGTAACTTTATAATTAATTTTTACGTTTATATAAAGCTCTAAAATAATCGATTCACATGATTTAGGTGCAAAATTTAAATATCTATAATTTTTCTTTGAAGTATTTTTGCATAAAATAATTAGGTAACGTTTGCGCAAAGAAAAACAGAATTCCCTATGTCTCACTTTCATTTACACCCTGTACATATATAGCTTAATATGGAAATGGCGAGAAGTCTCGTGCTAGCCACAACAGATTTTTCTATAACTTTTATCTGAAATATTTTTCTCTAAAACAATCCATAAACGACTAATCTGAGATAAAACAATGCTAGTCAACTGCTCGCGAATCACCCTTAATTAGTTTGCTTATAACGATCAATATGTTTATATCCTCACGGCTTACTAACCCATTTCTGGGTGTGCCAATCTGCTTTTATTAGCATATTTCGCTAATGATGATATACCTGTACCGTTCTGGACTTTTACCAGGCGTCACCTCGCATGCAGTCCAAACTGTACCACAAGAATACCATTATAAATAAAATTATATTTGTTCTAGTCCAAAAATCGCCGGTGCATCATGAAGATCGCAGATCACCCACCAGGGACACCAAACGATCAACTGCCTCTCCTTCTAAATCAATTCAACGTCAAAAATCACCCGAAATTCGATCAAAAATCGATCGAGTCGACACTAAAATCGACACCAAGATCGAATCAAAATCATCATATTCAATAACTACAAAATCAGAACGCTCTGAACGTTCTGAACGTTCCGAACGATCTTTCACATCTTCTAAAGAACGCAGCATCTCTCCAGAACCCAAAAAAGTAACCCAAAAGTCTTCCCAGGCATTCAAACCAGACTTAAAACATGTTCAACCATCTTCTAAATCTATGCAGGATGATAAGCCATCTTGGGTGACAAACAGAAATTTAAAGAAAGCTGAAGAGAAGAGAACTACAACAGTGGTGAAGAAAACTGAAGCTAGGAGATCGCCCAGTCCGCAAAAAGATACAAAACCTATTGATTGTATTACTAGTAGCTATGGAATAGGGCCTACAGATGAAAATGGACAACCCTTGTTTGGGATTAGGGCCTTGAGAAAGGCTGCAGACACCAAAGTTCAAAGTAAGAACCAAAATATTTAAACTATTAAAGTTGTACTAACGTATGTAAAGCGTGCATTACACGATGAAGTTTTTCTTTTCAAGGGCCTTGATTTTCTCTCTCGCACAATGACGTGAGTGCAAGAGAGACAAATGAATAGATTTTTAACGAAAAACTTTTACAGAAAAAGTGATGTAAAATCAATGACAATTTTATCTAGGGATAATTTAACTTTGGCACTTTGATATTTTAACTTATGGAAAACTTAATTGTGTAAATATACTTGTAAGGTCACTTATAAAGACGCTTTTCAAGTGACTTGAAAATTTTTCTCTCTTGCACTCACATCATTGTTGGTGAATTGACTACGAAAAACTGGAGCCTGCGCTACTTTTTCTTAAAAGTCCCGAACTGTCAAGTAACTGTCAAATATCATTTGCGTCTATATTTTTGATGTGTACAAGTGTGGTGTTATAAGTGATTGACATTAAACTAAAAATGGTACAATAGAGTAGAAGAAGTAATTGAAATTTTGATGGATTATACGAAAAATTCAAATGATATAAATTCAATGACAATTTATGTATATATAACTTAACTTTTGAGACTTGGATATTTTAATTTATGTAAAACTTGATGGTGTAAATATACTTATCACTGACAAAGACAGTGATCGAACAAAATTTTGTCTATGCTAGTAAATAGACTATAAAAAAACAATAAAATTTTGTATGAAACATTGTTATCAATTTCTAAGAGTTAACAAGTTATTTCAAAATTTTATATTGGTCAAGATCATTTTACTAAGTACAATTGCAAGAATTTTTATATAATTTCTAAGTACTAAATTTTCAGATATTGTACCTTAAAGAGCCTCAAATTTGAAAATATCCATTAGATATTTTACAATTAAATATTGAAATTTGTGTAATATTTTACTGTTTTCCTATTGGCTATGAATGACGTTATGTATGTACTGCAACGTCACAGGACTGGGGGTTTGTTTTTCATGACTACTTCTGACGAAAATCTTTTTTATTTGATTATTTACGGAAATAACAATAAATTATTATTCTTTTTAATTAATTAACTTTTGTTTGAAATACAAAAACCATCAAAAATGACCTTTCAAAGTTAAACAAAAAGTCTCATGTAATAGAAGTTGTAACTCTTATAGTTTTCGAGATATTAGAGGTCCCTGAATCCCTTTTTTCACTTTTCACTGCTTTATAACTTGGAAAATATTGAAGATCGGACCCATGTTGATTAAGCTTTTTTTACTTATTTTAGTCAGTACTATATGCCCTTAAAGTTTGCGCAAAAAAATATGAATCACCTGTACTTATACAATTTTCATCGCTCAATATTTCCCGAGATATCTTCATTGAAAAAATCTCCGTCATTTTCCTACCTTATCAATTTATGTTTTCAGTCCGAGGTACTGTGGTAACCAGCCAATATTATTCTGAAAACGGCCAGGAACCCGTAGGGGAGATAACAGTGACCAAATACTCAAACGACCCTAAAGAACTTAACATTGATGACGAACATATTAACAAATCGAAAGGTCTGACTTCTGTGACGACTACACAGAAATTTGGACAAAAAGGAACGCCCACTTTCAGTTCGATTACCGACAAGAAAAAATCAATTACCGTAAGTAATGATTGAAGAAAGGATTCTTTGTTATTTGCCACAAAAGAAGATTTTTTCTGTTGTATATCGTGAAATTTATTTGAATCATGCGTGTATTATTATAGGACAAAGAAGACGAATTATTTAAAACGACTACGAAAGTTAATAGGAGGGGCTCTGTGAAAGCATTGTCTCAAAAATTTATCGAAAATCAAGGTAAGCAATAAATAATACTTGTATTATTAATAAATATATAAATGTAGTATTGTTGTAAACAAACTAACTGTTGTAATCAAGAAATAATTAATTGTTGTAATCAATTAAAACATTAAATTTATTGTTGCAAATAAAAATATTAATTATTATAAATGTTTAATTGTTTAATACATTCATCTGTTGTATTTCTTTAATACTAAATGGAGAACTTAAATTCAAAGTATTATGAAACAATAACGATAGCTACAACTTCTATTGGCCAGGCAATAAGGGAGCCTTAAATTATTTTGCTCGGAAAAAATTCAGGAGTTTTGCTAATTAGCAGTTTAGTACAGTTTTATATCTTGGATAAAATACTAAATTTGCAATCTTGGAACGCTGCTGCTCGCTTCACTCCATCATATTGGAAAATTGGCGACCAAAATCAGTTTTTTGATAATACTTTATTCATAGCACGAATAGCTTGCGGACACTCACATGACGAAGCGAATTAGCCAATCAAAAACTGGGGAGAAACTGTCAGATTGAAGGACGGGGAGCTGAAGTTTGTTTTGGTTTATAGCGTATTATGCGTTTTGTTTGCAAGTTTGGCTAAAAAACTCAATACGCACTAAAACTTCAATATGAAAACTGTCAAACTATGAAAACAAAACGCATAATCTCTGAACACGCTATCAAAACCTTTGAATATATACGTTAGTAGATATGTATATTCAAAGATCAAAACAAACTTCAGGGTTGCGTTCCAAAACCCTACTCCAGAGTACGAAATTACTCAAAATCGTTCAAAAACTAATAACCTTACTCTCAGAGGGGGCTTGACATTAGTGTTGTAATTATAAGTAGTTTTGTTAATATTTTAAAATTATTTTTAATTTAATTTCAATTTTTTACTCCAAGAAAACTCATTCTTCCAAAACACACTACACTCTTAAATTACAAAGCTGCCCAGCTCTCTGACCTTCGATCTGACACTTTCTCCCCAGGTTTTGATTGGCTAATTCGCTTCGTCACGTGAGTATCCGCAAGATATTGCAAACGGTTAGAGTTTGAGATCCAATGCGCATGCCCGGTTTCAAACTAGTTACAAATCAAACGATTTGAATTTTTCTGTGAACACATATTAAAAACTAGTGTGCATTTATAAGCACCTTCTATCAATTTCAGAATTATAGTCAGTTGAGTTTGAAGCTTAATAACTTGTTTTAAAAAAATTCAAAAATTATGAAACACACTTTAAATTATGGACTATGCATTTCTATGTAATTACAGTAAGTTTCATAATTTTAAATTAATTAATATAAAAATAATGACAATATTTATAAAAAATGACCCCCATTTTTAGCGCGTTGGAAGAAATGCTCAATTTCATTGATAACTAATATTCAAATGTACGAATGGAAAAGATTTAAATTTTAATATGTTGTAACCATAGGCTTTACGAATAATTTGAACGTTAATTTATTTTCGATTTATTTATATTTTGTTTATAACAATTAAAGAAATAAAAGTGTTAGATCTCAGCTTCTAATAATAATTAAAAATTGATATTTGGCATACTAATTCAAAGTGTAGTTTTTATATAAAATATTAATAAATTTTTAATTGAAGTTCATTAGTTTAATTTTAATCATTTTTTTACTGTTTTCGATCGTGAACGCGTTGCGCTTTTATAATAAAACAATTATTAAAATTAAATTAATCAAATGTTTTTTTCATATTTATACGTATAATAACATAAAATAAAAAATAATATTTAACTACGTTTTTTCAATCAAAACTTTTAAGAACTTCAAATAATGGTACTTCCGGTTATTCAATTATAACCAAAATCTAATCAGCTCTTCATGTGGATGTAAAGAAATGTGAAAGAATTATAATTTTTAGAATTGTAGTATTGGAGTTATCCTCGGAGAAATTTTTGTCACACACATACAGACATTATCGTAAAACTAGTAAAATCGTATTCTAGGGACCCTAAAACATGCTTATTCATTAAAAACTCCCCACCGAATTTTTTGACTAAAGTCAATACCTTCCTTAGCTAAAAGCTATTGCAGCTATTCGTTATTGTTTCGTGCAAAACACTTTGAATTTCAACGCTTCAATTATTATTCTTTGTCTGTTTACTTACTAATTTTCTTGTTCCTCTGTTCTATTTCTTAACAACTAATATCCTAGTTGACTCATCACGCGAGAAACAGAGCTATCCAAAAGCTGGCCTAATTTTACGAACCTCCAGTTTCAAAGAAACTAATCATATCGACCAAAATAGTAGCAGTCGAGAATCATCTCCAGGTATATTTTATACCTTCATACATTCGCACACTTAATTACAACAATATAAACATATTTTTAAACATATAATCTTTGAATTTAACGCAGAAATAAATGCGGAAACGTAAAATTTATTGAGAAATTCCTGGCAGATTGCAACGGATGCCGAGCCAAATTTTATAAAGATAATCTTGGCGGAGGATTTAGACAAAAATTTAAAAATCAGACACGGTTTTTTGATGTACAGCTGGCTTACTTAAATATGAGACACATTATTATAAATTAATATTATTACTATTACTAATTATATGCTGGATTCTTGAAGGATCAAGTTGAAATATGTCTTGAAGGTATGAAGAATTAAGGCCTTAATGATACAAGTGTTGTTAAAAAAATATTGAAGAACGTTTCGGACCATAGTGATCTATCTTCAGCTTTTTAAAACAATAATATGTAGAAAATTACATAACATATTTAAGTTTCTATTAAATAATTAACAATGAATAACGTAGAAAAATGTTTTAATACAACCTCATGTCAAATATACGGGGTGTTCATTTTTAAGCGGCCACCATTGTGATCTCGAGAACTATAAGACCTACAAAGACGGCTAAATGGGCAAACTATTTCTATTTCACAATATAAACTTAAAGAAAAGAATTTTTTTTTCGAAAAATATGGGACCCAACTTTTTTAAATTATTTTTGTCAGCGATTTCCTACAAATTTCTATTTTGTCATCCACCATTCTGACATGTTTAAAGATAGGATAACGCGGTTTAAAAACTTGAATGGGGTCTTCCACTCTATTTTTTTATTATTTTAAATGAAAGTTCGTTTAATTTTGAAGCAATTCGTAGTACTAAAAAATCTTAATTGTCTTTAGTTTAACTATATTTGCTTTTTAATGTCAATATGACGTCACGGCGACACTCCTATTTTTCTCTCGCTCCTCAACAGACTCTATAGTAGTCTGCGAGAGAAAGATAGCAGAAGTGTGATGTCACAGGGACACTGACAACAAATATCAAATATCTCCTAAAGCATTTATTAAAAAAATGTTTTTTTTTTTATTTTAATCGTTATTTATTGAGTAGTCCTTTAAGTACAGAGTGCACATTTTACTATTTTTTATTATTGTGGAGGATCCCATTGCCTAAGTAATTTTTTAATTTTTCATCCACCACTCTGACATGTTTAAATGTAGGAAAACGCGGTTTAAAAATTTGAATTATTTTTAATGGTCGGTTCTCAAGTTAGAACTTTTAAAAGTCTCTGAGTTATACAGATCACTTCTCTGCCAGTTTTTGGGACGGTTTTTCCTCTGGCAAAAGGAGATTTTTTCCTTAGAAAATGCATGTTCGCCGTCCATGTTATTGCCGGGCATGCATACATTGTCTAGAAAATTGTATACATAAAAAACGTAACATTTATGAATATTTCTTGTTACCTTGGTTACTTGTTGTTTTTGTTATTTCACATATTTATGTCAATGTATCCCCTGAAGTAGGCACCAGTTTATGGTGCCGACACGTTGGGTTTAAATTAATAAATACAGAACTTAAACTAAAAAAAAGGTAGTATTTTTCCAATTTTAAACGCAAATTAAATTCTTTTAAAAATTTATATATTTGTAAATCGACTCTTTTTTTTATCAACCACTTCCACCCGTATTAATTACGTAATATTGTTTCTTTTTAATCGTACCGAAATTTTGGACAAAAGTTGAGAAATGAGCCCATTTTCAGATGTTTTCTGATTCATTATTGTTCAGAATTATGAGCCATGAATTCATGAATAATGTGTCTCAACATAAACTAAGCTTACTGTACAACCATAAAACAATGGACTAATAATACAAAATAACACATTTCATTTAACATATGTACAAAAACATTGTTTATATCATTTCTATAACAATTCCTTGAAGGTTATCAGTCGTCCAGGGAAAAAATCAGTCTTGAATCAATAACATCAGATCGTAAGAACGTCCAAGAATCTTCAACAACCGCCAAGACATTCCTCAACAGCCATACAAGAGTGGCCAATGCTCAAGACGTGATTACAAGAATGAAAAATTCAGAAACTGGTACGTAGTTAAATAATGCATTAAATATTTCTGTATTTCAAAATTGTTTCTAAATGTAAAGAGCATAAAATTCTCTGTCTTTTCTATAAGTTTCAAATTTGTACGATAAATATTCCCAGAAATATCTGTATTTGAAAATCGTTAAAGTTTTGACATTTTGATTACAAGATGAATCATTTATGAAACAAAAAACTATATTAGGGGGAAACCGGGGCTGGTTGTCACACGGGTAGGTTGTCCCAAGTCTCATTTCTCACACTATTGCCACGTAGGGGTTTTGGCTACTATTAAATAAGTGTGTGCACGCAATTTCATGTGCCTTGAGGAAATTCTATGGATTTTATTACATTTTTTGCGTTTTTTGATGCTGCAAGTATTCGTTGAACTATACAGGGTGTCTTAGGACGAGCTTACGCTATCTACATTTTAAATACTATTTAATATAATTTAACGAAATTTGGTATCTAGGGGTTATCCAACATTCCCGTTTTAATTAAAATATTTTCAAAGCAGTAGCACTTCCGGTTTGACCGGAAATTGACCTCAACTTTCTTATTTTAAATGGAATACGCTATATTTTATTTTACCATTGAATGCAGCGGAAAATTTTACATATGAAGCAATAAAAACATTTTACTCATGATCAACTACTTCCGGCGTTATTCAACTTTTTTTTTATTTTTTGTCTGAAATCCGGCACATTTTCAAAACTCTGTATATCGGGAACGAGATCGAATTTTTATAATCTGAAAAAAGCCTTTTATAAAGGAGACTTTAAGCTACATTATCCATAGAAGAATCCTCGATTATTTATAAAAATGTGACGGGTACGTTACACCAAAATTGCAGTTGACAAACTTCAAAAAAGACAATTTTTTTAAATGGAACAAAAAATAAGGGTACTTTATGTAACATGTCCTATGTTGAAAGTTGATAGAATTTCAGTAAATTAGAAAAACATGTGGGTATAATTATTTTATTAATACGGAGAAGTAAGCCATGGAAAAACAATGTTTGTTTTTACAAACTCATCTACTTGATTTCTTAGATCATTTACCGTTGGATCAAAGGAATTTAATATGGTACCAGCATGATAGCGCTCCACCCCTCAATAGCCATAGAACAAATACTTTTTTGGAAACAATTTTTGAAGATAGATGGCTGGCAAATAATGGACCACATAGGTGGCCTCCTCGTTCACCCGATTTAACTCCACTTGATTTTTTTGTTTGGGGTTGCATTAAAAACGTCGTCTATCGCCTATTAATAAAATAATTATACCCAGATTACATGTTTTTCTAATTTACTGAAATTCTATCAACTTTCAACATAGGACATGTTACATAAAGTACCCTTATTTTTTGTCGTAGTACACATTTATGTAATAAAAAGGGGGGGGGGGGGGTCCATTTTTTTTTAAGTTTGTCAACTGTAATTTTGGTGTAACGTACCCGTCACATTTTTATAAATAATCGAGGATTCTATGGATAATGTAGCTTAAAGTCTCCTTTATAAAAGGCTTTTTTCAGATTATAAAAATTCGATCTCGTTCCCGATATACAGAGTTTTGAAAATGTGCCGGATTTCAGACAAAATATCAAAAAAAGTTGAATAACGCCGGAAGTAGTTGATCATGAGTAAAATGTTTTTATTGCTTCATATGTAAAATTTTCCGCTGCATTCAATGGTAAAATAAAATATAGCGTATTCCATTTAAAATAAGAAAGTTGAGGTCAATTTCCGGTCAAACCAGAAGTGCTACTGCTTTGAAAATATTTTAGTTAAAACGGGCATGTTGGATAACCCCTAGATACCAAATTTCGTTAAATTATACTAAATAGTATTTAAAATATAGATAGCGTAAGCTCGTCCTGAGACACCCTGTATAATTAACTCTGATTATTCACTTTATGTTCAATGTGTCAACTATTTTTCTGTGAATCTATAAGGTTGCATGATGTTACTCTGTATCAACTTTGAGGTTAGGTTATACTTGTCAAAATCGTGAAAGTGCGGCTGGAAGTGACTAATGTATTATTGACCATTAAATTCTTATTTCTATCATAAAATGTGTCTCAAATTTAAATTACTGGCATCTTATTAATGTTTTTCTTTATCAGCCTTAATTTTTAGCTTTGATCCGTCCTAAATAAAATTTATTAATAAATTTTAATTTTTTTATTTAAATAACACATGACAATTAACCCCAAAGTCTGTGGCAACCAACCCAGAGTAGAAACATATTGTCATAAAAACTTTCACATGCAAAAAAATTAATGACCCCTTAAAGGTATTGTCTCAAAACTGCAGGAAAACATAGCTAAGGGTACACACTAAAGGATAGGCTAATGATAAAAAGGGTAACTGTAAACCATGCCTCTTAAAATATTCAAAAATTATGACAACAATCCCCGATCTCCCCTAGGTTCATGCGCCCAAGATACCGAAACATATTTCATTCAATTTCTCATCTCTTCTTTCAATAAGAGGTGCAATAGTTACCAACTAATATTATCCAGAAAACAATTAAAATATTTATTGTTTTTAATGTTGTTATATTTCATTGTGAAGAGCATAAAATTGTCTAATTTATGATATATGTATTAACTTTACTTTGTACATTACAAATTACCTGAAATAACTGTAGATAATATTATAAAATAATTGAACAAATTTTATGTGTTTATTGTACAAAACTTAAAATAAAATGTGAATAACATTGTTTTTGAATATTTGTAAATATGTATTATGAGTACGGAAAAATAAAAATATAAGGTAATTGACCGCACTTAGTGTTTCTAAACAGCTGTTTTTGAATGGAAAAATAAGTATTTATATTTTAGTGAGAATTGAGTTATTTATACAAGGAAACAGTTACTGACATTAGCTTTCAAGAAGTTTAAATATATTCTAGTTTGTTAATTAGCTTTAAAAGGTTTGATTTATTTTTAAATACATAAAAATAATTATTTAAACGTAGCTTAAGCGATGAAGTTTTTCTTTTCAAGTGATTTGAAAAGTGTCTTTATAAGTGACCTTACAAGTATATTTACACGATCAAGTTTTGCGTGAATTAAAATATCCAAGTGTCGAAAGTTAAGTTATACCTACATTGAATTATCATTGAATTTTCATCTCAACAAAAAATAATAAAATGTACTCTTTATCCTTAAAGTACTACTCAATAAATAACGATTAAGATAAAAAAAACATTGTTTTAATAATTGCTTTGCGAGATATTTGAATTTATTTCCAGGCCACAGATGACGTCACACTATTGGTATATTTCTCGCGCAGCCTACTACAGAAACTGGTGTGAGAAAGATAGCTATAGGTTTCTTTAAAAATCAAATGCAGCTATACTAGAAACAATGGAGTAGTTTTGCTCTTTTTGAAAAATTTATATGTTATAGTATTTTTAAATTAAAGTTTTCCATATTTTTTTATTTTGCATAATTCTTGTTCTTTTTTGAAAAAAAAATTTGAGAAAAATAAATCATTTTTCTCCCGCCATACGAGACGTCACGTGTTTACCTTCCACTGCGAACGAGTGTCGAAATACAGTTTCTCTGTATGAAAGAGATAGCACAATTTTTCGTTACGTATGTCTTGCGGGGCAAGGGGAATTTGTTTACATTCCGTTTTAGACAGCGTTGTTTGGTAGTTGTCAGTTTTGTTTTTTGTGTATTTGATAGTCAGTTTGCTTACTTCTTTGTTTTTCGTAGCCCTATTTGTGTCTTGGAGTATTTATACAGGTATATGATCAGAGATTATACATGAAAACAAGGTTATGTTACTTGTTGTGACATTAAAATGTTTACTGTTCAAATACGACACCAGCGCTTCAGCGGTTTACGGTTAAAACATGTGACGTCACAGCGAGAGGTTGATTCAAAGAGTGCGGAATTTTAATTAGCATTTTATAAATATATAAGCAATAATTGTTGTATTTTATCATATAGAAAATGTTATTATGCGTGACTTATTGTATAAAGATATTTATTTTATTAAAATTCGACACATGACAACTACCCTATTATGACTTTTTGATACCACGAATTGCTTCAAAATTAAACGAACTTTCATCTAAAAATATTTTAAAAAATTGGTTTATGGGCCCATTACTGCTCTATCCTATTTTTCAATTTAAAATAAATCACTTATAACACCACACTTGTACACATTAAATATATAAACACAAATGACATTTGACAGTCACTTGACAGTCAAAACTTATAGGAACTTTTAAGAAAAGTTTTTTTATAAAAGTTTTTGGTTAAAAGTCTATTCATTTGTCTCTCTTGCACTCACGTCATTGTGCGAGAGAGAAAACTTTTCAAGTCACTTGAATAGAGAAACTTCATCGTGTCATGCACGCTTTAGGATATCGAATACATCCATTGTTGTAATAATTCTAAATATACAAACAGTAGGTACTTAAATTGTTTTCATCGTATAATTTTTAATGAAAGTTACGAATAGTTATTTACGCAGCACTGCATTAAAATTGTTTACTTCTTATTTACCATGGCGGAAACTGAAAGTTTACACCCTGCGGGCGGTAAAGTAGCAAATGCGGGCGGTAAAGTAGGGCAAATGCCCGGCGACTGGGAAACAAAACGTAAAAATACAATTGGAAATACACTGCTCAACATTTGAACTGGTACACTTACAAGAACATAGTATATAAATAACAATTTACTACTTTTTGAGCAACACCTTCTTCCTTAATTGATAGTATATGATTCTGGAAACACTTTTAGGGCGAAGAATTAAAAGAATAAAACTTAAATAACGAATTTCAAATGTTTTAATAGAAAAATAACAAAATCTTCATTTTAGCTTGGCTCATCTCTTCAATACTTAAACGCCTTAATGGCATCTTTAAAATGCAGTCAACCACACTGAATTAAAACTTACTCGAGAAATTCACAAAAATTCCCTTAAAACTTGATAAAGTATAATCGTCCGCGAGCTCATTAACTGCACTTATGACAGATAAACAACAATTGAATCGCAAATGTTATTCGATAGGCATTTGTTTGCATTCCGAAACACAGCCCTGATCATGAAGAAGTCAGCCAAACGCCTAAGAAGGGTTGTTTACTTTTACTGCATGTTATATAAGTATACCAGTTCAAATGTTGAGCAGTGTATAATCAACAATATTTTTCTTCTTCTAGCTTTTATTAGAATTCCTTGAGGAATTTCAATTTCTTCACATAACTAAACATAGCGGGTGTGTCTACTTTTTTCCGAACATAGGAAATTCAATGTTAAAATTTTAATTTGGCGATATGTCTTTACCTATTAATTTCAGAACAAAGGTATAATGAAGAAATATGTTCAGAATGAAAAATAAGCCAAATCAAGTTTTTGCCTATAACTCAAAAACAAAAGACAACAGAAAATCCCTGTAGTGCGTATTAAAATTGTCTCAAAAAGTTGGTCCAATAAAGACCTCACTTTTCTATAACGTGCATAATAAGAAAGTTTTCATATAAGGAACTCGAATCTGTTCCACCTTGTACATCATAATATCACACCCAAAAATGGGTCAATATACAAATATCCCAATTTATTTCCTCTTTCAGAGCACCAAGAAGGAGACTCCGCTGAGGACAGAGAAGCCCGCATGCTCCTCAATAAATTCCTTGGGGCCCAAGTACTTATGTCAGGAATGGAGCCTCTACTTGGTGGTGGTAAATCTTCTTTGACAAGTTCTTCTCAACTGGTAAGAAAGGTGCAGAAGACGACAGTAAAGGTATGTAAAAGGCAATAGACTTATGAGGAATTGAACTGCGATTTAAAAATACAACAAAGGCGCTATTTATATCTCGACACAACGCAACTACGAGAAGATGAAAGCGGCTTTAAATAGTAAATAAATAGTAGTGCGCATAGAATATATATTGTACTACATGAAGCATAATTCTCTATACAGTTTGATTTTTTAAAGATGTTTGGTCAAACTCATCTTCGAATGAGCCAGTTACATTTTTGTAAAAAATATTATAAATGAAAGTTTATGCAATATTTTTCTTAATAACAAAAAGATATTAATAATTTATTTTCATAATAATTAAAAAAAAAAAAAACGATTGGGCCAAAAATACTCATGAAGGACAACCGCCCATTACTGTGACGTCGGAGTAGCCAATAGGGAGTTATTTCAACTTCGAAGATGAAAGAACGTAAACGTTAACATTATGTAAAAAACATCTAATTTTAAAAACATGCGACTTTAAATTGCAATGCTTACGGCATTTGATTAGTCTCTTCATGTTAAAGTTAACGCTAAAAGCAATGAAGTTACAGCCGCATTTTTCATGGAAACATAACCTCAACACCTACAGAACGAGTGACGTTAAACGTTCGCTATTTCATCACACATATCGTGTCTCCTTATTCATTTAACGTAAACCTTATAGTACGCGTGCGCATTCGGACTGTTACGTGCCTTTAAAATGCACGTTATTTTTGCGTTGAAGCTGCAATAGGGAGTTATTGCAACTTCTAAGATGAAAGAACTTAAACGTTAACCTTATGTAGAAAACACTTTATTTTAGAAATAAAGGACTTTCAATTTCAATGTTTACCGCATTTAATTAGTGTATTCTCGCTAACTTTAACGCTAAAAGCAACACATACAAGGTTACATCCACATTTTTCACCGAAACATAACCTCAAAAGATACAGAACGTGTGACGTTAAACGCTCGCTATTCCATTGCACATAACGCGTCTCCTTATTCATATAACGTGAAACTTATTAGTACGCATGCGCACTCGGGCTGTCACGTAACTTTAAAGTGCACGTTATTTTTTCGTTGAAGCTGCAATAACTCTCTAATATTATGTAGAAAACACTTTTTTTTTTAAATAAGGGACTTTCAATTTCAATGTTAACCGCATTTAATTAGTTAACGCTAAAAGCAACACAAACGAAGTTACAGCCGCATTTTTCATCGAAACATAACCTCAACACATAGAGAACTTGTGACATTAAACGTTCGCTATTCCATCACACATAATATGTCTCCTTATTCATTTAACGTGAACCTTATTAGTACGCGTGCGCATTCAGGTTTTCAAATGACTTTAAAATGCACGTTATTTTTGCGTTGAAACTGCAGTAACTCATCTCTAAAGATGAAAGAACGTAAACGTTAACATTATGTAGAAAACACCTAATTTTAAAATCAAGGGAATTTAAATTTCAATACGTACTGCATTTGATTAGTCTCTTCACGTTAAAGATAACGCTAAAAGCAACGAAGTTACAGCCGCATTTTTCTTGGAAACATAACGTCAATACCTAACGTGTGACGTTAAACGCTCGCTATTTCATCGCTCATACTGTGTCTCCTTATTCATTAACGTAAACCTTATAGTACACGTGCGCATTCGGGCTGTCACGTGTCTTTAAAATGCACGTTATTTTTGCGTTGAAGCTGCAATAACTCCCTAATAAATCTTCAAATTTTATCGACGTAGCTAATAGAATTCTTTATGTTTAATACAATTTTAAGATTATTTAATTAATTGATCAATATTTTGTATATTCACTGTTAGGTAGGTAAGAGATATTTAAATAAATAAATAAATAAATATATCATCACGGCATATTCCCATTTCTGGGTGTGCCAATCTGCTTTATCGCAGATATCGGTAATGATGATGACATATTTGTACCGTGCGGGCGCGTACCAGGCGTCACCTCACGGACACTCATTGCTGGCGTGGAGAGTGCACCACAGGGGTCACTTTTGTGCCATTTAAAATTCGAAATATTTGGCGTCGGTCGGGATCGAACCCGGTACCCCCAGATTCGCGACCAGACACCCGTTATCGCTATTTGATGCCTTTTAATTTACCTTTAAACTACTTAACGGTTGGTCCTTCCATCCCTCAACAATTTAAAGGTGTTAATAAAAAATCCAAGTTTTCAATGATCAGTTTTGTAGAAGACAAAGTTCCCCACAACTCTGAATTAGAACAGTTTTTGTATAGCCAATAGACAGCGAGCTAGAGCGCTTAAAATCATTAGATGTTGTCAAAAATCTAAATTTTGCTGAATCTAATTTTTGCAAATAACTTCGAATAATACTGAATTTTGTTCAAACTTCTTTAGGGCACTTTTTTATTATCTCTCAAATGGCGAGGATTATTCTTCTTGATCTTTTCCTTATATCCAAAATGGCTGTTGGATTTTTGAAAATTGTTTAGGTTCCTACGAAGGTACTCGTTTCGTGACCGGTAGTACTAGAGCATTTGGTGTATTTAATCCGTTGTAAACAGTGCGGCAGCGGAAATATTCCTTCTACAGCATGCTAGGGTCCATCTATGTTTAAGATGGACAACTGGCCAGATCGTCGCATGCTAGTGCGATGTAAAACTACGCAATTAGCCAGCCGGTAGATTCGAACCGAATTACCTCAGATTCGATCTGAACATGTACTGACTGAAATAACACCTTAATGCGCACGGCCACTGCACCGGCGTCGAGGTTTATTCGATTTTTTTTTTTATTTGGAATCATACTATGGTTTTCTTTTATGCTCAAATAATTACTTCTCATGTGATGAGTGTTTCACTGCTCCCAATTTCAAATGGAAATCTTAAGTTCTGTAAGATCGCGAATTTATAAAGGCGGTTTAAATATAGATCACTGACGTCACTCCAACTGCTTGCTGCTTCTTGCGGCTGTAGAAAACAGTTGCTAGTGCTCTTCTGGACGCAGAAGGCTGGTCACACGACCGGCAATTGTTAATAGAGCGCGAAGTTTGAAATTATTCGCGAGTGAGTGCAGGATTATCAATAAGATATTTTATTGTAAGTAAGAATTAATTTTTATAAATATTTTCGACATTTCTAAATATTTTTGAATATGGGAACTTTGTTTAGAATTAATATTTTTACCGCGCACTACAATAGAACTCACCAACAATGATAAAAATACAGAAAAATATAAAATATGTACAATTATTCAATAGAAAATTAAGTGTAATAAACAAAATTACTTTTTAAGTAGAAGTAGGTGTTCTAATTTCTAAGTTAAATTTATAACTTACGTCAAACGAACGATAAAAGTTTTATAAACTCTGAGGCTAATTTTAAAACTTCTATTTTAAATGGTACAAAAGTGGCTCCTGTGGTGCACTCGCCACGCCAGTAATGAGTGCCCGTGAGAAAACGCCTGGTAAATGCTAGCACGGTACAAATATCATTACAAAAATATGTGTACAAAGCAAATTGGCACACCCAGTAATGGGTAATATGCCGTGATGATATATTAAATTATTATTACTATTTCGGCAAAATGTTTTATTATGCATATAACTAATTTTTATTTATATTTTGCACTCTGCACTACAGATTTAAGTGCCTGTGAGGTGACGCCTGATAATAGCCCTCAACAGAATAGATATACACTATCAGACATAAATAAAGCGACTCTGTAGGAACTAATAAAAAAAGCTCCCCTATTTCTTAAGTATTCAATATATCTTCTAACTTCTTATATAATGTATGATTCAAAAGTATCCTACTAAATTTCACAAATATATATATAATAGAGCGACTATATATAAAAATCTTATATTTACTTAAAAAAAAAAAAAATAATCAGTATAACAAGTTATGAAAGAAACTTAAATTAGACAAAAAATAAACAATATTACATATTTAATGCTTCAATAATAATTCATAATAGCTTGCATTCATCGTGGCATCGAATTAAGAAAATTATCGATGATTTTGTGTTAAAAAAAATCTAATTTGGAGTAGGCTATGAACACAGACACGTATGTCTTGTTATTATTCAATTTAAAAGTCAAGTTGTCAAAAAATAACTTGAAATATAATTTTAAGGAGAAAAGATAATAAATAAGGATACAGAATATTGCCATTCATCGTTTTCTATTTTATTTCCATTTCTAAAATAAGTATTCAAGAAGAAAAGCTTTGTTTTATTTAGATAACATTTTCGGCAATATCTCGTGTCAAATTGGCATTTAATTAAATACTTTAAAATTGACATGCGTTTTTTTGTTCATAGCCTACTCCGAGTTAGGATTTTTTTTGAACACACTGTAGATATCCAAGAATCAGTTTATAATTCTAAATACTTAATTGCTATAAATTATTAATATTATTCCTAGCAATATTGTATTAAAAATCAGAGGTGTATTTGCAGGTTACAGGCACATTTTCAAATCAACTCATTATTCTTTTTTCATTCATCACTCTTACACGGTTAAAAATAAGATAACGCTCTTTCAAATATTGAATTCAGCATGAAATTCTCTTTCTTATTATGTATTACACGATTTAAGCGAATGAGTGGTCGCTTACTTGCGAAATAACAAAATTTGCGTATTGTAAAACAAAGAAAACATGGAAATTGCCAAAACCAAATTTAGACAAAGAAAATAGAAATGGCGTAATGTTCAAAATTAGGTTTTAAATATGAATTTGTGCGCATGATGTTACGTGTATTTTAGTGTCAAAATTAGACGGATAAACAATCGACAGTGGTTTATTTATATAAAATAAACAATGGAATGAACGTTGTTATTGTTTATGGATTGTAAATAAATACAGGGTGATTGGCAAAAATCCGGCATTAAGAATATTTCATATATTTCGAGAGATAAAAAAATGTTAATAAGAAAAATTAAATTATGCAAAAGGGCACATAAGATGAACATAGTAGGAATTTAGTATCACTTCCGGTTTTAGCGGAAATGAATACAACTTTAAATCTAGAATAGGGAATCGTAATTTTTATATTTTTTTCAGAATGTAAAATTAGCTTCACAACGATGCCAAAATATCATAGTTTTACTTTAAACATTTCAAAATGGAGACCATTTATTTTCAAAATATGTATTAATAAAATTCCATATAAAATAAAACATAGCAAGCTTTGAAAACAATTTTATTGAATTAAAACAAAAGAAAAGCATCTATTAAATGGGACAGTAACAATCATTTGTTTCTTATTAAGGTCCAAGTGCGTTACAGAAATGAAGAAATGGTTGATATGGTTTAAATATTCGGAGAATGTCAAAGAAATTCCATTAGAGCCCTTCAACTTTATGGAGAGAGGTATCCTCACTTTTCTTTTGTTTTAAGGTAATAAAATTGTTTTCATAGCTTGCTACGTTTTATTTTGTATGGAATTTTAAATATATATATATATATATATATATATATATATATATATATATATATATATATACATTTATTTTCACGGCATATTACCCATTTCTGGGTGTGCCAGTATCTACTACATGTAGACATCGGTAATGATAACGATATATTTTACCGTGTGGGTGCTTATCAGGCGTCACCTCACGGGCACTCATAGCTGGCGTGGAAAGTGCACCACAGGGGTCACTTTTGTGCCATTTTAAAATTGGAAATATTTGGCGTCGGTCGGGAATTTTATTAACACATATTTCGAAAATAAATGGGCGCCATTTAGAAATGGTTAAAGTATACTTCATTTCACGTAAGAAAATAGCGTTAGGGATATAAATTCTCCCTTTTGATTGGTCAGAATGCTAACCTAGTTCACAAAAACAAAAAAAAATATCACTTGTCAGCTGTCAATTATCAAATATAATCGACAGAATTAAGTGATATTTAACCATGTTTTAATATAATTTTTAATATTCAGGACTCGTACATTTTACAGATAAAATATTTTTATTATTGACAAAGTTTGATTTCTCAAATTTAAATTATTTATTTAATACATGTAAAATCGGTCGGCTCTCAAGCGCCATCTGTTATATTCTTACGTGAAATGAATTATAAAACTATGATATTTTGTATATATATATATATATATATATATATATATATATATATATATATATATATATATATATGTATAAAATATAAAAATACCGATTCCCTATTCTAGATATAAAGTTGTACCCATTTCCACTAAAACCGGAAGTCATACAATATTCCTATTATGATCATCTTATGTGCTCCTTTGCCTAATTTAACTTTGCTTATTTACATTTTTTTATCTCTCAAAATAAACCAAATATTCTCAATATTACCCATTACTGGGAGTGGCAATCTGCTTTATACACAGATATCGGTAATGACGACATATTTGTTTAGTTTACCAGGCGTCACCACACGGGCACTCATTGCTGATATGGAGAGTGCATCCTCATGGTGCCATCTCCATCCATTTCATATTGTATAAATATGTTTTTATTTTATGAAAAATGTTACAACCGACGCCACATATTTTAAATGGCACAAAAGTGACCCCTGTGGTGCACTCTCCACGCCAGCAATGAGTGCCCGTGAGGTGACGCTTGGTAAGCGCCCGCGCGGTACAAATATATCATCATTACCAGACTCAGAAATGGATAATATTCCGTGATATATTTTTTTTACTAACTAAAGCTGCCTAACTTGTGATACAAAATGCAAGTAAATACTAATATAGTGATTGAAATATACCACAGTATAATATATATTTTAACGGCACAAATTATTTATTTTACAGTTCAACATACATATTTTAAAACTTGGCATATGTGCATAGCTATTTTAAATTTATTTCATAGAGCATTGGTACAGTAAATTACGGAGTATATTTAGTTTAGTATAAATAAATATCTTCAAAATTTTGAAGTATTATACTGCGAAGAATCTTCTTCAAGTTGGCTGTAAAAATTGAAAAAATTCTTTAGAATATATAGAGCATAAATTGTTAAACTAGCTGAGAAATATACAACGGTTTTTATAACTTTCTTTATGATTATTGTTACTTTCATAAATTTAAAATTCAAATTCTTATAAATAAAATATTAGCACTTATTGTTAAAAGTTATTTATTTACTTATCAAGGCAGGGAATTCGTCTTTTCATGGCGAATATGGAGTCATGAAAAGGAACTTCATTGACGAGATAAATATTATTTTTTTTTGAAATCGTATAAGAATTAAAAATTACTGAATGGTACATATAACCTATTTTCATTTAACAAGTAAATCACATTGAAAACTTAAGGAATTCTATTTAAAATTGTACACGAATTTAAAACAATTGTATACTAGACATCATTCATTTTAATTTGATAATTGTATTTCATACTAAAACGTAAAATGTGTTTGTGAAAATAAATATGGCAACGTTGCATTTTACTATTTTTTTTTAGGGAAGTAGTAGATTACATGACGATTTCATGAAAAATTGGTTTTTCATTATCCAGCTATTATTTGTATATGCTGAAATATTAAAATATAAGAAAAAGTTGTATAATTTAGCATAAACAATTTTTTTCCATGGCCTACTAATTTTGCGGAAAAATATTTTACTTCGTTTTTACCTTTCGCTGAGAGAGGTTTTGGAATCATGCTAAAAATTGCATATCCAGATTTTAGTGAATAAGCACGTTTTAATGTCCCTAGAATCCGATTATAACATTTTTATGATGATGTATGTGTGTGTCTGAATGTTTAACTAGGTATTCCTCAATCTGAAATTAATGGGAAGAGCTGAAAAGATTTTGATAACAATTGTACAACCGGAAGTATTAGTTTAAAAAAAAAAATATTTTATGTGTTATTTTTTGAAAAGGAAATCAATTGTCAAATTCAAATGTTTGTAAATGACAGATAAATGCCAGTGACAAAAATCAACAGTTTTACTGACATTACTGAAGGCTTTTTCTGGGAAGTACATTTAATATTTCTTATTGAATTATTAATTAAATATTTAAAATTGTAGTTAGGTATGTATATTAACAGTAATAGTACATATACCCTTAAGAAATACCGCCAATCCCGTCAATGAATTGGAACCATCTTGAACATTTTAAAAGAGCAGGACAAGACTCCTTATAGAATGAAAGGATATAATTAGAATTATTTGTGTGTATACGAAATGTAAAATTCGATATTTATGTAACAGCACGGAAATGGCGAGAGGTATTGTGCTGGCCACAACAAAAATTTTTACTAATAAAATATTACGTACAATGCAAAAATAAACAAAAAGATGCTCTTACTAAAACTAGATATACGCAGTAGTTTTTGCAATGAATGTTTTTTTGGAAACTTGATTTTTACTAAAAATTAAAACTACTGCTTTTATCAAATTTTAACAAGAGTACCTTTTTTTGGATATTTTTGCTTTGTATGTAATATTTTATTAAAAACGAGAAAATGTTAATTAAAAAACGTTCATTACTTCCCCATATGAGACGCCTCTGCTAAGATACAGAAACAAAAGAAAGTATAAACATGCATCTAAATAAGTAGTATGCTTATACCAAGTTTCAAAATTTTAGTGCATCTAGTACCACAGTTATTATTAAATATCCAATAGGTATACAGTTTTATTTTGGCAATTTTTTATTAATTACCTGTATAAATAAATAAATATATCACGGCATATTACCCATTTCTGGGTGTGCCAATCTGCTTTGTCACAGATATCGGTAATGATAATGACATATTTGTACCGTGCGGGCGTTTACCAGGCGTCACCTCACGGGCACTCATTGCTGGCGTGGGGTCACTTTTTGTGCATTTAGAATTCGAAATATTTGGCATCGGTCGGGATCGAACCCGGTTCCCCAGGTTCGCCACCAGACACTCAGGCACGCGGCCACGGGACCCCATAAATAATATTTAATATTATATAATATGTTGAAAATCTATATACATCGTAGCAACAATAAATTTCAAATTTTATGTTTTTCAGTGCTTCCTATTTGCTGAAATAAATCTCAAACAAAATGGCAATAACTATATATCACTGCAAAATATCGTGAAGAAAACTAAAAGTCAAAGAAATAATAATTTATTACAAAATTTCTATTTTAAATCTTTTGCGCTCCAAGAAAAACATTTCCAAAGAAGGTTGCTAAAACGACCACGGACATATAAGTATATACATATTTTCTTCAAACGTTGAACACGTGCCAAAGTGATTATTAGATTCTTCTACGCATTTTTCCAAAGGACGAGTTGTTGAACAATGACCCATATCTATTTAAAATCGAAGTAGGTGCAATGAATTTCAATATATTTTGAGCAGTACACTTTGCCGATAGAATACATTCAGTTTGTTCGCACAACAAAATATACCTCCTCCTCCGCCATAACAAAAAATAATAAAATGTACACTTTATACTTAAAGAACTCAATAAATAATGATTAAGATATAAAAAACATTATTTTAATAATTATTTTCCGGGATATTTGAAATTTGCTGTGTCACTGTGACGTCACACTATCGCTATCTTTCTCTCGCAGCCCACAAGTCTGCATGGTGCGGAGTGAGAGAAAGATAGCAGTGTCCCCGTGACGTCATATTGACATTAAAAATAAAATGCAGTTAAAAACAATTAAGATTTTTTAATACTGCGAATTGCGTCAAAATTAAACGAACTTCCATTTAAAATAATAATAACAAAAATAGAGTGGAGGACCCAATTACTAATTTTCGGTATCTGCGAATAGAATAAAATGATATTGTTATTACTTCCATCTGGAGTGTACAGTTTTTTATCTTATGGTGATTGTTGTTGTTATGATATTATAATCTTATTTTATTACTTAATATTAATTGTTTAAAATTTACTCCCTGCGTTTATTTCTGGTTCTCTTAAATTTACACTAGAATATAGGAAATATTTAAAGATTTGGAAAATTTTGTAATAAATGTTAATACTCCTTTTCTCTCGCTTTGGCTGTAGGAACAACAATGCTCGCTAATAGCCAGAAGTTCCAGTGCGCATGCCACAAACTAAAAATTTCTTTAGAATGTGACGGTTTCTTACTATTGTGCGAACAAATGCGGGAAACAGTTTTCTCCAAATATTTTCTGTCCTGTAACAAATATTATACTGGCTGGTTATTAAAAAACGAATCCCGTTTAAAGATTCTTAAAAAAAATTCTTACTCATTATGATACACGTTTTTTAGCATTTTTTTTTTTAAATTTGATTTTACAAATTTTGGTGGTGCTCCAAATAAAATTAATTTTAAATATTTGATGGGGTATCCCACTCAATTTTTTTTATTATTTTAAATAAAATTTCATTCAGTTTTGAAGCAATTCATAGTATTAAAAAATCTTAATTGTTCCTAGTTTAACAGTATTTTATTTTCGAGAAATCAGTGTAACGTCACATTCCCCCTATACTTGTCTTTCTCACAAAGAACTAAACCAAGAAATTAGCAATAAAAATAAACAAATCATAAAACACAGAGTGTATCAGATATAGGGAGACAGCTTATCGACAGATTCCTGGGCCCAAAATAAGACAATTTAACTAAACTTACCCTTATCCGGAAGTGCACCGTTCTGCTTCAAAAATTGTCGATTTTTTTTATAAAATCATGAAATCCATCTCATTTAATAAATATAGTAATAGAAAATAATTTGAAATATGCGACATTTCATTCATAAATTTGCTAATAAACTTTCGCGCTTTTAAACACGGACTAAATTTGTGACGACACAAATTCATACTCACACAAAGATAATTCTCTCTCACACACATACGCTTCACAACATGAAACAGTAATCTAACCTAAAAGTGTGACAGCTGACAGCAAAATATACAGGGTGACTCTTAAATAGGGGGACATGGCTTAACCACAGATTCCTGAGGCTAAAATAAGACGATTTAACCAAACTTGCTTCTACCGGAAAGTGTACCATTTAGCCAGAATTCTGCTTCAAAGTTCTTAAAAAAAAAATTAATTTTGCTTATAATAATCGGACGCTTTATTCGATTTGGATGAAATTTGGTATGACAATTTATATGGTTATAAGTCATCTTTTAAGGTGATACTTATTATTAGTGAACCACTGGTGTATGAAACTTAGGTGTCCCAAAATTAATTACACCGTAACTTTTTAATGGCAATGCCGAAAACGTGAAATTATTTTTCTTCAGAAAGATACATTCAATAGTAAACTTTTCTCTCTCTGTGTTATTTGTGATATCTGTTGTGAGTGTCTGCACTGCTAAATTTTTAAAATAAATTTAATCAAGTAGTCTATCCCAATGTCAAACAAGTAATTTTTAATGACAGTAACAATTGTTTTACGGGTTGTCAAAAATTTTCTTTGCAATATTTTAAAATTAGTAACATCCGTGTGTTCGGCCTAATAGTATTTTACTACCATTATTATAAATAAGACGATTACATATCTCAGCTTACTCCTAAACAAGTTGTGAAGATTGACAACTCGTTACTGTCATTAAAAATTACTTGTTTGACATTTGGATAGACTGCTAGATTAAATTTATTTTAAAAATTTTAGCAGTGCAGACACTCAGATTTTATTTTTTTCTGTGTGAACCGTAACAGATATCACAAATTACACAGAGAGACAAAAGTTTACTATTGAATGTATCTTTCTGAAGAAAAATAATTTCACATTTTCGGCATTGCCATTAAAAAGTTACGGTCTAATTAATTTTGGGAGACCTAAGTTTCATACACTAGTGGTTCACTTATAAGAACAAGTATCACCTTAAAAGATGACCTATAACCATATAAACAGTCATACCAAATTTCATCCAAATCGAATAAAGCGTCCGATTATTATAAGCAAAATTAATTTTTTTTCGAAGAACTTTGAAGCAGATTTCTGGCTAAATGGTACACTTTCCGGTAGAAGCAAGTTTGGTTAAATCGTCTTATTTTAGCCTCAGGAATCTGTGGTTAAGCCATGTCCCCCTATTTAAGAGACACCCTGTATGTATGTATATGTATTGTATTGCACTTCGCTATCGAACCGTCGTTTTATAACAAAAAAATTACAGAACTTTACCCAAATATTGTTTTTTATTGTATTTATCATGTCTTTTGCACACATACAATTCTAATTATATCTATTTTTCATTGTATGAGGAAGTTCCTAAATGTCGGAGATTCTTCCCATTCATTAGCAAGATATGCATTTTACCTACAATTTTAAATATTTAATTAATAAAACAATAAGAAAGATTAAATGTACTTCCCAGAAAAAAGCTTTCAGAATGTCACTAAAACTGTTGATTTTTGACACTGACATCTGCCATTTACAAACTATGTTATAAATATTTGAATTTGTTAATTGGTTTCCTTAGTGCCTTAGCCTCTGCTATTAGATTATTTTATATATTACAGTGCCTTTATGTCTAAATCTATACAAGATATAATAAAAATTTTAAATGTATCAGATGTAGAATTTTAAATTCTTCAATAACAGTAATAACAGAAATTTTCAAAAAATAATATTTAGAAGGTTTTTTTAAAGAAACTATTACTTCCGGTTATCCATTTGTTGCCAAAATCTAATTAGCTCTTTCCAGGAATGTCAGATTGAGGAAACTGCAGTTAAATATTTTTTCTTATAGTATTTGAGAAACCGTGGTTCCAACATCCACACATTCACACATATAGAGTATCACACACACGGACATCATCGTAAAAATGTTATAATCGGATTATAGGGACCTTAAAACGTACATATCCACTAAAATCTGGATATGCGAATTTTAGTATGATTCCAATACCTCTCTTAGCGCGAGAGGTAAAAAGTGTCCTAAGCGCAAATCAAAAATCCATATAATGTTATATTTGTAAAAAAACAAAATTTGAATTTTTGCATTTATCTAGTGACCTATAAGTTTTTCGGGAAAACAAATCCATCTTTAAAATAATCTACTCTTATAATTTCCGGGAACCCAATGATGAGCCTCAAAAACTGACATCCTGTATAAATAAATAAATAAATAAATTTATCATCATGGCTTAGTACCCAGTTCTGGGCATGCCAATTTGTTTTACTCCTAAAATTAACTGTCCAATTTTTTTGTGATGAAATTTATTATAAATCCCAACAATGGTACAAACAATTGTTGATATATTTTAACTGTGTACAAAATTGTAAAGTAATGACAGGTATAGTATCATCATTTAATTCGCGATACTCTTCACACATACGATCAGTACCATTTTTCTTTTTAACAAGTAGTATAGGACTTGCAAAAGGAGAACAACTGGGTCGAATTATATTTGCACGTAAAACTCATCGATTATATCACGGACAATGTTTCTTTCATCGGAACAATCTGTACGGACGTCGGCAAACAATTTTATTTGGGTCTTTAATTAACTGTCCAATTTTTTTGTGATTAAATTTATTATAAATCCCAACAATGGTACAAACCATTGTTGATATATTTTTACTGTGCCCCTTGCCCAGTGTTAATGTTCCATACCACGGGCACTTTCGCTGACAGACAAGTAGTTCTCATAGTTTTTGGCAGCGGTAACTACAACGCCTGTGTAGATATTATAAGACGAAGCGTCGTCTCCTATTTTGGTAACACGTACAGAGCGGCAGTGCACACTGCTTGCTGCTTGGCAAAGCAACACTCTACCTGATCAACAGATATTCACTCTTATTTTTCTTTTACATTACTCTAAAGCCACCATCAAATGTCATTTAAACTTAACAAGAGAAAAACTTTCCATTTCGAAGACAGGCATTGTTTGTGTGTCTGTATGTTTGTTTACAAATATATTTTATTCATAAATATAAACAATACGTAGGTAAAATTTAATTTTCAATATTTCTTTCAAATAAAGTTTTCTTTAAAATTAATTGTTTAACCGCAATTTTTTACATTCCGTCACCTTTAGGTAAGGAAGGTATTGTCTGGTCAAAAAATTAGGTAGTAAGTTTTAGGGTCCTTAGAATATGATTTTACTAATTTTACGATGATGTCTGTATGTGTGTGTATATGTGTGTGACAAAAATTTCTCCGACGAAAACTAATACTACAATGGGGGATTACGGCTCAATCGAATTAAAGGAAAATAGTAAAAAAATACGAATGTATATGCTGAATAACGAATATTAATAAAAAAATGAAATGGTATAATTGAGATATTTCGGAAATAAAGGGTTTTTTGTTATAGCGCTTCGACACTAATATGAAAATATTTTGATTGGCGACCGAGAGACCACCTATACATGCATTACAAATAGCGTGTTAGGAGGTGGGGATTACTACCAATGGAAGTTAAGAAATTCAAATTCGGGGCTAACATTCCTGTACAGCAGTTTCCAAACAGTTTTTATTTTAACATAAATTTCTTGCATTAAACTTAATAATTTAAATACACCTGTAATTATAAAGTATGTAGACTTATACAGTGTTATAATATTCATTTATTTTTATGTAAATATAATTTAAAATAGAATATATTTCAAGAACATTTAGGTCCATGATGAAAACAGTTTGATATAAAAACACATAAATGTGACGTCACGTCAATCTTTTCAAAATTCGGGAGACCATAACTCGCTTATTAATAGGAATTTTTTCACCGGATTTTCATCAATAGTCTTAGTTTTCCTAATATTTTCAGATGAAATTATATAAAAAAAATGGTGTAATCCCCCATTCTAAAAATTATAATTCTTTCATATTCCTCTTCTTTACACCCATATGAAGAACTGATTAGATTTTGGTTTTAATTGGTCAACCGGAAGTTCACTTACTTGAAGTTCTTAACAGTTTTTCTTGAAAAAACGCAGTTAAATATCATTTTTTACATTTTATGTGATTATCAATATGAAATAATATCTTGTCTATACATTTTCCATCATATTTAATAGATGTAGAGTTAAAGAATTTTAATGAGATTAACTTTTATAAATCAGCCAGCTTTGCTATAATCAATTTACATGGTGTATATTCGTGTCTTTTTCTAGGAACATTTGGTATAGTATTTGTATAAAATATATAGAACTGACCAGAGCCGGCTCAAGATATATAGGCGCCTTGAGCCAAATTAGATTAGAGCGCTACCACCCGTTACAAATATTATTTCTGATTTTTTTGGACTTGAAGTTGATAATATATAAATTATAATCATTAGCAATAAAAACACTATGAAATTTACAAAATCAACATAAAAAAAATCTGTTGTGGCCAGCACAAGACTTTCCGTTAATTTGATGTATTTTATACAAATCCCATACCAAAAGTTCATTGGAAAAGATTCACTATTATCCAGTAAAATTGTAACACGACCATAATACAATTTTTTTACATATTCCATACAGAAAGTTCCTTGGAAAACATTCTATAAATCCAATAAAATTATCACATGAATAAACAATACGTATACTCATATATAAATATTCTAAAAATGCGTACACTTACGTAACATTTTCTATACAATCAAATAATATTACTAACAAGTTTATATTTCTACCCGTTTTTGAATTATTGCCCCATAAGTCAATATACCTCACATTTAGCTAAAAACTTCAAAATATAAAAAAATCTGATTTTCATGTATCTAGATACTTCTCAATGCGCTGATTCCAAATTTTGAAACCGCAGGTCGATATCTCTTTTCGTTCTCGAGATATTTAGATTCAAAGTTTTGCCCAAAACTGCCCATTTTTGGGTAATAACCAAAAAATGGGTCGAGATATGAATTTGGCGACAACATCATTCGATTCTACGGGCAAAATTACATAAGTACACCAATTTTCAGAATTTTTGAACACCGCATACAATCTCTAAAGCAAAATAACTGAAAATGGCCAAAAATCGCAAAAATCTAAGGTGAACCCCTTACGATTTTTTCAGATTTTGGCCAATTTCAGGGGGTTTCAAGCTTTTATTAATAAAAAACGAACCGGTTGGACAAAAAATATGAAAATTGCTATACTTATGTATTTTTGTCTGTAGAATCGAATGGTGTTATCGCCAAATTCATATCTCGACCCATTTTTGGGTTATTACCCAAAAATGGGCAGTTTTGAGCAAAGCTTTAAGTATAAATATCTCGGGAACGAAACGAGATATCGACCTGCGGCTTCAAAATTTGGAATCAGCGCATTGAGAAGTATCTAGATACATGAAAATTAGATTTTTGAATATTTTGAAGTTTTTATCTAAATGTGGGGTATATTGACTTTTGGGGCAATAATTCAAAAATTGGTAGAGATATAAACTTGATAGTAATATTATTTGATTGTAAAGAGAATGTTACGTAAGTGTACGCATTTTTAGAGTATTTGAACAATACCTTCCTTACCTAAAGGTGACGGAAGGTAAAAATACCTATCAGAATTTAAAACTAACGAGAATCCAAGAATGATTAAATTATATGGTAAATTTCCGTGCCTTCGCTATCGCAAATTTATGTATCATTTCTTCCTGACTTGATTATTTCGCAATGGCATGTTCAATAAATTACACAATTAATTTACACAAAACGCAAAACTAACTTTGTGGGGCTCCAAAATTTAATAATACGGGACAGGTATATATTCCATACATTGAATTTTTTTTTTTTTGTTTATTTATATATTTATCTTTAGTTTTTATATTTTTTGGGCGCCCCAAAATGCCAGGCGCCCTAAGTCAGTGCCTAAGTGGCTCACTAGATATTTCACGAACGTATATTTTTTCAAAATATCTACAAAATGTATAATTTATTCCAGAAATAACATTTATATTTTATTTTCTTAAGGAATCGAGCAAACCAGTATCACTAACAAAGAGATTTCAAACACCTATAACTGCTGAAGTCCTCCAGGACATTTGGGACGAGAAAACTTTGAGAGCTTTGGTTAGTATAGAGCTTAAAACCAGCAAAAAGCTTTAGAAAACATTATTAAATATTTCTCTGATTGTTATAAACTTTAATTTCAGCTTGAACAGTGTACAGATTACGAGGAAAGACGTGCTATTCGGGCAAGACTCCGACAAGTTATGGCGGAACAAGAAGGTAAGATTTCCAAACCTTTTTCTGGGTATAAGACACTGTAAATTAAGTAGAGCATATTTTAGGGTATACATAGTCCTTCCATAAATACTGTCACATAGTTTTTATACGCTGCTAAAATTTATAAAAATTATAACACATTTTGTATTGCAAGCAATTTATTGACTTGAGTATTTACATTAGTAAAGAAAATATATCTATTTAAAATTACCGCCTTTATTTGGCTATGGCAGCACGGACCAAATCTATCCGTGGTTCCCCCACTTCTCTTTAGATGGTCCAAATTTCGGGAGGGTTCAGCGCATGCCTTCTCTTCTAACACTGACTACAATTTGTAGTCCAAAGGGTTTAAATCTGGACTGTCAGAGGGCTAGTCTTCGGCCGCAAGGAAGGCTGAAACATTGGCCCGCTGTCAGGTCTGCCTTGTTCTAGGGTTTCACTACTTCTTCTAGAACGTTCTAGAACTACCAATAAGTATATTCTGCTGCTCTGCTATAGCAGAATGGCCAGACAGTTTTAAGGCTTGCGCTAAAGCCAAATGCAGCCATTTTGAATAGATATACAGGCTGTCTCTTAAATAGGGGAACATGGCTTAACCACAGATTCCTGAGGCTAAAATAAGACGATTTAACTAAACTTGCTTCTACCGGAAACTGTACCATTTCGCCAGAATTCTGCTTCAAAGTTCTTCGAAAAAAAAATAATTTTGCTTATAATAACAGAACGCTTTACACGATTTGGATGAAATTTGGTATGACAGTTCATATGGTTATAAGTCATATTTTAAGGTGAAACTTGTCATTATTAGTGAACCACTAGTGTATGAAACTTAGGTGTCCCAACATTGATTAGACCGTAACTTTTTAATGGCCAAGCCGAAAACATAATATTTTTTTTCAGAAAGATGCATTCAATAGTAAACTTTTCTCTCTCTGTTTAATTTGTGATATCTGTTACGGTTCAGACAGAAAAAAATAAAATCTGAGTGATTGCATCGTGAATTTTTTTAAAATAAATTTAATCTAGCAATCTATCCAAATGTCAGACACCTATTTTTTAATGACAGTAACGAGTTGTCAATCTCCTCAACTTACTTAGGAGTAAGCTAACATATTTATTCATGTTATTTATAATAATGGTAGTAAAATGCTATTAGACCGAACAAACGGATGTTACTAGTTTCTAAATATTGCGAAGGAATTTTTTGACAACCCATAAACAATTGTTATTGTCATTAGAAATTACTTGTTTGACATTTGGATAGACTGCTAGATTAAATTTATTTTTAAAAAATTCACGATGCAGTCACTCAGGTTTTATTTTTTTTCTGTCTGAACCGTAACAGATATCACAAATTAAACAGAGAAAGAAAAGTTTACTATTGAATATATCTTTCTGAAAAAAAAATATTTTATGTTATCGGCGTAACCATTAAAAAGTTACGGTCTAATCAATGGTGGGACACCTAAGTTTCATACACTAGTGGTTCACTAATAATAACAAATATCACCTTAAAAGATGACTTATGACCATATGAACTGTCATACCAAATTTCATCCAAATCGAATAAAGCGTTCTGTTATTATAAGCAAAATTAATTTTGTTTTGAATAACTTTGAAGCAGAATTCTGGTTAAATGGTACACTTTCCGGTAGAAGCAAGTTTAGTTAAATTGTCTTATTTTAGCCACAGGAATCTGTGGTTAAGCCATGTCCCCCTATTTAAGAGGTGCCCTGTATACTCAGTAGTAATATAACAAAAGAGTGAGAATAAATTGAAAATAATTTGAGTAAGAAACTGGAGAAGTTTTTTCTAATTTATCGAACTCTCGAATTATATTTAATTAGATTATTTTTTGATCTACAAATTTGTTTTAAACAACGGAAAGCCACTGTCTTGCTATTGTGTCGCCATCTACTGTCGTAATTAAATAGCTTCATTCTATTACATGATGCAGTTGGCAAGTCTGTTTTGACAACTAGAACATAACTTTGACAGGGCAAAATAAATATAAATAATCGCCTTCATACCGAGTGATTATTAATTACGATGTTTCCATAATGGTTTCTACAATTTTTTTATTTATTTCATATCAGAAACATCACTAAATCAGTGTTTTTCGTTAATTTCATTTATGTGTTGATAATTATCTGACAAAACAAAAGCTACAGAGATTATTCCCGGCAATAATCTCTAAAGCTTTATTCTCACTATAATAATGGCAGGATTGGTCAAAACGATGACACGTGACAGGTAATGGAACATTTCATTGGTTTTAAGAAACGTCAAAAAATAATGAGTCAATAAATTACTTGCAATTTGCAATACAAAATGTATGATTATTTTTACAAATTTTTCGCTACGTATAAACTATGTAACAGGACTGACAGGACTATGTATAAAGAAGATAAAATATAGCTTGTTTTTTCAATGATATACAGCTTGTAGTGTTTGATAAATGTAGTTAGAAATAGCTATAACTTTACAGCTGTTTTCTAGTAGAAATTTATAGAAATCTTTGCATGTTTCTATGTTTGGTAGTATGTAATATATTTTGTTGTGGTTCTAAATTAAAATAGATTATCCTTCGGACCATTTCCGGGAATCCTTGGACTATATTTAAGGATTAAGAGTGGACTATCAAATGAAGATTTGGCTTACAAGCAATAATTTTTAAATGCTTATTAAAAGTTTATAACATTAGTTCCACGAATATTACGATTCAAATTTATGAGAAACTATTGTGAAGATATTTTAACAAATATTAAAATGTAGTTTATACGAGATGTAAGAATAAAATAAAGGGATTAATCTTAGAACATTGACTATTTAAAATACTACGCAAAACAAATTTTGCCACCATCAATGTACTCTCCTCCCCGAATGCTACACCGTCTATTGTTGGAAGCAATGCCTGCAGGCCTTTTTTGTTAGGTTGTTCATAAGCTCTGTCGATATTTCTATAACTGTATTTCGGATACGAATTTGGTTTCTTTTAACGCACATTTAAATTTTGGGAAAAAAAGAAAGTCACGTGGCATATGACACTAGGTCAGATGAGCACGGTTGATGTACCAACACGTTGATTTTGTGTTTCGTTAAAAATTTCTTGACAGAGAGGGCGTTGTGTTTCGGCGCGTTGTTTTCATGGAGAACCCATGACTCGTTTTTTTACATTTCCGCCATATTTTTTTCTCACCCGTGCATGAAGGGTTCTCGAAACTTCCTTGTAGTATACCTGGTTAACGAACTGCCCCTCAGGCACCCAATCCCCGTGAACAATTACTCGGAATTCGAAAAAAATGATGTCTGTGCTTGAAAATTTGAATACTAGTTAGACGCTATCTTCAACAAATCGGATTTCTCAAGTTTCGCACATAAATTCATAATAACGCTAACATGATTCCGGCGGAGTACAAGAAAGCGGCCCACTTCAATCAAAGGCTATTAGTTAAAAAAAATCCCTAAACCTTAAATAAAAACTCTATTCTACGTACATGGAATGGAAACGTGTATACCTATAGCATTGTACGGGGCTGGTCATCCGAACTGTCACAAATTCCACCAGTTTGACGCATGCGCAGAGCACAGCTCATGATTTTCCAGAGGTTTTAATATATTTTTGAATGGGTACTTTTACTAATTATTCACTGAACAGTGGTTATAAAAACATCGTTCTTTGAACAGTTTGCTTGTACTTTGCGTTCGTTTTATTTTTATTTTTTTTTGGAACAATCTACTCGTACTGCGGAATGCCTAGAAATTTGAAGTACCACGCCAGCAATGATCGTTTCCGTTCCATAGTAGTATAGATTTCACTGTCCAAAACTGATCTGTTCTTAGACGTAAGTTTACTAATAATGGCAACTTAGTTGCCGTAATATGTGTCTAGTTTTAGCGTTTTTAGTTAAGGTTTAGTAATTTTTTAACTGTTATCTATTTAACCTTAGGCTCCAATAAAGTTTTATTATCAAAGGCTACTGCCGAACGGTTTGTCTAATTATCTTGAAATTTTATCCGTAAGTGGAGGGAAGATGACAAATTAATATGACACACCCTGACCCTGCAATGTTGCCAAATTTACATGGAAGCAAAAAAATCCCGTTATTTCATTGATATTCCTCGTATCGTATATACGGGCACTCAAATCTATTATGGAGTATGCACTAATAAATAAATTTCACTATTGGGCATTCATTTCTGTTCGGGAGAGTGTTTCTAGATAAAAATTTCATACAGAATTCAACAATATTTAAAATAATAAATAATCAAATAATTTTTCTTTCTAACAAAAATTTTTCTTTCTTAGCAGTAGCCCAGGTGGTTTCCAGCGCCATGGACGACCGTTCACATGGTGAGTCTCTTCTTCTTCCATTACTCCAAGAACTATTGGACAAGAAGTCTCAAAATAATCAGTCTCAAGTGCTTCAACGTAGCGCTTCGTCTCAAAGCAGCGAAGAAAGCGCACCGACTGTTGATTCCGGAACAGAATCCGGAGAAGAACTTCGCTTTTTAGCTGCGAATTTTGGGGACGGCATTGAACCGCTTGGTCCAGGCTTACTTGCCGAAGTCCAGGGAGCTTTGAGCAAGCTAGCTTTGAGCTTACAAATGGACAGAAATGAAATGGAATCAGAAAAGAGAAACTCCTTGTTGCAGTTGGTTGCTAGATTACAAAGTAGTCTAGTTGTTGCTAAACCAGAACGCAGGGCTAGTTCCGGCGGAAGATTTCAGAAAAAGAATAGACAAAATAGACATACTGTTGGTGTAAGTTCCGAAGAGTTAGCTGCAGCCAGAAAACTTATGGAAGAAGTTGTACTGAGAGATAGCTTCAACCCAGAATACAAATTGGAGAAGCAAAATTCAGACACTTCAGTAACATCAAACCAATCTTACAAATCTATAAACCCTTCTACACCTGTTAAAAATAACACAGCTAAACCATTTACCCAACATTACAGTATTTCAGAACCACCTACTCCTCCTATAAGTTTGCGGGAAAACTCTAGCAAAAGTACTACGCGGCAATCTTCGTTAAACTTAGACGAAATTGATAAAACCATCCCAGAATACACCCCAAGTACTTACAACCATAATCAAGTTGAAAATTGGGTTCAAAACCCTTCAGCGCAAATACAGAACAGCAAAACACCTGAATTTATAATACAAGAATCGGATGACGACACAAGTACTGTCAAACCATCAGATACACCAACAAATATACATTATTTAACCGATGTTAAAACAATGAGCAGGACTATAACTCCACTAACTCCAGTTAATGATACTATACATGAAAATTGTGAATACTATAATGATATGAGTGCAGCACAACGATTGCTGAATATAGCAATGAATGACGAATCAAAAGCAAACAGGTTCAACACCAAAAAATTAAAAATGAAGCGCGCCAACACTATTGACATACCCAAACCGTTAAATTTCTACGAAAATGATGACGATTCTGATGATAACATGTTAGAAAGGGATGAACCATCAACTAGACGTAGCAATTATCTCGCTTTAAGAGGTCCAATTCGTGTTGGACCATCCCAAAAATCAACTGTACCATCCTTCGAGCCCAAAACCGAAAATGACAAAAAATTCATGGCTTTTATTCAAAAACACAACAACAACTCTTCCGTTTCATCAATTTGGGCTAACAAACAAACTGAACCTGTTAAAAAAACTGACCACAATTGGAACAGAAAGTTTGGGAACATTAAAACAATATTTGAAAAGGATGAACAGACGTCTCGACCTCCTAGTACAACCAATGCAGCTAAACAGTTTTGGCAATCAGCAGACGATGCTGTAAATGCCGGGAAAAGATCTTACATAGGGCCTAAAGTCAGCAAACAAGGTACTAGACAATTGCAAAGTTTATTTGAACAAAAGCAACAAGAAAGCAAGTTGCCTTGGACTGCAAGCGAACAAAATAATGTTGTTACTGGTAATTTAAAACTAGAATCTAGTTTTAAACCAATACAAAACAACAATTTGATTCAGGGAAAGAACTATAAATTTGTACCACAACCCCTACCGGTGAATAAATTCGACCACGCGCCAATGTCCGCTTTTAAACCACCTCCAAAACGTTCGCCACTACATACACAATCATTTAGCTATCCGCATAAGCAACAAATAAAACCAGACAATACTTCTGAACCTACAACACCTTTATACTTGTATACACCTAAACAACCGGAATTTCCAGAACCAACAACAAACAAACCTTGGGTAACTCCCAACAACAACGCGGAACACCGGGTGTTGAGTATTGCTGCTTCAAAATTCGAAAACTCCAATGCTTCACCTCAACCGATAAGAAAAACAAGTAAAGACAAAGTTTATATTCCACCAATATTGACACAAGAAAATAAGGAACTAAACAGTCCATATTTAGTTAAAAATGTGCCAACTAAAACTGTCAGAAAATTGAGTGGCGAGTACGACCATAACTGGACTAACAATAAAATAGAAAATGTTGTTACTTACAAACAACCTATTGTCAATGATGTTGCAAAGGATAAAATTCAAACTGTTAAACAAAATGTGCAAAAATATGAACAAAAACCCCAAAGAGATGATTTTGACAAACCGAAAATTATAACCAAACAAAATTCTTACGAAAATAAATATGAACAACCAAAATCTTCATATTATTCTCAAAGTTATGTACAAAACAACAAACCAACGTACAATTATCAGGACAACAATAAAAATTTTAATAACAACAATGTAAAATCGTACAACAATCAAAAACAACAATATACTTACTCCCAGGATAACCAACCATCATCTTTTGCTTATCAAGACACATACAACAATTATCCTTCTGAAATCTATCATCCTGATAGTCAAAAACCCACTAAACCACATTTAATTTTCGACTTCCCAAGTTCTGAATCAAGCGCTAGTCGATCGGTCAGTACTACGGCTACCCCAGACAATCTAGACGATTTAGAAATGACCGTATCTTCTCCCTTGACTGAATATAAAGCTGTAGCTAAAGTTATGACAGGTCCTGTAAGTCAGCAAGCCGTTACAGTGAGTCAAAACACACCAAAAAAACGCGAGGAACATGACTTAGCTGCCAGAAATTTGACTAGCATGTTGAAATTTAGTATGAATGAGGAAAAACCGGACGAAAGCAAGAAAATTTCGCCTAAAGCCAGTCAAGAAAATCTAGAAATCAAGAAAATTTCCCCTAAAGTCAGCCAAGACAGTCTAGAAATCAAGAAAATTTCGCCTAGAGTCAGCCAAGAAAGTCTAGAAATCAAGAAAATTTCGCCTAAAGTCAGTCAAGAAAGTCTAGAAATCAACGATGACGGAGAATCGATAGTTACAACAAAACTTCAAATACCTGTCAACAGAAATGTTTATTACAACAATACTGACCCTTCCAAACTACAAAAACGTATAACAATGGACGAAATTGAACAAATAAACAAACGGTTATCTCCTATACCACCAAGCAAATCACCCCAAACTATCCACAAATCAGATTCGTGGCACAAACTAACAGAAAACCCATTGCCAAGCAATAAACCCAGTCCTCGTGCTTCACCAAAAGCTAGAAACATTTTACAGAAAGCCAAATCCAGTCATACACTTGCTGTACCTAAACAATACGAAGCAGGTATGGCTAGAGAAGAAGTAGAAACAAAAAAGAAAACCGTCGCCGCGTATTTCGGCCCACAACAATCAATAACGAGAAAGAAAACAAGTGAGAAATTGTCAACACAAACCAAAACAACCGGTTTATCAAGAAGTAGAACCATGCCAGACGTAGCCGACTTGGACCCACTGGATATAGATAAAGAGTTTGAAAATATTTTCAGGCAGTCGATTAGTAAATAAGATGTACATTCCCGCAGCAACCACATTTAGATTTAATTTTAACAGCGAGGAAGAAGAGAAAAAAAAAGCGGTGAGAAGGAGTGTTTCCCGCTTGACTACACTGCCTGTTTACGTAGTGTGTTAACGATGACAAATCACATGCGCTATTGCACCGGGACTACACATACTACTTTTTTTTCAGAGCCGACGAGATTTTTTATATTTTGTTTAGCATAGAAGTCATTTTTAAACACGTTATAGCCGTGCGATATCACCCTTTAGAAAAGAAATTATCAATTTGTGTTGCGATGACTGAAAACGTAATATCCTTTAGTAAGAACTGATTAAATGGGATTAGCAAACAGTTGACTAGCATTGTTATTTCTCTGTCATTTACATTATTTTTCTTCGAAATAATCCGTCAATGATTGACAGAGAAAAAAAAACAAGGATAGTCAACTGTTCGCTTAATCACTGTTAATCAGTTGTTCATGCTAACGGTCAATTATTTTTTATTTAAAACATCGTTAAACTATAATAATAATAAATTATTTTAACGGATTTCTCGACGGCGATAATAATACAGTAAGTTCAGAAAAAATCCTAATTCAGAGTAAGCTATGAACACAGAAACGTATGTCGGATCATTATTCACTTTAAAAATCAAATTATCAAAATTGATCGTGTACCTAATGTAATTTTAAAGAGAAAAATAATAATAAGGATGCAGTATATTGCCATTCACCGTTTTCTAAATTATTTCTAAAATAAGGATTCAAGAAGAAAAGCTTTGATTTCTTTAGATACCATTTTTTGACAATATCTCGTGTCAAATTCACATTTAATTAAATACTTTCAAATTGACATACGTTTTTTTGTCCATAGACTACTCAGAGTTAGAAATTTTTTGAACACACTGTATATGTCGTAGTTACAGCTACTACAAAATACCGTGAGTATTTTTTAACGTGAAACATTGGGTTTGTCATATCCATGGCTACGACTTGATATTTGATTGACAGCAATGTATCTGCCCGTTCCATTTAAAATGAAACATAGGGAACGAATCTGACAGAAGTATTATATTTAAATATTGTAAGAAATTTAGCGGAGTCAGAAAACCATTCGAGAGCACTAAACATATTTCGAGTACAAGGTGCAAACAGTATTTTTTCTACATCTAAATTTAATTTTTAGAAAACAGGTATAATTATTTAAACAAAATTAACCTCTAATGACATCTTGTCAATTTGAAAGATAACCGTTGAATTTTCCTATAAGTTATGATTTGATATTTGATGGACAGCAATGTATTTGTCTGTCTCATTTAAAATGACACATGGGGAATGAATTTGACACAAGTATTATATTTAAATATTGTAAGAAATTTAGCCGAGTCAGAAAACCACTCGGGCACAAGGTGCACACTATACTTTTTCTACAACTAATTTTAATTTAGAAAGCAGGTATAATTATTTAAACAACATTAACCTCTATTGACGTCTTATCAAATGTCAAATTTGTTCCCTATGTTTCATTTTAAATGAAACGGACAAATACATTGCTGTCAATCAAATGTCAAGTCGTAACCATGGATATGACAAATCCAATGTTTCACGTTAAAAAATACTCACGGTAGAGTGGCCGCCATGTGAAACAATTATTCTAGCTCGTCATATAAGGCCCGATATTTTCATCTCTGGTTAAACTGCCGGTTAAGTTAACTAACGATTATAAAAACTGACACTTAAATTAACAGGCTGTTTAACCGGAGATAAATTAACAGACTGTTTAACCGGAGATGAAAATACCGGGCCTAAACGTAAAAATTAATTATAAAGTTACAGTTTTTGAGCTTTTAGTCTAGGCAGCCATGGATTTATGACAAAAATAAACAAGTGCATTATTTTTAACTGTCATTTATAACTAAATTTTGATTATGCCCGTATGCACCAACATCAAATAAATCTTTGAATAACTTATTCATCGAATAAGTGAAAAATATCGCATCAGAATATGACAGCTAAAATAAATATTGTCATTTGCATTATGGTTTCGATGCGATATTTTTCTCTTATTCAATGAATAAGCTATTCAAAGATTTATTTGATGTTGGTGAAACCGGACATTAGAGTAGTAAATGGTTTCGATGCGATATTTTTCTCTTATTCAATGAATAAGCTATTCAAAGATTTATTTGATGTTGGTGAAACCGGACATTAGAGTAGTAAATGGTTTCGATGCGATATTTTTCTCTTATTCAATGAATAAGCTATTCAAAGATTTATTTGATGTTGGTGAAACCGGACATTAGAGTAGTAAATTAAGACGAAACACTTAAGGTAAAATGTTTTAGTTCTAATGACAGCAAAAAACAATGCATTTGTTTATTTTTTGTCATAAATCCATGGCTGCCTAGACTAAAATCTCATAAAAACTGTTACTTTATAATATACAGGGTGTCTCTTAAATAGGGGGACATGGCTTAACCACAGATTCCTGAGGCTAAAATAAGACGATTTAACCAAACTTGCTTCTACCGGAAAGTGTACCATTTAGCCAGAAATCTGCTTCAAAGTTTTTCGAAAAAAAATTAGTTTTGCTTATAATAACAGAACGCTTTATACGATTTGGATGAAATTTGGTATGACAGTTTATATGGTTATAGGTCATCTTTTAAGGTGATACTTGTTATTATTAGTGAGCCACTAGTGTATAAAACTTAGGTCTTCCAACATTAATTAGACCGTAACTTTTTAATGGCAATGCCGAAAACGTGAAATTTTTTTTCTTCAGAAAGATACATTCAATAGTAAACTTTTGTCTCTCTGCGTAATTTGTGATATCTGTTACGGTTCATTCAGAAAAAAATAAAATTTGAGTGTCCGCACTGCTAATTTTTTAAAATAAATTTAATCTAGAGTCCATCCAAATGTTAAACAAGTAATTTTTAATGACAGTAACAATTGTTTTACGGGTTGTCAAAAATTTTCTTCGCAATATTGTAAAATTAGTAACATCCGTTTGTTCGGTGTAATAGTATTTTACTACAATTATTATAAATAGGACAATTACATATCTCAGCTTACTCCTAAACAAGTTGTGAAGATTGACAACTCGTTACTGTCATTAAAAATTACTTGTTTGACATTTGGATAGAGTGCTAGATTAAATTTATTTTAAAAATTTAGCAGTGCAGACACTCAGATTTTATTTTTTTCTGTGTGAACCGTAACAGATATCAAAAATTACACAGAGAGAGAAAAGTTTACTATTGAATGTATCTTTCTGAAGAAAAATAATTTCACGTTTTCGGCACTGCCATTAAAAAGTTACAGTCTAATTAATGTTGGGAGACCTAAGTTTCATACACTAGTGGTTCACTAATAATAACAAGTATCATCTTAAAAGATGACTTATAACCATATGAACTGTCATACCAAATTTCATCCAAATCGAATAAAGCGTCCGATTATTATAAGTAAAATTAATTTTTTTTCGAAGAACTTTGAAGCAGAATTCTGGCTAAATGGTACACTTTCCGGTAGAAGCAAGTTTGGTTAAATCGTCTTACTTTAGCCTCAGGAATCTGTGGTTAAGCCATGTCCCCCTATTTAAGAGACACCCTGTATATAAGAACTAGAATAATTGTTTAATATGATTTAGATGCAGAATTTAAATCTCTATAACTTTTACTTGAATCATTTTTGCATAAAATAATTAGGTAACGTTTGCGCAAAGCAAAACAATTCCCATGTTAAACGCCAATGTCTCACAAGTTGATTTACACCCTGTACATTCACACATAACAAAAAAAAAGTTTATTATAAATAAATATAATAATTATTAAATGTGTAAGTGTATACTACACATATAATGCTATACGTGTAATATATGAAAGTTTTCAGTCATTTTAACACAATTAAAACAATCTTCCATTGTTGTAATTTATTTCTAAAGGGTTGCAATACATTTTTTTTCATACACAGACACTTCTGTGCAGCATGAGGCTTCTTGTTTGTCTTTTTGTGTGTAGAATAATAAACCTTTGCACAAATATGTATATAACATTCGACAATAGTGTAACCATGGATATTTAGTTTCGTTTGCTTATTGTTTTTCGCAGAATGATCATAGCCTTTGCGATATTTATTTATTTATGTTGTTATTGTCTAAGTCTGCAAACATACTCATACATATCGCATACGTTAAGATCATTATGTAATGTTAATTAGAACAAGAGATATGTGGATGAATATGTGAAAATGTATGTCTTTTTGGTTACAGAGCGTATTGAGACGACTAAGAAAACTGTTACAGAGGGACCTGTTACCACTACTCAAGGTAAAAATATTTTACAAGATCAAAACTTTAACAGTACATAAGTTTTCAAACCATACGGTCGCTGGAATGGGGTCCTCTACTGTTTAATAAATAACGATTAAGATAAAAAAAAATTTATACCTAATTACTCTACGAAATATTTGGAATTTATTGTCAGTGACACTGTGACGTCAATCTATTGCTATCTTTCTTTCACAGCCTGCTATAAAGTCTGGTGCGAGCGAGAGAAAAATAGGAATGTCGCTGTTGATATTAAAAACAAATGCAGTTAAACTAAAGACAATTAAGACTCTTTAATACTACGAATTGCTTCAAAATTAAACGAACTTTCATTTAAAATAATAAAAAAAATAGAGTGGAGGTTCCATTGCAACATAGACCGTTATACTTGCCGTCAAAGAAGTATGGACTGGAGATTTCTACACTGTTGCCATTTCACTCATGAAGAAACTGCAACACTGCAGGGTAAGGGGCAGGGTGCGGAAAAGTGAAAAAAGGGAGAAGCATCGGTTCATACTTATTTGACGGCAAGTATAGTATGAATAAACTAATGAACGGGGCTATTTTGTAAGTCAGTGGTTAATTTTTAACAACTGATATAAAAAAATAACCAATCATGATGATATAGGTATAACAAAAAAATGGATTTTTAGTTGTTAAATTAATATCCCTATCGGATAAAAAATTTAAAAATCGTTATAAATTAACCACTGATTTACAGAATAGGCCCGTAAATGTGATTGACGAGCAGTTGACTAGCATTATTTTTTCTCTGTCAATTGTTTTATAAATTTGGAGAAAAATACTTCAAATAAAAGATGCGTACAATTAATTTTTCTGCAACTTATTTGAAGAGATAAAACAATGCTAGTCAACTGCTCACTAATCACTCTTAATCAGTTGTTAGTTGTTCATACTACAAACCATAGAATTGAAATATAAATTAAATAACTCGAAAACTGAATATATCGAAATTTGATTTCGAAACGATTATAAATTTTGTACATAGCAAACAGCGGATGTGACGAATATTCAATGATAAACCGAATAAGTTTTTGTTAAGAAATATTGACATTTAGAAAAATCATACTATATTCATCTCGTATTTATATTATATGTAGTAATGGCATCGCACAATGCACAATAATTTTTCGATTATAGGTAGTTTAATTCCCTTTATAATCTGTGTTGGACACCAACTAGGAAACTATCTTTTTCTGTTTTCGGCAAAAATTGAACGGACGATACTAGGTAGATAGTTTAAGGAAAATATATTGAATCTACTTATTACTACAATAATTAACATAGCTTAAGATTTAACATGCATATTTATATGAAGCTAGTAGACCGTTTTCTTCTATATGACGAAGTTTAGTTCTGACTTGGCCTATAAGTCTTTGGCGAGTGTTAAAATAAAAACTCCTGTGCCTTAAATGTTTTCATTTTGGAGTTCCTACATCTTGTACGTAAGATCTAAAAAGTTTCAATGGATACATTGCATAGTAATTGCCTGTGACGTCATATCAAGTCTGTGATCTAGCGGTATTTTTGTAAAGCTTTGTAGAGGGGGTATTCCACTCAATTTTTTTTATTATTTTAAATAAAACTTCATTCAGTTTTGAAGCAATTCATAGTGTTAAAAAATCTAAATTGTTGCTAGTTTAACAGTATTTTATTTTCGAAAAATCAGTGTAACGTCACATCCCCCTATACTTGTCTTTCTCACACACACTGCACTGAGTACGCTACGAGAGAAAGTTAACAATTGTATGACGTCAATTTCCCCTTTTAGCAAATGTGAAATATCTCGTAAAGTAATCATTTAAAAAATGGTTTCATTGTTTTAACTATTATTTATTGAGCCATGCTTTAATTAAATTGATTTTTTTGTTATGGTGGAATACCCCATTGTATTATTCTAATAATACAAAAACAAATAAATTATTGCAATTTTGAATTTATATATGATATATCCAATAAAGAAAAATGAATTTTGTGTCAAAATTAAGTTTTAAACAATAGTAAAATTTAATAATAAACGCAACTGGCAACAATGGATTATCTGTCATGTATGCATGTGCTTAGTTTGAAAACACCTCACTTTTTACTATCTCTCTCACTTTGTGCAATGCATCCATAGGTACATATGTTAGAAGGATTGTTTTCGCGGGCTACATATGGTATACATGTACAATAGCGAACTCTAGGTTAAACAATGTCTAATAAAGAATTAGAAAACACTCGCTATGTTTCACAAGATTTCAGCATCTGAATCAACCTCTCGGTCATCATCAGATGCCGGCCGTGCCCAGATAGTAACCACAGACGCGTTTCACTGTTATTGCAGCTCATCAGTATTGTGTAACTGTTTTTGCGTTGCAGAGACAATTCACCAACTGGGCATGGCGAGAAATATACATCTCATATAAGATATATGCTATCTATCTTATATGAGATGTATATCTCTCGCTGTGCCCAGTTGGTGACTTGTCTCTGCAAAGAGACACTGATAAGCTGCAATAACAGCGAAACGCGTCTGTGGTTACTACTTGTGAAACATGGCATTTTCTAATTCTTTATTACATACGGTATGTTTTTGCTTTCAAGTACTGCGCTGTTGTTCCTAGTAAAACTTCATATCTTCGTTTACATGATGTAAATTGATGAAATCAAATAACATCGACTGGCAATTTTGTGTATGTATAAACTTCCAAAATACTGCCTGGAAAGTCCTGCTTCTGAAATTGCAGTACATACCATTATTTTATATTATTCTGTGAATATTGAATCTTTTTAGGTGTTACTTTCGAGATGTAGGAGCCCCAAAATGAAAACAATTAAAACGCAGGATTTTTAAAAAAGTACGCAAACAAATTTGAAAACTCTCCAAACTATAGCTCTATATTATATGTGAATGTTAAAGCTTAAGTTATGTTAATTGTTGCATTAATAAGCAGTGTCAAAACACTTTCCTTAAACCACAACATCGTCCTATCAAATTTTTTCTGAAAATTTTATGTGACACAAGTTATATGTACAAATGTTACCTAATTATTTTATGCAAAAATACTTCAAATTAAAGTTATATAAATCTAAATTTTGCATCTAAATCATGTCAAACAATTATTTTACCTCTTCATATAAACGTAAAAATTAATTATAAATTTACAGTTTTCATGAGCTTTTAGTCCAGGCAGCCATGGATTTATGACAAAAAATAATTAAATGTAATTTAACTGTCATTTATAACTAAATTTTGATTAGACTAGTAAATTAATACGAAACACTAAAGGTAAAATGTTTTAGTTTTAATTGACAGTTAAAAACAATGCATTTGTTAATTTTTTGTCATAAATCCATGGCTGCCTAGACTAAAAGCTCATAAAAAGTGTAACTTTATAATTAATTTTTACGTTTATATGAAGAGCTAGAATAATCGTTTCACATGATTTAGATGCAGAATTTAAATCTATAACTTTTACTTGAAACATTTTTTCATAAAATAATTAGGTAACGTTTGTGCAAAAAAAAAACTGAATTCCAATGTTAAACGCATACAGTGTGTTCAGAAAAAAAAAACACAGAAACGTATGTCTGATCATTATTTAATTCAAAAGTCAAGTTGTCAGAAATAATCGTGAAATATAATTTAAGGATAAAAGATAATAAAGAAGGATACAGAATATTGCCATTCACCGGTTTCTAATTTATTACTATTTCTAAAATAAGGTTTTAAAAAGAAAAACTTTGTTTTCTTTAGATAATATTTTTGAAAATATTTCGTGTCAAATTGACAATTAATTTAATACTTTAAAATTGACATACGTTTTTTGTTCATAGTCTACTCCGAGAAGCCTCATTCACAAATCGAAATTAGTTCTTGTGTTAGGTTTTATGATTAGACTAGTATTCACAAATAACGTTTAGTTTTCGGTTTTAGTTAATAGTGACATCTAGCGAAAAAATAATAAAGAAGATCGGTAAAACAGTTAACATATTAATCGATCTTACCCACCATCTCCGTCATTTTTCTTATTTATTAACAATTTTATTAATAAAATTGTACAGGCACGTAGTATAATATATTGTGTGGCAAGTGTGTGAAGTTGAAATTTTTACATGAGGGTGGAGATTGCGACATGAGCCGAAGGCGAGTGTTGCAAACCACCCGAATGTAAAATAGGCTTCACACACATATTACATACTATACTTTTTCTACGACCTTGCAATAAAATATATTTTTTTCTTCTCATTGTCATTCTTTTAACGTGAAGCCTCTGTATTATCGACTTGTGTAACTATGGTTACCAACGTTATGGGGGTTTAACAGCTTTGTTTTATTAAAATACAATTCATTTCATAATATTTAAAATAATGAACAAAAAATCAAACTTCACACATAAAAATTGATACGTGAAGTTCTCACTTCACGTATGGGAGTAGAAAAAAATCTTTCTAGTAATCATTCTGGAAGTAATAACTACAAAACTGAATTTGGTTATGATTAACTTGACAGCTCATAGAAAGAGACAGTTATATATCGCTACGTCATTCTAGGCTTCTTCCTATTGGTCGATTTCTAAATACAAAACGTAAAACTAAAACATTAGTTTGGAGTTTGCAAGCTTCTATGTTAAAACGAAAACTAGATACTGATTTGTGAATGGCTACATAAGATAACATGTTCTTAAAACATAAAACTAAAACTAATTTCGATTTGTGAATGGACCTAGGATTTTTTCTGAACACACTATATGTCTCATTTTTCAATTTACAGCCTGTATTTTAAGTATATTTTGGTGAAATATCTACACAGTTTTGTATATATTTTCAGTGTCCACAACTCGAGTGGTCCAACAGAGTCAAGTCAATAAACCCATATCTCCATTTGCTAAATTTCGTCAGCTTGACAAGCAAAACAGCTTGAATACTCCTCCGAGGTAGGTTTTCCAAACTTATTGATACGATAGGGACCTTGACCTTACTAACTAACCATCTATATCTCTATTAGCTTGCTAACTTTCTGGATAGGGACTAACTAATGCTTGCTATTAGCTCTCCTAGAACAACGGGTACCACAGGCACTGGGCCATTGCCACTTTTTAAATTCACTGATCCCGCTGTATGCCAGAGTGCAGCTACGCTCAAGGAACGATTGCTCACGTGGTGTCAGATCAAGACAAAGGAGTATCAGGTACAGAGAAACGTGTGGCGTGGTGTTGGCAAACAAAAACAATCACTTTCATAGCTTTTTTGCATGAATATCAATGTGCATGGTGAATGTAATGACTGGTAACGTTTACTCAAAATTTTAGGCACCTTGTTATTTTAGTTATAGCTTAAGCACCCTTGATTAAGAGTAAACACTACTGGACAATATGTTTATTTCTATAACTGCTTGGTATGGCTTTATGGGGCTTTAATATTAGTTTATATTTTATCATTTCAATTTTACAGTAATGCCCATATTAATAAACACTCGTAAAGTTTCAAAACGGTTCGTTATAATTTTTGACAAATAGAATCAAACTTGACAAATAAAATTTCGATTTTTTTTTCAATGCCGACTATTTTTATTGGATAAAAATTATAACGAACCGTTTAAATTTTTTACGAGTGTTTATGAATACGGGCATAAGGCATGTACAGAGTAATCAAAAATGCCTGAAGGTCACGTGACAACTTTTGTTCCAAAATAATATCATACGTAATATAACAAGTGATATGATTATCATCGATGATATTTTCGAGTGAAACCGAGTTGCACGAGCTTTTATTTAATGAGAGAATATAATGAATTTTTGTTAAAATTAACTGTCAATGTTGTAAAAATCCCTTAGTAACGAATGTAAATAAGGTGATAATTTCTTTGTTTTTTATCATCGCTGTGATAGACATGTAACTAGGGATATTCTGAATGTCGATTGGCGGAAAACATGTCACGTAACAAATGAATTATATTCTCAAAACTATATTCCACATATGACAGATGATGACAGGTGTATGACATTTTACTTTTGATTAATATCATTGTCGTACGTTCATTCTTTTTACCTCTCGCTAAGAGAGGTATTGGATTCATGCTAAAATTCGCATATCCAGATTTTATTGAATAAGCACGATTTAAGGTCCCTAGAATCCGATTATAACATTTTTAAAATGATGTCTGCGTGATCAAACCTCAAAAACCATAAGACATAAAAATTGTTTAACTATGGATTCCTCAATCTGGCATTCCTGGGAAGAGCTGAAAAGGTTTTGGTAACAATTGAACAACCGGAAGTAGTAGTTTCTGAGAAAAATTCTTCTAAATATAGTTTTTTGAAATTTTTGTTATTAAATATTGAAGAGCATAAAATTCTCCATCTAATACACTTAAAATTTTTATTATATCTTGTATAGATTTAGAGATAAAGACACTATAATATATAAAGTAATTAAATTGCAGAGGCCAACTCACTAAGGAAACCAGTTGACAAATTCCAATGTTTATAACATAGTTTTTAAATGACACATGTCAGTGTCAAAAATCAACAGTTTTAGTGACATTCTGACACCTTTTTCTGGGAAATATATTTAATCTTTCTTATTGTTTTATTAATTAAATATTTGAAATTATATGTAAAATGGATATATCCATCAGAAATACCGCCAATCTGGTTAATGAATTGGAAGAATCTCTGACATTTAGAAACTTCCTCATTCAATGAAAAATAGATATAATTAGAATTATATGTGTGCAGAAGACATGTTAAATACAATAAAAAACCGTATTTGGGTAAAGTTCTGTATTTTTTTGTTATAAAACGACGGTTTGAAAGGGAAGTGCAATACAATACTTATAAAGCCTAATATGGAAATGGCGAGAGGTCTTGTGCTGGCCACAAAAGATTTTTTATATTTGTTTTGCATATCTTTGTGAAAAATCTTTCATTTCATTATGGCTTTTAATGAAGAACGTGACAAATTTGTTCTTGAAGCTTATTTTCGTAAAGAAGTTAATTTCAAGTACCGTAAACGGTACTATTTTCATTTTTTAAATTTTAATAAATTTGTAGTTAGTTTCAGAGTATTATTGTGTTTTAATTATTAATATGGTCTAAAATTTAATAGATTTAAGTAAAAATAATTAAAATTTTAAAAAATTAAGTCGTTTTAATAAAAAAATTCAAATTATCTCAAAAGATGTCGCCACCTATTATATTACTAAAAAAAATCGAAAGGTACACCCATGGAAATAGTAATGCTGTCATAGTAAGTGAGCGGCAAATGTCAAATTTGTATAGAGCGTGCCACTTCAGCCATTTTTGATCACTCTGTATAATGTACCGGGTGTAACATGAAAACCAAGCCATAGGCGTTTAACATGAAAAATATTTTTTTCCAAAAGTGGCCTATTAATATAAAACAAAAATACTTCAAATAAATGTTGTGGACAATTAAATTCTGCATCTAAATCAAAAATCACATTTTCTTTTGCATGTTTATATCTCGGTTTATATATAAAGAAGTTTTATAAAATTTTAAATTTAATTTTCTCGGTTAACAAAGATGCAAAAGAAAATGTGATTTTTTATTTAGATACAGAATTTAATTCTCTACAACATTTATTTGAAGCATTTTTGTCTAAAATTCATATGCTACTTTTGTAGTTAAACGCCTACGGCCCGGTTTTCGTGTTACACCCGGTATAAGTAATTTTGTATATATTTTAATGTTTGTTTGATTGTATTTGGAACTGTTTTACGGTTAAAATATTTGCCTAACATACACTGACCAGTAGAAAAAGGACCACCTAAAAATATTAAATTTACAGAAAGCAACGTATTGAAGCACGAGTTTGAAATTCGCATACGAGCGCGCAGCAGCGAGTACGGGAACGAACAAGTACTTGAATAGTCTTCTGTAACCTTTTAGAGGTTGGAAAATACGTCAGTCCTAACTGCATCGACAATCTCTTGGATGGGAAATGTCCGATCACGCTTTTATCTCATGCTCGTGGGTCGTGGGTGGAAAATGTTTATAAAGGGTTGCCTAGCAACATTGGCATAGATCCCTATATAGATCAATCCAGAACAAATGAATTTCGTGAGGGGCAGCTGTCAGAAATAAATTTTATATATAATTTACTCAATGATGGAGCCATGGAAAAATTAATGGTTTAATTTTATGAATGAATTGTATCAAAATCAAAATTTCTCGATATTTATTATAAGATATATAATTAAATAATTTTTAAAAATATTCAAAACTGAGGTTAAAATCACTACTGTGGAGGGCAGTTGACGTCATTCTGGACTGGTCTATAATAAAGTAGGCTAAACTAATTTGAATAGAGCTGTCAAAAATATTAATAAAATTAAAGGTTATAAGTCAATTATTTATTTTTAAAATTATTGATTTTAAAACAGGATGATTGTAAATAAAATAGTATATATACCTTGGTGGGAGTTTCATCACAGCCTCGCGCTCTATCTACAATCTACACAAGCCCTCGGCTGTAATGAAACATCTCCCACCTCGGATGTAATATACTATTCTCTGTTTAAGCTTTCATTTACATTATTAAAATATTTGACATTATCTATGAGGGAAAATTTAACTACTGAATTTCCTAGAACTAACTAAAAAAAATGTTTCATATACATAATAACGCAACTCAAATGATACCACCACATTCGTCTATATAAGACACCGAATAAAAATTGTTTAAATGTTTTTCCCGTATCTCTCATAATAAATAAGATGCGATATATTTGCAAAATTAAAAAAAAAATAAGTTTTAGCCTGTAACTCAAAAACAAAAGACAATTGAAAATTTCTATTAATTTTGTCTCAAAAATTTGGCTAAGGAATGTGCAAACGGTTTTGCTCTACGGAATAAATTCAACGCATTATATTTAATAATATTGAAGATGGTCCATTTTTCTCCCGGTCAGTGTAGTTTAAATAAAGTCCGTATATTTCAAATTTTCAAAGCACAAATGAATATCTTTCGCCGTTTTCGAGATATTTGAGTGCAAATTTGGAAATGGGACGCCAAGTCAATATGATATTGTTAATGTCTGGTTTCTACTATGTTTCAGAACATCAAATTAGAAAACTTTTCGACGAGCTGGGCAGACGGCATGGCTTTTTGTGCGTTGATTCATCATTTTCTTCCGGATGCATTTGACTACCATGCCCTTAATCCGAAGCAAAGACGACATAACTTTACGCTAGCTTTCAAAGTTGCCGAGTAAGTATCTATATTATCATTTATAATTTACACTTATAAACAATACCAGCCCGATTCACAAAAAAGTTTAAGCTAATCCTCATTTTTTGATTAGTGAATTCCATTCTATTCCGGTATTTAAAATTTAATTTTTATGATATCAATAAAGGTAGATACTAGGAATAGATTAAATTATATTTTAATATATATAAACTGTCAAAATTAGAGTAGAATTCGCTAATCCAAAAATGAGGATTAGCTTAAACTTTTTTGTGAATCGCGCTGTACAATTTTACATTAGTCAATATACAGCGTTCATTTTTAAGTGGCTATTATTGCGATCTCGAGAATTATAAGAGCTACAAAGACAAACAATTTCTATTTTACAAGACAAATTTAAGGAAAAGAATTTTTTTTTTCGACCAGTGGTTCTCCAAATAAAGGACCCAACATTTTTATTTTAAATAAGAACATATACCGAGAGTTTTTACCTCCCGCTACCCTTGGTAAGGGAGGTATAGGGATCGTGCTAAAAATCTCATATCGAGATTTTAGTAAATGACCACGTTTTAAGGTCCCTAGAATCCATTATTAACATTTTCAAGATGATGTCTGTATGTGTGTATGTGTGTATGTGTGTGTGTATATGTGTGTGTGTGTATGTATGTGTATGGATTTTGTCTTCGCTCTAACTCAAATAATATCATTCAGAAAATTCTAAAACCTTGTATTTCTATCCTATTCTAATATGAAAAGAAGCCATTAGAATTTGGTGTAAATCGGATAACCGGAAATGGCACTTTACCTGAAGCTCATAGTGTTTTTTTTTCAAAAAATACCATTAAATGTCATTTTTTCGCATTTTATATCTTATGAAAATTAAAGATTATTGAATTTTCTACAGGAATACATTAATACTTTTTTCTATATATTTTGCAGATAAATTTAAAAATAATTTTTTGTATTAGTCGCGAAGCCTAAGATAAACACAATAATTCTTTTGTTACACAGTTCATATTTCAAATGAATGTAACTGACAGTAAATGTCACTGTCAAAAAACTAATCACTTCAAATTAATAATAGTGACATTTTAAAAAGAAAATAGTAAATAAATCAATAGTTTTATGCAGTGGAACAGTTTGCAGCGTTAGTAAATACGTAGGTATGTATTTAAATCAATAAAAAGGGATAGGGATGTGTGCGGAAGGATGATTGTTGCGTAACTATTATTGTGGTCCGGATAGGGTTATTCGCTACCGAAAATCGGTCACTTTAATATGTTCTTATGTATGAATGCTATGATGATTGTGGACAAGGCGAAAGAAGAATGTTGTTAAAGAGTGAAGTGAGTTAGCTGAGCTCTTACTCTTATCCCTTTTCTTATTGTTACTATTGTTTCCGGGTTTTTGCTAACCCACTAAGTGGGAAACGCGTGATTTTATGTATGTATGTAAAAATTAAATAGCGGGAGGTTTTGTGTTGGCCACATCAGATTTTTTTTATCAGTGAACATGGGCGTATATCATTACCATAGTTACATTTAAAATGATTGACAGCAATGTATTATCGCGTTTTTTTTTTAAACTGGACATGGGACGTGACATTTAGTACATCTGTCAATGTCATCAAATTGTCATATTTCAAAATGTATACAGTTGAAGAAAAAGTTCAAATTGTATGGTATAATTCTATACTCTGACATAAGCCTAAGGCAAGAAATAATTAATATAAATTATACTATTTTTTAATTGATCAATATTAATTTTGTCACCATTGTAAATACAATTTTTTAAATGGCCCCAAAGAAAAAAAAATCGTTTGGTTCAAGATCTGGTGGCATTGCAGGCCACTCCACTTCTCCACCACGTCCTATCCAGCGTTGGGGGAATACCTGGTGCAGATATAAGTGAAAATTTTGACGACTCCAATACCTGCAATTTTGTGAATTTACTTCCCGATTAATATAAAATGTTGCTTCATCCGTAAATAAAATTCGATCCAGTAATATTTCCCCACTATTAATTTTGTTCATCATATCTTCGCAAAAGATATTTCTTCGTTCTATATCGTTGTGTAATAACTCTTGGTGATTTTGATATTTAAAACTCTTAAAATGTTCTTGTCTTAAAACATTGTATACTAGTATTCTTAATTTCAGAAAAAAAATTGTTGACAGGGTGTTGTCACTTTCAATTAATTGCATAATTTCCTGTTTCTTACTATTAACTACAGTACTTGGTCTGATTTTCTTCTTGTGCTGTTTATTGACTCATCCTTTAGTTCTGTAGTCATTGTAAATTTTTCTTATGGTTGTTGGACTGGGTCGCTTATTAAAAGTTAATGCACATAAGTCAGAAACTTGTTGTAGACTCGTTATAATTACTCCAATTTACAATTTGAACTTTTCTTTAACTGTATACATTTTGAAGTATGACAATTTGATGACATTGACAGATATACTAAATGTCACGTCCTATGTTCAGTTTAAAAAAAAAACGCGATAATGCATTGCTGTCAATCATTTTAAATGTAACTATGGTTATGACATACGCCCATGTTCACTGATAAAAAAAACTCTCGGTATTTCCTCGTTCATTAGAGAATTTAATTCTGATTTCAGTGATATAATACTTTTATACCCTTACATAACGATTTTTTTGAGAAAAATGCATGTAAAGTTTTATACTAATTTGATTAAAATATGGCTATGCGGTATAAGATTGCCATGAATGGGAAAAATGCATACGTGTTAATTTTTTTCGCATGGAATTAGAGTGCCTTGGAAGAAATACGTGAATATATTGTTTGCGTTGTCATTTATGATCAATTAAAAGAACAAAATATTCACTTCTTTCTGTCAGGGCACTCTAATTCTATGTAAAACAAATTAATACGTATTCATTTTTTCATTCATGACACTCTTATTATAGCCATATTTTAATCAAATTAGTGTAAAACTTTGCATACATTTTTCTCAAAAAAATCGTTATTATTTCTGAATTCAGAATTAAATTCTCTAAAGAATGAGGAAATAAAAAATATGTGTCCTCATTTAAAATAAAAAAATCTGATGTGGCCAACACAAAATCTCCCGCTATTTAATTTTTATTAATTTAAATACATACCTACGGATTTACTAACGCTGCAAACTGTTCCATTGCATAAAACGATTGCTTTTTATTTACTATTTTCTTTTTAAAATGTCACTATTATTAATTTGAAGTGATTAGTTTTTTGACAGTCACATTTACTGTCAGTTACATTCATTTGAAATATGAACTGTGTAACAAAGGAATTGTGTTTATCTTAGGTTTCGGGACTTGTAAAAAAAAATTATTTTTAAATTTATCTGTAAAATATATAGAAAAAGTATTAATGTATTCCTGTAGAAAATTCAATAATCATAATGACATAAAATGCGAAAAAGTGGCATTTAATGGTATTTTTTGAAGAAAAACCATTATGAGCTTCAGGTAAAGTGCCATTTCCGGTTATCCGATTTACACCAAAATCTAATGGCTTCTTTTCATATTAGAATAGGCTATAAATATAAGGTTTCAAAATTTTCTGAATGATAGTATTTGAGTTAGAGCGAAGACAAAATCCCTACACATACACACATACATACAGACATCATCGTGAAAATGTTAAAATTGGATTCTAGGGACCTTAAAACGTGATCATTTACTAAAATCTCGATATGTGATTTTTAACACGATCCCTATACCTCCCTTACCGGGTAGCGGGAGGTTAAAAGGTGGGTCCCATATTTTAAGAATCACTAGTCGAAAAAATATTTTCTCTTTTCTATAAATTTGTCTTGTGAAATAGAAATTCTTTGCCCATTTAACCGCCTTTGTAGCTCTTGTAGTTAATGAACACCCTGTATTCTTAATACAATAAGTAATACAATGATTTAAATGAGCCCGTTAAATTTTTTGGGTTTTTAAAATGTTATTAAAAATTTAAAATAGAAATTTCGTATTTTTTATTGATATTACGCTTAGTATCAGATAAACTAATTATTATTAAAGTTTGGCGCAAAAGTTGTGACGTCAGCGTCACTGCGACGTATGAAGAGAGAACCGAAATACGTTACTGTTTAAATCTGACACAAGATGTCACTTGTTATGGACCAAAAAAGCGTAAAAACACAAACACACGATTATGACATTGTTAACATACTTTTTTGTTTGTTTTCCAGTGAGCAAGCGGGAATATTTCCTCTGCTTGATGTTGACGACATGGTCGCCATGCGCCGTCCGGATTGGAAATGCGTCTTTACCTACGTTCAATCAATTTACCGTCGTTTCAAAGACGACGATTAGCTCCCTCCTAACCTAACCGTCAGCAAGCAAAGCAAGCATTTCTGTGTAATCTATATTGTATAGTAGACGCTTTTGTAAATGTTCCTTCTAGTATTTATTTTTGTATTGTAACGAACGAGTAGCTTTTTATACGTTTTCTATGACAACAGTACAAAGTCAGTTTGCCCGCCCAGTTGCCCATTGCCCGGCTCTCAGCCATCCGCTTATTTTATTAACGCTAAGTTGTGGGATTACAGCTGCATTGTCTAATCTAACAGATGTTTCGTTAAAAAGACAAAATAAATGTGGTTTCTAGATTTTGTAATTTTTATATATACTATATATTTATAATGTATCTAACAATAAATATTATGTTGCAAATATCTATATTATTGTCTTGTTCATTCTTATGTATTTTTACCTTCCGTCACCTTTAGGTAAGGAAAGTATAATGCGGGACACGAATCTTGACCTGAGGGATAAGGGAAAAAAATGCTCATATCGTGATATTCCATAAACGACATAATTATTACAGTATGTTTGTGCTTCTAACTTATTTGTGTACGCTTATAATACCAATCTGGTGACCCGGTTTCGATCCCGGCCAGTGCAGACTTTTAATCGCACAAAAGTGATCCCCGTGTCTCCGCACCAGCTATGAGTGCCCGTGAGGTGACACCTGGTAAGCGCTCACACGGTAAAAATATATCGTCATCATTACCGATATCTACTTGTATTGTAGAAACTGGCACACCCAGTAATGGGTAATATGCAGTGTTGATATATTTATATATTCAATATGGAGTTAAAGAACTATAAAGCGATTAACTTTCATAAATCAGCCAGCTTTGGTAACAGCTGATATATTCAAATAATTCTAATCCACAGATGTCAGTGTCAAGTGCAATTTATGTAGTGTATATTCGTATTATAATTTTATTGAATTTATATAATCTTTTCCAGGTACTTCGGTATGGAATTTGTAGAAAATGGTATACATACATACATATATAAAATCACGCGTTTTCCACTTAGTGGGTTAGCAAAATCCGAAAATAATAAGAAAAGGGATGAAAGTAAGAGCTCCACTGAATCACTTAACTCTTTAAAAACATTCTTCTTTCGCCTTGTCCAAAATCATCATAACATTCATACAAAGAACATATTAATGTGATCGATTTTCGGTAGCGAATAACCGCATCCGGACCACAATAATAGTTACGCAACAATCATCCTTCGCCACACATTCCTATCCATGCACACTTCTTTCACCTCAGCCACATTCATAAACGTATTCATACATAATAACATATTAAAGTGACCGATTTCCGGTAGCGAATAACCGCATCCGGACCACAATAATAGTTACACAAAAATCATCTTTCGCTACACATTCCTGTACAAACATACTTCGTTCTTCGCGTCCACATAAAAGTTCAGCTGTCTCGCCATTCTCATAAAACATTCTTACTAACCATACATCTTCACACCACAATAATTACGAAACAATATGTTCGTGTTACAATGTTACTGGATATATAGAATCTTTTCCAAGGAACTTCTGGTATGGGCTTCGTACAAAATAAATAAAATTGACGGAAGGTAATGTGCTGGCCACATCAGATTTGTATTCTCTTATTCTTATTTATCTTCGAACAACGAATATTATTAATGTTTATATCATAGAAATATTCATATCAGATCGCGCAGTAAATTTCAATTAACTAAAAAAGATTTTGTTATAAATTCATGGACCTCTTTGGGATTTGAACCCAGGATCCTACTATATTTATATCTTGTCCACTTCAATTTCAGTAAAAGTAAATTCATGCTAATTACAGGTCCCTAATTTTATTATTTTTCGAAATATTCATTTTTAAAGTTGAAAGAAAAAAATCTAAACATTGTAAACAATATCTAAAATGTTGCTCCAATAAAATAGAAAAATCTGTAACTGTGACTTAACTTTTCATAGAGATGTAGAAATCCTAAAAGAGAAATGTAATTACATAATTTTTTCTAAGTTTTTTCGACCTTTTCGTCGCATTTTAATTTAAGTTTTACCGCAATTAGATCATTTATTATTATTTCTAAACATCCTACCTAACATTTTAGCTAAGAAATACATATAAAACACATAAACAAATAAATGATGATGTGGGCCTCCTGATAAAACTTAAAACTAAACATACATGTACATATTAAAATGGGAGAAACTAACAATGTGTACTCAACGTCGGTGTTGAGTTTGTGTAAACAACGGGCCACTTTTTATTTTCGTTATTATTACCAGTTTTGTTCTTGAAACTTTTTTAGATAAAACTTTTAACTTGTTCAATGAAAGACGGACTATTGCAGCGTCCAAAAATATAATACATGGTATGTACATATCGGACAATAATAATTATCAAACACGAAATTGTAAGGTAGGTAACTTTGGTTTGAAATCCAATAGTGACAAAAAATTTGTATCGTTATATAAAAGAGCTTAAAAAAGTGTCCTAAAGTAGTACAAATTAAAATCTACAATTATTTCATTCTTGGAAGTTTCCAACTTTTTCCAAAGTTAGCGATCACGCAACAAAATACGGAGCGTGCAAGTTTGAGACGGATTTTTGCGAAATACAACTTGGAATTTATGCAGAAAATCAATAGTATAGGAAATATGTATTTTAACGTGAAATATAGACATTTTTATACGTTTTACATATAAAAACAACCATTTTGTGAACAAAATGACACTTAAAATGCAAGAAAGTATTTGGAAATATAACTCAAAATACGCGAATTCATACAAAATACGCAATAATATTATTAGAATTTATATAAAAAATCTATATCAGTAGTTTGAAGTAGGTAAATTTATAAAGATTTAAATAAAGAAATAACTAAAAATCGACTTACAAATTCATCTTCGCTCGAGCACTTAACCAAATCACAATTTCACAAACTAAAAGATAGTTTCCCATAAAAATTATTATCACAAAAGTTGCATAAACACGTTAACCTGGTTTCCTTCATAATTTTTCTACAGTTCCATAAGTTTTTCCGCACAAAAATGAACTATTCTTACAGAGAAATCAAAAATATGCATTTAAAACGGTGTTCGTTTCCTACCGGCACGCTGCAGACTACACGCATGTAGAACAAGTGGCATCGAGGAGAAATACCGGTGGCGTCATCTGTCAAGAGATCACTGAACTCCGTTCAAATTTTGGGAAATCGCAAAAACTGTTTTAATACGTTCCAAATGAATAATTATATAAAAAAATTAGTACACATATAATATTGATGATAAAGAACCAGAAACTAATGAATAATGTCAGAATTAAAATTTAAAAATGGATTTGTCGAGTTTTGATTTTGAACTTTAGCGTTCTGTAACTGGTTTCAATGAACTTACTTCCTGAATTTCTTTTATTTTGGATTTATATGAAAACACTAGCAGCCCGATAAAAAGTTTAAGCTAATCCTCATTTTTTGATTAGTGAATTCTATTCTATTCTATTCCGGTATTTAAAATTTAATTTTCATGATATTATCAATAAAGGAAGATACTAGGATTAGATTAGACTATATTTTAAGATATAAACTGTCAAAATTAGAGTAGAATTCGCTAATCCAAAAATGAGGTAGCTTAAACTTTTTTGTGAATCGGGTTTATTCCATTACACTACAAAAAATAAGTCAAATTACACTATCTAAAATTGAAGACAATTAGATCGGGCATCTCATCAACTGCTTATTACAAATTGATACTGCATATAGAATCATTTATTATGTTTTCTATTGGACATGAACATCTTTAAGTTTTTGTTTGTTAGACTCTAAATCACCGGATTTTTTAAATTGTATTATTATAAATTATTGAAATTTTGATACTAATAATATAATCTAATGAGCATTATTTCTTTACTAAATATTAATATTGTATCGTATACACATGTAAATTGCACTTGACACTGACATCTGTCAATTAGAATTGTTATTTCGATGATTATAGCAAAGCTGGCTGATTTATGAAAGTTAATCTCTTTATAATTCTTTAACTCTATATCTAATAAATATGAAGGAAAATGTATAATCAAACCATATCGACAATAAGATAGTTTTTCATATTGACAATGATAAAAAATGATATTAACTGCGTTAACATCTTCAAATAAGGGAACTTCCGGTTGATATCAATCTAATCAGCCCTTCATATGGATGTAAAAAAGAGAAATACGGAAGAATTACGCACACACATTATCGTAAAACTAGTAAAATCGTATTCCAGGGACCCTAAAACGTACTTATTCATTAAAAACTCACCACCGATTTTTTTGGCCAAAGACAATAACTTCCCTACCTAAAGGTGACGGAAGGTAAAAACATACCACACACCTCATTACTGGCCCCCAAAATCCTATAAAAAAACAAAACAAGAACACTACCAACACCAAGAATATAAACAATGAAAGGGTCATTCTTTATTTCAATCAACAATTCATTTTACAAAGTATGAAAATTTACACAAATCCTAAATACTATGATATTGATCAGTTATCTAACTTGGGTTCTCCATGAGATCCACTTCTTGTTGGTGACCGACCCACCACATGGCCAGAGAATTCTCGTAAGTGGTCACGGCTTTGCTACCCATAAGTGGGTCGAAGATGTGATGTTGGCCACTGGCCGTGGCCAAAATGGGGCGATATGGATGGAGACTCACTCCATTGCAACAGTCGCTATGGAGAGGGAGCTAAAAAAAAAAATAATAAAAATAAAATTTGTAAGTACATATTTTGGGCTGACACTCATCTTATACAAATCGGGTGTCTACGTTTTTCCGAACATGGGAAATTCAATGTTAAAATTTTGATTTGGCGATATCTGTTTACCATTTTAGAACAAAAGTGTAATGAATAAAAAACTGCATCGATTGAGTACCAAATTTGTAGTTCAAATGTTTCTTAAGTACGAGTTAGAAGCAAAAGAAAATATACGATTTGAAGCAATTAGAATGCCATGGAAAATAAAACAATAATTTATGTTACTAACATATCTGATAGATTTGACATTTTTTTTTTTTTATTTATTCTTATTAGCATTTGTGATTATTATTTTTTTCTCCTGGATTAACTCTTCCTATTATTCTAATAATAATAACATAAAAAGAAATGTCAAATCAGTCAGATATGCCAGAAACAAGAAACAATAAATTATGTATTGTTTTTCTTTTCATGGCACTCTGTTAACTGCCTTAAATCGTGTATTTTCTTTTGCTTCTAACCACGATTTAAAATATACTGGTTGTGCCACTCTGCACAAAACGAGGGTCCAAAGCGATACGTGTTTCCTCGCTTTTTCCGCTAGAGGCGCAACGACCCAATTGACACCTGTCATTTGCAGGTCATTTTGAAAATAATCCATGTTATATCTTATAGAAAGGTAAATAAAACATGTTTTGAAGTTCATATTAGTATTATATGTAATATAATATTAATATTTTGTTGAAAGATATTGCAATTAATGCAAAATGAAAAGAAAATTAAATGGAAAATGTTTCATTCCTGGATGTAAAACCGGTTACAAGAAATCCACTGAAAAGAATCTCTGTTTGCTGTTCCACTCGATATATCGCTTTTTAAAAAATGGCAATGTGCAATTAGTAGAGATGATCGCGAATTAAGATTGAATGATGTTTGTCGAAAACATTTTCGGGAAGAAGATATTATTACCGAATGGAAATCTGGAAAGCGTACGGCTCTATCAATTTATTTATTTTTCCAATTTTAAATTCTAACAATGTATTGATTCAGGTTTCCATTAAATATATAAATTTATATTAAAAATAAATTCATTATGCATTTAATTTTTTATATTTTATGTAAAAATAGTTTGCTGTGGTAGAGTCGTTCTCACGTAGCGCATCTAGCGGATTATTCAAGGAAACACGTATCAAGCGGACCATCAGAAACAATGAAAAACATGACAAGTGGCATAACCAGTATATTTTAAATCGTGCTTCCAACTCATACATAAAAACAATTGAACAACTAACTTGGTACTCACTCGACGCACATTTTTCGTCATTACACTTTTGTTCTAAAATTTTTAGGTAGAGATATTGCCAAATCAAAATTTTAACATTAAATTTCCTGTTCGGAAAAATGTAGACACCCGGTATACAAGGTGTTAATTAAAAAGCGGGCCATAAGCGCTTAACATGGGAAATCAGTTTTTCCTTGCGCAAAACTTTCCATTTAATTTAAGAGAAAAATGTTTCAAATAAATATTGTAGAGAATTAAATTCTACACCTAAATCACTAATCAGATTTATTTGACTTATTTCAAAAGCCGTAAAATCCAATTAGAAATTTTATAAATATTGTTCATTTGTAGTGATAGCCATGGAATTTAAACAAAATTACAAAGAAATGCATATCGTTTAAATTGTCAGAATTTTTATTTTGCAGGTTACAAAATAAAAATAAATCAAACCCAACGACCAAATATAACTAGACAAAACATCGTTTCATTTGTTTTGATTTCGGCTGGCCAGACAGAGATAGAGATATGTTTTATCTAGTTCGAGCATTTCTCACTAGAGGTGCAATATTGTTGACATTTTAGAATAGAAAGTTTTTTGGAATATATATATCAAGTTATACATATATTTCGATTACAGGTCAAATATATAAGTTTTACAGATCTGTAAATCTGTAAAAAACTTATAAAAACGCATCCATTTTTGCATATGAGACGCGGGCTTTGACATTTGCTTGTATGGTCCACCCCAACAAGGTTGCCAAGATTACAGTTTGTGTACCTTGTCCGTGTTGCCAAATGAATTTAAGCGTAAAATTAATTTATAAAAATATCCAATATTTTTTGTTTATGTAATTATTTATAAGCTTTGATATTAAATAAAAACCAACGTGTCACTCAAAAACAAAACCGCAAATGTCAAATTACACTGATATATTCATGTGGCCTCTAGTGAGAAATTCACGAACTAGATAAAACATATCTCTGTCTCTTTCTGTCCAGCCGAATCAAAACATTCAATAAAGAGGGATAGGGAATGTTTTGTCTAGTTATATTTCGCCGTTGATCAAACCTGTGCAGTGATTTAGATGTAGATTATGAAAACAAAATGTGTGTAGGGCCTTAGGTGTAGATTATAACTATTTGTAATTTTACTTGAGAAGCGAATTACTGACATTTCAAACGATATGCATTTCTTTGTAATTTTATTTCAATTCCATGAGTATCACTACAAATGAGCAATATTTATAAAATTTCAAATTGGATTTTACTGATTATTAAACATGCAAAATAAAATCTTATTAGTGACTTACGTGTGAAATTTAATTTCTACAACATTTATTTGAAACATTGTCTTAAATTAAATGGGAAGTTTTGCGCAAGGAAAAACTGATTTCCCATGTTAAACGCCTATGGTCCGCTTTTCAACTAACATCCAGTATACATTTTACATTAATATGTATATCATATAAAAATTTTGATAAATTCTGCGTACTAAATACAGATAAATAAAACATAAATATTTTTCATTTGTTATAAGTTACATATTTTTGCGTTTTCAAGTGTTTTGGGTTCAATTCTCACCTCCATATGAATCGTAGGCGTCGTAGCTTGCGTCACATTCCAAACTTGAACTTTTCCATCAGTTCCTCCGCTAACCAACCAATTCCCACACCGAGACAGATCCATATAAATCCTCTGGTTAGTATTACTATGTCTTTGCAGACAAAAAAGAGGTCTTCCTGGTACTCTCAAATCCCAGCAAATCAACTCATTATCTTTTCTCGCTCCACTGTACAGCCTAATGCCATCTAGCGAGAAGGCCATGTGTGTGATACCGCCCTTGTGCCCCGTGAGTTTGCACAAGTGCCGAAACGTCCCATCGCTTTGCGACACCAATTCGATGGAGTTCTTCCACGATCCTAAATCCGCGAAAAATGTTAATAGATGGAATAGGTTTCCAATGAATGAATTACCGTTTTTCTTGACAAAGAAATTAATGATAGAATGATATACCTATAGCTACGACACCCGGTTGAGCTAAACTTGATGTCAGACATGATGCCGTGAATGTGAGAGGGTATTCCGTGAAATCCGGACCAGGGCGAGCTGTGTGAAAGATGCGGATGCATTTTTTGTAGCCGCCGAAGATCAGCTGACCGTCAGCGGAAAATGAGACGCTCATTGCGGCTTCTAGGTCTTCTACGCTGTTATAACCTCGGTATGAACAACGTTTTTCGCCGGTGAATGCGTCCCAGAGATGGATCGGGCCTGCATGACCGCTTGCCGCCCAACTAAAGACAAGTTTTTAGGCATACAATTAAATATCTTCAAAATTAAATAAGATTAGATGCAGAATTTGTTCTCTTCAATTTGATGTATGAGCTCAAATTATAAAACTTACACAAATGGTTAGACTTTTCTACAAAATTCTTTCAATTGCTATAAAACAAGGGCGCGAGTAGCCATGTGATTTTGGGCCTTGACAAGCAGATATGGGAGCCCGTTTCAAGGTTTTTTAAAATAATGTGGATTATTTATCACCATGAGTATGGAGTTTAATTGCCGAGAAAAATAAACAACATAGATTGAAAAATAAAGTTTTAAATGAAAAATTATGACATTTGACATCTACGTACAATTGCGACCAAAAAAATGGAAACACCTACGTTTATTAGCTGTTTTTATGAATTTTTAATATTGTAATTTGACTTCCATGTCAAAATGACATCTAATAATGTCACACAAGCAGTGACGTTTCATTATGAAATCAATAAAACTGTTTTTATTTACTTAATTTTTATTTTACTAATTAAATAATTTAATCAAAACAGAGAAAGAGAAACGTATACCTATTCCATTTTTTTGGCCGCAATTATACAAAATTACTGTCATCCTGACACGGGTTTCTATGCTTCTCAAGGCAAAAAAAAGTCTCATGGTTGCTCACGCCTTATAAATTGTATCCCATGGTAACGTAGTAGTATATGAGGCCAAATTATTTCTACTATAGTAACAAATTCCAAATCGGGATTCCTTGGAAATGATTCTATAAATCCAATAAAATTATAACACGAAAATACAGTATGTAAATTGCACTAGACACTGACATATGTCAATTATTTAAATATATCAGCAGTTTCCTTGATTATAGCAAAGCTGGCTGATTTATGGAAGTTAATCTCTTTATAATTCTTTAACTCTATTGAATATGAAGGAAAATGTATAATCAAACTGTATAGACAATAAGATATTCTTTCATATGATAATCACATAAAATACCAAAAAATGATTATTTTACTACGTTTTTTCAAGAAGAACTGTTAAGAGCTTCAAATAAGGGAACTTCCGGTTGACCAATTATAACCAAAATGTAATCAGCTCTTCATATGGATGTAAATAAGAGGAATACGAAAGAATTTAAGTTTTTAGAACTGTAGTAATGGAGTTACTATCGGAGACATACATACACACACACACACATACACAAACACACATACAGGTATCATCATAAAACTAATAAAATCGTATTCAAGGGACCCTAGAATGTGCTCATTTATTAAAAACACACCACCGAATTTATTGACCAAAGACAATATCTTCACCTTCCTTACCTAAATGTGACGGAAGGTAAAAATACTTATTGGATATTAATGTTTATCATGTATAAGTAATATTTTAAGGAGAATAATATAATCGTTAATTTTCGAATTTTTAATACTATGATATCAAAATGAAACTTTAATGCATTTAAATCGAGCGCTTAAAATTCAGTATCAGCCATGTTCGTCTCCTCACGGGCACTCATTGCTGGCGTGGAGAATGCACCACAGGGGTCACTTTTGTGCCATTTAAAATTAGAAATATTTCGCGTCGGTCGGGATCGAACCCGGTTTCCCAGATTCGCGACGAGGCACGCGGCCACAGGACCCCAACTAGAAACGTATGTATGTTTTTTGTGTAGATGACGCCACAGGCGCCGTCGATTTTTTCGGGCCTTATTTATTGAAACTTTAATAATTTTTTTTTTTGCGTATTAGAAACTTATCGGCGAAAATATAAAATACGAATCAGGGCATCGAACCCAAACCAAAACCGGAACCAAACCGTAATAGTTTAGCCGAACCCAAACCTAGAGTCGAACCTCAAATATATTTATCAATTGAACCCGAGTAGGAACCGAACCGAATGTTAAAATTCGGTTTAGAGTTCAACTCCGATTCAGGTTCATTTTCAGTTCGAAACGTAAGCGTAATCGTAATCAACGATTTCGGCCTTTGCGTTGCTGCCTGTGTTTCGTGAAAATTGCGTTCGTTTCTTGTCGCGTAAATTTCGGCTCGCCTTTTAAATTATTTCTATATAAAGAAAAATATATTTGTTCAATTTTCATTAGGTCGAACCGAACCTGAACTCAATAACTGATCCGGAACAAAACCACAAATTTTATTAATGTTTGAACCAGAATCGCATATGATGAACCCATCTCTCAAAAAACCAATTAACCTGAACCGAACTCAGTTTTCGGCGGGTTCGGAACCCTGAAATACGAGTCTAATATGTTTTTGTACAGATTAACATATGAAACGTTAAAAAACTTGGAATATCTAACTAGTCGAAAGAAATTTCTAGAAATGTCTCACCAATTGCGTAGATTTTATAATTTATTGAAAATTTATACCGGACATACTATTATGAGCCTGCGTTCGTATTCTTTAATATTTAGTCGTATTTTATTATGAAAAACTGTTAAGAGGCTCAAGTAAAGCGCTGTTCCGGTCGACTAGTTATTACCAAAATCTAATCATGATTTTGGTCGTAAAAATGTTGAAAAGGCGGAATGATTTTTTGTATTTCTTACCAGCAAGTAGGAGGATTGGCACTGTTCATCCCCGGATACCAACTATAATCGTAGATGAGGCCGCTTTCAGGGACCATAACTGCCGGATTCAACGGTTGAACGGATCGATTAGAAAGCACTGTATCACCAACATACAAATCAGCAGGTAATTCCATAACATTCATGCCACCACCTCGTACTATTGTCAACAGGCAAGTGCCATCAGGAGACCATTTGCAGCCCCTTAAGTAATGCTGGTCATCCAGGTTAGCCCACTGGGAACGACCTAGTTCTAGATTCTTGTTTTCAAAGTTATAGATCGGGTAAGGTACATACGAGCTCTCGGATACTGGAAAAGAAGGAACCATGTGCGGAAAACCGCTAGGCATGTACGGGAATGACATGTTTGTCATCGTAATTTTTCTAGAAGCACAACAAACATCACCTCACAAAACACACACACTCTCAATGCTACGAAGTTTGATAGTAGTTTGATCAATGTCAACCACAACCAACACAATTTTTATTTTCTGCGATTGGTGGCCATGTTTATCATCATGAAGTTTTTGCAAACGCGCGTACTTTTAAACAAAGATTTCTTCAATAATTTTGAGATTCATACGACTTCTATTTACTCTTACAACACAATGATATATCGTTATTGGTTCTGAAAAACCTGCTATGTGCATTATTAGTGATTTTTAGGTTTTTATATTGTTATGTTCATTATTTTTTTCTCTAGCGGCTGGTAATATCATGCTGATATTGTCTTTATAAGTATATAACGAAAAACATACTTAAGGAGCAACGGTCAAAAACGGACACCTAATTTTTTAAATAGTTTTTTGACATTCCTGTAAAAGTACCTTTTTTCACATAGCAGGTTTTTCAGAATCATCGACGATATGTAACAATAAAAATAACACAACAAGTGTCGTATATATAGTATAATTTCTTTTCAGTTATGTGTGGGAAAGATGACTGCTCAAAATATAATTAATATTGACGTGAATAATGGCTTAAAATATATAGTTCCGTGCAAAAGTTTTCAACCAAACTTATTTTATCTTTAAAAAATCTGATGTGGCCAGCACATTACCTTCCGCCAATTCTATGTATTTTGTACAAATCCCATATCCAAAGTTCCTTGGAAAAGATTCTATATATACCAGTAAAACTGTTACATGAACATATACTATTTCTACAAATTCCATACCGAAAAGTTCCTTGGAAAAGATTTTATAAATACAATAAAATTATAACACGAACATAAATTATATAAATTGCACTTGACACTGACATCTGTCAATTAGAATTATTTGAATATATCAGCTGTTTCCATGATTATAGCAAAGCTGATTGATTTATGAAAGTTAATCTCTTTATAATTCTTTATATATATTGAATATGAAGGAAAATATATGATCAAACCGTATAGACAATAAGATATTCTTTCACATTAATAATCAGATAAAATGTCATAAAATGACATTTAAATGCGCTTTTTCAAGAAAAACTGTTAACAACCTTAAATAAGGGAACTTCCGGTTGACTAATTATAACCAAAACCTAATCAGCTCTTAATACGGATGTAAAGAAGAGATATACGAAAGAATTATAAATTTTGGAATTGTAGTCTTGGAGTTATCGTCAGAGAAAAAATTGTCACACATATATATCATCGTAAAACCAGTAAAATCGTATTCTAGGGACCATTAAACGTGCTTATTCATTAAAAACTCACCACCGAAGTTTTTGACCAGACAATACCTTCCTTACGTAAAGGTGACGGAAGGTAAAAATAAATGTATTTGTACTTACCTTATAAATCAAGTTTGTTGTATCTCAAATAAATATAAATATTTCATAAAAAAAAACATTTATTTGTTAGAAAGCGTACATAACAATAAATTATTCAATAAATCACGATTTCTGCTTGCTAGTATAATAATCATTAACATTTAACATATCCAACATTTGGATCAAGTGAGGCTGGTATCCAACACGCGCCATTTTGTTCCCCACTCTAAAAACAAATGCTGTAAACTCTTCAAATCTGTTAAAAACCATTTCAATCTTTTTAAAATTGGGATGCGTATAATATATATCTCTTTCTCGCAAATTCCAGGAACGCGATCGCAAATAATTATAAAATTTTAAAATAGTAACAAATATTTCTCGAATAACCTTCATTATAGACTCGCATTTTCTGTTTAATAAACAACGGAACATTATAGTTTTGACGTAGAGAACATGAGCGGAATATAATTGATCTAGGGTTGATACAGATTTTAAATTATTTTCTAATTCATCCCAAGACGTTTGTAAGACTTCGCAAATAGTATAATTTTGTAACGTTTGGATGAAATGTGTCATAATATGTCGATATAATTGTATTTTGTGATATTGAGGGCTGGTAAACAATAAAGTTTCATCAATACCAATTTCTTTTTGGGTATTTTTTAATTCATAACTAATTTTTTGCAACACCCACGACATATGCTGCAATTTCAACAAATATTTAAAAATAACATCATATTTTTCTATAGTATCATACGGTAAAATGACATTTAAGGGCCAAGATATTTTATAACTCAGAGATAAACATTCTAAAACTTCTGCACTGCTCAAATTAAAACTGCTTGGAGTATTTCTGACAATAAACGACAATTTATCGCCGTTTTCTTGTATTTTTGACGACGCATGAACTGCGTTTTCAATTATAAATTGCAAAGATCGACAACTCAATAATTCTTTCGGTGATTTACAATCGTATAGACTCGAAAACAAGCTATCTGTTATAGATCGGGCAAATTCCCCGTCGAAAAAGAAGTAATAACAGCGTAAACTGTGAAGATGAGACAAGAAATTTTGTTCATTAACAAAATATTTAATGATTTCACTGTTAACCAATTGCATTTGCGCTTCCAATGGAATATAAACAGATTGATATAACAATGATTTTAAGTTTCCATTTTTTATTTCAGTAACATCTTTTTTTGAAACCCGCATTGGTTGAAAATTTTTCGGCAAGTTTTGAGTAATACTAAATATCTTTTTATTTGCGAATAACAATCGAGTGTTTTCGTAAATTTTTTCAGTTGTCGCAACTGGAAATTTAAAACCATCGTCGGTTAAGCAAGAATTTCCGGTTAATAACGCCGAATCTAAAATACTGGGAGTATCTAAACAAATATCTGTATTTAAAGATAATTTTGCAGACGAAGGCGTCAATAAATCCCCCGAAAATTCTGTATTTGGTGTTGTATCAACAGACATCGGAATAATATCACAATTTTTTTTAGATTTCTCGTAAATCGTAACAAGTTCTGTAGGTTTTTGTAGTTGTTTTCTATGTGTTAAATTCATAACCTCTTCATGACCAGGCGAGGCTAAATTGTTACTGTTTATGATAACAGATGGCGTAATGCTCGTTGTTGCTATGACAACACTGTTGACATTTCCGTTGTTTTCTACATTTTTTTCCACCGTTTGACATGATTTGTAATAAACGTCAAATTCTGAAGACATAACTTTTAATTTATTTTTTTGGGCGTCGGTTAATGAAGATCTATCGCGCATTTCTATAGGAATTGAAGGTATTTTTGTTTCTTTTTTAATATTTGTGCCGAATTCTAAATTCAGGACTTTGGCGCGATTTTTCTTGGCTTGAAGAAATGTTTCGTTTCTTTGATTTATTAGTTCTATGTTTGTAATATTGGCATTTTCTACGTCCAAGTCTTTCTTTGGAATATTTTCTTGGATTATATTTGAAGATACGTTTTTGTTCAGATCATCTTTTTTGTCAAATTCTATCTCTTGAACAGTATTTGAAGATTTTTCAGTTGTATTTGAAGATTTTGCAGTTGTATATGAAGAAATTTCAGTTGCGTTTGATATTTCAGTTGTATCTGAACATATTTCAGTTACTTTCGAAGATAATTCTGTTTTTGAAACTATTTCAGCTGTATTTGAAGATATTTTTGATACAGTATCTTCATATTTATTTGAAGATTCATCAGAAAAACTTATACTACTTTCCAATAACTTCTGATTACGTAAAACGAATGAACTTCTTCGTTTTTCGGAGGCTTCAATAAGATTATCGTAAAATTTAACCATAGCGTTCCTTAAAATATAAAAATTGTTCTTACGGCGCTACTATTTTATTAAATACGAAGGGGTACCCAAAAATAAGCGGATTAATTTTCTAGAGGGTGGTACGACGTTAGTTCCAACTTCTCCCGCTAGGTGTTTTTACTAGACACCTTTAGTAGAGACAGTAAAATACAGGGTGATCAAAAAGAAATGCTGCAGTTGACAATACAATTCTAGGGTTCTTTTTATTCCACAGTTTACACAACACCAGGTTAAAGCAGAAATACTGTTTGACATGTCATTTTGACAATAGACCATTCCAGAATGACGTCACCTGCCCCTCACAGGAGTGATTTTAACCTCACTTTTGAATATTTTTAAAAATTATTTAATTGTATATCTTATGATATATATCGAGAAATTTTGATTTTGATACAATTCATTCGTAAAATTAAACCATAAATTTTTCCATGGCTCCATCATTGAGTAAATTATACAGGGTGTAAATTTTAAAACGGGTCATAGGGCTATAACATAGAAAAACCGTTCTTTAGACGCCAAAAGTTTCTATATTAATTTATTGAAAAAATAATTAGTGCATATTATAAAGAAAAAAATTACGATTTTTTTTGATACCAAACACATTAGATTTTTGTTTCATATAAACCAGAAAATAAATTTAAAAATTTGCACAATTAAGAAAAAATATTATTAGCCTTGAAACTGACAGAAACAAAACAAAACTATTTTTGACTTCAGACTGTCATTGATAAACTTTTTTTGGACATTATTTGTTAAATTATTATTATTTTCATTTTATCAACAAGAAATCATGGATAATTTGTCCCAAGAAGAAAAATTACAAAATATTTTTTCCTTGTAGTTCTCGTTTCTTATAACTTATTTCTTATTACATGTAGATCATCTTTAATTTGTAAATACCTATTACAATAAATATTGTTTCTTAAATAAATTTCCTAGTGTTTTCTTTATTTTATGTTATTTTATATTAGTTCATAAATTAATAACTTTAATCTTTAATTGTCCCCTATCAAGTTATTAAAAGATGACAATGTTTTGTTATTTTTTCTTAATTGTACAAATTTTTTAATTTATATCTGGCTTTATATGAAACAGAAATGTAATGTGTTTGGTATTAAAAAAATCGTAATTTTTTTCTTTATAATATGCACTAATTATTTTTTTAATAAATTAATATAAAAACTTTTGGCGTCTAAAAACTGTTTTCCTATGTTATAGCCCTATGACCCGTTTTAAAATTTACACCCTGTGTATGAAATTTATTTCTGACAGCTGCCCCTCACGAAATTCATTTGTTCTGGATTGATCTATAAATACAAATAGGTTATGTTCTGACATGACAGATGGGGCCTGACAGCTAGTAGGGTTTTGGGTGATTGAAATGCTCTAGATTATTGCTTATGGATACTGTAAGAAATATTGTAAATATACCTAAATTTAAATTTTCAAATGTCACTGTCAACAACAGGAATTACTTTTTTGTATCAATTATCAATTTCAAATAATTATTTTGTATTGCCAACTGAATCAGTTTTTTTTTTATCACTCTGTAAGAGTCTGGACAAGGCAAGTAATGACTGGCTAGGGAATTAGTCGGCCATGTTTATTCAGGTCCCGCCATTATTTAAATTTCAATTATTTTTGGGTACCCCTCGGATTGTAAACTTACGATTCTTCTTTAACGATCTTTGATCGCAATTCTTCAACTTGTGCGGCTTGCTCGGCAAACATTAACTCCTGTTTTAATTCGTCTTCTTTTTGTCTCTTTTTCTCTTCCAGTGCTTCCTTCATCTGCAGTTGCATTTCTTCAAATATTTTTCTCTTCAATTTTGCCTTTTCTTCAGCCTCGAATTGTTTTCTCACTATATAATATATTAATTTCATCTCAATTATTTTTGGTAACAATTTATTTGTTCTGTATATTATTTAAATGTACACGATGGAACAAATTCAGAAAATTAATGTAGGTCTTTATGGGTCAACTTTTTGAGACAACTTTAATAGGCACCTCAAGAATTTTCGATCGTCTTTTGTTTTTGAGCTACAGGCTAAAACTTGATGTTCGCTTATTTTGAAAATACATCATATCTCGCTTATTATAAAAGATAAAAAAAATGTTTAGATAATTTGTTTATGGTTTTTTAAGTAGAATAACTTGGTGTGATTAGATTTTTTCAAAACTTAATTCTCGACATGTAACACATATTTTTTTAAATGGGAACATATGTTGAAAATAGTATCAACTTTTTTCTTATTTTATAAGCTTTTCAATGATGTATAATAAGTCTACATTCTTTTGTTTTGGACAAGAATGATTAATTTTTTGGGGTGAAAAAAAAATGAAATTTACTAATAAACAAACGAAAAAATCAATTGCAGAGATTATTATTTGTTTATTTTTAATTTTACTTCCTTTATTTTTACTAATTTTTCTAATTTGTATACTTCAGAAAGCATATTAAACCCATAAACCACATTTTTCGAAATGTGTCAAATCCAACTACAACACCGATAAAAAATAATTAATTAATCCGAAATTTTTTTTTGTGAGTTTTTTTAATAGATATAGAATGAAAATCAATAAATGATTATCTGTAATTGATTTTTTCATGTTTCTTAATAAATTTAATGATTTTTTTTCTCTCAAACATTAATAAATCGTGTGTTATTCATGTTCATAACAAAAGAATGTAGCCTTGTTATATATCATTGAAAAGCTTTTAAAATAACGAAAAAGGTTGCAATGCAGAAATGTCAAAATTTTGACAGCTCGGTCGGCTTTTGTTTTTTACATAAATTTGTCAGAACCATGTCGAGTTTGGTATCAAATGAGAGGTATCGTTAAAGGCTGCCATGCAGAAGTGTCAAAAATTTGACAGGTCGATCGGCTTTTGTTTTTTACATAAAGTTGTCAGAATCATGTCGAGTTTGGTATCAAATGAGAGGGATCGTCAAGGGCTACCATGCAGAAGTGTCAAAATTTTGACAGCTCGGTCGGCTTTTGTTTTTTGAATAAAGTTGTCAGAACCATGTCGAGTTTGGTATCAAATGAGAGGTATCGTTAAGGGCTGCTATGCAGAAGTGTCAAACATTTGACATGTCGATTGACTTTTGTTTTTTGCATGAACTTGTCAGAACCGTGTCGTGTTTGGTATGAAATAAGAGGTATCGTCAAGGGCTACCATGGAGAAATGTCAAATTTGTGACAGCTCGATCGGTTTTTGTTTTATGCATAAAGAAAAGTAGTTTGTGTATCTGAAAAGACAGTTAGCGTTAGCACTTTGAGTGTGCCTAGACGGATTGGAAAGACGTATAGACTATCATAAAACACTACCCCCCTAGGGAGAGCTCGGCGTAGCCGAGATTTCGTTAGTATGATACTATTTTCAACATATGTTCCCATTTAAAAAAATATTATGTTTATGTTACATCTTGTCATCTTGAGAATTATTAAATTTTGAAAAAATCTAATTATACTAAAATAAGCGAAAATCAAGTTTTTGCTTGTAACTCAAAAACAAAAGTTGATCAAAAATTCCTGTGGTGCCTATTAAAGTTGTCTCAAAAAGTTAGCCCACAAAGACATACACCAATTTTCTGTAGCGTGCTTAATAAAAAAGTTTTTCATATTTTATGCTCAGTATTTAAATTAAATGTTCATTATTTTTCATAAATGTTTAATAATAATAATAAATCAATTCTCAAAACCACTCATCGGGAATCAACTTCGTCGGGTGTTGGAAGATACCAACGCCCATCAACGATTGCGACTGAGCAAAACTAATTAAAATAATGAACACTTAAATACGTGCAATTATTTTTTATTTACTTACATTCTATCTCGCGGAAAGCTAATGCTCGTTTCTTTTCAACTAAGTTTAAAAATACGGAATTTTCTTCATTGCCGTATCGGTCTCTAATTCGATGATACAAACTGATTCTAGGACCGCATAAAGCAGACATTTCAACATAATAACAGTCGATTTCTTGCTTTAGACGCTCACTTTGGTCCGGCGTCAAACAGCAAGATATTAACGGCAAAGATCTGCTCATTATATGAGTGTATAAAGATGCCTGTAATATATTACAAAAATAATTCCAAACGTGCCATAAATACAGTGCAATAACTTACATCGGGATTACACAGTTTCAACAAATTCATAGTTTTTCCACACTGCAAAATGTCTATCTTTAAATCTGACAAAAATTCAGGTACCGAATTTTGTCGCAAGGAAAAACTTCGAGTCCAATAGGCTCTCGCTCTAGATTTTGTGTATTCTGTTTCACTTTTAATAATAAATTCTTCAAAAGGATCAATTAAAACACCTTCAAATAACCATCTTTGCAAAAACCGACTAAAAAAACATTACTTTATTACTGAAAATCATCCAGATATACAGGATGTCTCAGGACGAGCTTACGCTATCTATATTTTAAATACTATTTAATATAATTTAACGAAATTTGGTATCTAGGGGTTATCCAACATGCCTGTTTCAACTAAAATATTTTCAAAGCAGTAGCACTTCCGGTTTGACCGAAAATTGACCTCAACTTTCTTATTTTAAATGGAATACGATATTTTTTATTTTACCATTGAATGCAGCGGAAAATTTTACATATGAAGCAATAAAAACATTTTACTCATGATCAACTACTTCCTGCGTTATTCAACTTTTTTTGATTTTTTGTCTGAAATCCGGCACATTTTCAAAACTCTGTATATCGGGAACGAGATCGAATTTTTATAATCTGAAAAAAGCCTTTTATAAAGGAGACTTTAAGCTACATTATCCATAGAAGAATTCTCGATTATTTATAAAAATGTGACGGGTACGTTACCCCAAAATAACAGTTAACAAACTTAAAAAAAAAAAATTTAAATGGAACCCCCCTTTTTATTACATAAATGTGTACTACGACAAAAAATAAGGGTACTTTATGTAACATGTCCTATGTTGAAAGTTGATAGAATTTCAGTAAATTAGAAAAACATGTAATCTGGGTATAATTATTTTATTAATACGGATAAGTAAGCCATGGAAAAAACAAATAAATTCTAAATACAAAACTATCTGTCCTCCATTCATATGTAAGCACATTGTTACTCTATTCAATACTTCTTGTGTAGCATTTTTTATCATCCGAGGAGACATGTTGTTAAATGCTGTTCGTACCCTATGTTGGCTATCTTCTTTAGTAGTTAAAGGTTTTTGATAGACGACGTTTTTAATGTAATCCCAAACAAAAAAATCAAGTGGAGTTAAATCGGGTGAACGAGGAGGCCACCTATGTGGTCCATTATTTGCCAGCCACCTATCTTGAAAAATTTTTTCCAAAAAAGTATTTATTCTATGGCTATTGTGGGGTGGAACACCATCATGCTGGTACCATATTAAATTCCTTTGATCCAACGGTAAATTATCTAAGAAATCAAGTAGATGAGTTTGTAAAAACAAACATTGTTTTTCCATGGCTTACTTATCCGTATTAATAAAATAATTATACCCAGATTACATGTTTTTCTAATTTACTGAAATTCTATCAACTTTCAACATAGGACATGTTACTTAAAGTACCCTTATTTTTTGTCGTAGTACACATTTATGTAATAAAAAAGGGGGGGTTCCATTTAAAAAAATTGTCTTTTTTGAAGTTTGTCAACTGTAATTTTGGTGTAACGTACCCGTCACATTTTTATAAATAATCGAGGATTCTTCCATGGATAATGTAGTTTAAAGTCTCCTTTATAAAAGGCTTTTTTCAGATTATAAAAATTCGATCTCGTTCCCGATATACAGAGTTTTGAAAATGTGACGGATTTCAGATAAAAAATCAAAAAAAGTTGAATAACGCCGGAAATAGTTGATCATGAGTAAAATGTTTTAATTGTTTCATATGTCAAATTTTCCGCTGCATTCAATGGTAAAATAAAAAATAGCGTATTCCATTTAAAATAAGAAAGTTGAGGTCAATTTCCAGTAAAACCGGAAGTGCTACTGCTTTGAAAATATTTTAGTTAAAACGGGCATGTTGGATAACCCCTTGATACCAAATTTCGTTAAATTATATTAAATAGTATTTAAAATATAGATAGCGTAAGCTCGTCCTGAGGCACCCTGTACAGGTGTTCCTTTTTAAGTGAGAAATGAGACAAGCTATTAAAAAATGCGTCGCAATGACGATAATAGTCCCCTATCAGTGTTGCAAAATTAGATTTATTTCTCAAAACTTTTGTTAAACATGCTATTTCTTACCTGAAATATATTTGACAACAAGGATAAAACACAGAATACAAAACAAGCTGAACATTTTTATCAACAGCTTCTGATATTTCTCTGTATATAAAATCTAACAGTTGAGCCCCTTTTAATCGCTGAAAACCTAAAGGAAACTCAGGGGGAACTCTGCAGACTTTTGCTAGGGCCCCAATTTGTTGGCGCAGCCCCCTCATGTGAGACAAAACAAGAAGGAGATCAGATTTATCGGAGAACGACAAAGCGGCAACCCTGTAGTAAGCTAAGTAGCGTTTAACGCTTTCGGAAAGCTCCTAAAGAAAAAATAGTTGTGAAATATGTTCTTAAAAATGTGCGAGAATATTATACCTTGAAAATATAACCGTCATTTTCGTTATTTTTGTACGAATTTGGGCTGCAAAGATTATTTAAAGAGCGATAACAGCTACCACAATATAACAAATCTTGGCAATATGAGTTTAAAGATTTATTTGATATTCCTTCTAAGCATATGCCATTTTGTAAATAAAAAACGCCATAATTGTTTGTTGAAAATATTTTTGAAGTCATACCCACTATAAATATATGTACATTTTTATTGGGTTCGGATAAAAAACCAACAAAAGGGGTTTTCAAGTTTGTTTTTTTCGTATTTTAATATGTTAAATAATTTGTACATAAAAATATTAGACCAGCATTTTGTATTTTTGCTAAAAAGTTTCTTACACCAGAAAAAAATCTGATGTGGCCAACACATGATCTCCTGCCAATTACATGTTTAAAATAGCAATGAGCTTTAAGTAAAGTATTACTTTTGGTTGATTTTGTAAACAAAATCTAATTTGTTGTTCCAATAAATAGAAAAGTCTGTAATAGGAAATTTTGGATTATATTTTATGTTTTTCCTCAAAAATAAGAGCTCCAAATTAAGTGTCATTTCCGGTTTATCCTATAAAGTCAAAATCTAATATGTTGTTTCAAATTATATATGAGTTTTAAATACCAAATTTGAGAAGTTTTGGATCACATATATTTTTTCAAGAAAAGCTTCAAGTAAAGTAGCTCTTCCGGTTTATCAATTTTAGAAAAAAATCTAATATATCGTTCTCATTAATAGAAAAGTCTTAAATACTAAATTTGAAAAGCTTTAAATTACATCATATTTTTCACGAACATCTGTTCAGAGCTTAAAGTAAGTATTACTTCTGGTGTATCAATTTTAACCAAAATCTAATATGTTGTTGATCTTGATATGTTTTTTAATAAAAATCTAATATTTCCAATTTTAAATGGCACAAAAGTGACCCCTGTGGTGCACTCTCTACGCTAGCAATGAGTGCCCGTGAGGTGAAGCCTGACAAACGCCCTCACGGTAGAAATATGTCATCATCATTACCGAAATCTGTGTATAACACAGTGTGGCACACTCACAAATGGGTAATATGCTGTGATGATATATTTATTTATTTTATTAAAATCTGTTTTGGGCTTCAAGTAAAGTAACACTTCCGGTTATCCAATTTTACCCAAAATCTAATCAACTTTTTATATTAATGCAGAAAGCTTAAATAAGGAAACTAGAAATTATTGAAAGTTTGATGAGTTATTTTGGACGAAAAATCGTCACACACACAAACAAACACACAGACAGACAGACATAAATAATAAAAAATAGCAAAAACGTGTTGTTTGAAAACTCATTATCGAATTTTTGGACCGAAAACATTACCTCCCTTATCTACGGTAAGGCGGGATGTAAAAATCTGTTGTGCCCAGCACAAGACCTCTCGCCATTTCCACATTAGGCTATATAAGTATTGTATTGCACTTCGCTTTCGAACCGTCGTTTTATAACAAAATTTTACAGAACTTTACCCAAATATTGTTTTTTATTGTATTTAACATGTCTTCTGCACACATATAATTCTAATTATATCTATTTTTCATTGTATGAGGATGTTTCTAAATGTCAGAGATTCTTCCAATTCATTAACCAGATTGGCGGTATTTCTGAAGGATATACGCATTTTACCTATATTTTCAAATATTTAATTAATAAAACAATAAGAAAGATTAAATATACTTCCCAGAAAAAGCTATCAGAATGTCACTAAAACTGTTGATTTTTGACACTGACATGTGTCATTTACAAACTATGTTATAAACCTATAAATTATAGTGCCTTTATCTCTAAATCTATACAAGATATAATAAAAATTTTAAGTGTATTAGATTGAGAATTTTATGTTCTTCAATATTTAATAAAAAAACTCCCAAAAAATTATATTTAGAAGAATTTTTCTAAGAAATTACTACTTTGTTGTTCAATTGTTACCAAAACCTTTTCAGCTCTTCCCAAGAATATCAGATTGAGGAAACTGCAGTTAAATATTTTTTAAGTCTTGTAGTTTTTGAGGAATCGTCTCTCCAACATCCATACACACACACACACACACACACAGACATCATTTTAAAAATGTTATAATCGGATTGTAGGGACCTTAAATCGTGCTTATTCAATAAAATCTGGATATGCGAATTTTAGCATGAATCCAATACCTCTCTTAGCGAGAGGCAAAAATGGAATTGGAAAGTTATATGCTGGCCACATCAGATTTTTTTTAAAAAAGCTGTAGACTTGAAAACCCCTATAAGTATAACGCACCTAGCATATATTTAACAAATTTAATAAAATCTATATGAGGAATAATAGTTTCTTCTATATATTCTTCATTCAAACCAATAAAACTATTAGCTTTTAATATTTTTTGGAATAGGTGCAAAGTTTTAGGACCGCTTTCACTAGCAAACGGCAATTCTTTTGTGGGATCTATATCATCTAACGTTTCCCACGTTCTGTGTTTGTTAATCGGCATTTTGCTAACCATTTCCCAAATATTTTCCGTATTTTCTTTAACCGGACTATGGTAGCCTTCATCAATTTTATCGATTTTTATTTCTCTGCGAACTGGTTTTCTAATTTGACAAGAAATGGGGTCGAACTTATAGTGGGAAGAGTATTTTAAGACTGGTTCTAAGTTTCTAGAGGGTTTTTTACATAGGGATATGTGCAAAGTGGGTTCGGATTTGAATGATTTTAATGGAAAAGTTGTAAGGCTTTTTGGATTGTTTGGGGGTTCAACAAGGGGGAAATGGAATTTATTTTGATGGTATAAATCATAAGGAAGGGCGGAACTTTCAGTATATGTTTTGTGTTTTAAAATTACTTTATCAAACACGTTGTTTTTCTAAAATAAATATGAGTTAATACACTAGCGCATAAGATACGGTTGAAAGACTATTAAAATTACCCATTTTGTGTCGTCATTTTGAGGACAAGTACCTCGTAAATGTAACAAGAATAGAATAACATTTTGAACTACAGAATCTCTGAGTATTTCGTTATTTTTTAAATGGTTTATGAATACTCCAAGAGTAGCTGCTTGTTCTACCTGATTTAAATGATTTTTTAAAGTGTATTGCCACGCTAAAAGATGGCAAATTGGATCTGTATTTCCTTTCAATTCGTTTACACATTCTATAATACAAAAATTTGTAAATCCGTAGCCTTAGAGTATACAAAAACATTAAAATACCTGATATATGTTGCTTTTTCAACAGAATTTCATACGCATTTGATCGAAATTTCTTTACTGTCTTTTCTATATTGATATTTTCATAAACACACTTTCGTTTATCGATATGTTTGTCGCATAATTCAGTAATTAAATCGTATAAACTTCTATCCATTTTAAATACACATAAATTTAAACTCAAACGTCAAATTTGTTTGGTTTAGTTACAATACGTTATACGCATGCGCAAGAAATTTTAGGTTAAAAATGAGTTATTCGATTCTGGAAGAAAATTTAAGAGAAGCTGCTTGTATAGGAGATTTAGAAACAGTACAAAATTTGGTCAAACAAAATGTAAACATAAACTGCAAACACACCATCAACGGATGGTAATTTTATTCATAATTTCATTTATAATTCAGTGATAATCAATTTGTTTAGGACTCCGCTACATTGGGCGTCCAAACGGGGCCACGAACAAATTGTAAAGTTTTTAATCGCCCATGGAGCCGATTCATCAATTACAAACCATAAGGGAGAATCTCCGGTAACTGTCTGCTCAAATACAACCATTTTATCCATGATGGGATGTCACGAAATAACATCAAAAAACACTCATTCAGATCTCAAATTTACACCTAATTATATTACAAACGCTCCGTTAAACGGACACATTGATCTAAACATCAAACACAGACCAAGATTAGACCTTTGTTCTACAAAAATAGAACACATACCCTCAAACGACAATCTAGTTTTTAGAGTGAGGATTGCCGGTATTGACGATCCCGATTTTATCGAAATAGAGGTTTCAAATAAGAATCTAACTTACTCTAATTTATTGCATGTTTGTTGTCAAGAATTATGTGTAAAAGAATGTCAAATAGAGCGAATTCGCAAGCTGCCTAATATAAGATTAAGAAACGACAATGACGTAAAACGGTTAGAGAATTTGCAATATTTAGAAATAGTTCTACACAGCAATAATAAAGAGAATAAACTCAATCCATATCCTTTGATATCAACTTGCAAGAATCAGACAATTTTATATTAATTTTATGCTTGAAATCTCTGTGCCATATGAGTTGTAAATATTTTTTTAAAATTTATTTTAGCTTTTAGTACGTTTAAGCTTAAGATTATTTTATTTAGCGATGCTAAATAAACAGTACATATAAACAACTGTGATTCAAAGTGAATTATACTTGTAATTTTTAGATATTATTGTTATATACGCACTTTAGAAAGCTGTATCACAATAGTTTTTCGAAAAATATACATCCTTATCTATAAAAAACAGCGCTGTTTTATTTTCCCCAACAAAAATAAAATAAAACCCAAATTAGCTATTTATGTGTTCAGTTGCAAAATGATAGTTTTTCACACGTCACATGCTAAAAAAACGATTTTCACACAAGGTTTTTACCTGCCTACATACCGTACGTAAGGGAGGTAATGTTTTCAGTCCAAAAATTCGATAGTTTTCAGTGAATAAGCAAGAATTAGGGTCCCCACAACACATTTTTCCTATTTTTACAATGATGTCTGTCTGTGTGAATGTGTGTGACGATTTTCTTCCACGTCAACTCCTATCAAACTTCAAAATATTTCTATTTTCCGTATTTAAGCTTTCTGCAGTAACATAAAGAGTTGATTAGTTTTTGGGTAAAATTGGATAACCGGAAATGGTACTTTACTTGAAGCTCATAACAGTTTTTAATGAAAAAAACTATATTAAAATATAAGCTAAAACTTTTCAGTTTTAGTATTTAATACTTTCGTATCAAGGGGAACAACATATTTTATTGTTATATTATTTATTATAGATTTTCCAGGAAAAACAATAAAATATAATCCAAAATTTTGTATTACAGACTTTTTCATTTATTGGAACAACAAATTATTGCTATTTTATACATGTAATTGGCGGGAGGTTATGTGCTGCTTACATCAGATTTTTGTAAATATAATTTAGAAATAACATATATTTTAAGAACATTTAGGTCTATAAAGAAAACAGTTTGAATTTAAAACTTATATTCGTGAAGTGACATCTAATTTTTCAAAATTAGGACTATAACTCCCTTATCAATAGAATTTTTGCACTGGATTTCCACTGATAATCAAGTTTTATACTTTTAAATGAAGGGTATAAAAAATCTGATGTGGCCAGCACATTACCTTCCGTTAATTTGATGTATTTTTTTTTTTTAAAGTTTCTTGGAAAAGGTTCTATATATCCAGTCAAACTGTAACACGAACATATACTATTTTCTACAAATTCCATAACGAAAGTTCCTTGGAAAAGATTCTATAAATCCAAGAAAATTATAACACGAACATACACTATGTAAATTGCACTTAACACTAACATCTGTCAATTATAATTATTTGAATATATCAGTTGTTTCTATGATATTAGCAAAGCTGCCTGGTTTATAAGTTAATCTCTTTATAATTCTTTAACTCCATATCTATTGAATATGAAGAAAAATGTATAATCAAACCATATACACAATAAGATATTCTTTTTTTCAAGAAAAACTGTTAAGAACTTCAAATAAGGGACCTTCCGGTTGACAAATTATAACCAAAATATAATCAGCTCTTGATACGGATGTAATGAAGAAGAAAACGAAAAAATAATAATTTTCAGAATGGGGGATTACGGCTCAATCGAATTAAAGGAAAATAGTAAAAAAATACGAATGTATATGCTGAGTAACGAATATTAATAAAAAAATGAAATGGTATAATTGAGATATTTCGGAAATAAAGGGTTTTTTGTTATAACGCTTCGACACTAATATGAAAATATTTTGATTGGCGACCGAGAAACCGCCTATACATGCATTGCAAATAGCGTGTTAGGAAGTGGGATTACTACCAATGGAAGTTAAGAAATTCAAATTCGAAAGGAGGGGCTAACATTCCTGTACTACACTTTCCAAACAGTTTTTATTTTAACATAAATTTCTTGCATTAAACTTAATAATTTAAATACACCTGTAATTATAAAGTACGTAGACTTATACAGTGTTATAATATTAATTTATTTTTATGTAAATATAACTTAAAATAGCATATATTTCAAGAACATTTAGGTCCATGATGAAAACAGTTTGATATAAAAACACATAAATGTGACGTCACGTCAATCTTTTCAAAATTCGGGAGACCATAACTCGCTTATTAATAGGAATTTTTTCACCGGATTTTCATCAATAGTCTTAGTTTTCCTAATATTTTCAGATGAAATTATAAAAAAAATGGTGTAATCCCCCATTGGAGTTATCGGAGAATTTTATTCACGCACATACATACATGCATGCAGACATCATCGTAAAACTAGTAAAATCGTATTTTAGGGAACCTAAAACGTGCTTATTTATTAAAAACTCACCACCGAATTTTTTGACCAAAGACAATATCTTACCTAAAGGTGACGGAAGGTAAAAACTATGAAACCAAAAAAAGCCCTATTTACTCCAGTCGATTTTTGCGTGTTAGGTTATTGTTGTTCTTTTTAGAGAAAAATACAAACTAAATAAGCTGTTTAGATCCCCTGTCTTTATTTTTGTTCAAAATAGTGGGTTCGGAAATAAATGCATATTTGCTATAAAGGACAAGTACTTTATTAATATTTTATTATCCAACATATTATTAAAACGCTTATTAATTCTGCTTTACACTGATATTTGGCTATATACGACCCAGACGCAACAAAATCATCACAAAATCACCTATTCTACAAATTTGTAAGTTGCGTCGGGATCCAAAATTAATTAGTTACCAAATATACTAAATACAAGATAGCACATTTTACAAAAAGAGAATTACACATAGAGAATAAATAGGCGAATATCGTTCGCTATTTTCATACGTTTATTGCCGCAGGGTTATATCTATTAAATCCTGCAGACATCAAATACATTTCATGTATAAATAAAGTAAGATACTGCATTTGTATTTATATAAAGCTATCTACACTTTACAATTTAAGTTCCTGTTGATGACGTCTGAATTTAAAATTTAGGAATGTGGAAATTATGGGAGAATGAACTTAACACTAGCAAGATTAATTAGGCTGGTAACTGGAGCTTCTTCCCTTTCAACACTGAAAACACGAAATATATATTATTTTTACCATTTTTACTACAAATAATTATAACAAAAAGCATCAATTGTAATTTTAAACGGCCAATTTTCAATAAGAAAAGGGTTATACCATTTTTTTTTTCTTCTGGAAGAACAAGATTAAGAAGAAAGAAGTCTACGGCTTTTAAAATCAAATTGCGTATACTTCATTTCACGTAAGAAATGGCACTTAAGAGCCGACCCTTTTTACATGCATTAAATAAACTATTTAAATAAGTGAAACCAAACTTTGTCAATAATAAAAAAAAAATTAACCTTAAAATATACATCAAAACAGTACTTAATGGGGTATTCCACCATAACAAAAATTTTAAAAAAAATTCAATTTAACATAAAGTATGGCTCAATAAATAATAGTTAAAACAATGAAAACATTTTTTACATAATTACTTTACGAGATATTTCACATTTGCTAAAAGGGAAAATTGGCGTCACACAATAGTTATCTTTCTCTCGCAGCGTACTCAGAGCAGTGTGTGTGAGAAAGACAAGTATAAGGGAAATGTGACGTTACACTGATTTCTCGAAAATAAAATACTGTTAAACTAGGAACAATTAAGATTTTTTAATACTATGAATTGCTTCAAAACTGAATGAAGTTTAATTTAAAATAATAAAAAAAATTGAGTGGAATACCCCATTCTATCGATTTTATCTGATAATTGACAGCTGACAAATGATATTTTTTTCGCTTTTGTAAACTAGGTTAGCATTCTGACCAATCAAAGGGCAGAATTTATAACCCTATCTAAGCAACGCTAATTGACAATATTAAATTATATTTAACCATCTTTTTTATTTCTAGTAAAATATTCAAATATTCTACATTTTTACAATTAAATATTTAATATTGAAAGTTTCGTTTCAAAAATTTAAATTATTTATTTAATGCATGTAAAAACGGTCGGCTCTCAAACGCCATCTGCTATTTTCTTACGTGAAATGAAGCATAATTATTAACAATCTTTTTAAATTAATAATTCTTTAATTAATTTACGTATATTTTCGCTGTGTTTTCTAGGGGCTGGTTTATGATGAATATAATTCATAAATTTAAATTTTGATTTAAAATTTACAATTTTCTGTCTGGTTTATGTTCGATTTTGCAATGGGGGATTCCATGTTTTTTGATTTTTTTATATGTTACAGTAATTTTAAATTCAGAAATTCCCTAATTTTTTTTTTTTTAATTCGGCTTCTTATGGAAAAAAATGACAAATATTTGGTATCCAGCGTTTCCCGACGTAAGCGAACCCAAAGTGGAGAACAATGGAATTATATCGTGCTTTCTCTCTCAGCAGCTGCTGTCTTGGCTGTTGTTATAAGAGGTTCTAAACCATTTGTCAATTTTGTGCGGCTGTTAAATTTGAAAATTTCATTTTGTTCTTATTTTCTTTTCTTTTACTTATCTTAAATTTAGTATATTGTAGGAACAGTTTATAAGTATTTAAGTATTTGTAAAAATAATAGCGTGTAACCGCAGAACCCCATAACCAAATATTCCAATGGAACAGTCTGGCAGTCACTGGTTTGATGATGGGAACGCCTACTTACAGTGTCGGCCAAGAAAAGAGAGCCGGGTTCGGTTGCGTCATCAAGCCCGGAAAAATCCGCGCGTTTTGAAAGTGTGTAACATATTTTAGCATTTATAAAAAAAGTGATAAAGAAAGAAGTTTGCGTCAATAACACAGTTATATGGGAAGAAATAATTATATAAAAATTCGATATAAGAGGAATCCCCTATTGTATTAAAATCATTCAGAACTGTCTGAAAGTGTTTCAAGTTATTCCCAAATTATTTTGATTTGAACTAATACTATACTTCATTTCACGTAAGAAAATAGCGTTGGGTTATATAAATTGAGCCCTTTGATTGGTCAGAATACTAACCTAGTTCAGAAAAACAAAAAAAATCATATCTATTATCAAATAAAATCGTCAGCAATAGGTGATATTTAACCATGTTTTGTTGTATTTTTTAATAATCAGGACTCGTACATTTTACAGATAAAAGTATTTTTAATATTGACAAAAATTTAAATTATCTATTTAATGCATGTAAAAACGGTCGGCTCTCAAGCGTCATCTACTATTTCCTTACGTAAAATGAAGTATAGAATATTACATAGATTTTAAAAATCTCGTCATATATTGAACCTGCTTTGAAATTTATATAGAAAAATTTTCCACGTGAAATAAAATGAATTTATATTAATTTAAACATTCAATTTTCACTCTAAAAATTGATTTTGTGTTTGAACAAGTCTTTCATTCGACACCAAATATTGAATATATTACACAAAAAAAATTAACATTATTTAAAAATGTGTCAAATATTATCTTACTAATATATTTATTCAAGACTGTCTCGAAACTATGTTAACCATTTTAAATTTGTTTCAAAGCTTGAAAATGTTTTAAATTATTCTCAAAAGTCTAAATCAAGGCATTGAACCGCCAAAAACTGGGTTCGGTTCATGTTAATTTGTTTTTTGAGAGATGAGTTCTGGTTCAAGCATTCATAAAATTTGCGGTTTCGTTCCGGATTTAGGTTCGATTCGACCTAATGAAAATTTAATTAATGTTTTTTTGAATAACAATCTTTATAAAGAAAAAAAATTAAAGTGGGTCAACAGTCAACACAAGCAGCAATACAGATGGGCTGATTACGCTTGAGTTTCGAACTGAAAATGGACCTGAACCGGAATTGAACCCTGATCCCGAATTTTGATACCCGATTCGATTCCGACTTGGGTTCTATTAAAAAATATATTTGAGGTTCGGTTCGGGGTCTGATTTCGCTAAAATGTTACGGTTTTGGTTCGATTCAGGTCGGGTTCGATGCCATGGTTTAAATACTATTTAAAATATATTTTTATTATTTGTTTTTATATTTGAATATAAAAGTATTATATTACTAAGAAAACTGTTACGTACAGAAATAATGTTTCAGTTTGTGTTTTATTAAACTAAAAACACTGATTGAGAACATGTTCTCGGTCTCAGGGACCGAAAACTGATTTAGAACATGTTCTCGGTCTCAGGGACCGACGATAGTTAAATTTTCTATTATTTCTGCAATCAAGTGTGAATTAAGCCGAATGGTTCCCCAGACCAGTGTTCTGGAGAGTTAAGAAACGAATTACAAGTGACGCTTTCGAAACCATTTGGAAATTAAAAAAAAAAGTTGTAAAAAAATGTAATCTCACCTTTTGTAATATAAAGATAGAAGAAATCGCAATACAAAACTGTCTGCACAACACCAGCAACGATAGCAATTAAATCATAATGCGCTTCAGCTAAGTAACGATATACCCAATTCAACAAGTAAAGGGCTCGGTACGAACCCAACGCAAACAAATAATGAGACGTTATACTCTCAGCCTCTCCTGTTTTACTGACCAAAAACAACTGCGGCAAAATCGCCACCGATTCCAAATATATACTAAAAGTCCACAATACCTAAAACCAGATCATACAGAAACTATCCACACCTACACTAACGTTTAAATACCTCTAGAACATTGAAATCGTGATTGATCAATAGCGACAAAACCAAAGCTGGCGCCAAAAGAAATTCAACGCGAAATGTGTCGTGGTTGTGATCATAAGTCGCTTTGAATTTCATGTAAATTAAGTATAAAGTTGCGTATGATGCCCCAATAAATACGACTTTCATTACGGTGTTATAAGCAGATATGTACGTTGTTACTAAATCTAAGTATCGGGTCGTATAAACTATGGCAAAGAGAATTTGTGATTTTCCGGAGATACCTAAAAACAGATATTTTTTGTTGATGTGGCACTTGAAACATAAGATTTTGTATGTATATGTGTTGTAGTTTAAACAATGTAATAATAATGTATTGATTTATTGTTGTAAATATTGGAAAATTCTTGTTGAACAATAAATTAAACAATAGTTACGTAGGATTTTTGAGATAAGATTTTTGATTTTCTACGCATACATTATCGTTTTACACTTGTATATATAAAAATGTACTGGTAAAATAAATGGTTTATAGTTTACAGTGTGTATTATTTGTATTATTTTATGTAAAAACAAGTAAGGTAAATGTTAAGTAAGTTTTCAAATCCACACGTATAGGTTAAGTCAAATATGTTTTTCCCAAAAAATACAAGTTTTAAAACAATTTTTCCATACACTACACTACTGTACGATAAATATTCAACATTCTGTTTATTGTGTTATGTAAATTTAGCGTAAAAATGAAAGGTATATCATTGTTATTTAAAAATATCACCGGCTAAAATAACAGTGCCTTACCTGCACAAGAACGGGTTTTCCATATTTTTAATAACAGTACAATAATAGCTAAAAGATGGGACAAATCGCCCGTTAATCGAAATATATTCATCTTCCTGTAAATTAAATTTTATGTTATAAATACACAACTATTATAATAAGAATTGACTATGACGTGGCCTTAGGTTGGAACTGCAGCCGTGGACGCTCCGCTCGCAATGTTGCCACTAGTTGGGAAAATTCACTTTTCTAATTTCCACCTATTTATATTAATTATTTAAACATTAATCCATGTCCCTAACACTTAAAACATTCCACATATACCATCAACAACCTTTAAAAACCTTATTAAATATTCCAAAATAAATAATTTGTACCAAATTTCACTACAATTTATTAACCCTACTTTACTAAACTTCAAACCTTCAAACTGTGTAGTGCACGTGTTACTTTTAAAATTGTAAAGCATGGCTAAATTAAAGAAAACTAAAGAAAAAAATACGGCAAAACGTTCACCAGTGGTCAAGGTTTCCAGAAAAACTACCTTAAAGCCCAAGAAAACCGACAAACCTAAAAAATTAGTCAAGAAAATTAAACTGGACGTACAACCTGCTGTAGAAAAAATAAAATCTACGCGTAAGAAGACCGTAAAAGAAACTGTAGGACCTTTTAACATCGAGCAATTCGAAAAAGGAATCGATGCTTTGCTTCAATATATCGAAAAAAATGAATCTAAAGATTTATTTACTCGAGAAAAACCCATATTTCTGCAGATTGACACCATCAAAATACCGCATTGTCCAAATCGACGAATCAGACTGTAAGTTGAAACTTTTTTCTATAATTAAAAATCTCAAACAAATCTTTTCTTACATACATATAAAAAAATCACGCCTGTCCCATTTAGTGGGTTGGCATAAACCCGAAAACAATAATAAGAGCTCAGTTGACTCACTCCATTTTTTAAGAACATTCGTGTATCGTACAGAAATTATTTCTCAATCTTAACCAGGGTATCGAACCCGAACCTGAACCGAACCAAAACCTGAACCAAACTGTAACATTTTACAAAACCCAAACCCAGAACAGAACCTCAGATATATTTTTCAATTGGAACCGAACCGGATATTAAAATTCGGGTTCAGGGTTCAGCTCCGGTTCAGGTTCATTTTCAGTTCGAAACGAAAGCGTAAATGTGTTGACTTTTCGTGAAAATCTTCTTGTCTTGCGTTGCATCAATAATTTCGACTCGCATTTTAATTATTTCTATATAAAGAGTGTTATTTAAAAAACATTCATTTAATTTTCATTAGGTCGAACCGAACCTGAAACAAAACCGCAAATTTTATTAATGCTTGAACCAGGACCTCGCTTGATCCCATCTTTCAAAAAACAAATTAACATAAACCGAACCCAGTTTTTGGCGGGTTCGATGCCCTGATCTTAACATATTAAAGTGACCGATTTTCGGTAGCGAAATACCGCATCCAGACCACAATAAAGGTTCCTCACGCAACAATCATTCTTCGCCACACATTCTTGTCCAAACATCTTTTGTGTCATCCACATTCAACATCGAATTCATACGTAAGAGCTCAGCTGACTCACTCCATTTCCTTAAGAACATTCTTACTAAACATACATACATACCACAATAGTTATGAAACAATCATCCTTTGCCACACATTCCTATCTAAGAATACTCCTTTCGCCTCAGCCATATTCATAACCGTATTCATGCATGCTCTTCTTCTCTTTCCACTAGAAAACTTTCGCGCCTTTTCTACCAATCACATCCATCGTCATACACACTGGACCCCCACGCAATCGAACACCTTCAACTTCAATATATACACCGGGTGTTAAAAAATAAGGGTAAAATATTTTAAGGGCATATAGTACTGACCAAAATTGGCTCATTTTGGTCAGTACTATTTGCCCTTAAATTTTTTTACCCTTATTTTTTAACACTCGTTCACTCGGTATTTTCTCCACATGACTAAACCATCTCAACTGACTCACTCCAACTCTCTTAACAATAACCTAATCCTAACCATAGGTTCTTCATACACTAAATTATTCGTTACATGATCCCGCCTTGTATACCCATATACAGGTGTCTCAATAAGCTTGCTCACTATTGGTAACTTTTTTATTTGAAGAGATACAAGGTTGTTTAAATTAGCAAAATTGCGCCATTTTATATCAGAAAATTGGTCATGTAGACAAAATAAAAATCGTGTCAGCGGTTCCCAAAATTTGGGACAGAATATATATTTTTTAAATGGAACTATATATTTTTTATTATCTTATTGGAAAGAGTATTTTTTTCTCTTTCTAATAAGGTAGGTAATGTTGTTTATGTACCAATTTTTCAAATAAACGAGTTATTTACGTTTCTAGATATAACTTTCCATATAGTACGATCATATCTAACTTTTCTTCATTTGTAAAGTTATTAAACATTATTAAACACAGAGAACTTTACGGGAGAAATTATTAAACGTCAAACAAACAAAGAATCAATTGTTTCCATGGCTTACTTGACTAAAAAACTAATAAAATAGTTTACAAAATTTAAATTTTTAACCGTAAATAACTCGTTTATTTGAAAAAATTGTACATAAATAACATTACCTTATTGGAAAGAGAAATAAATACTCTTTCCAATAAGATAATAATAATAATATATATTGTCCCAAATTTTGAGAACCGCTGACACAAATTTTATTTTGTCTACATGACTAATTTTCTAATATAAAATGGTACAATTTTGCTCATTTAACCAACCTCGTACCTCTTCAAATAAAAAAGTTACCAATAGTGAGCAAGCTTATTGAGACAGCTGTATCTGTAAATATCTCATTTCCACGGCAGTTACTCTCCTTTAATGTTTTCCGTCAAAACAGGCACTAGCACTCCATTTTATACACTTATCTTTTGTTACAGGCCTTTAAAGCATACACTTTTAACCGACAAACAAGAAGTATGTCTCATCGTTCCAGATTTGAAAAAAGGACGTCGTATTGACCACGAACCAACAATCGAACATTATGAAGAATTACTTCGTTCAAAAAACGTGCAAAGTATAAAAAGAATTATTCCTATTCGACAATTAAGAGTTGAATATGATCAATTTGAATTAAAACGAAGATTGTGCGGGTATTACGATTATTTTTTGGTGGCAGGGAATATTTCGGGACATGTTTTGCATTTATTAGGTAAAACTTTTATTGAAAAACGTAAAGCTCCTATTCCAATTAAATTACAATCGCCTAATTTATCAGAAACTATCGAAGACGCTTTAAAAAAAGCAACAATTAATATTCATTCTAAAGGAATGAGTTATATTGTTCAATTCGGCCACTCAGAAATGACCCCAAAACAACTTTTAGACAACTTAACCTCAATTTCTGAAAAACTTAACCAAGATTTTCCAGGAAATTTCGGAAATATTCGCTCTTTACACATCAAAACAGAGCGATCAATATCAATTCCCGTATATTACACATTAAAATCACCTAATACCGTCTCTGTACCTGTAATAAAACCTGTTCGTCCTAAGAATTATGAAAAAGTAACTGGAGAACTCACCACTAAAGCATTCGGCAATTCTGACGTCACTGTTCATCCCGGAGGAAGAATAGAGTATCAAAAGAAACAAATTGGACCAACAAGAAATCAACTGAGAAAAATATCTCAAGGTCGGGTTCAAAAACGGAGCGCTAGGCTGAGGAAAATAAGAGAAAAGCAAAAATTAAGGAGTCTCAAAAAAGTAGCGAAAAATACGGACAAAATTATCTCAAAAGATGTAACTGTAAAGACAGAAAATAAAACGAAGAAACAAAAGATAAAGAAAGAAAACAGCCAACAAGTGACTGTGAAACAAGAGAAACCCGGCAAAATAAAACAAGTGAGTGTGAAGCAAGAGAAACCCGGCAAAATAAAACAAGTGACTGTGAAACGAGGAAAGCCCGACAGAATGAAAATGAAGGATGAGAAAAAAATTATTTCAAAACAAAAACCGAAGAAGGAAATCAGCAAAAAGGAGAAACCTATGGCCAAAACTCAAGTAAAACGACATATTGAAATGAAAAAAAGTCTTTCAAATGGAGTGGGGACAAGAACGAAAAAGGCAAAAATCGTTAAAAAATCTAGTAATAAAAAATAACTTGTTGTTATTTTATATTTTTACAATTTGTTATGTGTAATTATTTGTAATTACTAGTAAGATAAGTGACGAAAATAAATAGTTTTACAAAACAATCATATTTTCTTTCATAAATTCATATAAAATATTCCATTTTAGATTCAAGTTTGTACATGTGCAGTTATTTCTGGGAAGGGTGACCATGCATTTAAACACGATTTTTTATGTGAAAAATTTAATTAGTTTTCGTAAATCAGGTAACCGGTAATAGAACTTTACTTGAAGCTCAAAATAGTTTTTCTTCCAAAAATACCTTAAGTGCAATTTCTTCATACTATTTCCAAATATTTTATAGATAAATATGTAAAATAATCTATTTTATATATTTCGGAGCCTATGTTGTAAAGATAAACACAATTCCTTAGTTACACAGTTCAAATTTCAAATGTATGTAACTGACATATAATTGTCACTGTCAAAGAACCTATCATTTCAAATTATTAACGGTAAGGTTTTAAAAAGAAAATTGTAATAATAAATAAAACAACAGTTAACGAATGCAAATGAACATAATATAGTTTCCAGCATCAATAAATATGTAGGTATGCATTAATTAATAAAAGTTTAAAAAAAAATAACACGGTTTATTTTTACAAGAGAAGCATATTTTTACTTTATTATAAAACTTCGCAGAAAATAGTATATTGTGTTATTACGAGTAAAAGTGATTCTTTGTGTGGTGAGCATGTAAGTTTGCACGGCGAGCGACAGCAAGTCTGACAATATGTTATTAATAGTAAATTTTCTTTTAAACTAATCCTACACCAATTTGTAGCAATATCGTCCAATTAAATACATTCTCGTTATTTTTCCTTAATAGTGTTATTATTGGACAGCTCACATTTTCTACAATTTAAAAGATATAAAAGGGTGAATTTAAATAAATATATACAATAATACTTACGGTGTAGAAATCGGTTAATATCTATCAATATACTATTTAAATATTATTACTATTCTTTTGATGTTTCACCTTGTTTCTTTCTTCCTTCTTTTTTTGAGTAAATAATTAGTTACTTGATCTAAATTTTTGTATATCGATAGATATTAACCGATTTCTACACCGTAAGAATTATTGCATATATTTATTTAAATTCACCATTTTATATCTTGTAAATTGTAGGAAATTTGAGCTGTCCAATAATAAACACTATTAAGGACAAATAACGAGAATTTATTTAATTGGATGATAGTGCTAGAAATTGGTGTAGGATTAGTTTAAAATAAAATTTAAACTATTATTAACAATGTATTAGACAGTAATTTTTAAAATGGATGATCGAACATTTATTCAATATTTTCTATGGTTCTTTGGCATCAATTTTAATATTTTTTTTGAGCTATATATTTAACATATAAGTCAATCCTTGTATTTAATTGTTTAAAAAATACGAACACAAAATTTACATGAAAAAGTTTATTATATTGTTATGAAATTCATGTACCCGGCACGAGACCCGGCATTATACAAAACAAAATGTATACATCTCCTACCCATTTCTGGGTGTAGCTACTCTATCCTACTATTGTTTAATCAATAATCTATCCAAGACAACCCGTTGTTACGAATTTAAAGCTTCAGTTTGTTTGTATGTCAAAATGGGGACTGATCTACCAATAACTCTTGACATTGCCAATCTACAACCGAAATTCTTTTTCGGTTTACGAACTGATATAGAAGGCAATATCCATCATTTGTCGGAGGGTGAAGTTCTGTATCCTGTTGGAGGAATATTAGCTGTTCATAACCATGCCGTTAAGCGACAAAAATATTTGAAACTTCCCGAGAAAGGTTACAATGTCAAATTGATATGTGTCAGCCCGAATAAGTAAGAATATGTTAAAAATACTCACCCAGTTGCTTTGTAGTTGATTTGGGATGGCTTCTTGCACTTTAAAACACATATTTTTCACAAAATTTATTCATAAAACAGCAATAAAATACTTGCAAACACGCTGACACTCAACTAAACAATTTAATATTCAATTATGCAATGCTTCAATCCTTCAATGTTTTGAACGGTTCACGCATGCGCAGTTTCAAATTGTACGTACTAGTGCTGTCAAAAACCGAAAGAATATTCAAAAACAATATGCTTACAAAGAATCATTCAAATCGCGAATATTGAAAAACAGAATCGTACATTAGTGATGCCGCGAGACGAAATATGGCGAGAAACAATCTATCTCGTCTCGTCATATTTTTACTTACTATCTCTCAATCTCGACGCGATTAATCGGCTAACTGTGTATAATTTTAAATTTTATATAAATTAACCGGCTAACCGCTATTAATCTGCTACCGCTAACAGCTAGAAAACGGTTAATCGGTTAACCGTTGGATAACAGTTTATCTCAATTCACAATTAACCGGCTAACCGCTAGGAACCTTTTAACTACATAAGCAGAGCATCTCTATACCTTTTTAACTTCAACTTCAGAAAAAGTAACTACAATTTCAGAAAAAGTAACTTCAATTTTAGAAAATTATATAAAAACATCAATTTACTTTTCCGAAATTGAAGTTACTTTTTTTGAAATTGAATTTATTTTTTCTGAAATTGAAGTTACTTTTTTCTGAAAATGAAGTTATTTTTTTCTGAAATTGAAGTTTGAAAAGGTATAGATGCATTTACATTTGAGCAAAAGTAACTTCAATTTCGGAAATAGTAAATTCAATTTCAGAAAATGTAACTTCAATTTCGGAAAAAGTTAATTGATGTTTTTATATTATTTTTCTGAAATTGAAGTTACTTTTTCTGAAATTGAATTTACTTTTTCTCAAATTCAAGTTACTTTTGCTCAAATGTAAACGTATCTATACCTTTTCTAACTTCAATTTTAGAAAAAGTAAATTCAATTTCAAAAAAAGTAACTTTAATATCAGAAAAAGTAAATTCAATTTCAGAAAATGTAACTTCAATTCGGAAAAAGTAAATTGATGCTTTTATATAATTTTCTGAAATTGAAGTTCATTTTTCTGAAATTGAATTTATTTTTTTTGAAATTGAAGTTACTTTTGCTCGAAATGTAAACGTATCTATAACTTTTCAAATTTTAATTTCAGGAAAAGTAACTTCAATTTCAGAAAAAGTAAATTCAATTTCAGGAAAAGTAAATTCAATTTCGGTGAAAGTAAATTCAATTTCGGTGAAAGTAAATTGATATTTTCAAATAATTTTTCTGAAATTGAAGTTACTTTTGCTCGAAATGTAAACGTATCTCTAACTTTATAACTTTTGAAACTTCAATTTCAGGAAAAGTAAATTTAATTTCGGAAAAAATAAATTGACATTTTCATATAATTTTTCTGTATTTGAAGTTACTTTTTCTGAAATTGAATTGATTTTTTCTGAAATTGAAGTTACTTTTGCTCGAAATGTAGATGTATCTATACCTTTTCAAACTTCAATTTCAGAAAAAGTAACTTCATTTTTAGAAAAAGTATATAAAAATATCAATTTACTTATTCCAAAATTGAATTTAATTTTTTTTGAAATTGACGTTACCTTTTTTGAAATTACATTTACTTTTTCTGAAATTGAATTTATTTTTCCGAAATTTAGTTTACTTTTTTTGAAATTGTAGTTACTTTTTCTGAAATTGAAGTTGAAAAGATATAGATACCTTTACGTTTCGAGCAAACGTACCCAGAGCACCCATTACCTTACATCCCGCACTCACCCTTCTATCAATTTCCCGATCAATTCAAATTTTAAACAAATTCATTTCTTCAGGCGATATATAGCAGTAGCAGAAAATGGTCAACCTCCTGGGATATCAATTTATGACACTACAACCCTTAAACGCAAAAGATTTCTTCAAGCACCTGCGGAAAAAAATCTTACAGCAACTGAAATTGAATGCATGGCTTTTAGCTGTGATTTCAAAAGCCTTTTTGTGGTTTTTGGCGAGCCAGACTGGGTCATGATGAGCTTTAGATACGACAAAGGCAAATATGAGAATATGACACGAGCAAATAATTTAAATAACACTGGGAATGTTCGGCAAATGGCGCCAAATCCGAACGACAGCAGTGTTGTAGTTTTAGTAGGGGATATATTGTTTAGAATGCTGGCCGTTTCGGATAATATTTGGAGGCAATATGGATATAGTAAAGCAGAAAATTTGTATGTGAGAACTGTTGCTTGGATTTCACAGGAGAGATTGTTAGCTGGCACACATGATGGCAATCTTTTAGTGATAGAAAATGGTGAATTTAAAATGCAGATAAAAGTTGCGGAGACTATTAACATCAATTTTCAGGCACATGAAGAGTATGATTCAATTTTCTATTATTATCACTTTTATTTACTTGTATTTTAGTTAGACAGGTGTCTCAGAAATAAGGGGACATGGCTTAACCACAGATTCCTGGACTCAAAATAAGATGATTTAACTAAACTTAGCCATTTTTTAAAGTCCACCGTTTAGCCAGTATTCTGCTTCAGTTCTAAAAATAAATTAATTTTGCTTAAGGCTGGTTTATGTAAGCTGTAAACTTAATGCGATTGCCGGTGTTACGCTAAACAGCACTTTAGTAGAAATCAAACTACACTCGTAAATATTAAGTTATAACTTCAAACTTGATACCATTGTATAGTAGATAGATCAATGCATGGCGCTGACCAATTATTTTGTATAATTATTAATTTCTATTGCATTTAAATTTAGTTCGAAAAACATAATAAAAATGGCTATTTTAAAATTTATTTTTAACACGATAACTGTACTTTATACAAAAAATGTTTGGGTCATCCCCATAGCGCCCACCTTTAGTAGTAAGTCTGTGAAAAAAAATCTAAATTATCTCTTTTAGTTTAGCTGTAATTTGATTTCTACTAAACCCCTTTTTGCCGCTTATTTCAGAAATCGGAACGATAGACTATGGAGGAGAAAGTGTTTCCCCTCTACTACACACACCTTCTCTCTCACTCCAACAATTTGCTTCACAACACGGGCTGAGTTTTCCCCTTATGCTTTAAACAAGGATAAACACATATAAAAAGCAGATAGAGAGAAATAAGCTTAGCAATCTTAAAAGTAGTGGGGGAACGTAAGAAGTTTGTCTGCACTAGTGTCATACTAGCTACAAAACTGATTTCGCTGAGCGGCCGGCCGAAGTGTTATTTATCGCTATGCTATCATAACGTAGTCTTAAGGCTGGTTTATGTAAGCTATAAACTTAGGAATTTACCTTAGCATTAGCATTATGACTTTGCATTAATAATTCAAGTATAGACAAATACGTGCTGCGGTACATATAGCTATAACCTTAACCTTAGCATTATGCCGTTACCCTAAAATACGACAATTTCTAATTTTCAAGTCATAATGCTAATGCCAACCAATCAGAAGAGTATATGCTCGTGGACGACAGCTTGATTCTGGAGATATTTATGACAGTCAATTGACATCTGTCATCATTTTGTTATTTTTGAATGTTTCTGTCACATTGTCTTGACTAAAAATGAGTGTTATTGAAAAAGAAGTCCAACTAATACAATTAATTAAACAATATACAGTGTGTCCCATTTAGAAGTGCCACCATTGGGATCTCGAGAACTATAAGAGATACGATGACGGTTAAATGGAACTTTTTGTGCGCCTTTGGGAGGACATCTCAGATGTGCTTTTGTTTTTCCAAAAATTCTCATAGGGCACTAAATAATAAAACTAAATAACTTCTAAACTATTAGTAATTGAGAAATACGATTCAAATATAAAAGATAGATATTTTTATTAACTAACCAGTGGCGTACAAAATAAATTTGTATATCCATAAATATTCGAGATATAACACAAACTTATATTTTTTTAAATGGAACCCATATCTTATTTTAGTCTCAAAAAAATAATTATTTTTTTCTCTTTTCAATGATGAAAGGGTTATGTTTTATATTTGTTTTGCTCCTAAAATTAAATTTTTTTCTTTATTTTTGTGAATTTTCTTATTTCTCAAAAAAAAATATATATTATTTATATTAATTATATTGTACTTGATCGATATAATTTATTTTATGCCTTTATTACTTAATATTTTTATTCTAGACTCATAATTACAAATTACACTATAATGTGCCAAGGGCGACCTGATACAAAATATTATAATAATTAATTTGATACGAGTTTTGAGCAAATTTTCTAACGAAATAAATTATTAGAGTATTTCTAAGTAGAAATCTACCAATATTTTCAAAACAATTGTAAATTTAATACAAAATAAAGAAAAAATAATAATTTTGAAGGCAAATCAAATATAAAACATAATAACCCTTACAACATTGAAAAGAGAAAAAAATAGTTAATTTTTTGAGACTAAAATCAGATATGGGTTCTATTTAAAAAAATATAAGTTTGTATTATATCTCGAAAATTTACGGATATAAAAATTTATTTCGTACGCCACTGGTTAGTTAATAAAATTATCTATCTTTTATATTTGAAACGTTTTTCTCAATTACCAATAGTTTAGAAGTTATATAAAAAAGAAAAAATCAACAATAATCAGTTTTTCGTCATTATCTAGTGCCCTATGAGATTTTTTGGAAAGACAAAAGCACATCTGAGATGGCCTTCCAAACGCGCACAAAAAGTTCCATTTAACCGACATCGTATCTCTTATAGTTCTCGAGATCCCAATGGTGGCATTTCTAAATGGGACATACTGTACATATATTTATGATGAAAAAGATGTGTCGATTTTACAAGAAGTGAATTACCGGCCTGCTCTTATAGTCTAAGAGCCAGTGGCCGGCAGACTTACGGTATTTTGTAAAACCCTATATTTTTTTCGTTTACTCTCTTATACCTGCCGTACATGAAATGGGGACTCGTTAGTTCAGCCGGCGGTTCCTATAGAGTCACTCGGGTATAAAAGGTGTAAAAATTTGACTGAGTTCAACGTAATACTGACAAGGCTGCCACTTGGATATTTTAAAATACTTAATTATTGATATTGAAAAAAAACAATGGCAGACAGCTCTGGCGGTTCCAAGGTCATGGCAGACACTTTTAAAAGTCCCAAAAAATAATAACAATTTACGGTACTTTGACAAAGCTAAAATTTATATATGATGTTAATAATAATATTGTAAGCCTATATTTAGCACGGCAGACATTTTCCACGGTTCTAACATCCCGGCAGACAACAAAATGTTGCCTCTGGCGCGAGCATACATATGTTTAATACTGTCGCACTCACTCTAATCCAAGGACTATTTTACTTTCTTTAGTTAGTATTAGGGCCTTATAACTGAGTGGCATGTTATACCAAACAGTGAAACATCTAGCGTAGTAAGTAACGGTTTTGTCTAATATTTTTAGTGTATTTCTGAACTCTGACAGAGAAACATCTTATGTAGTGAACATTGTAAAATATTTAACATGAAGCGCGGGCAGACATGTGACTTTGACAAGTGCTTGTAGGGCCCCACAAGGTTGCCAATATACAGCTTGTGTACCTTCCTGTATTGCCAAATCAATTTGACCGTAAAATTAATAAATAAAATTGTAAAACTAATTATTATTAATGAATATCATGTTGTTTTATTTTCTAACACAAACTTAATTTTTAAAATATTTTTTTTATGCCAATACAGTGTGTCCCATTTAGAGGTGCCACCATTGGGATCTCGAGAATTATAAGAGATACAATGTCGGTTAAATGGAACTTTTTGTGCGCCTTTGGGAGGCCATCTCAGATATGCTTTTGTTTTTCCAAACATTATCATAGGGCACTAGATAATGACGAAAAACTGAATATTGTTGATTTTTTCTATTTCAAATAACTTCGAAACTATTAGTAATTGAGAAAAACTTTTCAAATATAAAAGATAGATATTTTTATTAACTAACCAGTGGCGTACGAAATAAATTTTTATATCTGTAAATTTTCGAGATATAACACAAACTTATATTTTTTTAAATAGAACCCATATCTGATTTTACTCTCAAAAAAATAATTATTTTTTTCTCTTTTCAATGATGTAAGGGTTATTATGTTTTATATTTGTTTTGCTCCTAAAATTTAATTTTTCTCTTTATTTTCCTGAACTTTCTTATTATTTTCCAAAAAAACATTATTATTTTTATTAATTATATTGTATTTGATCGAATTAATTTGTTTTATGCCTTTATTACTTAATATTTTCATTCTAGACTCCTAATTACAAATTACACTATAATGTGCCAAGGGCGACCAGATACAAAATATTATAAAAATTAGTTTGATACGAGTTTTGAGCAAAATTTTCTAACGAAATAAATTATTTAAATACAAGGAGTATTTTTAAATAGAAATCTACCAATATTTTCAAAATAATTGTAAATTTATTACAAAATAAGGAAAAAATAATAATTTTGAAGGCAAAACAAATATAAAACATAATAACCCTTACATCGTTGAAAAGAGAAACCAATAATGATTTTTTTGAGACTAAAATCAGATATGGGTTCCATTTAAAAAAATATAAGTTTGTGTTATATCTCGAAAATTTACAAATATAAAAATTTATTTCGTACGCCACTGGTTAGTTAATAAAAATATCTATCTTTTATATTTGAAAAGTTTTTCTCAATTACTAATAGTTTCGAAGTTATTTGAAATAGAAAAAATCAACAATATTCAGTTTTTTAATACACTAAAAATATTAGACAAAACCGTTACTTACTACGCTAGATGTTTCACTGTTTGGTATAACATGCCACTCAGTTATAAGGCCCTAATACTAACTAAAGAAAGTAAAATAGTCCTTGGATTAGAGTGAGTGCGACAGTATTAAACATATGTATGCTCGCGCCAGAGGCAACATTTTGTTGTCTGCCGGGATGTTAGAACCGTGGAAAATGTCTGCCGTGCTAAATATAGGCTTACAATATTATTATTAACATCATATATAAATTTTAGCTTTGTCAAAGTACCGTAAATTGTTATTATTTTTTGGGACTTTTAAAAGTGTCTGCCATGACCTTGGAACCGCCAGAGCTGTCTGCCATTGTTTTTTTTCAATATCAATAATTAAGTATTTTAAAATATCCAAGTGGCAGCCTTGTCAGTATTACGTTGAACTCAGTCAAATTTTTACACCTTTTATACCCGAGTGACTCTATAGGAACCACCGGCTGAACTAACGAGTCCCCATTTCATGTACGGCAGGTGTAAGAGAGTAAACGAAAAAAATATAGGGTTTTACAAAATACCGTAAGTCTGCCGGCCACTGGCTCTTAGACTATTATTGGTTTGCCCTAAGAAGTACATGAACTGAGCCTTTATAATAACGGCATGCTTTGTTCAATTAGATTAAAACCTGGTATGACAATCCATATGGATATTTTCATCTTTTAAGACTTGATATTATTAGCGAACCACTAGTGTATGAAACTTGGATGTCACGATCATGATTAGTCTATAACTTTTTAATAGCAAAGTCAATAAAATAAAATAATTGTTTTTCAAAAAGATACATTAATTTTATGTTATTGGCTTTGCCATTAAAAGTTATGGACTAATCACGGTCGTGACATCCAAGATTCATACACTACTGGTTCACTAATAATAACAAATATCATCTTAAAAGATGAACTATATCCATATGGATTGTCATACCAAATTTCATTCTAGTTGAACAAGCGTTCCGTTATTATAGCAAAATAATTTTTTTAGAAGAATTTTGAAGTAGAATACTGGCTAAACGGTGCACTTTCGGATAAGGATAAGTTTAGTTAAATCATCTTATCCAGGAATCTGTGGTTAATCCATGTCCCCCTATTTCTAAGACAGCCTGTATTTTAACACACTGCACATCACACACTTCTAAGTCAATAATACAATACATTTGCTATACAGCTGTCTCATAACTCGCGCCCCAGAGCGAATGAGGAAACACGAGACCGCACTCGGATGTGTAATTTCGAAGAAAAAAAAAATGTAGCTTAAAAGATATTAGAGAAAAGACGTCTTAAAATTGACCAATCAGAGACCTATACCTTTAACGTGTGTTTGCCGTAATTTTACGTTACTATGGTTTTATACAAATCAAATCTTGTGGGCGACTGTAGTTTTCGAAAAATGTCAGTGTCAAATTAAATTTGACAAGGTGAATAAAAAAAGGCAAATTCTTACCATGTATTCAGCCGCTGATTACTTAGAAATTATTATAATTTTCGGAGAATGTGGACAATAATATTTTCGTTTAACACATTTTGCACAGCTGCTACAACACGTTGCACTGTACGATATAAATGATGATCTCAGATGACACCTTCGCTAACCTAAATTTGTTGACAGTGAAAAGTCAACTCTAAAGTGTCAAAATTACAGTAAGTCAAACAAATTTTGTAACTCACTAGTAGTATTTTTAAAACCTAGCAACCAGTTTTATTTTGTAATAATATCATCACACCTCAAGATATCCTTCCGGGATTGGTGGATTAAAATGTCTTGTAACTCCGTTATGCAAGCAGCCGCAAATTATTTTCTTCTATTTGTTGGCAACCTATTGTCGTCGGCAAGTGTCAGTTTCGTCTGGGGCGCGAGTTGTGACACCTGTATAGTAACAAAGCGAAAATACAAGCATTATTGTTTATAATGAATATTCGTTTATTCCATTTTATCCTCGTTAAATCGCATTTTCGTAGAAAAAAATATTGCTGCACTATGAAGAGCGCATTGGTAATTTCAATGCACGTAATGTTTAAGTTTAATATTAATTATTTTGGAAACTAAAAGAGATTTCGAGAATAGAGATAATGTTTGCAGCATTGTATGTACAATTTTATGCTCTTTAATATAACAAAAATCGGATGTAACGAATATTTAATTATAAACATATTCGCGATGCTAAATTTTCAGATATGTTACACAATTTTTATTTATTATTTGAAACAAGCAATTTTTGTTATGGAAAAATTAAATATTAGTTTTAAATAAAATTAAATAAAAATTATTATTAAATATTAACTGTAACATATTTTCTAAGTTTAAAATGTGTCCATAATTATTTATACAGGGTGTCTCAATAAGCTTGCTCACTATTGGTAACTTTTTTATTTGAAGAGATACGAGGTTGGTTAGATTAGCAAAATTGTGCCATTTTATATTAGAAAATTGGTCATGTAGACAAAATAAAAATTGTGTCAGCGGTTCTCAAAATTTGGGACAGAATGTATATTTTTTAAATGGAACTATATATTTTTTATTATCTTATTAGAAAGACTATTTTTTTCTCTTTCCAATAAGGTAATGTTGTTTATGTACAATTTTTTCAAATAAACGAGTTATTTACGTTTAAAGATAAAAATTATTTTTTATAAGTTTAGGTCAAGTAAACTATGGAAACAATTGTCTTTTATAAAATTATTATTTTATTAATTTATTTTACAGTAATAACAAAACAAAGAAAATATGCAAATTGAAAGCCATTATTTCTTTCGCACATTTAAACTCTTTTGGAAAGAGAGCCGACCGTTCTACGTAACTGGTGTCTAGATATAACTTTCCATATAGCAAGATCATTTCTAACTTTTCTTTACTTGTAAAATTATTAAACACAGAGAACTTTACGGGAGATATTATTAAACGTCAAACAAACAAAGAATCAATTGTTTCCATGGCTTACTTGACTAAAAAAATAATAAAATAGTTTACAAAATTTAAATTTTTAACCGTAAATAACTCGTTTATTTGAAAAAATTGTACATAAACAACATTACCTTATTGGAAAGAGAAAAATTTACTCTTTCCAATAAGATAATAAAAAATATATGGTTCCATTTAAAAAATATATATTTTGTCCCAAATTTTGAGAACCGCTGACACAATTTTTATTTAGTCTACATGACCAATTTTCTAATATAAAATAGCACAATTTTGCTCATTTAACCAACCTCGTACCTCTTCAAATAAAAAAAGTTACCAATAGTGAGCAAGCTTATTGAGACACCTGTATTATTACTTTAAAATATGTTTTCATTAATTTTTATATACATTTTTGTAGCTTGTAGCTAAAAATAATTAAGTTAGAACAATAACATACATTTTTTATAATATATTCCACATTCGTTTTTATTTATTTATGTATATATTTTCATATTTTTTTCAATAAATAATACATAAACATTTATTCATAATTTATTTGACACCATTTATCTATAACATTCTTAATTGAAAACATTTTTATACAGGCTGTATTAGGACTAGTGCAAAAAAATTAATAGCATATTACTTAGATCATTAGAGTAAAAAATATAATATGCACATAGCACCTGTTCACACCCTGTATGTATTTTTCTATATAGATTGCAAGTCCAAGAATCTGTTATGCCATTAGTATCTAGCAGTATAAGTATTGCATCCTATACTAATGAAGTAAGACTTCTTCATACATTTCCAAAAGGATTTTTAATTGAATGTGGCTCAGGAAAAGTGCATTTATTCGAAAAAGAAACTCCACATAAATACAAAAAAAGAAATATCTTCACTTTAGATTTAGGAAAAGAATTTGAAGAAAAGGAAACGGAAGAACCATTAAATAAAATAAATTGTATGTCTTTGAGCCCAACACAAGATTATTTAGTTGTTTCTTGTGGCGTTCAACAACTGTATTATGTGTATATGTGGGGACCAGATATGACCAGGTACATAAATATTACAAAAGTTTTCATTCAAACAAGGAGTGATGCTTATAATTTGAGACTAGTTTTCAATGCCTATAAAAATTAAAGACGTTATAGTAATTAAGGTAACAAGGGTTTTATAAGGATTATTATCTGTTTAACTCCCGTGGTGCCTTCCACGTTTAATGTCTAAAATATATTATTTCCTTTCCTTCACAGAAACTTTCTAGTGATTGTAGGCTATTTGAAACATCCTTTAACACAAGTTTCATGTTTTTAAACTTTTTCAAAAAACGTAAAATTCATTATATCAGTGACAGATTGACAGTTCGTACAGTGTTGTGACGTCACAACACTGATATATAATGGCGGGAAAAGTTAATTTGAATCGGCAATAATTTATTAATATTCTACGGATTTCGGATTAGGGTTGGGATCCCAAGACTACGCTATGATAGCGTAGCCATAAATACCCCTTACGTTTCACCTTCCTTTACCAATAACTAGCACGGTTGTTAGAGAAACGAGATGTTATTTGTCGCTAGGCTATCATAGCGTAGTTTTGCGATCCCTACCCAGAAAAGTTTCAATAAGATTTACGAAGTAGGTGGGCTATGAATGCTTGTGGTTTTTTGACTATATCCCAGTGCCAATCTTGACAACATTTTCATAGCAACAACTCATAATACCATTGGGCATTATTTATAAATTATAGCAAAGAAGAAGAAAACTGCTCCGTGAGATTGTAGAAATAAAAATTTAAAGAATATTAAAAATTTAAAAAAATCAATGCGGTGTTCATGTCCAATATTCAAAAAGGTAACACCTGGAAATTAATTGTCGCAGCATTGGCAAGCCTATGTAAAATGTGGGCAAATATGAAGACGTCATCGAATATTTTTCTAAGAAATTAAACATTGTACTTTTTTATTAATGAAAAACTCAATAGTACATAAATGAATTTAATGTAAAGATAACTATAAAAAATTATTGTTCCTTCATGTAAAATGGTAGATATTTATTGTACAATATGTAACTCCATCAAAATTTATTACTCCTGACGTAGATTATTATAGGCTTGTGTATTTTGCTCACTTGTGAAGAAAGTTATTTACTTTGCTCACTTGTGATTCAACATGCTACTTTCCTCACTATTTTAAGTTGAATAATAATGAATTTTGCTAACGATTATGGAAAAAATATTTTATTTTATTTATTGTTACACGCTTTTTAATATATTGCATATATAAGTGATGATTTAATGAGGACGACACAATTTTTCCTTATATATTTTATATTTTCATACTCTTCGAACCCGGATCCCTTGGCTCGTGAGTTGACTACGTTGCCCACTACACCACCGGGGTTAAATTTATCTGTAAAATATATAGAAAAAGTATTAATGTATTCCTGTACAAAATTCAATAATCTTTAATTTTTATAAGAGATAAAATGCGAAAAAATGGCATTTAATGGTATTTTTTGAAGAAAAACCATTATGAGCTTCAGGTAAAGTGCCATTTCCGGTTATCCGATTTACACCAAAATCTAATGGCTTCTTTTCATATTAGAATAGGATACAAATACAAGGTTTTAGAATTTTCCGAATGATAGTATTTGAGTTAGAGCGAAGACAAAATCCATACACATATGCACACACACACACAACCACACATACAGACATCATCGTGAAAATGTTAAAATTGAATTCTAGGGACCTTAAAACGTAGTCATTTACTAAAATCTCGATATGTGATTTTTCGCACGATCTCTATAAAAATAAATAATATAATATATTTGGAACAAATCAATTCTGTTGTTTATTTGTCGCGGAGTTCTACCAGTTTCGACAATGTCGACAAAAACAACTTCCTTACAGTATCCACGACGAATGTCGTCAAAATTAGAGAAATCCGATAAATCCAAATCGAATACTGTTGAACGAATACAAACATGATAAGCACAATGGCAGCGTTGACGTTTGACAGCCGGTATTTTATTTTGAATCGCTAAATTTTAAATTGACCAATCATAGAGCAGCATTGCCATGTTGCCAATGTACCTTGTGGTTGTGATATAGGTTAAGTTCGCATTTAAATTTGCTGGTGCAGTGCAATTGGAAGATAAGGCCTACTTACAATTAAGTAATAATCAACAATTTAAGTTGCTGTGAAGAAACCGGGCATAAATGTCAAATAAAAACCAATATTTCTAATGCTTAATAGATTTGTTCTAGTCACAAATTTTAGGCATCATCCCTTATTCAAATATGTGTTTAATGTATTAAAGTGATATTTCAGGCAAGCTGACACTTTTTTCAAAGAATTAGGCCCAAATTTACATAAAGGATGTATTGGAAGTATAGCCGTATGTTCATGGAAACCATTATTATTAACAATTGGTAAAGATGACAGAACAATTCATGTTTGGAATTACGAAACCATGGACTTACTTTTAGTAAAGTATGACAAAAAGTATTACACATGTTTGTCATATTATAAGTCATATTTTATAGGCAATATCAAGAAGATATTTATGGAGTAGATTTACATCCTACTGGTTTATATATTTTAGTGGGATATGCCGGAAAATTAAGATTCTTAACTTTACTAATAGATGATTTAAAAATAACTAGAGAGTTTACGATAAGATATTGTCAGACTGTGTCTTTCAGTACTCAAGGTCATCAATTTGCAGCTGTAAATGGCAACATAATACAAATATATTCAAGTATTACATTTGAAAATGTTCTGAATTTAAAAGGACATAATGGAAAGGTTTGTATTTATTTATTTAAACTGGCGCGAAAGGAATGATATGATCCAGAATATAACGTAAAAGTTTTTATATAAAAATATTTCAGCTATGCAAACATGAAAAATTTTTTTCTCTCTATAACTAACAGTTTGTCGATCACTGTAGTGATAGCACGCACTTTAGAATTCTATCAAAAGAGGCATTTGTTTTCGCTTTTCGCCACGAAGCGAAAATTTGGTAGCATGCGTGTCTCAAAATATTCGCCTGCAAGCGTACGATTTGAAGCGAAAGTGTCAAAGTAACATCAATAATTTGCCACAGTTCTATTCAAAGCCAATTTATATATAATTTATACATTTATTATATATAACTGTCATAATATTTTTTTATTTTAATAATATAAAATCCAATAATTTCCGAATCAAAAAACCCAATATAGAATGGGGTCATTTCAAAAAAAGCAATTGTCGATTTTTTTTATAAAATCATGAAATCCATCTCATTTAATAAATATAGTAATAGAAAATAATTTGAAATATGCGACTTTTCATTCATAAATTTGCTAATAAACTTTCGCGCTTTTAAACACGGACTAAATTTGTGACGACACAAATTCATACTCACACAAAGACAATTCTGTCTCACACACATACGCTTCACAACATGAAACAGTAATCTAACCTAAAAGTGTGACAGCTGACAGCAAAATATACAAGAGAGAAGATTATTATTACTTTCTATTTCCTTAAAAGTACTAGTGCAATATAGGTATGTAAATAAACCATTTATTTAAATAAATATCAAACCAAATAATCATAGTTCTAAATTAAACCGGTAGAGCTCGACTGTCGTATCCGTGAATATGTGTCGTCAGCCGTTGAAATATTTCAAATTAAACGCAACTTTTAAAAAATCATATCTCTGATTCTAAAGACTTGTAAGATGTAAAACATACGCGTACATGTTTAATTTGACCTATTTTTTCAAGAAAAAAATAAATCAGAAAATGTGAAATGACCCCATTCTAAAGTGCGTGCTACCAAGATTCGTAAAAGTAAAATCGTATTCGCCTGCTTTCTATGATAGAATTCTAAAGTGCGTGCTACCACTACTGTCAGTACGCACCAAATTGTTAACTTTAAAAATGCCTATCTCGCTTATTACGTAAAATTTTTAAGTCGCGTTTGCACTAAAATTCTTATTTCATCCTGTCCTTACAAATAAAAAAATAATAATAAAATGGTATTGGACCTTATTAGTGCGCGTCAACTTCAAGGCATAGAGTGCTCCTGCAAAACCCTAAAATCTAATTGCTAAAATCCTAAATAATCATTATTAGGGCATATAAATTTAGAATTTAGATATTAAGAGTGATAGAATTGCAACGTCGGACACAGCCTTATGATTTAGATATTAGGGTGATAAATTCCAACGACTAATTTTTAACCAATCATGATGCAAAACACTTGAAAATTCAACCAATGAGAACAGTATTATATTGATAAAACCCAGTTACCCCGAAAATTTTTTGGTTAAAAAATTATCCAATTGAATCCCTTTATTGCTGAGCACGTGTGCGAAAGTAACCAATCAAAACAAACTTACACTGATAATTATCCTAAGACAATTATCACTTATCTCACTAAGTTGCTAAGTAACAAACAGTTTTTGACATTTAATTAAAGATTGTTTTAATTTAAAAATGTCATTTTCACGCTCTCAATGAATATGATGATTTAATCAACAAAATTTTAGAAGAAAACACATAAAAAAATACTGTATTAAATAAAAAACTAAATGTGGAGAATATTCATGGACTTTTGTATGTCTTATCTTCTTCCCTTTGGTTTCACTTAAAGAGGTCTCAATCTCATTGCATACTTCACACTGAACATATTCATAGCCACATTCACGTTCAAAGCTACTAGTGACATCTACTGGGCTATCTTAGACACAAAAATTCTGTCAAATACAAATTTTAGGCAAATTTAATGTGAAAACTGCAAAAAAATTTCTCACCGAATACCCCTCAATCATTGATAAATACTTATAATTTTATCACACTTTCTCAAGCACGTTGCGTTCAGGTAACACCACCTCCGCCTTCGGCGTCGGGCTGTTACCAAGCAACGCGCTTTCGGTAACTGTCATAAAATTATTTCGCAATTATCAATGTCCTCGGGATATTATAGCTGATAAAATCTCGTTACCCCGATAATTTTCCGCTACCAAGTAAATAAACAGTTGTTATTGTTTATAACTGTCTTTAGAATTTATCTCACCAAATACCACACGACCTCTCAGATTTTCTCAGATAAATTTTTATTTTTAAGCACTCATTTTTTTTGCTTTTAAGCGAAATCACTCAAGCTTACTGACATTAGGTAAAACCTCCCCTCCTTCGGAGTCGGACTTTGCCATGCAGTTTGCTTTCGTGTTGCTAAGCAAAAAAAAATCGTGCAAAATAAAAATTATCGATAAAATCAGGAGGTCTTGTGATATTACTTCTGATAAAACCCCGTTATACCCAAATAATTCAAGCAATGCACGTCATCACTTAATGTAAAAACCATAATGCATTAAAATCACTAATAGTGAAAAATGAAATAAAATTTCAATCATTTTTAACCGTTAAACAGTCTTATATAATTATTATTTGCAAAAAAATTCGTGCAAAATAAAAATTTATCATTAAATCAGGAGATCTTGTGATATTACTTTTGATAAAAGTGCAACATCGGACACGGCGTACGTTAATGCTGATTTCTAATGATTTCAAACAAAAATATTTATCATTTTCTCAGGTAACAGACATGAGCTGGTCATCAAATGACCTCCGTATCCTCTCTTGCGGATCTGAAGGAGCTCTTTATGAATGGGATATGACAAACGGCAAACGCATTGTTGAAGTCATTGACAAAACATGTCAATTTACTGGCTGTAACATTGCAACAGACGGACGTGTTAGCTATGCTATAGGATCGGATGGTATCATCAAAGAAGTTCAAAGCGCGATGATACGGACGAATCATCACATTGATGATAATGGGCTGGATTGCATGGCGTTGAGTCATAGCGATATGATGTTGTTTGTCAGTGGAAAAGAAGGTATCATCAGTTGACATCCTCAAAACTGTACATTCGATATAAGGCTGTTGCAAGAATTTTTATATGCCTTCTAAGCAGGGCATCGAACCCGCCAAAAACTGGGTTCGGTTTAGGTTCAAGTTAATTTGTTTTTTTGAGAAATGGATTCGGATGCGGCTCTGGTTCAAGCATTAATAAAATTTGCGGTTTTGTTCGGAGTTCAGGTTCGGTTCGACTTAATGAAAATTGATTTAAAGTTTTTTTGAATGACAAACAAATAAAAATAATTTAAAATGAAAGCCACAATTTACGCAAGACAAGAAACGAACATAATTTTCAAGAAAAGTCAATATAGGCACCAACGCAGACGCCTGACGCGTCGATTATCGGCTGTATTACAATGGGGGATTCCAGCTCAATTGAATTAAAGGAAAATAGTAAAAAAATACGAATGTATATGCTGAATAACGAATATTAATAAAAAATGATATGGTATAATTGAGATATTTCGGAAATAAGGGGTTTTTGTTATAGCGTTTCGACACTAATATGAAATCTATATATAATATTTTGATTGGCGACCGAAAGACCGCCTATACATGCATAACAAATAGCGTGTTAGGAGGTGGGGATTACTACCAATGGAAGTTAAGAAATTCAAATTCGAAAGGAGGGGCTAACATTCCTGTACAGCAGTTTCCAAACAGTTTTTATTTTAACATAAATTTCTTGAATTAAACTTAATAATTTAAATACACCTGTAATTATAAAGTATGTAGACTTATACAGTGTTATAATATTCATTTATTTTTATGTAAATATAATTTAAAATAGCATATATATCAAGAACATTTAGGTCATGGTGAAAACAGTTTGATATAAAAACACATAAATGTGACGTCACGTCAATCTTTTCAAAATTCGGGAGACCATAACTCGCTTATTAATAGGAATTTTTTCACCGGATTTTCATCAATAGTCTTAGTATTCCTAATATTTTCAGATGAAATTATAAAAAAAAATGGTGGAATTCCCATTACGTTTACGTTTCGAACTGAAAATAAACCTGCGCGGAGCTGAACCCTGAACCCGAATTTTAATATCCGGTTCGGTTCCAACTCGGGTTCAATTGAAAAATATATCTGAGGTTCGATTCTGGGTTTGGGTTCGGTAAAATGTTCCTCGTAGGTTCCGGTTTTGGTTCGGGTTCGATGCTCTGCTTCTAAGTACTAAATTTTATAAAGTGTTATTCTTTATATAGCCTCAAATTTGAAAATATCATGAAATATTCATAAGATATTTTGCAATTTATTATTGAAATTTGTGTAATATTTTGAAAAAGTCACGTGATCTGAAAAATGTGACATCATAGTTCATAGTACATACTTCCATACCTTTGCCATATGTTTACAAAATAATTGCAAATCAACCAGTAAATAAATCAAATAACACTATTAAATCTTAAATCATTATTAGGTAACCCCAAAGATAAAGTAGGTAATAATAAAAAATCTGGCGTTTATAAATTTGAGTGTAAAGATTGTAATAAAGTTTACATCGGGCAAATAAAAGCCAAATTGATACATTTCTATCATTTAAAAACGGGTAATCCTGATAAATCTAGAGTAGCACAAGATATGTTTATTAACAATCATAAAATTTACATTTCTAAGATACAATTATTAAAACATGTTGATAATAATAGATATTTAGAGGCGCACACGAGAGTTATTTGATAATACATAAATTTAAAGATAAATTGATGAACGAGAAACTAGGTCCCATCTCAAATTCTAAATTATATGAGTTAATATAAGACAGTTACTTTGTCTAATCTTAGTTACCCAATTAAGTATCCACTTACCTATGGCTCCTCTCCCTATATACTCCGAGTTATCGCTTAGGAGCTGTTTTGACCTCTGGCATGGTTTACATGCTGAGTAATCTTAACTTGTCTGTGTTATTATTTTGTAGTTCCTACTGATGATAAGAACGTAGTTCTCGAAATATTTATGTATATTTTTTTAAAAAAATTAATGTTAAGAGATTTTTCTTTTGTAGTTATAATTTAACCTTAAGACTCCATTTTAGTTTTCAATTAATAATAAAACAAACTAAAATATTTACTTGTGAAATTTATAACTATTTCTCGAATAAATTGCTCAATTTGGAACAATAAATTATTATTTTTTTATGACTATGAAAAGTATTGCACAAATTTTTATTTAAAGTACTTTTTAAAAAATGTGAAACCAACTCATTGTGTAAAAATATTTTGAATTATTCTCAACTTTTTTAAATGTATTTATAACTAAAACAACTTTTTGATTGTCATTTTCGTTGCTAAATGAAATACTTTTAAACACTAGTGTTTAAAAATAACACTTTAATGCGTAAAATGTTACTTTTAAGCACTGTATTTCATTTAGGAACGAATAGATGAATCTGACGCCTGCAGGTGCGTAAAGTTGGCACCCCCAAGTAGGAATTTTAAGAAAAAAATTATTGCGTAATTTTGCCCAAGTTATGCCCAGTTTTTCCCAATACTTAATTTATTTTGCCCACGCAACCTGTTATCACAACACGTAACATATGTCCTCTCAACCTGCCCACCCAAACTGCCCACGCAACATGCTCACTCAAAATACCCACGGAGGCAAAATAATTTAAGTTTTGGGCATAACTTGGGCAAAATTATGCAATATTTTTTTTCTCGAAATTCCTACATGGGGGTGCCAACTTCACACAGGTGACGTCTGCCTACTTTTTAATTTTGAAAAATTCAAAATGTTGATGTTTGAGAATAAATGATCTGTTTTAAAACGCTATTATAAAAAATCTTGTATGTAATACATTGCGAAATGAGTGTTTTAGGCACTTGACGTGTTGTATCACTCGCTTACGTTCGTGCTTACAAATTTCACGTCGCGTTGTTAAAACACTACCATTTCGCAACTTATGACATAAATACCTATTAAATTTTCTTTCAGGCACTATTTACAGTGTAAAAATACCGCTATCTGAAAAACCAGAACGCATAGAATATATAACTCACAACAAAACAGTTGTTCAGGTAGCTATATTAGTCAAAACACTAATATTATTCTAAAAGTAACAACATGATAATTCCCTCTGCAAAGATGTTACTTTTCGAATAACTATCTTAACTTTTATTAAAATTATTTAAAACTACTTTTATTCCAGTTAAAAATTTCTTTCGACGATAAATACCTCATAAGTTGTGGAGTAGATGGCACCTTATGTATTTGGAAACTTATAAATGTTATGGGAAAAGGAATTAAAATAGATAAAGATTACGAGCCTTCAGTGGATATATTAATTCCGCATCAAGATTTGCAAGACAAGTTGCAAAATATTAGCGATTTAAATTTAAGATTGATGGAACTTGATAGAGAACATGCTTATCAAATAAGATTAATTGAAACAAATTATAAAGACAAAATGGCTGAAATACATGAAGCTTATAAAGAAGTTATAGAAACTCTTAAAGACAAGAACAGTGTAAGTTCTATTGCTATATTTTTACATTCAGTGTGGGACATAAATAGAGGGACTATGTAGGAACCAATAAAAAATTCCCCCATATTTTAAATATTCAATATGCAGGGTGTCTCTTAAATAGGGGGACATGGCTTAACCACAGATTTCTGAGGCTAAAATAAGACGATTTAACTAAACTTGCTTCTACCGGAAAGTACCATTTAGCCAGAATTCTGCTTCAAAGTTCTACGAAAAAAAAAAAAATTTTTGCTTATAATAACAGAACGCTTTATTCGATTTGGATGAAATTTGGTATGACAGTTCATATAGTTATGTCATCTTTTAAGGTGATACTTGTTATTATTAGTGAACCACTAGTGTATGAAACTTAGGTGTCCCAACATTGATTAGACCGTAACTTTTTAATGGCCACGCCGATAACATAAAATTATTTTTTTTCAGAAAGATACATTCAATAGTAAACTTTTCTCTCTTTATTTAATTTGTGATATCTGTTACTGTTCAGACAGAAAAAAATAAAACCTGAGTGACTGCATCATGAATTTTTTTAAAATAATTTTAATCTAGCACTCTATCCAAATGTCAAACACCTAATTTTTAATGACAGTAACGAGCTGACAATCTTTTCAACTTGTTTTGGAGTAAGCTAACATATGTATTCGTGTTATTTATAATAATGGTAGTAAAATACTATTAGGCCGAACAAATGGATGTTACTAGTTTCTGAATATTGCGGAGGAATTTTTTGACAACCCATAAACAATTGCTACTGTCATTAGAAATTAGGTTTTTGTCATTTGAATAGACTGCTAGATTAAAATTATTAAAAAAAAAATTCACGGTGCAGTCACTCAGGTTTTATTTTTTTCGGTCTGAACCATAACAGATATCACAAATCAAACAGAGAGAAAAGTTTACTATTAAATGTATCTTTCTGAAAAAAAATAATTTTATGTTATCGGCGTGGCCATTAAAAAGTTACGGGCTAATCAATGTTGGGACACTTAAGTTTCATATACTAGTGGTTCACTAATAATAACAAGTATCATCTTAAAAGATGACTTATAACCACATACTGTCATACCAAATTTCATCCAAATCGTATAAAGCGTTCTTTTATTATAAGCAATTTTTTTTTTTTTTTTTCGAAGAACTTTGATGCGGAATTCTGGCTAAATGGTACACTTTCCGGTAGAAGCAAGTTTAGTTAAATCGTCTTATTTTAGCCTCAGGAATCTGTGGTTAAGCCATGTCCCCCTATTTAAGAGACACCTGTATATAAATAATAAATAGAACACATTATAATGGATTATAATTAATTAACATAACTCTTTTTCCTAATATTAGGCATTGGAAAATGAGCACATTGCAGAATTACATAATATAAATATGGAAATAGCATCACTGAAGCGTAATCATACTAATGCAATAGAAGATATTGAAGCAAAGTACAATGAAAAACTTATAACTGAATATAATAAATATGGAGAATTAGAAGAAAAGATGAGTGCAGTTCGCAAAAGCTATGATGAACAAATAGATGAACTGAAAGATACAGCAAAAGTAGACGTAGAAAATACAATTGAAAAATTCCAAGAAGAAATACAAGCCAAAGAAGTAATAGTAGAAGAAGTAAGAAAAATAATACGCCAGTAGTCATTGAAAATGCAACACCAAATATATTAGAAATAAATATATGAGATTCAGCGTAGAAGTTGGTTATTATTAGCAGTGTAAAACGATTAAAATTTCACAACTCTAAACAATAAAGAATAGGAGAAAATTAATAAGAACTATAACAGTTATTTATGCAACAAGAGTAAAAAGTATAGTTTTATTTCACGAATAGGAAAGTTTGACCGAGCGAGCCGCAGGAGAATTCGGCAAATCCTATAAGTGAAATAAGATATTTTTTACTTGAGTTGCATATAATTTTTTTTACGTCTGCAATAAAAGAGTGAAAAAAGTGCCGTAACGTTTCATTATTTCACGCTTTTGCGTTAAAAAATTGCACTTTTTTCACACTTTTATTGTGTTAAAAAAGGCATGCTTTATAAACTCATTTTAATGTAAAAAAGTGTACTTTTTTAACAGACGTAAAAAAAAGTACAATAGCGAACTCTAGCTAAAACAATGTCTTATAAAGAATATGTGGTTAGTTACATACCGGGTGTCTACTTTTATTTCTGAACATAGGAAATTCAATGTTAAAATTTTGATTCGGCGATATCTCCTTACCTATTAATTTTAGAACAAAAGTCTAATGAAGATAAATGTTCAGAGTAAAAAACTGCATTGATTGAGTACCAGGTTTGTTGTTCAATTGTTTTTATGTATAAGTTAGAAGCACAAGAAAATACTCGATTTAAGGCAATTATCAGAGTGCCATGAAAAAGAAAACAATAATTTATATTTCTTGTCTCTGGTATATCTGACAGATTTGACATATCTTGTTATATTATTATTACTAGAATAATGGGAAGTGTTAATCTAGAAGAAAAAAATAATAATCACTAATTCTAATAAGAATAAATTAAAAAGAAATGTCAAATCTGTCAGATATGCCAGAAACAAGAAATATAAATTATTGTTTTTTTTCCATGGCACTCTGATAATTGCCTTAAATGACGTATTTTTTTTTGCTTCTAACTCGTCCATAAGAAACAATTGAACAACAATATTGGATCTCGTTCATACAGTTTTTCATTCTGAACATTTTTCTTCCTTACACTTTTGTTCTAAAATTAATAGGTAAAGAGATATCACCAGATCAAAATTTTAACATTTAATTTCCTATGTTCCGAAATAAAAGTAGACACCCGGTATAGTCATCTATATGAGATGTAAAGTTGCGTGCAAAAGTTTTGAGCTATGTGCATTTTATTCCTTTTAAAAGAATATTTATTTTTTAGAAATGGGTGATTCGGGAACATTGCAAAAGTTTCAATTTAGGAAAAAACAGGCCGTAGGTTCCAATAATTATAACTAACAGTCATAATCGTCTTTATTTATAAAAAATGGGACGTTTCGGACAATATTTGTCCATCTTCAGCAATTACAGAGTGTGTGTTTCAATATTTTATAAAGTTTCTTTATTAGTTACACATTTTTGTGAATGCCCAAATCTTGTCTAGAATTATAACAGAAAGTCTTTGGTAGTTGAAAAAGACTTTTTGTTATAATTCTAGACAAGATTTGTGCATTCACAAAAATGTGTAACTAATAAAGAAACTTTATAAAATATTGAAACACACACTTTGTAATTGCTGAAGATGGACAAATATTGTCCTAAACGTCCTATTTTTTATAAATAAAGACGATTATGGCTGTTAGTCATAATTATTGGAACCTACGGTCTGTTTTTTCCTAAATTAATACTTATCTTTGTAATATATTTATATAGTACACAACTGTTAGGAATATTAATACCTTGTAATTAGTATTGTCAACATATTTTAAAATTTGTTTAGTGTATTTTATAAGCTGAATCGAAATTGTTCGTATTCATAAATATTGCGCCACGTTGTAGCTGATAGTTTATATACATTATTTTATTGAAATTTTTCATCAGACACCGAAATTAAATTAAATTTAGATTATTGTTTAACAAAATGGTAAAACACACCCATCTTCAGCTAGGAGAATCCGTAAAAAACCATTCTCTTCAAGGAAAAGGTTCTCGGGATATAGCTGGCTTGTTAAAAGATTTATAAGTACACAGTAAATAGAATTATCAAATATAAGTAGCCAAAATCATTAGCTGACAAGCCAAGATACGATAGACCCAAAAAACCAACAAAGCGAACAGATAAAATAAATACACTAAAATGTATAGCAGATTCAAGAAAACTACTGTTTACCTATATATTTCGAAAGAAATTTGAATAGAAAACCTTGCCAATGTTAGCCAAAGTACTGTGTCTCGAAGTCCTTAAGATGAAGAACTTATTGGACTATCATTTTTTTTTTTTTTTTTTAGTTAGTAGAAGAAATAAAAAGTTGAGTCTAAATGTTGCAAAGCATTTGATGATGACCGAAAGGTTGATTCAGATGCTAAAATCTTGTGAAACATGGCAAGTGTTTTCTAATTCTTTATAAGGAATATTTACTTGAAAATTTTTTGGTTAAAAAATTATCCAATTGAATCCCTTTATTGCTGACCACGTGTGCGAAAGTAACCAATCAAAACAAACTTACACTGATAATTATCACTTATGTCACTAAGTTGCTAAGTAACAAACAGTTTTTGACATATAATTAAAGATTAATTGTTTTAATTTAGAAATGTCATTTTCACCCTGTCAATGAAAATGATGATTTAACAAAAAATTATAGAAGAAAACACATCAAAAAATACTGTATTAAATAAAAAATTAAATGTGGAGAATATTTAATATGGACTTTTGTATGTCTTATCTTTCTTCTCTTTGGTCTCACTCAAAGAGGTCTCATTTTCATTGTATACTTCACACTGAATATATTCATAGCCACATTCACATTCATAGCCAATAGTGACATCTACTGGGTTATGTTAGACACAAAAATTCTGTCAAATACAAATTTAAGGCAAATTTAATGTTAAAACTGCAAAACATTTTCTCACCGAATACCCCTCGATCATTGATAAATACTTATAATTTTATCACACTTCCTCAAGCACGTTGCTTTTAGGTAACACCACCTCCGCCTTCGGCGTCGGGCTGTTACCAAGCAACGCGCTTTCGGTAACTGTCATAAAATTATTTCGTAATTATCAATGTCCTCGGGATATTATAGCTGATAACAATCAAATTCGAACTGAACATGTTCCTTCAAACACTAAACTTAGCAATTCCAAATTTTAATCGTTCACACTACCACTAATAATAAGTAAATTTTATGATGAATCTGATAAATTTATTCGTAACATTTTTTGATGTTGTATTTTCAACAACCGTTAGTGTATTTAAATAACTATACATATTTGTCTAATTAGTTAAAAGAACAAATGGTACAACTAGAAAAAGATCATGAAGTCATTAAACAACAAATTGAAGATGACGCTGATAGAGAAATTTACGAATTAAAAGGGCACCACGAGGCCGAAATAAAAGAAGAACAAAACGTTAACATTCGTCTCCGCGCAGAAAATGGCATATTCCAGAAAAAACTTAACGCTAGCTTCAAAGAAATAGACGAATTGAAACATACAATTTTCACATTAGAAAACGACCACATTAAGTTCAAAAACATCATACAGGGCCTTGAAAAAGACATTCAAGAACTTAAAAAAGAAATATCTGAACGCGACGAAACAATCCAAGGAAAAGAGAAAAAAATATACGAGCTCAAAAAGCGCACCCAAGAGCTGGAAAAGTACAAATTCGTATTAGAGTTCAAAATAACAGAACTCAAAGCGCAAATAGAACCCAGGGAACGCAAAATCCACGACCAGAAAGAAGAAATATTAGAAATGATACAAGAATTAGAAAACTTACAAAGAACTATCACACAACTAGAGTTACAACTAACAGAACTCCGAGAAAAGTTAGCATCATCGCATCACGAATTTAAAAAAGAACATATCCGATTCCGCCAAGCGTGTGACGTCATCAAACAAATGCGAACAGACTTGCATTATGCGTCTGGGCTTATACAAGAAACAAATAAACTAAAAACTGCCGTCAAAGTAAATATTTATTAATTATTTTTCACAAAATAGTTACATCATAAATTATTTTCAGGATATGTACCATAAATATAACGCCGATAAAGAATTTGATATCATTAGGCAAGAGGATTGCGAGGCTAAAAATGAATTTGCTAAGCAGAGACATTTCTTAGAAAAAACTATTGCGGGATTAAGACTAACTGTAAGTTAATATATGAATCAAGCTTGCGTGTGTGTAGTTATTTTTGCGATGGGAGCTAGAAAAATACAGTAATGTTCACTTAACGAACCTCAAGGGAACCAACAAAAATGGTTCGTTGTAAGCGAAGTTCGTTATAAGTGGTGAATTACAAAATAATTTTGTATTTGAATAAATTGTACACAGGTGTTAAAAAATAAGTGTCTCAAATTCTGAGGGCATATAGTACTGACCAAAATGAGTAAAAAAAGTTTAATCAACATGGGTCCGATCTTCAACTGTTTTTGAGAAAGAGTCCATTTTGTATTAGAACAAAAAAAAATTGACTAAGATTAAGATAGTGGTCGAACAAAATTTTGTCTTTGCCAGTAAATAGACTATAAAAAAACAATAACATTTTATAAGAAACGTTTTTTTCACTTTCTAATAGTTACGAAGTTATTTGAAAACTAAATATTGGCAAAGGTCGCCACAACTTTTGTCTTACTACAATTATTTGATTTTTTTTTTTTTGACAAACAAAAACACACTTAAGGTGACCTCTGAAAGGTAAACAAAATGTCTCATTTAATCAAAGTCGTAACTCTTATAGTTTTCGAGATAGCAGAGGTAAACACCGAAAAAACTCATTTTTTATTACCTTTTATCTCGGAAACTATTGAAGATCGGACCCAAATTTTTTACTCATTTTGGTCAGTACTGTATGCCCTCATAATTTGGGACACTTATTTTTTAACACCCTGTATATTCAGAGTAATTAAAAATGATTGAAGGTCACGTGACAACTTTTGTTCAAAAATAATATCAAAATTATATTTCAATTTTTCATAATTCATCAAAACTATATTCCATTTTTGACAGGTAACGACAAGTGCATGACATTTGATTTATATCATTGTCATATGTTTATTCTTTAGATATTTATTTCGCTTATCCTTTGTAAAAAATCTTTCATTTCATTATGGATTTTAATCTTTTAATGAAGAGCAGGATAAATTTGTTCTTGAAGCGTATTTTCTTTCGGGAAATGGAAATAGTAATGCTGTCATACTAAGTGAGCTGCAAGTGTCAAATTCGTATGAAGCGGCACGCTTCAATCATTTTTGGTCACTCTGTAATTATTTCTTTGAGCAGATAAAAATGTATACCGTGAGTATTTTTTAACGTGAAACATTGGGTTTGTCATATCCATAGTTACGACTTGACATTTGATTGACAGCAATGTATTTGCCCGTTCCATTTAAAATGAAACATAGGGAACGAATTTGATATTTGATAAGACGTCAATAGAGGTTAATTTTGTTTAAATAATTATACCCGCATTCTAAATTAAAATTAGTTGCAGAAAAAATACAGTGTGCACCTTGTGCCCGAGTGGTTTTCTGACTCGGCTAAACTTCTTTCAATGTTTAAATATAATACTTATGACAAATTCATTCCCCATGTGTCATTTTAAATGAGATATACAAATACATTGCTGTCAATCAAATGTCAAATCGTAACTTATAGGAAAGTTCAACGGTTATCTGTCATATTGACAAGATGTCATTAGAGGTTTTTTTTTTTTGTTAATAATTATACCTGTTTTCTAAAAATTAAATTTAGATGTAGAAAAAAATACTGTGTGCACCTTATGCCCGAAATATGTTTATTGCTCTCAAGTGGTTTTCTGACTCGGCTCAATTTCTTACAATATTTAAATATAATACATCTGTCAGATTCGTTCCCTATGTTTCACGTTAAAAAATACTCACGGTATACATACATATCACATAAAGGTGATACAGGGTAGAGAAACGAACACCCGAATATAGGTTTTGGCTTTACAACAACGATATTATCACAAATTAAAATAAAATTTTATGTACATATATTATAAATAAATATATAATTACGGCATATTACCCATTTCTGGGTGTGCTAATCTGCTTTAAACGAGTTATCGGTAATGTAATGATTTACCATATTCGATCCGTGAGGCCGTTTGCCAGGCGTCACCACACGAGCACTCATTTTTGGCGTGGAAATTCGAAATAATATTGGCGACGGTCAGGATTGAACCCGGGTTCCTAGATTCGCGTCCAGACACTCAGGCTGTGTCCGATGTTGCATTTTTATCACCCTAATATCTAAATCTTAAATTTATGTGCCCTAAATCTAGTGATTATTTAGGATTTTAGGTATTAGATTTTAGGGTTTTGCAGGAGCACACTATGCCTTGAAGTTGACGCGCACTAATTAAACAAATCATAATTTGTACAAAACGTCAAATTTACTGTCAAAGAATAGCTTCTTAGCTTCTATTTTATGAAATATAATATTAACTTTACTCTCAAGCGTCAAATTGAATCGAATTGTATAATTCATTTTTGTTGTTCTAAAGTATTGCCATACAAACTATTGGATATCACTAGTGTGCCATTCGGAGTTGTATTATGTGAAGAAGACCTAAATCCTAAATTCTAAATGCCAAAATGCGACATCGAACACAGCCTAGGCAATATTACTCATTGTTATATTTTGTTTTTTGTACACAAACAAATAAATAATTGTAAGAAATTACGTCAAAAATTGTCAACAAAATATAACATCATATAATGCATTTCAAGGTCGGTAACCCATTCAAAAACTGACCGTGCTCACTCAAACTAAACTTTAAAACATCAAACATATAATTATCATTCTTTATTCCATTTCTATTGTGTTTTCCAGGTTGCTAAACGTTACGACAAAAACGAAGAAAAACTCAAAATGATGGAAGAGAGTACTCAACTCATTACAGAAGTCAACATCTTGAGAAATCAATTGAAGATCGAACAAATTCGAAACAAACAAATGGAGTCTGTTTTAGGACTAGGCAAAAAAGTCATGCAGCCTAGAGAAGCTCAAAGAAAACTCTCAGAAGCTGTGAAATCAAGAGAAGAGATTAGAACTGAATATCTAGAGGTTATCAAGCAAAATGAAATATTTATTGACGAGCTAAAGGATGAAAATATGAGATTGACAAGCAAATTATGTGAAAAAGAAGAAGAGAAACCTGATGACAGCAAACACTCCTTTTTTGATTTTGTTTGAACTTGTATTCAAATGTATTAATAAATATTGTAATGATATATTAGTAAAACAGATATTTATTTAAAAATGAATAAAATTAAGCAGGTACGAGGTGTGGCAATAAGAAAACGGGATTGATCTTAGAACATTGACTATTCGAAAAATTACACAAAACAAATTTTGCCACCTTCATTGTTTAGTTTGTACAGAATTCTACCTTTATGGCTTAGACCTACTAAGGGCCGGTTTTTCAGTATCTAGTTAAAATTTTAACTAGGAGTTAAATAAACAAAATTGAAACGAAATGAAATGTCAAATGACATTTATCATTGCTGTCAACAAAACGATGCAATATTGTTTCTTAGCGATGGCCCAGAAAATGAGCTCTTTCTGATCACTATTTAGACCGAAAAGTCCTTCTTTGCTGAGCTAGCTCGGAAAGTTGTCTATAAGGGATCGGAAAGTACTTTACCGATCCCGGGACCGGTAAAGCTAAATGTTTCCATGGAGATCAGTTGTTTATTTATTTCTTATTTACTCGCAATAAAAAATAAAATAATTCTTTTTTATTCTTTTTTCAGGATCGCAAAAAAAATATTGTACCCAACATGACCTGAAAGTGTCTATACTGGGCTCACAAGCTTGCTAACCCAGTAAAATATCACTTTCAGGTCTTGTTACGTAAATTACTATTACTTAACTATAAATTGAAATTTTAACCAGAGATTGAAAAACCGGCCCTCTGTATGCATTTCGCATTTTAAAATTGTAATTAAACGGATTCGCAAAATCAAATTACGTCTTTGACCATTGTTACAAATTAAGAAAAAATAAGAAAATCTAGTTAAATATTAGGTACTTTTTGAGATTTTATGTTATAAATATGGAAGAACATTTGATTCTCTAGGTAGTTTGATCACACATTTTCCTTCATATTCATTAGATGTAGAGTTAAAGAATTATAAAGAGATTAACTTTCATAAATCAGCCAGCTTTGTTAAAATCATGGAAACAGCTGATATATTCAAATATTCTAATTGACAGATGTCAGTGTCAAGTGCAATTTACATAGTAAACTTGACTTAAATTGAGAATATTGCATCGAAATGCCATGTCAAATGAATTATAATAAATTGCTCTCAAAATTTCGAATTGATTTGTTTTTGTTTAAACCTAGTTTAAAATTTAAACCTTGTTGGTGCAACTGGCCATAGAGAGGGGTTGGATTCATACTAAAAATCGCATATCCAGATTTTAGTGAATAAGCACGTTTTAAAGCCCATAGAATACGATTATAACATTCTATGATGTCTGTCTGTCTCTCTCTGTGTGTGTGTGTGTGTGTGTGTGTGTGTGTGTGTGTGTGTGTGTGTGTGTGTGTGTGTGTGTGTGTGTGTGTGTGTGTGTGTGTGTGTGTGTGTGTGTCTGGATGTTGGAGGACGATTCCTTGAAAATAAATAAATAAATATAAATATATCATCACGACATATTACCCATTTCTGGGTGTGCCATTATCTACACATATGTAGACATCGGTAATGATGACGATATATTTTACCGTGTGGGCGCTTACCAGGCGTCACCTCACGGGCACTCACAGCTGGTGTGGAGAGTGCACCACAGGGGTCACTTTTGTGCCATTTAAAATTGGAAATATTTGGCGCCAGTCGGGATCGAACCCGGTTCCCCCAGGTTCGCGACCAGATACTCAGGCACTCGGCCACGGGAAAATTATAATACATAATGTTTAACTACGTATTCCTCATCTCTCATTAATGGGAAGAGCTGAAAGGTTTTGATAACAATTAAAAAAAATCTTCTAAATATTATTTTTAAATTTTTTTTGTTATTTCAAATATTAAAGAACATAAAATACTCTTTCTAATAGACTTAAAAAATTTATTATATCTTCTATAGATTTAGAGATAAAGAAAATGTAATGTACAGAATAATCTGTTGCAATAAATCGCACAGGCCAGACTACACCAAGGAAACCAGTTGTCAAATTCAAATGTGTGTAATTGACAGATAAATGTCATGGTCAAAAATCAACAGTTTTACTGACATTACTGAAAGCTTTTTCTGGGAAGTACATTCAATATTTCTTATTGAAGTATTAATTAAATATTTAAAATTATAGGTAGGTATGTATATTATGCCCGTATTCATAGTCGATGCTCAATCTCGTACTTGAGTATTACTTCGCCAAGCATTACTCCAGTCGTTCTCGACCTCAAGCACATCATATGTTTCATAGTCGAAACTTCGTGAATTCTCGGTTTTCTAGGGAGAATTATAGAGAATTTGTAACTATGTTGGTGTATTTGTAAATTTTAATACTGTTCTCTCAAATCGTATATTTGACATCCACATATATGTCACAGGTTACAGATACATGAGTCATATCACGGATATATCTTCTTGAAGCAACCCTTTTTCATTTGTTATTATTAAGGCTTCTTCTACTATGTCTTTAAATTCTAAAAATTGTTAATTATCTTCTTGATTCACTATTTAACTTAAATGTCATATGTGATGGAAATGACAGTTTGGCAGTTTTTTTATATATTGTTCAAGTCTACCTAAATTTTATAAAAAAAGCATCAATCAGTACTTGAGCATTACTCAGGGTTTCTTGGAACTCGCCTCAAGTAAACCTTCGATTGAAGTACGAGTGAAGAAACAAGTAGCGACTATGAAACGAAATCTGGTACTCAAGGCATACTCAAGTATGAGTCGAGGCGAAGTACTGACCATGAATACGGGCATTAATAGTACATATTTTATCCTTAAGAAATACCACCAATCCAGTCAATGAATTGGAACCATCTTGAACATTTTAGAAGAATAGGACAAGATTCCTTGTAGAAAGAATGAAAAGATATAATTAGAATTATTTGTGTGTACAAGAAATGTTAAATTCGATACTTAAGTAACAAAACGGAAATAGCGAGAGGTATTGTGCTTGACAGAATAGACTTTTTTAAACTGTATCCCGGCTCGAATTTAGTTCCTTTTAAATTTGAGAATGGTGGGAAGATAAATTAATATGATACAGCCTACAATGTTGCCAAATTTACAGGGAAGCCAAAAAAAATCTCGTATAACATTAAATATCTTGAAAACTAAAAAAGATAATGAGATGCGCTCTGAAACCTTGAATTTAGAATAAATTTCTGCGTAATACACATTATAATACTTGTATGTATATAATGAATTTTCGTTATAATGACAAAACAAAAATTGTACATGCGTATTCATTTTTGTTCTCATACCTTTTTAAGTATCCAATTAAATTCGTTATTATACTTTGCGTGATGTACAAATGTAACACCCTATTTTCTATGTAGCTCTCCCTATTGCACGAAAAAAATAGGTATCATTATGTGAAATTATATAGAAAATGAAATAGCCATCAGACGGTCATAAGGATAATATATCGTTTTGAAAGAGCTATCATTTATTTAACGAGGCAAAAAAGTACAATATCATTTCATATATCTTGCAGACATTTATATGAGTAATATCTACAAGATTTTCGTTGTTACAATATTAAATGTAATGAGAATTTCGCGAAAAACATTTTTTGTTAATTTGAAACAAAAATGACATATAAATCCCTTTGAATTTAAATGCTGCAAGTTTACTTGCATTTTCACGAAGACATTTGCAAAATGATATTTTATAAAAAAATGTGAATCTATATACATATTTAATTTATTTCACTAACAATTTTTACCTTTCGCTAAGAGGTATTGGATTCATGCTAAAAATTGCATAGGTATCCAGATTTTAATAAAAAAAGCACGTTTTAAGGTCACTAGAATCCGATTTTAACATTTTTACAATGATGTGTGTGTGTGTGTGTGTGTGTGTGTGTGTGGATGTTGCAGAGACGATTTCACAAATTATCAGCCCGATTCACAAAAAAATTTAAGCTAATACTCATTTTTGGATTAGCGAATTCTACTCTAATTTTGACAGTTTATATCTTAAAATATAGTCTAATCTATTCCTAGTATCTACCTTTATTGATAATATCATGAAAATTAAATTTTAAGTACCGGAATAGAATAGAATTCACTAATCCAAAAATGAGGATTAGCTTAAACTTTTTTGTGAATCGGGCTGCAAATGACAAAAGACGAACTTAACTATGTATTCCGTAATTTGATATTAATGGGAATAGCTGAAAAAGTTTTAGTAACAACTGGACAATCGGAAGTAGTAGTTTCTTTAAAAAAATCTTCTAAATATTATTTTTTGGAAATTTATGTTATTACAAATAATATCTATCCGATACATTGAACATTTTTATTATATCTTCTATAGATTTAGAGGTAGAGAATTATAAATATATAAAATAATCCGTTGTAATGAATCTCACAGCCCCATAACTTCATGGAGACAAGTTAAAAAATTAAAATGTTTGTAATTGACAGAAAAATATCAGTATCAAAAATCCAGATATATTACTGATGACTTTTTCTGGGAAGTACATTTAATATTTCTGATTTTATTATTAATTAAATATTTAAAATTATAGATACATATCATCAGCATTAGAAATACCGCCAATCTCGTCAATGAAATTGAAGAATCTCGAACATTTGGAAAAGTAGGAGGAAACTTGTTTATAAAATGAATTAAAAAATATTAATAATAGATGTCATTAGAATTTTTGTGTGTGTACTTATATTGTGAGTATTTTTTAACGTGAAACATTGGGTTTGTCATATCCATGGGTACGTCTCGACATTTGATTAACAGTAACGTATTTGCCTGTCCCATTTAAAATAAAACATAGGGAACGAATTTAACAGAAGTATTTATATATTTAAATATTGTAAGATATTTAGCCGTAAGAAAACACTCGGGCACAAGGTGCATACAATATTTTTTCTACAACTAAATTTAATTTAGAAAGCAGGTATAATTATTTAAACAAAATTAACCTCTACTGACGTCTTGTCAAATTTCAAATTCATTCTCTATGTTTCATTTTAAATGGGACAGGCAAATACATTGCTGTCAATCAAATGTCAAGTCGCAACCATGGATATGACAAATCCAATGTTTCACGTTAAAAAATACTCACGGTACAGCCTAATGGAAATGGTGAAAGGTCTTGTGCTGCCCATAACAGATTTTTTGTCGATGACATTAAAAAGGGGAAAATTATTTCCGGAAACGGAAATGTCCCCCGGAAACCATAGCCATCAACAACTTTCGCCTCAGTTTCCGTTCAATTCCACCAATCACATTTCAGGAATAAATGGACCGAATGTATGTTTTGGTCAGTGTAATTTATGACTATCTCCCTTCAAAAAGTCCCTGGCAATAAAATAGGGAAGTTTATTGACCGAGAAACAACAAAATACAGATTTGTAGTCTCTCTAGAACTCTAAGGTCACAGACAAACTACACCGGGTGGCTATTAAAAAAAAAAATCTTTTGTGGACAGCACTATACCTCTCGCCAATACTTCTGATGATGATGCAATTTGCAAAATTGTACAATAAAGTAAAAATTTACTTTACTTGTGAAACTAAACCAAGTGTTATTATTATTTTTTAACTTTTATTAATTTAAATACATACCTACATTTATTGATGATGGAAACTACCGTGAGTATTTTTTAACGTGAAACATTGGGTTTTCATGTCTATGGTTACGATTTGACATTTGATTGACAGCAATGTATTTGCGTGTCCCATTTAAAATGAAACATAGGGAACGAATTTGACAGATGTTAGCTAAGTCAGAAATTTAGCTAAGTCAGAAAAAAAACTCGACAGCACTAAACATATTTCGGGCACACAATATTTTTTTTTGCAACTAAATTTAATTTTTAGAAAAAAGATATAATTATTTAAACAAAATTAACCTCTAATGACGTTTTGTCAATATGACAGATAACCGCTGAATTTTCCTATAAGTTACGACTTGACATTTGATTGACAGTAATATATTTGCCTGTCTCATTGAAAACATAGGGAATGAATTTTACAGAGTATTATATTTAAATATTGTAAGAAATTTGGCCAAGTTAGAAAATCACTCGAGCACAGGGTACACTAAATTTAATTTGGAAAGTAGGTATAATTATTTAAACAAAATTAACCTCTACTGACGTCTTGGCAAATGTCAAATTCGTTCCCTATGTTTCATTTTAAATGGGACACACAAATACATTGCTGTCAATCAAATGTCAAGTCGTAACCATGGATGACAAATCCAATGTTTCACGTTAAAAAATACTCACGGTATATTATATTCTTTTGAATTCGTATAATATAACTATTGTTTTATTTACTATTACAATTTCCTTTTTAAAAAGTTACCATTAATAATTTGAAGTGATTAGTTTTTTGACAGTGACATTTATCTGTCAGTTATATACATTTGAAATCTGAACTGAGTAACTAAGGAATTGTTATTAAAATATCTTTCAGAACTCATACTAATAATTGGAATAATACTACCTTTTTAGTTTATGTTCTGTATTTTTTATTAATAAAACCCAACGTTTCGGCACCATAAACTGGTGCCTTTTTCAGGGGAAATTGACATAAAAATGTGAAAAAACAAAAACAACAAGTAACCAAGGTAACATCTACCGATAAAGCGTCTCTGAGTTATACAGATCACTTCTCTACCAATTTTTGGGACGGTTTTTCCTCTGGCAAAAGGAAGTTTTCCTGAGAAGATGCATGTTTGCCGTCCAAGTTATTGCCGGGCATGCATATATTGTCTAGAAATTGTATACATAAAAAGGTAACATTGACGTACTTTTCATGTTACCTTGGTTACTTGTTGTTTTTGTTTTTTCACATTTTTATGTCAATTTCACCTGAAGAAGGCACCAGTTTATGGTGCCGAAATGTTGGGTTTTATTAAAAAAAAATAGGTACATAACTTAAACTAAAAAGATAGTATTATTCCAATTATTAAGGAATTGTGTTTATCTTTAAAACATAGGTCCTGGGATTTATAAAATAAGTTATTTTATATATTGTTAGGAGGAAATAACGCCGTACTTATTGATACATAATAGATATTTATACACCAAGTGAGTTAAGATAATGTTTATTCATGAGAAGAAAGTTTAGCTCACGAGCCCGTAAGGGCGAGTAAATTTCTTCTAGTGAAATATTCTTAGCTCACGTGGTTTATACAATATTTTATTCAATTTTGACGAAATAATAAAAAAACCATTATAATATTTAATTTTGACAAAATAAAAAACTAATCAGTTAGTAGGCTGTGCATGACAATCGTCGATGACAGACGTCAAGTTATCTATTTAAAAAGCATTATTGCCTGTTATTTGTGCCGTGAAAAATAATGAAAATGGTTGATAATGTCTGATAAATATTATGGTGTTATCTTCGTACCTGATATTATTTTAAATGCATTATTTGTTGCAGAGTGAGTTAAAATTTTGTGAGAGTGATTTAATAATATATTATACGCCAAGGTTGAGAAGATAATCATTATTGACCCAGCGCCTATTGTAATATAAGGTGCCTGGTCAATAATGATATTTATATACTATTTTTTTCACTACTAGCACATAAATTCTCTTTGAATTTTTTTTATTGATAATAACAATAATTTTGACATGAATAATAACGTTACTTATTTGTTAATATTCACAAAAACAAAGTAGGCTGCATTTGTTTTTATCTGACGTTTTTCTCATTTCGCTGGTTTGATAACCTCACTTATGGGCCTTGATTTGTATTTGATTTAATTATTTAATAAAAACACTTTGTGCTGTTACAGTCAGCAGCCTTATTAGTTTATTATTATTTTTAAATAAATCTATTGAAATGTATTTAGCTATAAATTTAGTGATTTGTTCAATCCTACATCTACAAATATTTCACATTTTCACCAAAACAGCACAGTGGCCAGGCGAGGCGGTAGCGTAGGTTAATTTAAAATTATAGTGGCAAATTTAAATTAAATACTTAACACCTTTCTTGAGTGTAATGAGTTAAATAATATTTGGATTTGGAGGCTTGAGTTTGATTGAACCGTGACAGTTTGCATTATAGACCTAGGTTAATAATAAATTATTATTATGGTTACAAACAAGCGGTAGTGAAAAACAATTTCTCATGTCAAATAAAGGTAAATAATAGTGGGTTCCTAGGCTAGTAGTGAAAATTTTTTTTTTTTTAATTCACATGTGAAAAAGTGTTACTTATAGTTGTTGCTATGGAGTTAATAATGACAGTTTAAAACGTCAAAATTGAATAAAATACTATAATTGACTTCAGTTAAATATTTTAACATCCTATTTAATAACATGTAACAAATATTGAATTATAAATGCAGTACTTACCATTTTGTGAAAATTACTTTATTGACATTGCTGTAAAATATAACAAAATATGACAGATTTATAATGAAAATATTTATAAAATTCGTAGAAATGTATTGTATAAAAAAATAAAAATATAAATACATTACAAATGAGTAAAAAATTCACATATTATACATACAAAAAATCCATTATTATTAATAAATATCTTAAATATAAATACAAGGATATGTAGACTCGTCAAAGGACTTATCCTGTGGCACAACGTCCTTATTGCAAAATTGACCAATCATATAAGCGTACACATTCATTCGACCAATAAAAATTACACTAACAATTTATGCATATGTTTTTTATTTTTCTCAATAACGTAAAAGGAGTGGGGTTTTCCGTTACCAGGGAAATATTTATGAAATGATTGCTTCTTTTGTTTTACAGGGACGTAGTAAGTTGGAATTTTCCTGTGGTATGTATTAGGATTGTATTTATCATCAATATTATTCCAATTTTTGTCTTTTAATAATCTGTTGTCTGATCGTTGTATAGCCATTTTTTTCAAAACTGGCATGTTCCAATGATATATCCGTTTTGGTTTCCCATTTGCTTGGAAGCCAACCTTAACCTTCTTTTTCTCCACAAGGGCTGAGTTCGAATCTGGTCGGTTGTGTACGTAATAATGAGGATTAGGGGGTAATTTAATAACGAACATGTGTGAGTCATCTGATCGGCTGTAATGACGAGCATCAACTGCTAATCTTTTTCGATAATGGCTTGAAGGCATTCGAACTTTTCTCAAGCCAATGCTTTTTAGTAAACTGTGGTTTTCTTCTTTTCCCATGTCGCAAGAAATGAAGATGAATTGAAGAAGAAGGAAGAAGAATATGGTGAATCTGTAAGGAAAGATATGGATTAGAATACGGACATCCATTTTAAAATATGATGTATACAGGGTGTCCCATTTAAGGTACGAATGCAACGAAAAAGTGCAACAATTGAATTTCTGAATTTTACTTGACAATAGTAGATTATTACGAGTAATAAACGAACTTTGACAACGAATGTAACAACTCAACATATCATATTTTTCCCAACGAGAAAAATTCATTTTTATTACTCGTAATAATCTACTATTGTCAATTAAAATTCAGAAATTCAATTGTTGCACTTTTTTGTTGTTTCTTGTTTCCATAGCAGTCTTCGATTTACTTTTTTCAATTTAATTTTAGTATAAATAACAATTTTTATTAATTTTTCTGTTAATTATAAAAATAAATTATTATTGTTTTATATCATTGTAAAGCTAAAAAAAATCTCTATTTAAAAATGCCATAGCTTAATATGACCTCCATATGAAAAACAAAAGTTGCTATCAGTAACTCGTAAATGGTTAGATATAAAAAAAATTTGAGAACTTCTGCAAATTCACCATATAAAAGTGCCTTAAGAAAGTGCAAACCAGAATCTCGTATTATTTCATATAAGCAAAAAAAGAAAATCGCTAAATTTACATTTTCACCTGTATCTAATGACCTATGCATTTTTTCGCAAATAACAAAATACCATTAAAATAGCCTCCTAATGGGGCAATTTTTGTCTAATTTAACCAACCTCGTAGCTCTTACGGTTCTCGAGATACCAATGCATTCGTACCTTAAATGGGACACCCTGTATATGCAAGCTTGATTTATTCTAGAGAAAACAGTATTTATTTGCGAATACTTGAAGCAGTTTTGAATAAACTAAATTCAAAGAGCATTAAATTATCTCTTCAATGTTTTAAAACGAATCTCATTATCTTAATTAGATTTTGAGATATTGAATCATATATCCCGAAGACGAAGAATAAAAACGCTAGTAACGTATATCCAGATTTTAGTGAATAAGCACGTTTTAAAGCCCTTAAAATCCGATTATAACATTTTTACGATGATGTTTGTGTGTGTGTATGTATGTGTGTGTGTATGTATGTGTGTGTATGTAAGGACGTGCCTGGATTCCTCAAAAACTATAAGACTTAAGTCCTGTTTAGCTATTAATTCCTCAATCTGACATTCTTGGGAAGAAATAAAAATGTTTTGATAACAATTGAACAACCGGAAGTAGTAGATACTTAAAAAAAATCTTCTAAGGATTATTTTTTGAAAATTTTTGTTATTACAAATAGGTATTGAAGAACAAAATTCTCCATCAAACACTCTTAAAAAGTTTATTATATCTTCTATAAATAAATAAAAAAAGATAAAGAAAATACAATATATAGAATAATCTGTTGCAATAAATCGCACAGTCCAGACTATACCAAGAAGACTAGTTGTCAAATTCAAATGTTTGAAATTGATAAATAAATGTCAGTGTCAAAAATTAACAGTTTTACTGACATTACTGGCAGCTTTTTCTAGGAAGTACGTTTATTATTTCTTATTGAATTATTAATTATATATTTAAAATTGTAGGTAGGTATGTATATTAATCACAGAATACATTTATACAGAAGCGACACTCCTTGCCGGGTTGCCGGCACCATTGTTGTTGCGATTTTATGTTTATGACCTTGAACTTTAAATTTGTTGGCAAATTTACGCGCGAAATTTAAATTGTTTTAAATGGTAAAAGAAAAATTAGAACATAAAAGTACAAAATTTTTAATTTTATTAACGAATTAAAAAGAAATCAGATAAAATAATCACATAATTATATTTTTATTAAAGAAATACCTGAATTTTACAAATTTATTACAATGCAGAATTTTTTATATATTTGATGTGGGAAACAAACGTCAGACTCAATAAATATGTTCCATACATCAAATCTTCTCTTCCACAGGCCTTGAGCCACATTTTACACCTATATTTATTAAATGAATATACATTTTACATGATATGGTAGTCGTTTTACATAACTTACATTTTTGGATCTTTCGGAAACGAAAAAAACTTATATTTTATAGTCTTTATATGAACAAACAAGTCCTCCCGATTCTACTTTCTTCATTTTATCCATTTAATTAGAAACTAACACCACTTCTAAAATTCACAAACAGTTCACAAAATGACATATGTCAAAAGTGAGAAGACGTGTTTGGTTTGCTTGAATTAGCCATAACCCTAAAATACATGGGCGTGAAAAGCTGAGCCAGCAGCTCTTCCAGAATACGTGAAATATAATGATTTTCCTTATGATAACGATTTTTCCTATCGTTTGTTGAAAAAACAACATATTTGTTTTTATTAGAAATCAATTTGTGTTTCTCAGTATACTTTTATTATTGACCCCTAACGGAAAATGTTCACGTCGAGATAATGAAAAGAACAAAGATACGAAGATATGCCGAAACAATCCGATTTTATCCGATTAGCCCTTTAAATTTGTTGGCATACTCTTTCTCTCTCTCTGACTGTCGCTTCTGTATAGATGTTTATTCTGTGTATTAATAGTACATGTATGCTTAAAAATACCGCTAATCCTGTCAATGAATTGGAACCATTTTAGAAGAGCAGAACAAGATTCCTTATAGAATGAAAGAATAGATTATGTAACTAAACGGAAAAGCGAGAGGTATTGTGCTGCCACAACAGATAATTTTACAACACTAATAGGAGACCATTATCTTCAATGCAACGTAGGTTTTTTCAGTTTTCTGCGTAATGACGTCATGAAACGAATGGCCGTCATAATTATCTTATACTCGTAATTCAAATTTTTAAGCATACTTCAAAAACCATATCGAACGTAAATAACACAAAAAATCAAAATTCCACATTTGTATTCAAAATTTATGGAAGTTTTAGAAAAAAAAAATCATTTTGAAGATGATCAGACAAGTTTCAAAAATTAAACTGAACCTACACAACCCTTCGTACGATTTCTAATCGGCTAAAAAGGTTGTACGAGTACATACTTTAAAAAATCTTATATTTAATAATGTAATCATCGCATGAAGTAATGGTCCAGCCGTAATCTTCTTAATTATCTGGCTATGTTAAACATACACTAAATCAATTAATTAATTAATAAACCGTTAGTAGATCATGCAACCTGTAATCATTTGACCAAAGGTTAGATTCCTAGTCTCTAATTTGAGATAACCGTTGTACTGGGTGGCCAACCACTTAAACCATACTTAAACCATTTAATTCAACCATCAGAGAAGAACAGATTAATGCATTCTTTCTTTTATTGGACTTGAATTGAATTCTACAAATACTGACATTTCAATTTGAAGAAAACTGCAACTTCTTTTTACCTTCCTTCACCTTTAGGTAAGGAAGGTATTGTCTTTGGTCAAAAAATTCGGTGGTGAGTTTTTAATGAATAAGCACGGTTTAGGGTCCCTACAATACGAAATTACTATTTTTAAGATGATGTCTGTATGTATGTATGTATGTATGTATGTATGTGTGTGTGTGTGTGTGTGTGTGTGTGTGTGTGTGTGTGTCCGTGTGTGTGTGTGTGTATGTGTGTGTGTGTATGTGTGTGTGTGTGTGTGTGTGTGTGACAAATTTTTCTCCGACGATAACTCCAATACTACAATTCTAAAAATTATAATTCTTGCGTATTCCTCTTCTGTACATCCATATGAAGAGTTGATTAGATTTTGGTTGAAATTGATCCACCGGAAGTACCCTTATTTGAAGTTTTTAACAGTTTTTCTTAAAAAAAAACGCAGTTAAATATTATTTTTTGACATTTTGTTATTATATATATTAAAGAAAATACTCTTCTCTATACGGTTTGATTATACATTTTCCTTCATATTCAATAGATGTAGAGTTAAAGCCTTATAAAGAAATTAATTTTCAAAAATTAGTCAGCTTTGCTATTTATCATGGAAACAGCTGATACATTCAAAAAATTCTAATTGACAGATATCAGTTGCAAATGCAAAACGAAATATGGAAAGTATAGGATCAAAAATTGGTAAGTCATAGTGTTCCTTTCAAGTGACATGCAGAGAAAGGCCAAAGAGAAGATGGAAGGACTGTATCGCAGAAGACTTGAGAAAGGAAGGACTGTGTGAAGAAGATGCGTCTTGAAGTAAGTGTCAAGTGCATTTTACTTAGTGTATGTTCAAATTTTATTGGATTTATAGAACCTTTTCAAATGAACTTTTGGTAAGGAATTTGTAAAAAATAGTATGTGTTCGTGTTCGATTTTACATGATATTATATAGAATCTGTTCCAAGGATCTTTTGGTATGGGATTTGTACAAAATCGAATTGACGGAAGGTCTTGTGCTGGCCACAACAGATTTTTTTAATATCTATTCTTTTTCGCTAAACTCCTGTATTTTTAGCAGCGATATTCTAGCATAAATTGCACGGGTCAATTTTTCAATGCGACATTCTTCGTTTTAACTGACAGTTCACAAACAATTTAACCATAGTAGGTCTTAATCAAATACATGCAGCGTGTTTTAAAAAACCTAACGCGTAGTAGGCTATGAAAAGAGAAAGGTATGTCTAAATTTAAAAGTATCAATTCGATACGAGGTATTGTCAAGAATGTTATTAATAGTATATTATACGCCAAGGTTGAGAAAATAATCATTATTGACCCAGCGCCTATTGTAACCCGAGGGCGAAGCCCGAGGGATATAAGGCGCCTGGTCAATAATGATGTTCTCAACCGTGGTTTATATACTATTTTTTTCACTACTAGCACATAAATTCTCTTTGATTTTTTTTATTGATAATAACAATAATTTTGACATGAATAATAACGTTACTTATTTGTTAATATTCACAAAAACAAAGTAGGCTGCATTTGTTTTTATCTGACGTTTTGCTCATTTCGCTGGTTTGATAACCTCACTTATGGGCCTTGATTTGTATTCGATTTAATTATTTAATAAAAACACTTTGTGCTGTTACAGCCAGCAGCCTTATTAGTTTATTATTATTTTTAAATAAATCTATTAAAATGTATTTACCTACAAATACAAAAAAAAAATAAGGATTTGTTCAATCCTACATCTACAAATATTTCACATTTTCACCAAAACAGCACAGTGGCCAGGCGAGGCGGCAGCGTAGGTCAATTTAAAATTATAGTGGCAAATTTAAATTATATACTTAACACCTTTTTTGAGTTTAATGAGTTAAATAATATTTGGATTTGGAGGCTTGAGTTTGATTGAAAAGTGACAGTTTGCATTATAGACCAAGGTTAATAATAAATTATTATTGACCTAGGTTACCATGGTTACAAGCAAGCGGTAGTGAAAAACAATTTCTCATGTTAAATAAAGGTAAATAATAGTGGGTTCCTAGGCTAGTAGTGAAAAAAAGAAATAACAGCTTACTTTAGAAATGGAAATAAATTAGAAATCAGTGAATGGCAATATTCTTTTTTGCCTATTACAATGAATTTCAGGAAAATTACATTGCAAGATCAATTCTGACAACTTTACTTTTGAATTGAATAATATTTAATTATGATCCAACCTACAGTTTTTAAACATAGAAATGGGCTTAAAGGATCGAAAAGAATTTAAATAAACGAAAAATTGTGGGTAGAGCACCTCACTAGATAAGAGGAGGTATCTATCTTCGTTTATTTAAAAACTAGTAAAATCGTATTGCTGGGACGCTAAAACGTGCTTATTCATTAAAAACTCACCACCGATTTTTTGAACAAAGACAATACCTTCCTTACCTAAAGGTAAACTTATTACTTTCCGTTACCTTTAGGTAAGGAAGGTAATAAATAGTTATTGCAATAATAACCATTGTATACGTAGCAGTAAAATCTTGAAAGGCTTTAGTGCCATAAACAATATAAACCACAGAATTAGTGACATTTGTAATCAACATTAATGCAAAATGTCAAGTACTTTTAGTATATTATTATATTAACATAAATGTCATCTTAAGATTTATTAACAAAAAATCTGATGTGGCCAACACACACAAATGCTGCAAACTATATTATATTCCATTGCATATAACTATTGCTTTATTTACTATTTTATTTTTAAAATATCACCATTATTAATATGAAATTATTAGTTTTTACCTCTCGCTGAAAGAGGTATTGGATTCATGCTAAAATTCGCATATCCAGATTTTAGTGAATAAGCACGATTTAAGGTCCCTATAATCCGATTATAACATTTTTTAAATTATGTCTCTGTGTGTGTATGGATGTGTGTATGTGTGTCCTGAAAAGGTTTTGGTAACAATTGAACAACCGGAAATAGTAGTTTCTTAGAAAAATTCTTCTACGTATATTTTTTTGGAATAAAATTCTCCATCTGATACACTTAAAATTTTTATTATGTTTTGTGTAGATTTAGAGATAAAGACACTATAATATATAGAGTAATCTAATAGCAGAGGATAAAGCAATAAGTAAACCAGTTGACAAATTCCAATGTTTATAACATAGTTTGTAAATGACACATGTCAGTGTCAACAATCAACAGTTTTAATAACATTCTGATATCTTTTTCTGGGAAGTATATTTAATCTTTCTTATTGTATTATTAATTAAATATATGAAATTATAGGTAAAATGCATATATCCATCAGAAATACCGCCAATCTGGTTAATGAATTGGAACAATCTCTGACATGAAAATGATATAAAATAGATATAATTAGAATTATATGTGTGCAGAAGACATGTTAACTACAATAAAATACAATATTTGGGTAAAGTTCTGTAATTTTTTGTTATAAAACGACGGTTCGAAAACGAAGTGCAATACAATACTTATATATATATATATATATATATATATATATATATATATATATATATATATATACCTAGCCTAATATGGAAATGGCGAGAGGTCTTGTGCTGGCCACAAAAGATTTTTTAACATTAACAATTGTGTTTATCTTATGCTTCGTGATTTATAAAAAATATTATTTTTTAAATTTATTTGTAAATTATATAGAAAAAGTATTAATGCATACCTGTAGAAAATTCAATAATCTTTAATTTTCATAATGACATAAAATGCGAAAAGATGGTATTTAATGGTATTTTTAGAAGAAAAACCATTATGAGCTTCAAGTAAAGTGCCATTTCCGGTTATCCGATTTACACCAAAATCTAATGGTTTCTTTCCATATTAGAATAGGGTCGAAATACAAGGTTTCACATACACACATATACACATACAAACATAGATACAGACATCTTGAAAATGTTAAAAATGAATTTTAGGGCCTTAAAACGTGGTCATTTATTGAAATCTTAATATTCGAATTTTAGCACGACCCCTGTACATCCCTTACCAAGGGTAGCGGGAGGTAATATAATACATAAATTTATACCTCTATATATGAACTTATGCAAATGTTTCTTTAAAAATCCCCTTTTTCTTGAAGCTATTTACGTATGTATTCTCATATTTGCAAGACAGGTCTTCCTAGCGCACACGCCTGTGCTCAGCCAAGCGCAGGCGTATGTTCGACCGCCCTTGACCCTCACACACACACACACAGTCACACACAGATGCATTTCACATGTGTATAGTCACACACGTACAAGTATATTACAAGAATAAAAAATTGTAATTGTATTGACATTCAATTTTAATTTAAATTGAATCACGATGAATCAGATTGAAATCTGATGAGAAGAAAGTAAAAAAATGAATAAGAACATGAAAGAAAAAAAGAAATGAAGTATGTAGTGATGAATGAAACTGGTATATGGGATGGTGCATTTTTTACCTTCCGTCGCCTTTAGGTAAGGAAGGTATTGTTTTTGGTCAAAAAAATCGGTAGTGTTTTTAATGAATAAACACGTTTTAGGGTCCCTACAATTTTACAATGATGTTTGTATGTGTGTCTGTGTGTGGGGTCACAAAAAATTCGCCGACGATAACTCCAATACAATTCTAAAAATGATAATTCTTTCGCATTCCTCTTCTTTACATCCATATGAAGAGCTGAATAGTTTTTGTTTTCAATATATTTCGCACAAATCCCTTACCGAAAGTTCCTTGGAAAATGTTCCATATATCCAGTAAAATTAAGGTGACCAGACCAAGTTAGAAATTCGGGACGATATATGTATATGTATATATATCAAAATAAATAATTTTTGTTTTACTTTTTAATAGTGCTATATAACATTTTTCTTTAAATAAAGATTAAATCAAAACGCGGTATTCATTTTTAAACAATAATAAATTTGTAACCCTTCTAAATTATTTTGATGAAGTAGCCTTATATTTCTCTGAAGCATGAATATTTCTTAGAACATCTTTTTCTTTTTGGATTTTCTTATAAAAGTCTGAACAATTTTCATTAAAATTTATTTTGGTGATTAACATACTCTTCTAAGTGTCCACTGTGTCTTGTCACTAGTCCAAAAACTGTGCTAAATACTCGCTCTTCGCTCATTTGCAGTATTAGGGCCGGGAAGACAAAAGAAAAACTCTGGCAATTTTAAAACATTTGAATAAGGAATCTGGTTCATTAAAATATGTAGTTATTTCCATCCACCTCTGAACTGGGCACGACTTATTTTTTGACCATTCCTATATTTTTTCTTCCGTGATATATTATTTAACGTAAACATATTCCTCATATATATCAATTAATTACCGAAAAGGCTGTTTCAACTTGACTCCAGAAGGGATTTCATTTAATATGATATGCGGTCGGTATAGTGCGCGTCTCTTAACTTAAATTATATTTTCAGTTTGCAATCTACACTACTTAAATAAGTATATGCATTTAAACTTTTGTATTCTCACATTACTGTTTTTTCGGGGCAATTCGGGATAAATGCTATAAATTCGGGACCAAAAAACGAGTTGTAAAAATCGGGACAGGGTCTGAAAATTCGGGACTGTCCCGGGAAATTCGGGACGTATGGTCACCTTAAGTAAAATTGTAACACAAACTTAACTTTTTCTACAAAGTCAAAGTCCACACAGAAAATTCATTGGAAAAGATTCTAGATATACAATAAAATTAAAACATGAACGTACACTATGTACCTAAATTGCACTTGACACTGACATCTGTCAATTAGAATATTTGACTATATCACCAGTTTCCATGGTTATTCTTTAACTGCACCTACTAAATATGTAATGTAAACCGTATAGACAATAAGATTTCTTTTCATATTGATAATCACATAACATGTCAAAAATAATATTTTACTACGCTTTTTCAATAAGAACTTCAAATAAAAGTACTTCCGGTTGTTCAATTATAACTAAAAGCTAATCAGCTCTTCCTATGGATGTACGGAAGCGAAATATGAAAGAATTATAATTTTTATCTCACGCTATCCTTGGTAAGGGGGTATAGGGATCGTGCTAAAATCGCATGTCAAAATTTTGGTAAATGATCACGTTTGCAGGTCCCTAGATTCCGATTATAACATTTTCACGATGATGTCTGTATGTATGTGTGTGTGTGTACATATATGTGTGTGTGTATGTGTGTGTGTGTGTACGTGTTTGGATTTTGTCAACTCTCTAACTCAAAAAGGTACTATCATTCAGAAAATTCGACTCTTTTCTAATATGGAAATGTAAATCGGATAACCGGAAATTGCATTTTACTTGACGCTCATAATGGTTTTCCATCAAAAATACCATTAAATGTCATTTTTTCGAATTTTATAAAAATTAAAGATTATTGAATATTCTACTGGGATACATTAATACTTTTTCTATACAGGATGTCTCAATAAGCTTGCTCACTATTGGTAAATTTTTTATTTGAAGAGGTACGAGGTTGGTTAAATGAGCAAAATTGTGCCATTTTATATTAGAAAATTGGTCATGTAGACAAAATAAAATTTGTGTCAGCGGTTCTCAAAATTTGGAACAATATATATATTTTTTAAATGGAACCATGTATTTTTTATTATCTTATTGGAAAGAGTATTTTTTTCTCTTTCCAATAAGGTAATGTTGTTTATGTATAATTTTTTCAAATAAACGAGTTATTTACGGTTAAAAATTTAAATTTTGTAAACTATTTTATTAGTTTTTTAGTCAAGTAAGCCATGGAAACAATTGATTATTTGTTTGACGTTTAATAATTTCTCCCGTAAAGTTCTCTGTGTTTAATAATGTTTAATAATTTTACAAATGAAGAAAAGTTGATATGATCGTGCTATATGGAAAGTTATATCTAGACACCAGGTCGGCTCTCTTTCCAAAAGAGTTTAAATGTGCGAAAGAAATAATGGCTTTCAATTTGAATATTTTCTTTGTTTTGTTATTACTGTAAAATAAATTAATAAAATAATAATTTTATAAAAGACAATTGTTTCCATAGTTTACTTGACCTAAACTAATAAAAGATAATTTTTATCTTTAAACGTAAATAACTCGTTTATTTGAAAAAATTGTACATAAACAACATTACCTTATTGGAAAGAGAGAAAAATACTCTTTCTAATAAGATAATAAAAAATATGTAGTTCCATTTAAAAAATATATATTCTGTCCCAAATTTTGGGAACCGCTGACACAGTTTTTATTTTGTCTACATGACCAATTTTCTAATATAAAATGGCACAATTTTGCTAATTTAACCAACCTCGTATCTCTTCAAATAAAAAAGTTACCAATAGTGAGCAAGCTTATTGAGACACCTGTATATTTTACAGATAAATTTAAAAAATAATATTTTTTTATAAATCCCGTAGCCTATGTTTTAAAGATGAACTTTGTTACACAGTTCCTTTTGTTACACAGTTCATATTTCAAATGTATGTAACTAACAGATTAATGTCATTGAAAAAAAAAAAAATCATTTCAAATTAGTAATGGTGATATTTTAAAAAGAAAATAGTAAATAAAGCAATAGTTACCTATATATGCAAACGATCTTAATATAGTTTGCCGCATTAGTAAATATGTAGGTATGTATTTAAATTAATAAAAATTAAATAGCGGACGGTATTAGATTTTTAGAATTGTAGTGTTGGAGTTATCGTTGGAGAAATTTTGTCAAACATATATATACACACATACAGACATCATCGTAAAACTATTAAATCGTATTCTAGGGCCCCTAAAACGTGCTTATTCATTAAAAACACCACCGATTTTTTTTTTTTACCAAAGACAATACCTTCCTAACCTAAAGATGACGGAACATAAAAAGTTGTGTAAGTAAACAAGTACAATTAATAAAATATTTCACCTCAGTCTGCCCCTCGGGGCCGTAAGCGTTTACCGCATATGTAACTTTCTTTTTCCTATGAAATTAATCTGTATAAAATTGGAAATTACACGTGTTATGGGAGTGATGCTCCGGCCAGCGGCATTCTCGATGCCAGCAAATTTATCAGATAAGCAAAGAGATTAATTCTCGCATTACGGTACCCGGTTTTTTAGCTCGCAGTTAACACTGAAGATTCCCGTAGATGGAAGGTGGACAAGACAAGAAATGATTGAAATAACAGGTCATACAGAAAGAAACCGTTAGAGAAAGAATTAGATAAGTAAATACTTGTATATGTGCGGTAATTGTCCAGATACAGCAAAACATTCCAAGAATATGTGAAGATATTTTAAATCTACAAAACGATAGCTGTAACTTTTTTACATCTAGCTAAGATAGGTATTGGATTCATGCTAAAAGTCGCATATTCAGATTTTAGTGGATAAGCACGTTTTAATAAAACTTTATTGGAGTCTAAGGTTAAATAGATAATAAATAAAAAAAATCTTATGTGGCCAACACAAAACCTCTTATTAATTTAAATACATTATCTACTTATTAACTAATGCTGCAAACTATATTATGTTCCATTGCATAAAACTATTGCTTTATTTACTATTTTTTTTTTTAAATGTCACTATTATATTATTAATTTGAAGTGATTAGTTTTTTGACAGTGACATTTACTGTCAGTTACATTCATTTGAAATATGAACTGTGTAACAAAGGAATTGTGTTTATCTTAGGCTTCGCGACTAATAAAAAAAATCTGATGTGGCCAACACAAAACCTCCCGCTATTTAATCTTTACATACATACGTACATAAAATCACGCGATTCCCACTTAGGGGGTTAGCAAATACCCGGAAACAATAGTAACAATAAGAAAAGGGATAAGAGTAAGAGCTCAGCTGACTCACTTCACTCTTTAACAACATTCTTCTTTCGCCTTGTCCACAATCATCATAGCATTCATACATAAAAACATATTAAAGTGATCGATTTTCGGTAGCGAATAGCCCCATCCGGACCACAATAATAGTTACGCAACAATCTTCCTTCGCCACACTTTCCTATCCATTTTTATTAATTTAAATACATACTTACGTATTTACTAACGCTGCAAACTGTTCCATTGCATAAAACTATTGATTTATATACTATTTTCTTTTTAAAATGTAACTATTATTAATTTGAAGTGATTAGTTTTTTGACAGTGACATTTACTGTAAGTTACATTCATTTGAAATATGAACTGTGTAACAAAGGAATTGTGTTTATCTTAGGCTTCGGGACTAATTAAAAAAATTATTTTTAAATTTATCTGCAAAATATATAGAAAAAGTATTAATGTATTCCTGTAGAAAATTCAATAATCTTTAATTGTCATAAGACATAAAATGCCAAAAAATGGCATTTAATGATATGAGCTTCAGGTAAAGTTCCATTTCCGGTTATCCGATTTACACCAAAATCTAATGGCTTCTTTTCATATTAGAATAGGACAGAAATACAAGGTTTCAGAATTTTCTGAATGATAGTATTTGAGTTAGAGCGAAGACAAAATCCCTACACATACACACACACACACACACACACACATACATACATACATACATACACACACACATACATACACACACACATACAGACATCATCGTGAAAATGTTAAAAATGGATTCTAGGGACCTTAAAACGTGGTCATTTACTAAAATCTCGATATGAGATTTTTAGCACGATCCCTATACCTCCCTTACCAAGGTTAGCGGGAGGTAAAAAAAAATATTTTTAAATTTATCTGTAAAATATATAGAAAAAGTATTAATGTATTCCTGTAGAAAATTCAATAATCTTTAATTTTCATTAGACATAAAATGCGAAAAAATGGCATTTTTTGAAGAAAAACCATTATGAGCTTCAGGTAAAGTTCCATTTTCGGTTATCCGATTTACACCAAAATCTAATGGCTTCTTTTCATATTAGAATAGGATAGAAATACAAGGTTTCAAAATTTTCTGAATGATAGTATTTGAGTTAGAGCGAAGACAAAATCCATACACATATACACATACACACACACACACACACACACACACACACACACACACACACACACACACACACACACATACACACATACAGACATCATCGTGAAAATGTTAAAATTGGATTCGAGGGACCTTAAAACGTGGTCATTTACTAAAATCTCGATATGTGATTTTTAGCACGATCCATATACCTCCCTTACCAAGGGTAGCGGGAGGTAAAAATCTGTTGTGGCCAGCACAATACCTCTCTTCGTTTCCATATTAGGTTATATAAGTATTGTACATATTTGACATTTCTGGTACACACAAAAACACAAATCTTCTTTATATATTTTTATATTTTTTAATTCATTCTATGAATAAGTTTCCTCTTATTCTTCTAATATACAAGATTCTTCCAATTCATTGATGAGATTGGCGGTATATCTGAAGGGTATTAATAATATATATATATATATATATATATATATATATATATATATATATATATATATATATATATATATCTATAATTATAAATATTTAATTAATAATAAAATAAGAAATATTAAATGTACTTCATAGAAAAAGTCTTCAGTAATGTCTGGCTTTTTGACACTCACATTTATCTGTCAATTACAAACATTTTAATTTTTCCACTTGTTTTCCATGGGCTGCGAGATTCATTTACAACTTATTATTTTATATATTTATATGTCTCTATCTTTAACTCCATAGAATATATAATAAAAATTTTAAATGTATCGGATAGAGATTTTTATATTCTTTAATATTAGTAATAACAGAAATTTCCAAAAAATAATATTTATTTTTTTAAAAAAACTATTACTTTCGGTTGTCCAATTGTTATCAAAATCTAATCAGCTCTTCCCAGGAATGTCAGATTGAGGAAACTGCAGTTAAATATTTTTCAAGTCTTAGTATTTGGGAAACCGTGGTTCCAACATCCACACACACATCCACACACGGACATCATCGTAAAAATGTTATAATCGGATTATATAGGGACCTTAAAAAGTACTTATCCACTAAAATCTGGATACGCGATTTTTAGTATGATTCCAATACCTCTCTTAGCGAGAGGTAAAAAATAACATATTTCCTATATGTATAACGGATTCCAAGTAGATCCCTGGTATAAATTGTTTACCTCTCGCTAAGAGAGGTATTGGATTTACGCTAAAGCTCGCATATTCAGATTTTATTGGATAAGCACGTCTTAAGGTCCCTAGAATCCGATTATAACATTTTTACGAAGACGTCCATGTATGTATGTGTTTGTGTGTGTGTGTATATATGAAAGTTGGAACCACGGTTTCTCAAATACTATAAGACTTAAGACATGTTTAACTGCAGTAAATATTTCATCTTAGCTAAAACTCACGGTAATTGACAATATTAATGTTGATTACAAATGTTATATGTCTATATTGGTTATTATTACAGTACGTATGATTAGTGTTGTCACAGTACATTGGTGCAATGGATGCCGACTCTTTTATGTTTCCTTACAGTTGGCTTTTGGTTAAACTCTGTTGTGACAAGATGCCTATTAAAGTTTAATGGGTAGGGTATATTGTATTGTTGTGACCAATCCATTAGATTCCGTCTATACTGTCCAGAAAGTTTCTTGCAAAACATTATATACTGACAGTAAAATTATTTCACGAAAATATTGTGCAAATTATAATTGCCCCTGACATTTGTGAATTAGTAATATTTGAATATCTAAACTGTTTTTGTTTAAATTTCATGACTATTACAAAAAAAAAATATATCATCACGGCATATTACCCATTTCTGGGTGTGCCAGTATCTACAACACATGTAGACATCGGTAATGATGACGATATATTTTACCGTATGGGCGCTTACCAGGCGTCACCTCACGGGCACTCGTAGCTGGTGTGGAGAGTGCACCACACGGGTCCCTTTTGTATCATTTAAAATTGTAAATATTTGGCGTCTATCGGGATCGAACCCGGTTCCCCCAGATTCGCAACCAGACACTCAGGCATGGGGTTCCGTCATTACAAATGAACAATGTTTATTATCTCTCGTTAAGAGAGGTATTGGATTCATGCTAAAAACCGCATATCCAGATTTTAGTGAATAAGCACGTTTTAAGGTCACTAGAATCCGATTTTAACTTTTTTACAATGATATGTGTGTGTGTGTGGATGTGTGTGTGTGGATGTGTGTGTGTGGATGTGTGTGTGTGTGTGTGTGTGTGGATGTTGGAGACGATTTCTCAAATTTTATAAGACTAGAGCCCAATCTATGTATTTCTCAATCTCACATTAATGGGAAGAGCTGAAGGTTTTGATAAAAATCAACCGGAAGTATAATTTCTTAAAAAAATCTTTTAAATATTATTTGTTATTAAAAAGTTTAAACAATATAAAATTCTCTATCCGACACATTTAACAATTTTATTATATCTTCTATAGATTTAGAGATAGAGAATTCTAAATATGTATATAAATAACCCGTTCTAATGAATTTCATATCCCAAAAAACTCTTGGGGTATTCCACTCAATTTTTTTATTATTATTTTAAATAAAATTTCATTCAATTATGAGGCAGAAGAAACTACTACTTCCGGTTGTTCAATTGTTACCAAAATCTTTTCAGCTCTTCCCAGGAATGTCAGATTGAAAAAACTGCAGTTAAATATTTTTAAGTCTTATAGTTTTTCAGGAATCGTCCCTACAATATCCAGACATACATACACACATACAGACATCATTTTAAAAACCTTAAATCGTGCTTATTCAATAAAATCTGGATATGCGAATTTTAGCATGAATCCAATACCTCTCTTAGCGAGAGGTAATAAAGAATAGATGTAATTAGAATTTTTTGTGTGTGTAATACAAATTTTTTATAGCTAATACGAAAAAAGCGAGAGGTATTGTACTGGCCCCAACAGATTTTAAAATTTCAAATTGGATTTTACAAGTTACTAAACATGCAAAATAAAAGTTTTGCAGCCCGATTCACAAAAAAGTTTAAGCTAATCCTCATTTTTGGATTAGCGAATTCTACTCTAATTTTTACAGTTTATGCCTTAAAATATAGTCTAACCTATTCCTAGTATCTACCTTTATTGATATCATGAAAATTAAATTTTAAATACCAGAATAGAATTCACTAATCCAAAAATGAGGATTAGCTTAAACTTTTTTGTGAATTGGGCTCATAGAGATTTAAATAAAATCTGATTAGTGATTTACATATGTCAAAATTGCGTCTATTAACAAATCAGAAAATATTAACTGTAGTAAACACGTGTTTTTGTTTTGTACTGTACCTGTACAATACAATAAGTTTTTTCGTTTATTAATAGACGCAATTTTGACATCTATCAATAGTTTCAAGTTCACGTACGCATACTATATCTAACCGTTAATGATCATTAATTTTTGTCGTCTGTCTTGCCTATAGGTGTAGAATTTAATTCTCTTCCTTTATTTAAAACATTTTTGTCTTAAATCAAATGGAAATTTTGCGCAAGGAAAAACATTTCCCATATTAAACGCCTATGGCCCGCTTTTTAATTAACACCCTGTATACGAAGACAATGTGTATAATTATAAATGTTGGTTTGAAAAATAAATTTCAATCAATTCTTCAGGTCAAATACAATAGATGTTGCAACTTCTAACTGGTTTTAACATCTTAAAACATTGTTCTTTCTCCTACGTCGAGTCATTTTGAAACAGATTCATATTATTTACCATCATGATAAATAGCTACATATGAATACGCTTAATTGAACCTATAATTCATCTTCGTTTATAAATAGGCCTTAATGCAAAAGATACCTCATACCTTCACGTACAGAAGAATGTTTGGGGCTGACTTCAAGGACATTCTTGTATTATTTTAGTTGTGGCAGACAGACACTCTGTATGTTTTACTCATTTATGAAACCTGTCTTCTAAATGTCTTTCGAAATTTATGTTTACATTGTGACAACAAAATATGGAAGATTTTACAAGAGTTAGGATTAAATTTCTCAGAAATGCAGACAGAAATAAGAAAAAATATCGTTTACAAGACATTCTTAGTTATAAATAAATACCAGGGGATATTAAAAAACGAATCTTGTTTGAAACTTAATAACTTCGAAGTACAATAAGATATCGATTTAAAGTTTTTATCTCTGGCAGACAAAGGGTTGAGAAATTTGAAACATTTATAAAGAAAAATCTGTTGTGGCCAGCACAATACCTCTCGCCATTTTCATATTAGACTATATAAGTATTTTATTTAACATTTTTGGTACACACAAAAAGTTCTAATGGGGAAGTTTAGCATGGTAAAAATTCTACATAACATATTATTTTCTCATAAATATAACACAAATGACTGCTGAAATTGAAATTAAAAATTAAAATTATTGCTCCATTTATTTATAATTAATATTTTTTTGGTAAACTCTAAGTACGTCACAAGTCGTTATGCGCAAACTCAGACAGAACGGTAAAAGCGAACCACCTGAACGTAGGTCGAACAACACCTCAGTCTCAGGTGACTGGTAACCGCAACCGCGTGCGTCAGTGTATAAGTCGACATACGTTGTACCAAGCCTCTACCGACGTCATCTCAGCTTAAAATCGGCTTTTCCGGAATATCTGGGCATTCCATTTGAAAGTATATAAATGCAGAAAATAACAATAAAACAATAGAAATAATACTTGTTTAAATTTATGATGCCATGACAGATTACAAGCCTTGGTATGAAAGTAAATATATGTTGAATGACATAGGCTACCAGTGGTAATCTAATACGTAGTATTTTTATTAATTATGACATTAAATTACTTATTATCCACCCATATTTCCAATTATTGACCACAAGGGTTATTTTAACATATTTATACATTTTATAAATGCTGAAAAAAATAAATTTATGTGACTTCAATTATTAGCGAAATCCACTGTTTGAGAACAAAATCATTTCTATATCTACGTCACAGAATATTAAAAAAATTATTACGGCTTAACGAATAACAATAAAGACTTTCTAAAATTACACATCACTTTCAGTTTAGATGAAGTTTTGTAAAAAAATATAAAAAAAAATCTGTTGTGGCCAGCACAAGACCTCTCGCCATTTCCATATTAGGCTATATAAGTATTGTATTGCACTTCGCTTTCGAACCGTCGTTTTATAACAAAATCTTACAGAACATTACCCAAATATTGTTTTTTACTATATTTAGCATGTCTTCTGCACACATATAATTCAAATTATATCTATTTTTCATTGTATGAGAAAGTTTCTAAATGTCAAATATTGTTCCAATTCATTAACCAGATTGGCGGTATTTCTGATAGATATATGCATTTTACCACAATTTTACCTATAATTTCAAATATTTAATTAATAAAACAATAAGAAAAGTTAAATATACTTCCCAGAAAAAGCTATCAGAATGTCACTAAAACTGTTGATATTTGACAATGACATGTGTCATGTTATAAACATTGGAATTTGTCAACTGGTTTCCTTAGTGCCTTGGCCTCTGCGATTAGTTTACACTATAAATTATAGAGTCTTTATCTCTAAATCTATACAAGATATAATAAAATTTTTAAGTGTATTAGATGGAGAATTTTATGTTCTTCAATATTTAATAAAAAAAACTCCCAAAAAATTATATTTAGAAGATTTTTTCTAAGAAACTACTACTTCCGGTTGTTCAATTGTTACCAAAACCTTTTCAGCTCTTCCCAGGAATGTCAGATTGAGGAAACTGCAGTTAAATATTTTTTAAGTCTTATAGTTTTTGAGGAATCGTGACTACAACATCCAGACATACATACATACACACACACACACACACACACACACACACATACACACACATACACACACACACACACACACACACAGACATCATTTTAAAAATGTTATAATCGGATTGTAGGGACCTTAAATCGTGCTTATTCAATAAAATCTGGATATGCGAATTTTAGCATGAATCCAATACCTCTCTTAGCGAGAGGTAAAAATATAGTGGAGGACCCTATTCTCTACCACCTAAGTTTTTGACCAAAGACAATACCTTCCTTACCTAAAGGTGATGGCTGTTGAGGACCGTTTCAAAACTATTCTCATATGAAAGCAATATAAATTCCTAGTAATTTTTATCCATTTCTTTTTTTCAGCAGTGTTTTCTCACGTGTGAAGGTCATAGTTCATACACCTGGTAGCTAGGTAACAGTACTAAAACACATAACAAACGTAATGATTTATTCAAATTGTCTGGCAAAGTATCATTAAAGATTCAACGATTCAACGTTCCATCAAATGATCTTCAGTCAGTTGATCGACATCAAAGTCTTGAATTACTTCCGGTTAAACGATTTTATCGCTTGACAACGAATTACTTACTGTTACATTTATTTTTATTAAACAGGTTTCGAAGATGTGATGTCTGGTTGGTAAAAGAATAATAAAAATAGCCAGAAATACTATTGTCTACATGTCTAGATTGAGATAATGATACATACATTATTCATAATACTTTTAATATGTAAAATTATACTTCGTAATTTCCTCCTTCCTTATTAATTTTTAGTAAAAGCAGATTCAAATAAAGAATACAGCATTTTAATCAATAAGCACAACTAATATTGCATGCTTTATAACGGCAGAAATTATAGTTATGAAAAGGTTGAAAATCATCCCAAAAATAGCGATAGCCTTGGAATTGAAACAAATAAAGACTGTTTTATTTTGACAATTTTTTCATCAATTTTAAAGCGTGGATTTCACGACGAAGTTTTTATTTTCAAGTGACTTGAAAAGTATCTCTATAAGTGACCTTACAAGTTTATTTACACGATCAAGTTTTGCTTGAATTAAAATATCCAAGTGGCGAAATTTAAGTTATACCTACATTAAATTCTCATTGAACTTTTATCACTTGAATTTTTTACCTCCCGCTACCCTTGGTAAGGGAGGTATATGGATCGTGCTAAAAATCACATATCGAGATTTCAGTAAATGACCACGTTTTAAGGTCCCTAGAATCCAATTTTAACATTTTCGCGATGATGTCTGTATGTGTGTATATGTATGTATGTATTTATGTATGTGTGTGTGTGTGTGTGTGTGTATTTGTATGGATTTTGTCTTCGCTCTAACTCAAATACTATCATTCAGAAAATTTTGAAAGCTTGTATTTCTATCCTATTCTAATATGAAAAGAAGCCATTAGATTTTGGTGTAAATCGGATACCGGAAATGGCACTTTATCTGGAGCTCATAATGATTTTTCTTCAAAAAATACCATTAAATGCCATTTTTTCGCATTTTATGTCTTATGAAAATTAAAGATTATTGAATTTTCTACAGGAATACATTAATACTTTTTCTATATATTTTACAGATAAATTTAAAAATGTTTTTTTTTTATTAGTCGCGAAGCCTAAGATAAACACAATTCCTTTGTTACACAGTTCATATTTCAAATGAATGTAACTGACAGTAAATGTCACTGTCAAAAAACTAATCACTTCAAATTAATAATAGTGACATTTTAAAAAGAAAATAGTAAATAAAGCAATAGTTTTCTGCAATGGAACAGTTTGCAGCGGTAGTAAATACGTATGTATTTAAATTAATAAAAATTAAATAGCGGGAGGTTTCGTGTTGGCCACATCAGTAGTGGTAGCACGCACTTTAGAATTCTATCATAGAAAGCAGGCGAATACGATTTTACTTTTACGAATTTTGGTAGCACGCACTTTAGAATTCTATATTCGCTTTTTGATTCGGAAATTATTGGATTTTATACTATTAAAATCAAAAATATTATGACAGTTGTATATAATAAATATATCAATTATATATAAATTGGCTTTGAATAGAATTGTGATAAAATAATGACGTTACTTTGACAAGTCGAACGCTTGCAGGCGAATATTTTGAGACACGCATGCTCCCAAATTTTCGCTTCGCGGCGAGAAGCGAAAACAAATGCCACTTTTGATAGAATCCTAAAGTGCGTGCTACCACTACAGATTTTTGTATATAGCCATCACGATTTCAATTACTTCTCTACCCCATTTTGCCATTTTTACCTCAACAGTTTTAGTGACATTCTGAAAGCTTTTTCTGGGAAGTACATTTAATTTTTCTTATTGTTTTATTAATTAAATATTTAAAATTGTAGGTAAGAATCTCTGATATTTAGGAACTTCCTCATACAATGAAAAATAGATATAATTACAATTGTATGTGTGCAGAAGACATGTTAAATACAATAAAATCAATATTTCGGTAAAGTTTTGTAATATTTTTATTATAAAACGACGGTTCGATAGCGAAGTATAATACAATACTTACATAACCTAATATGGAAATGGCGAGAGGTCTTGTGCTGGCCACAACAGATTTTCTTTTATGTGAAAACATTATCTCACTTATCTATAATAGGTTGGTGGGAGGTAAAAATATTATCTATATTACATTTTTACCTGGAAACGCAGATATTTTAAAATTATACAATGAGGTCATGCACGACTTTTTTTATAATTTTAATCGATAGAGTAGTGAAAAATAATAGACCCGTATTTTTTATTTTTCCTCAAATCGATCTTTAATCATGAAAAAATTGTAATTGAAAATGACATTGTTTAAAATGAGGCTGCTAGACCCCCGCTTCGTCCCTTGTCCAATGACGTCACAAAGTGAAAGGCACGATCATATTGATTTTCACATTGTCTTAAACGTCAAATTGACATTTAAAGATAACCTAAAATTTATGAATGTAAACATGTCGATGGAACGTTGTTTCGTGCCAAAATAGATAATAAAATAATATTCTGCAATATATTCAATGTCTCACATGCGTTTATAACCTTCTACCGTCTAATTCAAAGATTCAAAAGTGAAAGAAACATCTGATGTAACGTGGATAATTTCACGCCGAATGAAAATTAAGTTTATAAAAATCTGTTGTGGCCAGCACAAAACCTTCCGTCAATTCGATGTATTTTGTACATATCCTATACCAAAATTTCCTTGAAAAAGATTCTATATATCCTGTATAGTTGTAACAAGAACACACTATTTTTTACATATCCATACTGAAAGTTCCTTTGAAAATATTCTAAAATCTAATAAAATTTTAATACGAATACGACGTACATTATGTATTGCAGTTAACACTTCCTCCTGCTTCAACTTTGCCCTATTTTATTAGAAGTCGCTGTTTCTTACTCTTCTCTTCTACTCATTCCTGTCCAAAGCACATTCGTGACACAGTTCTTCCTCTCTCAAATCTTCTGCTATACAGTCCTTCCATCTTTTCTTCCCACTGGCGAGGGACACTCTGTCACTTATATCACTTTCAGATCATATATTTTCCACTTTGGTTTTGCACTTGCCACTGACATGTGTCAATTAGATTTTTTTGAATATGTGTATCTGTTGTTTTCATAATTTTTGCAATGCTGACTGATTTTCGAAAGTTAATCTCTCTTAATCTCTCTATGACTCTATATCTATTGAATATGAAGGAAAATGTATAATCGAACCGTATAGAGAATAAGATATTCTTTCTATTGATAATCACATAAAATGTCGAAAATGATATTTAACTGCGATTTTTCAAGAAAAACTGTTAAGAACTTCAAATAAGGGTACTTCCGGTTGACCAATTATAACCAAAATCTAATCAGCTCTTCATATGGTTGTAAAGAAGAGGAATATGAAAGAATCATAATTTTTAGAATTGTAGTTTTGGAGTTATCGTCGGAGAAAAATTCGTAACACACACACACACACGGACACACACACAGACACACACACAGACACACACACAGACACACACACAGACACACACACGGACACACACACACACATACAGACATCATCTTAAAAATAGTACATTCGTATTGTAGGGACCCTAAAACGTGCTTATTCATTAAAAACTCACCACCGAATTTTTTGACCAAAAACAATACCTTCCTTTTGACGGAAGGTAAAAATAAATAGAACGATATTATATTAATATATTATAGCATATTCAGATATGTAATCCTCAATTTATAGTTTATATATATTTTTCTTTTAGAAATTATGTGTCCATATAAAATGTCTGTTTGAAATGAGTCTGAACTTGGTTCGTAACGTTGTGACGACAAAACATGGCTGGTTTTTGCAACTATTTAAAAATATCATACTTTAAAACGATTTTATACAACAAAAAATATAAATAAAAAATAATTTAATCATACTGATCAATGAATTAGACTATCCTTTTTCGATTTAAACAGAAAAAAAGGTACAATTATTTTTTTTTTGCATGACCTCATTATCAAAAAAAAAAAAATCGTATATGAAGCTAAAAATGACACTAACTTTATGAACAAATAATAAAATATTTTGTCTCAAACTCTGAATGTAACATAAAATGAAAAAGACAAGAGGTATTGTGCTGCCCACAACAGATTTTTTTATTAATGAAAAACTTAACAGTACATATGTTTATAATTGAATTTAATGTAAAGTTAACTACAAAAAATTATTGTTCCTTTATGTAGAATGGTAGATATTTATTATACAATTTGTAACTCCATCAAAATTTATGACTCCTGACGTAGATTATTATAGGCTTGCGTATTTTGCTCACTTATGAAGAATGTTATTTACTTTCCTCACTTGTAAGTGGAAAAAACTTATTTCCCATGTTAAATGCCTATAGCTACATTTTTAATTAATACCCTATATAATATTAATAAGAGAACAAGTTTCAATTGGAAAAACAAACATATCATTTTAACTGACAATTAAATTTGAATTTATAATTGGGAAAAGTGTATAAAAATATAACTATTACACAAAAAAAACTATTAAGTATTAAAATTTATGGTTTATATACAGGATGTAAATTTTAAAACGGGTCATAGGGCTATAACATAGAAAAACAGTTTTTTAGACGCCAAAAGTTTCCATATTAATTTATTGAAAATATAATTGGTACCTATTATAAAGAAAAAAATTACGATTTTTTTCATACCAAACACCTTACATTTCTGTTTCATTTAAAGCCAGAAATTAAATTTAAAAATTTTTACAATTAAAGATTAAAGTTATTAATTTATGAACCAATACAAAATAAAGTAAAAAGTAGGATATTTATATCAGAAACAATTATTATTTATTGTAATAGGTATTTACAAACTAAAGGTGATCTACATGTAATAAGAAATAAGTTATAAGAAACGAGAAAAACTGCAAACTACAAGAAAACAAATTAAAACCATTTATGCTGGGTTTATGCAGCATGTAAATTATGAAATTAAATTAAGCTACTGAATTAAGAAACTAAACTAAAATAACGTCGTTTATGCAGTAAATTAAAATTCAGAATTTTATGTTTGACATTTCGTATAATCTAACTTTTATAGGTGCAATTGTGATTTATTTATATAAGATAAAAAAAATAAAGGTAAATAATTTGTTGAATAAGTCCAATTAGTATTTCGTCGCTCTTTTCTGCAGGAACTTATCATCGTCGTACATTTTCGTAGGTTAGGTGCGAAAATTTGTCATAAGTGCGCGAGTGGCACAGGCGCAGCATTAATAATTTGTAATTTTTCTTCATGAGACAAATTGTTCATGATTTCTTCTTAATAAAACGAAAATAATAATAATTTAACAATTAAAGTGTAAGAAACGTTTATTAATGAGCGTCTAAAGTCAACAATTGTTTTGTTTTGTTTCTGTCAGTTTCACGGCTATTGATATTTTCTCTTAATGGGGTCCTATACCATAGTCATATTTTAACTATCTTAAATAAGAAGACGAAAATATACATAAATTAATGAGTATTAGTGAAAAAAATTTCTTTAAATATTGACTAGGTCACAAACTATAAGCGATTGAAGCTGATTACTAATTGGGTATGTCGCGGTAGGTACTAATAATTTGATTGGTCGCCTGATTTTAAAAAGGAGATTCGCGCGCCTTCAACGGTCACCTTTGAGTCACCTTTAAAAGTATATGAAATGTCATGTTGTTCTATAACCTAACAAAACATTTAACAATTTTGTGTTTGATGAATTTGTTTAACTATAACATCTAGTAATATTAACAATAATAATATATTTATAATTAAATCAATTTGCAATATTAATTAAATTAATAATAATATTAATTAAATTAATAATAATATTAATTAAATTAATATATTAACTTCAAAACAGCCAACACTAGCGCCATCTGTCGTCATACTTTGTGTAATAATATTGTCAAACTGTTTCAATGTTCTATAATTTATTAGGAAAAAAATGCTTATTATTTACGTTATTTATACTTAATAATAATTTCTTCATGAATATAACGTATAAGTTTTTATATACAAACATTTCAGATATGCAAATATGAAAAAAATTGTTCCCTCTATAACTAAGAGTTTGTCCCATTGTTTGTCGATCACTAGTTAGTACCTGCTATGTCACGCACAAATTCTTGAATTTTAAAAATTCATATCTCGCTTAATACGTAAAATTTTTAAGTCGCGTTTGCACTAAAATTCTTATTTTATCCTGTTCTTACAGAAAAAAAAAATAAAAGAAAAATGGTATAGGACCCCATTGTGCAATTTTTTAAATTTATTTTCTGGCTTTATATAAAACAGAAATGTAATATGTTTGGTATCAAAAAATTCGTAATTTTTTTCTTTATACTATGCACTAATTATTTTTTCAATAAATTAATATAGAAACTTTTGGCGTGCAAAAAACTGTTTTTCTATGTTATAGCCCTATGACCCGTTTTAAAATTTACACCCTGTATATAATAAAATAGTTAAAAGTAAAATTAATGCTCCATTATACAAATATTGCAAACTTCCGTTCAAAGAAAACTTGTTATAATGCTCATTTACTTGGATACAATAAATAAAACAATAAAACGATCGTTTATGGCAATTATTCTTATTGGATATAACGGGTGCAAATAATAAAACAAAAATTCAACAGCCATCTTTATACATTTGATTTCGAAAAAATATACTGTTATACATTATCTGAAATAGAGCATAAAATAAATATTTTTTTCTGATAAATTCTCTATACATTTCAATTGAATTCCTGTAAAAAATGATAAAAACTAAACTATCTATTAGAGCATAAAATGATCGATTTTTTGTATTAATTTTCGTTTAGTTCGACCTATTTATCGAACAAATAACAAAAAAGGAATACCTCGATTCATCATCTAACAAAAAAAGTTTTTTGTGTAGCTCATAACTTACTCATAAAAGTTATTATCGTGTGCTTCTTGTTATTACGGTAAAAACAAATGGTTAAATATAACAAGTTTCGCTTTTTTAACGAGTTTTTTTTCGTTGCTATGGTTACTAATGAGACGCATATAATTGCGGTATTGTTTTTTTAATGAGTACTTCATCACGCCAATAACTTATACATTTTTAAAGTGTATTTAACAAATAAAAGAAGATTTAGTGCTAGTTTAAAATGATATATTTATTTAATGCGTACATAAACTTTATGACAGGTAGTATGCCCAATTTATTAACGGTGATTAGCGAGTAGTTGATTAGCATTGTTTTGCCGCTGTCCATTGTTTAGAGATTACTTTGGAAAAAATCTGAAGTGGCCAACACAAAACCTCCCGCTATTTAATTTTTACATACATACATACGTACATAAAATTACGCGATTCCCACTTAGGGGGTTAGCAAATACCCGGAAACAATAGTAACAATAAGAAAATGGATAAGAGTAAGAGCTCAGCTGACTCACTTCACTCTTTAACAATATTCTTCTTTCGTCTTGTCCACAATCATCATAGCATTCATACATAAGTGACCGATTTTCGGTAGCGAATAACCCCATCCGGACCACAATAATAGTTACGCAACAATCTTCCTTCGCCACACTTTCCTATCCATTTTTATTAATTTAAATACATACTTACGTATTTACTAACCCTGCAAACTGTTCCATTGCATAAAACTATTGATTTATTTACTATTTTCTTTTTAAAATGTCACTATTATTAATTTGAAGTGATTAGTTTTTTGACAGTGACATTTACTGTTAGTTACATTCATTTGAAATATGACCTGTGTAACAAAGGAATTTTGTTTATCTTAGGCTTCGGGACTAATAAAAAAAATTATTTTTAAATTTATCTGCAAAATATATAGAAAAAGTATTAATGTATTCCTGTAGAAAATTCAATAATCTTCAATTTTCATAAGACATAAAATGCGAAAAAATGGTATTTAATAATATTTTTTGAAGAAAAACCATTATGAGCTACAGGTAAAGTGCCATTTCTGGTTATCCAATTTACACCAAAATCTAATGGCTTCTTTTCATATTAGAGTAGGATAGAAATACAAGGTTTCAGAATTTTCCGAATGATAGTATTTGAGTTAGAGCGAAGACAAAATCCCTACACATACACACACACATACATACACACACATACATACACACACACATACATACATACATACATACATACACACACACATACATACACACACATACATACACACATATAGACATCATCGTGAAAATGTTAAAATTGGATTCTAGGGACCTTAAAACGTGGTCATTTACTAAAATCTCGATACGTGATTTTTAGCACGATCCCTATACCTCCCTTATTTTTCCATGGCTCCATCATTGAGTAAATTATGTATGAAATTTATTTCTGACAGCTGTCCCTCACGAAATTCATTTGTTCTGGATTAATCTATAGTTTTCGCTTTTGTCTAATGTAGTGCAACTGCATGACAAAAAAATCCCCAGAATAGTATTGCCAACTACATCATTTCTTTTTGATCACTCTGTATTTATTAATATAAAACCATAATATTAACAACAAATTCTGTCTCCATTGCATGTATAAGTACAAAAATGCAGCAGTACAATTCCACAGGGTAGATTACTCCTTTATATAGTTCATTTACCTATTGCGTGACGTGAAATTTATCTCTCCATTAAAAATGAAACCATGTATTCAAATTTACACTTCATTCTTCGTATAACTCCCATTCGTCTTGTTATGATTTATTAATTTCTTTGTCTTATATATCCGGCACCCACGTTCAAAATAAACTAAGTTAAAGAAATAAAAATAGTAAATATTTAAGTAGTTTTTTCGCTAATTTCGTTTGCCGCATCATCCCTCCGTATTAAGGGATGAGACACCCTAAATTTTCACCCTTGTTTATAAATATGTAATGGGTAACATTACGAGCTTTGAATAAGAAATGATCATTTATTATTTATTGGAATAAAAAAGTGTTTTTACATTTTTTCATAGAACGTTTTCATGTGTAAATGTTTGAATTAATTCTATATCCTTCTAATGTAATTATGTATTAATATATTCAATTTTTTTGTCGACTAAGTACCCTAATTTGAATTTTAGACCACCCAAGGTATAATCCAGGATATAAGTAAGAAAAATAAACCAAAATTCCGATCTTATTTCAATTCATTTCAATAATCTTTAAAACAATAGAATGAGCCAGTACACTTACAGCACGTGCATAGAAATCGTAGTTTTGAATTTAATTACCTCCCGATACTTTTAGGTAAAGAAGGTATTGTCTGTGGTCAAAAATTCAGTGGTTAGTTTTTTTAATGAATAAGCACGTTTTAGGGTCCCTAGAATACGATTTTTCTAGTTTTACGATGATGTCTGTATGTGTGTCTGTGTGTGTGACAAAAATTTCTTTAACGATAACTCCAATATTGCAATTCTTAAAATTATAATTCTTTCGCATTCCTCTTCTTTATATATATAAAGAGCTGATTAGATTTTGGTTATAAATGGTCAACCGGAAGTTCCCTTATTAGAAGTTCTCAACAGTTTTTCTTGAAAAAACGCAGTTAAATATCATTTTTTGTCTTATAATAAGTCATTAAGTTGGCTACAATATATAAAATTTGTTTTAAGGTTAAGTGTAAGACCAGGTGTAGCTGAACTTTGCCAAATAAAATGGGTTATTATTATTATTACTATTATTTGACATTTTATGTAATTATCAATATGAAAGAATATCTTAATGTCTATACGGTTTGATTATACATTTTCAATCATATCAATATATAAAGAGTTAAAGATTTATAAAGAGATTAACTTTCATAAATCAGCCAGCTTTGCTTTGAACATGAAAACAGCTGATATATTCAAATAATTCTAAATAACAGATGACAGTGTCAAGTGCAATTTACATAGTGACTGTGCGTGTTATAAATTTATTAGATTTATAGAATCTTTTCCAATAAACTTTCGATAGGGAATTTGTAGAAAATAGTATATGTTCGTGTTATAATTTCACTAGATATAATGAATCTTTTCCAAAGAACTTTTGGTATGGGATTTGTACAAATACATAGAATTGACGAAAGGTAATATACTTAATAATAAAATAAATCACAAATTCTTCGGTACTAAATAAATCCATTTTATAATGCACAAAAGCACAGTAAAGTAATTTATGAACTATAACAATGTAGACACAATTATTATAACAATTAACATCAATAACACTAAAATGAACTGTCAAAATGAGATTTTCTTATATTTCTTTTATTTCCATGGCTATCTGATTTTTGACGAAAATGTCATATTTTATTTTCTAAATATCTAGTGTTACAGATATTCTATTGCATTAACTGAAGACTTTTTGAAAGTAAAAATTAATTCTAAACATCTTTTTATTCTTATATTTTTGCTCTAAAATGTACAGGAGAGCCAATATTCGCAAATTTTTTAAATCCTATGTTAAACTCCTATGTTCTGCGCTTCGTTGCACACCCTGTATATATATATCACGGCATATTACCCATTTCTGGGTGTGCCAGTATCTACAACACATGTTGACATCGGTAATGATGACGATATATTTTACCGTGTGGGCGTTTACCAGGCGTCACCTCACGGGCACTCATACCTGGTGTGGAGAATGCACCAGGGATCACTTTTGTGCGATTAAAAGTGTGCACTGGCCGGGATCGAACCCGGGTCACCAGACTGACAACCAGACACTAGACGCACAAGGCCACGCGACCCTATAATTAATTAATTATAAGATATCAAATAGATATTTTCTGATATTTTGAAATTTGAGGCTATTTACAGAACGATATTTTTTAAAACTTAATACTTACAAATCATAAAAATTCTTGCAACAGTCCTATTGTCTTGAACTTTACACAAAAGCTGTGAAGGATTATAGTTAGTATATTTTAGGGGAAACTTTCAGTGTTCCAGAAATGAGCTTTATTTCGGTTCACTTGTCGAGAATGTAGACATGATTTTGCTATTACTCCGATTTAATTCGGTTCACAAATACAATAGAAAAACTTTGTTAATGTTGTTAGCAAATACATCATCGTGTAGTATTGTGATGGGGTCTTCCACTCTAATTTTTCACCTCTCACTAAGAGAGGTATTGGAATCATGCTAAAAATCGCATATCCAGATTTTAGTGGACAAGCACGTTTTAAGGTCTCTATTATCCGATTATAACATTTTTACGATGATGTCCGTGTGTGTATGTGTGGATGTGTGTGTGTTGATTGTATGTGTGAATGTTGAAACCACACAGAAAAAACAAACCTTCTAAATTTTAGTTAAATTAACTAAATAAATCTGTGATTTTCAGCCTTCTAATATGTTTTCATCAAATTATCTAAGTTGATTTAGTTAAATTTTCTAAATTTGTAATAACAAATTATAGTAAAATTAAATACAAAATTAGATCAAATGACTACATTTAGTATTGAACTAAGCATAAATAAAGAAATTAACTAAATATATATTTAAATTTTCTATTTACTTACCTAATTCATTAGATAAATCACCGAAAATTGAAAGACAAAAATAATGAAGCCAAAATACAGTAAAATTAAATAAAATAAGTAATTAAAATAACTATTTACATATTTAAATTAACGATTTTTTATAAAATATTTATTATCTATTTCGGGTTAGTTAAAATGCTAAATTAAGATTTGTAAATTATACTAAATTATTAGACATATTGTCTAATAAAATAATATCTAATTATAATTAAGATGAAATAATATGAAAGGTTACCGCCTTCTCGAGGAACTATAATTAGACAAAATTTCAAATATTTTTTTTCTGTGCACGGTTTTTCAAATACTATAAGACTTAAAAAATATTTAACTGCTGTTTCCTCAATCTGACATTCCTGAGAAGAGCTGATTAGATTTTGGTAACAATTGGACAACCGAAAATAGTAGTTTCTTAAAAAAAATCTTTTAAATATTATTTTTTTGGAAATTTATGTAATTACAAATATTAAAGAATATAAAATTCTCTATCGAATACATTGAACATTTTTATTATATCTTCTATAGATTTAGAGATAGACTGAATTATAAATATATAAAATAACCCATTGTATAATGAATCTATCAGCCTATGGAACTAGTTGAAAAATGTGTATGTGTGTGTGTGTATGTGTGGATGTTGGAGCCAAATACTATAAAACTTAAGACATGTTTAACTGCGGTTTCCTCTATCTGACATTACTGGGAAGAGCTGATTAGATTTTGGTAACAATTGGACAACCGGAAGTACTAGTATGTTATTACAAACATTAAAGAATATAAAAATCTCTGTCCGATACATTTAAATTTTTTATTATATCTTCTATAGAGTTAGAGATAGAAAATATATAAAATAATATGTTGTAAATGTATCTCACAGCCCATGAAAAACAATTGGCAAAATTAAAATGTTTGTAATTAACAGATAAATGACAGTGTCAAAAAACCAAAAACATTACTGAAGGCTTCTTCTATATTACATATACCCTTCAGAAATACTGTCAATCTCATCATTTAATTGGAAGAATATCGACATTAGAAGAATAAGAGGAAACTTGTTCACAGAATAAATTAAAAATATATAAAGAAGATATGTATTTTTGTGCGTACCAGAAATGTCAAATATGTTCAATACTTATATAGTCTAATATGGAAATGGCGAGATGTCTTGTGCTGGTCACAACAGATTTTTATTATTGTAAATTAAAGTTCGTTTAATTTTGAAGCAATTCGCAATATTAAAATGTCTTAATTGTCTTCAGTGTACCTGCATTTAATTGTTAATGTCAATGTGACGTCACAGCGACACTCCTATCTTTCTCTCACTCCACACCAGACTCTATAGTAGGCTGCGAGAGAAAGATAGCAATAGTGTGACGTCACAGCGGCACAACAACAAATTTCAAACATCTCGTAAAGTAATTATTAAAAAAATGTTTTTTATCTTAATCGTTATTTATTGAGTAGTACTAGTAGTAGTATTGAGTGGCCGTGTGCGTATCGTGTTGCCAATCTGGTGACCCGGGTTCGATCCCGGCCAGTGCACACTTTTAATCGCACAAAAGTGATCCCACACCAGCTATGAGTGCCCGTGAGGTAACACCTGGTAAGCACCAACACGGTAAAAAATATATCGTCATCTTTACCGATGTCTACATGTGTTGTATATACCAGCACACCCAGTAATGGGTAATATGCAGTGATGATATATTTATTTTACTTTAAGAACAAAGTGTGCATTTTATTATTTCTGGTCATGGTGCAGGACCCCATTCTTCCGCGAATTATTCTCAGAATTCTGATGTAGAAATAACAGAGTTTATTAGCCCCAAAGTACACAGGAAAGCGCAGTTGTATTTGTCGATAAATATATTTTAAACTAAAGACACAACTATGTACAAAAGGATTTACGTTTACGCAAATTTCTGCTCTTCTGTTCATTTTACAGAAAAACCTGAAGAGTACAAAGTTTTACAAAATTGAAAGTTGTATACAAAACTGTGTTTATATTTCTTATTATGTGTTTGATTTCTTCGCAATTTTAAAAATAATATTTAAAAGTTCCGTCAATTAGTACTAATACTGAATAATACTAATACATTGTTGAAAACAATATTAATATTCAGTCAATTTTTTTTTGTATAAATAAAATAAAAAATTAATGTTTATTCGTATAAAGAATATGTCTTTATTATAAAGAATTATGATGGGAGATAGTTATTGAAGAATACGGGATTTATTTTCCATAAGTCAGATTGACATTTGACGTTTATAAATAATTTCTGAAAACCGAAAAAAAGAAAACAAATGCCATGGCTATTGCTACGAAGGAACAGAAATTTCTTTTTATTCAATTTTGACGTTTTAAACTGTCATTATTAACTCCATAGCAACAACTACAAGTAACATTTCATTCACAAGTGAATTAAAAATTTTTAAATCACTCTCACAAAATTTTAACTCACTCTGCAACAAAAAATACATTTAAAGATATCATCAAGAACGAAAATAACACTCACCATATTATTTATCAGCCCTTTTCATTATTTTTTACGACAAAAATGACAGACAATAAAGCATTTTAAATAAATGACTTGACATCTATCAGCGACGATTGTCATACTCAGCCTACTAACTAATCAGTTTTTTAATTTGTCAAAATTAAATATTATAATGGTTTTTATTGTTATTTCGTCAAAATTGAATAAAATATTGTACAAACCACGTGAGCTAAGAATGTTTATTCACTCGAAGAAATTAACTCACTCGCCCTTACGGGCTCGTGCGCTAAACTTTCTTGTGAATAAACATTACCTTAGCTCACTTGATGTGTAAATATCTATTATACTAGCGTTTTATAACAACAATTTTTTTTATTGTCATTTTCGTTGCGAAATGAAATACTTTTTAGCACTAGTGTTTAAAAGTGACAGTTTAATGTGTAAAAGTTTAATAAAAAACAGATGTGCCCAGCACATTATCTTCCGTCAATTCAATGTATTTTATAAAAATCCCATACTAAAAGTTCCTTGGAAAAGATCCTATATATCCAGTAAAATTGTAACACTAACGAATACTATTTCTTACAAATTCCATACGGAAATTCCTTGTCAATTAGAATTATTTGAATATATCAGCTTTTCCATGATTATAGCAAAGCTGGCTGATTTATGAAAATTAATCTTTTTATAATTCTTTAACTCTATATCTATTGAATATGAAGGAAAATGTATAATCAAACCGTATAGACAATAAGATATTATTTCATATTGATAATCACAAAATGTCAAAAAATGATATTTAACTGCGTTCTTTCAAGAAAAACTGATAAGAACTTCTAATAAGGGAACTTCCGGTTGACCAATTATAACCAAAATCTAATCAGCTCTTCATATGGAAGTAAAGAACAAGAATACGAAAGAATTATAATTTTTAGAATTGTAGTATTGCAGTTATCGTCAGACAAATTTCGCCACACACACACGCACACATACATACAGACATAATCGTAAAACTAGTGGCCCCTGACGTCCTAATTCATTAAAAACACCACCGAATTTTTTGCCCAGACATTACCTTCCTTACCTAAAGGTGACGGAAGGTAAAAATAGAAAAACAGTTTTATATGAAACTTTTAATTCTGAACAACAATGCACTTTACACTTTTTGCCGTAAAATGTACAGGGAGCAAGAAATTGCATACAACTAAAATCTCATGTTAAATCGCTATGTTCACCCTTAACTGCCATCACCCTGTATATTTTGATGTAAAATTATTTAAATAAAATACCTATAATCAAAGTTACTAAATTGTATGGTATAAACAAAAAATAAATTTAATGTTACAGTATAATACTGTAAAATTGGTTAACTATTGTAACAAAATTGTTTAATACTATATTATACATTCAATTATTTTTTGTAATAGAACTTTGGTATAACATTTGTAACATACTGAATCTTCAAATCCATATAATACAGTACATAAAATAATAAAATACGTACAAATTATAACAACAAATTAATCTGTAAGTATTGCTTCTCTAGATAAAAAAATTAATTTTTAATACCTGGTCATTTTGTAAACACTAAGAATAACTTCACTCGAACTTGAAAAAATCTAGAGCTACTCTAGAAACAAAGTACGATCGCGCGGGTGTTCACTGCAGAAGAATATCAAGTCGACTGAGGCAGCAGGCGCGATGCTCCACTGTTTATCCCGGAGTTGAGGAGCACCAATGACATGCAAGCGTCCAGCCGATGCTCACATATTTGCAGTGGACATTACGCAGAATACGGTATGCGAAAAAAAAAGATGTAGGTCGTTTTTTTGGGAAACTACAGACGGTGGAGGGAAATTTTATTGGATATTTTCGCGGAAAATAACGTAAAATGTAAAAGGTAAATTTTTATAGGAAATGCAGTTTTGTTATGTAGATGGAACAAAAGTAACTCCTGTGCCCAAAATAAGACGATAACTTAATAATTAAACTTATCTGTATCCGAAAGTGCACCATTTAGCCAGTATTCTGCTTCAAAGTTCTTCTAAAAAAAATCTGATGTGGTCAGCACATGACCTTCCGTCAATTCTATGTATTTTGTACGAATCCCATACCAAAAGTTCCTTGAAAAGATTCCATATCCCCAGTAAAATTGTAACACAAGCATATACTATTTTCTACAAATTCCATACCGAAAGTTCCTTGGAAAAGCTTCTATAAAACAAATAAAATTATAACACGAACATGCTCTATGGAAATTGCACTTGACACTGACATCTGTTAATTAGAATTATTTGAATATATCTGCTGCTTCCCTGATTATAGAGAGCTGGCTGATTTATTTAAGGAAAATGTATAAACAAACCGTGTAGGCAATAAGATATTCTTTCATATTGTTAATCCCATAAAATGTTAAAAACGATGTTTAACTGCGTTTTTATCTCCCGCTGCTCTTGGTAAGGGAGGTATAGGGATCGAGCTAAAAATCGCATATCGAGATTTTAGGAAATAACCACGTTTTAAGGTCCTTAGAATCCAACATTTTCACGATGATGTGTGTGTGTGTGTGTGTGTGTGTGTGTGTGTGTGTGCGTATGTGTATATATTTTGTCTACGCTCTAACTCAAATACTGTCGTTCAGAAAATTCTGAAACCTTGTATTTCGTCCCTATTCTAATATGGAAAGAACCCATTAGATTTCAGTGTAAATCAGTATTAGTAAATACGTAACGTAGGTATGTATTCAAATTAATAAAAATTAAATAGCGGGAGGTTTTGTGTTCGCCAAATCAGATTATTTTTAAGAAAAGCTGTTAAGAACTTCAAATAAGAGAACTTCCGGTTGACTAATTATAACCAAAATCTAATCAACTCTTCATATGGATGTAAAGAAGAAGAGTGCAAAAGAATTATAATTTTTAGAATTATAGTTTGGAGTTACCATCGGAGAAATTTTTGTCACACACACACAGACACATATATAGACATTATTGTAAAACTAGTAAAATTGTATTCTAGGGACCCAAAAACGTGTTTAGTCATTAAAAACTTAGCACCGAATTTTTTGATCAAAACAACACTAAAGGTGACGGAAGATAAAAATTAATTTTTCTTATAATAATGGAACGCTTTATTCAATTTGAATGAAATTTGGTATGACAATCCATATAAATATAGTTCATCCTTTCAGATGGTATTTGTTATTGTTAGTGAACCAGTAGCGTATGAAACTTGAGTGTCACGACCATAATTAGACCACAACTTTTTAATGGCAACTTCAATAACGCAAAATTAATGGTTTTCAAAAAGATGCATTGTTTAAAAAACTTCTCTGTCTGCATAAGTTGTGATATTTGAAACGATAAAATAAATTTTATCTAGAAGTCTATCCAAATTTCAAACAACTATACTTGCCGCCAGATAAATATGGACTGGAAATTTCTACACTGTTGCCATTGGGGTCATACCAAAAAAAAAAATATATTGATTTTTTTTATATAATTAAAAAAATTACATAATTTTATACATATGTACATGAAAAATATTTAATATTCTTATACTTTTCATTCATGATTTTCTTTCTAAACATTTTGAGTCTTATTTTGTGACGTCATGGTTTTGTACACACATACAATGATAGTCACGCACACATGTACTCGTGCACGTACTGTACATGAATGTCAGCGCAGCGCTGTCACATTTTTCGAACATAACCAACGTTTTCAAAGTAAATATCTTTGCAACAAGTTGTTTTTGTTTAAATGTAAGTACAAATAACGAAATGTTCTAATAAATAAATACAAATTATGTGTGATTTAGATATTACCATGGTTGTATAATATTGTTTTCTGCAAATTATTTGAATTCGCTTCTTCAAAATTAATTTCCATAATCAAATTATTCAATATACAATAAAAACAAAAGCACGAGTACAAAATAACTTGCTGCCACATTTGCTTTCAAGTCAAATAACATAAACGTCAAACGTAGTTCCATTTTTATTCGTTAGGAGGGACTACGGTCACGGTCGCAAAACCATGACGTCATTTGAAATTTAATATAAACTTTAAAAAATTATTTCTGTAAAACTAGATACTTATGTGACATAAAATATATATTTCTGCAAGTGGTTTTAAGTATACTTTCAGGAAAAAAATAAATTGGAAAATGTGGTATGACCCCATTCAGGGGCAATGTTGAAAACGCTAAGTTATGAAGAAGCGGCAACACCGCTGGACAAGGGTCAAGGTGCGAAGTAGGGAAAGAGTTGAATATCAGTTCATACTCATTTGACGGCGAGTATAATTTTTAATGGCAGTAAAAATTGTTTATGAGGTGTCAATTTTTCTCAAGTTATTTAGGAGAAAGTTCGCATTTATTTAATCGTTTTATAATAATACAGTAAAATACTATTAGGCCGAACAAACGGATATGTTACAAGTTTTAGAAAATTGCAAAGGAATTTTTGACAACCCATAAACAATTGTTATTGTCGTAAAAAAATAGTTGTTTGATATTTGTCTACCATTTATTTTCTATTTTTTTTTTCTTTCTAAATCGTAACAGATATCACAACTTACGCAGAGACAGAAAAGTTTATTATAATGTATCTTTCTGATACACAATAACTTTACGTTATTGACGTTGCCATTAAATAATTTGGTCTAATTATGGTCGACACAAGAGCTGGTAAATGATGAATTTAATTTATAAATTTACATTTAAAAATTTTGGTTTAAAATTTGGTAACAATTGAACAACCGGAAGTAATAATTTCTTTAAAAAAATCTTCTAAATGTATTTTTTGGAAATTTTTGTTATTACAAATATTGAAGAATATAAAATTCTTCATCTAATACACTTAAAATGTTTATTATATCTTGTATAGATTTAGCGATATAGGCATTGTAATATATAGAATAATTTAATGTAGTATACATCACAGAGGCTAAGTACATTTAATGTTTCTTATTGTTTTATTAATTGCATGTTTAAAATTGTAGGTAAAATGCATATATCCATCAGAAATACTGCCAATCTTGTTAATGCATTGGAAGAATCTCGGACATTTAGGAACTTCTTCATACAATGAAAAATAGATATGATTAGAATTATATGTGTGCAGAAGACATGTTAAATACAATAAAAAACAATATTTGGGTAAAGTTCTGTAATTTTTTGTTATAAAACGACGGTTCGATAGCGAAGTGCAATACAATACTTATAGAACATAGAATAGAAAAGGCGAGAGGTATTGTGCTGGCCACAACAGATTTTTTAAATAGTATTTGTAATTTGAACCAATATACTTCTTTAATTTTTGTATTATTTGTATATTTACATTAAGTGTTTTTTCGTGCTTGTGATAATTTTTGTTATAATTGTGTATATTTAAAACCAACCTGTAATTGGGATTTTAGTATCCTGTTTAGTTAAATAAATAAATAAAAATATTGATAAAAGAAGAATAGAAACACAATATAATTTAATTTTCTTCAATGGCAAAGAAAAATAATACCCCTTAAGTATGGTATTTGTAATACAACCCTTAATCCTTAGTTATTATTACTGCTATGTCTTACAATATATCAAATATCCTGCACCTATATCACCCTATGAACAAATCATCCCTGCATACTCACACATGAGCACATATGATTCCCCTAACACACATCATAGAAACCCCCTCCGGAGAAAGGCGGCTAAAACCAGCGGTGTTGTGTTAGTTGATCTAGTCGTCGCATTCGCCTGAAATCTCCAATAACAATTGAGGGTGAGAGAAAAGCAAAGATGACTAGATGCGTGTCACACACAGAGGAAGATCATTACTCAACACCCTATATCACACCCTAAACGACCAAAAGTATAGAAGAAAAATTATTTTGATTATTGCTAAGTTTGCCAATCGAAGGGTAGTGATAATCATTAAAAACTAAAATGGAGTCTAAATCTAATAATAAAAATAAATATATAACATTACCATATGATAATACTATTAAAATTTGACGGTAACTTATAAATAAAATATCTGTTGTAGCCAGCACAAAACCTTCCGTAAGTTCGATGTATTTTGTACAAATCCGATACCAAAAGTTTCTTGAAAAAGATTTTATATATCCTGTAAAATTATAACACGAACACACTACTTTTTACAAATTCCATATTGCAAGTTCTTTTGAAAAGATTCTACAAATCCAATAAAATTATAACACGGACGACCATTATGTAAATTGCACTTGACATTTCCTCATTCCTATCGAACGCATCTTCTTCACACAGTTATTCCTCTCTCAAATCATCTGCTACACGGTCCTTCCATCTTCTCTTTGGCCTTCCTCGTACTCCTGGCATTGAAACTGTAAGTCACTTGCGAGGGACACTCTGTCACTTTTGTTACTTTCTGATCCTATACTTTCCACTTTGGTTTTGCACTTGACACTGACATCTGTCAATTAGAATTTTTTGAATATATCTGCTGTTTCCATAATTTTTACAAAGCTGACTGATTTTTGAAAGTTAACCTCTCTTAATCTCTCTATAACTCTATATCTATTGAATGTGAAGGAAAATGTATAATCAAATCGTATAGAGAATAAGATATTATTATATTATATCTTTCATATTAATGATCATAAAATGTCGAAAATTGATATTTAACTACGTTTTTGCCAGAAAAACTGTTAAGAACTTCAAATAAGGGTACTTCTGGTTGACCAATTATAACCAAAATCTAATCAGCTCTTCATATGGTTGTAAAGAAGAGGAATACGAAAGAATCATAATTTTTAGAATTGTAGTTTTGGAGTTATCGTCGGAGAAAAATTTGTCACACACACACACACACATAAAGACATCAATGTAAAATGAGTAAAATCGTATTCTAGGGATCTTAAAACGTACTTATTCATTAAAAACTCACCAGCGAATTTTTTGACCAAAGACAATACCTCCCTTAGATAAAGGTGACGGAAGGTAAAAAACACTATTAAATCTATATTAGGTAACCATAAAGATAAAATAGATAATAATAAAAAATCCGGCGTTTATAAAATTAAGTGTATAGATTGCAATAAAGTTTACATCGGACAAACAAAAAGACAAATTGAAACTCGGTTTAAAGAACATTTTTATCATCTAAAAACCGGTAAACGTAATAAATCTAGCTTAGCACAACATATGTTTATTAACAATCATAAAATTGACCATTGCACAATTATTAAAACATGTTGATAATAATATATATTTAAATGCACCCGAGAGTTTTACAATACCTAAATTTAAAGATAAATTGATGAACGCGACCTAGGTCCGATCCCAAATTCTAAATTATATGAGTTAATATAAGACATTTACTTTTACATTTACTTAGTTACCCAATAATTAGGTATCCAATCCGAGTTTTCACCTTATTCCTCAGAGCCGTTTTGACCTCTAGCATGGTTTATATGAGGCGTAATCTTAACTTCTCTGTCTTATAATAAGGGCCGATATATTTGTATGAAGAAATTAAAATGCAGTGATTGTAATAATAATTATTTATTTAAACATGTAAAACATATAAAGTAAACGTTATAAATCAATCAATCAAAATGAAAACAATACATTTTCTATGGTTTTATATACACAATTTGTTTAATTTAACTTGGATAATTAAATACATAACTTTGTGTTTTCTTCATGTTCAAAACAAAAGATTGTAGACTTATTATACATCATTGAAGAGCTTATAAAATAAGGAAAAAGATGAGAGTATTTTCAACATACGTAAATAAAATAAATATAAATATATCATCACGGCATATTACCAATTTCTGGGTGTACCAATCTGCTTTATCGCAGATATCGGTAATGATGATGACATATTTGTACCGTACGGGCGCTTACCAGGCGTCACTTCACGGGCACTCATTGCTGGCGTGGAGAGTGCACCACAGGGGTCACTTTTGTGCCATTTCAACATATGTTCCTATTTAAAAATTATTATGTTTGTGTTACATCTCGAGAATTATTAAATTTTTAAAAATCTAATTACATCACGTTATTCTACGTTAAAAACAGTATAAAAACATTTTTTCTTTATCTTTTATACTAAACGAATTATGAGGTATTTTCAAAATACGTGAAAATCAAGTTTTAGCCTGTAGCTCAAAAACAAAGGACGATAGAAAATTCCTGTGGTGCCTATTAAAGTTGTCTCAAAATGCTGGTCCATTAAGACCTTCATCAAATAAGAAAGTATTTCATATAAGGTACTCGAATTTGTTACATCCTATACATTATACTTATAATTTGTGTGAAGTGTTCTGAAGATCATATTGTAAAGTAACTCAATCCGGTATCATCAATTCATTCATTTGATATCAAGGGTCGCATCAGGTATTCCCAGGCATCTAGGGGCAGTATACGTGTATGTCTACATCTATCCCTACCCTTCTCTAAAGCCAGACAAATCAATCAATATTGTTTATATAATAATCCTGAATTTGTATTGATTTGCTTCAGCAAAGTTCAAGCTTCAAGCTTACATACATATACTGCGCCGGTATTTTCGTTTTCGCCAACGTATATAAAGGGTCGAATGATAACGATATTTATGTGTCAGAAGGGTAGGAATACTAAAGAATAAGAACAGTAGCACAGGAGAATAATAGGGCAAAGAAAAATTAACGAAATCAAGTATAAATCGTTTTTTTTATAAACCTCAATAAGCCAGTTTTACAAAAAAGTATTTTAAATGAAAGTTTATATAAAATTTAATATATAGAATATTCTGTTGCAATAAATCGCACAGTCCAGACTACAGCAAGGAAACCAGTTGCAAATTCAAATGTTTGTAATTGACAGATAAATGTCAATGTGAAAAATCAACAGTTTTACTGATATTACTGAAAGCTTTTTCTGGGAAGTACATTTAATATTTAATATTGAATTATTAATTTAATATTTAAAATAGTAGGTAGGTATGTATATTAATCGTAATAATGGAACCATCTTGAACATTTTAGGAGAGTACGACAAGATTCTTTATGACAGAATAGATAAAATTAGAATTATTAGTGTGTACAAGAAATATTAAATTCGTTATTTATGTATCAAAACGGATATGGCGAGAGGTATTGTGCTGGCCACAGCAGATTTTTACCTCTCGCTAAGAGAGGTATTGGTTTCATGCTAAAATTAGCATATCCAGATTTTATTGAATAAGCACGATTTAAGGTCCCTAGAATCCGATAATAACATTTTTAAAAAGATGTCTGTGTGTGTGTGTGGTCAACCGGAAGTACCCTTATTTGAAGTTCTTAACAGTTTTTCTTGAAAAAACGCAGTTAAATATCATTTTCGATATTTTATGTGATTATCAATAGAAAGATTATTTTATTCTCTATATGGTTCGATTATACATTTTCCTTCATATTCAATAGATATAGAGTTATAGAGAGATTAACTTTCAAAAATCAGTCACCTTTGCAAAAATTATGAAAACATCATATATATTCAAAAAATTCTAATTGACAGATGTCAGTGTCAAGTGCAATACTAAAGTGGAAAGTATATGATCTGAAAGTGATATAAGTGACAGCGTCCCTCGCCAGTGACATGCATTTGCGGCCTCGCCTCAAGATAGGAACTTATAATGCCAGGAGTACGAGAAAGACAAAAGAGAAGATGGAATGACTGTATAACAGAAGATTTGAGGGAGGAAGAACTGTGTCATGAAGATGCGTTGGACAGGAATGAGTAGAAGAGAAGAGTAAGAAACAGCGACTTCTAATAAAATAGGGAAAAATTGAAGAAGGAGGAAGTGTTAAGTGCAATATATAATGTACATACGTTCGTATTCGTATTATAATTGTATTGGATTTTAGAATCTTTTCAAAGGAACTTTCAGTATGGATTTGGAAAAAATAGTGTTATTCTTACAATTTTGCAGGATATATAGAATCTTTTTCAAGGAACTTTTGGTATGGGATATTTACAAAATATATCGAATTGACGGAAAGTTTTGTGCTGGCTACAACAGATTTTTTTATATATTTTACAGATAAATTTAAAAAGTAATCTCTTTTATAAATCCCAGAGCCTATGTTTTGAAGATAAACACAATTCCTTTGTTACACAGATCATATTTCAAATGTATGTAACTAGCAGATAAATGTCACTGTCAAAAAAACGAATCACTTCAAATGAATGATGGTGTCATTTTAAATAAATAAATAAATAAATAAAATAAATATATCATCACGGCATATTACCCATTTCTGGGTGTGCCAGTATCTACAACACAATCATGTAGACATCGGTAATGATGACGATATATTTTACCGTGTGGGCGTTTACCAGGCGTCACCTCACGGGCACTCATAGCTGATGTGGAGAGTGCACCACAGGGGTCACTTTTGTGCCATTTAAAATTGGAAATATTTGGCGTCGGTCGGGATCGAACCCGGTTCCCCCAGGTTCGCGACCAGACACTCAGGCACGCGGCCACGGGACCCCATAAATAAATAAAATAAACAAAAATAAATAAACAAAGGAACTTAATATAGTTTGCAGCATTAGTAAATACGTAGGTATGTATTTAAATTAATAAAAATTAAATGCGGGAGGTATTGTGTTGGCCACATCTGATTTTTAATAAAATATAACATGCATTTAATGAAAAACACTTTATAAATGGCAAAATATATCCCGAAAAATATCTTCTAGACCACCCACAATTTACTGGAACGGTCTTGAATGAATTCATTTATCTTTCACTCTAAAAAAAGTGAAATGGATACTTTTTCTAATTACAACGGCATTTCGCATTTCTCCTTGATTTACAGCACAGCTCGTTTGTCTCGTAACCTTAGAAACACAACAAGAGAAGGGCAAGGGGCAAATTAGTTCCCACCCGTAAGAATTTTTTTGACCGTGACACTTGATAACTACGGATGAGGTCGTTTAAGGGATGTTTACTTAATATTGGAGGGTGTTTTTATTTATTTAAGAGCCGTAAAAGACGGAAAGAAAAGAAAGAAATGTGTTATTACGGTTTATTAAGTGTTACTAACATTTTTTTGTGAATAGTGATACACTCTTTGAACACAATATATTGTATAACGTTTAATTTTTACCTCCCGCTACCCTTAGTAAGGGAGGTATAGGGATCGGGCTAAAAATCGCATATCGAGATTTTAGTAAATGACCACGTTTTAAGGTCCCTAGAATCCAATTTTAACATTTTCACGATGATGTGTGTGTGTGTGTGTGTGTGTGTGTGTGTGGATGTGTGTGTGTGTGTGTGTGGTGTATACAGGAATTTATTTATGCAGCATATGGTCAATCACTTCCATGGTTACTCACTATTGTAAAAAAATGACAGCAATGTAATATTTGTGCATTTTAAAATGCAACATACAAAATTTGTAGTTTTGTATTATCAAAACAAATTTCCAATAAATTAGCCTATTTACGATTCACATAAAAATCAAAATATGAATGCTGCACATCTTAAAAAACTTTAGTTTACAAAAATTCATAACTTTCATGTAATAAATGTTAAAAATTATCCCCATTCACACTGACGCAATATTCTAGTCGGTCGTAATAAGAATTGACACCATTTGTAATGTGTTCTGGAGGTATCTCCTGTGCTGCAATACTATTTATAATGTTGCATTTTAAAATGGACAAATATTACATTTCTGTCATTTTTACCTCCCGCTACCCTTGGTAAGGGAGGTATAGGGATCATGTTAAAAAACACATATCGAGATTTTAGTAAATAACCACGTTTTAAGATCCCTAGAATCCAATTTTAACATTTTCACAATGATGTCTGTATGTATGTATGTATGTATGTATGTGTGTGTGTGTGTGTGTGTGTGTATGTGTGTGTATGTTTTTCTTCAAAAAATACCATTAATTGCCATTTTTTCGCATTTTATGTCATTGGAAAATTATAGATTATTGAATTTTGTACAGGTATACATTAATACTTTTTCTATATATTTTTCAAATGAATGTAACTGACAGGTAAACGTCACTGTCAAAAAACTAATCACTTCAAATTAATAATAGTGACATTTTAAAAAGAAAATAGTAAATAAAGCAATAGTTTTCTGCAATGGAACAGTTTGCAGCGTTATTAAATACGTAGGTATGCATTTAAATTAATAAAAATTAAATAACGGGAGGTTTTGTGTTGGCCACATCAGATTTTTATCTCCCGCTACCCTTGGTAAGGGAGGTATAGGGATCGTGCTAAAAATCTCATATCGAGATTTTAGTAAATGACCACGTTTTAAGTTCCCTAGAATCCATTTTTAACATTTTCACGATGATGTCTGTATGTGTGTATGTGTGTATGTGTGTGTGTATGTGTGTATGTATGTGTGTGTGTATGTGTAGGGATTTTGTCTTCACTCTAACTCAAATACTATCATTCAGAAAATTCTGAAACCTTGTATTTCCATCCCATTCTAATATGAATAGAAGCCATTAGATTTTGGTGTAAATCGGATAACCGGAAATGACACTTTACCTGAAGGTCATAATGGTTTTTCTTCAAAAAATACCATTAAATGCCATTTTTTCGCATTTTATGTCTTATGAAAATTAAAGATTATTGAATTTTCTACTGGAATACATTAATACTTTTTCTATATAATTTACACATAAATTTAAAAATAATTTTTTTTATTAGTCGCGAAGCCTAAGACACAATAATTCGTTTGTTACACAGTTTATTTTTCAAATGAATGTAACTGACAGGTAAACGTCACTGTCAAAAAACTAATCACTTCAAATTAATAATAGTGACATTTTAAAAAGAAAATAGTAAATAAAGCAATAGTTTTCTGCAATGGAACAGTTTGCAGCGTTAGTAAACACGTAGGTATGTATTTAAATTAATAAAAATTAAATAGAGGGAGGTTTTGTGTTGGCCACATCAGTTTTTTGACAATAGTGAGTAACCATGGAAGTGATGAACCATAATGTTGCATTTTAAAATAAATTCTCTATATGTATGTATGTGTGTGTAAGTGTATGGATTTTGTCCACGCTCTAACTCAAATACTATCATTCAGAAAATTCTGAAACCTTGTATTTCGACCCTATTCTAATTTGGAAAGAACCATTAGATTTTGGTGTAAATCGGATAACCGGAAATGGTACCTTTCTTGAAGCTCGTAATGGTTTTTCTTCAAAAAATACCATTAAATGCCATTTTTTCGCATTTTATGTCATTATAAAAATTAAAGATTATTGAATTGTCTACAGGTATACATTAATACTTTTTTTTACAGATAAATTTAAAAATTAATCTTTATTTAAATCCCGAAGCCTAAGATAAACACAATTCCTTTGTTACACAGTTCATATTTCAAATGAATGTAACTGACAGGTAAATGTTACTGTCAAAAAACTGGTCACTTTAAATTAATAATAGTGACATTTTATAAAGAAAATAGTAAACAAAGCAATAGGTATATGCAATGGAACATAATATAGTTTGCAGCATTAGTAAATACGTAGGTATGTATTTAAATTAATAAAAATTAAATAGCGGGAGGTTTTGTATTGGCCACATCCGATTTTTAAACCATGATGACATGTTTATTTATTTACATAAAAATGATTTATAGCTCTCACCCTATTAAAAAGGTATAATTACTGCCTATACTGGTTAACCATTCAGTCCACCCTCATATTTAGGGACGGGAACTTTAAGGAATTATTTTTTTGTCTGAAAATTTAAATAGGTTTTTTGTTCTCTTAGGAGGGTGAATTTGTGCCACAGGGAACTCATAATAAGTTTTCTTTAATTATAATGGATTATTAATTAAAATACGAAGTAGATTTTATCAAAACAAGAACTGATAATTAATATTTTTTACCTTACAATGAGATATAATTTTGAGATAATTTATATTGAAAAGTTTTCATCTTATACCGTGAGTTTCAGCTAAGATGCAGTATTTACTATTCTGTCATTAATGTATCACTATGGATACTAGTTACACATACTGTATCGTTCCAGATAAAATACAATACAGGGTGTCTCAATAACCTTGCTCATTATTGGTAACTTTTTACCTCTCGCTAAGAGAGGTATTGGATTCATGCTAAAATTCGCATATCCAGATTTTATTAGATAAGCACGATTTAAGGTCCATACAATCCGATTATAACATTTTTAAAATCATGTCTGTGTGTGTGTGGATGTGTGTATGTGTGTATGTCTGGATGTTGTAGACACGATTCCTCAAAAACTATAAGACTTAAAAAATATTTAACTGCATTTTCCTCAATCTGACATTCCTGGGAAGAGTTGAAAAGGTTTTGGTAACAATTGAACAACCGGAAGTAGTAGTTTCTTAGAAAAATTCTTCTAAATATAATTTTTTGGGAGTTTTTTTTTATTAAATATTGAAGAACATAAAATTCTCCATCTAATATACTTAAAATTTTTATTATATCTTGTATAGATTTAGAGATAAAGACACTATAATTTATAGAGTAAACTAATCGCAGAGGCCAAGGCACTAAGGAAACCAGTTGACAAATTCCAATGTTTATAACATGACATATGTCATTGTCAAATATCAACAGTTTTAGTGACATTCTGATAGCTTTTTCTGGGAAGTATATTTAACTTTTCTTATTGTTTTATTAATTAAATATTTGAAATTATAGGTAAAATTGTGGTAAAATGCATATATCCATCAGAAATACCGCCAATCTGGGTAATGAACTATAGAAGAATCTATGACATTTAGAAACTTCCTCATACAATGAAAAATAGAAATAATTAGAATTATATGTGTGCAGAAGACATGTTAAATACAATAAAAAACAATATTTGAGTAAAGTTCTGTAATTTTTTGTTATAAAACGGTTGAAAGCGAAGTGCAATACTATACTTATATATTCTAATATGGAAATAGCGAGAGGTCATTGTGCCATATTATAATAGAAAATTGGTCACATTGATAAAAAAAAATAGTAGCGGTTCTTAAAATTTGGGACAAAATATATATTTTATAAATGGAACCACATATTTTTTATTCTCTTATTGGAAAGAGTATTTTTTCTCTTTCCAATAAGGTAATGTTTATGTACAATTTTTTCAAATAAACGAGTTATTTACGGTTAAAAACAATTTTTATAAACTGTTTTATTAGTTTATTTAGCCAAGTAGGCCATGAAAACAATTGATACTTTTTTGTTTGACGTTTAATAATTTCTCTGTGTTTAATAATGTTCAATAACTTTACAAATGAAGAAAAGTTAGATATGATCTTCCTATATCTAGACTCCAGTTATGCACAACGGTCGGTTCTTTTTCCAAAAGAGCTGAAATTTGGCAAAGAAATAATGGCTTTCAATTTGAATATTTTCTTTAATTGTTTTGTTATTACCGTCAAATAAGTTAATAAAATATTAATTTTATAAAAGACGATTGTTTCCATGGTTTACTTGACTAAATAAACTAATAAAAGATAATTTTTATCTTTAAACGTAAATATCTCTTTAACTTGAAAAAATTGTACATAAACATTACCTTATTGAAAAGAGAAAAAAAAACTCTTTCCGATAAAAGAATAAATAATATGTGGTTCCATTTAAAGAATATATATTTTGTCCCAAATTTTGGGAACCGCTGACACAATTTTTATTTTATCTACATGACCAATTTTCTAATACAAAATGGCACAATTTTGCTCATTTAACCAACCTCGTATCTCTTCAAATAAAAAAGTTACCAATAGTGAGCAAGCTTATTGAGACACCCTGTATAGATTGTCAATGTTAAATGAATTTGTGATCATAATAATACTGATTTATAAAAAAATAACGTAAGAAAGTAATAAGAGCAGTCTTAACTCTTGACAGAAGTATTATATTTAAATATTGTAAGAAATTTAGCCAAGTCAGAAAATTACTTGGGCACAAGGTGCACACAATATTTTTGCTACAACTAAATTTAATTTAGAAAGCAGGTATAATTATTTAAACAAAATTAACCTATTCTGACGTTTTATCAAATGTCAAATTCGTTCCCTATGTTTCATTTTAAATGGGATAGGCAAATACATTGCTGTCAATCAAATGTCAAGTCGTAACCATGGATATAACAAAGCCAATGTTTCAAGTTAAAAAGTGCTCACGGTATAAAAAACTATATATAATTGTATTAATTTTCCTAAAATATTTATTTTGTGCCTTAACAAAGCCTTCGTTTACATATTTTAACTACTTTTTCTACCTGTAACCTCGTATGTGTGTGTTTATCATTGTATAAGGGCGTATATTGTATTTCGAAACACGAGATAGTAGTCACGTATGCTTATATAGACCATATGTATATAAAACAGTATAAAAACCGTGTATGTATAACGGTCAAAATGAGATAAAAATGTCTGGTACGTGTCTGAAATTTTTCATAGTTTTCATTAAAAAAAACTAATAAAATATTTATTAATTTATATGTGTTTTATAGACAAATCTTCAAGGAATCGTTTGGAAAAAAATTCAAATCGATATCTCAAAAAGTTTCAGAGTTAAGCGTGCTTAAATTACTAACAAAAATTTGTATGTATATTTAATGTATGTTTAGTTTTTCTTTGATGTTATTATTAAAAACTATTGAAATATATATTTTTTATTTGTATAATATAGAAAAAAGTCCAATAAATCGATTGAAATAAAAATCAAGTGAATATCTCAAATAATTTCAGAGTTATGTGTATTGAAAGTTACAAATAGTTTCAAACAAAAATTGTTTATATTTTTCTTATGTTTCATGCATGTATTTATATGTATACGATTAAGTAATTACAAAAATAAAAATGTTGTCAAAGTGACAGACATTTTGACAAGTTGTTTATATAATTATATATGTTTTACTTAAATTTACATAATTGTTTCGTGAGTATATGCAATTTTATTTATAAAAATTTTGACTTATGATATGACACGTATATAATTTATAAGTTTGTGTTTGTTTTCTTTTTTTTTAGAAATATGATAGATCTTGCAGCCTAGCAGTATATACTACGTGTGTAGTATATACGTATGTTTGGTAAGCCTATATATTTATGCTTATATACTTGTCTAAACAAGAAAGGTAAATAATAATAATGTACATATTATTAAATAATAAATGTATGGTATGAATTTATAGTGTTTATGGATACAGTTTGAGAAGCATCTTACCTATATTGATTTCTGTTCCCAACATAATATATTTTTGTATTGTTGGCAACATTGTCCGCATCATAAAATCGCCATCATCTGTTTCGACAGTTTGTTGTTTTCTCTTACACGGTAAATAAACGATTTACAACAATACTATTGTATTTCACTGAATATTTTTGTTTGTAGGCAGTTCTTCAACGGTTTTTAAATGCAGATTAGCAATATGACATCTGCCGAACAAGCAGGCCTTAACAAAACATGGGAATTATCACTGTACGAGTTACATCGTACGCCGCAAGATGCAATAGTTGACAATACAGAAATCGCTGTCTCTCCTAGGAGTTTACATAGCGAACTGATGTGCCCCATTTGTTTAGATATGTTGAAAAAAACAATGACGACAAAGGAATGCTTACATAGATTTTGTAGTGATTGTATTATAACAGCTTTGAGATCTGGAAATAAAGAGTGCCCGACATGCCGAAAAAAATTAGTGAGCAAGCGATCTCTTAGGCCAGATCCAAACTTCGATTTATTAATATCAAAAATTTATCCAAGTCGGGATGAATACGAAGCTCACCAAGAAAGAGTTCTTGCAAAATTAAATAAATCTCAATCTCAAGCCGCGTTGGTCAATTCTATAACAGAAGGCATCAAACTTCAATCTCAAAATCGCCCTCAGCGTTCTCGTAAGGCCAACGAAGAGCCTGGCCAAACAACAACAACAACAGCCGAAACAACCCCTACAACAACAACACAACCAGTAACAACCCAAGCTAGCAGTCCTGTACCACAAAGTACAAGAAGTACTCCGTCGCCTGTACCGTCAAACCAGAGCAGTGCAAGTAAAAGCCAAAGCGTTAAACGACCCAAAAGTGTTTTAACTTCCGAACGATCTGAAGAAAGCGAATCTAGTATGGATGGAAGAACTGAAGGAAATGAATCTAATTTGGACACGGAAGGCGAAGGACCATCCGAGCCTATTCCTTTAAATGAAATCGAATTAGTATTTAAACCCCATCCCACAGAAATGGCCGGCGATAACCAACTTATGAAAGCATTAAAAGAAAATTCCATCAGATATATCAAAACAACAGCAAATGCCACTGTTGATCATCTCAGCAAATACTTAGCGATGCGTTTAACCCTAGATTTAGATTCTGAACTGCCGGAAAACTACCGTTTACTAAACTTTTGTATCTACATCGCTCCAGTTACCGGCCAGTATGTAGTTTTAAGTGGAAATCAAACTCTGTCGCAAGTAAATGACAAATTTTGGAAGGTCAATCGACCATTAGAGATGTATTATAGCTGGAAGAAGACCTAGGGATTGAAAAATACGAAAAGTTCGAAGAACTTTTCGTAAGATTATTAGGATAAGTTTATATTGTAAATACATATATGTGTGTGGTGAATTTGTAAATTTCCAGTGATAAATATAATACTTATATACTTATTTGTTTTTATTTCAAAAGATAACAACTTGTTATTGTATAATCCATAAAAATGTCCCGATACTTCCGCCATTTTGTATGTATTTATAGCTCATTTTAAATCAAATATAAATATCTTACATTGATCTGTCAATCACTAATCATTAAATAAGACATTTGGCCAAACAAATCTTCCTAATTTTTTAATACAAAACTATTTTTCTCACATTAACTTGTTACTAATTCATTAGTATTTTAAAGTTTGCTAACCTTGCCATATCAAAGGTCACTTTGTTTTTCTTTACTTCAAGATAAACTTTGATACTTTTCGCTTAATCATACTCAATCCCTCCACAATGGCAGCAACTACAGTCTCTCGACTATTTTTCACTAAATTTAACGTTACTTGTAAACAAATCATAGCTCCAAAGTTTTACAGCACTCCAGGTATGTTAAACATATGAAAATAATATTTATGTAATACTTAAGTCACTATTTTTACATTTACAATACATAGATTTTTTTTCTCAATAGATCTATGCAGTGGCTAGTTTTTATTGTTATTGCTGTAATAAAATACATAAACATGTGTTTGAAAAATTCCGACATGTTTAGCAGTGCAGTGAGCAGTAGTTCTCAAAAGTTTTGGGGCGGTTACAGCTTACAGCCCTTAACATAGCCCTAAATTAGAAAAGACACATACACACTATAAAAATAACAGAAATATTGAAACACAGGGCCGGACTGGCCGTCTGGTAAATGCTAGAGTGGCCGATGCTTTCCAACGCCGGTTTTGTCTTAAAATATCCGTCTTTAAGCTTTTTACAGAGAGCCAAGCAAGACAAAACACAATTCAAATAGTCGTAGTGTTGATTTTAACAAATAAAAGTTTATTATTGATATTTAATTGTTAATATTATTTCTTGGGCTTTTTCTGCGATAGTAAATGTGTCCATGATTATTGATAAATAATTTAGGCCCAGTTTTTCCATCTCTCGATAAAATGTCAATTAACTGCCAGATGAAATGAAAATATCGCCTCAATATTAGAGCGCAAATTGGAAAAATTATACACAAATCAATTATATAAAGCAATACAACTGTTCAATGTTTTGTGCTATTGCTCAGGGCACTCTAAATTGTTAAAAATTATTACAGCTGCGCGCGTTTAATTGAGACTGACACTGCGCATACTATACTTGCCCTCAAATAAATATGGACTGGAAAATTCTACACTGTTGCCAATTCTATGGGTCATGTTGAAAATGCTAAATTATGAAGAAGCGGCAACACTGCAGCATCAGGCCATATTAATTTGACGGCGAATATTGCCAATCTGAAAACGTTGGCTTTAATTTATTTGGGTAGTAAATGAATTCCCTAACTCCTTAAACCAATTTTAAATGTTAATGGAATGTTTTTCTTGTTATAATAGCATATAATAATTTCTAATAAATAGATTGCAATTATTTTGAACATTTGGCTACACTCCCCTGATATTACAGTTCGACCCGTCCAAGTAGGTTGTGCGCATCCTTAACTTAACGCGCGGTAGCTATATTTTAATTTGCCTCTTTAGCGAACGAAACGTACGTAAACAAAAATTTTGGACTTGGGTGCATTTTTTTTTTATTCTGAACATTTTTTATTTAAATTAATAGGCCAAAAATTAAAAACATGAAAATTTCATCATTGTATTTCCCATGGCCAACTTCATTAAATTTGCGCTACGCTTATTATGGCCGTCTCATATTATGTCACTTAAAAGTACTCAAACTAAAATTAGTGATCGAGTCATATACCTATTAACTAATATATTGCTAATGCTCGTATCTTTCCTATAAGAGTAGGTGAAGGAAACACTGTGAAATGGAAATATCATTTCTGCATAAGTCTATCTCTCACAAACACCCAACAGGCAATTATGCGCATGCTCGGAAATCTTGACTACTATTGGCTAACGTTGACAGCGTCGCTGGCTGGGCTGCGTTCCAAAATCCTACTCTTAGAGTACTAAATTATTCAAAGTCGTCTCAAAACTAATAACCTTACTCTCAGAGTTTACTCAACCTGTTACAAAACAGCCAGAGTTTACTCCAAAGTGATGTTCTACTTACTCTACTAACGAGGAGGGTATAGAAATTACTCCACAATATTTTCAAACGTAGATGCTCACGATTCTCAACATATGAAAGTAATTTGCCTTCTTGAGGAAGAAAACATGCTTTTGGTTGAAAATAAACATAAGTAAATACGTTGGCGTATATTACGAGCATACTTTTATAATAAAAGCGCTTTTATGGAGCGTACTTTCACATTATATAGAGGAGAGAGCTCCATGAAAGCGCTTTTATTACGGGCTTGACATTAATGTTGTAATTATAAGTAGTTTTGTTAGTTTTATAAAATTATTTTTAATTTAGTTTCAATTTTTTACTTCAACAAAACTCATTCGTTCCAAAACACAACACATCATACTCTACGCCAAAACTCGGTATTCTTGGTTTTGGAACGCTGCCCTGGTGATGCAGCAAGTACATGGAGAAGAATTTACACACAAAATAAATTGTAGGTACATTGTTTAATTTCTCAAATTTTAATTTAAAATTTCTCGCGCTAGTCGTTAATAAACAGAACTCTGTGATTCGCAAAAAGTGATCATGATTTCCTCGTTAGCCAATAGTAGTCAAGGTTTCCAAGCATGCGCATAATTCGCGGTTGGGTGTTTGTGTGAGATAGACTTATGCAGAAATGATATTTCCATTTCTCAGTGTTTCCTTCAAGAAAAGCAAATGATCCGCAATATATTAGTTAATAAGTATATGATTATGTCACTTAAAAGTACTCAAACTAAAATTAGTGATCGAGTACGTCAAGTAGCGCCACGGCACGGAGTAACATTGTACTATTTATAAAAATAATCTGTTAAAATAAATATTGAATTTTAATATTAAAATTTTAAAGTATTATATTTACTTTTAATAAATAGCGATACCATCCTCCTAATCGAAAAAAAAAATAATTAGATGTCGCCACACTATCAGTACCAAATCTGTAAAAAATCGCGACAAAATTTTATATGGGAAAACAACGATTTGAAACAGCCATAATAAGCGTAGAGAAATTGAATGAAGACATCCGGTATATACACAAAAATAATAATACACAATATTTTATTCTATTTCAGCATCTCTAGAATATATCAAACTCGAAAAACGCGGAGCCAACAACAATGTCGCTGTTATAACTCTTAACCGCCCTAAGGCCTTAAACGCACTATGCAATGGTCTTATGACAGAAGTCGGCAATGCTATTTCAGAATTAGAAAAAGATTTTTCCATTGGTGCAATAGTTATCACTGGAAATGAACGAGCATTCGCAGCAGGCGCTGATATTAAAGAAATGAAGGATAACACTTTATCTAGCAATCTTAGGGGTGACTTCTTGGCTCATTGGACCAGGGTAGCAGAATGTAGAAAGCCTGTAATTGCTGCAGTCAATGGATATGCTGTAAGAATATATTTATAGTTGCGCAAGGAAAAACTTATTTTCAATTTTAAACGCCTATGGCTCCCTTTTTAATTAACACCCTGTATACAGAATGACTCACAACTCGCGCCCCAGACGAAACTGACACTTGCCGACAATAGGTTGCCAAAAAATAGAAGAAAATAATTTGCGGCTGCTTGCATAACGGAGTTACAAGACTTTTTAATCCACCAATCCCGGAAGGATATCTTGAGGTGTGAAAATATTAAAAAATAAAACTGGTTGCTTGGTTTTGAAAATACTACTAGTGAGTTACAAAATTTGTTTGACTTACTGTAATTTTGACACTTTAGAGTTGACTTTTCACTGTCAACAAATTTAGGTTAGCGAAGGTGTCATCCGAGATCATCATTTATATCTTACAGTGCAACGTGTTGTAGCAGCTGTGTAAAATGTGTTAAACGAAAATATTATTGTTCACATTCTCCGAAAATTATAATCATTTCTAAGTAATCAGCGGCTGAATACATGGTAAAAATTTGCCTTTTTTTTTATTCACCTTGTCAAATTTAATTTGACACTGACATTTTTCGAAAACTACAGTCGCCCACACATTTTAAAGATTTGATTTGTATAAAACCATAGTAACATAAAATTACGGCAAACACACATTACAGCTGTAGGTCTCTGATTGGTCAATTTTAAGACGTCTTTTCTCTAATATCTTTTAAGCTAGATTTTTTTTCTTCGAAATTACACATCCGAGTGCAGTCCCGTGTTTCCTCATTCGCTCTGGGGCGCGAGTTATGAGACATTCTGTATAACCATCAAAATAAAATTATTGATAGGTGGGTATTTTAGACTAGCTGTTTAATATATATTTTCCTAGACCCATTTTTGTTAATAGTTCTTTTGAAATATTTTTCCTGTAATGACGAAACTTTTTATAAAAATAATGTGTTTATTACGTAAAAGAATTTATAGTTTACGATAAATGCAGTAGACAATTTGATAAATAGTGTCGTAAAAAAATCGTTGCACATTATAATCATAAAATATGTGACTATACTGCAGTTCATAATTTAACTTTAAAAACATTTCATTCAAAATTATTTAATACATACCAAAAACAATTTAAAAGTCATCCATGTTCCATATATTTCCCATATTATGTAAACAAAACTCATATACACATGAATGCTAAATTTATTGCTTACGTATTTACATACTTGAAATTCGTAATATAGGGAATACAATATTTTTTTTTCATTTTGCTGTAGTTGCTGACCTAGTTATTTTAGAGAAAAATGACAAAGTTGTTCAGAATTAAAAACTACTTAATATGAGATTAAATTAATCACATTTTTTTTTATTAAGAAAAAAACGCAAATTAAAATTCGCAATTAAAAGCATATTTCAGAGTGCCACTGACTTACTGATGTTTTATTTGTTTTTATTTGACATTAAACTTCTGACACATTATTATTATTATAATAATTAATTTAGAATGTTATAATAATATAACATTCTTGAATTATTTTATACTTTCTTATTGTGTTAATTACACTTTTAGTAATTATATTAAATGATTTATTGACAAGAGCAGAATTATGAGATCTGTCCGATAAAAAAATTGAACATCGGTAATTCAATGGCACTCTAAAATATGATGTAAATTACGAATTTTAATTTGCGTTTTTTTCCGTAAAATAAAAAGAAATTGTGATTAATTTTAGACTCATATTAAGTAGTTTTTAATTCTGAACAACTTTTTTATTTACAACTTTTCTCTAAATTTAATAAGTCACAAACTACAGCAAAATGAAGATAACATTGTATTCCTTATATAACGGATTTCAAGCAGACACTCGGTACCCGGTATATTGAAATATAATAACACAATTCTGTATATTTACTCTTTAATGCAGTGTTTAACACGAAATAAAATATTTGTAACCCTTGTTTATATAATATACCCTAACATTGTACAAATTGTGGTGGGGGAACGCCGTAGCCAATTAAAAAGTAGCTTAAGGGCCGGTATTATAAACGGCCAGTTAAATTTAGTTCCATAGTAAATTTAATTAAACGAACAAATGCGACGCGAATTTTTGACAGTAATAATTTAAATGTCGTAAGAAGATAGAAATTGATTCGAATTTGTTCACTTTATTAAATTTACTTTGGAACTAAATTTAACTGGACGTTTATAATACCGGCCCTAAAATGTTTAAAATAAATACATTGCATTATTTTTTTGCGTTACAGGCATTTATAAATTATACGATAAACACGGAACCATTTAAGTTATACTACCAAAAATTGGGACATATATGTATGTAGAAAACTCCACCGAATCCATATATCATAACCTCAAATTGTTCCCTCTGCCCATTTTTGGGCACTTCACCCTCACACACAAAATTTTCTTAACAATTATAAAACTTTCTTTAGCTTGGGGGTGGATGTGAGCTAGCTATGATGTGTGACATCATCTACGCGGGAGAAAAAGCCAAATTCGGGCAACCAGAAATCGCTTTGGGTACCATTCCCGGTGCCGGAGGTACCCAACGCCTTACCAGAGTTGTAGGAAAGTCCAAAGCTATGGAGATGTGCCTCACCGGCAACCAGGTCACTGCACAAGAAGCAGAAAAGATGGGGTTGGTTTCTAAGGTAGGAATTGTCCATCGGGCTGCGTTCCAAAATCAAGAGCACCGAGTATTGGAGTAGGAGTTAGTGGACGATGAAGTAATTTAAGAGTGCATTGTGTTTTGGAAAGAATGAGAGTTTTGTTGGAGTAAAAAATTGAAACTAAATTAAAAATAATTTTAAAAAATCTGTTGTGGCCAGCACAAGACCTTCCGTCAATTCGATGTATTTTGTACAAATCCCATACCAAAAGTACCGTGGAACAGTTTCTATATAATATCATGTAAAATCGAACACGAACACATACTATTTTTTACAAATTCCATACCAAAAGTTCATTTGAAAAGGTTCTATCATCCAATAAAATTATTACATAAACAAATACTACGTAAAATGCACTTGACACATTTCTTCCTGCTTCAGCTTTCCCCTATTTTATTAGGAGTCACTGTTTCCTCTTCTCTTCCACTCATTCCTGTCCAACGCATCTTCTTCACACAGTCCTTTCTTTCTCAAGTCTTCTGCGATACAGTCCTTCCATCTTCTCTTTAGCCTTTCACTGCATGTCACTTGCGAGGAGCACTATGACATACTAATTTTTGATCCCATACTTTCCATATGTGGTTTTGCACTTGCAACAGACATCTGTCAATTAGAATTTTTTGAATGAGCAGCTGTTTCCATGATAAATAGCAAAGCTGACTAATTTTTGAAAATTAATTTCTTTATAATGCTTTAACTCTACATCTATTGAATATGAAGGAAAATGTATAATCAAACCATATAGAGAAGAGTATTTTCTTTAATAAATATAATAACAAAATGTCAAAAAATAATATTTAACTTCGTTTTTTTAAGAAAAACTGTTAAAAACTTCAAATAAGGGTACTTCCGGTGGATCAATTATAACCAAAATCTAATCAACTCTTCATAGGGATGTACAGAAGAGGAATACGAAAGAATTATAATTTTTAGAATTGTAGTATTGAAGTTATCGTCGGAGAAAAATTTGTCACACACACACACACACACACACACACACACACACACACACACACACACACGGACACACACACACACAGACATCATCTTAAAAATAGTAAATTCGTATTGTAGGGACCCTAAAACGTGCTTATTCATTAAATACTCACCACCGAATGGAAGGTAAAAATTATCAAAACTACTTATAATGGGCCCATAAACCAATTTTTTTAAAAATATTTTTAAATGAAAGTTCGTTTAATTTTGAAGCAATTTGTGGTATCAAAAAGTCATAATTGTTTTTTTGTATAGCTGCATTTGATTTTTAAAGAAATCTATAGCTATCTTTCTCACACCAGTTTCTGTAGTAGGCTGCGCGAGAAAGATACCAATAGTGTGACATCTGTACCCCTGGAAATAAATTCAAATATCGCGCAAAGTAATTATTAAAAAAATGTTTTTTTATCTTAATCCTTACAACATTAATATCATATCCGTATTATTTTATATTAAAAGCGCTTTTATGGAGCACTCTCCTCGTAATATAATGTGAAAGTACGCTCCATGGGCCCTGGTGACCAGGGCTGCGTTCCGACATCCTCCTCTAGAGTAGGTACGAAGTTACTCAAAGTCGTTCCAAAACTAATAACCTTACTCTTACATTACAGTTCACAATAAATCGTACAATTTATCGTACAATAAATTGCACAATTTATTTTGAAAATATAAACATTTTACACTTCACGATTTTCGATCAATTTATTGTTGTTGGGAGAAGGGCTACCAACTGCATTTGTTGAACTGTTGAACATATATATTTTAAGGTCATTTTTTTGTTTCGTTTCTATTCTTCTGTTAGGGAAGCTTTCAATGGGGTATTCCACTCAATTTTTTTTATTATTTTAAATAAAACTTCATTCAGTTTTGAAACAATTCATAGTATTAAAAAATCTTAATTGTTCCTAGTTTAACAGTATTTTATTTTCGAGAAATCAGTGTAACGTCACATTTCCCCTATACTTGTCTTTCTCACACACACTGCTCTGAGTACGCTGCGCGAGAAAGATAACAATTGTATGACGGCAATTTTCCCTTTTAGCAAATGTGAAATATCTCGTAAAGTAATTATTTAAAAAATGTTTTCATTGTTTTAACTATTATTTACTGAGCCATACTTTATGTTAAATTGAATTTTTTTAATTTTTTTTGTTATGGTGGAATACCCCATACTCGTATTCTTGATTTTGGAACGCAGCCCTACAGGTCGTCTTCGAAGACTAATATATTTTTTTATTAGGTATTTCCTCCAGAACAATTATTAGATGAAGCTGTCAAATTAGGAGAAAAAATTTCTGCTCATTCACAGCTCACGGTGAGCATTTGTAAAGAAATGATTAATACGGCGTATGAGACTACTTTGAGAGAAGGGCTTCATTTTGAAAAGAGAATGTTCCATGCTACTTTCGCTACAAAAGATCAGAAAGAAGGCATGAGTGCTTTCGCAGAGAAGAGACCAGCGAAATTCACTAACGAATAAATAATATACAATCAAATGTAAATGTAAACATATATTTTCCTAATAAAAATAATCATTTTGTAAAATATATTTATTTGTACTTTTTACCTCCCGCTACCCTTGTTAAGGGATGTATTGGGATCGTGCTTAGAATTTGGTGTAAATCGGATATCCAGAAATGGCACTTTACTTGAAGCTCAAAATGGGTTTTCTTTGAAAAATGCATTTAAATGTCATTTTTTTCACAATCTATGTTATTATAACAAATTAAAGATTATTAAATTTTCTACAGATATGCATTCATACATTTTCTATATAAATTTATAAAATAATCTAATTTATAAGTCCAGGAGCCTATGTGTCAAAAATAAACACAATTCCTTTGTTACACAGTTCATATTTCGAATGTATACAGGATGGTTGATTTTTCATTGTCCAGCTTATATCTTCTGAAATATTAAAGATACAAGAAAAAGATATATATAGAAAAGTTATTTGATACAACCTGGTCTATAATTTAGAATAAACAATTTTTTTCCAAGGCCTACCAATTTTCCAGAAAAATATTTAACTTTGATTTTTTAAATGGAACATTCTGTATATTTTTACGGAATAAAATTCTAAATAAATTTCTTTCTACAATGATGTATAACAAGTACGGGTTTACCTGTAAATTATGTCTAATAAAGCAAATAGAAATACGATAAAAGTAGGCTGTGATATTCTATTGTTTATACCAGTAACATCTGTCATAAATAAAAGTATTAATAATTTTGTAAATCATCAATGCTAGTAATTCTATTACTTGCTTTATTAGACATAATTTTATTCAAAGGAAAACCTCTGCGTAGCCAATGTTCATGTGTGACAGAAGTTACACGTATAAACAATAGAATATCATAGCTTACTTTTATCATATTTCTATTTGCTTTATAGGACATAATTTAAAGGTAAATTCTTACTTGTTACACATCATTGTAAAAAGAAATTTATTAAGAATTTTAGTCTGTCAAAATATATAGAATGTTCCATTAAAAAAATTAAAGTTAAACATTTTTCCAAAAAATTGGTAGGCCTTGGAAAAAAATTGTTTATGCTAAATTATAGATCAAGTTGTATTAAACAACTTTTGTATTTAACTTTTTATTGTATCTTTAATATTTCAGAAGATATAAGCTGGACAATGAAAAATCAACCACCCTGTATAACTGACAGACAGATAAATGTCACTGTCAAAAACTAATAATTTCAAATTAATAATGGTGACATTTTAAAAAGAAAATAATTAATAAAGCAATAGTTATATGCAAAGGAACTTAATATAGTTCGCAGTATTAGTAAATATGTATGTAGCAGGTATGTATTTAAATTAATAAAAATTAAATAGCGGGAGATATAGTGTTAGCCATATCAGATATTTTGTACATTATTTTATGTCTAATAATTAAGAATAGTCTATAAGATACAGGAAACAATTTACAAGAAATATGTGTTTACATTACAATCAAATATAAATATATTAATTTGAAAAATGGCCTACTTATATAAGAAACTACGAACGAAGATATAAATCATAACTATTTTTTCGTAATTAAAAATAACCCATATTTGTCATATTGGCTGGTAGTGCGGCTCGGTTTTAACTAAAAATTTATCAAAATATGATTTTTAAGCAGCACATAGTTTGTATTCAAAGAAATATTTTTTTTAAAAATCATTCTTTAAACATAAGGGTGAAATTAAATATTGAAATTTGAATTTGACATTTCTAAAAACAGGGTTTTGGTTAAAACCGAGCTCGCACTACCAGCCATTATGTTTATTTAAAATAATTACAAATCAATACAAACAATACGGATGATGTAAAATTTAATTGTATTTTCTAGAGCTCTACTAACGATTATAAAATAGTTCAAATTTGTATTAATCTTTTTAAGTCTGGATCCAATCTTTTCTTCTGTAATTTACAAGCTATTACCTTCCGTCACCCTTAACTAAGGAAGGTATTGTCTTTGGTCAAAAATTTCGGTGGTGAGTTTTTAATGAATAAGCACGTTTTAAGATCCCTAGAATACGATATTACTAATTTTACATTGATGTCTGTATATATGTGTGTGTGTGTGTGTGTGTGTGTGTGTGTGTGTGTGTGTGTGTGTGTGTGTGTGTGTGTGTGTGTGTGTGTGTGTGTGTGTGACAAATTTTTCTCCGACGACAATTCGCAAAATAAAATTCTAAAAATTATGATTTTTTTGTATTCCTCTTCTTTACAACCATATGAATAGCTGATTAGATTTTGGTTATAATTGGTCAACCGGAAGTACCCTTATTTGAAGTTTTTAACAGTTTTTCTGGGAAAAACGCAGTTAAATATAATTTTTTGACATTTTGTGATAATTAATATGAAAGAAAATCTTATTCTCTATACAATTTGATTATACATTTTCCTTCATATTCAATAGATATAGAGTTATAGAGAGATTAAGAGAGGTTAATTTTCAAAAATCAGTTAGCTTTGCTAAAATTATGGAAACAGCACATATATTCAAAAAAATTCTAATTGACAGATGTCAGTATCAAGTGCAAAACCAAAGTGGAAAGTATAGGATCAGAAAGTAACATAAGTGACAGAGTGTCCCTCGCAAGTGACTTGCAGTTTCAATGTCGGGAGTACGAGGAAGGCCAAAGAGAAGATGGAAGGACTGTGTAGCAGAATATTTGAGAGAGGAAGAAATGTGTGAAGAAGATGCGTTGGATAGGAATGAGGAAGTGTGAAGTGCAATTTACAGAATGTACATCCGTGTTATAATTATACTGGATTTATAGAATCTTTTCAAAGGAACTTGCAATATGGAATTTGTAAAAAATAGTGTGTTCGTGTTAAAATTTAACAGGATATATAGAATCTTTTCCAAGGAACTTTTGGTATCGGATTTGTACAAAATACATTGAATTGACGGAAGGTTTTGTGCTGGCCACAACAGATTTTTTTTTTCTTTTCTTTGGATCTGCGGGTAATCTATGAAAAAGATTATTAATTATTTAATGATAATAATTTAGTACATGTACTAAAATATTCCAAAAGACTTTTGAAGTTGGAGAATACAGTTTGGAGTAGAACAACCGGTCATTGTGGATACTTTCATGATTAATAATTCTGTAACACTGATATTGAATGATTGAAGTGGGCTCCAAAATGGCTAACGAGTCAGCTGAGATACTTAGTATATGGGTATAAGTTACATTAATTTTAACACTAATCTATTTTTCAAGTCAAAATAAATATGCCTACAATAAATAAATTTTTATTAAAATTTCAACACTGGTACCTCATTATATGGCACATTGTTACACATTGCAAATACATAAATAATATGTATTATCCAAAAAACCCTGAATTTTATATACCAATATGACTCATGTATATTTTCCAAGTCTCAATAAATTATATTGTTACTGATAATTATATCTTCAGGGTTTATTTTCAAAGAAGCGGACACTAAATAAATTATGATAATGCAATGATACTTATAAGACGTAGGTAATGTACTTTAGTTCAGTTTTCATTCAAAATTTGCACATAATCGTAGCAAAATGAACTCAAAAGTCGTATTTATTTTATTGTTGTGTATTTCCTACAGTATTCAAGCAGGTATTTATCAATAAATATTAATTATGTGAAATGGACAGAAAATTAAAGAATTTAAAAAAAGTTCATTTGAGATATGAGTGTGTATGTGTATATTACTCAGACACGGTTTACCTCTCGCTAAGAGGTATTAGATTCATGCTAAAAACCGCATATCCAGATTTTAGTGAATAAGCACGATTTAAGGCCCCAACAATCCGATTTTAACATTTTTGTGATGATGTCTGTTTGTGTTTACGTGTAGATGTTGGAAGGACGATTCCTTAAAAACTATCAGCCCGATTCACAAAAAGGTTTAAGCTAATCAATATTTTTGGATTAGCGAATTCTACACTAATTTTGATAGTTTATAACCTAAAATATAGTCTAATCTAATCCTATTATCTACCTTTATTGATAATATCATGAAAATTAAATTTTAAATACCGGAATAGAATTCACTAATTAGCTTAAACTTTTTTGTGAATCGGGCTGTATAAGACTTAAGACCTGTTTAACTATGAATTCCTCAATCTACTATTCCTGAGAAGATTTTGGTAACAATTGGACAACCGAAAGTAGTAGTTTTTAAAAAAAAATCTTCTAAATATTATATTTTGAAAATTTATCCTATTACAAATATTAAAGAATATAAAATTCTCTATCAGATACATTGAACATTTTTATTATATCTTCTATAGATTTAGAGATAGAGTATTATAAATATATAAAATAATTCATTGTATAATGAATCAAACAGCCAATGGAAACTAGTTGAAAAATTAAAATGTTTGTAATTGACTAATGTCAGTGTCAAAAATCCAGAGACATTACTAAAGGCTTTTTCTGGGAAGTACTTTTAATATTTCTTATTTCATCATTAATTAAATATTTAAATTTATAGATATAGCTGCGGCATGTTAAGTTGACACTGTCCTTGAATGTGGAAAACATAAAATTAGTACTTGGATAAATCGAGATGTAATAATAATTATAATATGATATTGATATAACGAGGAAAAGACTCCATCAACATCTAAATTGGTTTAAAAAAAAAAATGGATTCATTTATAAGCCAAAGTATGTACAGTGTCAACTAAACACGCGCTTGCTATACATATATTTTATCATATACGCGTCAGAAATTCCGCCAATCTTGTCAATGAATTTGAATAATCTCGAACATTTAGAAGAGTAAAAGGAAACTTGTACGTAGAATAAATTGAAAAAAAAATCTGTTGTGGCCAGCACAAGACCTCTCGCCATTTCCATATTAGGCTATATATGTATTGTATTGCACTTCGCTTTCGAACCGTCGTTTTATAACAAAATATTATAGAACATTACCCAAATATTGATTTTATTATATTTAGCATGTCTTCTGCACACATATTATTCTAATTATATCTGTTTTTCATTGTATGATGAAGTTTCTAAATGTTAGAGATTGTTCCAATTCATTAACCAGATTGGCGGTATTTCTGATGGATATATGCATTTTACCACAATTTTACCTATAATTTCAAATATTTAATTAATAAAACAATAATAAAATTTACAAATAACATTGGAATTTGTCAACTGGTTTCCTTAGTGCCGTAGCCTCTGCGATTAGTTCACTCTATAAATTATAGTGTCTTTATCTCTAAATCTATACAAGATACAATAAAAATTTTAACTATATTAGATGGAGAATTTTATGTTTTTCAATATTTAATAAAAAAACCTCCCCAAATATTATATTTAGAAGAATTTTTCTAAAAAAACTACTACTTCCGGTTGTTCAATTGTTACCAAAACCTTTTCAGCTCTTCCCAGGAATGTCAGATTGAGGAAACTGCAGTTAAATATTTTTTAAGTCTTATAGTTTATGAGGAATCGTGACTACAACATCCAGACTCCAGACACACATCCACACACACACACACACACACACACACACACACACACACACACACACACACACACACACACACACACACACACACACACACACACAGACAGACATCATTTTAAAAATGTTATAATCGGATTCTAGGGACCTTAAATCGTGCTTATTCAATAAAATCTGGATATGCGAATTTTAGCATGAATCTCTTAGCGAGAGGTAATAAAGGATAGATGTAAGAATTTTTTGTGGGTACCAGAAATCTTAAATACAATAGAAAAACTTAATTTGTTAACGAAAGTACTGTGGTGCTTTCTCCATATCAGCCGAGATGCCGGCCGTGCCGAGCTAGTAGCCACAGACGCGTTTCGCTGTTATTGCAGCTCATCAGTGTGGTGTAATTCTTTGCAGAGACAAATCAGCAACTGGGCACGGTGAGAGATATACATCTCATATAAGATAGATGGCTTAAGAGGTAACTAACCACATATAGAGCCATCTATCGAAGAGTCGCCGTAAAGCACTGGCAGCTAGAGTTCGTTATTGTACTTTTGTTTTTCAATAGCTGCCAGTGCTTTACGGTGAGTCGTCGATAGATGGCTCTTTATGTGGTTAGTTACTTCTAACATGAAATGTATATTTCTCGCCGTACCCAGTTGGTGAATTGTCTCTGGAAAGAGACGGCAGTTAAAGCACGTTGGTGAGCTGCAATAACAGCGAAACGCGTCTGTGGTGACTGAGAGTTTGATTCAGATGCTGAAATCTTGTGAAACATGGCGAGTGTTTTTTAAATTCTTTATTAGACACTATTTCACCTAGGTTCGCTATTGTACTTTTCTTTTACGAAGTAAGTTATGTGTATAATCTTTTTTTTTTTAGATGTTTCCATAAGAAGAAAACGTGACGTTCTCTCAGCCTTTGGCGATGGACTCACAATGTCAAGTATGTTTGGACAAGGCAACTACTTAGGATCATTTTGTATGACAGTAAAAACGTTAGACGATCTCCTACCTTCAGATACTAATTTCATCATTGTTTTTGTAAAGAATATTTTGCTAACGATATGTAACTTTTTTCATTTAATAAAACAACAAGATCAATAAACAACAATTATTTATTTAAGAATTGAACATTTTGAAAATACTTTTGTATTTTATTTTACTGATTCTTTTCAGGGCGTCCATTCCTGAAACGTAGTTTTCAGACTGCTGCAGAAGGTATTGTTGACAATCTGAAATATCTATGTCGAGTTTGCTATATTTGTCCAGGAATTCTAAGATTAAATAATTGTTTATATTAATAGCATTTTCGGCTGATAGTTTTTTCATGAACCAATTCAGCCAGTAGCCAGCTACAAAGACAGTATCTGTTTGGTTTTCATGAGTTGTATGTCTGAAATATTTAAAATAATTATTTATTTATCCGTGGCTTAATGCAAGAATGATTTGATATATATATCTTTTGTTTTTACTTACAGCATAGTGTATATATGGCGTTTATCCTCATTGTTTTCTACGAATAAATCCATAATTTTAACGTTTGTATCTATATGGAATGTCTGTGTATTTATAAATATTATAGGTTGATTTATCTTAGTAATTTCAGTCATTTCTTTTATGGGGAACATCCATGGATCTAATATAATACCTCTCCTAAAAATACAGTATATTTATATTAAAATACTTTATACAGTGTGTCCCATTTAGAAGTGCCACCATTGGGATCTTGAGAACTATAAGAGATACGATGACGGTTAAATGGAACTTTTTGTGCGCGTTTGGGAGGCCATCTCAGATGTGCTTTTGTTTTCCCAAAAATTCTCGTAGGGCACTAGATAATGACGAAAAACTGAATATTGTTGATTTTTTCTTTTTCAAATAACTTCTAAACTATTAGTAATTGAGAAAAACGTTTCAAATATAAAAGATAGATATTTTTATTAACTAACCAGTGGCGTACGAAATAAATTTTTATATCCGTAAATTTTCGAGATATAACACAAACTTATATTTTTTTAAATGGAACCCATATCTTATTTTAGTGAATTTTCTTATTATTTCTCAAAAAAAATTATTATTTTTATTAATTATATTGTAATTGATCGATATAATTTATTTTATGCCTTTATTACTTAATATTTTTATTCTAGACTCATAATTACAAATTACACTATAATGTGCCAAGGGCGACCTGATACAAAATATTATAAAAATTTATTTGATACGAGTTTTGAGTAAATTTTTCTAACGAAATAAATTATTTAAATACAAGGAGTATTTCTAAATAGAAATCTACCAATATTTTCAAAATAATTGTAAATTTAATACAAAATAAGGAAAAAATAATAATTTTGAAGTCAAAACAAATATAAAACATAATAACCCTTACATCATTGAAAAGAGAAAAAAATAGTTATCTTTTTGAGACTAAAATTAGATATGGGTTCTATTTAAAAAAATATGTTTGTATGTATTATATCTCGAAATTTTACGGATATAAAAATTTGTTTCGTACGCCACTGGTTAGTTAATAAAAATATCTATATTTTATATTTGAAACGTTTTTCTCAATTACCAATAGTTGAGAAGTTATTTGAAAAAGAAAAAATCAACAATATTCAGTTTTTCGTCATTATCTAGTGCCCTATGAGAATTTTTGGAAAAACAAAAGCACATCTGAGATGGCCTCCCAAAGACGCACAAAAAGTTGCATTTAACCGACATCGTATCTCTTATAATTCTCGAGATCCCAATGGTGGCACCTCTAAATGGGACACACTGTATTCGTGGATGACAGCTTGATTCTGGCGATATTTACGACAATCAATTGACATCTTTCATCATTTTGTTATTTTTGAATATTTCTGTCACATTGTCTTGACTAAAAATGAGTGTCATTGAAATTAACTATAGTTATAAACAAATTTTTTTTTTTTTTTTATTTTCTGTGGTAACTTGATTGTATTTTAACTAATAACTAAATAATATTTTGGATACTTTATTTTCTAAAAATTAAAATATCTCAAAAACTACTACGATTATCTAGTTTTAGCAACACTATCTTTTTGTGTATTTTTGCATTGTATGTAATATTTTATTAGTAAAAATGTAAAAAAAAAATAATAGGTAAAAGAATAACGACGAAAAACGTTCATAGCTTCCCCAAATGAGACGCTTTTGGTTGAGATACAGAAACAAAAGAAAGTGTAAACATGCGTCTAAAGAAATAGTAACCTCGTACCAAGTTTCAAAATTATAGTGCCAACTAGCACCAGAGTTATTAATAAAAATGTGTGTGAGGAGATGCACCTTAAAAGGGCTCAAAATGACATCAGGAATAAGGCGTTAAAGTTTGTAATACGTATTCATTAACACCCTGTATAAATATGTATACCTTATAATATCCTTGTTTTTATATACAGTTAACAAGGCTGTAGCTCCTCCAAATGAATGTCCCATCATTGATAAATCCTCTGTATCTATAAGGTCTTTTAAGTCATTTAAATTAAACCTATTATTTTGTTCTGATGGCAAGTTCTGCAATATATTTTCAGGAATATTTCCTGAATTTATATTTTTAATTAAATTAATTAGTTTTGTACATTGGTCTGCTCTTTGTTTCACCTTAAAATTTATTAAAAATTATATACCTATAAATGTATTGTGACAGATTTCGACTTTCTACCCATTTCTGGGTGTCATACATGCAATATTAACTTACTTGGTTCTGTCGTACTGTAAAATGATTAGGACCTAATTTCACAGGAACATAATTGATAAAAGTTTTCTTGTCTTTTTTGACATCTTCAGCAGATTTGTAATAATATGTACTACATGCTGATTCGTCCCTAAAATGGTATTTATTACAAATATTGTTTTACAGAATAAATGCCTGTTTTACATTTGTCAATTTTAAGAACCTGGACAAGCTCAATAAATTGTACAATAAATTCATTAATTTCTAGCCACCTGTTTACATTTATCAATTATTTTCATATTGGAATAACAAATGTTACTGACATGTAACAATCATAAAATTATAGCTAATAACATACGAGATGTGGCAATAGACACTTACAAAATTGACGTCACTGCAAGAGAGAGATAGAAGATCATGCATCCAAACAAACCTCCCCTCGTTGTCTTACGTCCCGTTCCCTGTTCCTATCTGTCATTGTGTTCGCATCTGTTATTCAGTGTTAAACCTAATTCTTTATTGTGATTTGTACGTTGTGTTTAATAAAAATGAGTTTAAAACCAGAAGATGTGTCTGGGGCAACTTTTTTGTTTGATAATATTGAAGATCATTCGATTATTCAACTAATACGATGGCTAGAGTGTAGAGTCTACGGCTGATGACAGATGACAGGTCTTTGTTTGGATGGGGTAACCATAGCAACCTTGATTTCTATGCTTTGCCGTTAGAGGCGCTCGTGCAAATTGCAATTTTGTGTCTATTAAATAACGAGATTTATATTTTTCGGCTTCCCTGTAAATTTGGCAACATTGCAGGCTATGTCATATTAATTTGTCATCTTCCCTCCATCCACTGTTAAAATTTCAAGATAATGGGGTATTCCACTAATTTTTTTTTATTATTTTAAATAAAACTTCATTCAGATTTGAAGCAATTCATAGTATTAAAAAATCTTAATTGTTCCTAGTTTAACAGTATTTTATTTTCGAGAAATCAGTGTAACGTCACATTCCCCTATACTTGTCTTTCTCACAAGCACTGCACTGAGTATGCTGCGAGAGAAAGATAACAATTGTATGACGTCAATTTTCCCTTTTAGCAAATGTGAAATATCTCTTAAAGTAATTATTTAAAAAATGATTTCATTGTTTTAACTATTATTTATTGAGCCTTACTTTATGTTAAATTGAATTTTTTTAAAGTTTTTTGTTATGGTGGAATACCCCATTAGACAAACTGTTAGGCAGTAGCCTTTGATTGAAGTTAACTACTTTCTCGTAGTCCGCCGGAATTATGTTAGCGTCGATATCGATATGAAATTCTGTGTGAAACTTAAAAATCCGCTACAGAAATGTACGAATTGTTGAAGAATGTTTATGGTGATGAGGGTCTATCTAGTACTCAAGTTTTCGAGCAGTTTAGAAGATTTAAAGAAGAAAGAAAAGAGATCGGAGACGATTAGTGCTTTGGCCGTGCACTGACATTGTTTTTTTTTTCGAAATGCGAGTTATTGTCCACATGGATTGAGTGCCAGAGGGGCATTTCGTGCACGGGTGAGAAGAAAAAGGGCTGAAATATGAGAAAACGGCTCATGGATTCTCCATGAAGACAACGCGCCGGAACAAAACGCCCTGTTCGGCAAGACATTTTTGACGGAATACAAAATCACCTAGTTGGTACATCAACAGTACTCACTTGACCTAGTGCCATGTGACTTGCTTTTATTCCCAAATTGTAATTCTGCGTTAAAAGGCACCAAATTCGGGACCGAGACATAGTTATAGAAAAGCGGCAGAGCTTATGAACAACCTAACAAAAAAGGCCTGTAGGCATTGCTTCCAACAATGGAATATTCGCATCGGGCGGTGTAGGATTTGGGGAGGAGAGTACATTGAAGGTGGCAATATTTTTTTTTGTGTAATTTTATACACTGTCAATGTTTTAAGATCAATTTTGTTATTTTGTAGCAACTCCTCTTATGTTAGTAGGACAAATATTAATATTATGTGCTTTATTCCTCATGGTTATTATTTTAAAATACAGTAAACCGTGTTAATGTTAACGTAACAGTTGTTACTTAGTTACCAATCTACTTTTGTATGTGTAAACAAGGCTTAATATCCTCAAACCGGTAAAATTGACTATACAGTATCCCACACTCTATCTTCAGTGTGGCAGAGAAAGCCAGTGTTATGCTTATGGAGGTTTTCTGTACCATGTTGCCAATTTTTCAATGTAATGTAATATTGAAACATTCATAAATTTTCATTGCTATACCAAAATTAGTTAACACTGTACAATTTAAGTTTTATGAGGGTCTCTTATTTACTCAAGGGCTTATTGTATACACCCAATATTTGTCTAAATAGTTTTATATACAGGGCTATTTGTACCTGTAATAAGTAAATTTTCAATACAATATTTTAAAACCATCCAGCATACTAATCTTGATTAAATGCATTACAAATTAGAATTTTAAAATATAAATTCAAATTGGAGATTATAAAAAAACAATAAAGACTTATGAACTATGTAAAATATATGCAGTATTTCTATCAACCTTAAATATTAGTAAATTATCAAATAAGAAGATATAAATTAAATAAAAAATATGTATTATTAAACTGACCAGTGTGTTATTCAATTTCATTTTTTTCTTCGCACTTATGCTATTTTACATCTATATATTGTACTCGTATATGTATTAATTTTAGATATATCTTTTCGTAGAATGGAAATATGTAACTTAGGGAATTTATATTGTTGACGACGATTGTAAAATGTCCAATTAAGTACAAAAATGTTTTATATTATTTACTTTAAATTGACTAGAGTTTATATGTTAATTCATTTCATTTACCTATGCTTGTTATAATTTTATATCCTACTTACATTTTGTATTTGTATTATTTTTTGTAAATTATTAAACTAACCAGTTCATTATTTAATTTAATTTTTTTTTTCTTTTCACCCACCGGTTTAGATACACTGAAAGTACACCAGTCATAAATACATTCAATGAAGTACCCAGAATATTTCATCTCTTTTTGGGCATCTATTTTGCTCTTTCTATCTTGCAGATTTACAGCAGGTAAATATGGCAACATTGTACTCCATAAGACTCTATACTGAACATAGAGTGTGGGACACTGTATAGAACTTGGCCAAGTTCTTAAAATTGACAAATATAATTTTTTTGGTACCTGTGTTCTATATTGGCTACCATAAATCCTCTAGAAGCTAATTCTATACACACTGAACTATATAAAAACCTAGAACCTCCTAATCCATGCGAAAATATTATACATTTTAACTTTTTTCCTTTTTTAATCCTTGCTCCATATACTGCAGGTACATGTATTTTCCCTACATAAAATATGGTTAATTTATCATCCATATTATAGGTTATGGTTAACCATACCTGATACACACCAAAATACTAGCCGTACCAACCATAACCAACTCAGAAGCACTCGGGCAAAACCACGATAGTAGCTGTCATGCGGTATCCATGGAAACCAGTCATTGTAGTAGTCCTATATTAAATATTTTTATAAATAAAAGTCAAAAAGTCACGGGGTGAACTTATCCATGCGAAAAATTCAGGGGTTTTGAAAATTGGCAGTTTATTACAGTTTTATATGCTGAATTAAATGGTAAATCTGTCACTCACTTCGCCATATTGGAAAAATGGCGACCAAAACAAGATTTTTGACAATATCTCCTTTCTAGTATCTCTTAACAAATAATTAACCAAAATAACAATATGACCAGAATTTCAGTTTGTACTAAAAATGATACATAATCCTAAAATTTATATCGAATGCTTAATAATCAAATAAATCACAATTTCTTCGGTACTGAACAAATCCATTTTATAATGCATAAACTTACAGTAAAGCTACTTATGTACTATAATAATGTAAGCAGAATGATTACAAAAATCAACATCTATAACACTAAAATGCACTGTCAATGACATTTTGTTCTATTTGTCTTATTTCCATGGATATCTGATTTTTGACGAAAATGTCATATTTTATATTCTAAATATCTAGTACTACAGATATTCTATTGCATTAAATGAAGATTTTATAAAAGTAAAAATTAATTTTAAACAAATTTTTATTCTTGTACTTTTGCTCTAAAATGTACAGGAAAGCCAATTTCCGCACATTTTTAAAATCCTATACTAAATTTCTATGTTCCGCGTTTCGTTGCAAACCCTATACAGGGTGTCTCAAGAAGCTTGCTCACTATTGGTAACTTTTTTATTTGAAGAGATGCGAGGTTGGTTAAATTAGCAAAATTGTGCCATTTTATATTAGAAAATTGGTCATGTAGACAAAATAAAAATTGTGTCAGCGGTTCCCAAAATTTGGGACAGAATATATATTTTTTAAATGGAACTACATATTTTTTATTATCTTATTAGAAAGAGTATTTTTTTCTCTTTCCATTAAGGTAATGTTGTTTCTGTACATTTTTTTCAAATAAACGAGTTATTTACGTTTAAAGATAAATATTACCTTTTATTAGTTTAGGTCAAGTAAACTATGGAAACAATTGTCTTTTATAAAATTATTATTTTATTTTACAGTAATAACAAAACAAAGAAAATATTCAAAATGAATGCTATTATTTCTTTCGTACATTTAAACTCTTTTGGAAAGAGAGCCGACCGTTCTACGTAACTGGTGTCTAGATATAACTTTCCATATAGCACGATCATATCTAACTTTTCTTCATTTGTAAAGTTATTAAACATTATTAGACGCAGAGAACTTTATGGGAGAAATTATTAAACGTCAAACAAACAAAGAATCAATTGTTTTCATGGCTTACTTGACTAATAAACTAACAAAATAGTTTACAAAATTTAAATTTTTAACCGTAAATAACTCGTTTATTTGAAAAAATTGTAGATAAACAACATTACCTTATTGGAAAGAGAAAAAAATACTCTTTCCAATAAGATAATAAAAAATATATGGTTCCATTTAAAAAATATACATATTGTCCCAAATTTTGAAAACCGCTGACTCAAATTTTATTTTGTCTACATGACCAATTTTCTAATATAAAATGGCACAATTTTGCTCATTTAACCTATCTCGTACCTCTTCAAATAAAAAAGTTACCAATAGTGAGCAAGCTTATTGAGACACTCTGTATATATATATATATATATATATATATATATATATATATATATATATATATATATATATATATATATATATGTAAATAACTAAATAAATATAATACGGCATATTACCCATTAGTATGGAATTTGTGTTTCTTTTTGACAGATATTGTGATATTTCCCGGCCTTCGTATTAATAATGTAACGTAGGCTATGCACTCCAATGTAGTAAATTTAGCATTTTATTCAGCTTATGAAACTGTAAGAAACTGCCAATTTACAAAGCTCCTAGATTTTTTTGCAGCCAAAACTACTTATTGCTTATCCTATTATGATTATGATTACAAGAAAAATATATCAACCTTATCACACCTTCAATAATTTATCAAGTACATAGATCATAGATAGCATTGTTTTTAAAATCATGATCTTTTGTTTGATATCTACGTATAGGTATAGTTTACGACATACATAATGTAACAGAAATAGATAAGTAGTTATGTCACTGTACTTAATTCTGTTACACTCTGTATATATCGAAACATTAAAGAAAATTAATGTGATTTTTTTTTAAATAGTACCTGTATTGGGGCTTTGAGCTCGGTTGGATAATACAATCTAAAAAAGGTCCCATCTTTTGAATAGTCTGTCATGATATCGGTACATCCTGGTATATATGGCCCTAATATAAAAAAAAAATTGACATTAATTACAAATCTTATCAATATATTTCGTAATTACAACCTCTCAGACAGTTTATCAATCAAAATTTCCCAGATATCTTTAATTTTTTGAAGTACTTAAGTATTACACACGTGTATTATTATATAATTTTTATTTTGCTATCTATTAATTTTAGACAAAAATGTTTCGAATTAAATGTATAGATAATAAAAAATCTACACGTAAATCACTAATCAGATTTTATTTAAAATTACAAACAAAAGAATAATGTTTGAACTGTCAGAATAATGCCATTGAATCATCGAGAAATCTAGGTTACACCAACGTAACTTAAATTTTAAGGAATTATTATACATTTCTGTCAAAATTTCAATTTGCATTTTTTACCTCCCGCTACCCTAAGTAAGGGAGGTATAGGGATCGTGCTAGAATTCGCATATAGAGATTTTAGTGAATAAGCATGTCCACAGACTCCGATTTTAACATTTTTACAATGATGTCTGTCTGTATGTGTGTGTATGTGGATCCTGTGTACACGATTACTCAAATACCATCAGTCAGAAAAATTTGAAATTTTGTATACCCATTCAATACTAATATGGGAAGAGCTCATTAGTTTTTAGTGTATATCGGATAACCGAAAGTATCATTTATACAAGCTTTTAACAGTTTTTCTTGTAAAAAATTCATTTAATATAATTTTTTAGCAACTTTTATTAATACAAATTTGATATAATGGTACAACCTTCAATTCTACAATAAATAACTTTAAATATTAAATTATAAAATTATTTATTTTTGTTCATCACCTTGCCTATGCGTCACACAAAAACAAAATATTTTAATAACAATTTTGACATATTTAAACAAATGTCACTGTCAGGAAGCAAATTAAAATTAATAATGAAACTGAAGATTATATTGAGTCTAATGAAATATATATTTTTATTTATTATACAATATATTACTCACGGGTCGTGAGTTTTTACTGTTTTTAGTGACCAATCACAATCATTCTTTACAAAATTGTAATATTATCGAGTATGCTTTAGCTCAGAAAAATGGTCGCATGTTATAATTGTTTTTCCAAGGTCAAAATTAAGAATCTATGTAAATTAATTGAATTAAAAACATGAATTTATATAGTGAGAATGAATAAATTTGCATGGCGCCAGAGGGTATACAATAAATATAGAAAAACGAAAATAAACAATAATGGGAGCACATGAAAAAACCAATAAATATATATATATATATATATATATATATATATATATATATATATCATCACGGCATATTACCCATTTCTGGGTGTGCCAATCTGCTTTATCGCAGATATCGGTAATGATGATGACATATTTGTACCGTGTGGGCGCTTACCAGGCGTCACCTCACGGGCACTCATTGCTGGCGTGGAGAGTGCACCACAGGGGTCACTTTTGTGCCATTTAAAATTCGAAATATTTGGCGTCGGTCGGGATCGAACCCGGAACCCCCAGGTTCGTGACCAGACACTCAAGCACCGGGACCCCATATACAGTGTGAACACTGAAAACCGTGACATAGGCGTTTACCATGGGAAAACAGTTTTTTTCAAATATTATCTGTCCCGCAAGAGTATAGTGGGAGTTTTTGATATGGTTAGAAAGATTATTTAATTTTGCATCGAAGAGTATCTAAATACTCCTAATTTAATGCCTTATTATTGAAATATTTACGAAAGTATAATTCTACATTAATTTTAAAATCTAAAACTTAAAGAACGTTTATTATTATTATTATTTTTTCACATTCTGTAATCAATAAAATTAAATTTCTGACAGTTCAAACGATATGAATTTCTTTGTAATTTTGTTTCAATTTCATGGGTATCTGCTACAAATGTGCAATATTTGTATAATTTCAAATTAGATTTTACAAGTTAGTTTGAAACATTTTTTTCTAAAATTAATTAGGGACTTTTGCGCAAAGAAAAACTGTTTTCCCATGTTAAACACCTATGGCCAGATTCTTCATTAACACACTATATATATATATATATATATATATATATATATATATATATTTATTGTTATTATGTTATTATTGTTATTTCAAAAAATATGTCATTGTATCCCCTGAAGAAGGCACCAGTTTATGGTACCGAAACGTTGGGTTAAAATAGTAAATTACAGAACTTAAACTAAAATATCTGATGTGGACACCACATGACTTCCTTGTACGCCTGTTACACTATACATATTTTGTTAATAATTAAAATATGTATAATAACACACACAATCATAAAATTGCACGTATTTGACATAATTTGACATTGACATTATATTTTCTATTTTTTTGTTATTTCTTGTCCTAATTCATAGCAAACTTAATTACAGAAACCAAAAAGTACATAATGTAAAAATTTACATATCTCGCTTATACAAAGAACTAATTTAATCATACTTAAAGTTTTCGACGCAAAATTCAATTCTCTAAAACTTTTATTTGGAGCATTTATTGTTAATTTCAAAATAACACCATTTTTTTCAAGAAAAACTGATAATAGCTTCAAGTAAAGTATCACTTCCGGTTAGACTATTTTAACCAAAGTCTATTATGTTATTTCCATTGATATAAAAGTATTATATGCCAAATTTGAAAAGTTTTGGATTATATTTTAATATTGTTTTTTATTAAAATCTATTATAGGTTTCAAGTAAAGTACCACTTCCGAGTATACCATTTCAACTAAAATCTATTATGTTATTTCCATTGATATAAAAGTATTATATACCAAATTTGAAAAGTTTTGGATTATATTTTAATATAGTTTTTCATTAAAATCTACAATAGGCTTCAAGTAAAGTACCACTTCCGGGTAGACCATTTTTACTAAAATCTATTATGTTATTCCCATTGATATAAAAGTCTTATATACCAAATTTGAAAAGTTTTGGATTATATTATAATATAGTTTTCCATTACAATCTATTATGGGCTTCAAGTAAAGTACCACTTCTGAAAGTTATGCAATGACCAAAAAGGGAGGTGCACAACTAGATGTTATAACAGTCCTAAATACAAAATTTTAACTTTCTACGGCTTCCCGTTTTTCAGTTATGCGAGATACGTACGTACATACGTACGTACATACGTACGTACGTACAGACGTCACGACGAAATTAGTCAAAATGGATTCAGAGATGGTCAAAATGGATATTTCCGTTGAAATCTGGAAACCGAATTTTTTCGCGATTACAATACTTCCTTTACTTCGTACAAGGAAGTAAAAAAGGTAGTATTTTTCCAATTAGATTTTGTAATGTTTACGTTAAATAAAAAACATGTTTATAATAAATTATTTTTATAACAAATTAACATAAAAATATATTGTAACAGATAACTACATGACGTACTTAAATATTTCTGTTATTAAAATACTAGTAAAAAATAAATGTGCGTGTTTATGTCTAAAAGTTATATTTTTGAAAATTACCTAGCATTTTTTTTTATATTTTAAGCAAAATAAAATATAAGATATACCTATACAGTTAATCTGAATAAATGTGTACGACATTTGAACAGATACATAAATTTCGTGAAATAGCAAAAATAATAAACACTTAGTCAGCATTACATGTAAATATATTGCATACAATGCATGTATTGTATTATAACAATAATTTTATAGCAAAATCATAATGAATGGAAGTACGTAATACTAATAATTTTTTAATTGGAAAATTGGTCATTTAGGAAAGACCATAATTAGAGAAAGTTATTATTTATATGTCATGAATTATAAAAATTCCTTTTTAATACATTTTAAAATATATAAAACAATATTTATAATGCATTATAACCTGCAAAATGTTTCAATACAACATAATATTTAATTTAATATTTTGCGCGATAAGTTACAAAACCCCAATTGAAAACAGTTTTAGATTCTCTGCAAACCAACACAACAGCTATGACTCTCGTATCCATGGTGAACACAATTGATTTTTCAAACAATTTTATAAAGAAATATATATAGAAATGAACGAGATACGAACCCTTGGCATAAGGTAAGCGTGATTTAGCGAACGGCCACATAGTTCAATTAATACTAACCAAAACATAGAAAACAAACAGGTTATCTTTTATGTACAATGTTTTGCCTTGAACAGTGTTGCCACTATATTTTGTGATAGAAAATTGTTTTAGGACTTTCACCTTTGGACCTAGGAAATTCGGAAAAATTAGAACGGAAAAATTAGAAAGGACAGAGATATACATACTTTTTTAAATATTTCTACGCTTATCTTTGAGTAGATATTGTTGAAATAGTTTTTATTTTTTATAACCTTCATTTATTTATAATTACCTTTCGCTGCTCTAGATAAGGCAGGTATAGGGATCGTGCTAAAAATCGCATATAGATATTTTAGCGAATGAGGTGCGGGAGGCCACGTGACTTTGACAAGTGCTTGTGGGGCCCAAACATGGTTGCCAAGAATACGGCTTGTGTACGTTGCCTGTGTTGCCAAGTAAATTTGAGTGTAAAATTAATAAATAAAATTGTAAAGCTAGTTATTATTAATGAATATCATGTTGTTTTACTTTCTAACGCATGAACTTATTTTTAAAACATTTGTTTAAAAAATTATGCGACTTGTGCTGTCATCTATGACACAAAGATTTCTTGGCGCGCTAAATTTAAAGAAAACCATCAGATGAATGTTGAACGTCTTGTATATTTTAAAAATTAAGTTTATATGTTAGAAAGTAAAACAGCATTATATTCATTAATAATAACAAACTTTACAATTTTATTTATTAATTTTACACTCAAATTTATTTGGCAACACAGGCAACGTACACAAGCCGTATTCTTGGCAACCATGTTTGGGCCCCACAAGCACTTGTCAAAGTCACGTGGCCTCCCGCACCTCATAAGTACGTTTTATGTCCCCAGAATCCGATTTAACATTTTTACAATGATGTCTGTGGGTATCAGGGAATGTGGGTATGTATGTGCGTGTAGATCCTGTGGACACGATTACTCAAATACTATCAATCAGAAAATTTTATACCCATTATATACTAATGTGGAATGAGCTCATTAGGTATTAGTGTATAACGGATAACCGGAAGTATCACTTATACAAGCTTTTAATAGTTTTTCTTGAAAAAATACATTGAATATAATTTTTCAGCAACTTTTACTAATAAAAATTTATCAATAAAGGTACAATCTTTTACGAGTCCTTAACACGGTTTCATTATTAATGTTAATGTAATTGCTTCCTGACAGCGATATTTGTTTAAATATCTCAAAATTGTTATTAAAATGATATATGAAAATAAATTATATTATATATTCATATTAAAAGTTATTGAGATTTATTTACTAAATATTATTATCATAGAATTGAAGATTGTACCATCATATTCAATTTTAATTAGTAAAAGTTGCTAAAAAATTGTATTCAATGAATTTTTTACAAGAAAAACTGTTAAAAGCTTGTATAAATGATACTTCCAGTCAGGCCCGGACTGGGACTATATTTCGGGTTGGGAGTGTTATCCTGACCGGCCCCCAAAATTGCTAATTCAGCATATAATGTTTTACTAGAAAGAAAGCGACGATTCATGCTTTCAGTAACCATGTCATAAATTACATTGTGATAATTAAACCTTTAAATAAGTATCATAAAACTCAGTCCACCGGCCCTTCGGGAAATGTCCCGAAGCTCCCTATGGCCAGTCCGGGCCTGCTTCTAGTTTCCAGTTATCCGATGTACACTAAAAACTAATGAGCTCTTCCCACATTTCAAATTTTTCTGATTGATAGTATTTGAGTAATCGTGTCCACTAGATCCACAGACACACACATACATACTCACAGACATCTTTGTAAAAATGTTAAAATCGGATTCTGGAGACATCAAAACGTGCTTATTCACTAAAATCCCTATATGCGATTTTTAGCACGATCCCTATACTTCCCTTACCTAGGGTAGCAGGAGGTAAAAAGGGTTATCAGAAAAGAAATTCATTAAAAAAATATTTAACACATATTACATTTTAATATTTAGTGGGACACTGGCTTAATCAGAGCTTCCAGAAGCTTAGGTATTAATTTTATTAAATTATGTAAATGATATGGAAGGTGGAATGTATTACAATACATATTATTGCTAAAATTTCTACTTGCATATTAATATTATAACATTATTATATTATTTGATAATGTGTCTTTTAAATGGGTATTCCGGTGATAAGGAATTAATGCAAAATAATAACTTTTTTCTATAGTTTCCATCTTCATATAGTAGAAAAATATAATCAAACATGTTTAATAAAAAAATTTAATTCATAATTTAATGTTACAAAATTGGATTTTTTATAGCTCTAGAAACGTCCTTGAAATTTGTGACGTCAAGTTGATAATCTGTTGCTCATTTCAAAGTAAATATTTTCGTTTAAAAACACAGATGGTGCCAGTAGTTAACACGCGCGGGTATATTTCTTGTTTGACATTTCGACCACTTTATAATTATTATTCCTATTTTTACCATAAACAAACACAGGACAAACACCGAAATATACGCTGCTACTAAAATCATATATAAACAAGCAAATGGCTGTCATGAACATGTGGATTTAGGCGCTGAAGTTTGTTGCAGATGTCACCATCGAGTTGACATCATCAGCGCGCCATGATAAGAAAATTTGAATTGCGATGAAATTTTATAAAATTCATATCTCATGTGATGCATACATTTTCTTACTCCAGAGTACGAAATTACTCAAAATCGTTCCAAAACTAATAACCTTACTCTCAGAGGGGGCTTGACATTAATGTTGTAATTATAAGAAGTTTTGTTAATTTTTAAAAATTTAATTTCAATTTTTTACTTCAACAAAACTCATTCTTCCAAAACACACTACACTCTTAAATTACGGTACTCTTGAATTTGGAAAGCTGCCCAGCTCTCTGACCTTCGATGTGACAGTTTCTCCCCAAGTTCTGATTGGCCAATTCGCTTCATCACATGAGTGTCCGCAAGCTATATAAAAACTTACCCTGATACCCTGGCATAGTTCTCGTCACCAAAACTCGAGGGACGGTTATAAACAGCTTAACCGCCCATTATTTAAATTCACAAAGAAACCTAAAATTTCTGTCCATTATAAATAATAAGACTGGATACTGTCACTGTTTTCCACACAAAACTAAAGCAATTTGTGGTGTACCGTTCTAAACTATGCCATTCTAGTTTTATAGTATAAGGTTTACGCTGTCCCTCGTTTTTTGGTGACGAGAACTATATGCTCCATCTCTGCAGTCTATATATGGGTAGCAAATTAAAGAGTCAAGCAAAAATAAGATAGACAACAGCATATACCTATTAACTAATATATTGCGGATCCTTTGCTTTTCTTGAAGGAAACACTGTGGAATGAAAATATCATTTCTGCATAAGTCTATCTCACACAAACACCCAACCGCGAATTATGCGCATGCTTGGAAACCTTGACTACTATTGGCTAACGAGGAAATCATGATCACTTTTTGCGAATCACAGAGTTCTCTTTATTAACGACTAGCGCGAGAAATTTTAAATTTAAATTTGAGAAATTAAACAATGTACCTATTATTTATTTTGTATGTAAATTCTTGAATATAAATATTAGTAATAATAAAAAACATTGGCATATTCTAGTGCTAAATTTGAATTAAATAATTTACTTTATTGTACTGTAAAAATAATAGGAATACAATCTGGTCAGGATTAATTTATTTAGGTGACAATAAATGACTGTATGAAACACAAAGCAAATCCTTTCGAAGTGCAACTACAAGGGGAGTTTTTTATGTTATCTACCTAGCTATGAAAACAACGAGTTAGAGAACAAATAAAATTTTATTTTTCAACGTAAGAACTGTTAACACTAACACACTTATTCCAACGTTTTTCTAATAAAGCTACGCCTGCAAAAAAAATCTTTTGGTAATTCTGCAAAATACGACTCCACTGCGTTTTCCAAGTCATCATTCGATAAAAAGCGACTCTCTCTCAAATGTTTTTTGAGTTTTGGAAAGAAATAATAGTCGGACGTGGTCAGGACTGTAAGGTGAATGTTGTAATTCGTCAAAGCCGCATTCATTGACTACTGCTTGAACAATTAGTGCTTTATGCACCCTGCAGTTGTGCAGAAGCAGCATTTTCTGAGCATAATTGTGGGGTCTTTTTTTCGCGTATAGCCGGTTTAAAGTTCTGAATTGTGTCTTTGTAGACATGAACATGTCACAGTAACTTAACATAAGAAAATTGTCGCGATAGCATATTGTTTTCATAGCTAGGTAGATAACATAAAAAACTCCCCTCGTACAAACAGAAATGAAATCACACGTCAAAGTCAAACCACGTGCTCGCTGCATCACCAGGGCAGGGTTCCAAAACCAGGAATACCGAGTTTTGGCGTAGAGTCTGAAGTGTTGTGTTTTGGAACGAATGAGAGTTTTGTTGAAGTAAAAAATTGAAACTAAATTAAAAATAATTTTATAAAACTAACAAAACTACTTATAATTACAACATTAATGTCAAACCCGTAATAAAAGCGCTTTTATGGAGCACTCTCCTCAATATAATGTGAAAATACGCTCCATAAAAGCGCTTTTATTATAAAAGTATGCTCGTAATACACGCCAACGTATTTACTTATGTTTATTTTCAACCAAAAGCATGTTTTCTTCCTCAAGAAGGCAAATTACTTTCATATGTTGAGAATCGTGAGCATCTACATTTGAAAATATTGTGGATTTTGGAACGCAGCCCAGCCTGCGACGCTGTCAGCGTTAGCCAATAGTAGTCAAGATTTCCGAGCATGCGCATAATTGCCGGTTGGGTGTTTGTGAGAGATAGACTTATGCAGAAATGATATTTCCATTTCACAGTGTTTCCTTCACCTACTCTTATGGGGAAGATACGAGCATTAGCAATATATTAGTTAATAGGTATATGGACAACAGTAGTCAATGATACAGTAGAAACATTATAGGCCGTGCTCTAATATGTAACTATTGTTACAGGGTTGTAACATCAAATATTAGGAATATTTCTACCAAAAATATAGAGAAACATTTTGTAAACATAGATAAAAGTTTTGAAATAAATAAAAATATGTCTGTACGTCCATACAGAGTTTCTGTGGAAGGCAATATCGGTGCTGGGAAAACGACAGTTATAAATTATTTTTCACAGAATCCAGGCGTTGAAACTTATGCTGTAATATATACAAGTGGTGCGTTTAAATTCAAAGAGATCTAAACACAAAAAATTAATATAATTGTCTTTGGTCAAAAATTCGATGGAGTTTTTAATGAATAAGCACGTTTTAGGGTCCCTAGAATACGACTTTACTAGATTTACGATGATGTCTATGTATTTATGTGGGTGTCTGTCTGTGTGTGTGTGTGACAAAAATTTCTCCGACGATAACTCCAATGCTACAATTCTAAAAATTATAATTCTTTCGTATTCCTCTTCTTCACATCAATATAAAAAGTTGATTAGATTTTGGTTACAATTGGTCAACCGGACATTCCCTTATTTGAAGTTCTTAGCAGTTAAATATCATTTTTTGACATTTTATGTGATTATCAATATGACAGAATATCTTATTGTCCTTACGGTTTGATTATAAATTTTCCTTCATATTCAATTGATATAGAGTTAAAGAATTATAAAGAGAATGGGTCGAATTCAGTGGGTTGTATTAAGGTCTGTATTAAATCTTGTATTAAGTATATGGCAACATTGTAATATTTTCCACATGTATTAATGAGATTCAATTGTGATTTAGAAATTTTACTACATGGAAAAGTAATACAGATATCCTTTAGTCAAATGAAGAAGTATTATTGTAAATGGAAGGTGTAAAAGGAAACTCATATTGCAAAATTAGGTTAGAAATATGTCAAATTTTATGTGTCAAATATTTCGTACCTGAATGTTAATGAGTGGAATTCAGTGGGTTGTATTAAGGTCTGTATTAAAGCTTGTATTAAGTATATGGCAACATTGTAATATTTTCCACATGGATCAATGAGATTCAATTGTGATTTAGAAATTTTACCACAGGGAAAAGTAATTCAGATATCCTTTAGTCAAATGAGGAAGTATTATTGTAAATGGAAGGTATAAATGCAAACTCATTATTACAAAATTAGGTTAGAAATATGTCAAATTTGATGTGTCAAATATTTCATTTGAGCAGTGTTGACATTTGTCCTTTTTTTCTTACTTCTGTTAATAATATTTTTTTCTTTATTTGATCCTTTGGTCTCTCACTTTTTTCTGACAGGTATTACAAAGTTGCCAAAATATTTTTGACAAAGGACTGTTTTAGCTTAAAACACGCTAATACAACCCACTGAATCGCACCCTATGAATTTTAAAATATCTCAACCCCCGTTTTGATCAGTTTTGACATTTGTCCTTTTTTTCTTACTTCTGTTAATAATATTTTTTTCTTTATTTGATCCTTTGGTCTCTCACTTTTTTCTGACAGGTATTACAAAGTTGCCAAAATATTTTTGACTAAGGACTGTTTTAGCTTAAAACACGCTAATACAACCCACTGAATCTCACCCATTAAGTTTTATAAATCAGCCAGCTTTGCTATAATCATGGAAAGAGTTGATATATTCAATTAATTCTAATTGACAGTTTCAAGTGCAATTTACGTAGTGTATGTTCGTGTTATAATTTTATTAGATTTATAGAATCTTTTCCAAGGAACTTTCGGTATGGAATTTGTAGACAATAGTATATGTTCGTGTTACAATTTTACTGGATATATAGAATCTTTTCCATGGACCTTTTGGGCTGTATCCGATGTTACACTTTTATCATCCTAATATCTAAAACCTAAATTTATATGCCCTAAATCTAGTGATTATTTAGGATTTTAGGAATTAGATTTTAGGGATTTGCAGGAGCACACTATTCCACGAAGTTGACGGGCACTAATTAAACAAATCATATTCATTGCTACAATTTAAGCAAAACGTCAAATTTACCGTCAAATTATAGCTTCTTACCTTCTATTTTATGAAATATAATATTAACATTTAATCTGAAGCATCAATTTAAATCGAATTGTATAAATCTTTTTTGTTATTGTTGCCATATAAACCATTGGATGTCATTAGTGTACCTTTCGGAGTTGTATTTATGTGAAGAAGACCTAAATCCTAAAAACTAATGCCAAAATGCGACATCGGACACAACTTTGGTATGTGATTTGTACAAAATACATAGAATTGACGTTAGATTTTTTTATTTAAACAGTTATTTATCTGTCATTTGGAATTAAGTTAAGATTAACTTTCATAATTCCGCCGGCTTTGCTATAACAATGGAAACAGCTGATATATTCAAATAATTCTAATTGACAGATGTCAGTTTGAAGTGCAATTTACACAATGTACGTTCGTGTTATAATTATATTGGACTTTTCCAAAGAACTTTCGGTAAGGAATTTGTAGAAAATAGTACAGTTTTACTGGATATATAGCATTTTTCCAAGAAACTTTTGGTATGGGATTTGTACAAAATACATAGAATTGACGGAAGATAATGTGCTGGCCACATCAGATTTTTTTTAAATGTTCTTTTCATTTGTAATGTTTAGATCCCTTTGAATTTAACTCGTTTAATTCAAAACATTTACATTTTTATTCACCAATTAATTTTTTTCAGGAGCCAATACATTGGTGGCGAAATTTGGATGGTTACAATTTATTAGATTTGTTGTATAAAGACATAAATAAATGGTACAACGTCTTTCAAAAGTATGTGCTACTCACAAGACTTCAAGTACAAACAATGAAGCCCAAATATCACGATACAAAAACCATGATGTTTGAGAGAAGTGTACAAAATAACAGACACACTTTTGTGGAGCACGCTTTTTCAGAAGGATATCTGAAAGGACCTGAATATGAGGTGTTTATTCGGTGGTATGATTGGATTAAGGATAATATTGATATTGAAATTGACTACATAGGTTTGTATATAATAATAATTGTATTATTTATTACATAGTCCTGCCATAAATACTGTCAGACTGACACATCACATGATTTATAGGCTGATAAAAATTTGAAAAAATAATACATTTTGTATTGGAAGTAATTTATTGACCCAAGTATTTACAGTAGCAAAAAACAAAAAAATCTGATGTGGCCAGCACATGACCTCCCGCCAATTCCATGTTTAAAAAAGCAATGAGCTTTAAGTAAAGTATCACTTCCGATTGATCTACTTTGTTGTTCCAATATATATAGAAAAGTTTGTAATACGAAATTTTGGTTTATATTTTGTTTTTCGTGAAAAATCTTTGAGCAAATACCAACTTTGCGAAGTTTTGGATCATTAATATATTTTAAGGAAAAATCGTCACACACATTATTGTCAAAATCAGCACCAACTTCCTTATGCTCTAAAACGCAATCTGTGTAAATTCTTCGCCGTACATGATCCATTTCCTAATTGTGTAGTTGTAAACTATTATTTGACACGTTCTTATTGAGAGCTGTTTGATATGTAATGCTACAAATATCAAACTTAAAACGAATTCGTTTTAACACAAGCCTTAGGGCGGGTTTATGACGAATTTACAATTTATAATTCAGATTTTAAAATATAAACTCACTTAAAACACGTACAATGGTTTATGAACGATTTACAAATTTAGATTTGGAATATAATTATATTTTATATTTCCAAATGTAGATTTCAAATTCGACCAATCATAAGAGAGAACTATTAAAAACGGTGGTTAGGTATATACTTCATTTCACTTAAGAAAATAGTGACGGGAACGAGGGCGAAAAAGTAGTAATTTTCGCCCTAGAGCTTTTCATGCCCAGTTAAAATAATTACATCTATCATTAACTTGCTTGTTTTCATTGTTATCCGTGAGAACGTACATATGTCAAATAGACTACCATGATCTAAATTTGATTTGAAGATCGTTTTACTTTGATCACGGTGATGAAGTAACACTACTCCGGATGTGCAAAAAAATATTGTATGTATTACGGGCGAAATATATTTTGGGCCCTATATCATTTCGCCCTTAATACATAAATAGCTATTATTATTTTTACAAATTTTTAGCAGCCTATAAATCATGTGACGATATTTTTGTTAGTACTATGTAATAATACTTTTTAATTTTTTTTTTTTTCAGTATATTTGCGTACAACTCCTGAAAAAGTCTTCGACCGAATTAAAAGACGAGACCGTTTTGAAGAACATAATATACCGTTTGACTATATTCAAAAATTGCATCATTTTCATGAGAAATGGTTTCAAGAGGACAGCAATTTAATAGACAAAAACAAAGTACTTGTAATTGATGCAGATCAAACTTTAGAAAATGTTTTTAAACAATGCGAAATAAATAAACATTTAGTTATAAGCAATAATCTTGTACAAAAAGAGGTTAATAAATTAATGTAAATAAATACAATCCGATTTTTTCTTTCTATAGGATGATCGGGCCTGTTCTGTAACTCAGTGGTTAATTTCTAACAATTGGTTTAAAAATTTCACCCATCAAGTATCTGATTTAGCCAACACAAAACCTCCCGCTATTTAATTTTTATTAATTTAAATACATACCTACGTATTTAGTAATGCTTCAAACTATATTATGTTCCATTGCATATAACTATTGCTTTATTTACGATTTTCTTTATTATTTAACATGTCACTATTTTTAATTTGAAGTGATTAGTTTTTTGACAATGACGTTTACCTGTCAGTTACATTCATTTGAAAAATAAACTGTGTAACAAAGGAATTGTGTTTATCTTAGGCTTCGGGATTAAAAAAAGAAAAATGATTTTTATATTTATCTGTAAAATATATAGAAAAACTATTAATGTATACCTGTACAAAATTCAATAATCTATAATTTTACAATGCCATTAAATGCGAAAAAATGGCATTTAATGGTATTTTTTGAAGAAAAACCATTATGAGCTTCAAGTAAAGTGCCATTTCCGGTTATCCGATTTACACCAAAATCTAATGGCATCTATTACTATTAGAATAGGGCAAAAATACAAGGTTTCAGAATTTTCTGAATGATAGTATTTGAGTTAGAGTGCAAACAAAATTCGTACACACACACACACACACACACATACAGACATCATCGTGAAAATGTTAAAATTGGATTCTAGGGACCTTAAAACGTGGTCATTTACTAAAATCTCGATATGTGATTTTTAGCACGATCCCTTACCAAGGGTAGCGGGAGGTAAAAATTGGATTTTTTGCTGTCAATTGTTAAAAATTAATCACTTTGTTACAGAATAGGCCTGGATATCTTTAAAACAACCAGTTATTTTTTGGGCGAACTAATGACTAGTGAAAAATGTTATATATAAAATATGATCACGAATAAGGGACTAGTTTGAAAGTAATAACAAACCGAAAATTCAACCATTGGTTCTCAAACAATAATATTTATTTTAACTAGATATTGAAGTCACGGAATTACTAGGTACACTAGCACAACTGGAAAACAGTTACTGTTTATACAGAGAATTTATTTTAAAATGCAACATTATAGTTCATCACTTCCATGGTTACTCACTATTGTCAAAAAATGACAGCAATGTAATATTTGTCCATTTTAAAATGCAACATTATAAATAGTATTGCAGCACAGGAGATACCTCCAAAACACATCACAAATGGTGTCAATTCTTATTACGACCGACTAGAATATTGCCTCAGAGTAATTGGAGGTATTTTTTTAACATTTATTACATGAAAGTTATGAATTTTTGTAAGCTAAAGTTTGTTAAGATGTACAACATTCATGTTTTGATTATATATTGACTAAAGGATACCTGTATTACTTTTCCCTGTGGTAAAATTTCTAAATCACAATTGAATCTCATGGAAAGATGTGAAAAATATTACAATGTTGCCATTTACTTAATACAAGTTTTAATACAGACCTTAATACAACCCACTGAATTCCACCCATTATGTTCAACTTTCACATAATTGTAAATTTAATTAAAATGTAATTTTCTTAGAATTTGGAAAATATAGGGTGGTAGCATGAATGGCGATTAGGAGATGACTAGCAGTGTTTTAGCGCTGTAAATCGTTTATGGAATATTTTAGAGAAAAATACTTCAAATAAATATTATGTACAATTAATTTTTCTATAACTGCTATTTGAAGTATTTTTCTCTAAAATAATCCATAAACGATTTACAGCTATAAAACACTGCTAGTCAACTCCTAGCCTTAATCACTTGTTCATGCTACCACCCATTGTGTTTATTTTCTTCGTTTTTCTAAACATAAACATCACTCGGTTATTACTACAATTTTAAAAAATAATAATGATAGATATTTAGATACATACGAAAGTTTAATAATATACAAATTTAAAAATAATTCGATGAATGCAGATTTCGGCTCCACACCAAACTCTAAATTATTCGATTTAATATAAACAATTTTTTTAGTTAGAATTTCCATTTAATTTAATTAGGTAATCATTCACCTGTGACTTCCGTCCCTTTAATCCTAGTTGTCTCCCTTACTCCCTTGCTATTCAGAGTTGTTAGGACCTCTGCCATGGTTAACATGTTGAGTAATATTGGTTACTTTGCTTAACTTTTCCTAATTTCGTACTATTGGTGATGAGAACTTAATTCTCGCAATACGTATTTAGTTGTTATTAAAATTAATTTTAAGGTTAAGGGGTAATTTTATTAGTTTTAATTATCTAGTGACCTATGAATTTTTTGAGAAACAAATGGTCCAATCTCTTACAGCCCGATTCTCAAAAAAGTTTAAGCTAATCCTCATTTTTGAATTAGCGAATTCTACTCTAATTTTAACAGTTTATATCTTAAAATATAGTCTAATCTATTCCTAGTATCTACCTTTATTGATAATATCATGAAAATTAAATTTTAAATACCGAAATAGAATAGAATTCACTAATCCAAAACTAAGGATTAGCTTAAACTTTTTTGTGAATCGGGCTGTTATAGTTTGTGAGATTGCAATACTGTAGAATGTAGAAAGATATTGTAAATAAAAAGTTTTTATCAAATATATACATCAATTTTATTTATAAAAATCTCTTAAATAGTATAATCGTATGGATATCACATATAAAAATAATTATTTCTTATCTAAATAAATACACTCACTTCGTGATGTGGTAACATGCATTTCTCATCGCAGAAAATGCAAAATGGAATACGGATTGCACGACAGGCGAAATTATCTAATAATATCGATCTTATAGTAATTCTGGCGAATGGTATTAGCTCGTGGTATGACTTATTTGTAGATTTTCTTGAAAAACATTATTGTTATTTGTCTCTATATCATCTAGGTCGTTGTTATCTACTTCTATTGTGTCATCCTCTTCTGCATCTTGGAATCTGGAACATAGATAATGATATAGATATCATTTTTATAATTTTATGGCTTAGTTGCTATTAAATCATTTAATATACCGGCGTATTTGGGTGTTAAATATAATTTATAACTTTATACAACTGTTTTTATTACTGTACAAAAATTTATGGACTGTATTTTACTAATTAATTTTTTATGCTTCGAAAATTTACGTATATAAAATGTTAAAGTATTGTAATGTTAAATAGTATACAGGGTGAAGAAGAAAAACGGGCCACTCAAAATATTTTTTTATATACAGTATGTCCACGAATCGAGTTCCAAAAAGGAAAAACTTCTTTATTTTACAAAAAAATGTATTCTTGATAAATGTTTTTGCATGTCCCGAAACGACTATTTCAGTTTTAACATTTTCAAATTTTCTTTTAGTTTTAGATAAAAATCGAAAATTGGTCGTTTTAGTTGAAAATTATTCGAAGTCCCAAAAAATAAGTTTGCGTATTTTTTTAAATGGAACTCATATATGATTTTAGTCTCAAAAAAATCGTTACAAAATTTTGCTCAAAACTCGTATTAAATTAATTTTTATAATATTTTGTATCAGGTCGCCCTTAGCACATTATAGTGTAATTTGTAATTATGAGTCTAGAATAAAAATATTAAGTAATAAAGGCATAAAATAAATTATATCGATCAAATACACTCTAATTAATTAAAATAATAATGTATTTTTGGGATATAATAAGAAAATTCAGGAAAATAAAGAGAAAAATTAAATTTTAGGGGCAAAACAAATATAAAACATAATAACCCTTACATCACTGAAAAGAGAAAAAAATAATGATTTTTTTGAGACTAAAATCATATATGGGTTCCATTTAAAAAAATATGTTTGTGTTATATCTCGAAAATTTACCGATATAAAAATTTATTTCATACGCCACTGGTTAGTTAATAAAAATATCTATCTTTTGTATTTGAAACGTTTTTCTCAATTAATAATAGTTTAGAAGTTATTTGAAAAATAAAAAATTAACAATATTCAGTTTTTCGTCATTATCTAGTGCCCTATGAGACTTTTTGGAAAAACAAAAGCACATCTGAGATGGCCTCCCAAAGGCGCACAACAAGTTCCATTTAACCGACATCGTATCTCTTATAGTTCTCGAGATCCCAATGGTGGCACCTCTAAATGGGACACACTATATATATATATACATCATCGTGGAAATATTAAAATCGGATTCTAGGGACCTTAAAACGTGGTCCTTTACCAAAATCTCGGCATGCGATTTTTAGCACGATCCCTATACCTCCATTACCAATGGTAGCGGGAGGTAAAAAATAATTAAATTCTGAATTGAGAAGTGTTGGATTTCTATGCACGTATGTGCATTATAATATAGTAGTTATTTTTGCCAAAAAAAAAGTTATTTTTTATACAAGACGATAATTTAATTTTTTCTGTAGCAGATTTTAAAGTGTGCTTTGTTCAACTCGAAATAGTCGACTAAGTGGCATTTTAACCACAAGGGTAGATAAAATAATACTTTAACAGCAAGGGTAGATAAAGAACTTTAATTTTTATTTAAATAAAAACACATACATTTTGGCGATTCATATTATATATAACTTCAATTGTATAAACATGAATAAAATGAAATTGTTTTCAAACAAATTCTATAACTACCACGCTACTCAGATTTTTATATTGTTCTTAAATAATTTAATTTATAATCGGTTTTTCTAATTTTTGCTCTTTAAAATCTGCTATAGAAAAAAATAGAATTTTACACACGATGATAAAATTAAATTACTTACGTATAATGTTTCTCTTCGCCCCTCATGTCACATATGACATTCGTTAGGGCCATAATATAATTCTTAGCTAGTGTTAAAGTTTCAATCTTCGATAACTTTCGTTCCATTTTAATGTGTGGTATGACTTCTCGCAGTTGCTGAAAAAGATAATTGAAATTATATATCCATATAACGGTACAGGTACCGAAATGTCGGTTTTTTTCTGTGTTAAAAACTGTATTCATTTAATAATTGCAGAAGGTTATTGACCCTGAAGTTAATTGCAATTTTGGAAGAACAGTTTTATAACCTACTTTTAATTTGGGATTGATACTTTCTTTAGATATTCTCAAGCGTAAAGATACGATGACGTAGTTACAGTGTGTTCAGAAAAAAATCTAATTCGAACACAGAAACGTATGTCTGATCATTATTCAATTCAAAAGTCAAGTTGTCAAAATTGATCGTGAAATGTAATTTCAAGGAGAAAAGATAATTAAGAAGGATACAGAATATTGTCATTCACAGTTTTCTAATTTATTTCAATTTCTAAAATACGGATTCAAGAATATTTCTTTAGATACCAGTTTTGACAATATCTCGTGTCAAATTCACATTTAATTAAATACTTTCAAATTGACATACGTTTTTACCTTCCGTCAAAAGGAAGGTATTGTTTTTGGCCAAAAAATTCGGTTGTGAGTTTTCAATGAATAAGCACGTTTTAAGATTCTTAGAATACGATTTTACTAATTTTACATTGATGTCTGTATGTGTGTGTGTGTGTGTCCGTGTGTGTGTCTGTGTGTGTGTCTGTGTGTGTGTCTGTGTGTGTGTCTGTGTGTGTGTGACAAATTTTTCTCCGACGATAACTCCAAAACTACAATTCTAAAAATTATGATTCTTTCGTATTCCTCTTCTTTACAACCATATGAAGAGCTGATTAGATTTTAGTTATAATTGGTCAACCGGAAGTACCCTTATTTGAAGATCTTAACAGTTTTTCTGGAAAAAACCCAGTTAAATATCATTTTTCAACATTTTATGATCATTAATATGAAAGAAAATTTTATTCTCTGTAAGATTTGATTATACATTTTCCTTCATATTCAATAAATATAAAGTTATAGAGAGATTAACAGAGGTTAACTTTCAAAAATCAGTCTGCTTTGAAAAAATTATGGAAACAGCAGATATGTATATTCAAAAAATTCTAATTGACAGATGTCAGTGTCAAGTGCAAAACCAAAGTGGAAAGTATATGATCTGAAAGTGATGTAAGTGACAGAGTGTCCCTCGCCAGTGACTTGCATTTGCGGCCTCGCCTCAAGATAGGAACTTATAATGCCAGAAGTACGAGAAAGGCAAAAGAGAATATGGAAGGACTGTATAGCAGAAGATTTGAGAGAGAAAGACCTATGTCACGAAAGTGCTTTGGACAGGAATGAGTAGAAAAGAAGAGTAAGAAACAGCGACTTCTAATAAAATAGGGAAAAGTTGAAGCAGGAGGAAGTGTTAAGTGCAATACATAATGTACGTTCGTATTCGTATTAAAATTTTATTAGATTTTAGAATCTTTTCAAAGGAACTTTCAGTATGGTTATGTAAAAAATAGTGTGTTCTTGTTACAATGATACAGGATATATAGAATCTTTTTCAAGGAACTTTTGGTATAGGATATGTACAAAATACATCGAATTGACGGAAGGTTTTGTGCTGGCCACAACAGATTTTTTTATTTGTAGCCTACTCAGAGTTAAGATTTTTATTGAACACACTGTAGTTACGACGTTATAGTATTTATTATTACGGCTTATTAACTATTTTCGGGTATGCCAGTCTGTTTCTATTCACAGATTTTAATAATGCAGATAAACACGGTGTTTTTTAAATTTGGGTAAAATTTTTAAGGGCATATAGTACTGACCAAAAGAAAGCTTAATCGACATGGTTCCCATCTTTAACTGTTTCCAAAAGGAGGCCATTTTGTATTAGAATCGAAGAAAAACGACAAAGATAGAAATCGAAACAAATTTGGTATATGCCAGTACATAGACTATAACAATACAATCAAATTTGATGTTAAACATTTTCCTCAATTTCTAATAGTTACGTTTATTCCATTTTATTTGAAAATAAAATATTGGTATAAATCGCCACAAAATTTTACTTATAATAGTACAATTGAATCGTCAATCGTTGTAAAGAATTAAATCCACCGTAAGTCACTAATCAGATTTTATTTTGCATATTTAGTAACCTGCAAAATCTAATTTGAAATTTTATGAATATTGCTCATTTGTAGAGATAGCCATGGAATATAAACAAAATTATAAAGAAATACATGTTTGAATTGTCAGAATTTCTATTTTGCAGGTTAAAAAATAAAAATAAATAAAATCTGTGCAGTGATTTAGATATACAGTGTGTCCCATTTAGAGGTGCCACCATTGGGATCTCGAGAACTATGAGAGATACGATGTCGGTTATATGGAACTTTTTGTGCGCCTTTGACAGGCCATCTCAGATGTGCTTTTGTTTTTTTCAAAAATTCTCATAGGGCACTAGATAATGAGGAAAAACTGAATATTGTTGATTTTTTCTTTTTCAAATAACTTCTATACTATTAATAGAGAAAAACGTTTCAAATACAAAAGATAGATATTTTTATTAACTAACCAGTGGCGTAAGAAATAAAGTTTTATATTCGTAAATTTTCGAGATATAACACAAACTTATATTTTTTTAAATGGAACTCATATATGATTTTAGTCTCAAAAAAATCATTATCAAATGATCAAATCGAGATCCCAATGGTGGCACCTCTAAATGGGACACACTGTATATTATAAAACAAAATCTTTTTAGTGATTTAGGTGTAGAATATGATTATCTGTAATTTTTATTTGAAAATTGAATTTCTGACAGTTCAAACGACATGCATTTCTTTGTAATTTTGTTTAAATTTCATGGTTATCGCTACAAATGAACAATATTTACAAAATTTGAAATTAGATTTGATTTAGGTGTAAAATTTTTCTCAAGGAAAAACTGATTTCCCAAGTTAAACGCGTATGGCCCGCTTTTTAATTAACACCCTGTATATAATATCGATGATAAAGAACACAAAACTACTTTGTTTAATAAGAAAAACTAATTAATAATATCAGAATTTAACTTTAAAAAAATCTGTTGTGGCAAGCACAATACCTCTCGTCGTTTCCATTTTATGTTATACCGGGTGTCTACTTTTATTTCTGAACATAGGAAATTCAATGTTAAAATTTTGATTCGGCGATATCTCCTTACCTATTAATTTTAGAACAAAAGTCGAATGAAGATAAATGTTCAGAGTAAAAAACTGTATTGATTGAGTACCAGGTTTGTTGTTCAATTGTTTTTATGTATAAGTTAGAAGCAAAAGAAAATACTGGATTTAAGGCAATTATCAGAGTGCCATGAAAAAGAAAACAATAATTTATATTTCTTGTCTGGTATATCTGACAGATTTGACATATCTTGTTATATTATTATTACTAGAATAATGGGAAGTGTTTATCTAGAAGAAAAAAATAATAATCACTAATTCTAATAAGAATAAATTAAAAAGAAATGTCAAATCTGTCAGATATGCCAGAAACAAGAAATATAAATTATTGTTTTTTCCATGGCACTCTGATAATTGCCTTAAATGACGTATTTTCTTTTGCTTCTAACTCGTCCATAAGAAACAATTGAACAACAATATTCGATCTCGTTGATACAGTTTTTCATTCTGAACATTTTTCTTCCTTATACTTTTGTTCTAAAATTAATAGGTAGAGATATCAACAGATCAAAATTTTAACATTTAATTTCCTATGTTCGGAAATAAAAGTAGACACCCGGTATGTATAAGTATTGTATTGCACTTCGCTGTCGAAACGTCGCTTTATAATAAAAAAAATGACAGAACTTTATTTTTTATTGCATTCAAGATGTCTTGTGCATACATAAAATTCTATTTATATCTATTTTGTCATTGCATGAAGATGTTCCGAAATGTCAGATATTCTTCCAATTCATTAACAAGATTAGCGTTATTTCTTATGGATATTTTACCTATAATTTTACATATTTAATTAATAAAACAATAAGAAAGATTAAATGTACTTCCCAGAAAAAGCCTTCAAAATGTCACTAAAACTGTTGATTTTTGCCAGTGACATTTACCTGTCATTTATAAACTATATTACAAACATTTAAATTTGTTAACTAGTTTCCTGCTAGTATAGCCTGTGCGATTTATTATTATTACTACTTCCGGTTGTCCAATTGTTACCAAAACCTTTTCAACTCTTCCCATTAATGTCAAATTGAGGAATACGAAGTTAAACTGATCTTAAGTTTTATAGTTATTGAAAATTGGACCCATGTTAAGTTTTTTTATTTACTCATTTTGTTCAGTACTATACAGGCTATTCTGAAAATGAGTGAAAAGCTTCAGGTAGAACGATTCTTTGATTAATTCTGAGTCGATAATCCTAATGCAAAAAATTTGTACGGCCTTCGTAAAGCCGCACGAAGCCATCAAACTTGTAAATGTGCAACTAGAACTAAGCGATTTTTTAACAATCTTTTACGTAATATCATCGCTCTTTACATTCTAGAAGAATTGTGTAAAATTTGATGTACGTAGCTAAACGTTTGATACCAAATCTTTAAAATTTTAACTTTTCTAAAGTAGATTTTTTTAAATTTGAATACGTACGACAACCATGTATAAAATAGTTTTTTGTTTGAAACAGAAATTATAAATAAAATTTTGACGTTTATCAGTTATGTCTGGAAACCGATGGATATCAGTTTGAACATTTATTATAAATTGACTTTATTTGCAAGTTATTGACTATTATAATTATAATTATTATTATTTTTGTTATTTTTATTACTACATAAATACTCAAAATATCGTTTACATTGAATTTTTTTTAATTAATAAAGCAAAGCTGGTATCTTAAGTAAATAAATTCAATTCCCAATTTGAATTTCCACTGAATGTACCTGTCAAAATAATGTTGACATAAAATTCATACTGATTTGCATAGCTACCTGATAACTACTATAACAGTTCGATTCGGTGTTGCCAAATTTACATTTCTTTTAAGTAGCTCGTGTGGCTTTACGAAGGACCATACAATTTTTTTGCATTAGGACTATCGACTCAGAATTAATCAAAGAATCGTTCTACCTGAAGCTTTTCACCCATTTTCAGAACACCCTGTATACCCTTAAAGTGTTTACGAGAAGGAAACAGCCTGTATATGTATGATTGAGGGCGTTTAATAGGTGTCACCTCACGGGCACTCAAAACTGCAGTAGAGAGAACACCAAGGCCACAGGGTTCACTTCAAGTCATTAAATTTTAACATTTTCGCAATGACCTCTGTGTACAATCCGTAATAGCGATAAAAAGAAACAAATACTAGTTGATAATAATTAAAAATACCAATTATACTATGTTATTTACAATTTTGATACACTTATCAAAAAAATGATATAATACACTATATTATTTCAAGAATGATCCTTGGGTCATGTCATTTTTTTGTCTGTAACCTTCGCAACTTATGTAACAAACACATAAAAAATAAATATCAAAATACCTGTCATGACTCGAATTTATAATAGTGGTGGTTATTAAAAATCGAAACCTGCTTAAAACTCCATAACTCCGAAATACATTGAGATATCGATTTAAAATGTGTATATCTTGCATACAAAGGATTAAAAAATATTCCTAGCAAATTTTAAACATTTATATAGAAAAACAAATGAATAGCAATTTTTTAAATTTAAGTTACAATGAAAAATAGATATAATTAGAATTATATGTGTGCAGAAGACATGTTAAATACAATAAAAAATAATATTTGGGTAAAGTTCTGTAATTTTTTTGTTATAAAACGATGGTTCGATAGCGAAGTGCAATACAATACAGTGTGTCCCAATTAGAGGTGCCACCATTGGGAACTCGAGAACTATTAAAGATACGATGTCGGTTAAATGGAACTTTTTGTGCTTCTTTGGGAGGCCATTTCAGATGTGCTTTTGTTTTTCCAAAAATTCTTATAGGGCAGTAGATAATGTCGAAAAACTGAATATTGTTGATTTTTTCTTTCTTAAATAACTTCTAAACTATTAGTAATTGAGAAAAACGTTTCAAATATAAAAGATAGATATTTTTATTAACTAACCAGTGGCGTACGAAATAAATTTTTATATCCGTAAATTTTCGAGATATAACACAAACTTATATTTTTTTAAATGGAACCCATATCTGATTTTAGTCTCAAAAAAATAATTATTTTTTTCTCTTTTCAATGATGTAAGGGTTATTATGTATTATATTTGTTTTGCTCCTAAAATTTAATTTTTCTCTTTATTTTCCTGAAATTTCTTATTATTTCCCAAAAAAACATGATTATTTTTATTAATTATATTGTATTTGATCAAAATAATTTGTTTTATGCCTTTATTACTTAATATTTTCATTCTAGATTCATAATTACAAATTACACTATGATGGGCCAAGAGCGACCTGATACAAAATTTTATAAAAATTAATTTGATACGAGTTTTGAGCAAAATTTTTTAACGAAATAAATTATTTAAATACAAGGAGTATTTCCAAATAAAAATCTACCAATCTTTTCAAAATAATTGTAAATTTAATACAAAATAAGGAAAAAATAATAATTTTGAAGGCAAAACAAATATAAAACATAATAACCTTTACATCGTTGAAAAGAGAAAAAAATATTTATTTTTTTGAGACTAAAATCAGATATGGGTTCCATTTAAAAAAATATAAGTTTGTGTTATATCTCAAAAATTTACGGATATAAAAATTTATTTCGCACGCCACTGATTAGTTAATAAAAATATCTATCTTTTATATTTGAAACTTTTTTCTCAATTATTAATAGATTAGAAGTTATTTGAAAAAGAAAAAATCAACAATATTCAGTTTTTCGTCATTATCTAGTGCCCTATGAGTATTTTTGGAAAAATAAAAGCACATCTGAGATGGCCTCCCAAAGGCACACAAAAGTTCCATTTAACCGACATCGCATCTCTTATAGTTCTCGAGATCCCAATGGTGGCACCTCTAAATGGGACAGACTGTATAGCCAAATATGGAAATGACGAGAGGTCTTGTGCTAGCCACAACAGATTTTTTAATAACCACTCGGTATAATAAAAGACTGATAGCTAAGCAACAGTATCAACAAACAAATTTTCTTTTAAACTAGGTTGTTTCAAATTAACATTGTTCTAAGGCGTGAACTGGCTTCCGTTTGCAAAATTGTCAATTTCCTGAATGGATTAAAATTGTTTCTCTTGTCGAAATTTATCGTATCGGGTAATTATATAAGATTTTTGAAGTCTATGTAGAAAGTAACATTCACTAGATAAATATACCACGTTACGCGTATTTCTATGCGTGTACAGTTAGCGTTACAGATTCAGTATTTTGTAATATTACCTTCACAAGGACAAGTTTTTATGCAGTTGAAAGTTACTACAATATATGAACAATTATTTCCCTTTTCTCTAAGAATTGCATCAGTTTTCTTAACAGTTATTGTTAAAACAGATTTTAATAGTATATAAAGAACGAATGTCACAATTGTTATTTTATTTTGCGAACAAAATAATGGACAGTTATGAAATGAGTTGTTTATACTATTTTTTCTATTTTGCGCTTTTTAAGACTTTTTACATCCCGCTACCCTAGGTAAGGGAGGTATAGGGATCGTGTTAAAAATCGCATATAGAGATTTTAGTGAATAAGCACGTTTTGATATCCCCAGAATCCGATTTTAACATTTTTACAATGATGTCTGTGTGTATCTATCTGCCATGTGTGCATGTGTGTGTGGATCCGGTGTACACGATTACTCAAATACTATCAGTCAGAAAAATTTGAAATTTTGTATACCCATTCTGTACTACTGTGGGAAGAGCTCATTAGTTTAGTGTATATCGGATAACCGGAAGTATCATTTATACAAGCTTTTAACAGTTTTTCTTGTAAAAAAATCATTGAATATAATTTTTTAGCAACTTTTACTAATAAAATTGAATATAATGGTACAATCTTCAATTCTATGATAACATTTAGTAAATAACTTGAAATATTAAATTATAAAATAATTTACTTTTGTACATCATCTTGTCTATGCGTCAAACAAAAACATAATATTTTAATAACAATTTTGACATATTTAAATAAAAATCTCACTGTCAGGAAGCAATTACATTAAAATTAATAATGAAACCGTGTTAAGAAGATTGTATTGAGTTTAATGAAATTAAGGTTAGTAAAAATAATATATTTTACGCACATCTGCTTTAAAATTGTTTGTTTACATCGTGGTTACCATGGCGGAAACTGAAAGATTACACCCTGCGGGCGGTAAAGTAGCATATGCGGGCGTTAAAATACAGAAAGAGCCCACTTACTGGTAAACAAAACATCAAAAATACAATTGGAAATATAATCAAGACTCTTATTTTTAAGAAATGATATTAGTTCCGCTAAATTTTCAGTAGATTTTATTAGAATTGCCTAAGAAATTACTTTAGAAATTGTATCAAATCTCCAAGCTTGACATTTAAAAAAATATTCATATAACCAAATAGTTAGCAATGCAACGCATCGCCTTATTGTTTTGTGACATGACATGGCCACCTGGCTACGTAATATTTTTATATAGCAACAAGCTTTAAATGTATTTAAAAAATAATTTAAAAACATTTCATTTGATTGCAGTTGTGCGTAAAACGTTGTTCATACCTCGGGCCGAAAGAAGTTTACACCCTTGGGCGAATAAAAGACCCTCCGCTACGCGTCGGGCTTCAAATTTCGTCCGCAGGCGTAAACCTTTTCTTTCGACCCTCTATATGTAAATAACTATTCCATCATACATAAATATTAGATGTGTAGGATGATCCGATATAAATTTAATATATTTGCAGCACTAAAAATCAAACAGCTGTGAATAAGCACGTGTTAATAAAGTGTCAAATCAACTACACATTAACGAAATGGATCATGTAAAGCAATAGATGTATGCAAAGGAACTTAATATAGTTTGCAGGATTAGTAAATATGTAGGTGTATGTGTATTTAAATTAATAAAAATTAAAAAGCGGGAGGCATTGTGTTAACCACATCAGATTTTCTTAAATATAAAATAATAAGAAATATCGCTAAAACTGACATCAGGAAATTAATCTAAATTCCGACAAATTTTGATTCATTATTGTCACATGGATCGAAATTGTTTATTGTTTACATATTTTAACTTTTCTAAATACCGCACTTTTACTTCCTCGCATAAACTGTTCACATACACAGACATTTTTTGCATACAAAATACTTCAATACGCACTAAAAACTTCAAAATCAAACTGCCAAACTATGAAAACAAAACGCATACAGTAAAATTTTTGAAAGAAGTCCGATCAAGGCCATCTACGAATTGTATCTATGAATTAAAAATTTGTGCTGTCAAATTTAGTAGTGTCTTTTGCTTAGTTTTTATGAGGGTACATAATATCTTGTGTACCTCATAAAAAAACTATGTAAACGACACTACTAAATTTGACAGCATAAAATCTTAATGGGCTACTTGCGTACCATTTTTACTTCCTTGTACGAAGTAAAGGAAGTATTGTAATCGCGAAAAATTTCGGTTTCCAGATTTCAACGGAAATATCCATTTTGAGCATCCCTGAATCCATTTTGACTAATTTCGGCGTGACGTCTGTACGTACGTACGTATCTCGCATAACTGAAAAACGGGAAGCCGTAGAAAGTTAAAATTTTGTATTTAGGACTGTTATAACATCTAGTTGTGCACCTCCCTTTTTGGTCAGTACATAACTTTTGGAAGTGGTACTTTACTTGAAGCCTATAATAGATTTTAATGAAAAACTATATTAAAATATAATCCAAAACTTTTCAAATTTGGTATCTAAGACTCTGATATCAATGGGAATAATATATTAGATTTTAGTTAAAATGGTCTAACCGGAAGTGGTACTTTACTTGAAGCCTATAATAGATTTTAATGAAAAACTATATTAAAATATAATCCAAAACTTTTCAAATTTGGTATATAAGACTCTTATATCAATGGGAATAATATATTAGATTTTAGTTAAAATGGTCTAACCGGAAGTGGTACTTCACTTGAAGCCTATAATAGAATTTAATGAAAAACTATATTAAAATATAATCCAAAACTTTTCAAATTTGGTATATAAGACTCTTATATCAATGGGAATAATATATTAGATTTTAGTTAAAATGGTCTAACCGGAAGTGGTATTTTACTTGAAGCCTATAATAGATTTTAATGAAAAACTATGTTAAAATATAAACCAAAACTTCTCAAATTTGGTATTTTATACTTTTATATTAATGGAAATAACATAATAGATTTTGGTTAAAATAGTCTAACCGGAAGTGATACATTACTTGAAGCTGTTATCAGTTTTTATTAAAAAAAAAATGGTGTTATTTTGAATTTAACAATAAATGCTTTTAGAAAATTGAATTCTCCGGCGAAAATATCAAGTATGATTAAATTAGCTCTTTGTATAAGCGAGATATGTAAATTTAAAAATTATGTACTTTTTGGTTTCTGTAATTAAGTTTGCTGTGAATAATAAAAATAATAAAAAAATAAAGAATTTAATGTCAATGTCAAATTATGTCCAATACGTGCAATTTAATGATTGTTATAATACATATTTTAATTATTAACAAAATATGTATAGTGTAACGCCAGGCGTACAAGGAAGTCATGTGTTGTCCACATCAGATATTTTTATTTAATATTTTTGAAGAGCAGGTAAAAACTTGCTACCCATATTTTTTCTTTTGGCAAAATTTTTATTAATTAGCCAGAAAAAAAATAATGAAATTTGATTATTTGAATTCCCGCCATGTATGACGTAGAATTACGTCGCACCAATAAACGGTCGTAAAGCCATAGCGTTTGTTTGTACGGGTAATGTAGATCTCCTGTTTGACGTTTCAACAATAGTTTGGAGATTAGTATTTTAGTTTGTCTTTTTGTTATCGATATTTTAAATTACATGTAACTACTTATGTGTTTATTTGTGAAGTAATTAATATATTTGAGAACCCAGAGAGAGAGAGAAAAATGAACTAATGTCAAATTCAAATTAAAACTTTCTCACACGCTATGCCATCTATACAGTACATTTTTAAACATCGTTTTCTTTCTGAGTTCAATATAATGACGTCACAGAACATTTTCTTTCTTAATTTACTAAAAAACAAATAATTTTTTAAAAATAAAATTTATATTTTTATATATGTTTTCAACATAACATCATGTATATAGTGATAGAAATCGGATTTTCAGTACCACGCAAGTAGCCCATTCATAGATGCAATTCGTAGGTGGACTTCTTTGAAAAATTTTACTGTAGCTTGTAAACCACGCTATAAACCAAAACAACTTCAAATCTCTGTCCTTCGATCTGACAGTTTCTCCCCAGTTTTTGATTGGCTAATTCGCCTCGTCACGTGAGTGTCCTGAACCTATTATTGGTTTAACTACCGATTGAAAAGCCGCGTGCCTGAGTGTCTGGTCGCGAACCTGGGGGATCCCGACAGACGCCAAATATATCCAATTTTAAATAGCACAAAAGTGAACCCTGTTGTGCACTCTTCACAGCAGCTATGAGTGCCCGTGAGGTGACGCCTGGTAAGCGCCCACACGGTAAAATATATCGTCATCATTACCGATGTCTACATGTGTTGTAGATACTAGCACACCCAGAAATGGGTAATATGACGTGATGATATATAGGCCATCCAGCGAATCAAGCGGTTTACGTCATAAATACAATATCACTAGAAACAATGACGTCATATATTAAAAAGTTTACATGAGCATGTAAAATGGATTAAAATCTGTAGGTTACCTTCATAAACCCAAATTTTTCTTAAAAACACGTCTGGTATAATATTTTTCCAGCGAAATCCAATTTTATTTAAAATATTCTGAACGATACTGCTTACGCCGTTATAAATACTTCATTCTTGTAGTATATGCAACAAACTATCTAAGTATCTAGTATTATGTGAGATCCTTAAAAAAATACAGAATACTGCATACCATACAATTTCTCACTGTTTCTATACATTGCGTATAGCGTTTGCCACACGCTGTACATATAGATTTAATTTTCAAATTATTATTAACAAATAGAACCAAATATTACCTCAAAATTAGATTTCAGTGAAAGTAAAAACCCACCAATCTATTTTTCATTTTCAAAATAAGTCAAGAAATTAACCACAAGCTTTTGAATTTGACATGACAGAGCATTTGACATTTTGACAATGAACAACAGGCCCGGGAAACGCAAATGGGAGATACCGGGATAGCATTTTTAGTTTTGCTTCCATACACTAGATATGGCGACACCAGTATCATTAGTGTGTCATTTATTTCATTTTTTTTTGCGCGAATTTTGACATTTGTCATTTTCATTTGAAACAATTCTGAATGTCATGGTGAATATATTTTTTGTATTATAAGTAGTTATTTTGTGTGAAAAAACTTGTTAATATTTAAGAAGACAAGAATAAAGTGTTGTGTACCAAATTGTACTGCTACCGGAAAGTGAAAATATATTTTTATATAATTGTATTATTTTATACCAGTCGAACATATTACAAAATCGTATTCTAGGAATAACAAACTATAGATTTCGACAGTCTCCAAATGATCGGAATTTATTTGTCAAGTGGTTGGAAGTTTTAAACATGGATGAACTGCTATTAAGTATTGTATCTTTCCTAAATGAAATTACAGTGTTTTCAAAAAAGCATTATTTTTTACTCATTTTATGTAATCCTTGTAAGACTGATTTGTAGTTGAAGTAGATTTTTCATAAAATACTACGCAATGATAGTATTTTGTGAAAAAAATGCTTTAATTACAAATAATTAGGGGTAATTAATAAACTGAATATACCAATATTAATTGTAGGTAATGATAATACCGACCGAGTTTTATATTTACTTTTGCTTCCATACACCAGATGGCGACATTGATGTGGTATCGATGCTTAACATGTACGTTTCCAATCTAAAATAGTGTATATGGTCTGTGATGAACAACGAAACCAAAAACAAAATGAAATCGCAATACACGTTGAAAAGTATAATATAGACTTATAATATTTAGTAATATACATGTTCAGAATTATCAATATTAAAAAAATATAATCAAACGTCATTTTGCAAAAATTTACAAAATTTTACTTAATAATAATATATCCAAATATAATTATTTCTATTAAAGGTGTCAAATACATGATAATAATAAAAAAACCAATAAAATACCGTTAATAAAATATATTTAAAAAAATAAAGAAAATTTCAAAAATCCCTAAACGATGACGTAAACCGCTTGATTCGCTGGATGGCCTATATTTATATTTATTTATTGAAAAGCCAGTTTTGTGTCTCACCCTCACCTCAAAAGCATCGTTGAGACTATGCATCCTCATTCTCTCCCTCTCATTACTTTCTAATCTTCTTAAATTCCTCTCTCTCGCACTAATCCCACTTCTTCTCTTTCGCACACCATATATTCTCCCTTCTGAGGCCGTGCTAAGTTTTCTTCTTGGAGGCGGTGGCCTTCTGGATGTTTTTCCACTGCCACCGCTGCCATCATCGCTACTGGAGTCAGCCGCACCCACGGCCCCGCTTTCCACGTCGTCTACGTCCACGTCTTCTGAGGAGTCCGCCCAGCGGTCCAGGGAACGCATCCTGGAGGAATGTGGAGGTGGTGCCCTCTGAAAATGGAGACATGAATTAATATAATGGGCCCATAAACCAATATTTTTATTGCTTTTATGCACGGACGTATTTTGACAATTATACACGAATTTCTTTGACATAAACGTTATTTTATAGCCCGCGAGCCTCATTATAGCCCGCCGGGCTCTAATGAAACGTCAAACCAAATTATAACCTACAATATAAACAATTTAAACAGGCAAGATGAAAAGTTTTTATTACAAATCAAAAAATTTTATATTCTTTAATGAAAAATGAAAATTAATTTTGTGATATTTATATGGAAAGCACAGAGATACACAAAATAAAACTCAAATGACATAACTAATAAACAAATAATAAACTGTTGTTCTCCGCTTTCATAGCAACACTAGACAGATACTGGATGTACGAGGACAAATTCTTTTCGCTACAATTTTTCTAACACTCATAATTTGAAAATTTTCGTCCGTGCATAAAGTTTTGTATGTACCACGAGCGTAACTTGCTTTTATGGCCTTTGACATGTTTTTATCCCTCGGCTTACGTCTCGGGCTCAAAATCCCGCCGCAGGCCATAAAAGCCTCCTTACGCTCTTAATACATTATGTATGCCCGGTTTCACCAACATCAAATAAATCTTCGAATAGCTTATTCGTTGAATAAGAGAAAAATATCGCATCGAAACCATAACACAAATGACGATATTTACTATAACTGCCATATTTTGATGCGATATTTTTCACTTATTCGATAAATAAACTATTCGAAGATTTATTTGGTGTTGGTGAAATCGGACATTAATGAAATTTTGTATAAAGATATGACAATTCATGAAAATCTTGTGCGAAAATACCTTATATTAAGCAAGACATGTTTTACCTCCCGCTACCCTTGGTAAGGGAGGTATAGGGATCATGCTAAAAATCGCATGTCGGGATTTTGGTAAATGACCACGTTTTAAGATCCCTACAATTCGATTTTAACATTTTCACGATGATGTTTGTATGTGTGTGTGCATGTATATACCGGGGGTAACACGAAAACCGGGCCATAGGCGTTTAACTTGGGAAATCAGTTTTCCTTGTGCAAAAGTGGCCTATTAATTGTAGCCCAAAATGTTTCAAATAAATGCTGTAGAGAATTAAATTCTGTATATAAATCAATAATCACATTTTCTTTTGCATGTTACGTAACGGAAGAAACTGAATTTAAAATTTTATTAAAGATACTTCTTCATAGTGTTAGCCATGGTATTTAAATAAAATCTCAAACAAATTTTATGACATTTTGTCTGTCAGAAATTATAAAATATCGGATAAAATCGGACTGTTTCGGCAATCTTCGTATCTTACGATTCTTTGTTCTTTTCATTATCTCGACGTGAACATTTTCCGTTAGGGGTCAATAATAAAAGTATATTGAGAAACACAAATTGATTTCTAATACGAACAAATATGTTATTTTTTCAACAAACGATAGGAAAAATCGTTATCATAAGGAAAATCATTATATTTCACGTATTCTGGAAGAACTGTTGTCTCAGCTTGGCACGCCCATGTATTTTAGGATTATGGCTAATTCAAGCACACCAAACACGTCTTCTCATTTTTGACATATGTCATTTTGTGAACTGTTTGTGAATTTTAGAAGTGGTGTTAGTTTCTATGAAATGGATAAAATGAAGAAAGTAGAATACGGAGGACTTGTTTGTTCGTATAAAGACTGTATAAATAGATTTAAAAAATGGAGAAAGGTAAATGTAATTTTTTTTCGTTTCCGAAAGATCCAAAAATGTAAGTTATGTAAAACGAATACCATATCATGTAAAATGTATATTCATTTAATAAATTTAGGTGTAAAATGTGGCTCAAGGCCTGTGGAAGAGAAGATTTGATGGAGAAGGATATATGGGACATATTCATCGAGGCTGACGTTTGTGTTTCCCACATCAAAGATATAAAAAATTCTGCATTGTAATGAATTTGTTAAATTCAGGTATTTGTTTAATAAAAATATAATTATGTGATTATTTTATCTGATTTCTTTTTAATTCGTTAATAAAATCAAAAATTTAGTACTTTTATGTTCTAATTTTTCTTTTACCATTTAAAACTATTTAAATTTCGCGCGTAAATTTGCCAACAAATTTAAAGTTCAAGGTCATAAACGTAAAATCGTTACAACAATGGTGCCGACAAGGAGTGTCGCTTCTGTATAAATGTATTCTGTGATATAGTTTCAAACAGAGCTTTTCTGACAGGTAAAATATGTCAATCTGACAGATATGCATCTGACAAGTAAAATATGTCACGATCTGATAGATACATTTCTGACAAGGTAAAATGTCATTACATTTGTTTGTAATTTTACCTATCAGAAGCGCTCTTCTTTGAGTTATCATTACTGAAAATGGATTATTTACACGAAAAATTTACACAGATTACGTTTTAGAGCACTAGGAAATTGATACGGATTTTTCAAGGAAAAATATTTTTCTTCAATGAAGCACATTTTCACCTCTCTGGGTACGTTAATAAGCAAAATTGCCGCTTTATGCTGCGTGGTTAAACACCCAGCAGGAGGTTATGTGCTGGCCATATCAGATTTTTTAAAATTTAATATTTAGAAGGCGTATAAAAATTATTGAAAGAGAAAAAAAAATATACAGAACTATACCCAAATATTGTTTAATTTTATTAATAATGAGTTCTGAAAACATATTTCAAAATTATTGATAGAGCTTTATTTATTTATGATATTACTGAAAAATTTGTTACACATGCTCATACTAAAGAAAAAAGACCTCCTTTCGCGTTGTAATACCAATCAACTTTTAATGTAGATCACGCAATCTATAACAAACTAGTCTATTTATCTATATATCTATATCTCTAGATAATTAACACACGTACACGTGCAAAAATCTTTACGCAATTAAAATCTAGAGAAAGTAAATTTCTCAAAATTAAAACGTGTAATAATTGAGTTTATTCAAATTAAAATACTTTCTTACATTTTATTTTCGAAGGGGAAAAACAAGAAATTCTTAGTAGAAAGTGTATCAATCAAATTTACAAATCATAATTTCACAAAAGTTTGTAAAAAGTTTTTTTTTTGTTTACATCAAATAACGGTACAAGAACTAATCTTAAACGTCAGAAAAAAGAAAGTTACTGATAAATGACTTTTAAGAATTTTTCTTAATGAGGTACTTAGTATTTATAAATAATAATCTTTGCTTATTATACAAGATGGATTCATATTCATTAGCAAGATTTTTCTTAATCCATGAATGAAAAGCTGTATTAATTTTTCTAGAAACTTGAAAGAAACTATTTATTTTAATGTAATTCTAATACATTTTAATAAATACAAATATAATATTTATTCTATTACATGTTGATTACTCAAATTGTTTAATTATATCATATTAATGAGAATAAAATTATGATTCTCCGTCCAATGGTTTAAAGCACACATCTCATTGAGATATTTAATGTCAAATTGAACATTTTACATAAAATTTACGTTCAGTGGGAGACAGAATGAAACAAATAGACAAGTCGAAAAATCAAGTAAACTTTCTTCCATAAGATTTAGTTGCTTGAATTTAGTTTTATAATTATTGGTAAGGGAGGTATTGGGATCGTGCTAAAAATAGTATGTCGAGATTTTGGTAAATAACTACGTTTTAAGGTCAGAAAATTCTGAAACCTTGTATTTCTACCTTATTCTAATATGGAAAGAAGCCATTAGATTTTGGTGTAAATCAAATAACCGGAAATGGCACTTTACTTGAGCTCAAAATAGTTTATCTTCGAAAAATACCTTTCAATGTAATTTTTTCGCAATTTATGTTATTATAAGAATTAAAGATTATTAAATTTTCTACAGGTATGCATTCATACTTTTTCTATACATTTTATAGATAAATATTTAAAGTAATATATTTTATAAATCCCGGAGACTATGTATTAAATATAAACACAATTCTTTAGTTATACAGTTCAAATTTCAAATGTATGTAACTGACAGATGAATGTCATTGTTAAAAAACCTATCATTTCGAATTAATAATGGTAACGTTTTAAAAAGAAAATGGGGAAGTTTAGCGATTTTTTTATTCTTTTATTCCTTGGGAAATGGCTTGAAAAATAATGTGACATGTTTTATTTTTTTCAAAAATGCGCAGATTTTAAGCTGTGATGACGTCGGTAGAGGCTTGGTGTAACGTATGTCGCTTATACACTGACGCACGCGGTTGCGGTTACCAGTCACTTGAGACTGAGGTATTGTTCGACCTACGTTCAAGTGGTTCGCTTTCACCGATCTGTCTGAGTTTGCACATAACTGACTTGTGACGTACTTAGAGTTTACCCAAAAAATATTATTTATAAATAAATGGAGCAATAATTTTAATTTTTAATTTCAATTTCAGCAATCATTTGTGTTATATTTGTGAGAAAATACTATGTTATGTAGAATTTTTACCATGCTAAACTTCCCCATTGTAATAGTAAATAAAACAATAGTTGTATTACAAGAACCCAAAGGAAAATAATATAGTTCCCAGCATTAATAAATATTGAGGTAGCTATGTATTTAAATTAATAACTGGCGGGAGGTATAGTGTTGGCTACAACAGATTTTTGAACTCCACTTACTGGACAATATAAGTAGTTTTCTAAAAAAAATATGTTTAATCGATTGATGTATGAATTATTTATGTACCTATACACAGTTCTCAAAATAAACCAAGTTTCACATATTTATTTCTCTTATATTATTAAAAAAAAAAAAATTGGTGTACATATACAGGTGTTTCAACATAAGTGTAAAAAAATTTAAGGGCATATACTACTGACCAATTTGAGTAAAAAAATTCTGTTGTGGCCAGCACAAGACCTCTCGCCATTTCCATATTAGGCTATATAAGTATTGTACTGCACTTCGCTTTCGAACCGTCGTTTTATAACAAAATATTACAGAACTTTACCCAAATATTGTTTTTTATTGTATTTAACATGTCTTCTGCACACATATAATTCTAATTATATATATTTTTCATTGTATGAGGAAGTTTCTAAATGTCAGAGATTGTTATTGTATAATTTCAAATATTTAATTAATAAAACAATAAGAAAAATTAAATATGCTTCCCAGAAAAAGCTATCTGAATGTCACTAAAACTGTTGATATTTGACAATGGCATGTGTCATGTTATAAATATTGGAATTCGTCAACTGGTTTCCTTAGTGCCTTAGCCTCTGCGATTAGTGTACTCTATAAATTATAGTTTCTTTATCTCTAAATCTATGCAAGATATAATAAAAATTTTAAGTGTATTAGATGGAGAATTTTATGTTCTTCAATATTTAATAAAAAAGAACTCCCAAAAATTATATTTAGAAGAATTTTTCTAAGAAACTACTACTTCCGGTTGTTCAATTGTTACCAAAACCTTTTCAGCTCTTCCCAGGAATGTCAGATTGAGGAAACTGCAGTTAAATATTTTTTAAGTCTTATAGTTTTTGAGGAATCGTGTCTACAACATCCAGACATACACACTGCTTATTCAATAAAATCTGGTTATGCGAATTTTAGCATGAATTCAATACCTCTCTTGGCGAGAGGTAAAAATTGGTGTACATATACAGGGTGTTTCAACATAAGTGTAAAAAAAATTAAGGGCATATACTACTGACCAATTTGAGTAAAAAAGCTTAATCAACATGGGTCCGATCTTCAATAGTTTCCGAGATATGAGGCAGTGAAAAATGAGTTTTTACGGGGTTTGCCTCTGCCATTTTGAAAACTATAAGATTTACGACTTTAATTAAATAAGACTTTTTGTTTACCTTTCAGAGGTCATCTTAGATGTGCTTTTGTTTTTTTAAAAAAATCAAATAATGGGATATTCCACCATAACAAAAAATAAGAAAAATTTCAATTTAACTTAAAGTATGGCATCAATAAATAATAGTTAAAACAATGAAAACATTTTTTAAATAATTACTTTACGAGATATTTCACATTTGCTAAAAGGGAAAATTGACGTTATACAATTGTTATCTTTCTCTCGTAGCGTACTCAGAGAAGTGTGTGAGAGAAAGACAAGTATAGAGGAAATGTGACGTTACACTGATTTTTCGAAAAGAAAATACTGTTAAACTAGGAACAATTAAGATTTTTTATTACTATGAATTGTTTCAAAACTGAATGAAAAAATTGAGTGGAATACCCTGTAGCGACCTTGGCCAATATTTAATTTTCGTATAACTCCGAAACTATTAGAAATTGATAAAAATGTTTCATATAAAATTTTATTGTTTATTTATAGTCTATTTGCTGACATAGACAACATTTTGTTCGATCACTATCATTGTCAATTTTTCTTCGATTTTTTATTTATCTCGGAAACAGTTGAAGATCAGACCTATGTTGATTAAACTTTTTTTATTTATGTCAGTACCATATGACCTTAATTTTTTACACTTTTTTTGAACAGCCTGTATAAAATTTGTTGCTGAATCGATTCCCAGTTTTGGGTTATGTATCAAAAAATCAAAATATATGTTAATATTTCAATAAAAGTATTTGCCCGATTTTCTATAGTTTGTTAAATGTTACATTATACATTTCATCATAATATTAAGTGATTAATCTCTCAAATAATCTATCAGTGATCTAGTTTTAAATCTCCGAAGGTTTGTACAAGTTACAACAAATAGTTCCTCCAAAATATAACTGCAAACTTAAGAGATATAAATGGTTTAATTACATGTTTTGTGTAATATATCTTACTGTAGCCTTGTTTGGCAATAAATATGTTGGTGCACTGAAATTCCTGTTGTATTTGAAAGGTCGTTTATCGACAATAGAAAGTATTTCCCTGTGGATCCAGTTTACCGTCACTTCGTAGTGACTCCGTCAACTTTCTACCGCGAGCGCGACTGTTGCAAAGCAAAGTATTGTGGTTTGCTGATTTGCAGATCGACTTTCAACCCGCTTATGTCATTCAAATCATGCCAAATCGCAACGCTATATCACAGACAGAAAACCGAATCAATCAATACGATAGATCAACCAGAAAAGATTATGAAATACGAGTTTAAACTCGTATAGTTCGGCCGGTTAACATTTTCAGCAAATTATGAGAAATGCAAATATTTTTTGACTATTGCAAAATATACATTTTAAATTTACAAAAATCTGATGTGGCCAGCACATTACCTTCCGCCAATTCTATGTACAGGGTGTAAATCGAACAACGAAACATAGGCGTTCAACATGGGAATTCAGTTTTTCTTTGCGCAAACGTTACCTGATTATTTTATGTAAAAATGCTTCAAGTAAATGTTATAGAGATTTATATTCTGCATCTAAATCATGTAGAACGATTATGAACTTGTTTCACATTTTTCAAAAACTATTTTTAATTAAAGTGTATGGAATTATTTTCTTAGTAATAATTTTTATTTTAATAATTTGTTGTTACTTATGGAAATAATTAAATAAAAAGATTGGCGTCCTGAAAAACTACCCCCACTCCTGTAACGTAGAAGCACATACATTACATCATTAATAGCCAATAAGAAAATAGTTTTTCCATCACCTACGTTTATTCATATTATTTATATAAATAAACGTAGGCTAAAGTTTGTCACGTGTCATGTTAATAACAAAATCTTTTAATTTGACATTTGACGCTGACATTGCTCATTGTAAATGAATAATAAAGTAATAATGGCTAATTCAAATTACACTTAAGCTAAGTCGGACAATTTACCGAAGATCGATAGCTGGATGATGGCTGAATTTATATCAGAACGATTGTTTTACTACTACCGAAATAAGGGGTGTTAAAGAGTTGAGGTAAAATAAAATATAAAAACTGAATTTACTATATAAATTGATAATATATTTTACTTTAAAATTCAGGTCGTGATTCTTACATTGAATCTGCTATAGGACATGTAGATCTATGTCGAGAAAAAAATATCTGTATGGTCAGATGTAAAGATTGCCCTGAACATAAAGTGAAGCTACAAAAATACACTGTTATCGTGAAGGTGGATGAAAGTTGAAATTTTTCTGACAAATTATCAGCTCTTCGACCTACTGCTTCTAGCCACAATTTTCTTTTCTTCGCATCTTTTGTAAAATTTATAAACTCTATAGTAGGTTTGTTCCTAACAGTATTTTTGTAAGAAGGCACAATACAATATCGTAAATTACTCATTTCATTTTGAACTTTTTATTACCTACATATTATACAACTTGAACCAATCTAAAAATTTGACACTTGTTTGACAACTTTGATAATACACTTGACACCTTAGAACCGCTGAAGATGTATGTACTCTAACGTCACATTCTGTTTCAGATCACGTGACTTATTCAAAATTTTATCCAAATTTCAAAAATTAATTGTAAAATATCTAAAGGATATTTCGTGATATTTTCAAATTTGAGGCTGTTTAAAGAACAATATCTTTTAAAATTTAATACTTAAAAGTCATATAAAAATTCTTTCAACAGCCCTATTCTATCTCTTCAAATAAACGTAAAAATTTTGGCCCAATTTTTTTTTAAGTTTTATGTGTATGCAGTAAAAAGAATGAACCGGTTTCACTGTTTTAAAAAAGTATAAATGAAAGTTTATACAATATTTTTCATAGTAATAAAAAGAAAATATTACACAAATTTCAATATTTAATTGTAAAGTATCTAATGGAAATTTGAGGCTCTTTAAAGAACAGTACCTTTTAAAATTTAGTATTTAGAAATATACAATTTCTTGTAACAGGCCTTTTCTGTATAAATTTCTAACCATTTGTGTAGATTTTATCATTTGTTGAAAATGTAAACTGGCCGAATGAGTTTGGGCTCGTATATATCTAATAAATATTGGTAGATAATAATATATTTATTTATTAAAACCTACTGTATATTATGTTGTGTATAAATTATATGCAAATAAATAGTACAATTGTTATGCAATTTAAAAGTGTACATAGGATTTACAAATAAAAATAATGTATACAAAATAAATAATGTTACTTACAAAATATAAACATGTTTCTATGTACATTTGTGTTACTATTACTACACATATTTTTGCTTATTCTGCATCATAATTACTATTACAATTAATTAATTTACAAATCAATTAACCTTATACTTCAAGAAAAACATTGTAGTTTTCACTTTAAACAAGTTATATAATCTGTTCCAAGCATTTAATTTTGTAGTAGATACTCTTTCTTACTGTACCCTATTTTTATTGTTTATTTATGTTATTACACAAAATTTACATAAAAAAGAAAACTACTTAATTACATTAATTACATATCATATGCATACATCATTGAAAAGAGAAAAAAATAATTTTTTGGGACTAACATCAGATATTTTAAAAATATAAGTTTGTGTTATATCTCGAAAATTTACGAATATAAAAATTTATTTCGTACGCCACTGGTTAGTTAATAAAAATATCTATCTTTTATATTTGAAACGTTTTTCTCAATTACTAATAGTTTAGAAGTTATTTGAAAAAGAAAAAATTAACAATATTCAGTTTTTCGTCATTATCTAGTGCCCTATGAGAATTTTTGGGAAAACAAAAGCACATCTGAGAGAGCCTCCCAAAGGCGCACAAAAAGTTCCATTTAACCGACGTCGTATCTTTTATAGTTCTCGAGATCCCAATGCTGGCAGTTCTAAATTATTTATTATTTATTTATTTATTTATTTATTATTTATTTATTAACCACTCTACAGGATATCTAATCCCAATTACAGAGGGTATATAAACAAAAACATAAAAATATCAATATGAAAAAGAGTAGACATACCAAAAATTTACAATATAAACTGTGATAATTCACAATACATATGAGACAATTTTGAAAATATATTCTCGTATACTAAATATTTAATAAATGAATAAGTTCTAAGTCATAAAACTGGTAACTAATTTACATTTAAATACATTTATTCTATCAAAAAATAAATCAAATTCTATATTTAAGTCATTTATCGTTTTACACATGCGAACAGTCGGTGAGTTGAGTTCATAATTTGTTTGAAAACGTTGAATGAAAAATACTGAATTACATCGAGAAGATAGTCTTGGTGTACAAAAATTCAGACGTGCTAATATGTTACTATCATCTATCATGTTATTCAGTAGTTTATAAATAAAAAGTGCACACATAATGTTTCTTCGATTTTCAAGAGATATCAAGTTAAAAGTAGATAATGCAGTATTATAATTCAAATTTCGTATATATTCCTTATTTATTTTGAACCAACAATATCTGGTAAATTTTTTTTGCACTTTCTCAATTATATCTTTGTATCTTACATAATATGGACTCCATATTTGACAACAGTATTCAAGTTTTGAACGTACGTAGCAATTATACAAAGACATAATAGTAGAGATTTTTCGAAAATTTTGTGTACACCTAATTACAAAATTTAAATTTCTATATGACGACTTTACAGTTGCATGTATATGTTTGTTGAATAATAATTTATCATCAAATATTATTCCCAAATCAGTAATCTCACTAACTCTTTGCAATGGTTCCCTGCACATCTTGTAATTAAAGTCTATATTTTGACGTCTCCTAGAAAATGACATTATTTTGCATTTATTCGTGTTAAAATATAACTCAGAAGTTTGAGACCAACTAATTAAATTATCAATATCTTTTTGTAGACTTTCACAATCGTTTACAGAGTTAATATTCCTGAATATTTTGATGTCATCAGCATACATAAGAATATTTGAGAATTGAACTGATTCTGCAATATCATTTATAAACAAAAGAAATAGCAAGGGGCCTAAATTTGAACCTTGTGGTACACCAGAATATGCCGTAAAATTATTAGAAAAAAAGCCGTTCACGTAGACAAATTGTTGACGATTATATAAATAAGATATCAGAAGTTGACAAAGTTCAAAAGAAAAGTTAAAGTCTGTATACAGTTTTCGAATTAATATATTATGATTGACTTTGTCAAAAGCCTTTGCGAAGTCCGTATAGATAACATCTATCTGCACATTTTTAGACAATGAAGTAGCCACGGAGTCAGTAAAGTTGACTAGATTCGTTGAAGCTGATCTATTTATTAGAAAACCATGTTGATGGGGTGAGATATATTTGGACACAGTATTGTATACATATTTATAAATAATACTTTCATACACTTTTGAAATATTAGAAAGTAGTGCAATAGGCCTGTAATTAGAAATTTGAGAAGGATCCCCTGTTTTCAAAATGGGACAAATTCGAGCATTTTTCAATGTCGATGGAAATATGCAGTTTTGTACAGAGAGATTGAATAAAATACACAAGGGTTCAATAAAAATGTCCTTACAACCTTTCAGAATATACGATGGAATATTATCTGGGCCACAACTGGGTTTCGGTTTAAGTTTATTAATTGCTTCAGAAATATCTTCTCTGGTAATATGAGCTATTTTAACTGTGGCACGATTTGTTGAATGTGTACCTGTTTCAGTTATAGTATTATTATTATTTTGTTTAGTATATACACCTGAAAAAAATGATGCAAAACTATTAGTTATATCAAGACCATTTTCATATTTATTACCATTCAAATACATGCTGCTTGGTATGTGAGATGAATTCTTTTTATTTTTAGTTTTTAAATGTTTCCAAATTTGACTAGGATTGGTTTTAATATTTTTTTCAGCATTAATTATGTACTTGTAATGTGCTATTCGTATGTCTTTTTTTATTTTTGCTCGAAGATAGATATAATCATGTTTACAAGAATCCAGTCCCAATTTTTTATAAAGCTGGCGATTTCGTTCCTTAGCTTTTACATTTGCAATAATGTCCGGTGTAAACCACGGTGGATACTTATGTAAACTAATTTTTTCCGCGGTACACATATATCGAAGATACTTTTGACATTTTCATAAAAACATTGAAAGGCAGCATCCACATCTTTATAATAATTTAATACGCTCCAGTCGACAGCATTTAATAAGTTATATAATAATAAGAAGTCAGTTTTGCGAAAATTATAATCTGGGTTGTCCGACATACGTAGCGCTTTTTTATGATACTGTATGGTATACACTGTATAATAATAATTACCAATGTTAGCGTCTCCTGTTTTTTAACTAACCATTCAAACACCAGACTTAGGGCCAGTTGTACAATCAAGGGTTAAGGCAAGAGTTAGTAATTAACAGCTGGTTAGTCAAAAAATGTGTTGTACGATAACGGGTTAAGCGTAACCATGGCTCTTAACCAGAATATTTTTAACTTTTGATGAAATGAGGGGTTAATGATTTAACAAAGTGTTAACGTATGACATTTGACGTTTGTTTAACTATTTGTAAGGGCTTTTCGGCGACGCTTGGTAGTTGAATCTGATTCTGAAGATGAATTATTAGAAAATATGTTTTTAAGAAGTAGGAACTGATGCGATCACAACACAAGATAAAGTAAATAAATTATTATATAAAGTGCATGAAGTATTCTTGGTTATTGGAAAAAGAAATAAGCAGGAATGCAGTCAACGTATAAAATTTTATTAGTCAAAAACTGACGTTTCGCTTCCTGTGGAAGCTCCTTCAGGGCGAAAGACTAATATTTTTAAATAATTTGTTACACTCGCTAAAAATTATTTTAAAATATTCAGCAGGAAGCGAAACATCGGCTTTTGATTAAATAAAATTTTATACATTGACTGTATTCCTGCTTATTTCTTTTATCCAATAACCAAGAATACCTCATGCATTTTCACTTTATATAATAATTTATTTACCTTATCTTGTGTTGTGATCGCATCAGTTTTTTTATTCTTTATTATATCTTTGTACTGGGCGACAAAATCCACTAATTTTAAACAATCATCTTGCGTAAAATTAGGTTTCTATTACGCTTAGTTTTTGATATTGTGTAATTTTAATTTTTATAAAAACTGACGTATATGTCAAAATTGCAATAAAATAAAATTTATGTTTTGTTTTATATGGTATAATTTGGAAAAACTGATCCAGTGTTACTTGACAGACTGCTAGGTAACCTTTAGAAAAATAGAAATGGTACAACTAATTGTCTTTTTTAACCAGTGGTTAGGTTAACTGTATGTTACGTAACCGTAGATACTAACTGTGTATTGTACAACTGGCCCTTAGTAAAATAATTTTTTAAACCGTGGTTCTAGTTATTTATATTCATGTTACTTGTAAAGTTAAGTTATTATTATTTCTAATTATAAATTCGAGAATAAAATTTGTGTAACTATTACAAAAATATTTTGAAAGAAACTGAAAAATGGTACACCAAAAAACTACACATTCTGTGTTTTTTATTGACATTCAATCCCCTAATTCAATTCCAAGGATTCTGACTAGAAATCTGATAAATCTCTCCGGGCACTACTTTCCGCGATGTTAGTATTCCTACGCCAATGAATAAGTCAGCGTGAATAATATAGGTAACTGCTATAACTGTACCAGTAGTAATATATTTTGTGGGAGTGCTCAACAGTCGACCTTCACTTAATACTTTCTTGTCCCCCCTTGCCCCGCTAGGAAAGGGGGGCCGGTTTCCCCACCCAATTGGACATAACGGTGCCCCAAAGTCAGCCACGAAGAATTGAATTTTAACAAGATTTTTTAGGGAATTACCGCTTTAATGCAGAGTGGTAAAAAAGAACTAATTCAGTTGGGAATAACAAATTACTTGAAATTGGTAATACTGATACAAAAAATCTGATGTGGCCAACACAAAACCTCCCGCTATTGAATTTTTATTAATTTAAATACATACCTACGTATTTACTAACGCTGTAAACTGTTCCATTGCAGAAAACTTTTGCTTTATTTACTATTTTCTTTTTAAAATGTCACTATTATTAATTTGAAGTGATTAGTTTTTTGATAGTGACATTTACTGTCAGTTACATTCATTTGAAATATGAACTGTGTAACAAAGGAATTATTGTGTTTATCTTAGGCTTCGCGACCAATAAAAAAAATTATTTTTAAATTTATCTATAAAATATATAGAAAAAGTATTAATGTATTTCAGTAGAAAATTCAATAATCTTTAATTTTCATAAGACATAAAATGCGAAAAAATGGCATTTAATGGTATTTTTTGAAGAAAAACCATTATGAGCTTCAGGTAAAGTGCCATTTCCGGTTATCCGATTTACACCAAAATCTAATGGCTTCTTTTCATATTAGAATGGGATGGAAATACAAGGTTTCAGAATTTTCTGAATGATAATATTTGAGTTAGAGTGAAGACAAAATCCCTACACATACACACGCATACACACACACATAGGTACACACATACAGACATCATCGTGAAAATGTTAAAATTGGATTCTAGGGACCTTAAAACGTGGTCATTTACTAAAATCTCGATATGTAATTTTTAGCACGATCCCTATACCTCCCTTACCAAGGGTAGCGGGAGGTAAAAATTGATTTCCTGGTGTTGACAGTGACATTTGACAATTTAAATTTGGGCATATTTTATTAAAATAGTTGTTGTTTCTCTTATCCGCACGTACTTTTATTTCTTACATTACCCATAAGCAATAATCTAAAACATTTCAATCACTCAAAATCCTATTAGCTGTCAGGTCCCTGCTCTGACATAACCTATTTGTATTTATTGTTAAAATGACAAGTCACATATAGTATTTCCGCTTTGTGTAAACTGTGGAATAATAAAAGATCCCCAAAAATTCTTTTGTTTCACTCTGTATAATAATTTGAAATGCACTATTAAGCTGCATGTATGCATAAAAGTCATAAAATGCAAGGAAAATATTTATTTAATCTACCTATTGTGTTTTCTATAATAATAGCACTGTCTACGTCACATATCATATCTTAATGTGTGTGTATACCGGATCTAACGACGTCACAAGGAACCAGAATTTATACTTCAAATCCGTGTGTTAATATTAAAGATATATATCAGAGCGTATAGTTATTAATTAATGTAAAAGTAAGAGGTGGTTCTTAGAACACGTGTTTCATATTGATACAGATTTATACATAAAGGTTACTAGACATAAACGACCTTATAATACTGGTTAAAAATAGGACAGAATTATAATTATATATGTATGTACTGTTATTTGAACTATTATAAAAATATGTTGTGGCAGGCACAAGACCTCTCGCCATTTCCATATTAGGCTTGTACATATTTAACATTTCTAGTACACACAAAAACACATATCTTGTTTATATATTTTTATTTTTACCTCCCGCTACCCTTGGTAAGGGAGGTATACGGATCGTGCTAAAAATCACTTATCGAGATTTTAGTAAATGACCACGTTTTAAGGTCCCTAGAATCCAAATTTAACATTTTCACGATGATGCCTGTATGTGTGTATGTGTGTGTGTGTGTGTGTGTGTGTGTGTGTATGTATGTGTGTGTGTGTGTGTATGTGTAGGGATTTTGTCTTCGCTCTAACTCAAATACTATCATTCAGAAAATTCTGAAACCTTGTATTTATACCCTATTCTAATATGAAAAGAAGCCATTAGATTTTGGTGTAAATGGGATAACCGGAAATGGCACTTTACCTGAAGCTCATAATGGTTTTTCTTCAAAAAATACCATTAAATGCCATTTTTTTGGATTTTGTCGTTATGAAAATTAAAGATTATTGAATTTTTTACAGGAATACATTAATGTTTTTTCTATATATTTTACAGATAAATATAAAAATAATTTTTTTTTACAATTCCCGAAGCCTAAGAAAAACACAATTCCTTTGTTACACAGTTCATATTTCAAATGAATGTAACTGACAGTAACTGTCACTGTCAAAAAACTAATCACGTCAAATTAGTAATAGTGACATTTTAAAAAGAAAATAGTGAATAAATCAATAGTTTTATGCAATGGAATACTTTGCAGCCTTAATAAATACGTAGATATGTACTTAAATTAATAAAAATTAAATAGCGGGAGGTTTTGTGTTGGCCACATCAGATTTTTTTTAATTCATTCTATGAACAAGTTTCCACTTATTCTTCTAATGTTCGAGATTCTCCCAATTCACTGATGAGATTGGCGGTATTTCTGAAGGGTGTAATATATGTATCTATAATTATAAATATTTAATTTTTAATATTTTATTTGTGCCTGAGTGTCTGGTCGCGAACTTGGGGAACCGGGTTCGATCCCGACTGACGCCAAATATTTCCAATTTTAAATGGCACAAAAGTGACCCCTGTGGTGCCCTCTCCACACCAGCTATGAGTGCCCGCGAGGTGACGCCTGGTAAGCGCCCACATGGTAAAATATATCGTCATCATTACCGATGTATACATGTGTTGTAGATACTGGCACATCCAGAAATGGGTAATATGCCGTGATGATATATTTATTTATTTTATTTATAAAAGAAGAAGTATTAAATGTACATCCCAGAAAAAGACTTCAGTAATGTCTCTGGTGTTTGACACTGACATTTATTTGTCAATTGCAAACATTATAATTTTTCCATTTGTTTTCCATGGGCTGTGAGATTCGTCACAATATATTATTTTAAATATAAATAAATAAAATAAATATATCACGGCATATTACCCTTTACTGGGTGTGCCAGTATATACAATACATGTAGACATCGGTAATGATGACGATATATTTTTACCATGTGGGCGTTTACCAGGCGTCACCTCACGGGCACTCATAGCTGGTGCAGAGAGTGCCCCACAGATATTATTTTATATACATATTTATATTTCTCTATCTCTTACTCTATAGAAGATATAATAAAAATTTGAAATGTATCGGATAGATATTTTTATATTCTTTAATATTTGTAATAACATAAATTTTTTAAAAATATTTAGATTTAGTACTTCCGGTTTTCCAATTGTTACAAAAATCTAATCAGGTCTTCCAGTAATGTGAGATTGAGGAAACCGTAGTTAAACATAAATCTTAAGTTTTATAATATTTGAGAAACCGTGGTTCCAACATCCACACACACACACACACACACATATATATATATATATATATATATATATATATATATATATATATATCACCGTAAAAATGTTATAATCGGATTCTAAGGACCTTAAAACGTGCTTATCCACTAAATCTTGATAAGCGATTTTTAGCATGATTCCAGTACCTCTCTTAGCGAGAGGTAAAAATACATATTTTTAAAGAGCACGAAACAATAATAACTTCAACTTTTTCTTTTTCTTATTTATTTACTTTAACACTTTAAATTTAAATTAAAGTTGAGTTTGTTTTCATAATATAACTACAGCATTACTTTATGGGGTCATTTCAAAAAAAATAATTGTCGATTTTTTTTATAAAATCATGAAATCCATCTCATGTAATAAATATAGTAATAGAAAATAATTTGAAATATGCGACTTTTCATTCATAAACTTGCTAATAAACTTTCGCGGTTTTAAACACGGACTAAATTTGTGACGACACAAATTCATACTCACACAAAGACAATTCACTCTCACACACACACGCTTCACAACATGAAACAGTAACCTAACCTAAAAGTGTGACAGCTGACAGCAAAATATACAAGAGAGAAGATTATTATTACTTTCTATTTCTTTAAAAGTACTAGTGCAGTATAAATTATGTAAATAAACCATTTATTTAAATAAATACCAAACCAAATAGTCATAGTTCTAAATTAAACCGGTAGAGCTCGACTGTCGTATCCGTGAATATATGTCGTCAGCCGTTGAAATATTTGAAATTAAACGCAACTTTTAAAAAATCATATCTCTGATCCTAAAGACTTATAACATGAAAAACATGCACATACATGTTTAATTTGACTTATTTTTTCAAGAAAAAAATAAATCAGAAAATGTGAAATGATCCCATTTTAATTAATGTTTTAAAGTGAGTCTGATTATATAAACGGCCCTTATTATATCTTTTATAGATTCAGAGAGATAAAAAATATGTACTTTCTGTCGTAATAAATTTCACAGCCCAAAACTTCAACAGTGAATAAATTCAAAAGTTTGTAATAATTGACAGATAAACGTATTAAAAATCGGGAGTAGTTTAAACATTTTAAGTTCGTGATGTAATTTGAATTATTGAATAATTGATTTCGTCATTTTTATATTTTATTGAATAATATACATTTTCCTGAAATCGTCATGTAATTTATTACTTCCCTACCGCAAAATCGGCAGGGAAATTCTATTTACATGGACACCAAAAGAGCAAATTAAAAAAAATTGGCATCAAAAAATTTTGAACTTTATTCTTTAAATCGCAATGATTAAAGTACCACATACAGTTTTATTTATTTATTCAAGCAATTTCTAATCTCTTACAAAAAAAATAAAACAAAAAAAAACGTATCGAATGAATTCTGACAGATAAGTCAAATATTTGTATTTTTTTGTTCAAATGCCATGGCTATCGCTATTAATAAGAAATTAATTTAATAATAAATTTTTCAATTTTGCATCTATAACAAAGCTATTACAGCACCCAAACACAGAAAAAAAAATCTGTTGTGGCCATCACAAGACCTCTCGCCATTTCCATTTTATGTTATAAAAGTATTGTCGAGAGTATTGTATTGCACTTCGCTATCGAACCGTCGTTTTATAACAAAAAAAATTACAGAACTTTACCCAAATACTGTTTTTTGTTGTATTTAACATGTCTTCTGCATACACACAATTCTAATTATATCTGTTTTCACTGTATGAGGAAGTTTTTAAATATGCATGTTACCTATAATTTTAAATATTTAATTTATAAAACAATAAAAAAGATTAAATGTACTTCCCAGAAAAAGCTTTCAGAATGTAACTAAAACTTTTGATTTTTGACACTGACATTTGTCATTTACAAATTATGTCATAAACATTTGAATTTGTCAACTGATTTCCTTAGTGTTTTTCAGCCTACTCGACTTAATAAATCCCGATATTCTATATATTATAGCGTCTTTATCTCTAAATTTATAGAAGATACAAAAATTTTAAATGTATCAGATGTAGAATTTTATGTTTTATTTTCAAAAAATAATATTTAAAAGATTTTTTTTAGAAACTACTATTTCCGGTTGTCCAATTGTTACCAAAACCTTTTCAGCTCTTCCCATGAATGTCAGATTGAGGAATTCATAGTTAAACTGGTCTTATATCTTATAGTTTTTGAGTAATCGTCCCTCAACATCCACACATACATACACACATCCACACACACACACACAGACATCATCGTAAAAATGTTAAAATCGGTTTATATGGACCTTAAATCGTGCTTATTCACTTAAATTTCGATATGTGATTTTTAGCATGAATTCAATACCTCTCTTAGCGAGAGGTAAAAACACCTAAATTGTAGTTAAATTAACTAAACAAATCTTTAATTTTCAGCCCACTAATATGTTTTCATTAAATTATTTAAGTTGATGTCTGTATGTATGTATGTATGTGTGTGTGTATGTGTGTGTGTGTATGTGTGTGTGTGTGTGTGTGTGTGTGCGTGTGTATGCCTGTGTGGATTTTGTCTCCGCTCTAAGTCAAATACTATCACTCAGAAAATTCTGAAACCGTGTATTTCGACCCTATTCTAATATGAAAAGAAAGCATTAGATTTTGGTGTAAATCGGATGACCGGAAATGGCATTTTACTTGAAGCTCATAATGGCTTTTCTTCTAAAAATACCATTAAATGCCATTTTTTCGCATTTTATGTCATTATGAAAATTAAAGATTATTGAATTTTCTACAGGTACACATGAATACTTTTTCTGTATATTTTACAGATAAATTTAAAAAATAACCTTTTTTATAAATCTCAGAGCTTATGATTCAAAGATTCCTTTGAGACACCGTTCATTGTATGTATAAATCTCACTGTCAAAAAAGTAATCATTTCAAATTGGTAATGATGACATTTAAAAAAAAAATAGCAAATAAAACAATAGCTATATGCAAAGGAACTTAATATAGTTTGCAGCATTAGTAAATATGTAGGTACGTATTTAAATTAATAAAAATTAAATAGCGGTAGGTATTATGTTGGCCACATCAGATTTTTTCTTGAAAGTATAAGTGTAAAATCTACGCACATGTTCATAAGTATTTACAACACTTTTCTTAGCTTATGAATAAGCAAAAGTGTAAATTTAGTTGCCAATAATTTCTTATTTGTTTAGCTGGCCAAAATAATCATTTAACCTTAACATTAACATTCAAAGTAATTATTTTCGCGATATTTTATCTTGCGATAAGGAGGCATTTTGTATCATTTTGATTATGAGTAGTCTTGTCTGTTCTACTTACGAAAGGAGAAAATAATTTAATACTTAAGTGAAAGTAAACTTGAATCGGCCTTCTGAAATTTATAATGTCAACTAGTAGTACTTTGACATTATTTAAAAATTTGTGCACGATCCTTCGAAAAAATTCCGTATGCACAGTGTGAGAATAGAACCGTAAAAAAACGTGAATAAGTTTGAAAATTGCGTGAGAAATAATAGAAAGTTTATATATTTCCTGTACTCTAAAATTCTTTACATATTTCATGGTTGAACCTTCAATATATACTGGGTGTTAATTAAAAATCTGGCCATAGACATTTAACATGGGGAAACAGTTTTTCTTTGCGCAAAAGTCTCCAATTAATTTTAGATAAATATGTTTCAAATAAAAATTGCAGGTAATTATATTCTACGCCTAAATCATTAAACAGATTTAATTTTACATGTTTGGTAACCCGCAAAATTTAATTTGAAATTGTACGAATATTGCTCATTTGTAGCGAAAGCCATGAAATTGAAACAAAATTACAAAATAATAGATCAATCCAGAACAAATGAGTTTCGTGAGGGGCAGCTGCCAGAAATAAATTTCATACATAATTTACTCAATGATGGAGCCATGGAAAAAATTATGGTTTAATTTTATGAATGAACTGTATCAAAATCAAGATATATCTCAATATTTATCATGCGATATATATACCGTGAGTATTTTTTAACGTGAAACATTGGATTTGTCATATCCATGGTTACGACTTGACATTTCATTGACAGCAATGTATTTGTGTGTCCCATATAAAATGAAACATAGCGAACGAAATTGACATTTGACAAGACGTCAATAGAAGTTAATTTTGTTTAAATAAGTATACCTGCTTTCTAAATTAAATTGAGTTGTTGAAAAAATATTGTGTGCACCTTATGCCCGAGTGATTTTCTGACGGCCAAATATCTTACAATGTTTAAATATATTATTTCTATCAAATTCATTCCCTGTTTCATTTTAAATGAAACAGGCAAATAATTATACCTGTTTTTTAAAAATTAAATTTAGCTGTAAAAAAATATTGTGTGCACTTTGTGCCCGAAATATATTTAGTGCTCTCGAGTGGTTTTTTAATGGCAAATTTCTTGCAATATTTAAATATATAATACTTCTGTCAAATTCGTTCCCTATGTTTCATTTTAAATGGGACAGGCAAATACATTGCTGTCAAGCAAATATCGAGTCGTAACCATGGATATTACAAACCGAATGTTTCACGTTAAAAAATACTCACGGTATATATATATATATATATATATATATATATATATATATAATTAAATAATTTTTCAAAATATTCAAAAATGAAAATAACAAAGAAATCTGTTGTGTCCAGCACTATACCTCCCGCCAGTACTTCTGATGGTGCAGTAACTGTCAAAATTGTACAATAAATTCTATTGGGAAACTAAACCGAGTGCTATTTTTTTAAACTTTTATTAATTTAAATACATACCTTCAAACCTACGTATTTATTGATGCTAAAAACTATATTATGTTCCTTGCGTTCGTATAACATAACTATTGTTTTATTCACTATTACAATTTTCTTTTTAAAACGTTACCATTAATAATTTGAAATGATAGGTTTTTTGACAGTGACATTTATCTGTCAGTTACATACATTTGAAATCTGAACTGTGTAACTAAGGAATTGTGTTTATCTTTAAAAAATAGGCTCCGGGATTTATAAAATAGATTATTTTATATATTTATCTATAAAATATAGAAAAAGTATAAATGCATGCATGTAGAAAATTTAATAATCTTTAATTCCTATAATAACAGAAAATTAAATGTATTCTTCGAGGAAAAACTATTTTGAACTACAAGGAAAGTGCCATTTCCGGTTACCTTATTTACACCAAAATCTAATGGCTTCTTTTCGTATTAGAATAAGGTAGAAATACAAGGTTTCAAAATTTTCTGAATGATAGTATTTGAATTATTAAAATATCTTTAAGAACTCATATTAATAATTGGAATAATACTACCTTTTTAGTTTTAGTTCTGCACTTTTATTTAATACCAACGTTTCGGCCGCACACACTGCGGCCTTCTTCTTCTTCCCCTGAGAAGGCACGCAGTGTATGCGACCGAAACATTGGTATTAAATAAAAATACAGAACTAAAACTAAAAAGGTAGTATTATTCCAATTAATAGTATTTGTGTTAGAGTGTTGTCAAAATCCATAGACACACACACACACACACACACACACACATACATACATACATACATACATACATACATACATACATACAGATATCATCGTGAAAATGTTAAAATCTGATTCTAGGGACCTTAAAACGTGGTCATATACCAAAATCTCGACATGCGATTTTTAGCACGATCCCTATACCTCCATTACCAAGATTAGCAGAAGGTAAAAATCATAGCTAACAAATTTTGACAGATAAATTGTCAAACTTTGTATATCTTTTTGTTCAAAAATGACATGGCTATTGCTATTAATACAAAATTGAATAAATTTAATAATTAGTTTATGGAAACAATTTCAGAAAAAGTAAATTCAATTTCGAAAAAGATAAATTGATATTTTAATATCATTTGTTCGGAAATTAAAGATTCTAAAACTGAAGTCACTTTTTCTGAAATTCAAGTTGAAAAGGTTTATCCCTGTATTCATAAACACTCGTAAAAATTTTAAACGGTTCGTTATAATTTTTATCCAATAAAAACAATCGAAATTTTATTTGTCACGTTTGATTCTATTTGTCAAAAATTGAAACTTTACGAGTGTTTATGAATATGGGCATTAGTATTGTTCAATTCTGATTATTATCAATCGAAGTTGTAAAATTCGGTTTTGGATATTTTCAAATGTTCGAAAAACTAATTGTGAATAAAAATATTAATAAATAAAGTTGCAACTATCATTATTGTCTCGTGCAACATTTTTTATATTATTCCTGACGTATAAAATATGATCTTTCAAATATCAGGATCTTAAAAATGTCAAAGGTCCTCTACTTTGCTTCGTAGACAATATTACTGACCTTGCTGCAATATTCCGATAAGTTTAATTATTATAAAAAATAGCTATATTTGTTGTAACTACACGTGTTTTACAGATAAACTTATTGTTGTAATGTCAAGCTCATTGTTGAGCATAAAATTGAACTAATTGTTAAATAGAGTAATTGTTTATTGTTTCGTTATCTTCTGTCACAATATATAATAAATTTGATAAAGTGATAACAAAAATTTAATAATTTTTCATGGAATTTTATATAAAATATAGCTTTCATATATTTAAGATAAGAAATATATTTAAATTTTACAATAAACAATAGGTTTTTTTGTATATTTCTAACAAATGTACCTACATAAAATTATTGCTAAATATGTAACAAATATTATACAATATTACTTACATTTCAATAAAAAACCACTCTCACAGAACTATATTTTCACTAAGTATTAAACACCGTACTCTTACGCTGTCCAAATCCAACTGAACGCTATTCAGATACGTACGACTGAAAATTGAAGTGAACGGTATTATTTTGCTTCGAGCAATCGTGCTCTGATTATTATTAAAGTGATAACTGATACAAAATCGAACGGTATTTCTATACGAAATGAAAGAAATCTTCTCAAAATGAAAGGAAATTACAAGAAATAATAAAGAAAAAATTATAGTTTGTTTGGACTGTCGCTATGACGATGAATACTTTTGTTTTTATGAAATTGTTATCTGTATTTTTGAGATCATCTTATGGAAGAGATAAATATATAAAATGTTATCTGGTATACTTCAAATATATTTATTTTTAGTAGTATAGTTTAATCAGTAAAGGTTTAAACCATCCAAAAGGTGGGGTAATTATGATTTTAATATATGTATATTGTTTAGGTCGGGACTTTGATGAAAAATTCAATTTTTTTACCTCCCGGGAGTATAGGAATCGTGCTAAAAACCACATATCGAGATTTTAGTAAATGAACACGTTTTAAGGTCCTACAATCCAATTTTAACATTTTTACGATGATGTATGTATGTGTGTGTGTGTGTGTGTGTGTGTGTGTGTATGGATTTTGTGTCCGCTCTAACTCAAACACTATCATTCAAAAAATTCTGAAACTTTGTATTTTGACCCCATTCTAATATGGAAACAAACCATTCGATTTTGATGTAAAGCGGATAACCGGAAATGGCACTTTACTTGAAGCTCTTAATGGTTTTTCTTTAAAAATTGCCATTAAATGTCATTTTTTCGCATTTTATGTCATTATAAAAATTAAGGATTAATAAATTTTCTTCAGGTCTGCATTAATACTTTTTCTTTATATTTTACAGGTACATATGAAACATATTTTTTTTATAAATGCCAGAGCCTTTAATAAACACAATTACCTTTGTTACACAGTTCATATTTCAAATGAAAGAAACCATTAGATTTTGGTGTAAATCGGATAATCGGAAATGGCACTTTACTTGAAGCTCGTAATGGTTTTTCTTTAAAAAATGCCATTAAATGCCATTTTAGGCATTTTATGTCATTATAAAAATTGAGTGCCCGTGAGGTGACGCCTGGTAAGCGCCCGCACGGTACAAATATGTCATCATCATTACCAATATCTGCGATAAAGCAGATTGTGGCACACTCAGAAACATTATTGAATACTTTTTACAGATAAATTTAAAAGATATTTTTTTTTTAAATCCCTATGTATCAAAGATAAATACAATTCCTTTATTAGACAGTTTATATTTCAAATATATGTCACTGTCAGATAAATGTCACTATCAAAAAACTAATCACTTCAAATTAATAATAGTAACATTTTAAAAAGAAAATAGTAAATAAAGCAATAGTTATATGCAATGAACATAATACAGTTTGCACCATTAGTGAATACGAAGGTATGTATTTAAATTAATTAGAATTAAATTGCGGGAGGCAATGTGTTGCCCACATCAGATTTTTACCTTTTAGCCTCCATCTTGGATCAAAGATGCAAAAATTAGTATTTTTTGGGTATTTGGCTATTTTCTTGAAAACAATGGCTCCTATCAAAATTTTCCAAAAATACAAACTTGAACCTCGTAATTTTTTGTATAAAAAATGATTCTTACATTTTTACCTCTCGCTAAGAGAGGTATTGGATTCATGCTAAAATTCGCATATCCAGATTTCAGTGAATAAGCACGATTTAAGGTCCCTAGAATCCGATTATAACATTTTTAAAATAATGTCAGTGTGTGTCTGTGGATGTGTGTATGTGTATATGTGTGTATGTCTGGATGTTGTAGACACGATTCCTCAAAAATCATAACATAAAAATTGTTTATCTATGGATTCCTCAATCTGACATTCCTGGGAAGAGCTGGAAAGGTTTGGTAAAAATTTAGAGATAAAGACACTATAATATATAAAGTAATTTAATCGCAAAGGTCAAGGCACTAAGGAAACCAGTTGACAATTTCCAATGTTTATAACATAGTTTCTAAATGATACATGTCAGTGTCAAAAATCAACAGTTTTAGTGACATTCTGATAGCTTTTTCTGGGAAGTATGTTTAATCTTTCTTATTGTTTTATTAATTAAATATTTGAAATTATAGGTAAAATGCATATATCCATCAGAAATACCGCCAATCTGGTTAATGAATTGGAAGAATCTCTGACATTTAGAAACTTCCTCATAAAAAACAGTATTTGGGTAAAGTTCTGTATTTTTTTGTTATAAAACGACGGTTTGAAAGGGAAGTGCAATACAATACTTATATAGCCTAATATGGAAATGGCGAGACGTCTTGTTCTGGCCACAACAGATTTTTTACCTAGTATGAACTCTTAAAGACATATTTAAAAATAATTAGCTAGAATAACAAATCATGAAAGAATTTTAAATTACTCAAAAAATAAACAATATTAGGTATTTAATACTTAGCCTAATGGGTTTTACTATTTATAGCAGTTTACATGCATTGTGTCATCAAAAGAAGTAAAGTAATAAATTATCGATGATTATTAAACTATTTTGGTCAACGTTTTCCTACAGATTCATTTACTACTCTGACCGGTTAAAGATACGATAACTCGTTTTGAAAATTTGAATTTAATTAGCATGAAATTCTCCTTCATTCTATTCTAAAACGATTTTTGCCGATGAGTTGTTTGGGAGTTACTATTGTCGTCAAATAAATATAGACTGGAGATCTCTACACTGTTGCCATTGTAGGAGCAATGTTGAAAATGCTAAGTTATGAAGAAGCGGCAACACCGCAGGGCAAGGGACGGGGTGGGGAGAAGGGAAAAAAATGAACATCAGTCCATATTTATTTTATTTATCTTGCATAAAATTCCTTTAAAATGTTAAACATCTGCAAATCAGCTTAGTTTTCATTTTTACCTTCCGTTATCTTTGGTCAAAAAATTCGGTGGTGAATTTTTCATGAATAAGCATGTTTTAGGGTCCCTAAAATATGATTTTACTAGTTTTACGATGATGCTGTGTGTGTGTGTGTGTGTGTGTGTGTGTGTGTGTGTGTGTGTGTGTGAGTGAGTGTGTATGTGTGTGTATGTGTGTGACAAAAATTTCTTTGACGATAACTCCAACACTAATTCTAAAAATTATAATTCTTTCGTATTCCTCTTCTTCATCCATATGAAGATCAGATAAGATTTTGATTGTAATTGGTCAACCGGAAGTTCCCTTATTTGAAGTTCTTAACAGTTTTTCTTGAACAAACTTAGTTAAATATCATTTTTTGACATTTTATGTTATTATAAATATGAAAGAATATTTTAATGTCTAGGTATACGATTTGATTACACATTTTCCTTCATATTCAAAAGACACAGAATTAAAAAATTATACAGGGTGTCTCAATAAGCTTGCTCACTATTGGTAACTTTTTTATTTGAAGAGATACGAGGTTGGTTAAAGGAGCAAAATTATGCCATTTTATACTAGAAAATTGGTCATGTAAAAATAAAAATTGTGTCTGCGGTTCATTTGAAAAAATTATACATAGACAACATTACCTTATTGGAAAGAGAAAAAAATACTCTTTCCAATAAGATAATAAAATATATATGGTTCCATTTAAAAAATATATATTTTGTCCCAAATTTTTAGAAACACTGACACAATTTTTATTTTGTCTACATGACCAATTTTCTAATATAAAATGACACAATTTTGCTCATTTAACCAACCTCGTATCTCTTCAAATAAAAAAGTTACCAATAGTGAGCAAGCTTATTGAGACACCCTGTATGGAGATTAACTTTCATAACTCAGCCAGCTTTGCCATACCCATGGAATTTACTGAAATATTCAAATAATTCTAATTGACAGATGTCAGTGTCAAATCCATTTTATATAGTATATGTTCGTGTTATAAATTTATTGGATTATAGAATCTTTTCCAAGGATCTTTTGGTACGGGATTTGTACAAAATACATAAAATTGACGGAAGGTAATGTGCTGGCTACATCAGATTCTTTCATCTAAAATATCGATAGGATTAAAGATAAGCAATTTTAAGTATTTAATACGAGTGGAAATTTCAGATGAAAAAATTATATTAGCAAAAATTTGAAAAGTGTGAAAATTCTATTATTCGCGATCCCGTTGTATTTTTAGTCAACCTATATATTCTTATAACAACGTTGTTCTTGAACTACTACACGACTACACCTACGAAAATTCAAGGCTATTTTTTCTGCCAAATTCTCGAACTAGAATAAGGTTATAATAAATATAATCCACAAATTTTTTCAGTACTTTCTACCAGCTAAACGCATTGCCTGCAGCTAAGGTGTGGAACCAGTTAGTACATTGTTATTTTCTTGTTTATCAATTTGGTAGCTTAGCAACGCGGATTAAAAAGTTGTATTTGAAATGCCACGTTTGAAATGATACATAAATTATTGATTTATATTGATTTGTAATTGGCTTGTAAAATAATTGCTATGCAATTTTTACCTCTCGCTAAGAGAGGTAAAAAAACGCATATCGCATATCCAGATTTTAGTAAATAAACACGTTTTAAGGTTCCTAGAATCCGATTATAACATTTTTATGATGTCTGTGTATGTGTGTGTGTGTGTCTGAATTTTGGAAGGACGATTCCTCAAAAAACTATAATACTTACGACCTGTTTAACTATGTATTCCTCAATCTGACATTAATGGGAAGAGCTGAAAAGGTTTTGATACCAATTGGATAACCGGAAATAGTAGTTTTCACAAAAAAATCTTCTAAATATTATTTTTGGAAAATTTTAATTATTGCAATTATTGAAGAACATAAAATTCTCCAGCTAATACACTTAAAAAAATTATTATATCTTTTATGCACGGACGTATCATAATTTGACAATTATACACGAATTTATTTGACATAAACGTCATTTTATAGCCCGCGAGCCTCATTATAGCCCGCCGGGCTCTAATGAAACATAAAACCAAATTATAACCTACAATATAAACAATTTAAACAGGCAACGTGAAAAGTTTTTATTACAAATCGAAAAATTTTATATTCTTTAATGAAAAATGAAAATTAATTTTGTGATATTTATATGGAAAGCACGGAGATACACAAAATAAAACTCAAATGACAGAACTAATAAACAAACAATAAACTGTTGTTTTCTGCTTTCATAGCAACACTAGATACTGGATGTACGAGGACAAATTCTTTTCGATACATTTTTTCTAGCACTCATAATTTGAAAATTTTCGTCCGTACATAAAGTTTTGTATGTACCACGAGCGTAACTTGTTTTTGTACGCCTCGGGCTCAAAATCCCGCCGCAAGTCATAACGCTCTTAATACATAAATAACTATTATAGATTTAGAGACAAGGAAAATATAATATATAGAAAAATCCGTTGCAATAAAATCGCACAGTTTACACTACACCAAGGAAACCAGTTGTCAAATTCAAATATTTGTAATTGACAGATAAATGTCACTGTCAACAATCAACAGCTTTACCGATATTTTTGTAAGTTTTTTCTGGGAAGTACATTTAATACTTCATATTGAATTATTAATAAAATATTTAAAATTGTAGGTAAGTATGTATTTAATAATAATAGTACATATATCGTTAAGAAATACCGCCTATCCTGTCAATGAATTGGAGCCATCTTGAACATTTTAGAAAAGCAAGACAAGATTCGTTATAGAATGAAAGAATAGAACATATGTAATTAGAATTATTTGTGAGTATAAGAAACGTTAAATTCGATACTTTTGTAACCAAACGGAAATGGCGAGAGGTATTGTGCTGGCCACAACAGAATTTTTTATCTTTTATACTAATATATCTCTTCTTTAAGATCTATCAAAATATGACGATTGTATTTATTTATAAATAAATCGTGTTTTCCACATATTATCTTTAAAAAATAATCTCCAATTTTTATCTTCTTATCGCAAAAGACAAAACATGAATGGGAATGGGGAATTTATGAAAAGTACAGTTTCAAGGTATTATCATTTAATAAAATATACAATCAATAAATTATAAAAATCACTTTACAAATATACAGAATGACGTTCATCGAATACATTTTTCTAAACGAGACAACACACTATGTCTTTTTTCTGCTATTTTATTTCTGTTTGAATTTGGGCCTAAGAAATTCCAAATGCATAGGGTTTCATCACTGCATGCAGTAGCTAAAAAACAAATATTTATTAAATATTTAGTATAGTCAATTTGTGTCAAAATTCGTCTGAATATGTTTTTCAATTGAACCGGAGTTGGAACAGAAACGGATATTAAAATTCGGTTCAGGGTTCAGCTCCGGTTCAGGTTCAGTTTAACTTAGAAACGTAAGCGTAATCGTAATATAGCAGATCATCAACGACTTTGGCGTTGTTGCCTGTGTTAACTGTTCGTGAAAATGTTTTATCTTGTGTTGCATCATAAATTCCGATTCGCAATTTAATTTGTTATGTATAAAGATTGTTATTCAAAAAATATTAATTCTATTTTCATTAGGTCGAACCGAAGCTAAACCCACTAACTGAACCCAGAACAAAACCGCAGATATTATTAATACCACACACGAACCCATCTTTCAAAAAACAAACTAATCTGAACTTAAACCGAACCCAGTTTTGCTCGATGCCCAGGGTCTGATCGTCTGAAGACAGAACTAATTATTAGACAGCCAATTCCCACTGAAATATTTTTTTAATACCCCTAAGAATCATCACAAAAAAGTCCACAAAAACCTCCCCTAAATTGGGAAAAATTGATCTAGCCCCGTAATAGGGTATAAAAATAAGACTCCATCGTACGAAAAGTTGGGTATTTTTAATTTTCGGATGTTATATATTTAGGGGTCGTAATAGAAAAACCCACTTTGCCGCATTCCTGGAAATATAACACGCAAAATCGGATATTTCAAAATATCTGTTTATCACTAAGTTATAAAATAAAAGGTTTAAGATAAAAGTGTAGGGAATTTTTATACTATGACCTCTAGATGCCCAACAAATCTGAAATTCAAAAATACCCGATTTTTTGTAAGATAAAGTCATACTTTTACCTTCCGCCACCTTTACGTAAGGAAGGTATTGTCTTTGGTTAAAAAATTCGATGGTGAGTTTTTAATAACTAACCACGTTCTAGGGTCCCTAGAATACAATTTTACTAGTTTTACGATAATGCATGTATGTACGTATGTATGTAGGTATGTATGTATGTATGAATGTATGTATGTATATATGTATGTGTGTGTGTATGTGTGTGTCAAAAATTTCTTCAATGATAACTCCAATACTTCAATTCTAAAAATTATAATTGTTTCGTATTTCTCTTTTTTATATCCATATGAAGAGCTGATTATATTTTGGTTATAATTGGTCAATCAGAAGTTCCCTTATTTGAAGTTCTTAACCGTTTCTCTTGAAAAACCGCAGTTAAATATCATTTTTTGACATTTTATGTGATTATTAATATGAAAGAATACATATCTTATTGTCTCTAGGTCTATACGGTTTGAGTACCTATACATTTTCCTTCATATTCAATAGATATAGAGTTAAGAATTATAAAGATATTAACTTTCATATATTAGCCAGCTTTGCTATAATCATGGGAACAGGTGATATATTCAAATAATTCTAATTGAGAGAAGTTAGTGTCAAGTGCAATTTACATAGTGTTGGTGCTATAATTTTATTGGATTTATTTCCAAGGAAATTTTTGATATAGATTTTGTAGAAAATAGTGCATGTTACAATTTTACCAGATATATAGAATCTTTTGATATGGGATTTGTATAAAATACATAAAATTGACGGAAGGTACTGTTCTGGCCACATCAGATTTTTATATTCTATTATTGGCGGGCTAGGACATCTTTTCCAATTTAGGGAGGTTCCTCACAAGAGTTATTTTGGTAGGTACTTTTTGTGATGATTCTTAGACTTAAAATTTTAAATTAGCTGTCTAACAATCAGTTCATTTTTGTCTCTCAAATGAAAAGTCATTTCTGAAGACGGGACCAGACTAGAGCCCCTATGTCGGATGTCGGAACGTTAGGGACAGTCTAAAAATTAACCTTGAAAAAAACTCAAAACTCGATCACAGGTATCACAAATATTGATAGATACTTTTCTACCCATTTTTTGGTGTAATAACTCACCAAGCTTGCTGCCACTTTTATCCCACATCAGATAGACCACCCTCCCTTCATGTTCGTCCACATAATCCACTACATTGTCCAATCCGCTGAGTACCAACACCCTAGTTGTACAGTTTGTTGAATCTTCCCGGTCACCGTTATTCCCTGGTCCCAATATGTAATGACTAGAAACCAGCTCGCCACTAACTTTATTCCAAGCGAGACAATCCACCATGGAAGATCGCACTGGGACATGGTAGGCAATCTGTTCGCAGGTAGTGAAGTTCCAGAGGCCTAGTGAACCGTTACCTAGACCGCCGCCCACGCAGAGGAGGTTCGGGCGCCATGGATGGAATGCAATGGCCTATAGATTTTGGACCAGAATTTGTATATTTTGTTTGGTGGTATAGGTTAATTTTAGGGGATATATCCATCAGAAATACCGCCAATCTAGTAAATGAATTGGAAGAATCTCTGACATTTAGGAACTTCCTCATACAATGAAAAATAGATATAATTAGAATGGGGTCCTATACCATTTTTCTTTTATTTTTTTTCATGTAAGGTACTAACAAGTGATCGACAAACAATGGGACAAACTGTTAGTTATACTGGAAACAATTTTTTTCATGTTTGCATAGCTGAAATGTTTTTATAGGTACCGTGAGTATTTTTTAACGTGAAACATTGGTTTTGTCTTATCCATGGTTACGACTTGACATTTGATTGACAGCAATGTATTTGACAGTTCCATTTAAAATGAAACATAGGGATCGAATTTGACATCTGATAAGACGTCAATAGAGGTTAATTTTGTTTAAATAATTATACCTGCTTTCTAAATTAAATTTAGTTATAGAAAAAATATTGTGTGCACCTTGTGCCCGAGTGGTATTCTGACTCGGCTAAATTTCTTACAATATTTAAACATAATCTGTCAAATTCATTCCCCATGTGTCATTTTAAATGAGACGGACAAATACATTGCTGTCAATCAAATGTCAAATCATAACTTGGGAAAATTCAAGGGTTATCTGTCATATTGACAAGATGTCATTAGAGGTTAATTTTGTTTAAATAATTATACCTGTTTTCTAAAAATTAAATTTAGATGTAGAAAAAATAGTGTGTGCATCTTGTGCCAAAAATATGTTGAGTGCTCTCAAGTGGTTTTCTGACTCCGCTAAATTTCTTACAATATTTAAATATAATACTTCTGTCAGATTCGTTCCCTATGTTTCATTTTAAATGGAACGGACAAATACATTGCTGTCAATCAAAAATCAAGTCGTAACCATGGATATGACAAACCCAATGTTTCACGTTAAAAAATACTCACGGTATAAAAACTTATACGTTATATTCACGAAGAAATTATTATTAAGTATAAATAACATAAATAATAAGCATTTAACAAGGATTTCTTCCTAATAAATTACAGAACATTGAAACAGTTTGACAATATTATTACACAAAGTATGACGACGGATGGCGCTAATGTTTGCATGTTTTGAAGTTTCAATATTAATTTAATTAATATTATTATTAATTTAATTCATATTACAAATTGATTTAATTATAAATAAATGATTATTGTTAATATTACTAGATGTTATAATTAAACAAATTCATCAAACACAAAATTGTTAAATGTTTTGTTAGGTTATAGAACAACATGACATTTCATATTCTTTCAAAGGTAACCGCTGAAGACGCGCGAATCTTCTTTTTAAAATCAAGCGACCAATCAAATTCTTAGTACCTAACGCGTCATACCCAATTAGTAATCAGCTTCAATCGCTTGTAGTTTGTGACCTAATTAATATTTAAAGAAATTTTTTTCACTAATACTCATTAATTTATGTATATTTTCGTCTTCTTATTTAAGATAGTTAAAATATGACTATGGTATAGGACTTCATTGTATGTGTTCAGAAGACATGTTAAATACAATAAAAACAGTATTTGGGTAAAGTTCTGTTTTTCTTATAAAACAACGGTTCGATAGCGAAGTGCAATATAATACTTACATAACGTAAAATGGAAATGACGAGAGGTATTGTTCTGGCCACAACAGATTTTTATTAAAAGATATACTAGCAATAATTACTTACTAAACAATAGTATATTATACGCCAAGGTTGAGAAGATAATCATTATTGACCCAGCGCCGTTATTGTAACCCGAGGGCGCAGGTTTATATACTATTTTTTTCACTACTAGCACATAAATCCTATTTGAATTTTTTTTATTGATAATAATCAATGGGCGCATTCAGCACCCCGACAGCGCTGGCAGCGATGAGCACCGCTGCGTGCCGATGATTGCCGAATGCAATTGCTGGACTAATTACATTCGTCCATTCATTGTGTTCGTTAAACTTCGGAGGTCAGCGATAACAGCGATAAGAGGTGTTGCGACCATTTTGACGTGAATAATTGCTTTACTTATTTGTTAATATTCACAAAAACAAAGTAGGCTGCATTTGTTTTTATTTGACGTTTCGCTCATTTCGTAGGTTTGATAACCACACTTATGGGCTTTAATTTGAATTTGATTTAATTATTTAATAAAAACACTTTGTTCTGTTACAGTCAGTAGGCTTATTAGTTTATTACTTTTAAATAAATCTATTGAAATGTATTTACCTACAAATACAAAAAAAAATAGTGATTTATTCATTTATACATCTACACATGTTTCACATTTTCCAAAACAGCACAGTGGCCGGGGCCGGGCGAGGCGGCAGAGTAGGTCAATTTAAAATTAAGCGGCAAATTTATATTATATACTTAACACCTATCTTGAGTTTAATGAGTTAAATAATATTTGGATTTGGAGGCTTGAGTTTGATTGAAAAGTGACAGTTTGCATTTAGACCAAGGTTAATAATAAATTATTATTGACCTAGGTTACCATGGTTACAAGCAACCGGTAGTGAAAAACAATTTCTCATGTCAAATAAAGGTAAATAATAGTGAGTTCCTAGGCTAGTAGTGAAAAAAATGGATTACTTAAAACGTTAGCAAGCAAAAATTGAGACCGAGCTGCAGAATCGCATTAAATACTTTATCATAAAAGTGGATCTTGGATTTGTATAAAAGACGGTTTAGGGCGGACCAAAAAATAGGATCTCGTTCGGCGAACTGGAATTGTTCAGTAATTGTGTTTATTTCTCAAAACGCAATATAACTATAGCTCTAAAAATCTGGTTAAAACAGTTAGTATTTTATTAACAGCTCGATTCTCGAAAAAATTTAAGCTATTCCTCATTTTTGGATTAGCGAATTCTACTCTAATTTTGACAGTTTATATCTTAAAATATAGTCTAATCTATTTCTAGTATCCACCATATACCTCTTAACTAATATATTGCTAATGCTCGTATCTTTCCCATAAGAATAGGTGAAGGAAACACTGTGAAATGGAAATATCATTTCTGCATAAGTCTGTCTCTCACAAACACCCAACAGGCAATTATGCGCATGCTCGGAAATCTTGACTACTATTGGCTAACGCTGACAGCGTCGCTGGCTGGGCTGCGTTCCAAAATCCTACTCTTAGAGTAGTCGTTTCAAAACTAATAACCTTACTCTCAGAGTTTACTCAACCTGTTTCAAAACAGCCAGAATTTACTCCAAAGTGATGTTCTACTTTACTAACGAGGAGGGTATAGAAATTACTCCACAATATTTTCAAACGTAGATGCTCACGATTCTCTACATATGAAAGTAATTTGCCTTCTTGAGGTAGAAAACATGCTTTTGGTTGAAAATAAACGTAAGTAAATACGTTGGCGTGTATTACGAGCATACTTTTATAATAAAAGCGATTTTATGGAGCGTACTTTCACATTATATTGAGGAGAGTGCTCCATAAAAGCTCTTTTATTACGGGCTTGACATTAATGTTGTAATTATAAGTAGTTGTGTTAGTTTTATAAAATTATTTTTAATTTAGCTTCAATTTTTTACTTCAACAAAACTCTCATTCGTTCCAAAATACAACACATCATACTCTTCGTCAAAACTCGGTATTCTTGGTTTTGGAACGCTGCCCTGGTGATGCAGCGAGCACATGGTTTGACTTTGACGTTTGATTTCATTTCTGTTTGTAGTTGCACTTCGAAAGCATTTGCTTTGTGTTTCATACAGTAATTTATTGTCACCTAAATAAATTAATCCTGACCAGATTGTATTCCTATTATTTTTACAGTACAACAAAGTAAATTATTTAATTCAAATTTAGCACTAGAATATGTCAATCTTTTTTTATTATTACTAATATTTATATTCAAGAATTTACATACAAAATAAATAGTAGGTACATTTAATTTCTCAAATTTAAATTTAAAATTTCTCGCGCTAGCCGTTAATAAACAGAACTCTGTGATTCGCAAAAAGTGATCATGATTTCCTCGTTAGCCAATAGTAGTCAAGGTTTCCAAGCATGCGCATAATTCGCGGTTGGGTGTTTGTGTGAGATAGACTTATGCAGAAATGATATTTCCATTTCACAGTGTTTCCTTCAAGAAAAGCATAGGATCCGCAATATATTAGTTAATAGGTATATGTTATCTACCTTTTTTGACAATATTTTGAAGATTAAACTTTAAATACCGGAATAGAATAGAATTCACTAACCCAAAAATGAGGATTAGCTTCAACTATTTTGAGAATCGGGTTTGTGTTTAATTTTTATAGGCATTCAAAACTGGTCTGAAATGTAACACCCCTTAACTCAAAAATAGTTAAACATAATCGATTGGCTATAACCCTTAACTGATAAATATTTGAATATTTTGACAACTTACACGCACAGGGCTGTAATAAGTAATTTCTAGATGAGGATCCAACTTCGGCCAGTTCCAAACCCTGACCAAACCATCCGTAGCAGTTGAACAAACAAATGTATTATTAGAATTTATTTCAAGTTTCAAAATTCTCGATCCTGGGTGTGCTCTGACACAATTTTTAACAACTCCCTTCATTCCAAAACTCATAATAAGGCCTTTGGAGCATCCAGTAATAATCACAGAGTCTGTATTGTCCCAGCAGAACGCCGAAATGGCACAGGTTGCCAATTCATAACACGTGGAAGAGAATACTTGTTTGAAACTTGGAAACGAGTATATTGTGAATGTTCCTGATGTGCCAGCCACGGCTAAATAGGTGCTCTTATTCGACCAACGGAGCGCCCCGAAGCCTTTGATACTAGTTGAGGTGACTTCTTCTTCAGAATGGTACTGGGATGATGGTACGGTGTGCCATAAGTAAACACGGCGGGACCATATGGTTGCTACGTATCCATTGGATCCCCAATCCACTATGTTCCAATCTAAAATAGGGCCCAACGTTATTTTACGATATACAGGGTGTTTCATGTAATAGTACAGGGTGTTTCATTTTCGTTGTTTCTTTTTCAGAAAAGTTTAGTAGTCAGCACAGGAATTTTCGATCTTCTTTTGTTTCTGAGCTACAGGCAAAAACTTGTTTTTCGCTCATTTCGAAAATATCTCATGACTTATTTATAATGGTAGTTAAAGAAAAATTGTTTATACAAATTTTGAATTTTTACCTCCCGCTCCCCTAGGTAAGGGAGGTGTAGGGATTGTGCTAAAAATCGCATATAGAGATTTTAGTGAATAAGCACGTTTTCATGTCCACGGAATCCGATTTTAACATTTTTACAATGAGGTCTGTGTGTGTGGATCATGTGTACACGATTACTCAAATACTATCAGTCAGAAAAATTTGAAATTTGTATACCCATTAACGTGGGAAGAGCTCATTAGTTTTTAGTGTGTATCGGATAACCGGAAGTATTATTTATACAAGCTTTTAACAATTTTTCTTAGATATAATGGTACAATCTTCATTTCTACGATAATAACATTTAGTAAATAACTTTAAATATTAAATTATAAAATAATATATTTTATTCAATTTTGAAGTTTTAAACTGTCATTATCAACTCCATAGCAACAACTATAAATAACACTTTTTTCACAAGTGAATTTAAAAAAAAATTTAAATCACTCTCACAAAATTTTAACTCACTCTGCAACAAATAATGCATTTAAAATAACATCAGGTACGAAAATAACACTCACCATAATATTTAACAGACATTATCAGCCATTGTCATTATTTTTACGGCACAAATGAGAAAATAAAGCATTTTAAATATATGACTTGACGTCTATCAGCGACGATTGTCATGCTCAGCCTACTAGCTGATCAATTTTTTATTTTGTCAAAATTCAATATTATAACAGTTTTTATTAGTATTTCGTCAAAATTGAATAAAATATTGTACAAACCACGTGAGTTAAGAATGTTTAGTCACTCGAAGGATTTTAACTTTCTTCTCATGAATAAACATTACCTTAGCTCACTTGGTGTGTAAATATCTATTGTTCATCATCTTGTCTATGCGTCAAATAAAAACAAAATATTTTAATAACAATTTTGACGTATTTAAACAAATGTCACTGTCAGGGAGCAATTACATTAAAATTAATAATGAAACTATGTTAATAAGATTGTATTGAGTCTAATGAAATTAAGGTTAGTAAAAATAATAAATTTCCCATCATACATAAATATTAGATGTACAGGATAGTCCGATATAAATTTGATATGTTTGCAGTACTAAAAATCAAACAACTGCAAAAGCAATAGATATATGCAAATGAACTTAATATAGTTTGCAAGATTAGTAAATATGTAGATATGTATTTAAATTAATAAAAATTAAAAAGGGGGAAGTATTGTGTTGACCACATCAGATTTTTTTAAGTAAAATAAAATGGCGTAATTAGATTTTTCAAAAACTTCATAATTCTTGAGATATAACACAAACTTATGATTTTTTAAAGGGCAGCCTATGTTGTAAATATTCTCATCTTTTTGCTTATTTTGTAAGATTTTCAATGATATACCGTGATTATTTTTTAACGTGAAACATTGGGTTTGTCATATCCAAGGTTACGCCTTGTTATTTGATTAACAGTAATGTCATTGCCCGTTCCATTTAAAATGAAACATAGGTAACGAATCTGACAGAAGTATTATATTTAAATATTGTAAGAAATTTAGCGGAGTCAGAAAACCACTCGAGAGCACTAAACATATTTCGGGCACAAGGTGCACCAGTATTTTTTCTAAACAAAATGAACCTCATATGACAGATAACCGTTGAATTTTCTTATAAAGTTATGATTTGACATTTGATTGACAGCAATGTATTTGTCTGTCTCATTTAAAATGACACATGGGAAATGAATTTGACATAAGTATTATATTCAAATATTGTAAGATATTTAGCCAAGTCAGAAAACCACTCGGGCACAAGGTGCACACTATATTTTTCTACAACCAACTTTAATTTAGAATGCAGGTATAATTATTTAAACAAAATTAACCTCTATTGACGTCTTATTAAATGTCAAATTCGTTCCCTATGTTTCATTTTAAATGGAACGGGTAAATACATTGCTGTCAATCAAATGTCAAGTCGTAACCATGGATATGACAAACCCAATGTTTCACGTTAAAAAATACTCACGGTATAACAAGTCTACATTCTTTTGTTTTACACATTACTAAAAAATGAATTATTAATTTTTTGGGTGAAAAAATTGAAAATTATTAAAAAACAAATGAAAAAACTATTATAGTTCATCATAACGACAGTATCGTGTAGAACGAGCATCATTTTATAATGCATATGAGATTGAAGTATACCTATCTTAGATCAGCGGGAGGTTAAATTATAAAAGTAATACTTACATAGATCTCTTCTCGACTCAGGCCAGTCTAAAACAATTTCAGGCTTTTTTATAACTGGATAACTTCTTGGTATACATGGCCACTGTTTCTCCAATTTCTTCTCCTTTCTCTTAAAACTTTTTGGTTTTGTACTAAACGTAAATATGGGCCTATTATCATGATAATTTAAACTCTCTTGCAATAATTCTCGATATCTATTTAGTGTCTTTGGTTTCATGCTAAATATATCATTCTTAATTTTTGTATCATCATCAGATGATGATAATAGTTTATAGTAAGACAAATCTACGTTATTATATTTTCGATTTGGGATGAATCTACCATCAAATGAACGGTTCGAAGCGTTGGAGAACTATAAATTTTATTTGTTTGAATTTAAAATTATTATTTTGTTTTAAATCTTACCATAATTAAAATTTTGACTGAATCACTAGACACTTTTAAAGTTAATTTTAATGAGAAATGAACGAGACTTAACAGGACTTTAACAAAACAGTGGCTCACAAAATTATTCCCAAACTCTACTTTTATCAGTAAAATGTAAAATAAAAATCTGATGTGGCCAACACAAAACCTCCCGCTATTTAATTTTTACATACATAAACATACGTACATAAAATCACGCGTTTCCCACTTAGAGGGTTAGCAAAAACCTGGAAACAATAGTAACAATAAGAAAAGGGATAAGAGTAAGAGCTCAGCTGACTCATTTCACTCTTTAACAACATTCTTCTTTCGCCTTGTCCACAATCATTATAGCATTCATACATAAGAACATATTAAAGTGACCGATTTTCGGTAGCGAATAACCGCATCCGAACCACAATAATAGTTACGCAACAATCATCCTTCGCCACACATTCCTATCCATTTTTATTAATTTAAATACATACTTACGTATTTACTAACGCTGCAAACTGTTCCATTGCATAAAACTATTGATTTATTTACTATTTTCTTTTTAAAATGTCACTATTATTAATTTGAAGTGATTAGTTTTTTGACAGTGACATTTACTGTCAGTTACATTCATTTAAAATATGAACTATGTAACAAAGGAATTGTGTTTATCTTAGGCTTCGGGACTAATAAAAAAAAATATTTTTAAATTTATCTGCAAAATATATAGAAAAAGTATTAATGTATTCCTGTAGAAAATTCAATAATCTTTCATTTTCATAAGACATAAAATGCGAAAAATGGCATTTAATGATATTTTTTGTAGAAAAACCATTATGAGCTTCAGGTAAAGTGCCATTTCCGGTTATCCGATTTACACCAAAATCTAATGGCTTCTTTTTATATTAGAATAGGATAGAAATACAAGGTTTCAGAATTTTCTGAATGATAGTATTTGAGTTAGAGCGAAGACAACATCTCTTCACATACACACACACACACACACACACACACACATACATATACACACACACACACACACACATATATATACAGACATCATCGTGAAAATGTTAAAATTGGATTCTAGGGACCTTAAAACTTGGTCATTTACTAAAATCCTGATATGTAATTTTTAGCACGATCCCTATACCTCCCTTACCAAGGGTAGCGGGAGGTAAAGCACAAGACCTCTCGCCATTTCCATATTGTATTTAACATTTCTGATACACAAAAATTCTAATTACATCTATTGTCAATATATTTTTATATTTTTTAATCCATTCTATAAATAAGTTTCCTCTTACTCTTCTAAATGTTCGAGATTCTTCAAATTCATTGACGAGATTAGCAATATTTCTGACGCGTATGTGTAATATATGTATCTATAATTTTAAATATTTAATTAATAATGAAATAAGAAATATTAAATGTGCTTCCTAAAAAAAGCCTTCAGTCATGTATTTGGATTTTTGACATTCACATTTTCTGTCAATTACAAACATTTTAATTCTTCAACTGGTTTCCATGGAGTTGTTTGGGCTGAGAAATTCATTACAAGGGATTATTTTATATATTTATAATTCTTTATCTCTAAATAAATAGAAGATATAATAAAAATGATCAATGTATCGGATAGAGAATATTATATTCTTTAATATTTGTAATAACATAAATTTCCAAAAAATATTTTTTAATAGATTTTTTTTTAAGAAACTACTACTTCCGGTTATCCAATTGTTACCAAAACCTTTTCAGCTCTTCCCATTAATGTCAGATTAAAGAAAAAGTAGTTAAATTGGTCTTTGGTTTTATAGAATTTTAGAAACCGTCCCTACAACATCCACACATACACACACACGCACACGCGCGCGCTCCCGCTCACACACACACACAAATTGTACAATAAAGTAAAAAATACTTCTCGTGTGAAACCAAACCTTTTAATTTTTAAATACATACCTTCATGTTTTACATAAATTAGGAAAAAGTAAAAAGATGTCAGCCACCGGGATTTGAACCCAGAACCACTGCCTTGCCAGGGCAAATCCCGGTGGCTGACATTATCTTTTCACTCTTTCCTAATTTATTTAGAATATATAGGCATACTCCATTATCATTACATTATCACCTTCATGTTTATTGATGCTGGAAATTATATCATGTTCTTTTGCATTCGTATAATATAACTATTGTTTTATTTACTATTACAACTGTAGATATACAGAATGCGATAACACATGCAATATAATATTTGAAGTTAAATGTTTATTACTATACATAAATACAAAAAAATACATATTTTCTTTTTTTTTAATCCCAGGCTGCATTTTCGTCAAACATTTTCGTCATTCTTTCCGAAATCAATTCAACATTTTCTTCTTTCGATGTACTGGCGTTAGATCTGTTAACAGTTATAAAAATCATTGTCAACATTTGTGCATTTCGAAGAGATCTACAGTGTGTTCAAAAAAATCCTAACTCGGAGTAGGCTATGAACAAAAAAAAACATATCAATTTGAGAATATAATTCGTTAGTCACGTGACATGTATTCCGCCAATCAACATTCAGAATTTCCCTAGTTACATGTCTATCACAGCGATGATAAAAAACAAAGAAATTATCACCTTATTTACATTCGTTACTAAGGAATTTTTACAACATTGACAGTTAATTTTAACAAAAAATCATTATATTCTCTCATTAAATATAAGCTCGTGATATGATTAATAATCGAAGATATTGCTCGTGAAACCGAAGTGGCACATTTCACTCGTCCTTCGGACTCGTAAAATCTGCAACTCGGTTTCACTCGAAAATATCATCGATGATAATCATATCACTTGTTATATTACGTATGAAAGTATTTAATTAAATGTCAATTTAACACGAGATATTGTCAAAAATGTTATCTGAAGAAATCAAAGCTTTTCTTCTTAAATCCTTATTTTAGAAATAGAAATAAATTACAAAACGGTGATTAGCAATATTCTCTATCCTTCTTTACTATATTTTCTCCTTAAAATTACATTTCACCATAGAGTTATAATATATATATATATATATATATATATATATATATATATATATATATATATATATATATATATTTACATCCCACTACCATTGTGGCGTCCCCTGTGTAATTTTCTACATTCAAAGTGACGTCCTTGTGCATAAGACGTCCGTATACCGGACGTCATATGCACATGCCCTTATAAATTTTTTTCTGACATCAGGGGGGCCTCTAGTATCGTATAGCAAAATTTGTTATGGACGTCAGAATGATAGCGGAATGGAAAATGTATATTTTTTGTAGTTCAAAAAAATTCCACTTGCGGCGCTAGTGTCGTCCGGCGTATATACAATGTATATACTGAAGTTTCATACCAGCGACATTCTGAACTCCGTACACTTGGCAACAGTGGAACTTTGGGTACTACATTAGCGCGCAACTCTTTTAATCGTATTTAAATCTACATTGTGCAGTCCTGGTCAATAAACTTTGAAATCAAAATGTATGGTTTACAAATGTAATAAATTTAAAAAAGGTAATTATTTATAAATACTCGTATCATAAAGCTGAATTATTAAGTACAAAATATTGAGTAAATTGTAAATAAAAGCCAGTTGTAAGGGTGAGAAGATTAATGATTAAATGTATGGAATAAATATGAGCACGGTATGCTACAGTGAAATATATAAATAAAATATTTTTAAACTTTTGATCTAAAATACGAAGACCGAAATTTTAAGTAGAGTCGAAAAAGAGAGTGTAGAAATAATTATTAAAAGAAAAAATGTTTAAAACATATTAATATGTACTACAAACGATTTATTAAATACAGATATTTTTTATTCTGGGTACTTCTTCCTATTTCTCCTCTACTTGAGATGTTTCATTAAAGTGTTTTCATTTAATTAGAAAATATTTTTATACATTTTAGATAGTTTAAATACGTTAAAATATTTGCTTTTTATTTTTATTATAATGTAATTTGAAAAATTTTATTATATGCGTTAGTGAGATATGTAGAAATATAAATGATCAAAAGTAATGACTTTTGAAAACACCGTATTTTTATTGCAATCTATATGCAAACATAGAAAGAAACACGGATAAATAATTTGTTTATGTGTAACAACTAAAGATTAATGAAACAAATTAATGTTTATGAAATAATCTCTCTGGAAATAAGCAGGACTGTTCGATGTAATAATAAATATTTCATAAATTTCACTTATTTGTTTTTACCTCCCGCTACCCTTGGTAAGGGAGTTATAGGGATCTTGCTAAATGATCACGTTCTAGGGTCACTAGAATCCGATTTTATCATTTTCACGATGATGTCTGTATGTGTGTGTATGGATTTTGTCAACGCTCTAACTCAAATACTATCATTCAGGAAATTCTGAAGCGTGTTTTAACCCTATTCTAATATGGAAAGAAACCATTAGATTTTGGTGTATATCGGATAACAGGAAACGGCACTTTACTTGAAGCTCATAATGGTTTTTCGTCAAAAAATACCATTAAATGTCATTTTTTCGCATTTTATGCCATGAAAATTAAAGCTAATTGAATTTTCTACAGGTATACATTAATAATTTTTCTATGTATTTTACAGATAAATTTAAAAAATAATCTTTTTTATAAATCCCGATGCCTTTGTTTCAAAGATAAACAAAATTCCTTTGTTACACAGTTTATATTTCAAATGTGTCACTGCAAAAAAAAAAAATCGGTATGAATTTAAATTAATAAAAATGAAATAGCGGGAGGTATTGTGTTGGCCATATCAGATTTTTTCATTTTATTTTCTCCGAAGGGGCTCAATAACTCTCAGGGGAGTTTGATAATTTCAGAACAGTTCACAAGCTAAAGCTCTAAAATTATATTTTGCTGTGATTTATAATATTTTATCAAATTTCCAGAATTTCGATTATGCTCCTATGTTAAATAAAAAAAAATTGATGTGGATCACATTATATACCTTCCCTCAGTTCTATAAAAATGCCATACAAAAAGTTTCTAGCAAAAGATTCTACATTTCCAGTATTTCATTACATTGCATTCTGGCAGTTCCATGTATTTTGTACAAATACCACATAGAAAATTTCTATATTTCCAGTAAAATTATAACACAAACATATTATGTAATTTGCACTTGACACTGACATTAGGTGCGTTCAATGAAGCTAGCAAAACTAGCGAAACGGAAGTATCTTCTATTGAACGCTCTGCTAGTCTAGCGTTCGCTAGATTTGCTAGCTAGCAAATGCAGCGAGAATTTATATGCTACCTCTGCTAGATTTACATGTAAGGCGGGATTATTTAAATTCAGTTGTAATTTGGTGCGTAAATTAAAATGTTTATATATTACATAGCTCATAGCTCATCATAATAATTAAAGTAAAATATTTTTAAATATAAATATCTACTTTATTTATTAAATTTTAATTTTCTTGTAGTACATGTTAAACAGGAGCACATGAAAACATGGAAAATTATAATATAATAATTTTCTCTTTATATCTGTATATAAGAAACTACAAAATAAAATATTATATGAATTAATATATTTCGCAATGATATTTATGTTTAATTATTTTTAAATTGCTATACATATATACTCGGCGTAGCCGAGTTTTCGCTAGTATTTTATACTAAATTTGTCCATATTCATTTCTTTTCACGTAATTTCACATCAAATAGGTAGGTACTCCCTGCATTCAAACATGAAACCGCCAAGTAAGTTAGCAAACCGTTCAATGTGACTGTGAATTGATAGCTTAGCGGAGGTTAGCAAATGCTAGATTTGCTAGCTTCATTGAACGCACCTATTATGTCAATTAGAATTTTCTTAATAATATGCCTATTATTGTAATTTCCGTAAAAATTTCAATTTATTGGAAAAATAGCCGAATCCAAACGGCTGCTTTTCATATATTTTTACTATTTTATTGACATCTGAAAAATAATTTGTTCAACAAATAGCTATTTACTTAGAATAAGCGTATTAAAATCGGAATTGAATATTAATAATAAGCTTATTATTATAAATTTCATAAAAATTTGAATTTATTGCACAAATAGCCGAGGTGCATCCAAACTGTTGTTTACACATATTTTCACTCTTTTTTACAAATAATTTGTTTAACAAATAGAATAAAAATATTGAAATCGGATATTAATAATCATATTAACCTTATTATTATATTTCTTCACTATTTTATTGACATGTAACAAATATTTTGTTTATCAAATAAAATTTTTATGACTATAATACAAAGGATGACGGCAAATTTTACTAAAAAAAAAATACTGCAAGTATTAATTCAGTTCATATTAAATTAATATTAAAAATAACTATCTGTACTTTTTAATTGTAAGATTTTGGGGTTATTTAAATAGTTCATTCTTCACTTATTTTCACATATTTACATTTACCGTCGGAGAAAATAGAACTGTTATTCTTGTACACTAAGTGCAAGAACATTTCACATTTCTATCACATTTTGTACCATCGAGTTCTTTTACTGTAAATACATTATTAAGATTTTGTTATTGTTTACTTGTATAACGGGTATCTACTTTATTTTTGTTATATGTATGAGAAATACAATGGTACAATTTTAATTTGGAGAATTTTTTTTCCTAATAATTTTAGAACAAAAATATTAAGTATTAAAAATTACATTTTAAATGACAAATGAACAGTTCCATTTTCAAATTGCTTACAGACTGCCAAAAGAAATTACCATTATCAAACATTGTAGGAATCTATGATGTTTACAGCAAAGTATGAATATTGTTGTGAAAGAATGCTTTGGTTTCTGCATCAGAATAATGTATTTAATATTGGCAACGTTGCTGGACGTCACTGTAACGGTAGTATGAATAAAAATATACAAATTGGACGTCACAAGTACTGATTATGTCTGAAGTATATACTGTGGACGTCGGATTCACTCAGAATGGAGGAGCTCATAATGTCCGTCAAATGAAAGGAAACGTATATCGTTGTAAATCGACTTTATTGAAATTTGAACCGAAATTCATAATCAGGGGGAAAAATAAGTAGATATACTTTATAAAGCCGATACCTATCTCTATTCCTTTCGGTGGTTGCCACAATGTCCTAGCCATGAAAGGACGCAGCAATGATAGCGGGATGTAAATATATATATATATATAATTATACATAAATATACATAAATCGTGAGCGTAAAGTTATAAAAACTAGGAAAATATTGTTCGTAGGGTAATCGCTCAATAGCAGCTGTAGACACGTGTTTCGCTCTTATTAGAGCTCATCAGTACAGCATAGCTAGTTGACATTAACTAGAGATAGTAATTAGAAAACCGACAAATTGTAACAGCACTAGTAAGCAGCCAAATACACATTTGTTGCTTCGGTCAGCATTTCCACGGATTTGTGGATATCTCTAGTTAATGTCCATCTATTAACTAGCTATGCTGTACTGATGAGCTCTAATAAGAGCGAAACACGTGTCTATATATATATAGAGGGAGTCTAAACACTCAAAGCTGATGTCATGTCATATTTTATTGTATTCTTTACATGTAAAAATATTAACTTATTTTTGTAATAAATTTGTTTGTACTTCGTATTTATTTGTATTGTAAACATCATAAATATACATTTTTATATGAAATTTCTAGCCTTAAATTATTTGCCTATTCGGTACCTAGTTTTTGTAAGTTTCTATTTTAATCATTACTATTATCATAAAGTTGAAACAGTTCTATTCATTGTTTATTCAATTTCTATAAATATTGATTAAAGTTTAATCACAATTCACTTTAAATTGAAGAATTTTACAATTTTTTGGGTCTTTCAAATTTAAATTGAATTAATTTTAATAAGTTTCTTACTGAATTATAGCTTCATTCATTTTCTGTTACATTATTGTATTTCTGAAACAAAAATGAAGAACGTGCACTTAAATACATTATAATGTAGATCGTCCCAAGATGGCGGCCACGAGATTCCCCTTCCGTCTCATGGCGACAAAAACTCTGTCCATAACTATTGATGAGAGCCAACAAAGTATCTGACATCTGGTGGCGAAATTAAAAATGCGAGTCGTGGGAAAAACATTGTGGCATGTGAATTTTACTAGCATAGGAACCAAGCAAAAGTGAGATAAATGTCTTGCAAATGTAAGCAATATTGCTCTGTACCGGAGTGCAATAATTACGTTAGTGCACAAATGTCAATGCACTACTTCCCGAAGGACAAAGAAATTCGAAAAAATGGGTAATTGCGTTAAAAATAGGAAAGAAACACGATATACGAATGTATTCTGCTCATTTTCTGCCTTCGGATTATTAGCAAGGTAAATCGTATAATAGTTTCAATATATTTTTTTAATAATATAAAAAGAAATTTATAGGAGAAAACCCAAATAAAAGATCTCTTTTGAAAAAGAATGCCTGTCATTTTTAATTTACCATATTCAACTGCTAGAATATATTTTTGGGAAATGCTAAAAATACTTACAATTTTAAAAACAATTATTTTCATACCTGATAAGAGAACAACACATTTTAAATACCTATTCCGAAATATTTTTTAAAATATCAGAAATGTTAGAGTAGTGCTAGAGTACACTGAAATTGATATTCAGAAATCAAAGAGGATAAGATCATATTTTAATTATAAAAAAGACATACTTTAAAATATCTAATAGGAGTTACACCAGCAAGCGTTATTATGTTTCGTAAGTTCTGCTTTTGGTGGCAGAACCTCTGATAAGGCAATCGTTAAAGATTTGTTTTGAATTTCCTAGAACCATACATGGATGCAGTTATATAACAAATAATGATTTTAAAACCAATAAATCAAAAGTGCCTTTCCAAATACAACGTACACTTGCACTGTTGTACATTGTTTTCAAGGCAAATGCGGATATTATGTGGAATCCCTTTTAAATTATGTTTGTAAACAAAGACCGTGAATTTCCACATTATTTTCTTTTTTAAATTGGAAACCACATTATTATATGACCAGCTAAAATATTAGAAATTTTCAATGTTACCTTACAAACTTTTCTACTAACTACTTTATCTTTAAATGTTGCTTCTCCTTCCACTACTGCACCATTTAAATATATGTAGATATCTCCGAGTGAGATAAACATCTTATTTTAATTAATTATTTCACGTAAATAAAGAGGACTAAATAAAAAATTCGAGATTACTCCTATACCATCAGTGTACAAAATACAATGTTTTCCCCACTACGAAGTTGTCAATGCTGCCATCTATTGATGGTGGTTACCGCGGATACTTTACGCTCTCTCTAGTTCTATTCTATACTCTAAGCATTTCACGATCAATTTTGACAACTCGAATTGAGTAATGATGAGACATACGTTTCTGTGTTCATAGCCTACTTCGAATTAAGTTTTTTTCTATACTTCTTACTCTTCAAAATTCTCATCTTGTCTTGGTTTCTTCTTAGGAGAATGCACTATAGCTTCCATCAATCTTTTTTGGGTGTGAAGTTTCGCCTGATGTGCCGCATAACTTGTTATAGTATATGTGGTACTCTTTGAAAGATTTTTTATAGCTTGCAGTGTTTGTTCTTTTTTATAGAGAGCTACATATGCACTCGTATCGTTGATCCAAGCTACGTGTATGTTCCCTAAAAAATATATTTATATGCAAGTGTAAAAAATAGTTATAAAATGTATTGTTTACCAAAGGGGCTAAATAATTGATTGATGTCAGTTAGTTTCCATTCTTTGGGAAATGTTAAATGTAGCACGTGGTCTCTGTTAAGTTTTACTAAAATCAATAAAATATTAATAAAAGGTGATGCGTAAAATTTGAGACTGAAAATTTTTCAAGACCAAATTTATTAAGATGATCCTATAGCAATGAGGCAATGGCAATGGGGTCATTTAAAAAAAAATGTCGTTTTTACCTTCCGTCACCTTTAAGTAAGGAAGGTATTGTCTTTGACAAAAAAAAATCATTGGTGTTTTTAATGAATAAGCACGTTTTAGGGTCCCTACTGACGAATTTACTATTTTTACTTCCTTGTACGAAGTAAAGGAAGTATTGTAATCGCGAAAAATTTCGGTTTCCAGATTTCAACGGAAATATCCATTTTGACCATCCCTGAATCCATTTTGACCAATTTCATCGTGACGTATGTACGTACGTATCTCGCATAACTGAAAAACGGCAAGCCGTACAAAGTTGAAATTTTGTATTTAGCACTGTTATAATATCTAGTTGCACACCTCCCTTTTTGAACATTACAAAACTTCCGGAAGTGGTACTTTACTTGAAGCCTACAATAGATTTTAATGAAAAACTATATTAAAATATAATCTAAAACTTTTCAAATTTGATATACAGGTGTCTCAATAAGCTTGCTCACTATTGGTAACTTTTTTATTTGAAGAGATACGAGGTTGGTTAAATGAGCAAAATTGTGCCATTTTATATTAGAAAATTGGTCATGTAGACAAAATAAAAATTGTCTCAACGGCTCCCAAAATTTGGGACAGAATATATATTTTTTATTATCTTATTGGAAAGAGTATTTTTTTCTCTTTCCAATAAGGTAATGTTATTAATTGGAAAAATACTACCTTTTTTTTAGTTCTGTAATTTATTATTTTAACCCAACGTTTCGGCACCATAAACTGGTGCCTTCTTCAGGGGATACAATGACATATTAAAAAAAAAAAAAATGTCGTATCCCCTGAAGAAGGCTCCAGTTTATGGTGCCGAAACGTTGGGTTAAAATAATAAATTACAGAACTTAAACTAAAAAAAGGTAATATTTTTCCAATTAATAATATGAGTTCTGAAAGATATTTTAATAATTTAAGGTAATGTTGTTTATGTACAATTTTTTCAAATAAACGAGTTATTTACGTTTAAAGATAAAAATTATCTTTTATTAGTTTGTTTAGTCAAGTAAACCATTTGCCTTTTATAAAATCATTTTATTAACTTATTTTACTGTAATAACAAAACAATTAAAAAAAATATTCAAATTAAAAGCCATTATTTCATTGGCACATTTCATCTCTTTTGGAAAGAGAGCCGACCGTTCTACGTAACTGGTGTCTAGATATAACAATCATATCTAACTTTTCTTCATTTGTAAAGTTATTAAACATTATTAAACACAGAAAACTTTACGGGAGATATTATTAAACGTCAAACAAACAAAGAATCAATTGTTTCCATAGCTTACTTGGCTAAATATACTAATAAAAGCTAACAAAATTTTAATTTTTAACCGTAAATAACTCGTTTATTTGAAAAATTTGTACATAAACAACATTCCCTTATTGGAAAGAGAAAAAAATACTCTTTCCAATAAGATAATAAAAAACATATGGTTCCATTTAAAAAATATATTTTTTGTCCCAAATTTTTAGAACCGCTGACACAATTTTTATGACAATTTTCTAATATAAAATGGCACAATTTTGCTCATTTGACCAACCTCGTATCTCTTCAAATACAAAAATTACCAATAATGAACAAGCTTATTGAGACACCTGTATAAGACTTTTATATCGATGGAAATAGCATAATATATTTCTATTGTAGTACAACTGATGATTGCTTTGCAGTCGAAATGTGATTAAAAATATTTTGTGAAGAAAGGTGTATTATTGTTTATGATTTAATTTATATCTTCATGTAACTCAAATACATAATTAAGTATAAAAGCAATTGGTACTTTACTTCAAGCCTACAATAGATTTTAATGAAAAATTTTGAGGTCTGCTATAGGATCGTCTTATGTCCGTATTCATAAACACTCGTAAAAATTTTAAACGGTTCGTTATAATATTTATCCAATAAAAACAGTCGACATTGAAAGAAAAATCAAAATTTTATTTGTCAAGTTTGATTCTATTTGTCAAAAATTATAACGAGCCGTTTTGAAACTTTACGAGTGTTTATGAATATGGGCATTAATGTTTGTTGTATACTTACCGTCATTTCCATTTAATTTCATATACAGACAGTCTTGTAATCTTTGCACTGAAATCCTGAAAGCACAACAAATAATTTTGATTACAACAATGAAAATATACATATATTTACTTGTTTAAATATGGCTTCAACAGTTTTGGATTTTCTTGTTGAAATATTTCATGATAGTCGTCATTTTCTGTAAAAAAATATATATTTAAATATTTTGTTTAATTAATAGTTAGTTAGTACACACCTAAATATTTAACCATGGTTAGGAAACTTAGTCCGGTTAAAAATGCATCATAACCCGATTCATGTTCTCTGTCATTTTCTAAAGTATATCCTTCACTATTTTCTTCAATTCCTACAATTAATTAAATGATAACAATGGGCTACTTGCGTACCTTTTTACCTCCCGCTACCCTAGGTAAGGGAGGTATAGGGATCGTGCTAAAAATCGGATATAGAGATTTTAGTGAATAAGCACGTTTTGATGTCCCCAGAATCCGATTTTAACATTTTTACAATGATGTCTGTAGGTATGTATGTGTGTGTGTCTGTGTGTCGGTGTGTCTGTGTGTGTGTGTGGATCATGTGGACACGATTACTCAAATACTATCAATCAGAAAAATTTGAAATTTTGTATATCCATTCTATGCTAATGTGGGAAGAGCTCATTAGTTTTGAGTGTATATCGGATAACCGGAAGTATCATTTATACAAGCTTTTAACAGTTTTTCTTGTAAAAAATTCATTAAATATAATTTTTTAGCAACTTTTACCAATACAAATTGAATATAATGGCACAATCTTCAATTCTACAATAATAGCATTAAGTAAATAACTTGAAATAACTTTATATTATATTATAAAATAATTTATTTTTGTACATCACTTTGCCTCTGCGTCAAACAAAAACAATACTTCAATAACAAATTTGACATATTTAAACAAATGTCACTGTCACGCAGCAATTTTCATTAAAATGAATAATAAAACCGTGTTAAGAAGAATTTAGTAGGTTAAATATGATTCCAATGAAATTAAGGTTTGTAAAAATAATATATTTTCCTTCATACATAAATATTAGATATACAGGATAATTCGATTCAAGTTTGATGTTTACAGCATTATATATCAGACAGCTCTCAATAAGAACGTGATTTCAAAGTGTCAAATAATAATTTGCAACTACACATTTACGAAATGAATAATGTACGGCGAAGAATTTACACAGATTGCGTTTTAGAGCATAAGGAAGTTGGTGATGATTTTGACAATAATGTGTGTGTGACGATTTTTCCTTAAAATATATTAATGATCCAAAAGTTCGCAAAGTTGGTATTTAATACTTTTATATAATTTAAAACAACATATCAGATTTTGACTATATATGATAAACCGAATGTAGTAATTAATTTGAATCTCTAACAGATTTTTCAGGAAAAACATAATAAAATATAATCTAAAATTTTGTATTACAAACTTTTCTATTTATTGGAACAACAAAGTAGATTTTGTTTACAAACGATCAATCGGAAGTAAAACTTTACTTAAAGCTCAAAGCTATTTTAAACATGGAATTGGCGGGAGGACATGTGCTGGCCACATCAGATTTTTTTATTTAATATTTTTGAAGAGCAGGTAAAAACTTGCTACCCATATTTTTTCTTTTGACCAAATTTTTGTTAATTAGCCAGAAAAAAAATAATGAAATTTGATTATTTGAATTCCCGCCATGTATGACAGAATTACGCCGCACCAATGAATGGTCGTAAAGCCATTGCGTTTGTTTGTACAAGGTTTGTACAGGTAATGTAGATCTCCTGTTTGACGTTTCAACAATAGTTTGGTGGTTAGTATTTTAATTTATCTTTTTGGTATCGATATTTTAAATTACATGTAACTAACTATGTGTTTATTTGTGAAGTAATTAATATATTTGAGAGACCAGAGAGAGAGAAAAATGAACTAATGTCAAATTCAAATTAAAACTTTCTCGCATGCCATCTATACGTTACATTTTTAAACATGGTTCTCCAGTTAAATATAATGACGTCCCAGAAAATTTTCTTTCTTAATTTACTAAAAAACAAATAATTTTTTTAAAATAAAATTTATATATGTCTTCAACATAACATTACATTTATAGTGATAGAAATCGGATTTTCAGTACCACGCAAGTAGCCCATTATTATGGCTAAAGTCTAGAATAAAGAATTATATTTTGATGGTTATATATAGTTGCACAACCATCAAAAACATTAAATTCCACAAAAATTAGGGCGCGGAAAGCAATATTTATAGTGATTTTGGCATTTTTTCTGAAAAAAAGTAGGGTTAGAAATTCTGGGAATCTTTTCAAATTTGTATTGCCAGCTGCATCATTTCTTTTTGATCACTCTGTACCTTCTTCCGCGCTCTAATTTTATGTTTCTTTGTTTTATTTTAGCTAAAAGAAATATTGCAACCAAAAAAATGAAATTTCAAGAGGAGTAGGTATTCTAGAATCTAGCCATTATTATTTTTAATTAGTTTTTTACCTATTTGAGGCATATCAAACGGTTTCTTTTTTAAAATATTGACTAAACCATTCAAAACAGTATTCGAAATCAAATCTTTGAATGGCCCACTACTCGCCATGAGTTTTGTATCGATGATGCTGTAATATAAATAATAATAAGCGCATTTTCATAATAATAACAATAATAATTACTTTGGAAATAAACAATTGGCACATTCTTTAAATTCTGAGTAGCTGGTCAAAGGAGTCATAAATTTATCTACCATATAAAGTAAATCTAAACATAAATTGTGCCCTATGATTAATTTTCTCTAAAAATAAATAAAAATAAACACAAAATAATTAATTTTTAATGTAAATATTACACTTTCTGACAAATATTGTATGATTCGAGAAAACCCAACAGCGTCTTCCAATTCAGAAAGACCTTGTTCATATCTTTCCTGTTCTTTCTTATTTTTCTCTTCCGGAGTTTCTAGTTTTGTCACATATAAAACTCTGTCTTTATTTTCCAAGGATCTTGTTTCTAGATTTACAAGATTTCCATACATTTCTCTAGTAGTTTGATAAATTAAACGACGTCGAAATGAGTTACATTGAGGCAACATTAGCTCATCTTTACCAGAAGACAGAAATTGTTTTATTATTTTCCTAAAAGAAATTGATACTTTATTTTTTATTACACCGAGTGGGTATTAAAAAACGAATCCTGTTTGAAACTCAGTAACTTCAGAGTACACTGAGATATTGATTTTAAATTTTTTATCTCTTATAGACAAAGGGTTGAAAAGTATAGCTACAAAATTTCAAACATTATAAAAAAAAAAATTGTGTGTACTTAAGACCGCACGTCTAAAGTGAAAACTTAAATGGTTGACATTTGGATCGTACAGCAATGCGATCTCTTAACTGCTTTCGAAAACTCTATTAACTTACAGCCCGATTCACAAAAAGGTTTAAGCTAATCCTCATTTTTGGATTAGCGAATTCTACTCCAATTTTGACACTTTATAATTTAAAATAGAGTCTAATCTATTCCTAGTATCTACCTTTATTGATAATATCATGAAAATTAAATTACTCATATCAGTGAGTATAAAGTACTTTATATATATAAACTTAATTTTTAAAATATACAAGATGTAAGACGTTCAACATTTAACTGATGGTTTTCCTCAAATTTAGCGCGCCAAGAAATCTTTGTATCATACAGTCACAAGTCGATATAATTTTTAAAAATATTTAAAAAATTAAGTTCATGATATACATTAATAATAACCAACCCGATTCACAAAAAAATTTAAGCTCTTCCTCATTTTTGGATTAGCGAATTCTACTCTAATTATGACAGTTTATAACTTAAAATATAGTCTAATCTATTCCTAGTATCTACCTTTATTGATAATAGCATGAAAATTAAATTTTAAATACCGGAATAGAACAAAATTCACTAATCCAAAAATGAGGATTAGCTTAAACTTTTTTGTGAATCGGGCTGAACTAGTTTTACAATTTTGTTAATTTTACGCTCAAATACATTTGACAACACAAGTAAGGTACACAAGCAACCTTATTTTGGCCCTACAAACAAATTTCAAAAGTCACATGGCTGCCCGCGCTTCATATAGTAATCAAAAATGGCTCAAGCGTGCCGCTCTATACGATTTTAACTTTTTCCGCTAACTTAGTATGACAGCATTACTATTTCGATTGTTTAGTCTAATGATAGCCTACTTGGTTTTAAACTGATTATAAAATTATCAACGTGTAATAGACATTTACTTATCAATGCAAGGAAGTTCGTCTTTTTATGTCGAATATAAAGTATATGCATTGGCGCAGCTTTCAGAAAAAGTATTTATTTTTTTAATTTGTCAGTGTCATTTGACACTTTGAGCATTTGAGCGTAATTTTTAGTCATTCTGTCATGTGCAGAGAAAGCACCTACCCTTCTTTCTAATGGCGGCTAGCGGTGCGGGTGGTGGAATTGCTCTATTTATTTTTATTTTAGTCTGTGCTATTTTTTTTTTAACAGTTAAAAAGGGATGATTACAAGAAACTTCAACATAAGAAAAAAAAATTCAAAGAAATATCAAGTAAAATGTACCTGGGGTCACTAAGTGACCCCACTTCGTCCGCTAAAGGTTAAAACGTAAAATGTGTTTCTGTAAATAATAATGGCAACGTTGTATTTGCGGGGAAGTCCCTGTATCTTCCTAGGCAGGGAAGTACTTAGTAGATTACATGACGATTTCAGGAAAAAGTAGATTTAGATTTGTATGGCAAGTTTCAAACAGGATTTTATTTAAGTTTATGTACTTACATTGTTTCGTCAACAAATGGTTTATCGTCATCTGGAATCGGAATTACTGACTGATCATTGTTAACAGTAGTAACTTTTTCTTTACGATCATCTAAATATTGTTTAAATTTTAGCTCATCTGTTTGGTTTAAATATGTAATACCCTCTTTAAATACTTTATTAAAATCGAAATCATAATTACACAAAAAATCTATGCTTGAAGCTTGACAAGCAAATCTCACATCAGGAATAATTTTATGTGTCGATCGAGGGAATAAATAAAAGTTATAACATTTTTGTTTATATTTTTTATCAGTTTCATCGTACCTATGAATTATTTATCAAATTATATATTGTTTATAGCGTATTTTATCAGGCTTACCGAAAAGTACATAAACCAAATTGTAGAACAAGAAATTTTGTAACATTTCTTTTAAGTTTATTGTAATATTGTTCAAAATTATCATACGTATTTATATTGTTTTCAGGGTCGAAATTTAAACCAGAAAATTCTGCATCTATCGCTACAAAACATGCGTTTGATATTGCCGATTTTATTTCAGCAAGGCATGATTTAAAATCTACAAAACATAATACATAACCTTAAATAATAATAATAAATACAACACTTACTTGTTCTCGTTATTTCCATTGTCACAAATAAAAATTGATTTTAATCACACTTAAAAAACAAAAGCACAATGTACTATTCACAAATAGTTATTTATTTATCAATGTTTACACTAAACAGTTTATAATTTCTCTTTGACAACTTGTGCACGCCCTCTGTATAAGTGATTTTAACATTATTCTTTTCGTAATCCAAATAATGTTTTAATATTTCTTTATTAAACGGCGTGACATCATCTCTTTGAAGATATTCGTCTATGTTAATCCATTTGCAGGCGACTATTTCACGGTCACATTTATTTATTACAGTATTCAACGCTTTTCCCGCCACTAGAACATAGAAATCTGAACACCCAAACTGCCCCTTGTCGGCATGCATAAAAGAGACGAGAGTTGAGAATTCAAAGTCGATGGAAGTTTCTTCTTTTACTTCTCGTTTAGCTGCGTCGATAAAGTCTTCACCTAGGGGCGACAGAAATATGGTTTACTTATCAGAAAATATTTAAAAGCATCCACACGATATATGGGAACATTAATTTTATAAAAAAAAATAAGGTTAAACACATAACACGTGTTAGTGAATTGATTGTATCCCTCTGATTGGTCAAGGTCAAAGGCAAACCATGTTTACAACAGGGAAATATTTCTCAATTCTTGTATCAAAAATTAGGCGAGAAGAAAAATACCTACAACTTAAAATTTAAAACAAAGAAAAATGTAATTTATATATTAGATTTACAGAAATATTTTATGTAGAAGTATAAAATATGAAAATGTATTAAGAAAAAGAAGAAATTGGTTACTAAATGTTCTCAAAATGTTTTTGGGTCACAAACTTCATATTAAAATATGAATTTGTTATATACATTGTACAATATTTTAACATTAAAATAAGGTATATACTATTTATAAATTGTATAAAATACATATAAATATTTACTAAACATTATAACCTCGATTTTAACATTATCATATTTATTTCATAAAACTATGTGCATTTGTGCCTTTATTTTATTTGATAACTATAAAATATATTTTCAATATTATCCAGATTTATGTATTTAATATTTGTTTTATATAGGTATCAAAAAATATTTAAAAATACACAATTTAATTTTTTCAAGTAGGTACCATAATATTGAAGTTCAAAATGGAAAAAATCAATTACAAAATTATTTCAATATTTCAACAATGAAACAACAAAAATGCAGTTACATTCGTTCCTATTTTCACCCATTCCGCCATATTTAAACCTGTTTAAACCTTTATTTACCCTTGTAAATCACCCCGAAGCCAAAGGCGCCTTACCTGGTTCCACATTTCCTCCAGGGAACTTCCAATGTCCAGTTATAAAATGCTTTTCCTTCACGACAAGAATTTGTGATTTATTATTGAGGATTAGTGCTCCTACAGCGAACATAGTGTGTGCGAAAGCTGGAATTGCAGAAGTGTGGGATGCAAGCCATTTGTACATCATGACATAGCCGTTCTTTGCATGGTGGAAGTCAAAACCGTTCTTGAAACAAGGTATTCAAACAATAATATTGAAAATTTAGCTGTTAAATGTTCATTCATATATGGAAATCTGATAGTTGGAGATGAAATTTTCTGGAATATATTATACAAAATGTGGTTCACTAGCATAATGCTGATAGTATTAGGCAATCCAGAACACGTGACTATTTAAAGGTCCAATATGGCGGCAGAGGGCAAACATTGCGCTGTTTCATTCCTTGTTTTGCTGTTAATTGTCAGTAATTCTACGTGATCGTGTGATTGAATAGTTGGTGTATTCCGTGATTTATTCTTTTGTATTTATGCCATTAATTGGTAAATATATTTTTAGTAACATTTGTGTAAATTAACTGTAATATAAATTTGTAGAATACAATACACAGAAATCTAATTATATTTAGATATTATTTTATTAGGCAATATGTCTATAATTTAGTATAATTTACTAATCTTATTTTAGCATTTTAACTAATCCGAAATAGATAATAAATATTTTGTAAAAAAATCGTTAATTTAAATATGCAAATGGTTACTTTAATTACTTATTTTATTCTACTGTATTTTTTCTTCATTATGTTTGTCCTACAATTTTTGGTAAATTTATCTAATGAATTAGGTAATTAAATAGAAAATTTAAATACATATTTAGTTCATTTCTTTATTTATATTTAGTTTAATACATACTACGATATAAACGTAATCATTTCATCTAATGTTATATTTAATTTTAGTGTAATTTGTTATTATAAATTTAGAAAACTTAACTAAATCAACTTACATATTTTAATGAAACATATTAGAATGCTGAAAAATAAGGAATTTAGTTAATTTAACTACAATTTAGATGTTTTTTCTTTCTGTCTATCTGTAATAAAATTTCATATTTATTAATGATGGAGAAGGAGTGTCCAGATGTTGGACGTCGTTATATGGAGAAAATAGAAACTATTAACTACATAGATCCGTTCACAATTTCTGACCAAAATGTGGATTTTGGAATAGATGCTGTATCCCCAGTCTCCAGTGTCAAGTATGGATATTGTGTCGTATTTAGTATTAATACACAGTAGTTACACTGCACAGCAAATGATAGCTTACAAATCCCCGGAAGCATATAAAGCAGGATTTACAAAAATAGGCTGCATCAAATTGGATAACGTTTTTGTTCTTATTGGAAAAGTAAAGTTTCGCTACACACATACAAGTAACGATTATTTAAAGATTACTTTATTTCCAGGTTCTGTTCCTAAGATTAATTTTATCCATAATTGACTCACAATTTACGCTCCCTACAACTATACAATGGGATGGGACCTAATATTCTCTAGTGCCTATAATAAGATCTAAGATATAAATAAATAACACTATTTTCACTGTCATTTATTTAAAAATGCCGTTAAATTTTCGAACTTTGGTGTAATTTAAATAAATTGGTTAAAATTTTAATGGTGCATAAAACGTTATATGTAGGGTATTTGTGTTTTTGTTCCGTTTTATCCACTCCAGAAAATTAAAGATTCGAACTTATTTTCACATTCTTTGGTGGATAAAACGCTTCTTAAAACAAATAAATAACTATTGTCAATACTTACTAAATTCCTATATACTACAATATTTATAAAAATCATCCACAAATCAAGGTTTAGCACAAGTAAAGTTCTTACTTTAACATGTGAAATACTTATGACAGCTCAATGTTTGCCCTCTGCCGCCATATTGGAACGAAGTGTGACGTAGTGTTGGATTGCCTAATTGTTTTTCTCTGTCAATCGTTTATGAATTGGAGAAAAATACTTCATTGACAGAGATAAAACAATGGTAGTCATCTGCTCGCTAATCACCCTTAATCAGTTGTTCATACCACCAGCAATTGTTTTTAATAAATGGAAATTTTAAGAATTGTATTTTAAATCTTTTGAAAATTGATTTGATTACAATAATAGAATAACAGTTAACAGAAGTATTTGATACATTATACAGAAATATATGCAAAACTGATAGTTGTATTATAAAATGTGAAATATAATAATGAACTAATATCATATACTTATTAATAAATATAACCTTAATAGCCCAAATTCCTGAATCACGAATTGATCCACAAATCAAGCTAATCTACACTTGCCGTCAAATAAATATGGACTGGAGATTTCTACACTGTTGCCAATTCCATTGGTCATGTTGAAAATGCTAAGCTATGACGAACATCGCGGGGCAAGGGACAGGGTGGGGAGAAGGGAAAAAATTGAGCATCAGTCCATATTTATTTGAATATTAAACTGTTTCCGGTTCAGCTATTATATCCAAAATGCATTCGTTGAGACGAGAGAATATAGAACTAATTCTTGCACAGAAACAAGTCATTCTTTTGGTTCGGCTCAAAATTATCATCTTTTGACCAATAGAATGACTTGTTTTTATTCAAGAACTAGTTCCACATTCTCTCGTCTCAGCAAATAGACAATAATTAAAATTAATGATCAAATGATTCGCAATATTCCATGAATCAACTACTGATCTTTGAATTCTAATTTTGTAACTATGACTCTTGTACTCATTTGTAACTTAGCCTCATGCTTCTTCTTCATCATTATTTAAAACCGCATTGGTTTTCTTATTTTCAAATATTCTTTTATATCTTTCATTTTCACTATATTTAAAACTGTTGGAATCAATGTAATTTCTATCTATATCAAAATAAAAATATATTATAGGAAAAGTCTAATATATATTTTAGACACTATTATTTTTAATAAATAAAAGTTTAAATAATGTTATTTTAAGTATTAACATCTTAGAAACGTTGAAATACGATTGCAATTTTGGCATATTTTGCCATAACCAACTTTGAAAATACACTATATTTGCTGTTCAAATACACTCTTATAACTTAAATAAATACACAAAACATCTTTCCCCAAGATGTTATGTATTAGAATAAAATTTCATCAAAAACCTGTCAGATTTCTCTATATATTTAATACATACTTTTGCCAAAATGGGTACCCAGTTACTGTGTTCCAATGCGATTTTAAACCATATTCCATGTTTTTTTGTCTGTTTCCAAGTTTGTAATGATGCTGTGTGTAATAAACAATAAATATAATCAATAAATAATTGCAAAATATACTTATACCTTCTAATTTTTTAGTAAATAGGTCGTCCGGACAATATTCTTTATTAGATTCGACTAGAACACCATTATACCTGTCAACAATACCTTGAAATTCGTGTTTATTCATTTTTAAATTGTTTAATCTATAAATCAATACAGAAATTAATAATTATGTATAGTTTGTGATTGTGTGTATTACTTGACTGTCAAAAATCTTGAACTATACGCACCAAGTCCACATAACGTAAAATAATTATTCAAATGTATTAATTTACTTGAAAATAAAGACATTACTGTAATAAAATGATGTTTTATGTTTAGAATTTACTATATTTTTAACCATAGAATTATTGTAATTTTGTGAACTTTGACGTATGACATTTTGAAGGTACACGTCATATAACGTAGATAACTTATAAAAAATTATTAGTTTAACATATTTTTCTTATATTTACACACATTTTACTGGTAAAAATAATTAAATATTAGTAATAATTAAGATTGAAATAACAATTCTCCATTTTTAAAAATGTGAAAATGAGCGCCAACTTTATGAACTGCATCGATTGTATGCGTTATCTTTCAACACGGATCACTGCAAAATGTAAAAAAAAACTTAATAATCCTTTATTTGTTTTAATATTTCAATCATGGCAAATACACTATTCAAACAAACCGTTATCATTTATTTATGTTTACTCATATCTCTCACATATTGTATGTCTGATTATTTCATTTTCTATCACATTTAAATTCAATTGTTCAAGGTATGGAGCCAATAATTTTAGTGCACGGTGGTGCAGGCGATATCCCGCCTTCCAGAGTTCCTGGAAAAATTACTGGAGTTAAAAATTCAGTAAAAGCTGGTTATGAAGTCTTAAAAAATGGAGGAAGTGCCTTAGATGCAGTGGAAGCCGCAATTCGAGTCATGGAAGATGACGAAAACTTTAACGCAGGTACTTAATAGTTATTTATGATACAAGTACGTAAAGCTAGACTTTAGTCACGAATGTGTATCGTACAATATTTTATCGACGATAGAATCTAAAAATTCAAGAAATATTTTTAATTAGAATAACAATATTAAATGAAGAGTTTGCCATGATAACAAAATATTCGCCTGTTTTGCAAATTTAGCATGTTTAAAAATTTTAATCACTTGTTGCTCGGCAACCCGTGACTAATGCCACCTTGTTGTTAAACAACCGTTTTACAAACTTAAAACTAACAACTAATCTTCAATTTTACGTACTATCGTAGATAAAAATATTTTTGAGTACTATTTTCACTAAAAAGTGGCGTAACAAGAATTCTTGGGTCCCTATGCAAATATTTTCTGGGTCCTCCTAGATTTATAGCGCTACAAGAAAAAATTAAAATCTGTTATGGCTAGCACAGTACCTCTCGCCATTTCCGTTTTGTTGCATAAGTATCGAATTTAACATTTCTTGTACACAAATAATTCTAATTATACCTATTCTTTTATTCTATAAGGAATCTTGTCCTAAATGTTCAAGATAGTTCCAATTCATGGAGGGGATTGGCGGTATTTCAAGGATATATACTATTGTTATTAATATACATACCTACCTACAATATTAAATATTTAATAATAATTCAATAAGAAATATTGAATGTACTTCCCAGAAATGCTTTCACTAATTTCAGTAAAACTGTTGATTTTTGACACTGACAATTACAAACATTTGAATTTTACAACTAGTTTCATTGGTGTAGTCTGGACTGTGCGATTTATTGCAACAGATTATTCTATATATTATTTTTTCTTTATCTCTATATCTATAGAAGATATAATAAAAATTATAGTATATATATATATATATATATATATATATATATATATATATATATATGGAGAATTTTATGTTATGCATTATTTGTAATAACAAAAAATTTCAAAAATTAATATTTAGAATAATTTTTATAAGAAACTACTACTTCCGGTTGTTCAATGGGGTATTCCACTCAATTTTTTTTATTATTTTAAATAAAACTTCATTCAGTTTTGAAGCAATTCATAGTATTAAAAAATCTTAATTGTTCCTAGTTTAAGAGTATTTTATTTTCGAGAAATCAGTGTAACGTCACATTTCCTCCATATTTGTCTTTCTCACACACACTGCTTTGAGTACGCTGCGAGAGAAAGATAACAATTGTATGACGTCAATTTTCCCTTTTAGCAAATGTGAAATATCTCGTAAAGTAATTATTTAAAAAATGTTTTCATAGTTTTAACTATTATTTATTGAGCCATACTTTATGTTAAATTGAAATTTTCTTAATTTTTTTGTTATGGTGGAATACCCCATTGTTATCAAAACTTATTCACCTCTTGCCATTAATGTCAGATTGAGGAATACGTTAGTAACCAGGTCTTAAATATTATAGTTTTTGAGGAATCATTCTTCCATCATCCAGACACACACACACACACGCATTCACACACATCATCGTAAAAAAGTTGTAATCAAATTTTAGGTACCTTAAAACGTGTTTATACACTAAAATTTGTATATGCGATTTTTAGCATACAATACCTTTCTTAGAGAGAGGTAGTAAAATGCAAAAAAATCCTAATTTTTACAATATACGGTGACAATAATTATACCTGATCAATTTTTTTTCATTATCGAAATCAAATTTCTTTGTTGCAATCAAGTATTTCTTTGTTGTTATCAAAATCTTTCAAAAAACCCTGTAGGGATGTAATTAGAGGAATATATTTTTATTAAGTTGCAACATAATGTCCGAATTGGAACAAAATCAAAAAATAACAATTATTATAACCAGATATTGTGTGATTGGTCATTTTCTTTATTGAAATCAAACTCTTTTTACTGTAAACAAGCATTTCTCTGTTGTAATTTTAAAATCTTTTTAAAAGAACCGGATTAGAATAATGTTAACCGAATATTATAAATAAAGAATTAATTAATTTTCGACCTATATCTAAAATATTTCTCGGGTATTCAGCAGAACGTCGAAGGGCCCCCTAGGACTTCTACCCCCCTAGGGTTTCGGGCGCCCTAGGTCTTCGGGCCCCTACGCGGCAGCAAATGTTACATATACCTATTTACATCATTGTCTACACTCATTTTAGGTTATGGTTCTGTACTTAATCTCGATGGAGAAATAGAAATGGGTGCCAGTATTATGAATGGCACAGATTTGAATGCGGGTGCTGTCGCTTTAGTTAATGATGTAAAAAATCCGATAAGTTTAGCCAGAAAAGTTATGGAAAATACGCCACATACTTTATTGGGGGCCCATGGGGCGTCTAGATTTGCAAGAGAACAAGGAATACCTGCAGTAGATCCTAAAAGTTTGATTTCTGAACATGCTAAACAGGCCTTGGCACAATTCAAAAAGACTGGGTAAGTTAAATAATTAATAAATACATATTATTGTTTATGTACATAAAAATGTAAAATATAATTCATTTGTCGATATTACACACTTGCCTCAAGAAATAGGGTTGATATAATTTTTTGGTTGCGAAAACAAGTACCCAATCATTTACGCTCATGTCTGATGGTTATAAGTACATAAATAAATATATCATCACGGCATATTATCCATTTCTGGGTGTGCCAATCTGCTTTATCGCAGATACCGGTAATGATGATGACATATTTGTAGAGTGCGGGCGCTTACCAGGCGTCACCTCACGGGCACTCATTGCTAGCGTGGAGAGTCGCCACAAGGGTACTTTGGTGCCATTTAAAATTCGAAATATTTGGCGTCGGTCAGGATCGAACCCGGTACCCACAGGTTCGCGACCAGACACTCATTATATTAACACAAAAATTCTAATTATATTTATTATTAATATATTTTTTAAATCATTCTATAAATAAGTTTCCTCCTACGCTTCTAAATGTTCAAGATTCTTCAAATTCATTGACAAAATTAGCGGTATTTCTAATACGTATATGTAATATATGTATCTTTAATTTTAAATATTTGATTAATAATAAAATAAGAAATACTAAATGTACTAAAAAACCTTCAATAATGTATCTGGATTTTTGACACTGACATTTTCCTGTCAGTTACAAACATTTTAATTTGTCAACTGGTTTCCATGGAGTTATTTGGGCTGTGAGTTTCATTACAACGGATTATTTTATATATTTAAAATTCTCTATCTCTAAATCTATAGAAGATATAATAAAAATGTTCAATGTAATCGGATAAATTTCCAAAAAATAATATTTAGAAGATTTATTTTAAGAAACTACTATCGGTTGGCCAGTTGTTACCAAAACCTTTTCAGCTCTTACCATTAATTAAAATTACTAAAATCGGATATTAGTGACCTTAAAACGTGCTTATTCACTAACATCTGGAAATGCGATTTGTAGCATGAATCCATTAGACACACAATTGCAATTTGCAAGGGCGCATCTAGCGGAAAAGCATAGATCTAAAGGTTGCTATGGTTACCACGTCCAAACAAAGACCTGTCATCAGCCATAGACTTAGGGAATCATAGACCTCTACACTTCAGCCATCGTTTTAGTTGAATAATCGAATGATCTTCAATATTATCAATCAAAAAAATTTTCTCCACGCACATCTTGTGGTTTTAAACTCATTTTTATTGAACAAAACGAACAAAACACAAAGAATTCGGGACGTAAGACAACGAGGGGAGGTTTGTTTGGAAGCATGATCTTCTATCTCTCTCTCTCCTGCATATGACGTCAATTCTGAAAGTGTCTATTCCTCTTTTAGCGATAGGTAAAAAGTTGCATTTCCGTCTATCATTCTGTTAACATTATTATTTAACTATTAATTTCAATCCAATTTTAGTTTCATTTTGATGTTATCTATAGTAAAAACTCCATAGATTCCAATTTTTAAATATTTAACTCTCTATTTCTAACAAATTTCAAGATGTTCGCACATATTTCCAGCTACGTCCGTACAGAAATCGGCTCCGAAACAACTCCAAAACCTAACCTCCCTGGCCAGTCTGGCACTGTAGGCGCAGTGGCTTTACATAAAAATGGTCATATTGCTGCTGCCACATCCACTGGGGGTATGAACGGCAAAATGGTGGGTCGAATAGGCGATACACCTTTAATTGGAAGCGGCACGTATGCGGATGACTTGTACGGTGCTGTGTCAACAACAGGTTTGACTTTACACCCATTTTCTTTTTGCGATAGATGTTAAATATGTGTTTTAGGCATATACCTATTAACTAATATATTGCTAATGCTCGTATCTTTCCCATAAGAGTAGGTGAAGGAAACACTGTGCAATGGAAATATCATTTCTGCATAAGTCTATCTCTCACAAACACCCAACCGGCAATTATGCGCATGCTCGGAAATCTTGACTACTATTGGCTAACGCTGACAGCGTCGCTGGCTGGGCTGCGTTCCAAAATCCACAATATTTTCAAATGTAGTTGCTCACGATTCTCAACATATGAAAGTAATTTGCCTTCTTGAGGAAGAAAACATGCTTTTGGTTGAAAATAAACATAAGTAAATACGTTGGCGTGTATTACGAGCATACTTTTATAATAAAAGCGCTTTTATAGAGCGTATTTTCACATTATATTGAGGAGAGTGCTCCATAAAAGCGCTTTTATTACGGGCTTGACATTAATGTTGTAATTGTAAGTAGTGTTGTTAGTTTTATAAAATTATTTTTAATTTAGTTTCAGTTTTTTACTTCAACAAAACTCTCATTCATTCCAAAACACAACACATCATACTCTACGCCAAAACTCGGTATTCTTGGTTTTGGAACGCTGCCCTGGTGATGGAGCGAGCACATGGTTTGACTTTGACGTTTGATTTCATTTCTGTTTGTAGTTGCACTTCGAAAGGATTTGCTTTGTGTTACATACAGTAATTTATTGTCACCTAAATTCAAATTTAGCACTAGAATATGTCAATGTTTTTTATTATTACTAATATTTATATTCAAGAATTTACATACAAAATAAATAATAGGTACATTGTTTAATTTCTCAAATTTAAATTTAAAATTTCTCGCGCTAGTCGTTAATAAACAGAACTCTGTGATTCGCAAAAAGTGATCATGATTTCCTCGTTAGCCAATAGTAGTCAAGGTTTCCAAGCATGCGCATAATTCGCGGTTGGGTGTTTATGTGAGATAGACTTATGCAGAAATGATATTTCCATTTCACAGTGTTTCCTTCAAGAAAAGCAAAGGATCCGCAATATTATAGTTAATAGGTATATGGTTTTAGGACATGGGGAATCCATATTAAAGTTTTGTGTAGCTCATAATATAATTAAAGAGATGGAATATGGAAAAACGGCTCAACATGCTACGAAAAAAAGTATTGAAGACATGACTAGACGATTAAATAATACTGCAGGTATTTTGTGGCGATTTTTTTGAAAGATTTAGTTTGAAATATTGTTATTGTTGTAGGGGCAATAACTTTATCGAAAACTGGTGATGTTGGTGTATTTTTTTCGTCAAAACGCATGGCCTGGGCATATCATAAAGAGGATGAAATACATTTTGGAATAAATCAAGATGAACATGAAATCATGAAAATATAGACAATTATTTACATATGTTGTACAATATTTGTTAGTTTTATTTACAAATAAATATATATTTACAGCAAAATATATAATTTTAAGTTATTTACGATACAAGTACGTAAAGCTAAATTTTAGTCACGAGGGTAGCGAGTGTTTTAAGACCCTTGAGTGACTAAAGATGCTTTACGTATGTGTATCGTACAATACTTTATCTACGATAAAATCTAAAAATCCAAGAAATATAAAAAAGTATTTTTAATTAAGATAACAACATTAAATGAAAAGTTTGCCGTGATAACAAAATAGTATCCTGTTTTTGCAAATTCAACACTTATAAAAATTTTAATCACTCGTTGCTCGGCAACCCGTGACTAATGAAACCTTGTTATTAAACAACCGTTTTACAAACTTAAAACTAACAACTAATCCTTAATTTTACGCACTATCGTAGATAAAAAATATTTTAAATGACAGTTGCAATTTTTTTTCATAGTAATGTAAGATTCATTTTTCAGTGGCCCGCCACTGGTTTGGAAACACTTGACATTCCTAAACACAATAACATCCTCTGATTCTTGGAGGGTTAAACGTTCGGGATTTACAGTGTCGTACAGGTTTATGTGTTAGTAGTGTCAATAAAATAATTTAAGCAATTTGCTGAAAATATAGGCGAGTGGTAAAGGTCACAGTCACTCTAATTATTGTATAGGTATAGCGTTCAGGTTTGGATCACCAAATACTTGATTGACATGTTGTACACTATTTGTGTATTTGATACGCATGGTATATGTGAGTTATACATATATGTATTATTTATGTGTGGCCACAAACGTGTAATATTTAATTTTTTCCCAATTATTCGAAGGGTTGTTTGGGGCAACCCTGGGTCCATAGAGCCGTGTGCTCTGAAAATGGCTATAGGATACATAGAGGAGAAACATCAAGTGGAGAGGCTGAGATCTGCGAGAGGTCTGGGATCTATGTGTGATCGTAAGCTAAGCTCTCATAATGGGACTGGGACGGACCTTATACCTTTTTTTAAAAATATCTGATGTGGACACCACATGACTTCCTTGTACGCCTGTTAAACTATACATATTTTGTTAATAATTAAAATATGTATTATAACAGACCCAATCAATTGCACATATTTGACATTGACATTTTTTGTTATTTTTTGTCCTAATCCATATCAAACTTAATTACAAAAACCAAAACATACATAATTTTTAAATTTACATATCTCGCTTATACCAAAAGCTAATTTAATCATATTTAATGTGTTAGACGCAGAATTCAATTGTCTAAAATTTTTATTTGATGCATTTATTTTTAAAATCAAAATAAAACCATTTTTTCAAGAAAAATTGATAACAACTTCAGGTAAAGTATCACTTCCGGTTAGCATAGGCGTAATTCGGGGGTGGCAAGGGGTGGCAGTTGCCACCCCAGAATTGTTGAGCCCAGTATTTTGCCACTCCAGAATTTTTAAGTAAAAGTCTCAATAATACGAATACCTAATTGAAAAATAAAATTCTACAACAAAGATTTTTTTAACTTTATCGATTCTCCATTAACCACGCTTAGCTTAGCTTAGAAATATAGCATATGTTTTGAAAACTTGTAAATTATAAACTTAGATAGAAATAGTCTGAAAATGCTTCAGAAACTAATAAATCTGAAGCCAGTATTTAACATCCCCAGACCCCCCTGTAGGTCTTGCCACCCCTGTTAGAAAGCTGAAATGACGCCCATGCCGGTTAGACCATTTTAACCAAAATCTATTATGTTATTTCCATTGATATAAAAGTATTATATATCAAATTTGAAAAGTTTTGGATTATATTCAAGTAAAGTACCACTTCCGGAAGGTATGTAATGACCAAAAAGGGTGGTGCACAACTAGATGTTATATCAGTCCTAAATACAAAATTACTTACAAATATCAATTAACAGTAACGTACCCAAGGTAGTTGTTATTATTAGGTACATATTTTAATATAATGAATAAGTGAACTATTTCATATAATGTATAAGTTTGACATAAATTGTAACTGACGAAGATAAAGTATAGTTTGTGTGAGTAGTATTTATTTTCTACACAACTAACCCCATTTGAAAATCTTGGCTACGCCACTGTCAATTAATATGCAATCTTTACGACTTTATAATCTTTAAACTTGTTTGAAAATATATGAAACAACGTCTAATCGTCTGTCATTTTCATATTTCAATCTACGTCAAAATTTTTAGTGTTTAATTCTAAATGGAGCCAATATGTCTGGTACATGGTGGAGCAGCCCCCATAATCCAAGAAAGAATTTGTGGCAAAAAATGTGGTGTACAGGATGCAGCCAAAACTGGGTATAATTCTTTGCAAAATGGGGAAAAAGCGATTGACGCAGTCGAAGCCGCTTTGAGAAGCATGGAAAGCGACCAATATTTTAATGCAGGTATCAATGAATGATTCATAAAATGTTTTTTAATTAAATATTCTTGTACGAGGTGTGGCTACAAAATAATAAGATTGATCTTAGAACATTGACAATGTATAAAATTACACAAAACAAATATTGCCACCATCATTGTACTCTCCTCCCCGAACCCTACACCGCCCGATGCGAATATTCCTTTGTTGGAAGCAATGCCTGCAGGCCTTTTTTGTTAGGTTGTTCATAAGCTCTGCCGCTTTTCTATAACTATGTCTCGGTCCCGAATTTGATGCCTTTTAACGCAGAATTACAATTTGGGAATAAAAGCAAGTCACATGGCACTAGATCAAGTGAGTATGGTTAATGTACCAACACGGTGATTTTGTATTTCGTCAAAAATGTCTTGCCGGACAGGGCGTTTTGTTCCGGCAGTTGCCTTCATGGAAAATCCATCACATTTCAGCCCTTTTTCTTCTCACCCGTGCATGAACAGTTATCAAAACCTTCTTGTAATATGCTTGGGTAATGAAATGCCCATCAGGCACCCAATCCATGTGAACAATCACTCGCATTTCCTTCTTTAAATCTTCTAAACTGCTCGAAAACTTGAGTACTAGATAGACCCTCATCACCATAAACATTCTTCAACAATTCGTACATTTCTGTAGTGGACACACAGAATTTCATATTGACACTAACATAATTCCGGCGGAGTACGAGAAAGTAGTTAACTTCAATCAAATGCTACTACCGAACGGTTTGCCTAATTATATTGAAATTTTAACAGTGGATGGAGGGAAGATAACAAATTAATATGACAGCCTGCAATGTTGCCAAATTTGCAGGGAAGCCGGAAAAAATAAATCTCGTTATTTAATAGGGGATTCCAGCTCAATCGAATTAAAGGAAAATAGTAAAAAAATGTATATGCTGAATAACGAATATTAATAAAAAAAATGAAATGATATAATTGAGATATTTCGGAAATAAGGGGTTTTTTGTTATAGCGCTTCGACACGAATATGAAATCAATATATAATAGGGAGTTATTGCAACTTCTAAAATGAAAGAACGTAAACGTTAACTTTATGTAGAAAACACTTTATTTTAGAAATAAAAGACTTTCAATTTCAATGTTTACCGCATTTAATTAGTGTATTTACGCTAACGTTAACGCTAAAAGCAACACAAACGAAGTTACATCCACAATTTTCATCGAAACATAACCTCAAAAGATACAGACCGTGTAACGTTAAACGCTCGCTATTCCATTGCGCATAACGTGTCTCCTTATTTATATAACGTGAACCTTATTAGTATACATGCGCACTCGGACTATCACGTGACTTTAAAGTGCACGTTATTTTTGCGTTGAAGCTGCAATAACTCTCTATTATTTTGATTGGCGTGTTAGGAGATGGGGGTTACTACCAATGGAAGTTAAGAAATTCATATTCGAAAGGAGGGGCTAACATTCCTGTACTGCAGTTTTCAAACAGTTATTATTTTGACATAAATTTCTTGCATTAAACTTAATAATTTAAATACACCTCTAATTATAAAGTATGTAGACTTATACAGTGTTATAATATTCATTTATTTTATGTAAATATTACTGAAAATAGCATATATTTCAAGAACATTTAGGTCAATGATGAAAACAGTTCGATATAAAAACACATAAGCGTGACGTCACGTCAATCTTTTCAAAATTCGAGAGACCATAACTCGCTTATTAATAGGAATTTTTTCGCCGGATTTTCATCAATAGTCTTAGTTTTCCTAATATTTTCAGATGAAATTATATATATAAAAAAAATCTGTTGTGGCCAGCACAAAACCTTCCTTCAATTCAATGTATTTTGTACAAATCCGATACCAAAAGTTCCTTTGAAAAGATTCTATATATCCTGTAAAATTGTAACACGAACACACTATTTTTTACAAATTCCATATTGCAAGTTCCTTTGAAAAGATTCTATAAATCCAGTATAATTATAACACGAATGTACATTCTGTAAATTGCACTTCACACTTCCTCATTCCTATCCAACGCATCTTCTTCACACAGTTATTCCTCTCTCAAATATTCTGCTACACAGTCCTTCCATCTTGTCTTTGGCCTTTCTTGTACTCCCGGCATTGAAACTACAAGACATTTGCGAGGGACTCTCTGTCACTTAAATTACTTTCTGATCCTATACTTTCCACTTTGATTTTGCACTTGACACTGACATCTGTCAATTAGAATTTTTTGAATATTATCTGCTGTTTCCATAATTTTTGCAAAGCTGACTGGTTTTTGGAAGTTAACCTCTCTTAATCTCTCTATAACTCTATACCTATTGAATATGAAGGAAAATGTATAATCAAATCGTATAGAGAATAAGATTTTCTTTCATTTTAATGATCATAAAATGTCGAAAATTGATATTTAACTGGGTTTTTTCCAGAAAAACTGTTAAGAACTTCAAATAAGGGTACTTCCGGTTGACCAATTATAACCAAAATCCAATCAGCTCTTCATATGGTTGTAAAGAAGAGGAATACGAAAGAATCATAATTTTTAGAATTGTAGCTTTGAAGTTATCGTCGGAGAAAAATTTGTCACACACACACACACACACAGACACACACACGGACACACACACACACACACACACACACACACACACACACACACACACACACACACACACACATACAGACATCAATGTAAAATTAGTAAAATTGTATTCTAGGGATCTTATAACGTGCTTATTCGTTAAAAACTCACCATCGAATTTTTTGACCAAAGACAATACCTTCCTTTTGACGGAAGGTAAAAAAATGGTGGCTGTCGCATGTTATCTTTTGTGCAACTCAAATGCGTTCCTAAGGTGGACGACCTGTATTTCAAATTTCAACACACATGTTCCCATTAAAATACAAGTTTTATCCAGGTTATGGATCAAGCCTAAACATGGATGGTTTTGTGGAAATGGATGCATGTATTATGGAAGGCAGCGATATAAGCGCTGGGTCAGTAGCCATCGTCCAAGACATAGAACATCCAATATCTTTAGCGCGTCTTATAATGGAGCAATCGCCACATGTTCTCCTGGCTGGACCAGGTGCCTCGGCTTTTGCAGAAAGCAAAGGAATGAGTTTAGTGCCTCCGGATGCGATGGTTAGCGACTATGCGAAAGAGTGTTTGCAAGTTGTGAAAGATAAAGGATTCACTGCTGAGGTATATTTATACAATTAGGATAAAGGATTTTATTTTGATGGTTATACCGGGTATAACACGAAAATCGGGCCATAGGCGTTTGAAAAACAGTTTTTCTTTGCACAAAAGTGGTCTATTAATTTTAGACAATAATGCTTCAAATAAATGTTTTAAGAGAATTAAATTCAATTAAATCATCTAAATCAAGAATTAAATTTAAAATTTTATAAGTGTTACCCATGGTATTGAAATAAAATTTCAAAAAAATTTGATGACATTTTACCTGTCAGAAATTATAAAATATAGTTTTCATCAAAATAATAATGCTCAATGATTTATACCGGGAGTTTATTTTATCAGTAAACATAGGGTATATCATTGCCATAGTTACGGTATAAATGTTTGACAGCAATGTATTGAAGCGTTTATTTTATGAGTAAACATAGGCGTTTAACATGGGAAGTAGTTTTTTGTAAATACATAGTGTCCGGCTAAAAATCTAACCATGCTATTGAACATGATAATAGTACATTACATCTTATACATTATTTAATATTAATTACTTTAATAATATTGCAAAAATTGCAATAAATTACAAAAATTGTCAAATAAATAATTGTTTCAGTTTTTTTTATTATGCAATATGAAAAGATTTCCGAATATCTCCGTGGCGCAGTGGTCATAACACTAGCGTCTGAAATTTTTGGTTGGGGTTCGTTTCCCCGTTGGGATAATTATTTTATTTTTTTACGTAAAAATTGTTGAACTTTTAAACATCAGTTTATATTTCCATATTACAATCATTTATAAATAATAATAACATTGTAATAAATAAAGAGAAAATGATTGAGAATAACTGATTACAATAATCAAAATATTGATGTAATAACAATGCATTGTATTTTATTTGATAAATACAGTAAAGACATAATATTTGCACAAATTTATTATATTTCAGTTATTTTTATTAATATCAAAGGAAATACAATGCATTGTTATTGCATCAATATTTTGATTATTGTAATCAATTATTCTCATTTATTTTCTCTTTATTTATTACAATGTTATTATTATTAAATTATTGTAATATGGAAATATAAATTGATTTTTAAAAGTTCAACAATTTTTATGTAAAAAAAATAAAATAATTACCCCAATGGGGAATCGAACACCAACCAAAAATTTCAAACTCTAGTGTTATGACCACTGCGCCACGGAGACCCTTCAAAATCTTTTCATATTGCTTAATAAAAAACTGAAACAATTATTTATTTCACAATTTTTGTAATTTATTGTAATTTTTGCAATATTATTAAAGTAATTAATATTAAATAATGTACAAGATGTAATATACTATTATCATGTTCAATAGCATGGTTAGATATTTAGCCGGACACTTTGTATTTACAAAAAACTGCTTCCCATGTTAAACGCCTATGTTTACTCAGAAAATAAACGCTTCAATACATTGCTGTCAAACATTCATATCGTAACTATGGCAATGATATACCCTATGTTTACTGATAAAATAAACTCCCGGTATCTTCTCTTCCTGTGCATAATAAATAATTCTCTCTAACAGGTAAAATATGTCAATCTAACAGATACGTATCTAAATCCTAAATTATATGCCCTAAGGCTGTGTCCTATGTTGCACTTTTATCACCCTAAAATCTAAATCCTAAATTTATATGCCCTAAATCTAGTGATTATTTAGGATTTTAGGAATTAGATTTTAGGGTTTTGCAGGAGCACACTACCCAAGGAACACAGAGTTTTTATTAAGACTATAACAAATAATGTTGTTACTGCAACTTACATTTAGCGGAATTATAACACTTTTAAGTTATTTTGCCTTGTACAACTTTTTTCTAGTCTTTTAAACTACAATGCGAAGTTAAAACGTTTTATATTTAAGTTTTATTAGCGTCGATTCTTTTAGTTTTATTAACGTCTTTCGCACTAAATTAAAGGAAGTGTTAGAAACGTAATTGACAGTTATTTATAAATAGATTTTTTAAAGTTTTATAATACAGTTTAAAAATATTAAAGATCACATATAATACATATATTAGTTAGTTTACAGTTTTCTAAAAGTTTTATAAATTTATTTAAAACTTTTAAATAACTGCAAAAATAACAGTTTTATTTTAAACAGAAGAAAGTGGGAGTATAGTTTCTCAGTAACTTAATGCATCAACTAAAAAACTGATGTAAAGTAGTTCTTAGGAAGTTATTATAACTGAAATATCGAATTATAATATGTGCGGCCATATTTATGCATTTAAACAGAAACTTGTTTAGAACCCATTTTGTAAAATTTAGTATAAATTAATTTTATTGTGTTTTTAATTTAATATTCTGAAAGTAATCATTCTTCTATATGGTTTATTATAATATACTTTATTCATTATAATATCGAATGATTTAAAAAAAATACAAAAATCTATTTTTCATAAAAATTTAATAAATTTTCTTCTATTTATTTTAGGATACTATAATGTCCCTTAATTTTTTCCCAATTATAATATAATATTTCACAGTAAAATTAAATTTGTTTATAAAATGAGTTCAACAGATATGTAAAAAATATGATATTTATAAAGATGATCTTAGATTTAAATAGTTGCAGAAGACATTACAAGTCTCGGTACATATAATTATACAACATAGTCATGCTTAGACTACTTATACGACTCGTGATATGATAAAATATGAATTTAGAAAATAGTTTGCTGAGAAATCTGTATTGTAGTTTGAATAGTAACCCATATTATAGTTTTATTAGTGAATATATCTCTTATCAATTAGCTTTAATGAAACCAACATATTATAGTCCATGCAAAATAAATATGCAACTATTGCTTGTAAGTGATAATAGAAAGTTATGTAGTAGTTAAAAAAACGTTGTAAATTAGTTGAATAGATTCCCCACCCGCCTGACATTAACGTCGTATAAACGTTAGAATCAGTAAATTATCGTTGCATAAAAGATATAATACAAGTTAAAAAGTTTTAAGAAAAGTTTTTTTAAAGTTAATAGAACTAATAACAAACTAATTTGTGCTCCTTGAGTATGCCTTGAAGTTGACGCGCACTAATTAAACAAATCATGTTTGTTGCTATAATTTGTGCAAAATATCAAATTTACTGTCAAAGAATAGCTTCTTAGCTTCTATTTTATGAAATATACTATTAACATTTACTCTCAATCATCAAATTGAATCGAATTGTATAATTCATTTTTGTTGTTTTAAAGTGTTGCCATACAAACCAATGGATATCACTAGTGTGCCATTCGGAGTTGCATTTATGTGATTATGTGAACAAGTCCTAAATCTTAAATACTAAATGCCAAAATACGACATCGGACACAGCCTAAAGCCTAAACCAATGGATATCACTAGTGTGGCATTCGGAGTTGTTTTTATGTGAAGACAACCTAAATACTAAATGCCAAAATGCGACATCGGTCACAGCCTAAAATTTGTGCAAAATGTCAAATTTACTGTCAAAGAATAGCTTCTTAGCTTCTATTTTATGAAATATAATATTAATATTTAATCTGAAGCATCAATTGTATAATTCATTTTTGTTATGATACTACGTTGATATGTCATACTTATCACAATGGTCGTCTAAAAATTAATTATACAACTCTATTCAATTTGACGTTTGAGAGTAAATGTTAATAATAAATTTCATAAAAAAGAAGCTAAGAAGCTATTCTTTGACAGTAAATTTGACGTTTTGTACAAATTATATATATATATATATATATATATATATATATATATATATATATATATATATATATATATAACAAACATGATTTGTTTAGTTAGTGCGCGTCAACTTCAAGACGTAGTGTGCTCCTGTAAAACCCTAAAATCTAATTCCTAAAATCTTAAATAATCACTAGATTTAGGGCATATAAATTTAGGATTTAGATTTTAGGGTAATAAAAGTGCAACATCGGACATACCCTCAATGTTATGTGTTTACTTTATTGCATTTTACAGACTCGTGAGCTGGGAGGTACCATAGGTTGCGTAGCTATGGACAAATATGGAAACCTAGCTGCTGGAACCTCAACAGGAGGTACCAACGGTAAATTAAAAGGTAGAATAGGAGGTACTCCTATTGTTGGTGCAGGAACCTATGCAGATAATTCGGCAGGTGCTGTATCATGCACAGGTGATCATATTTTCTACTATATTTATTTAGAAAACTTTTAATTTTATAATGAACATATGCTGTGGTATGGAGGCTAATATTGTTATTAAAACATGCATACACATTAACTACTTAAACGAACATTTTAGTAGCATCAGTTTAAAAAATAAAAGTAAGTTTTGCCCAACTTGCAAGAACGTTAAATACTACAGTAGTGTTTAATTACACAGATTTGCATTTCAAAGAATATTTTCGTATATTCAAACTTCAAATCAAAACACTGACCGTAACCCCTGACCAGCGACTTTTTCCCGTCACGCGTTCCTGAACAGTTCAGTGACAGGTGAATTTACAGAGTGAACAAAAAAGAACTAATTCAGTTAGCAATAACAAAAAATTACTTAAACACTAAGGGCCATTCACAGCTCGAAATTCGTTGAACTTCCATGAAATTCGTAAAGTTTGTCATATGGCAATCCTGTAGTTGCGTTCATAACGGCGAAATTTGAGATCATCAAATTTCATTTCGGTAGAAAGGGCCATTCACAGCTCGAAATTCATTGAACTTCCATGAAATTCGTAAAGTTTGTCATATGGAAATCCCGTAGTAGCGTTCATAGCGGCGAAATTTGAGATCATCAAATTTCATTTCGGTAGAAAGCTTGCAGTCTCCAAGCACCCAACGTAATTTAGGGTACGTTCTAATAAGTGTGTAGAAAATTTTTATATATTTGAATGGAGCCCTTTTTACATTTCGTTTGTGTATGAGGTTTTCGTTAAAATACTACGTTATAATTAAGTTATTTTAGTTATATTTATTTTTTAATTGCTATGGGGTAATATTTTGTGTTCCATAAACTAAAGAAGATATAAACATGGGGGACTAGTAAAATCTTATTCGGGAAATGAGATTGTGGAATATCGGCATGTCTTTTATATTCACGAGAATATAAAACTATTTGATCTTTTATTATCAATTGTAGGTCCTGTAATTGAAAAAAAAAACAATCACTTTTTTGATAAACAATAAACTACACAAATACAAACTTAAGCTATCAAACAAATATAAACAACTAAACAGCCAATAAAAGTTTCATGTTTTGATACAGGGACGAACTAGCATACAAATTTGAAGCTGTGAACACACAAAGTTCAGAGGACTAAATTTCGTAGTTCAAATTTCACCAAATTTCAGGCTGTGAATCGACCTGAAAGCTTGCAATCTCCAAGCTCCCAGCGTAATTTAGGGTACGTTCTAATAATTATGTAGAAAAATTTCATATATTTGAATGAAACCCTTTTTCACATTTTGCTTGTGTATGAGGTTTTCGTTAAAATACTACGTTATAATTAAGTTATTTTAGTTAGATTTATTTCTTAATTATTTTGAGATAAATATTTTGCGTTTTATAAAGCAAAAAAGATATTAACAAGGAGACTAGTAAAATCTCATTAGGAAAATACGATTGTGGGATATCGACATGTTTTTTAAATATACGACAATATGGAACAATTTAATATTTTAATATCAATTGTGGGTCCTGTATTGGGAAAAAAATCAGTTTTTTGATAAACAAACAACAAACCACACAAATACAAACCTAATATATCAAACAAATATAAACAGCTAATAAAAGTTTCATGTTTTAATACTGTGACTAACTAACATACAAATTTCAAGCTGTGAACGCACAAAGTTCAGAGGACTAAATTTCGTAGTTGAAATTTTACCAAATTTCAGGCTGTGAATCGACCTTTACAATTACTTTTATTATCCATAAGCAATAATCTAGACCATTTCAATTACTCAAAATCGTATTAGCTGTCAGGTCATTGCTCTGACATAACCTATTTATATTTATTGTCAAAATGACAAATCACATAGTATTTCCGCTTTCGCCTGGTGTTGTGTGAAATGTGGAACAAAAAGATCCCCATAAATTCTGGGGATCTTTACAGAATTGTATTGCCAACTGCGTGATTTCTTTTTGATCACTGTAGCAGAAAAACGGTGAACTGTGAACATATTCAGTGACTGCTAGTCGGCTGAATGCGCCCAGTGATTGCTAAGTGGTCAAAGTTCGAATTTTTGACAATATGGCGACATTTTACATCGGCTTCGACATACGTCATTGGCGATTACAAAACCGGGATTAATGCCCTAAATAATATTTCATAATTTTAGGTCACGGTGAAGCCATCCTACGTCGTTCCCTAGCTCATAGCATCGTCAAAGAACTTGAATTAGGCCAATCACCTATGGACGCTTTAAAACGCCAAGTTACACTTTTAAACGAAACTTTGTGCAGTGACGTAGGTGCAATTTGTATATCGAAACAAGGAGAAGTTGGAGTTTATTTTTCAGGACCTATGATGCCTTGGTGTTACATCAAGGCAGGTGTATTACATGACGGATTATACCCTGGCGAAGATAATTGTCATTGCTTTACTTGTTGACGATTTTAAAATATATTTCAGTTTAAATTTTAATGTACAATAGTAGAAAATAAATATTTTATGACATTGGAGTTGCTTAGTTACTGTGTTCACTGAAAATGACTTTAACTTTTATTTATTGCCTTTATTTGGCATACATAAGAATAAATAAGGTTAGTATTATAAAATAATTTAAATAGAAATGGACAGTGACGAAAATATAGTATTCATTTTGTAGATGTGACAGTTCATGACCATGTCGATAATACAGATTGCAATCTGTATAACTCTTTTCATGATTCTAAAACCTCTGCAAACGTACCAGTACATGACGCCACATATCTAGTTACTTTTATTCCATATTTATTAATGACGTGCATTGGCTGCTTAAATGCTTTGGGTATAGAACAAGTAACCTTCAATAGTCATCATTTCTTGAAACAGACTATACGTCGCAGCATGTTTTGTTGATCAGCTGACGAAAGTTAGGTTATTCGTATTTTCAACTTTTAAAAACATAATTTATTTGTTTAAAAACATGTATACTAGTCAACAATTAATACAAACGCATATAAACCCTATAAAAAGTTGTGATTTATCCGCAAATAAAGGTTTAATTCCTACAAAAACTGCAGAAGAATCTCAACAAACAAAAAAATCATTACAACAATTGAAAGATTTTCTTCAACAACCCCGAGTAGACAGAAAGTAAGTATGCATTTCACTTCATTTTCTTTACATTTTAACACGCCTAATTTACCAATAAATATTAAATACTCTTCAATAACGCAACAAAATAGTATTCGCTTGATACTTGACACAAGCAAAATATATTTTTACGATGTATAATGTATTTTACTGTGCCAAAAAAACAAGCATTTTTGTATAAAATATTTAATATTCAATATATCTGAGAATAAAATAGGTAGCGACATCTAGTTTGAAGTATTTTATGCAGAATTAAATTATATATAGTACAACTTGCAAATGAAAGTTCATGTTTAAAATAATTTAAACATCAACTTCATTCTCTAGTTGTACTATACCGTTTATTGAATTCATTACAAAAAAAAATGCTGCATACCTATTGTATATTTATTGGTATTCATATTAGGTAAATGAAATTACTATTTTCAACATATTTTTAAATAAATTTTATTAGAAACACCCGCTTGGAAGCTATTTGGGACAACAACAAACGTTTATCAAAACTTACACGCAAAGTAGGAAAAATACATACGAATTTTGGCTTTATGGAAAACGGAAATACATTCCTAACACCGGAAGAATCATTATATTTGTTAGAAACAAATTATTTAGATCTATATTGGAATGGAGTACCGTTTAGCATTGAACAAGGATATTTCGTATTGTTAAATAGTGCAGATATGATAGAAAAATATCGTACATTTAAAGAACTTGCAAAATTAGATTATAAAGTAGTAAAAAGTGATAATAATAAACGAAATAATGATGAACAAAATGAAGAACATAAGAAAAGGAAAAAAGAAAAACAAGAATATGAAGAAATATTTAATAATTTAAGAGAAAGTGGACCACAAACTAAGAACATAAATAACAGTTACAATACAATATATAATGTACATTTTCCCAAAAAATCAATAAAAAATACCGCCCCAGATTTTGAAATAATACAAAGGTCTGTTTAATTATTAAATTGTTTATTATTTTATTTGAAATCGTCAAGTTTTTGTCACTAAGATAAAAAGTAACTGTTGCTGGGTTACACATCTTATTACATCGTACACCTATAGTCAAAAAAATTGACTGTCGGGTACAGCAATAAAACTACAGAGAATTTATTTTAACATGCAACATATGGCGAATCACTTCCATGGCTACTCACTATTGTCAAAAAATGACAGCAATGTAATATTTGTCCATTTTAAAATGCAACATACAAAATTTGTAGTTTTGTATTATCAAAACTAATTTCCAATAAATTAGCCTACATACGATTAACAAATAATCAAAACATGATTGTTGTACATCTTAACAAACTTTAGCTTACAAAAATTCATAACTTTCATGTAATAAATGTTAAAAAATACCCCCAATCACTCTGAGGCAATATTCTAGTCGGTCGTAATAAGAATTGACACCATACGATTTATAATGTTGCATTTTAAAATGGACAAATATTACATTGCTGTTAGTTTTTGACAATAGTGAGTAACCATGGAAGTGATGAACTATAATGTTGCATTTTAAAATAAATTCTCTGTATAAATATCGTAATTATGACAAAGCGGCATATCGCTTACTGTTTGCTTTATAATATTGGATATAAAACAGGCCATTATTTGTGCCGCTCTTTTTGAATGAAGACATGCAGCGCTTAGTACTCCTACCTGCTCTATATAATAAATATAAATGCCATTCTTGTTTGAAATATTTTTTGTAACTACAGTTTTTATTCACATAAATTATTTCAAACAAAAATAGCATTTATGTTAAAGGAACAGTAAGATTATTTTACTATACAGAGCATGTCTTCATTTCAACAGAACGGCGCAAATAATGATCCTTTGATATCCAATGTTATAATGCAAGCAGTGAGCGATATGCCGCTTTCTCATAATTACGATTTTTACAGTTTTATTGCTGGACCCGACAGTCATTTTTTCTAACTACATATACTCAAATAAATTATATTGGCATTAAAGTAATTCATTATACGATGATTTCATACAAATGCAGTGTTGCCAACCTATTGGAAAATTATAGTACATGAAAGATAATTTGGACAGGTGTACGAAATACAGTGTGTCCCATTTAGAGGTGCCACTATTGGGATCTCGAGAACTATAAGAAATATGATGTCGGTTAAATGGAACTTTTTGTGCGCCTTTGGGAGGCCATCTCAGATGTACTTTTGTTTTTCCAAAAATTCTCGTATGGCACTAGATAATGACGAAAAACTTAATATTGTTGATTTTTTCTTTTTCAAATAACTTCTAAACTAAACTAATTGAGAAAAACGTTTTAAATACAAAAGATAGATATTTTCATTAACTAACCAGTGACGTACGAAATAAATTTTTATATCCGTAAATTTTCGAGATATAACACAAACTTATATTTTTGTAAATGGAACCCATATCTGATTTTAGTCTCAAAAAAATCATTATTTTTTTCTCTTTTCAACGATGTTTTATATTTATTTTGCCTTCAAAATTATTATTTTTTCCTTATTTTGTATTAAATTTATAATTATTTTGAAAATATTGGTAGATTTCTATTTAGAAATACTCCTTGTATTTAAATAATTAATTTCGTAAGAAAATTTTGCTCAAAACTCGTATTAAATTAATTTTTATAATATTTTGTATCTGGTCGCCCTTGGCACATTATAGTGTAATTTGTAATTATGAGTCTAGAATGAAAATATTAATTAATAAAGGTATAAAACAAATTATTTCGATCAGATACAATATAATTAATAAAAATAATAATGTTTATTTTGGGAAATAATAAGAAAGTTCAGGAAAATAAAGAGAAAAATTAAATTTTAGGTGTAAAAAAAATATAAAACAATAACCCTTACATCATTGAAAAGAGAAAAAAATAATTATTTTTTTGAGACTGAACTCAGATATGGGTTCCATTTAAAAAAATATAAGTTTCTGTTATATCTCGAAAATTTACGGATATAAAAATTTATTTCGTACGCCACTGGTTAGTTAATAAAAATATCTATCTTTTGTATTTGAAACGTTTTCTCAATTACTAATAGTTTAGAAGTTATTTGAAAAAGAAAAAATCAACAATATTAAGTTTTTCGTTATTATCTAGTGCCCTATGAGAATATTTGGAAAAACAAAAGCACATCTGAGATGGCCTCCCAAAGGCGCTCAAAAAGTTCCATTTAACCGACATCGTATCTCTTATAGTTCTCGAGATCCCAATGGTGGCACCTGTAAATGGGACAAAATATAATAGTAAATTTGTGCGTAGAATGACAAAAAATATATGTAAGAAGAACGAACTAAATAATTCTGATAAAAAAAGTTTCAAATAAAAGACATAATTTTGAGTGTTCGAGTTTGTTAACATTGACTGTCAGATATGTATACATAACTTATAAAAATAAATATTCCTTTCATTTTCGCAATTTTACGATTTCAAATAAAATTTAATATGCATCTCGGCACTGAAGTTTCTTTTTATCACTCATATGGTTTATTTTTCCCGGCCCTATGTGCCTTGACAAATAAATTCCGTATTCGTGATAAAAAGTAGGACATTAGTGCCTCGGTACATAAATAAATATTTTGTACATTTTGACTATGTTTTCAGGCCAAAAACAGCAGATTTTTCGCAACAATGCACTTCAAACAATAACTCATCTTCTGTCACTTCATTTTCAGGGATAGGTTCAGTGTCTTTTTACCAATTTCACGAGGTAGACTTGTAAATATTTATTAGTATAAAATCGTGCTTACATTTTAGCATATTATTGTACATTTGTATATCTACAAATAATAGTACTATTTTTGGTCTTGTGCGCTAATAAGCATTATATTTGTGTATTCGATGTATTGATATGTATAATGCAAATAAAATAAATTTATTGTTCATTTTGGTACTTTTAATTGACTACTAACTCGCCCGCAGCAATGGAAAATTGATTACAACAATGAAAAATTTATTACAACAATGAAAAATTTATTACAACAATCGAAACGCAGCATTTACAGAGAAGAAAATAAATACGAGCCCTGTTGTAATATGTATTGTGCCTCAGAATTTTTTGCAGAAAATTTTTCATAATGGGGGATTACACCATTTTTTTTATAATTTCATCTGAAAATATTAGGAAAACTAAGACTATTGATGAAAATCCGGTGAAAAAATTCCTATTAATAAGCGAGTTATGGTCTCCCGAATTTTGAAAAGATTGACGTGACGTCACATTTATGTGTTTTTATATCAAACTGTTTTCATCATGGACCTAAATGTTCTTGAAGTATATGCTATTTTAAGTTATATTTACATAAAAATAAATGAATATTATAACACTGTATAAGTATACATACTTTATAATTACAGGTGTATTTAAATTATTAAGTTTAATGCAAGAAATTGATGTTAAAATAAAAACTGTTTGGAAACTGTAGTACAGGAATGTTAGCCCCTCCTTTTGAATTTGAATTTCTTAACTTCCATTGGTAGTAATCCCACCTCCTAACACGCTATTTGTAATGCATGTATAGGCGGTTTCTCGGTCGCCAATCAAAATATTTTCATATTAGTGTCGAGGCGTTATAACGAAAAACCCTTTATTTCCGAAATATCTCAATTATACCATTTCATTTTTTTATTAATATTCGTTACTCAGCATATACATTCGTATTTTTTTACTATTTTCCTTTAATTCGATTAAAATAAAATTTGATGAATTAGTATATCAACTCGCCGCACGCTTGCCTACGTCACCTGTCCGTTCAACAATGTTTCGAAAACTTCCTTCCCCCGTGGGCAACAAGTTTGAGAAAGAAACTGGAAAATTATTTTCTAATTTATTTACTGTCGAATTATATTTAATTAGATTATTTTTTGATCTACAAATTTGTTTCAAATAACGGAAAACCACTGTCTTGCTATTGTGTCGGCATCTACTGTCGTAATTAACTAGCTTCATTTATATGGTGCAGTTGGCAAGTCTGTTTTGACAACTAGAACATGACTTTGACAAGGCAAAATAAATATAAATAATCGCTCTCATACCGAGTGATTATTAATTACGGTGTTTCCAGAAGTGGTTTCCACATTTTTACCTCCCGCTACCCTAGGTAAGGGAGGTATAGGGATCGTGCTAAAAATAGCATATAGAGATTTTAGTGAATTAGCACGTTTTGATGTCCCCAGAATCCGATTTTAACATTTTTACAATGATGTCTGTGGGTATGTATATGTGTGTGTATGTGTGTGTGGATCCTGTGGACACGATTACTCAAATACTATCAATCAGAAAAATTTGAAATTTTGTATACCCATTCTATACTAATGTGGGAAGAGTTGATTAGTTTTTAGTGTATATCAGATAACCGGAAGTATCACTTATACAAGCTTTTACCAGTTTTTCATGAAAAAATTGCATTGAATATAATTTTTCAGCAACTTTTACCATTAAAAATATAATATAATTGTACAATCTTCAATTCTACGATAATATAATTTTAAAAAACTTTAAATAACTTTAAATATAAATTCATAAAATAATTTATTTTTGTACATCATCTGACCCATGCGTCAAACAAAAACATAATACTTTAATAAAATTTTGACGTATTTAAACAAATGTCACAGACACATTTACATTAATAATGAAACCGTGTTAAGAAGAATTAAGTAGAAATATATTTGATTTGTAAATATAAATCTGTCAGTATAAGTACGTGTTTTCAAAATGTCAAATATTGGTTTACAACTACACATTTACGACATGGATCATGTACGGCAAAGAATTTACACAGATTGCGTTTTTAGAGCACTTGGAAGTTGATGATGATTTTTCGTGGATTATCTTTTTCTTTGGTGAGGCACATTTTCTCCTCTCTGGGTATGTTGATAAGCAAAATTGCCAGATATGGGTAGACGAGGTACCATTACATGTCCAAATGAGACTGTTTGGTGCGCACTATGGTCAGGTTCATTGGAACTTACTTTTTCGAAAATGACGAAGGTCGAACTGTTATAGTTGATGGTGAACGCCATGATAATCGATTATTTTTGGCACGAAATTAATTTCGTATTACAGACTTCTATTTATTAAAACAACAAATTAGATTTTGTTTATAAACGATCAACCGGAACGGAAAAAGATACTTTACTTAAAGCTCATTACTATTTTAAACATGGAATTTGCGGGAGGTCATGTGCTGGCCACATCAGATTTTTTAAAATTTATTTCATGATCAGAAACATCACTAAATCGGTGTTTTTTGTTCATTTTATTTGTGTTGATATCTATCTGACAAAACAAAAGCTACAGAGATTATTCCCGGGAATAATGAAACATGTAATTGGTTTTAAGAAATGTCAAAAAAATAATCTGCACAAAATTCCTTGGTCCAATACATATGCGACAATAAAATTTGTGTTGATTACTGTCAAAATTGAACATAATTTTCAAATGTTATCCACAAATAATGTTAAAAAAATGTATACAACTTCAAAGATCAAATTAAATACATATTATCATCTTGTACCATAAATATTTTTTTCTAAGGCCAGCCAAAATTAATACCAGTAAGTTGATAAAATCTTTGATTAAACGGCCTATAAAAATCTCTCAATCTTTGCATAGCGACTGGATGTATATGCGGATGACTTCTCCCTTTAGTTTTTCCTAAACAATGAGGACTGGATCGCCCCTCAGATTTCAACAAGCAGGGAAAACCTTTAGTAGAATTAAAATAAAAATGCTTTTCAGTAACAACTCTTTTCAGCCCTAAAAAATCTTGAACTCTCGCCAACTCCGCTGCCGGATCTACAACTAGTCTTTCTCCGCTAACAAATAAAAATTGCGACAATGGAAAGCATTGCAACCATCTGTCGAGAAAACGCGCGTAAATTCCAAGCCTAACTGGACCCCAAGAAGTGTTTACTAACCCCCCTATACTGCCCTCAAGAAATGCAAGCTCTTCGAATTTCTTCATGTCAGGTCGTTTTGAAGCTGCTTGGGTGTAATCAGAGATGGCGCGCGTTACTGGATCGCGTACGACGACGAGTAATTTGGCGCCATTATTCATAAGTTGTAAGCGGCGGGGTGCTTCTCGGGTTATCCAATAGCTGGGAGTTTTTTCCATGGTTATTTGGCCTTCTAAGGTCGGGGGCATGTGTTTTCTGTACCATTGGAATCCTAGAAAATCGATATTGTAATAGTTACTTACGTATAGGGCACGGAAGAGCTATCATATGTTTTGTCCCTTCCTCACTTCAGGAGTGGGATCACGTAAAAGTGAAAATGACATTGCGATTATCGAGAAGTGAAAACGACATTCGTTTCCTTAGCGATCACGTAAAATTAGTCACTCACTACGTTTTCAACTTCGGTTATTTCCATAAAGTGACTACGTTTTGTGAAAACGATATCGTTTACAGACTAATGTTTTTATATTAAATAGTAGTTTTGACATAATTTATATGAATGTCATTACAATTTTTAATCTCATGTCAAAAAGTATTATTCTCGCCCTTCGTTTTTATATCTTTCATAATAGCAATGCTGTAAGAATTGAAGAAGGATACAAGTTAAATTATCAATTAATTACAGATGCCATGTATCATCTAATTTTGTTCCTTTTGATATTCCAGAGCAAAAATTTATGAAGTAAACAAAAATATATAATTAAAACTTCAAGAGACCTTTTAAGACTGCAAGTATACAAGATTGTTCTTTTAAAATAATCTAGTTTTTATTAAGTTTTGTATTTCAAATAAATAAAGTATGGGCCACATTTAAATACCGGCGCACAACCTTCGACGGGCTGCAAAAAATGATCAATTCACAAATTTTAATTTTATGTAAAAACTACAAAATATTAATCACAAAACACAAGCTAGAATCGTTATATTTGATGCTTCGCAGAATACAATATTATTAAAATATTAATAAAATTTTCTTTCTTGGATTTATTCTTGTAATCAATCAAAATATGCTTTGTTGTAATCAACACTTTTACAGATATTGGAATATCAATATTGCCCGAAAATATTTCTTTTGGGTAGTTCTTTCACTAAATTTTAATAGTAAATCAGGGAAATTTCAGTAGAAATAAGAAAATATCTAATCACCAAGATTTCAATTTTCTATCATAGATTTCAAAAGAGTAAAAATATATAGTAAATCATAAGCATTTGGTTCTTCGCAACATGCTTATTAAAATATTCATGAATTTTTTTCTTATATTCATTCTTGTAATCAATTTTCATTTTATAATTATCGTATTTTATAATAAAAAATACCTTTCAAATTTAAAATATTAATTTATTTTTAAATCATTTATAATGACATTTCTTTCATTCTTTCCAAAACGTCAAATTCAACTCACTGCTCACTATATTCTTTTACATAAGTGCAAGTAAATAAGAAAAGGATATACCTATACCCAAATGAATAAAATAAAAAGAGACGTAAGAAACGACTATCGTTTTCACATGCTTTGAGAGTGTCGACTAGAATTCACATTTTTTTCAGTCTAAAACGATATCGTTTTCGGTTTTCATTATTTACGTGATCACATTTTCACTTGTTGACAGTCGCAATATCGTTTTCACAGTTACGTGATCCCACTCCTGATGTCTGTCTCAGGCTAACTTCAGACTGTATTGTATAACGCAGTACGCATGCGTCAGTTTGAATAGCTGTCACATTTCTAGCGGTAAATACGAAAATGCAAAATTCGACACAACCCGAAAACCCATTCTTAAAATAGTCACATTTCGTATTTGCCGCTAGAAATGTGACAGCTACTCAAACTGACGCATGCGTACGGCGTTATAAAATACAATCTGAAGTTAGCATGAGACAAAGCTCAAGGAAATGAGAAAGGGACAAAATATATGATAGGTCACGTGATTTTCCGTCTCCTATAAGCTTACAAACTGGATGGAAGAAGTAGAAAACGCTTAGGATTGTGAGAGACAGGAAATGGAAAAGACACCTAGAGGAGTGCGCAAACTCAGAAAAACATGTCATGTGTCAGTGAAAAGCCAGTGACATTCTTTTGTTTTAAACATGAGCAAAACATCAATTATTAATTTTTTGGGAATTAAAAAAAAATGAAATTTATTAAAAAAAACAATTGAAAAAATCACTTTCAGATCATCATTTGTATATTTTGATTCTATATTTACTAACTAAATTCTCGATAAAAAATAGAACTTTAGTGCCTTCATACATACATAACTATTGTTACAAACCTTTTGAATAATGTCTATCAAAAAAATGTACTTCCGAACCAGCGGCTCGGACATCAGGATGCAATCTTACAAATTCCAATAGGGCCCTTGTACCTCCTTTTTTGACACCTATTATTAAAGCAGAGGGTAATTGGCGTGCGGGGCGAAGCCCCTGCTGTCTCAAAAAGCGGTATTTTGGGGCCCCATCTGTCTCGTTGAGTTCCAACAATGGAACCACACGGACATTGTGCCATTTTATTTCGTTGTGCACTACAGGAGTGTTAGAGGACCACTAAAAATTAAATTATTGCAATTTTATTTTGCTCTTTTTATGCTAATACTCATTTTTTAATTATTGAATTCTATTCTATTCCGGTATTTAAAATTTAATTTTCATGATATTATCAATAAAGGTAGATACCAGGAATAGATTAGACTATATTTTAAAATATAAACTGTCAAAATTAGAGTAGAATTCGCTAATCCAAAAATGAGGATTAGCTTAAACTTTTTTGTGAATCGGGCTGTTCATTGTTGTAATCAAAATTTATTTTTACCTCCCGCCAACCTGCATACATAGGTAAGGGAGGTAATGTTTTTAAAATTGATAAACCGGAAGTGATACTTATTGAACTCTGAACAGATTTTTTTGAAAAAAAAAAAATTGTTATTTAAAACCTGTATATGATTGGAAACATATTAGATTTTGACTACATATGATAAACCAGATGTGGTACGTGGAATTCGTTTTTGAGACTTTTCTTTATTGCGACAACAAATTAGATTTGTTTTCAAGTTATCAACCGGAAGTGATACTTTACTCAAAGCTCATTGTTATTTTAAACATAGAATTGGCGGTCTACATCAGATTTTTTTTAAAAAAATGATGAGTTGTGTTACCTATGCTTGCCATAAAACAAAACAAAAATCTATTGTGGCCAGCACAATACCTCTCGCTGGTACTTCTAATGATGCCGCAACTGGCGAAGTTTTGCAATAAAGTAAAATATACTTTTCTAAACCGAGTGTTATTATTTTTTTTTAACTTATATTAATTTAAATATATACCTACATATTTACTGATGCTGGAAACTATATTATGTTCCTTGCATTTGTATAATATAACTATTGTTTTATTTACTATTACAATTTTCTTTTTTAAAACGTTACAATTAATAATTTGAAATGATAGGTTTTTTAACAGTGACATTTGTTTATCAGTTACATTACATACATTTGAAATCTAAACTGTAACTAAGGAATTGTGTTTATCTTTAAAACATAGGCTCCGGGATTTATAAAATAGATTATTTTAAATAATAATATATAGAAAAAGAATTAATGAATTCCTGTAGTAAATTTAAAATAAATAAATAAATATATCATTACGGCATATTACCCATTTCTGAGTGTGCCAGTATCTACAACACATGTAGACATCGGTAATGATGACGATATATTTTACCGTGTGGTCGCTTACCAGGCGTCACCTCACTGGCACTCATAGCTGGCGTGGAGAGTGCACCACAGGGGTCACTTTTGTGCCATTTAAAATTGGAAAAATATTTGGTAGTAAATTTAATAACCTTTAATTCTTATAATAACATAAATAATGAAAAAATTACGTTTAACGGTATTTTTTGACGAAAAACTATTTTGAGCTTCAATTAAAGTGTCATTTCCGGTTACCTGAATTACATAAAAATTTAATGGGTTCTTTCCATATTAGAATAAGGTTAGAAATACAAGGTTTCAGAATTTTTTGAATGATAGTATTTGGGTTAGAGCGTACGTACAGACATCATCGTAAAAATGTTAAAATCGGACTCTAGGGACCTTAAAACATGGTCATTTACCAAAATTTCGACATGCAATTTTTAGCACGATCCCTATACCTATCACCAAGGTTAGCGGGAGGTAAAAATAGTTTTTGTAATAATAACCAATCTTAGAGGACATATATATAGCGTTAAATTACAGAAACATACAGTACCTTGGGCAATGCGTGGTGTATTTTTGAAACCAAACAGGCGTTGAATGTATACGACAGATACAATGAAGCTAACGCAAGGAAAAATGTAGCGAGTAACGATTTTTTCGATATAGGTAATTCCATGCCATAATATAGTTACATTCACTCATAATCTGCAAGGTTAATATTAATATTTTATCATTTAAAACAAAACAAACTCACTGTTTATCTCTTAAAGATGTATTCGACACTCGTGTACATTTGAGCGACGTGCTACTTGTATATAGCATGTGTTATGTTATAAACACTTTTCATGAAATAAAACAAGCTTTACTAAATATAACTACGAGATTCTTAGGCGTAATACTTTATTTATTTGTATTTTGCATACAGATAATGTTATTTACATTGCAAAGTTTAATCCGCGAAGAAGAAGTAGAGAATATTTCGTATTGATTTTCTACAATAGGGCTGTTGCAAGAATTTATATATGACTTTCTAAGTATCTAAGTACTAAGTTTTAAAAGATATTGTTCCTCAAATTTGAAAATATGACGAAATATCCATTAGATATTTTACAATTAAATATTGAAATGTGTAATATTTTGAAAAAATCACGTGGTCTGAAACAGAGTACGTCAGAGTACATACAGTTTAACATGTGACAAACTATCACCTACTTTTATTTATTTAAATAACGTAAATTGTTTTCCTATTGGCTATGAATGACGTGATGTATGTACTCCGACGTCACAGCAGTAGGGTGTTGTTTTTCATGACTATTTCGGGCTCCAATCTTTTTATTTAATTATTTACGAAAATGTCAATAAATAGTTATTATTATTTTTGTTATTACTATAAAAAACATTGAATAAACTTTCATTTAAAATACTTTTTAAAAAATCTGTTGTGGCCAGCACAAAACCTTCCGTCATTTCGATGTATTTTGTACAAATCCGATACCAAAAGTTCCTTGAAAAAGATTCTATATATCCTGTAAAATTGTAACACGAACACACTATTTTTTACAAATTCCATATTGCAAGTTCCTTTGAAAAGATTCTATAAATCCAATATAATTATAACACGAATGTACATTCTGTAAATTGCACTTCACACTTCCTCATTCCTATCCAACGCATCTTCTTCACACAGTTCTTCCTCTCTCAAATATTCTGCTACACAGTCCTTCCATCTTCTCTTTGGCCTTCCTCGTACTCCCGCCATTGAAATTGCAAGTCACTTGCGAGGGACACTCTGTCACTTATGTTACTTTCTGATCCTATACTTTCCACTTTGGTTTTGCACTTGACACTGACATCTGTCAATTAGAATTTTTTAAATATGTCTGCTGTTTCCATAATTTTTGCAAAGCTGACTGAATTTTGAAAGTTAACCTCTCTTATTATCTCTATAACTCTATATCTATTGAATATGAAGGAAAATATATAATCAAATCGTATAGAGAATAAGATTTTCTTTCATATTAATGATCATTCCGGTTGACCATTTATAACCAAAATCTAATCAGCTCTTCATATGGTTGTAAAGAAGAGGAATACGAAAGAATCATAATTTTTAGAATTGTAGTTTTGAAGTTATCGTCGGAGAAAAATTTGTCACACACACACACACACACACACACACACACACACACACACACACACACACACTCACATACATACAGACAGACATCAATGTAAAATTAGTAAAATTGTATTCTAGGGATCTTAAAACGTGCTTATTCATTAAAATCTCACCACCGAATTTTTCGACCAAAGACAATACCTTCCTTATCTAAAGGTGACGGAAGGTAAAAAATCTGTTGTGGACAGCACAAGACCTCTCGCCATTTCCATATTAGGCTATATAAGTATTGTACATACTTGACATTTCTGATACACACAAAAACACATATCTTCTTTACATATTTTTTAATTCATTCTATGAACAAGTTTCCTTTCTAATGTTAGAGATTCTTCCAATTCATTGATGAAATTGGCAGTATTTCTGAAGGATATATGTAACATATGTATCTATAATTATAAATATTTAATTAATAATAAAATAAGAAATAGAAAATCTACTTCCTAGAAAAAGTCTTCAGTAATGTTTTGGTTTTTGGACAATGATATTCATTTGTCAGTTTCACATTTTAATTTTTCCACTTGTTTTCCATGGGCTGTGAGATTAATGAATGAATGAATGTAATGATATATATATACAGGGTGTCTCAGGACGAGCTTACGCTATCTCTATTTTAAATACTATTTAATATAATTTAACGAAATTTGGTATCTAGGGGTTATCCAATATGTCCATTTAACTAAAATATTTTCAAAGCAGTAGCACTTCCGGTTTGACCGGAAATTGACCTCAACTTTCTTATTTTAAATGGAATACGCTATATTTTATTTTACCATTGAATGCAGCGGAAAATTTTACATATGAAGCAATAAAAACATTTTACTCATGATCAACTACTTCCGGCGTTATTCAACTTTTTTTGATTTTTTGTCTGAAATCCGGCACATTTTCAAAACTTTGTATATCGGGAACGAGATCGAATTTTTATAATCTGAAAAAAGCATTTTATAAAGGAGACTTTAAGCTACATTATCCATAGAAGAATCCTCGATTATTTATAAAAATGTGACGGGTACGTTACACCAAAATTACAGTTGACAAACTTCAAAAAAGACAATTTTTACCTCCCGCTACCCTAGGTAAGGGAGGTATAGGGATCGTGCTAAAAATAGCATATAGAGATTTTATATAATAAGCACGTTTTGATGTCCCCAGAATCCGATTTTAACATTTTTACAATGATGTCTGTAGGTATGTATGTGTGTGTGTCTGTGTGTGTGTCTGTGTGTGTGTCTGTGTGTGTGTGTGGATCATGTGGACACGATTACTCAAATACTATCAATCAGAAAAATTTGAAATTTTGTATACCCATTCTATACTAATATGGGAAGAGCTCATTAGTTTTTAGTGTATATCGGATAACCGGAAGTATCATTTATACAAGCTTTTAACAGTTTTTCTTGTAAAAAATTCATTGAATATAATTTTTTAGCAATTTTTACTAATTAAAATGGAATATAATGGTTTAATCTTCAATTCTACGATAATAACATTTAGTAAATAACTCTAAATAACTTTAAATATGAATATATAATATAATTTATTTCCATATATCAGCTAGCCTATGCGTCAAACAAAATCATAATTTTAATGACAGGTTTGACATATTTAAACAAATGTCACTGACAGGCAGTAATTATATTAAAATTAATAATAAAACCGTGTTAATGAGAATATAATAGTAAAATATTTTATTAAGGTTTGTAAAAATAATATATTTTCCATCATACATAAATGTTAGATTAACAGGATGATCTGATTTAAATTTGCTAATTGCTATTTTTGCAGCACTATAAATTAATATTAATTTACAACTACACATTTACGAAATGGATTATGTACGGCGAAGAATTTACAAAGATTGCGTTTTAGAGCACCTAGAAGATGATGCTGATTTTTATAAGAATGTACGTGTGTGACGATTTCTCCTTAAAGCCTATTAAAATATGATCCAAAACTTCTCAAATTTGGTATTTAAAACTCATATATAATTTGAAACAACATATTAGATTTTAACCATATATGATAAATCGGATCGATGTAGTACTTAATTTGGAGCTCTAACAAATTTTTGAGGAAAAACAATAAAACAATCCAAAATTTCGTATTACAGACTTTTCAATTTATTGGACAACAAATTAGATTTTATTTACAAACGATTAACCGGTAATGATACTTTACTTAAAACTCACTGCTATTTTAAACATGGAATTGGCGGGAGGTCATGTGTTGGCCACATCAGATTTTTTTAAATGGAACCCTTCCTTTTTTATTACATAAATGTGTACTACGACAAAAAATAAGGGTACTTTATGTAACATATCCTATGTTGAAAGTTGATAGAATTTCAGTAAATTAGAAAAACATGTAATCTGGGTATAATTATTTTATTAATACGGATAAGTATATATAAAATATATTTTTTCTTCACTTTGTCATTCTTTTAACGTAAAGCCTCTGTATTATCGACTTGTGCAACCATGGTTACCAATGTTACGGGTGTTTAACAGCTTTGTTTTATTAAAATACAATTCAGTTTGTAATATTTAAAATAATGAACGGTGTGTGAAATGCTATTTCACGCACAGTGCGCAAAAAATCAAACTTCACACATAAAAATTGATACGTGAAGTACTCACCTCACGCATGGGAGTAGAAAAAAGACATATATACTTTATAAACCCATTTTAATTAATAACAGACGTAAAATAAACAAGATTGTCAAATATTTTAAAGTTCATCTTTAATATTAATCAATTTGTCATTTTCTAATAAAGGCAACGAATCCCAAAACTCATAATGTCCCAAATTTGATTTTTCTTCTTTAATATTTTTTGGAGAAGTAATATGTACATATTTTAATTCTTCTTCATAATTTGTTGATACAGGAGTCCATGATTTTATTCCAGGCAATGTAGGTACACTAAAAAACAAATAAATAAACAAATTATATTGTTTTTATACATACAGTATCGGACATACTTTGTTTTAATAAATGACATCCACATTTTTATCAAAATTTTCGACATTTCCCGATCATTTTCTGATTGCATGTATTTCGAAAACCACGAATCATCAGGAAACATAATATACATTAAATCATCAGCATGACTTACACCTTAAAAATAATTATTATCATTTTTCACTAATTTAGAGCCATTTTCATAATAAACTTTGTCTTCACTTTAACATTTTAAATTAAAATTAAAGTTGTTTTCGGTTTCATAATATAATTTAGCAAATAAAGTCTTAAAGTAATTTTAATTAAAGTCTTAAAGTGAGTCTGATTACGAAAACGACCCTAAATATTTTAATTTACCAAAATTTTCTTGGGTGCCTGTGAAAACTTCTGAATAACTATGGTCACCACGGTAACTGAAATAATAATAATAAACAGGAGATTTGTTTATTTTTGCTTGAATTTTGGCGGCTTTTACAGAATCCACAACAAAAAGACGATCGCCTACAGCCTAAAAAGTAAATATTTAATAAAAATATTAATAATTTGTAATTATTATTTCATACTTGAACTAATTCTCTGTAAGTATTTCTTGAAATTGGATGACCTTGTAAATAATGTTTTTTAATTTTTTGTGATACACTTTGTTGTAGAGTTTTTGGGCATGTATCATCATAATGCAAAATATAAGGTGCATATTCGTCCCAATTTTTTTCTAATTGTTGTAAATATTCGGGTTTGTACATAAATTCTAAAAAAAAATACAATAAAAATAATACACCCTTCTTAAAAATTTGATTGAAAATATCTCAAAAATTGTACCAGATATCGACTATACAGTGTCCCACACTCTATCTTCAGTGTGGCAGAACAGAGATAGCCAATGTTATTCTTATGGAGGTTTTCTGTACCATGTTGTCAATTTTTCAATGTAATTTAATATTGAAACATTCATAAATTTTCATTGCTATACCAAAATTAGTTAACGTTGTACAATTTAAGTTTTATGAGGGTCTCTTATTTACCCAAGGGCTTATTGTCTAAATAGTTTTATATACAGAGCTATTTGTACGTGTAATAAGTAATATTTCAATACAATATTTTAAAACCGCCTAGCATACTAATCTTGATTAAATGCATTAAAAATTAGAATTTTAAAATATTATAAATTCAAATTGGAGTTTACAAAGAAAGAATAAAGACTTATGAACTATGTAAAATATATGCAGCATTTCTATCAAGCTTAAATATTAGTAAATTATCAAATAAGAAGATATAAATTAAATAAAAAATATGTATTATTAAACTGACCAGTGTGTTATTCAATTTCATTTTTTTCTTCGCACCTATGCTATTTTACATCTATATTTTGTACTCGTATATGTATTAATTTTATATCTTTTCGTAGAATGGAAATATGTAACATTGAGAATTTATATTGTTGACGACGATTGTAAAATGTCCAATTAAGTACAAAAATGTTTTATATTATTTACTTTAAATTGACTAGAGTTTATATGTTAATTCATTTCATTTACCTATGCTTGTTATAATTTTATATCCTACTTACATTTTGTATTTGTATTATTTATTATTATTTTTTGTAAATTATTAAACTGACCAGTTCATTATTTAATTTAATTTTTTTTCTTTTCACCCACTGGTTTAGATACACTGAAAGTACACCAGTCATAAATACATTCAAAGAAGTACCCAGAATATTTCATCTCTTTTTGGGCATCTATTTTGCTCTTTCTATCTTGCAGATTTACAGCAGGTAAATATGGCAACATGGTACTCCATAGGACTCTATACTGAACATAGAGTGTGGGACACTGTATAGTGGTTTGAAAATTTTGAATCTACACACTTCAAAATAACGTATGTCCCATAAGGTTTCGCACAAATTTTAACATTTTTTGTAATAAAAAACGAATTTATACTTAAAGTTTTGTAATACTTAATGATTAACTGTTTCATAAGCAACAAAATTGTGAACTTAAAAAATCTGTTGTGGTCAGCACAAGACCTCTCGCCATATCCATATAAGACTATATAATTGCATATTGTATTTAAGATTTCTGGTACACACACACAAAAATTCTAATTACATCTATTTTTTAATTTATTCTATAAATAAGTTTCCTCCTACTCTTCTATATGTTCGAGATTCTTCAAATTCATTGACGAGATTAGCTGTATTTCTGATGCGTATATGTAATGTATGTATTTATAATTTTATATATTAATTAATAATAAAATAAGAAACATTAAATGTACTTCCCAGTAAAAACCTTCAGTAGCGTACCTGGGTTTTTGATACTGACATTTTTATGTTAATTATAAACATTTTATTTTTTCAACTGGTTTCCATGGAGTTATTTAGGCTGTGAGATTCATTACAACGGATCATTTTATATATTTATAATTCTCTAAATCTATAGAAGATATAATAAAAATGTTCAATGTATCGGATAGAGAATTTTAATATTTGCAATAACATAAATTTCCAAAAATATAATATTTGGAGGATTTTTTAAAGAAACTTCTACTTCCGGTTGTCCAATTGTTACCAAAACCTTTTCAGCTCTTTTCATTAATGTCAGATTAGCGAATACGTAGTTAAATTGGCCTTTAAGCCGGATTTATAGTTTACATAACATAACATAGCATAACATAGTGAAAATATAAAAACACATAAGTCCGTATGGCATTTTATAGTTTTATAACATAGCATAACATAACATAGCATAACATAAGAAATGACCATATTTTATTTCGTTATGTTATGTTATGGTGTTCGGGAATATTCGGCTCAATTCGGCTCTATTGGAAGAGCAGCGAAATCTTGGAGCGTTGGAGTCAGTGTTGCCATACCTACCGATTTTTCGGTAGATCTACCGAAAACTCTTGAGATTTACCGAAATACCGAATTTTTATTAAAATCTACCGAAAAAATAAAATGATCATTTTATACCAAAATCTAATATTTAAAAAACCATTTTGTAGTTTTTACGTTAACTGCGTCACCTAGCCGCAAATACGAGAAATTTGATTTTCTTCTTTTCATTTCATTTCGTGCACTGCGTTATATTATGAAGACAAAACAAAGAAATAAACTCATCATCAACATGGTTTACGTAAATTTGTGCAATGATTCCGAACAGGAATATCAAAATTTAAAATGTATAATAATATTTAATATATTTGTAACATGTATCCAGGTTCATATTATTATAATTAAAAACATATGAATTTATTGTTATGGTTTCTCATGTATATACAGTCACTATAGTTTCTCACATAAAAAATGATTACAAAATTATTAGGGCTATTTGAAATTTGCTAAAAATGATTTCTACCGAAATCTACCGATTTTTTCATACATATTCTACCGAAATCTGAAACATGCGACTTGGCAACACTGGTTGGAGTGCTCGCATTTGCTTGTTGTTTACAAACAAATTGTGAGGTTAGTTTTTGTTTCTGATGAGATATTTACGTTAAATAAATAATTAAATTATTGTGCAGAGTTAATAATAATAATGCACAAGATACTGCAACAGCTACTATCATAGCATTGTCATCAGCCATTTTTATCTAAACACAACATCTATCACGTTTTCGCGAAAAGTTCTAAAAATTTAATGTGTACATGTACAAAGAATGACAAAATGAAATGTGAAAACTGTAATGAATATAGTAATAATACTACACTATGAACATTTTGCAGAACAATTCTTCTACTGCCCGTGTTATGTCTTATGCTTACTTCTCGTACTATAAAATCTAAAAAAATTCTTATGTTATGTTATGCTATGTTATGTTATGTAAACTATAAATCTGGCTTAAGTCTTATAGAATTTGAAAAACATTTCCTCCAACATCTAGACACACACACACACACACACACACACACACACACACACACACACACACACACACACACACACACACACACACACACACACACACACAATACCATAAAATTGTTAAAATCGGATTCTAGTCACCTTAAACGTGATTATTCACTAAATTTGGATATGCGATTTTTAGCATGAATCCAATATATTTTTTAGCAAGAGGTAAAAATGTTAAAATTTGTGCCAAAACTTAAAAGACACGCGTTATCTAAATTTTCTATTAAACCTACGTGCAGCTGGATATAGCCCATCTTCACTGGTAACACTCGTTATCCATGGTTTATCTGCTACTTCACCATCTTCAATTATCTCCCACGGCGTCTTAGGAAGGAATGGTCTGTTACTATTTTTGTCTACTACAGGACCAAAGACAGTATACGGATTATATAACCATGGTTGAAACATTTTAATAGCTTTTATTATTTGTTCACCACTTCTCTGTCGAAGACAGTCTCTTAATTCGGTACTGGTGGGTACGTCACATCCTAAAGCTCTGCCTAAAGCCCAAGCTTTTTCAGTAGAATTGTCCACGAAAGCCCAATTGTCTAAAGCACACCCGCTGACGGAAATACCACGAGAGAAGAGACCTACATAAATATATTGATTTCTTAATTTTTTCTTAAAAAATGCGAGGGTTGTACTGCATTTATTGTCCTTAAAACTGTTTATTATACAGGATGTAAATAAGACGATTTAACTAAACTTGCTTCTACCGGAAAGTGTACCAATTAGCCAGAATTCTGCTTCAAAGTTCTTCGAAAAAATATTAATTTTGCTTATAATAACAGAACGCTTTATTCGATTTGGATGAACTTTGGTATGATGGTTCGTATGGTTATAAGTCATCTTTTAAGATGTTACTTGTTATTATTAGGGAACCACTAGTGTATGAAACATAGGTGGTACAACATTGATTAGACCGTAACTTTTTAATAGCCACGCCGATAAAATTATTTTTTTTTCAGAAAGATACATTCAATAGTAAACTTTTCTCTCTCTGTTTAATTTGTGATATCTGTTACGGTTCAGACAGAAAAAAATCTGCATCGTGAATTTTTTAAAAATAAATTTAATCTAGCAGTTTATCCAAACGTCAAACAAGTAATTTCTAATGACAGTAACAATTGTTTATGGGTTGTCAAAAAAAATTTCTTCGCAATAATCTAAAATTAGTAAAATCCGTTTGTTCGGCCTAATAGTATTTTCCTGCCATTATTATTAATAACACGAATAAATATGTTAACTTACTCCTATACAAGTTGAGAAGATTGACAACTCGTTACTGTCATTAAAAATTAGGTGTTTGACATTTGGATAGAGTGCTAGATTAAATTTATTTTAAAAAATTCACAATGCAGACACTCAGGTTTTATTTTTTTCTGTCTGAACGGTAACAGATATCACAAATTAAACAGAGAGAGAAAAGTTTACTATTGAATGTATCTTTCTAAAAAAAATAATTTTATGTTATCGGCGTGGCCATCAAAAAGTTACGGTCTAATCAATGTTGTGCCACCTAAGTTTCATACACTAGTGGTTCACTAATAATAACAAGTAACACCTTAAAAGATGACTTATAATAACCATAATAACTGTCTTACCAAATTTCATCCAAATCGTATAAAGCATTCTGTTATTATAAGCAAAATTAATATTTTTTCGAAGAACTTTGAAGCAGAACTCTGGCTATATGGTACACTTTCCGGTAGAAGCAAGTTTGGTTAAATCGTCTTATTTTAGCCTCAGAAATCTGTGGTTAAGCCATGTCCCCCTATTTAAGAGACATCCTGTATATCGAATTGCCAAATTGGATACCCCGAATGATAACGTCTGAACATAAGTGAAAGAGAGTCACCTCCTCAGAAGCCAATTTGGCATTGTTTAATTTTTAACAGTTTTTTGGTTTACTTTATTATACAAAGTGATCACAAGTAAATAATGCAGTTGGCAATACAATTCTAGGGATCTTTTTTTCCACAGTTTGCACAACCCTAGTTGAACGCGGCAATACTATTTGACATGTCATTTTGACCTCCACCTTGTAAAATTAGGGTCCAGTTAGATTATGGCTACTGTATGGGATGTTGAAGTAATTTTATTGACTGATTATCTGGAACGTAGTCACACAATTGCTGGTCAGTATTATGCAACATTAAATTGTTAAAATTCGCGGTTGCATTAAAGAAAAGAGAAAAGGAAAATTATCGCAATTCACGATATCGGTTTCAAACTGATGTTACATACACCGTATTCACCGGACCTAGCGTCTAGTAATTTTTATTTATTACCCAAGATAAAGGAAAGTATACGAGGGCAAAATTTTAAAACCGTTGAAGCTTTTATGGCAACAGTTCAAAACTTCTGTGATATAAGCTGTGTCCGACATTGTGTTTTATTACCCTAATCCCTAATATCCAAATCCTAAATTTATATGCCCTAAATAACATCAAAATTTAAGATTTTAGGGTGTTGCCATCAAACCAATGAATGTCACTATTGTGCTATTCGAAGTTGTATTTATGTGAAGAAGACCTAAATCCTAAATGCCAAAATCGGATACAGCCAAACACTCCCAACCCGATTCACAAAAAAGTTTAAGCTAATCCTCATTTTTGGATTAGTGAATTCTGTTCTATTCCGGTATATAAAATTTAATTTTCATGATATTATCAATAAAGGTAGATACTAGGAATAGATTAGACTATATTTTGAGATATAAACTGTCAAAATTAGACCAGAAATCGCTAATCCAAAAATGAGGATTAGCTTAAACTTTTTTGTGAATCGGGCTGCCCGAGTTCTTTTTTTAAACAAAAAGGTGTTATTATGTTTGAAATAACAACAATGGGGTATAAAGAATAATAACTTTTTTCTATAGTTTCCATCTTCATATAATAGAAAAATATAATAAAACATGTTTAATAAAAAGTTTTAATTCATAATTTAATGTTACAAAATTGGAATTTTTACAGCTCCAGAAACGTCCTTGAAATTTGTGACGTCAAGTTGATAATCTGTTACTCATTTCAAAGTAAATATTTTCATTTAAAAACACAGATGGTGCCAGTAGTTAACACGCGCGGGTATATTTCTTGTTTGACATTTCGTCCACTTTATAATTATTACTCCTATTTTTACCATAAACAAACACAGGAAAAACACCGAAATACACGCTCCTACTAAAATCATATGTAAACAAGCAAATGGCTGTCATGAACATGTGGATTTAGGCGCTGAAGTTCGTTGCAGATGTCACCATCGAGTTGACGTCATAAGCGTGCCATGATAAGAAAATTTGAATTACGATAAGTTTTTTAAAATTCATATCTCCTGTGATGTATACATTTACTTACTCAAAGTTAGATATTCAGAGTCCTACTGGTCTGTACTAATGTAAAAAAATATTTTTAAAAAATGTCGGAATACCCCATTACGCGGTGATTATGTTAAAAAATAAATTTGTTTCATATAGGGACATAAATACTTTACAACCCTCGGAGCAGCTATAATAATATGACATATATTTAATTTATTTTTACCACGGCTAAGTGGCGACAAAAAATGATAATGTGTACTGGCCCCACCGGCACTCAATCCAGTAATAGTCACATCATTTTTGTCACCACCGAAGTTTTCTATGTGGTCCTGGATCCACCTCAAGGCCAGATTCTGGTCCTTCAATCCCAAATTACCAGGGAGTACATCATCCCCAGTACTTATAAATCCAAGTGGTCCAAGTCTATAGTTTAAATTTACATAAACTATATTTTCGTCCATGAGATGTTTGGCACCATAAATGTCACCCCGTCCCCACATAAATGCACCACTGTGGAAGTGCACCACTACGGGGAGAAGTGGGGAAGGCTCCACATTCGGGGAATATATGTTTAGATAGAGACAATCTTCAGAACCTTGTAAAATTGGAAAAAAAAATGGAATATGTTGTATGTATATGTTACCTGTTTATATATACCTGTTACTGTATCTAAATTTTCTTTTTCATGGTTAATTTGTAAACATTGATGAACTATATTTGCATCCCATATACCGGACCAAGGATTTTTAAAAATGGATTCCTAAAAAAATATTCATCTACAGTTACAATAATTTTGTATACAGGTAAGTTATATGAATGAATTTGTGTTACAAATAGTTTTAACTGTAATAATCCCTTGGCAAATAGTTGAGTTCAGAAATAATCATTTCTGTTTCAAAAAAAGTGTAAAAAAATTAAGGGCATATGGTACTGACATAAATGAATAAAAAAAGCTTAATCACCATAGGTCGGATCGTCAACTGTTTCCGAGATAAATGAAAAAATCGAAGAAAAATTGACAATGATCGTAATCGAACAAAATTTTGTCTACGTCAGTAAATAGACTATAAAAAATCTGTTGTGGCCAGCACAATACCTCTCGCCATTTCCATTTTATGTTATATAAGTATTATATTGCATTTCGTCATCGAACCGTCGTTTTATAACAAAAACATTACAGAACTTTACCCAAATATTGTTTTTATTGTATTTAACATGTCTTCTGTACACATACATTTCTAATTATATCTATTTTTCATTGTAAGAGGAAGTTTCTAAATGTCGGAGATTCTTCCAGTTCATTAGCAAGATTGGCTGTATTTCTTATGGATATATGCATTTTACCTACAATTTTAAATATCTAGTTAATAAAACAATAAGAAAGATTAAATGTACTTCCCAGAAAACAGCTTTCAGAATGTCACTAAAACTATTGATTTTTGACACAGTCATCTAACATTTACAAACTATGTTATAAACATTTGAAATTGTCAACTGGTTTCCTTAGTGCCTTAGCATCTGCGACTAGACTATTCTAGATATTACAGTGTCTTTATCTCTAAATATATACAAGATATAATAAAATTATTAAATGCATTAGATGTAGAATTTTATGTTCTTCAATAATAGTAATAACACAAATTTTCAAAAAATAATATTTAGAAGATTCTTTTAAAGAAACTATTACTTCCGGTTGTCCAATTGTTACCAAAATCTAATCTGCTCTTCCCAGAATTGTCAGATTGAGGAAACTGCAGTTAAATATTTTTTAAGTCTTATGGTATTTGAGAAACCTTGATTTCAACATCCACACATACACACACACACACACACACACACACACACACACACACACACACACACATCATCGTAAAAATGTTATAGGTAATCGGATTAGGGACCTTAAAACGTGCTTATCCACTAAAATCTGGATATGCGAATTTTAGCATGATTCCAATCCCTCTCTCTCTTATCGAGAGGCAAAAAACAATAAAATTTTAAATGAAACATTTTTCTCAATTTCTAATAGTTAGTTTAAGGTCGCCACAACATTTAACTTAGTACAATGATTTTATTTAAAAGGTAAACAAAAAGTCTTTTAATTAAAGTCGTAACTCTTATAGTTTTCAAGATAGTAGAGGTAAACCCCGTAAAAACTCATTTTTCACTCCCTCATATCTCGAAAACTATTGAAGATCGGAACCATATTGACTCAATTTGGTCAGTACTATATGCCCTTAAGCCTTAATTTTTTTTACACATGTTGAAACACCCTGTATACAAATTATTGTACATTTTAGTACTCTCTGATGAAGTTACAAATATTGAAATTTTAAATAAATTTAACTACTACTTTAGGGAATAACAACAATATAATGCCTTACAATCACCGCCAAGTAATCCGTTAATATTATATATATTACTACTAGCCTACGAACATATCATTATTGACTCATTGTTCCGTGAAATTGTTTTTCTATACCAAGAGATCAATTATTGACCAAGGTCAATAATATTATATTCCTCTCATTATTTTTGAAACCAGATGTCATATTGTTTAAAGTCAGTGGCCAATAAAATGGAATAAATTTCGTAACTAATTCTTATAATTAGGTGTGTGCTAGTAGTGAAAAAAATAATATATACACCACGGTTGTGAAGAGCATTATTATCCTCGCGAATTGTAATCCCTCGGTCCCCTTAGGATTATAATCTTTCGCTCGGTCAATAATGATACTCTTCATAACCTTGATGTATAATATTCGCGAGTGAAGAAGAGGAGGAGCTTAGCGCGTGACGTAACAATATGGCCGGTTTAAGGTAGATGCTTCGTTTCCCGCACCTGTATTCTTATACACTGCGGCGTTTGAAATACAAAGTAATATTAATATTATAGTTAATATTAAATAAATATAATGTTTCTAGTATGAATAACATTTTGAATTTTGCGAACTAGTCCGTTTCATATAAAAATTATGTTCAGCATTCTCTCGAATTTTGAATTTACATGATTCGAGTCTTTGTTTTCTTGAATCTACATAGTACTGCATTATTACAGTCTTTGGTAGATTAATGGAGAGATAAGTATTATTATTTTATTGTCATCTTTGTGCAGGCAGGTCTACAAGTTTAGATTTCTTTACGAAGTTATTTAATAAAGACTCTAAGTAATTATTATCTTGTAGTTATACCCGCCAAAATATAATCTTGCTTTACAAAATGCAAGGAGCAAGCATTATTTTTACTCGGTTCCTTTCCCATTTTTAAAGGATGAATGCATAACTTTCGTCTACCAACTATTTCAAATTGGCAAATTTCTCTAATAAATTTTTCTATAGAATTTAGGTTCTTGTTTTCGGGAAATTATGGAAATTAATTATTTCTGGATTTCTGCGTGCTAATGACGTACATAGATTAAACGCAACTAAAACGTGTTGAAGTTTTAGATTTTGTTATTATACTTTATTTCACGTAAGAATAGCGTTTAGTTAGGGATATATAAATTCTACCCTTTGATTGGTCAGAATATAAACCTATTTCACAGAAACGAAACAAATATCGCCTGTCAGTTGTCAAATAAAATCTATAGAATTAAGTGATGTTTAACCATATTTTATTGCAATTTTAGATTTTGACATTTTTACAGATAATTATATTTATTATTGACAAAGCTTGGTTTCACAAATTTAAATGCATGTAAAAACAGTTAGCTCTTAAGAGTAATCTACTATTTTCTTACGTAAAATGAAGTATAGCCTACAAATTTCAATCCACTCGTGATTTATTTCTTAAATAAGTGACAGAAACAATGCGTTCGCCGCTACCTAGGCTAGGACTTACTACCATGTACCAGTTCATATTTTCGTCGCTAGACGTCATATTGCTCTATTTCACTAGCGAATACTATTATCTAATATATTATTTAATTTTTCTTACTTCAAATCTAAGGGGTCCTAAAGGCGCTTCAGCATAAGGTACGCCCTCAAAAGAAGCATAATTTCGTCCATTAGAAGATTGTCTAAATACACCTCTAATATAACCATTTTTAGTTTTGACTAGAGGTCTATTATCGTCACAAAACACCCCTAAATTAAAAAATGTTATAATAAATATTATAAATTATTTAAACAATGTACCTACCTATCCAGAGAATAAACAAAAATATGAACTGTTTCATCTTAAGACAAAGAAATAACTAAATAGTTGTTAAGGAATCTGTTTTGAAGAAAACAACTTTTTTTTATTTTATAATTAGTTTTAAAATTAGTCTAATATGCAGATAACATATATTTCTACGATGACCTTTCAAAAGATTGTACCTTGTCATTTATTTAAAAAAAACATGCATGTGTATTTGTATATTTCTTAATACACATACATATAGGTATCAAATTTATAACTCAAAAACTATTTAATATGTATATTGAAGAACAATAAATCTGTTGTGGCCAGCACTATACCTCTCGCCAGTACTTCTGATGATGCCGTAATTGGAGAAATTGTACAATAAAGTAAAAATATACTTCTCTTGTAAAACTAAACCGGGCGATATTTTTTTTAACGTTTATTAATTTAAATATACACCAACATATTTATTGATGCTAGAAACTGTATTATGTTCCTTTGCATTCATACCTACCTATTGTTTTAGTTACCATTACAATTTTCTTTTTAAAACGTTACCATTAATAGTTTGAAATGTACGGAAGCATAGAAGGGCCAACAGAAGACAAAAAAAACTATCTGTAAATTTACACTTACTTATGTGATGTTGGAGGAACGATTCCTCAAAAACTATAAGAATTCCTCAATCTGACATTCCTGGGAAGAGCTGAAAAGGTTTTGGTAAAAATTGGACAACCGGAAGTAGTAGTTTCTTAGAAAAATTCTTCTAAATATAATTTTTTGAAAATTTTTGTTATTACTAATATTGAAGAACCAAATTCTCCATCTAATACACTTAAATTTTTTATTATATCTTGTATAGGTTTAGAGATAAAGACACTATAATATACAGAATATTCTAATCGCAAAGGTTAAGGCACTAAGGAAACCACTTGACAAATTCAAATGTTTACAACATAGTTTGTAAATGACATATGTCAGTGTCAAAAACGAACATTTTTGGTGACATTCTGATAGTTTTTTCTGGGAAGTATATTTAATCTTTCTTATTGTTTTATTAATTAAATATTTGAAATTATAGGTACAATGCATATATCCATCAAAAATACGGCCAATCTGGCTAATGATTTAGATAGAATCTCTGACATTTAGAAACTTCCTCATACAATGAAAAATAGATATAATTAGAATTATACAGGATGTCTCACAACTCGTGCCCCTGAGCGAATGAGGAAACACGAGACTGCACTCGGATGTGTAATTTCGAAGAAAAAAAAATCTAGCCTAAAAGATATTAGAGAAAAGACGTCTTAAAATTGACCAATCAGAGACCTACACCTTTAACGTGTATTTGCCATAATTTTACGTTACTAGGGTTTTATACAAATCAAATCTTCTTTAAAATGTGTGGGCGACTGTAGTTTTCGAAAATGTCAGTGTCAAATTAAATTTGACAAGGTGAATAAAAAAAGCCAAATTCTTACCATGTATTCAGCCGCTGATTACTTAGAAATTATTATAATATTTTCGTTTAACACATTTTACACAGCTGCTACAACACGTTGCACTGTACGATATAAATGATGATCTCGGATGACACCTTCGCTAACCTAAATTTGTTGACAATGAAAAGTCAACTCTAAAGTGTCAAAATTACAGTAAGTCAAACAAATTTTGTAACTCACTAGTAGTATTTTTGAAATCTAGCAACCAGTTTTATTTTGTAATAATATCATCACACCTCAAGATATCCTTCCGGGATTGGTGGATTAAAAAGTCTTGTAACTCCGTTGTGCAAGCAGCCGCAAATTATTTTCTTCTATTTGTTGGCAACCTATTGTCGTCGACAAGTGTCAGTTTCGTCTGGGGCGCGAGTTGTGAGACACCTGTATGTGTGCAGAAGACATGTTAAATATAATAAAAAACAATATTTCGCTAAAGTTCTGTAATTTTTTGTTATAAAACGACGATTCGATAGCGAAGTGCAATACAATACTTGTATAGCCTAATATGGAAATGGCGAGAGGTATTGTGCCACAACAGATTTTTTTTACTCAAAATTTATTTTTTTTTGGGTAAATGAGTATTTGAATAAATACGTTACATATATATGTTTTCTAAAGCCCCTACTCGTATACATAAAGTTTACAAAAATAAACATACATCGTATAGGTACATAAAGTTTATAAAAATAAACACAGTACAAGATAAATAAAAATTATTTTGATTAATCTCTAAACATGAGTATACAACATTTGTGGCGCATATTTCTTATCAAAGCTATCAATAACAACAAATTCTACAGTTCCTACCTACACCCATAAAAAGGTGCATCTATTTTCTCATTGCTGTAAAAGTCCAGCTCGTCTGCTTTTTCTATGTTTATAGCCATTCCAGACACATTCTCCTATAGCAAAAACAACACTAACGCCAAGGCCAACTAAAAGAACTAGTATAGCACTCTCTACATGTTGCAGACGTGCACTGGAGTATCCTGCTGCTGTATCGTGACCATGGCACCAGGAGGTAGCGTCTATCTGTGGAGAAGATGTCGAAATACCTGAAGAACGAAGACGTATATACCTGAAGAACAATATGTACCAAAAAATTAATTATTTTGTATAATACAGGGTGTTTCTTGTAACAGTAAAAGGCTTCGGAGAATGAATGGGGTCCTCCACCATAACAAAAAATAATAAAATGTACATTTTGTACTTACTCAATATGTAACAATTAAGATAAAAAAAAACATTTTTTAATAATAAATCTGACAACTGATTCCTTGGTGTACTCTGGACTGTGCGATTTATTGAAACAGATGATTCTATATATTATATTTTCCTTATCTTTAAATTTATAAAAGATATAACAAAAAATTTAAGTGAATTAGATGGGGAATTTTATGTTCTTCAATATTTGGAATAACAAAAATTTTCAAAAAATAATATTTAGATGAATCTTTTTAAGAAACTACTACTTCCATTTCTTATCAAAACCTTTTCAGCTCTTGCCATTAATGTCAGATTGAAGAATTTGGAGTTAAACAGATCTTAAGTATTATAGTTTTTGAGGAACTGTCCTTCCAACATCCAGACACACAGACATCATCGTAAAAATGTTAAAATCGGATTCTATTAACCTTAAAACCTGCTCATTCACTAAAATCTAGATATGCGATTTTTAGCATGAATCCATTACCTACCTCTTTTAGCGGGAGGTAAAAATAGTATTGCAAAGTGTTCCATATTTAATAAAAATGTAATATTTTAATCATCCACAATAGGGGATTCCAACTCAATCGAATTATAGGAAAATAGTATTAAACTTAATAATTTAAATACACTTGTAAATATAAAGTATGTAGACTTATACAGTGTTATAATATTCATTTATTTTATGTAAATATAACTGGCCGCGTGCCTGAGTGTCTGGTCGCGAACCTGGGGAACCGGGTTCGATTCCGACCGGCGCCAAATATTTCTAATTTTAAATGGCACAAAAGTGACCCCTGTGGTGCACTCTCCACGCCAGCAATGAGTGCCCGTGAGGTGACGCCTGGTAAGCGCCTACACGGTAAAATATATCGTCATCATTACCGATGTCTTGTAGATGATGATTTATTTATATTTGTATAAAAACACATAAGCGTGACGTCACGTCAATCTTTTCAAAATTCGGGAGACCATAACTCGCTTATTAGTAGGATTTTTTTCACCGGATTTTCATCAATAGTCTTAGTTTTCCTAATATTTTCAGATGAAATTATAAAAAAAAAATGGTGGAATCCGCCATTGTATTTTTTAAATAATATAGATATTTATTGAATAAAATGGTTTACATTTTGAACACCTACTCTAAGATTATTTTTATAAATATGTAAGTATTTGACTCATTAAAAAAAAAAAACTAGCATACTACTTCCTGGTTTTTACGAAAACCTCGGCATCTCTCTTAGAAAGCATTATGGCACCAATTTTATCAGGATTTTTTTTCGTTTTCGTATCTAGAATTTATACTCCGAAACCTTGTACTGTTACATGCAACATTCTGTATAATATTATGTAACATTTAATTGTGAATATTTTTTTTTGTATAAACTTGTTTTGAAAATCTATAATGAAGGTAATAATTAACATTTTATGTATTAATAATGCCAAATCAATAATAGTATAGCCATCTATCGCAAAAACTTGTAAACGATCAATGATTTTTGTCGATGTTTTAATATTACCTTCTTGAAATTAATATCTCAAAACAGGGACATTAAATCGAAAATAGTTTAAAATAAAATTAGCTCAAAATATTCTAATTTAGTAAATAATATATTAATTTTATTTATATAGTTTTTATTTTTAATGATATAAATGCATATTTAAATATATAATTTTCTCAAATACTATATATAAATTAAATACAATATTGGTTAAAGCATATTTAAAATTAAAAAAAAATAGAAGTTTATTAACAAAATTTCTTTATAAAAAATTTCCCCCAAGCATAATAAACATTTTTTAGTTCTTCTCATTATCTTTGAAACTAAGTCGAAATTAAAAAAAAGTTACGAAAATACTTCCCTTTATTTTCAATTACAAATCAATTTCTATATAACAAATTTTATCAAAAAGTTGCTAGTTTAGCCAGAAAAGTTATTTTCTCAAATTTGTTAATCCAAAACAAAACTAATGCTGCAATCTATGATGATTATTATGAACTATTTATTAATGTTTTGTTGTAAAAAAAGTACGTTGTTGTATCGTGTGAACAGGAGAAAATCCATACTATCAACAAATTTATTGACCAATCAGATACAAATTTATTTGCAATTGGAAAAAGCGGGATATAAAAATTATTTAAACAAACGTCAAAAGGAAAAATGTTAAATGTATATATTTTATATCAAATATTTGTTGAAAAATGTATTGATACGTACCAATAATTAAATATTTTCTTTAAAGGAGAATTTTTTGGTACCAAATTCGACATACAATGTTTTGATTCTTTAATTGTTGAAATCATGTAATCACAGGTATCTTGGATATGTGAATTTTTGCTGAAATATTCATTTAAAAATATTTGTAATGTTACTCCAATCCATTTTTTCTCTTCTAATTGTTTAAAAAACATTTGCATGTCATTAGTTTCATAAGAATTTCTCTGTAACAATTCATATCATAATAAACAAAATTTCAACCTTTAAAATTCTTACTAAATAGTTATATTTTGTTGGTAAACTCTCTAAATTGCCGAAAGCTATAACACTAAGCTTCATATTTTCAACATCTAAAATAGTGATTTCAAAATTTTGATTTTGTACGGCAACTAAAGATGTGATGCCTGCTGCAAAACCAGTATAAAGTAAATATGCAGTAATAGCCCCTAAAAATATTATAAGGCGGCTTGCAAAACCATAAGGAACTGAACTGAGACCTGGAAAATAGTTTATTAATATTGTACATTATAACAAATTAAATTCAAAGAGATCTATGTGCCATTTTTACCTCTCGCTAAGAGAGGTATTGGATTCATGCTAAAAACAGCATATACAGATTTTAGTGAATAAGCACGTTTTAAGGTCCTAGAATCCGATTTTAACATTTTTACGATAATGTGTTTGTGTGTGTGTGTGTGTGTGTGTCTGGATATTGGAGGGACGATTAACCGTAAATAACTAGTTTATTTGAAAAAATTGTACATAAACAACATTAGGTACTTTATTGGAAAGAGAAAAAAATACTCTTTCCAATAAGATAATAATAAACATATGGTTCCGTTTAATAGATATTTACACACCAAGTGAGCTAAGGTAATTTCTTCGAGTGAATAAACATTCTTAGCTCACGTGGTTTGTACAATATTTTATTCAATTTTGACGAAATAGTAATAAAAACCATTATAATATTTAATTTTTACAAAACAAAACACTAATCAGTTAGTAGACTGTGCATGACAATCGTCGATGACAGATGTCAAGACATCTATTTAAAAAGCTTTATTGTCTGTCATTTGTGCCGTGAAAAATAATAAAAATAGCTGATAATATATACATATATAGCGAGCGTAAAGTTAAAAAAAACTAGTAAAATGTTGTTCGTAGGGTAATCGCTCAATAGCAGCTGTAGACACGTGTTTCGCTCTTATTAGAGCTCATCAGTACAGCATCTATTAACTAGCTATGCTGTACTGATGAGCTCTAATAAGAGCGAAACACGTGTCTACAGCTGCTATTGAGCGATTACCCTACGAACAACATTTTAATAGCTGATAATGTCTGATAAATACTATGGTAAGTGTTAATTTCGTGCCTGATGTTATTTTAAATGCATTATTTGTTGCAAAGAGAATTAAAAAAAATGTGAGAATGATTTAAAACATTTTAATTCACTTGTGAAGAAAGTGTTACTTATAGTTGTTGCTATGGAGTTAATAGTGACAGTTTAAAACGTCAAAATTGAATAAAAAATATATATTTTGTCCCAAATTTTGGGAACCGCTGACACATTTTTTTTATCGACGTGACGAATTTTCAACCTCGTATCTCTTCAATTAAAAAAGTTACCAATAGTGAGCAAGCTTTGAGACACCCTGTAGAGTTCAAGAATTATAGAGGGATTAACTTTCATAAATAAGCCAGCTTTGCTATAATCATGGAAACAGCTGATATATTCAAATAATTCTAATTGACAGATGTCAGTGCCAAGTGCAGTTTACATAATGTATGTTCGTGTTATAATTTTACTGGATATATAGAATCTTTTCTGAGGAACTTTTGGTATGGGATTTGTACAAAATACATCGAATTGACGGAAGGTAATGTGCTGGCCACATCAGATTTTTTTCATATAAAATTCGGTGCATTGCACTTAGATTCCTCTGAGTTTGAATGCAATATACCTTGTTGGCAAGCTGTAGCAATAGCCCAAAAAGTAATTTCCACACTTCCCCAAGTCGGGTGGCCATATATTTTATTGTATTGTGTGGTAGAAATCTTTAAAGATATGGCTAATAATATTAAAACTATTATAAAACATAGCCAAAGACTACCAGCGAATGTTAATATGAATATATCTTCGGTGAATGACAGATTTTTTGGGCGATATATTAACACGTAACTACAACATACAGAATAACTATTCATGAAAGAAAATTAAATTACTCAAAAAATAAATAATATTAGATATTTAATACTTAGTTTAATAGATTTTGCTATTTATAACAGTTTACATTCGTCGTGGCGTCGATGATGAGATGTAATTCATTGATAATTTTTAAATAATTTTTGTCAACTTTCCTACAAATTCATCCACCACTCTGCCCCGGGTAAAGATACGATAACGCGGTTTGTAAATTTGAATTCAGCATGAAATTCTCCTTCAATACCATACGATTTTCTAAACTTCCATGAAATTCCTCTAAAATTTTAAACATCTCCAAATCGGCTCGTTTTTTTTCCTTGTACGTAGTAAAGGAAGTATTGTAATCGCGAAAAATTTCGATTTTCAAATTTCAGCGGAAATATCCATTTTGACTAATTTCGTCGTGACGTCTGTACGTACGTATCTCATATAACTTAAAAACGGTAGGGCGTAGAAAATTGAAATTTTGTATTTAGAGTTATCCTTACATCTAGTTGTGCACCTCCCTCTTCGGTTATTACACACCTTCCGAAAGTGGTACTTTACTTGAAGCCAATAATAGATTTTAATGAAAAATTATAATAAAATATAATCCAAAACTTTTAAAATTTGGTAAATAAGACTTTTATATCCATGGGAATAGCTTAGTAGATTTTGGTTAAAATTGGCTAACCAAAAGTGATATACCGTGATTATTTTTTAACGTGAAACATTGGGTTTGTCATATCCATGGTTACGATTCGACATTTGATTGACAGCAATGTATTTGCGTGTCCCATTTAAAATGAAACATAGGGAACGAATTTGACATTTGATAAAACGTCAGTAGAGGTTAATTTTGTTTAAATAATTATACCTGCTTTCTAAATTAAATTTAGTGTACCTTGTGCTCGAGTGATTTTCTAACTTGGCCAAATTTCTTACAATATTTAAATATAATGCTCTGTCAAATTCATTCCCCATGTGTCATTTTAAATGAGACAGACAAATACATTGCTGTCAATCAAATGTCAAATCATAACGTAGAGGAAAATTCAACGGTTATCTGCCATATTGACAAGATGTCATTAGAGGTTAATTTTGTTTAAATAATTATACCTGTTTTCTAAAAATTAAATTTAGTTGCAAAAAAAATATTGTGTGCCCGAAATATCTTTAGTGCTCTCGAGTGGTTTTCTGACTTAGCTAAATTTCTTACACAATATAATACATCTGTCAAATTCGTTCCCTATGTTTCATTTTAAATGGGACACGCAAATACATAATACATTGCTGTCAATCAAATGTCAAATCGTAACCATGGACATGACAAACCTACACGTTAAAAAATACTCACGGTATGAGTATTACCTGAAGCTGTTAACAGTTTTTCTTGAAAAATGGTTTATTTTGATTTTAGAAATAATTGCTTCAAATAAAAGTTTTAGAGAATCAAATTCTGCGTCTAGCACAGTAAGTATTAAATTAGCCCTTTGTATAAGCGAGATATGTAAATTTAAAAATTTTATACTTTTTGGTTTTTGTAATAAAGTTTACGTAGAATTAGTAAAAAAATAAAAAAAAATTAATGTCAAAGTCAAATTGTAAAATTTTGATACCGACCACCATTTTCGAGAATATGGCCCGCGTTTTAATTAACACTCTTTATAAATTATTTATTTATTTTGAATGCATTCTTAATAATAAATACATAATATTTTTAACAAAATACCTGCTTTCTAACGTTGGAAACAATATTTCTGTCAAAGATATATTAATATTTGGATGACAAAGTATTAAATCTGTTTTATTGTCATTTAATAATTTTTGTTCCCATGATGTTTCATTATTATTGAACAAATCTATAATTGTATATTGTATACTGCAAAAAATATTAAACATAAAATTTATTTAAACTTTTTAACATTGTTCATACTTACTTAAAATGTAATATATCTCGAATATTGTTAATTAATTCAATACTATAACCACTTATTGTTGTTTCATTGTTTCTTTTTCTAATTTTGCAATCAAAATCATGATTGTCTAACTCAAAAACAGCAATATTCAATGTTTTATTTCTCAAATTATATGATTCATTGACAGACACATAACCCTGCAAATTTAAATATAAATTTTCTTCTAAGAAACTGCTTTGATTTTTTTCATAGTCAACAAAAGTAGTAGCAGAGTATTGTTGTAATCTATTTCGCGATTGGATATATTCTCGTAAATATTTCGCTATTTCACATTGTGCAACAATTATGATATTAATTTTAATGAGAAACAGTACAGAATACTTCATTTTCAAAATATATTTTTTGAAAGAATGGTTAGTATAAGATATAGGTTTTAATTCCATTTGTACGTTAAAATTTAGTGTGTACCTATCAATGTCTTGAATGTTGATTTAAGCTATTGACACATCACTCAAAGTAAGAAAATTAAAATATATCAATTCATGCTTGATATTTTAGAGGCTGTTCGGATTTCGAAGGCCAACATTGGGATCTCAGAGACTATAAGAAATTCGACTTCCTGTTAAATGGGACATGTGGTGCGCCTTTGGGGGGCCATCCTAGATGTGCCTTTGTTTTGCCAAAAATTCTTATAGCTTACTAGATAATGGCGGAAAACTGAATTTAGTTGATTTTTACCTCTAGGTAAAGAAGGTGTTGTCTTTGGTCAAAAAATTCGGTGGTGAGTTTTTGATGAAAAAGCACGTTTTAGGATCCCTAGAATACGATTTTACTAGTTTTACGATGATGTTTGTATGTGTGTGCGTGTTAGATTTTGGTAATAATTGGTCAACCAGAAGTTCCCTTATTTAAAGTTCTCAATAGTTTTTCTTGAGAAAACGCAGTTAAATATATTTTTTTTAACATTCATGTTTTATTCAAAATGAAAGAATATTTTATTGTCTATATGGTTTGATCATACATTTTCCTTCATATTCAGTAGATATAGAGTTAAAGAATTATAAAGAGATTAACATTCAAAAATTAGCCAGCTTTGCTATAAACATGGAAACAGCTGATGTATTCAAATAATTCTAAACAAGTAGATGTCAGTGTCAAGTGCAATTTAGATAGTGTATGTTCGTATTATTGGATTTATAGATTTTTTTCCACGGAAATTTTGGTATGGGATTCGTACAAAATACATAGAATTGACGGAAAATAATGTGCTGGCCACATCAGATTTTTTTTCATTTTAAAATTACTTCTAAATTATCAATAATCAAGATAAATGTTTCAAATATAAAAGTTACATATTTTTATTCTCTATCCAATAGCGTAAGATAATTTTTATTTTGCTAAATTTTCAAGATATAATACAAACTTATATTTTTTTAAATGGAAGCCATATTTGGGTTTTTACTTTAAATAAATATTTATCTTTTTCTCTGTTGATTGGCATAAAAGTTATTTTAATTTAAATTAGTTTTACTCTTTAAACCTTAGATTTTTCGACATTTTCATCAAATTTCTGGCGACCATTTATTTTTAAAATATCTATTAATAAAATTCCATACAAAATAAAACAGCAAGCTATGAAAACAATTTTATTACCTTAAAACAAAAGTATTTGCCTATATTAATTTTGTTACCTCTTTCCATAAATTTGAAGTGCTCTAAAAGTTTTGTTATTTATTGTGACAGTGATAATCAATTATTTGTTATAATAATTATTTCACAGAAATTCTCTTAAAGCACTTCAACTTCATGGAGAGAGGTATTCTCACTTTTCTTTTGTTTAATGCCCGGTTTTATAAACACCAGATAAATTCACTTCCAAAGTAAATAAAATTTATTCCTTCAAATGACAGCCGAATTTTTGACAGTACGTAATGTTATAATTGTTGTTTCGAATTTGTTTAGAAAACCGGGGGTTGAAATTGTTTTCATAGCTTGCTATGTTTTATTTTGTATGGAATTTTATTAATACATATTTTGAAAATAAATGGTCGCCATTTTACAATCGTTGACGTAAAACTATGATATTTTGGTATCGTTACGAAGCTAATTTTGTTTAGATTCTGAAAAAAAAAAAATGTAAAAATGCCGATTCCCTATGCCAGATTTAAAGTTGCATCCATTTCCGCTAAAACCGGAAGTGATACAAAATTCTTTGTACCTCAATTAAATTTTAAAAAGCATATATTTGACGACATAAAAATTACATTAGTTTGAAGTTAGTGTATGTCAAAATTTCAATAAAAAAAGGTCTCATTTTTACCTCCCGCTACCCTTGGTAAGGGAGGTATAGGGATCGTGCTAAAAATCACATATCGAGATTTTAGTAAATGACCACGTTTTAAGGTCCCTAGAAACCAATTTTAACATTTTCACGATGATGTGTGTATGTGTGTGTGTGTGTGTGTATGTGTGTATGTGTACGAATTTTGTTTACACTCTAACTCAAATACTATCATTCAGAAAATTCTGAAACCTTGTATTTCTACCCTATTCTAATAGGAATAGAAGCTATTAGATTTTGGTGTAAATCGGATAACCGGAAATGGCACTTGAACCTCATAATGGTTTTTCTCAAAAAATACCATTAAATGCCATTTTTTCGCATTTAATGTCATTGTAAAATTATAGATTATTGAATTTTGTGCAGGTATACATTAATACTTTTTCTATAATTTTACAGATAAATTTAAAAATCATTTTTCTTTTTTTTTAATCCCGAAGCCTAAGATAAACACAATTCCTTTGTTACACAGTTTATTTTTCAAATGAGTGTAACTGACAGGTAAACGTCATTGTCAAAAAACTAATCACTTCAAATTAATAATAGTGACATATTAAATAATAAAGAAAATCGTAAATAAAGCAGTAGTTATATGCAATGGAACATAATATAGTTTGAAGCAATACTAAATACGTAGGTATGTATTTAAGTTAATAAAAATTAAATAGCGGGAGGTTTTGTGTTGGCCACATCAGATTTTTTACATTTCATACTGTAATATTTAAATGGTAAAACAAAAAAAATATATTTTTCTTCATGCAAAATAGAAATAATTATGGAATATCATCGTGCAAACTGCGATTTTTTTTGTTGAATTTTGTAGAAGTTATAGTGTTCGTCGATCATCATGTATACTGTACATACACTACATGTTTCTAAATGAACTAGAGGAGCTACCCACGCATAATACCCCTATAATTTTTCAATTTCATATCAACTTCTGTGAAACTAAGTACAATACAAATATTGATTATTTCTGACATTTCAGCTTTAGCTATTCCTTCCAAGTATTTCATTCGAAAAATGTCGATTTGTGTGGGGTACAGCATTTGTGAACCATATATTTGTGTATAAAATATAATTTTTGATATAAATAATATATTTTTCGACTAAATTCAAGTCGCTTGAATGTCATATTTGATTTGTTTACAAATGGCAGAATGTGCAAGCAATAATGACCTTAATAATAAAGAAATAATGAGAAATCATACAATATATTGTTGTAATAATGGGCAATTGTTGCATTTGTAAAAAACAGGAAAAAAGGTAAATATATTTTTGTAATTTTTGACATATTTCAAAATATAAAATCGATTGTATTATAATACAGAGTCAGTTGCTATAGTTACTGCATGTTGTACAAACAAAAACATGACTCATTGTAAATTTCTTTATAAATATTATAATAATTTATATTTTTTTACAGGAAAATAATATTATTATTAGTAGGTTTAGACAATGCTGGCAAAACTGTAGCAGTTAAAGCACTGGCCAGCGAGAACTTAGAGGGATCAATTCCAACAATTGGTTTTTCTGTTGTAAACTTAAATTATTTAAAATATCAAATTTCAATTTATGATTTGGGTGGACGACAAGATATAAGAGGTATATGGCATCGTTATTTTGTTGATGTAAGTTTATTTGAAAATTTTAATGAATACTAAAACCAGCGAGCAGTTGACTAGCATTGTTTTTTTTGCTATCAATCGTTTATAAATTATTTTAGAGAAAAATACTTGAAATGAAATTTATAGAAAAATTAATTGTACTTATCTTTTATTTGAAGAATTTTTTTATAAAATAATCCATAAACAACGCTAGAAACTGCTCACTAATCATCTTTAATCAGTTACTATACTTGCCGTCAAATAAATATGGAGTGGAGATTTCTACACTGTTGCCAATTTCATTGGTCATGTTGAAGAATGCTGTTATGTAGAAGCGGCAACACCGCAGGGCAAAGGGTAGGGTGGGGAGAAGGAATAAATTGAGAATCCATCCATATTTATTTGACGGCGAGTATACCCATTTTCAAAATAGCTACTTGTGTATTAATAGCGCAAAATGCGATATTGTCGATTGAGCGATTGTTTCCGCGCAGCGTAGGAGCGCGGCATTCTCTCGAAATCGACTATGTCCATTTGCGCTTAAAACACACACACACACACACACACACAAGATTTTTCTGCAGTCGTCACAATGGGGTCCTCCACCATAACAAAAAATAATAAAATGTACACTTTGTACTTACAGTAATACTCAATAAATAACGATTATATTTTTTAATTTTAATTTATCGTTATTTTCCATTCTTCTTGAGCTATTGCTGCATTTTTTACTTTCGTTTTTGTAAATGAATGCCCTATTTTATTTCTGTATTCCTTTACACAGCAGTACGGCATTTAGTTTGGTTATGAAATATATACAGCGCCATTAGTTCCTGACTAAACGTTGTCATTAATATGTAGACAAGTTACATTTCTTAAAATTTTATGGCGAGCGTTTTTCCTATTTTGTCGCGCATGAGCGGTAAAGTGACATTTTACGTTGACAAAAGCGAGCTCAAATACCTACTTTGTATATAGACTGTAGAAAAAAATATGTAGTAGTATTAATAACTTAAATAAATTTGAAAAAAATACAATTATATTAATAAATTGATCTTTTCAGGCACATGGCGTAATATTTGTCATAGACGCCAGTGACTTTTCTCGTTTTGACGAAGCAAAAAACGTTTTAACAGAACTTTTATCGCACGAAAAAATATCAGGAAAACCTTTACTCATATTAGCAAATAAACAGGACAACCAGGAAGCTCTAGACGAAATAGATATAGTAGAAAAATTGGACCTAGAAAATTTAGTCAACGAAAAAAAATGTCCTACATTAGTGGAATCTTGCTCTGCTAAAGAATCTACTAAAAAAATTGATCCAGGAATTGAGAAGGGGTATCAATGGTTATTAAATTATATAATAAAAGATTATGAGATTTTAAACAAAAGAGTTGATGCTGACATGGCAATTCAAAAAGTTATAGACGATAAAGTGAGAAAAGAAAGAATGGAACGAATAAAACTCAAACAAACTTCCGAAATGTCTGAAGAAGAAGAAGAAATAATTAACTCTAATCCGTTTAAACCAATTCATGAACTTATAAACGGCAAAACAAATACAATAAACAATTTTAAAAGTCCGTCTCATAGTGTAAAATCAACAAACTCTTGCATTTTTTTCGTAAACAGACAAAACTCTTTAAAAACACCAGAAAGACCAAAATCCGCTGTACAAATCGTCAAAGATCATTTAGAAAAATCCAATAAACGTTCGATATTTACTGTCAAAACTAATAAAACAACTCCACTACAACTTCTAAGTCCGAAAAGCGCCCCCATCTTCAAATCAGAAGAACATAACCTTGAATATGATACGAATTTTCGGTCGTCAAGTCAAACTGGACAAATTTTAACTGTAACCGAGCTACCAAATGCAATAATCGACGCAAATGGACAAAATATTGGAGATTTATTTGAATTAAATAATTTTTCAACGAATAGGAAACTACCGCCGTTAAGGCAAAAACCAGTGGATGATTTTTCGTGGATAGATAAACCAAAAAATGTAATACAAAATAATATAGATGAAATTTATAAAGATATTTCATAGTTTTGTATAAATTTTGCACTTAAAATTGCCTTATTGTTTAGTTATAGTGCCTTAATGTTAAGATTTCCATATTTATACGTGTATAACTGTTTATATTTATTTTATAATAAATTATTTTAACTATATTAACATCTCGCTTATTACATAAAAATTTTAAGTCATGTTTGCACTAAAATTTTTAGTTCATTCTGTTTTTCAGAAAAAATAAATAAAAAGATCTGATGTGGCCAGCACATTACTTTCCGTCAATTCTAAATATTTTGTACAAATCGCGTACCAAAAATTCCTTGGAAAAGATTGTATATATCCAATAAAACTGTAACACGAACATATACTATTTTCTACAAATTCTGTACCGAGAGCTCCTTGGAATTTTTTTTTATAAATCCAATAAAATTATAACACAAACATACACTATGTAAATTTCACTTGACACTGATATCTGTCTATTAGAATTATTTGAATATATCAGCTGTTTCCATATTATAGCAAAGCTGGCTGATTTATAATTCTTTAACTCTATATCTATTGAATATAAAGGAAAATGTATAATCAATATAAGGTATTCTTTCATATTGATAATCACGTAAAATGTGAAAAAATATTTAACTGCATTTTTTCAAGAAAAACTGTTAAAAACTTCAAATAAGGGAACTTTCGGTTGTCTAATTATAACCAAAATCTAATCAGCTCTTCATATGGATGTAAAGAAGAATTATAATTTTTAGATTTATAGTATATTGTAGTTATTGACGGAGAATTTTTTGGCACACAGACATCACCGTAAAATTAATAAAATCATATTCTGGGGACCCTAAAACGTGCTTGTTCATTAAAAACTCACCACCGAATTTTTTTACTAAGGACAATTCCTTCCTTACTGAAGGTAAAAATACATTAATTTTGCTCGAAGTATGTATTGAACCTATATGTACATACATGTTTTTTAAAAAATAAATTTATCTCATGGATAACCATATAATCATAAGGCTGGTTTTATAAATTTAATCTTCACTTAAAATTTACTTCCACAGTAAATTTAATCAAATGAAAATCAACCGGTTTTTTTGACTAATGATTTAAATCTCATACTAACGGAGAAATTAATTCGAATTTGTTCATTTCAATAAATTTACTTGACAAGTAAATTTTAAGTGAAGATTAAATTTCTTTATAAAATCGGCCCTTAATTTTTGAAAGTTAATCTCTCTATAACTCTATATCTATTAAATATGAAAGAAAATGTATAATCAAACCGTATAGAAGAAAATAAGATATTCTTTCATAAATAATCACATAAAATGTTAAAAAATGATATTTACTGCTTTTTAAAAAGAAAAACTGTTAAGAACTTCAATAATAGAAAATCTAATCAGCACTTCAGATGGATGTAAAGAAGAGGAATTCGATTATAATTTTTAGAATGGGGTCATTTCAAAAAAAAATAATTGTCGATTTTTTTATAAAATCATGAAATCCATCTCATTTAATAAATGTAGTAGTAGAAAATAATTTGAAATATGCGACTTTTCATTCATAAATTTGCTAATAAACTTTCGCGCTTTTAAACACGGACTAAATTTGTGACGACACAAATTCATACTCACACAAAGACAATTCTCTCTCACATACACACGCTTCACAACATGAAACAGTAACCTAACCTAAAAGTGTGACAGCTGACAGCAAAATATACAAGAGAGAAGATTATTATTACTTTCTATTTCTTTAAAAGTACTACTGCAGTATAAGGTATGTAAATAAACCATTTATTTAAATAAATACCAAACCAAATAATTATAGTTCTAAATTAAACCGGTAGAGCTCGACTGTCGTATCCGTGAATATGTGTCGTCAGCCGTTGAAATATTTGAAATTAAACGCAACTTTTAAAAAATCATATCTCTGATTCTAAAGACTTGTAAGATGTAAAACATACACATACATGTTTAATTTGACCTATTTTTTCAATAAAAAAATAAATCAGAAAATGTGAAATGACCCCATTGTAGTATTGGAGTTATCGTCGAAGAAATATTTGTCATACACACACATCATCGTAAAATTAGTAAAATCGTACTCTAGGGACCCTGAAACGTGCTTATTCATTAAAAACTTACTATCGATTTTTTTACCAAAGACAATACCTTCCTTACCTAAAAGTGACGGAAGGTAAAAATTGGTATAGTACCCCATTGTAGACAGTTCTGAATAAATTTAAGACAGCAAGAATAATGTTTTAAATAGTTTTATTTAATTTCTTTAAAAACTTTATACAAATAATAGTTTTACGTTACATACACATTGAAATAAAGTCAATTAGTGTTAAAAAAAAAAACAACTTAAAAAATCAGTGCGCTACAAACTGCATCACAGCATTTCAAAAATGCTTAACCGAAAGAAAACATTCATTCACATTCGCTCATTTTATTTTACATCCCATATAAGTTCAAATGCAGAAAATTCATACATTCATAACACGGTGTATAAATATAAAAGGTGTCACAACTCCTCAACTTTTGTTGACATATTGATGTTGGCGATTAATAAGCCGAGATTCTAACCTTACACGCAGCGCCTATACAAAGTGCCGTACCACAAAACATTTTGGAACTAACATGACAAATGACAAGTAACTGTCAATCGTGCTGTCAATGTATAATCCAGGTCTATGTACATAATTGCATCAAAATTACAACTAATTTAGAGAATATATGTCTCTGATGATATCCCTTCTGAAATTCGAAAATAATTTAACTATAATTGTTTTTTCATTTGTTTTTTAATAATTTTCAATTTTTTCACCCCAAAAAATTAATAAATCATCTTTTATTCATGTGTAAAACAAAAGAATGGGTGTTCCATTTAAGGTACGAATGCATTGGTATCTCGAGAACCGTAAGAGCTACGAGGTTGGTTAAATTAGACAAAAGTTGCCCCATTAGGAGGCTATTTTAATGGTGTTTTGTTATTTGCGAAAAAATGCATAGGTCACTAGATACAGAAAATGTAAATTTCGCGATTTTCTTTTTTTGCTTATAACTTTGTTATATGAAGTAATACGAGATTCTGGTTTGCACTTTCTTAAGGCACTTTTGTATGGTGAATTTGCAGAAGTACTCAATTTTTTTTTATATCTAACCATTTACGAGTTACTGATAGCAACTTTTACTTTTTATATGTAGGTCATATTAAGCTGTGACATTTTTAAATAGAGATTTTTTTTAGCTTTACATTGATATAAAACAATAATAATTTATTTTTATAATTAACAGAAAAATTAACAAAAATTGTTATTTATACTAAAATTAAATTGAAAAAAGTAAATCGAAGACTGCTATGGAAACAACAAACAACAAAAAAGTGTAACAATTGAATTTCTGAATTTTACTTGACAATAGTAGATTATTACGAGTAATAAAAATGAATTTTTCTCGTTGGGAAAAATATGATATGTTGAGTTGTTACATTCGTTGTCAAAGTTCGTTTTTTACTCGTAATAATCTACTATTGTCAAGTAAAATTCAGAAATTCAATTGTTGCACTTTTTCGTTGTTCGTTGTTTCCATAGCAGCTTTCGATTTACTTTTTTCAATTTAATTTTAGTATAAATAACAATTTTTGTTAATTTTTCTGTTAATTATAAAAATAAATTATTATTGTTTTATATCATTGTAAAGCTAAAAAAAATCTCTATTTAAAAATGCCATAGCTTAATATGACCTCCATATGAAAAATAAAAGTTGCTATCAGTAACTCGTAAAAGGTTAGATATAAAAAAAAATTGAGTACTTCTGCAAATTCACCATACAAAAGTGCCTTAAGAAAGTTCAAACCAGAATCTCGTACTATTTCATATAATAAAGTTATAAGCAAAAAAAGAAAATAGCTAAATTTACATTTTCACCTGTATCTAGTGACCTATGCATTTTTTCGCAAATAACAAAACACCATTAAAATAGCCTCCTAATGGGGCAACTTTTGTCTAACTTAACCAACCTCGTAGCTCTTACGGTTCTCGAGATACCAATGCATTCGTACCTTAAATGGGACACCCTGTATAGTGATTTAGTAAGTATTGACAATAGTTATTTATTTGTTTTAAGAAGCGTTTTATCCACCAAAGAATGTGAAAATAAGTTCGAACATTTAATTTTCTCGAGTGGATAAAACGGAACAAAAACACAAATACCCTACATATAACGTTTTATCCACTATTAAAATTTTAACCAAAGTTCGAAAATTGAACGGTATTTTTAAATAAATGACAGTGAAAATAGTGTTATTTGTTTATATCTTTGATCTTATTATAGTCACTAGAGAACATTGTACAGTTGTAGGGAGCGTAAATGGGGTCATTTCAAAAAAAAAAAATTGTCGATTTTTTTTATAAAATCATGATATCCATCTCATTTAATAAATATAGCAATAGAAAATAATTTGAAATATGCGACTTTTCATTCATAAATTTGCTAATAAACTTTCGCGCTTTTAAACACGGACTAAATTTGTGACGACACAAATTCATACTCACACAAAGACAATTCTCTCTCACACACACACGCTTCACAACATGAAACAGTAACCTAACCTAAAAGTGTGACAGCTGACAGCAAAATATACAAGAGAGAAGATTATTATTACTTTCTACTTCTTTAAAAGTACTAGTGCAGTATAAGGTATGTAAATAAACCATTTATTTTAATAAATACCAAACCAAATAATCATAGTTCTAAATTAAACCGGTAGAGCTCGACTGTCGTATCCGTGAATATGTGTCGTCAGCCGTTGAAATATTTGAAATTAAACGCAACTTTTAAAAAATCATATCTCCGATTCTAAAGACTTGTAAGGTGTAAAACATACACATACATGTTTAATTTGGCCTATTTTTTCAAGAAAAAAATAAATCAGAAAATGTGAAATGACCCCATTATGAGTCAATTATGGATAATTTAATTAATCTTAGGAACAGAACCTGGAAATAAAGTAATCTTTAAATAATCGTTAGTTGTATGTGTGTAGCGAAACTTTACTTTTCCAATAAGAACAAAAACGTTATCCAATTTGATGCAGCCTATTTTTGTAAATCCTGCTTCAAAATATTTATATGCTTCCATACTTGACACTGGAGACTGGGGATACAGCATCTATTCCAAAATCCACATTTTGGTCAGAAATTGCGAACGGATTTATGAAGTTAATAGTTTCTATTTTCTCCATATAACGAGGTCCAACATCTGGACGCTCCTTCTCCATCTTTAATAAATATGAAATTTTATTACAGATAGACAGAAAGAAAAAACATCTAAATTGTAGTTAAATTAACTAAATTCCTTATTTTTCAGCCTTCTAATATGTTTCCTTAAAATATCTAAGTTGATTTAGTTAAGTTTTCTAAATTTGTAATAACAAATTATAGTAAAATTAAATACAACTATGGAATGCCGTTTTAGCATTTATTCCCACATTTTAAAACAGTCATACAAATTAATATATCGAAAAAAATAAACTCTCATTAAAAAGAAAGATTTAAACTGATTGTTGAATTAAAATGTTTGTTGATAATATAATTACAAATTTTTTAAACAAACATTTTAAATCAATAGTCAACACAACCTTCTTTTTAACATTAGTTTAATTTTATGTTTATTCAATTTATATGATTGTTTTTAGTCCCTAAACAAACGTAAAAATTCAAGTATCATAGAAATGAAATAACATTTATATGAATGAATTAAATTGACTCTGTATTTTCACGACACATGAATTAAAACGATTGTTTATTTCTGTGATACTTGAATTAAATTGTTTGTTTCATTCTACGATACGTGATATAATATGAATGTTGATAATTTTATAACAATCAATTTAAAAGGCACTGTCTTATAAATTCATGTATCATAAAAATAAACTCTTATTAAAATGAAAGATGTAAATTAATTGTTGTATTATCTTCCAACAGATTCTAGAAAATTTTGTAATTATATTATCAACAAACATTTTAATACAACAATCAATTTACATCTTTCATTTTAATAAGAGTTTATTTTTACGATACATGAATTTATATGACAGTGCCTTTTAACTTGATTGTTATAAAATTATCAACAATCATATTAAATCACGTATCATAGAATGAAACAAACAATTTAATTCAAGTATCATAGAAATAAACAATCGTTTTAATTCATGTGTCGTGAAAATAAAGAGTCAATTTAATTCATTCATATAAATGTTACTTCATTTCTATGATACTTGAATTTTTACGTTTGTTTAGAGATTAACAACAATTATATAAATTGAACAAACATAAAATTAAACTAATATTAAAAAGAAAGTTGTGTGTTGACTATTGATTTAAAATGTTTGTTTGAAAAATTTGTAATTATATTATCAACAAACATTTTAATTCAACAATCAGTTTAAATCTTTCTTTTTAATGAGAGTTTATTTTTTCGATACATTAATTTGTATGACCGTTTTAAAATGTGGGAATAAATGCTAAAACGGCATTCTATATACAACTTTAGATGAAATGATTACGTTTATATCGTAGTAAGTATTGAACTAAATATAAATAAAGAAATGAACTAAATATGTATTTAAATTTTCTATTTAATTACCTAATGGGCTACTTGCGTACCTTTTTTTTATTTAATATTTTTGAAGAGCAGGTACAAACTTGCTACCCATATGTTTTCTTTTGGCAAAATATTTATTAATTAGCCAGAAAAAAAAATAATGAAATTTGATTATTTGAATTCCCGCCATGTATGACGTAGAATTACGCCGCACAAATGAATGGTCGTAAAGCCATAGCGTTTGTTTGTACGGATAATGTAGATCTCCTGTTTGACGTTTCAACAATAGTTTGGAGGTTAGTATTTTAGTTTGTTTTTTTAGTATCGATATTTTAAATTACATGTAACTACCTATGTGTTTATTTGTGAAGTAATTAATATATTTGAGAGCCCAGAGAGAGAAAAAAATGAACTGTCAAATTCAAATTAAAATTTTCTCGCACGCATGCCATCTATACGTTACATTTTTAAACATATGGTTTCCTTTTCCATTTTAATATAATGACGTCACAGAAAATTTTCTTTCTTAATTTACTAAAAAACAAATAATTTTTTAAAAATAAAATTTATATTTTTACATATGTTTTCAACATAAAATTACGTATATAGTGATAGAAATCGAATTTTCAGTACATTGCAAGTAGCCCATTCATTAGATAAATTTACCAAAAATTGTAGGACAAACATAATGAAGCCAAAATACAGTAAAATAAAATAAGTAATTAAAGTAACCATTTGCATATTTAAATTAACGATTTTTTACAAAATATTTATTATCTATTTCGGATTAGTTAAAATGCTAAAGTAAGATTTGTAAATTGTACTAAATTATAGACATATTGCCTAATAAAATAATATCTAAATATAATTAGATTTCTGTGTATTGTATTCTACAAATTTATATTACAGTTAATTTACACAAATGTTACTAAAAATATGTTTACCAATTAATGGCATAAATACAAAAGAATAAATTACGGAATACACCAACTATTCAATCACACACGATCACGTAGAATTACTGACAATGGGGAAGTTTAGCGATTTTTTTTATTTTTTTATTCCATGGGAAATCTCTTGAAAGATAATGTAACATGTTTTATTTTTTTCAAAAATGCCCAGATTTTCCGGAAAAGCCGATTTTAAGCTGTGATGACGTCGGCAGAGGCTTGGCGCAACGTATGTCGATTTATACATTGACGCACGCGGTCGCGGTTACCAGTGAAGCGCTTTTACGCTTTGTTACGACCTACGTTCAAGTGGTTCGATTTCACCGTTCTATCTGAGTTTGCGCATAACTGACTTGTGACGTATTTACAGTTTACCTAAAGAATATTAATTATAAATAAATGGAGCAATAATTTTAATTTTTAATTTCAATTTCAGCAGTCATTTGTGTTATATTTGTGAGAAATTAATATGTTATGTAGAATTTTTATCATGCTAAACTTCCCCATTACTGACAATTTTTGCAAACAACAGGAAAACAAGAAATGAAACAACGCAATGTTTGCCCTCTGCCGCTATATTGGACCTTTAAATAGTCACGTGTTCTGGATTGCCTAATAGCCGAGACAGACGACGGATTGTTAATAGTCGCAATTTTGACATCTGTCATCAATCTCAACTTCAGGTGTGCATACTATATCTAACCGTTAATAATCATTAATTTTTGTCGTCTCTCTCGGGTATAAGTTTGTTTTGATCGGTTACTTTCGCACACGTGATCAGAAATACAGGGATTTAATTGGATTCTTTAACCAAAAAATTTTCAGATATAATATATTCTTTAAATTAATTTTGATGCAATTATGTACAGAATGTCTCATTTTCGATGCTTTTTTAGGGTATCTCGGGAAATATTAATGATAGAGCAAAATCGTTTGCACATTCCAGTCAACTTTTTGAGAAAAGTTTAATAGTCACCACAGAAATTTTCGATCTTCTTTTGTTTCTGAGCTACAGGCAAAAACTTGTTTTTCGATCATTTCGAAAATATCTTATAACTCATTTATTATGGTAGTTAAAGAAAAATTGCTTTAACAAATTTTATACCGTTTTTTAGGTAAAATAAAATGGCGTAATTAGATTTTTTGGAAACTTCATAATTCTTGAGATATAACACAAACTTATGATTTTTTAAATGGCAACCTATGTTGAAAATAGTCTCATCTTTTTGCTTATTTTTTAAGCTTTTCAATGATATATAACAAGTCTACATTCTTTTGTTTTACACACGAATAAAAGATGAATTATTGTTTTTTTGGGGTGAAAAAATTGAAAATTATTAAGAAATAAATTAAAAAACTATAATAGTTCGTCATTTGTTTATTTCTAATATTATTTGCTTTAGTTTTACACATATTTTTAATTTATTTAAAAGCATATTTTTTCGAATTGTGTCAAGGCCACCTGCAACGTCGATAAATAATAATTTAACTAATCCGAAAATAATTGGTTTAGAATAATTTTGAAAACATAATTAGTAGATATGGAATCAAAATAAACAAATGATGAACTATTACAGTATTTTTCATTTGTTTCTTAATAATTTTCAATTTTTTCACCCCAAAAAATCATCTTTTATTCATGTGTAAAACAAAAGAATGTAAACTTGTTATATATCATTGAAAAGCTTAAAAAATAAGCAAAAAGATGAGACTATTTTCAACATAGGTTGCCATTTAAAAAATCATAAGTTTGTGTTATATCTCAAGAATTATGAAGTTTCCAAAAAATCTAATTAAGCCATTTTATTTTACCTAAAAAACGGTATAAAATTTGTTGAAACAATTTGTCTCTAACTACCATAATAAATAAGTTATGAGATATTTTCGAAATGAGCTAAAAACAAGTTTTTGCCTGTAGCTCAGAAACAAAAGAAGATCGAAAATTCCTGTGGTGACTATTAAACTTTTCTCAAAAAGTTGACTGTGGAATGTGCAAACGATTTTGCTCTATCATTAATATTTCCCGAGATACCCTAAAAAGCATCGAAAATGAGACACCCTGTACATAAAACCCAGATTATAGATTGACAGTTAACTTGTCGTCTGTCATGTTCATTCCAGAATGTTATGTAGTACAGCACATTGTATAGGCGCTGCGTGTATGGTTAGAATCTCGGCCTACTAATCGTCAACATCAATATGTCAACAAAAATTGAGTAGTTGTCACACCTTTTATATTTATACACTGTGATTCATAGCAAATATATTTAAAACTATCAGATACAACAAAGTTAAAGGAACAAATACTAATAAATTCATACTAATTTATTTACTATCTTACAAATTTATCACTGAAACTTTTCAGCGATTCTTACAATCATTTTTCAACAAATATCTAATATAGATATTACCTGAAAACGAAGTGTCTGAATAAATAGTGTGTTAACTTTGTTGTACCGAGTCTATGTACAAGAGTGTTTCGGGTCACTCTGTTTCTTGTGTTTTTATTAGTGTTTAATCTATTTTCACCGTGGAGTAGATTTTGCGAACGAAAAGACTAGTTCCAATGTAGCCGACAGTGCCACACATTATTCCTAAAGCTGCTGAAAAGAGGGCCATGTAACCGAAATAAAATGCCGTCTGAAATAACCCGTACATCCTGAAAAAATATTGTTATTGAATTAGTAGGTAGGGCTGGTTTATGATGAATTTAATTTAATTTATAAATTTACATTTAGAAATTTTGATTTAAAATTTACAATTTTCTCTCTGGTTTATGTTCGGTTTGAAATTCTGGATCTGGCCAATCAGTATACAGGATGTCCCATTTAAGGTACGAATGCATTGGTATCTCGAGAACCGTAAGAGCTACGAGGTTGGTTAAATCAGACAAAAGTTGCCCCATTGGGAGGCTATTTTAATGGTGTGTTATTATTTGCGTAAAAATGCATAGGTCACTAGATACAGGTGAAAATGTAAATTTAGCGATTTTCTTTTTTTGCTTATAACTTTGTTATATGAAATAATACGAGATTCTGGTTTGCACTTTCTTAAGGCACTTTTGTATGGTGAATTTGCAGAAGTTCTCAATTTTTTTTTATATCTAACCATTTACGAGTTACTGATAGCAACTTTTATTTTTCATATGGAGGTCATATTAAGCAATGGCATTTTTAATAGAGATTTTTTTTAGCTTTACAATGATATAAAACAATAATAATTTATTTTTATAATTAACAGAAAAATTAACAAAAATTGTTATTTATACTAAAATTAAATTGTAAAAAGTAAATCGAAGACTGCTATGGAAACAACGAACAACAAAAAAATGCAACAATTGAATTTCTGAATTTTACTTGAAAATAGTAGATTATTACGAGTAATAAAAATGAATTTTTCTCGTTGAGAAAAATATGATGTGTTGAGTTGTTACATTCGTTGTCAAAGTTCGTTTATTACTCGTAATAATCTACTATTTTCAAGTAAAATTCAGAAATTCAATTGTTGCATTTTTTTGTTGTTCGTTGTTTCCATAGCAGTCTTCGATTTACTTTTTACAATTTAATTTTAGTATAAATAACAATTTTTGTTAATTTTTCTGTTAATTATAAAAATAAATTATTATTGTTTTATATCATTGTAAAGCTAAAAAAAATCTCTATTTAAAAATGCCACAGCTTAATATGACCTCCATATGAAAAATAAAAGTTGCTATCAGTAACTCGTAAATGGTTAGATATAAAAAAATTTGAGTACTTCTGCAAATTCACCATACAAAAGTGCCTTAAGAAAGTGCAAAGCAGAATCTCGTATTATTTCATATAACAAAGTTATAAGCAAAAAAAGAAAATCGCGAAATTTACATTTTCACCTATATCTAGTGACCTATGCATTTTTTCGCACATAACAAAACACCATTAAAATAGCATCCTAATGGGGCAACTTTTGTTTGATTTAACCAACCTCGTAGCTCTTACGGTTCTCGAGATACCAATGCATTCGTACCTTAAATGGGACACCTGTATATCAGTGACTTGTTACTGCTTGTCACTTGACGTTTCACCAGTTATCAGTTCAGAATTTAGTTTACAATTTAATTTTATAGCCATGAATTTGTTAGACGTTAATGAACAAGATGATTTTTTAATAATATCGGAAATGTTTTTTACTATTATTGATTTGTATAATAAAGAAATGCAACAAACACAAACTTTAAAAACGTAGATGGTCTGTTAGGCCGTGGTTAGGCCTATAAACACATTGATTTGTCAACGGGCAGTATCATAGTTTGTTTCTGAAAGTGAAATAACAAGATCATGAACAATTCTTCAAATATACTCATATGAGTGTCCATGTATTTAATTCCTTGCTGTCCGTTGCATTGAAATTACGCAAACGTTTTTATTTTTGTACAATTTATTTGCTTTGTTGTACAAATTACGATATTCGCGAATACTGTTTATTAGCAAAAAACAAAATATCAATTTGTTCCTGTGAATCCATCTTTAAAATGTCAACAACTCACAAACAGAAAAGACAACTGACGGATGAAGCAAAGTTATGCCTTACCGCCATGTTTAATAGTTATCTGTTGTAATTGGTCGAATTTGTAATTTACATTTGGAAATATAAAATACAGTTAATATTCCAAATCTAAATTTCAAATGTCTAAATTTGTAAATCGTTCAAAAACCATCGTATGCATTTTGAGTTTATATTTTAAAATATTGTAAATTCATAAATTAAATTCATCATAAACCAGCCATTAGATTTTTTTTTTATTCTTACTTGGTTTTGAAGAAGAAATAATAGAACGAATACATATAAACATAAGCGGATGTAGACGCAGCCGCCAAAAAACTGGTCCATTGCCATCTGTAATCTTCGGCGTTTAACAAGAAATACGTGCAAACTATAGTGACACAAACGGTCACTACTATTAATATAAGACATACTAATAACATAAAACCATATACGTAGTAGATTTTGTATGCCCAAAACGACGTAAAGATGAAATACCTACAAAAAAAATTACATTAAATAAAGATTGTGCACACATACCAACAAACTCAAATAATAAAAAATCTGTGCACCTATTGCAGCAAAATGTATTTATAAATAAATAAATATATCATCACGGCATATTACCCATTTCTGAGTGTGCCACAATCTGCTTTATCGCAGATATCGATAATCATGATGACATATTTGTACCGTGCGGGCGCTTACCAGGCGTCACCTCTCATTGCTGGCTTGGAGAGTGCACCACTGGGGTCACTTTTATGCCATTTAAAATTCGAAATATTTGGCGTCGGTCGGGATCGATCCGGCTCCCCAGGCTCGCGACCAGACACTATTATTATTTTAATTAATCCAAATTTTCGTCAAAATTTCAGTGTTTAGTTTGCGAATTTGGGTTTTAGCTACCAAAATTTGCTTATCTGGGCTGCGTTCCAAAACCCTACTCTAGAGTACGAAATTACTCAGTCGTTCCAAAACTTATAACCTTACTCTCAGAGTTTACTCTTAATCTGTCATCACGGCATATTACCCATTTCTGAGTGTGCCACAATCTGCTTTATCGCAGATATCGGTAATGATGATGACATATTTGTACCGTGCGGGCGTTTACCAGGCGTCCCCTCAAGGGCACTCATTGCTGGCGTGGAGAGTGCGCCACAGGGGTCACTTTTGTGCCATTTAAAATTCGAAATATTTGGCGTCGGTCGGGATCGAACCCGGTTCCCCAGGTTCGCGACCAGACACTTTTATTATTTTAATTAATCCAAATTTTCGTCAAAATTTCAGTGTTTAGTTTGCGAATTTGGGTTTTAGCTACCAAATTTTGCTTATCTGGGCTGCGTTCCAAAACCCTACTGTAGAGTACGAAATTACTCAGTCGTTCCAAAACTTATAACCTTACTCTCAGAGTTTACTCTTAATCTGTTCCAAAATCCTATTTGAATTTTTTTATTGATAATAACAATCATTTTGACATGAATAATTACGTTACTTATTTGTTAATATTCTAAAAAACAAAGTAGGCTGCATTTGTTTTTATCCGACGTTTCGTTCATTTCGCTGGTTTGATAACCATTATTTAATAAAAACACTTTCTGCTGTTACAGTCAGCAGCCTTATTAGTTTATTATTATTTTTAAATGAATCTATTGAAATGTATTTACCGACAAATACAAAAAAATAGTGATTTATTCATTTCTACATCTATAAACGTTACACATTTTCACCAAAACAGCATAGTGGCCAGTCGAGGCGGCAGCATAGGTCAATTTAAAATTAAGCGGCAAATTTAAATTATATACTTAACATCTTCCTTGAGTTTAATGAATTAAATAATATTTGAAGGCTTGAGTTTGATTGAAAAGTGACAGTTTGCATTATAGACCTAGGTTAATAATAAATTATTATTGACCTAGGTTACCATGGTTACAAGCAAGCGGTAGTGAAAAACAATTTCTCATGTCAAATAAAAGTAAATAATAATGGATTCCTAGACTAGTAGCGAAAAAAAATTATTTTTAATTTAGTTTCAATTTTTTACTCCAACAAAACTCTCATTCGTTCCAAAACACATTACATTCTTAAATTACGTCATCATACTCTTAACTCATACTTCTCATTTTGGAACGCAGCCCTGCGTTTTCGAATTACTCGAATTTTGTAAGTATTTTTGTATAAATTTATACATCATTTAAATCAGAAAATTCTGTATAATTCATTTTTCAACATTTTGCAACAATATTTCAAGAAATAACTTAATATTTACTTACATTTCTATGAAGATACTGGCAAACGGCAAAACACCTCCTAACAAAATTATAACACCCGGTTCCATAAACCATTTCTTCTCTGGTATAGGTCGAGGAACAGCGTTAATCCTGCAAGGATAATCAGGCTGTCCTGCTAAATTCCTTCCCAGAACAGTACCCACTAAAGTTAAGGGCAGTATAACGAATAGACATATACAAGTTACTGCAACCTACAAAGAATAATTTTCTCAAAATGCTCTGAAATAAATAATGTTCGGCTAGTGTAGAATATCCATCCCTCAAGAATATTATTGTTATGGTTATACAGGCTGTTTCAAAAATAAGGGGACATGGCTTAATCCTGGGCCCAAAATAAGACGATTTAACTAAATTTCTCCTTATCCGATAGTACACCAGCGTGCAATGTTGCCAAATTTACAGGGAAACCGGAAAAAATAAATCTCGTTATTTAATTGCCACACCTCGTATATCCATATGGATTGTCATACCAAATTGCATTCAAGTTGAATAATGCGGTCCGTTATTGTAAGCAATATTATTTTTTTTAGAAGAACTTTGAAGTAGAATACTGGCCAAATGATGCACTTTCGGATAAGGTTAAATTTAGTTAAATCGTCTTATTTTTGGCCCAAGAATCTGTGGTTAAGCCTTGTCCCACTATTTCTGAGACACCTGTATATAAATTCAAAACCATTAAAAACACTAAATTGCACAAAAAAAGGTGCGAAAAGTAATATTTATAGTGATCTTGGCATTTTTTCTGAAAAAAAATATGGTTAAATTCATATATAATGAATTAGCCATGCGAGTTTCGTTAAACTGAGTTCTGTGCGTTTGGTCACCACATTAAGTACTTTTTTTTTATTCGCAAGTGAAGAAGTCATAATTTTGAAAAGTACAGCCTTTAGTATAGGTAAAATCTGACTTTATTTTTGCAAAAAACCATACAAACACCTGCTTTCGCGCACTAATTTTGCGTTTCTTCATTATATTTTAGCAAAAAGGCAATGCAACAAAAAAAATGGAATTTCGAATAAATAAATAAATAAATATATCATCACGGTATATTACCCATTTCTGGGTGTGCCATTATCTACAACACATATAGACATCGGTAATGATGACGATATATTTTACCGTGTGGGCGCTTACCAGGCGTCACCTCACGGGCACTCATACCTGGTGTGGAGAGTGCACCACATGGGTCACTTTTTGTGCCATTTAACATTGGAAATATTTGGAGTCAGTCAGGATCGAACCCGGTTCCCCCAGGTTCGCGACCAGACATTCAGGCACGCGGCCACGGGACCCCATAGGATTTTCGAAGGGATGACGTATTCTAGAATCTAGCCTAATTTTTCTTTTTTTTCTTACCATTGTACCAAATGGAATGGCTCGGCTGGCATGATAATAAATAGCTATAAAATTGATGAAAAATGCAGTTCCGCATACCAAAACTGGTAGCATAAACGCTGATAACAACATTTGTTTAATCCATACTTTTCCTCCCATCCTGGCATATAATGAACCCCCAAAATATCCATTTACTGGCGAAGTTGCCGCGTATACGAATATAGATGTTGATAACAGCGAACCTCGTCTATAAAAACGTAAAATAGAATGAAGAAATTTTAAGCGAAAATATGGGAAAAAAATTATGCAGAGGAGTTACGTCATAAAACATTACAATATGAAAAAAAAAAACTGTAGTGCTTCGTTGTTAAAATTAAATTAGTATACTATGTAAACCTAGTAATTCTGTGACGTCATTATCTAGTTACAAACTTTAATGACGTAACTACTCTGCATAAAAAAAATACTGTTGTAACATACTCTGTGTAAAGTTCTCCGAGTATAGCGAAACATATAACACTTAAAACGACAGTAGTAAGTTGATATCCTGAGCCAATTAAAGCTGAAAACAACATGGCGTGAGAGGCTGGTCGAAAAACATCCCCGTGGACTTGTTTCCAGCCATATTCGTCGCCCAAATCTCGCTCCTACACATACAAAACACTTTCACACAATCTAGAATAAATTTAGAATGTTTTGAAATATTTCAAAACAATTTCACACAATCCAGGATAAATTTAAGGCAGTTAAAAATTATTTTAAACTTACCATATCGTCCATGTCGTCATCTTTGCTATATCTGGCATAATCTTTTCTTAAAGTTCTCATTAAAATCATAGACACTAGTCCAACCAAGAAGATAACCATCATAAAACTGTTAAATATGCTGAACCAATGGATCTACGAAAACAAATCTCACATATTTTCAAAAGTACTGAGTCATAAAAAAAAACTGATACAGTTGGCAATAATATAGAATAGAGGAGTTCCACTTATAATAATACGAAGGAGGTTATACACCTAGTCTAATAGGTATATGGTGGTTATACACGATGCGGTGACACTCGGAATGGCTGACGTTACAGTTATTTTTTCTCTTTTTCTACACCATGGTAAACAATATATATATATATATATACAGGGTGTATCAAGATAATGGAACAGTGCCGTTTATTCGTGTATGTGAAAAGATACAGAAAAAAGTGATTAGGATATTTTATAAGGGATAGAGGGGGACACATTTTAACATAAACTTTATTATCATAAATCCAGTGGTACTCAAACTATAGGGCAATATTATATATTTTTAAATGGCATTATATATATTTTATTAACTCATTAAATAGAGGATTTTGTTCTGAATTCAACGATATAATAATATCATACCCTTACATTGCGAAAAATTTGATAAAAATTAATTCAAAGTTAGTATTTCATTTCTACTGTATTTAAGTAATCTGAGCAAACATTCAAGCAATAAAACAAAAAAATTATTTTAAAAGTTGAATTTATTGCCAAAATCGTAGTTTACTTGAATGTAATAAACTAAAATAAATTTTATTTTATTTTATTGATTGAATGTTTGCTCAGATTACTTAAATAAAGTAGAAATGAAATACTAACTTTGAATTAATTTTTATCAAATTTTTCGCAATGTAAGGGTATGATATTATTATATCGTTGAATTCAGAACAAAATTGTCTATTTAATGAGTTAATAAAATATATATAATGCCATTTAAAAAAATATAATATTGCCATATAGTTTGAGTACCACTGGATTTAAGATAATAAAATTTATGCTAAAATGTGTCCCCCTCTATGCCTTACATACACGGATAAAATGCACTGTTCCATTATATTGATACACCCTGTATATCTATCTTCGTTCAGCAAAGAACAAATTTCTGGACTTACTATTTTCTTTTATCTCCTACTATGCACTAATAGTATGGTATAAGACTACCTTTCTTTTACAGCGAACGATTGTCATGTCGAAAGTCTGACGTATTTCCTCAGCTATTAGCGCCATATTCAAAATTTTAAAGTATTAATTATTTTTTTTTCGACAATTTGGAGTACTTTACGAAAAAAAAAAAAAATACGTATCTCGTATTTTTTCATGTAGATTAATACATATAATTTTCAAAAATTGTGAAACTCCCCCATTTGGTAACAATGATATAAAAATAAATTTCCTGTTGTTGACAGTGACAGTTGAAAAGTTTGTTGTTCCCCTTATCCGCGTATTTTTATTTCTTACATTACCCATAAGTAATAATCTAATATCTGAGACACACTACAAAAATTAATGATCATTAACGGCTAGTCATAGTATGCGCACGTGAAGTTGAGACTGATGAAAGATGTCAAAATTGCGTCTATTAACAAACCAAAAAATATTGACTGTAGTAAGTACGTGCCACGTATTGTTTTGCACTGTACATATACAATACAATAAGTAGCACGTGCTTACTACATTCAATATTTTCTGGTTTGTTAATAGACACTGCTTTGACATGTCATCAGTCTCAACTTCACGTGCGTATACTATAACTAGCCGTAAATGATCATTAATTTTTGTGAAGTGTCTCGGGTATAAAGCATTTCTATCACTCAAAATCCTATTAGCTGATATAACCTATTTGTATTTATAGATCAATCCAGAACAAATGAATTTCGTGAGGGGCAGCTGTCAGAAATAAATTTCATACATAATTTACTCAATGATGGAGCCATGGAAAAATTTATGGTTTAATTTTATGAATGAATTGTAGCAATATCAAAATTTCTCAATATCATAAGATATATAAGTAAATAATTTTTAAAAATATTCAAAAGTGAGGTTAAAATCACTCCTGTACCTGTGGAGGGCAGGTGACGTCATTCTGGAATAGTCTATTGTCAAAATGACATGTCAAATAATATTTCTGCTTTCACCTGTTGGGTACACTGTTGAATAAAAACATCCCCAGAATGAGGGATTCCACGATTTTTTGATTTTTTTGTTATAGTATTTTTAAATTAAAAAAATTCCTAATTTTTCTTTTTTAAAATTCGGCTTCTTATGAAAAAAAAATGGCAAATATTTGTACTCAGCGTTTCCCGCTCTACGACGTAAGGTAACCCAGTGGTGGACAGCAAAGGCATTATATCGTGCTTTCTCTCAGCAGCTGTCGTCTTGGCTGCTGTTACCAGAGGTTCTAAACCATTTGTCAATGTTGTGCGGCTGTTAAATTTAAAAAATTCATTTTGTTCTTATTTTCTTTTCTTTTACCTGTATTAAATTTAGTAATAGAAAAGGTTCCTTGACTGGATGTATTGATGAGGAAGGCTCATGTGGAGCTCGAAACCGATCGACCCGAGAATTTAACAAATAAAATTTATGACTGCAATCCAGAAACAATTTATTACCTCATTAATTTTAATATATTGTAGTTATAGTTTATTAGTATTTATGTATTTGTAAAAATAATAGCGTGTAGCCGCATAAACCCATAACCAAATACTCCAGTGGAAGTCTGGAAGTCACTGGTTTGATGATGGGAACGCCTATTTACAGTGACGGCCAATAAAAGAGAGCCGGGTTCGGTGGCGTTATCAAGCCCGGAAAAATCCGCGCGTTTTGAAAGTGTGTAATATATTTTAGCATTTATAAAAAAATCTGTTGTGGCCAGCACAAAACCTTCCGTCAATTCGATGTATTTTGTACATATCCTATACCAAAATTTCCTTGAAAAAGATTCTATATATCCTGTATAATTGTAACAAGAACACACTATTTTTTACATATCCATACTGAAAGTTCCTTTGAAAATATTCTAAAATCTAATAAAATTTTAATACGAATACGACGTACATTATGTATTGCACTTAACACTTCCTCCTGCTTCAACTTTGCCCTATTTTATTAGAAGTCGCTGTTTCTTACTCTTCTCTTCTACTCATTCCTGTCCAAAGCACATTCGTGATACAGTTCTTCCTCTCTCAAATCTTCTGCTATACAGTCCTTCCATCTTTTCTTCCCACTGGCGAGGGACACTCTGTCACTTATATCACTTTCAGATCATATATTTTCCACTTTGGTTTTGCACTTGCCACTGACATGTGTCAATTAGATTTTTTTTGAATATATGTGTCTGTTATTTTCATAATTTTTGCAATGCTGACTGATTTTCGAAAGTTAATCTCTCTTAATCTCTCTATGACTCTATATCTATTGAATATGAAGGAAAATGTATAATCGAACCGTATAGAGAATAAGATATTCTTTCTATTGATAATCACATAAAATGTCGAAAATGATATTTAACTGCGATTTTTCAAGAAAAACTGTTAAGAACTTCAAATAAGGGTACTTCCGGTTGACCAATTATAACCAAAATCTAATCAGCTCTTCATATGGTTGTAAAGAAGAGGAATATGAAAGAATCATAATTTTTAGAATTGTAGTTTTGGAGTTATCGTCGGAGAAAAATTCGTCACACACACACACACACACGGACACACACACAGCACACACACAGACACACAGACAGACACACACACGGACACACACACACATACAGACATCATCTTAAAAATAGTACATTCGTATTGTAGGGACCCTAAAACGTGCTTATTCATTAAAAACTCACCACCGAATTTTTTGACCAAAAACAATACCTTCCTTTTGACGGAAGGTAAAAAGTGTTAATACATATAGAAAAGAAATTTGCGTCAATAGCACAGTTATATGGGAAGAAATAATTATGTATATAATTTATATAAAAATTCGATTTGAGTAGAATCCCCTATTGTATTGCCAACTGAATCATTTCTTTTTGATCAGTCGGTTTTAAATTATTAATATCTTACTCTGTGCTGGAAGAAATTCGGATCTAAATATTTGTCAAACCGATTTTCAAATTTGACATCGGATGGTTTCCAATTAACTTCGTACGTAAAGCTGATTTTTGCAGTCGGAGACAAAATAGCTTTATTTTCAGAGGTTATGTTGACATCTACTATTTGTTTGCCGTTGTAACCAATGTCAAACTTTTTATGAGTCCAAATATAATAGGAATTATCGCCTACTTCGCCAACTATGCCCCATATTGGTAAATCATCGATGTACATCTGATACCAATAATGATTTTTAACAGCATAGACAAACGCTTTGTATTTTTCTTCGTTTAGCTGCACGCCGCAATAATTTGTAGGTGCTATATCGGCTAAAAGAACAAAAAAATAGTCCTATATTGGTCATAAATGAATAAATAAAATAAAATATTGCAAATTTACAACAGAAAACAACATAAAAATATATGTTTTTATTAATTAGGTAATTCATAACGTATGTAACAAGTTTTGAGAAAAAAATTACGCTCAAAATTTTGCTACTGAATAAGATCTAATCTAGTTGTCACTGGACATAAATAAATAATAATACCTTGTTTAAATTGCCAGAAAAAGTTTTGAAAGATGTTATACAAACTTGAAACACGCAAATCCATCTGGGCTGCATTCCAAAACCCTACTCCAGAGTAAAAAGTTACTCAAAGTCATTCCAAAACTAATAACCTTACTCTGAGTTTTCTCTTAACCTCTTCCAAAACAGCCAAAGTTTACCCTAAAGTAATATTGTACTATCGACGAGGGTACAAAAATGGGCTACTTGCGTACCTTTTTTTATTTAATATTTTTGAAGAGAAGGTAAAAACTTGCTACCCGCATTTTTTCTTTTGACAAAATTTTTATTAATTAGCCAGAATAAAAAATAATGAAATTTGATTCTTTGAATTCCCGCCATGTATGACGTAGAATTACGCCGCACCAATGAATAGTCGTAAAGCCCCAGCGTGGTGCCGTCCCATAGTAATGGTATGTTTGTGTTTATCTTTTTGGTATCGATATTTTAAATTACAAATAACTACCTATGTGTTTATTTATAAAGTAATTAATGTATTTGAGAGACCAGAGAGAGAGAAAAATGAACTAATGTCAAATTCAAATTAAAACTTTCTCGCACGTCATGCCATCTATTGATAACATTCTTAAACATGCTTCCCCTCCCCAGTTAAATATAAAGACGTCACAGAAAATTTTCTTTCTTAATTTAGTAAAAATCAAATAATTATTTTAAAATAAAATTTATATTTTTATATATGTTTTCAATATAACATTACGTATATAGTGACAGAAATCGGATTTTCAGTACCACGCAAGTAGCCCATTAATCCACAATATTTTCAAACATGGATGCTCACGATTCTCAACATATGAAAGTAATTTGCCTTCTTGAGGAAGATTTGGTAGAAAATAAACATAAGTAAACACATTGGCCTCTATTTCGAGCACACTTTTATAATAAAAGCGCTTTTTTGGAGCGTATTTTCATAATGTATTACGAGGAAAGTGCTCCATAAAAGCGCTTTTATTATAAAAGTGCGATTGTAATACGAACTGAGCATTAATGTTGTAATTATAAGTAGTTTATTTTTAATTCAGTTTCAATATTTTACCCCTACAATACTTTCATCGTTCCAAAACACACTACACTCAAATTACGTAATTATATTCCAACATGCTTTTAATAAGTAAGCTTGAGATGCTTGGAATACATGGCAATTTACTCCAATGGTTCAGATTATACCTCACTGATAGACAGCAATGCATTTCAATTAATGGCTTTTCTTCAGATTTTTTTCCCGTGACCTCTGGGGTACCTCAGGGGTCTCATCTCGGTCCTCTTCTGTTCATTATTTTTATTAATGATATTAGAAAATGTTTTCATGATGCAAGATTTAGTATGTACGCGGATGACTTAAAAGTTTATATGCCTATTGAATCTTTGTCAGATTGCTATGCACTCCAAGAAGACCTTAATAGACTTAATGACTATTTATCTTTGAATGACAACACTAAATTTTTATAAATGTTCTTGTATTACTTTCACTCGGAACAGAAGTACTTATTATATTATATTATAATTATTCTTTTGATAGTAAAAATGTAAATCGTGTAAATCATGTCAAAGATTTGGGTATTATCTTAGATAGTAAACTTATCTTTGATTTGCATATTGATTTTGTTGTAAAGAAAGCCTACAAAATGCTAGGATTCATTCTGAGAATTGGGAATAAATTTAGAAATGTTCGTACTCTCATTTCTTTATATTGTTCTCTAGTTCGTTCTCAACTTGTATTTGCTGCTATATGTTGATCTCCGGCTTACTATATTTATATAAATCGAGTCGAAGGTATTCAACGTAAATTTATTTTCATCATGAACATTAAATTCCCTAATCGTTCTATATCATTAGTTGCTTTGCGAATTCGCCGTGTGATATTAAATTTAACTTTTTTGTTTAAACTTTTAAATAACAAAATTGATTGTCCAGTACTGCTGAACAAAATATCACTCAGAATACCAACATATTCCACTAGATCACAAATGTTGTTCGCATTGGCGAGTTGTAGAACGAATTCTGCCAGTAATGCTCCCTTTCTCAAAATGATATCTACGTATAATAAATTGTCAATGTACCAAATTTTCCTGACATATTTAGTTGTTCGCTCAGAACGTTTAAATCTTTTCTTTATAATATTTGTATTTAATTTTTTTTTCCACAATCTCGTAATATTCTTATCTACTTTATTTCATTTTAAGTATATGTATTATTTTTGTCTGATAACTTTGTAATTATTATGTTTAAATTCTAGTGCTGTACTGTTATTGGGATTTTTCCTGTTGTGCAGCCCAGATTGTAAATAAAATAAATAAATAAACTCCTACTCCAATACTCGGTACTCTTGATTTTGGAACGCAGCCCTCTAGCTTAGTTGGACAGATAGCCGAAACGTGAAATTATTAACGTTTTTGGGGATCAAAATATTGGACAGACGACTATTTACCGTAGTATAAGGAAATATGAAGAAGGTGTTAATTTAACAAATCAGGAGACTCATCCAAAGTGCTTGTTAGCAAAACTTTGGTCAGGAATGATTTAAAATTTCGAGCAATTAATAATATAACCCATATATAGCGGCCCAGCTTGAGCGAATTTGCAGATGCTGTAGATCATTAAGGAGCCAACATATTATAGAAAGCAGAGATAGAGTATAATCCCCCAAATGTTCCTCTGTGACTGATTGAAGACTTTTGGTCATTTCTTACCAGAAAAGTATACAATAATGGCTGGGAATATCAAAACGAACAACACTTACAGATAGAATATTTCTGACAATCCGGAAAGTAGATTTAACATCGTTCAGAGATAAATAAGACAAGGTATTAAAAAACTGCGTCACGTTGAAGATGATGATCCCCTATTAGTTTATAAGAACAACCTCTTATGTCACCGTTTCAATAAAAAAATCTTTCTATTTGATGATGAGGTCTAACTTTTTCTCAAAACTTTTGTTACATAGGTACGTTCATTGTGAAATTTGTATCAGGAGAACATGAGAATACAAGAGTTCGCCAAACTTTTTACCTTTAAATTCGATGTCTAAACCACTAAATTCGAATTCAACGCCTTGCAAAGCTTCGCTCAAAGTCTCGTGGTAATGAGAAATAGTTTCTTTCGACCCCATACAAAATGGTAACGATGAATATGCATAAGTTTCTTGTCTGTTGTGGTAAGGGCCCACTGTGTTCATCCAGAGAACGACTTCTTCGTTGTCCTCGTACTAAACCAAACATTAATAAATAGATTAGATTAGAAAGACAGAAATGCAGATTTACGGGTCTATTCTGTAACTCAGTGGTTAATTTTTAACAACTGGTTAATAATTTTATCAAAAAGATATTGATTTGACAACTAAAAGTGCAATTTTTTTGTTATATTTGATTGGTTAAATTTTTTAACCAGTTGTTAAAAATAACCACTGAGTTACAGAATAGGCCCGACAGACAGGTGTTTTTATAACAGGACCACTAATTGTTATCTCGGAAACTGTAAGAGCTATGATTTCGATGTAATGGGACAAAAATTGTATTATAGGGCCATTTTAGTGATGCTTTTGTTTATCCAGAAATATGCATATGCATAGGTCACTAGAGCAAATAATTTCCTTCAAATACCTTGGAAGCATAATAAATTGGAACGGAAACTGCAAAGAAGAAGTTACACGTTGAACTGCACAGGAAAAGGCAGCGTACAAGATTTATTAATAGCTAAACTCATTAATATACAGAGTAATCAAAAATAACTGCTTCAGTTGGCAATACTGGAAATTGATAAATAAATTTATTTCCGTTTTTCACACTATTGATAGTGACATCTCAAAATTTAAATTTCAGTATATTTACAATTTTTTGGAATGTTAAGTGAAATTAAGGACGGACAAAATTATGAGAGGCTGAAGAGGGAGGCGCAGGACAGATTAGTTTAGAGACTACATTTCCAGTGAAACCTACGGAAGCGTAGAAGGGCCACGAATATATATACAGGGTGTTCTGAAAATGGGTGAAAAGCTTCAGGTAGAACGATTCTTTGATTAATTCTGAGTCGATAATCCTAATGCAAAAAAATTGTACGGCCCTTCGTAAAGCCGCACGAAACCATCAAACTTGTAAATGTGCAACTAGAACTAAGCGATTTTTTAAAAATCTTTTATGTAATAGCATTGCTCTTTACATTCTAAAAGAATTGTGTAAAATTTGATCTACGTAGCTAAACGTTTAATATCAAATCTTTAAAATTTTAACTTTTCTAAAATAGATTTTTTTTATTTGAATACGTACGACAACCATGTATAAAACATATATATATTCAAGAATTTACACTCTTTAAACAGAAAATGTACACTTGAAAATTGTAAATTTACACTTTTAATCTGTAAATTTAGAGTTACTATGTTACTAAGTGTAAATTTACAGTTAATAAGTGCATATTTACAATTCATAAGACCCTGATAAAAAAAAATAAAAAAAAAAACTGTTAAGTACCTCACGGCATAGAGTTATAAAATATATATACACATAGAGGGCGCCTAAACACTCAAAGCTGATGTCATGCGGGGTAAGCTTGTGTTTGTACGGCGGCCATCTTGGGAAGATCAAGTGTATATAAGCGTTCTCTGGTTATTTGATTATTTTACGTTAATAATCGATTTTAATTTGTGTTATTTGAATGTGAAACGTTTGTAATTACATGTCAACGACTTGTGCCTTCGGTTGTAATAACCGAATGTCCGTAAAAACTTTAAAACAAGAAAATGAAAAGGAAAAAGCGATGACAATTCACAAGTAAGTATTAGGCGAATTCTGGCGACGGAAACAAATGTGTGTTCGTGGGAAACATGGAATAACCAAATTCTAGCGACGAACTAATGACGTCATGAGTTAGTAATCCGTCGGATTCTATGGATGCAGCTAGCGAGCAGATTCCATAGCCTTGTCTTTTTCTTATTATAGATCCCTCTCTCTCTCTCAAGCAGATATTTGTATTTGTTCTGTCAGTGCATACAATAGGTTAGGTGGAAATAAATGCTGAAATGACATACTAATATCGAAAATTGGTTATTATGTGGAATGTAAAGTGTGTTATTAGCATAAGAACAGATTCAGGAACATTTTAAGATATTTCATTTTACTGAAATTACTGTACTTGATACAGCATTACTAAATTGTCTTCCACTATTCATTTTATTTAAAATGCAGTCATATATAAATTTATCAACAGAAAATAATACTTCAAAATATGATGCCAGTACAGAAATTTCGAAACCGTAACTTTACAAAATTTTCACTTATTGTTATTAACCATACTACTACTACTGTCGCTCAATCATTTGATGGAATCAAAACATGGAATTATGCATTCTGGCGTGATGATGGAATCATGATGTATGCATGGATTCTTGACGTCATTGTTTGGAAACAAATTCACGGATTCATGGATTTGTGTTTGTCGCCAGAATTCGCCTATTATTTTACTTATACATATTATTAATGTTTAGTTCATATAATTTATTGTATTGTTTTACATATTTCATGTAAAAATATTAACTTATTTTTTGTAATAAATATGTTTGTACTTCGTATTTATTTGCATTGTAAACATCATAAATATATATTTTTATATGAAATTTCTAGCCTCAAATTATTTACCTATTCGGTACCTAGTTTTTGTAAGTTTCTATCTCAATCATTACAATTGTCATAAAATTGGAACAATTTAATTTCTATAAAAAATATTTTATTAAAGTTTAATCGCAATACACTTCAAATTGAAGATTTTTACAATTTTTTGGTTCTTTCAAATTTAAATTTAATTAATTTTAATACATTTCTTACTGAATTAAAGCTTGCTAATTACAAATAGCTTCAATTTCTGTTACGTTATTGTATTTTTGTAACAAAACTGAAGAAAGCGCGCTTAAATACATTATAACGTTGATCGTCCCAAGATGGCGGCCACGAGATTCCCCTTCCGTCTCATGGCGACAAAAACTCTGCCCACATCTGTACTTTACGCTCTCTCTAGTCCTATTCTATACTCTAAGCCTCACGGGCTCTAAACCTGGGAGAAATAATTTGCTACTTCTAGGGTGACGCAATGAAATTAAAAAAAAAAACAATAATTATTGCACAATGTGTTCATCGTGATGTCACTTATTTTACCTTCAAATATATTTGTGTTCACTTTTAATTTAGTAAAAAAATTCCCTTTCTATTTATAAATTAGCAAATGTGGCTCGAAAAATATATATTTTTACAAATAAAGCAAAAATAAGTGTTTATTATGCAATTTAACAAGTAATAAACAATAACATTTACAAACCGTAATAATTTGCAACAAATATATTTATGGCCTGATATCTAATCTGTTTTTTCATTGTATACATAAATTCTACACATTTTGTATGTTCTAATCGTATAGTTTTCATAATAGTAACTAATAATAGTAATTATTATTCAATGTTGTGATTTTGTAGGCCCGAGTTAAAAATCGACCAACTTAAAAATTATTTTCCGCGGTGGTGTTCTCCCCCTATAATTATAAGGCCCGTAAGGTTCCTACATATCAAAATTTGCGAATATAAGTACTTGGCGCACCCAGAAATGGGTAGCAACCCGTGATGAAACATTTATTTGTATATTACAAATTAAAACAATGATTACAACAAAAAGATTACTTCTTTAAAGCATTATTGTACTTTCTATGTGCGGTAAAATGATTGTTATTACAAAATACATTAAAAATAAGCTTGTTAAATAAATAAATACCGGGTTTACTTACTATATGATTATGTTCGTCAGCCAACACCCCCGTAAGAAGACATAGCACGGTAAAAACAACAAAGAAATGCATTTTTACTTTAGAGCAATATCTATACAACTACTTAAGTCCTTTTACGTTGCAAAACACATTAAACCTTACAGCAAAATTGGAATGCTGAATAAGTACATATTTTTACACACGTAGACACTGAACGGCGTGTCAAATATGTGCCAATTTGCCAGAGTTTAGTAAGATATGAATTTCCCTGTTTTCCTTGTTTGTTACTAGAACCAAAGTTCAGCGGGTTGTATAAACAGGAAATACGAAAAATGAAACACACATTTTATAAAATTCGATTTTTATTAGCTAGTTTGTACATTTTTCTTAAAACTAAATCGATTTTTGAGCTTTCCTGCAAGATGTATGTACGGATTTTGTAGCTCGGACGGCGATTGTGGCACGCCAGTCAACCGTTTTACTGTCGGGGACATTAATATTAAATTTTGAAATAATCCGTACGTACTTGAAGACACCCAATACAAACATAAACACTGAAAAAAACATAAAATTTATTAATAAACTATATTTTTATACTATTTTTGTGAATTACCGAAGGTACACTGGCCGAAATTGGGATCATAACTATACTGAGTCCCCTAAAGAAATTAGTAACATATCTTTGTAATTTACTCGGTTCTTTATTCTTTGAAGCAGCTTGAATCTATAAGAAAAAATATTTCATACATTTTCAAACATTTTTAATCACAGAAATCTGGTAATACCTCAATAATTAACAAATTGACAATGCCTAAAGTTACAGGTAAAATTAAACTAGAATCCGGCATAATTAAGTTTGGAAACCACGCTATTCCGCCAACTGTAAGTTCTGTTAAAGTGATTTGAGCATCCAAATCTCTTTTTGGAAGCATGTAACATAAATTTCTAAAACTTACAGATAAAAAAAGCCACATTGGTATTTGCGCCCATAAGAGAATACTAGCTTTAAATGGATGGCAATTATCTCGTACTATTAATTTTTGCCATTGTTTTTTTAACTAAAAACCATTACAAATACACAAAACAATGTTTAAACTAAATAAATATTAATCTTACTGATCTGTTGTACGTAATTCTTGCTGTTTTTTCGTCCCAGTTAAATTTTCTAATCGCAATTGCTGTTTCTTTTTTAAGTTCGTTAACTATAGCTGGCATTTCTAAAGTTAAGTTTTCTACCTTAGCAAATATATAATTTTGATATATTGCCAAAGGTACTGTTACTAAAGATCGTAAAATTACAGTAGTTAAAATAATACTGGCCCACCACGGAAGGCCCGAATAAGAATGAACATTTAAAACAAAATCTTGGACGTATGAAACAGGTACACTTTCAGATAAACTTTTAAATATGCCAGACTGTGTTTTTACTACTGATTCTATTGAAGATTGAAGAGAAAATTGTCTATTTTGTATTTGTAAATTTGTTTTGTGATTATGATTTATAGATTTGTAATAATTCGATGATAAACATGCTGTACATAACCTTGCTTTAGTTAAGTTGTTTATAATTATATTTCTTGTATGTAGAGTTAAATAAAACATTTTTTATACTTAAGTAGGTCTTGTTTAATATGTGTAACTTTCCCCAATAAATAAAATAAGCCTCCTACATCGGATTTCAACAGCTGATCTTGACATTTAAAATTTGACAGCTCAGTGACAGCTCGTGTGAGCTTTTGTAACCTATTTTTATAGAGCTGCAAATTTTCTTCATTATTTCTATTGCAAAGCAAATAAATTGAACTTTGTATATCTCACACGATTTCTTAATAATTGCTATCTTTATTCTCGCGTTTATAATTTTATCTAGCAATCCAAAACCGAACGCCAATGCTTTCAAGGAGAAAGTGTCAGTTTTAAATGTTTACATTTGATTTTTACATCATACCTATTTATACCATTTTAGAATTTGTGTCAGTTTTTCGCATACACACCGTTAGGGATGTATTAGTGTTAGTATAATGCGTTAAATCGTGTTTGAGGATTCGTAATCGAATATTTTTCGTCGTGAAATAGGTCTGCAGGAATGTGCATTAAATTTCTGTGCAAATGGGTTTTTCTGTAAGCAAACTTGCTTCTCCAGTGAAGGATTATGTTATTGGACGGAAAAGAAAACTAGATGTTGATGATTCTGATGAAGCTTTGAACAAAATTATTGATGAAGCTTTGCAGACCCCGAAAAGGTAACAAACAACGTAGTATATTTTTATTGTTTATACGACCTACGACACAACAACTGTTTACTAATAAATACAAATGTATACGAAATGTTTATTTTATTTCCAATTTGTATTGTTAAAAATAAAGTAAAATGAGTAACAAATACAATTGATTTTTGATAAGATTGTTTATTAGTTAGTTTATAAATTTACAATTAATTAAAATGCAATCTTTTTAGTATTTAATGATAATAAAAGTGCAGATAAACATATTTGGAACATCAGGCCATTCCTTATCATTCATCATTAATTCATAAATCTCAAGCGAAAATTAATATACCTAAATTTATTCTTTCTAAAATAAACTATGAAATCATTCTGTTTTAGAAAAAAATTACGGACGGCAGAATACATTTATCAAACTTTATTTAAAGAAGGAAAAAACTCAGATGTAACAGTTTTAGCTTTGGGAAAAACATTTCATTTACATAAAATATACTTATGTCAGAGTTCTTACTTTGCGAGTATGTTTGGAGGATCATGGCTTGAGAGCACAAAAAATTTAATTCCTATAGAAATAGTCGATCCACAAATAACAGTCGAAGGTAAGTACCTAATAGTTATTTACGTATGAGGGTCGAAAGAACAGGTTTACACCTGCGGACGAAATAGGCCCATAAACCATAACAAAAAATAATAAAATGTACACCTTATCCTTAAAGTACTACTCAATAAATAACGATTAAGATAAAATAAACATTTTTTTAATAATTACTTTGCGAGAACTTATTTTCAGGACACAGATGACGTCACACTATTGGTATCTTTCTCACGCAGCCTACTACAGAAACTGGTGTGAGAAAGATAGCTATAGGTTTCTTTAAAAATCAAATGCAGCTATACAAAAAACAATAATTATGACTTTTTGATACTACGAAATTAAACGAACTTTCATTTAAAAATATTTAAAAAAATTGGTTTAAGAGCCTATTTGTTCAAGGGTGTAAATTTCTTTCGGCCTGAGATATAACGTTTTACGCACAACTATAATTAAATTACTAGCTATTTATGTAATAAGTTGCGAAATGATAATGTTTTAGGCACGCGACGTGAAATTTGTACGCACGAGAGTAAGCGGGTGTTACAACTCACCAAGTGCCTCAAACACTCATTTCACAATGTACTGTTAACATGTGACAAACTATCGTCTACTTTTATTTATATAAACAACGTAAACTCTTTTCCTATTGGCTATGAATGACGTAATGTATGTACTCCGACGTCACAGAAGTGACTTACGAAAATAACAATAAATTATTATTACTTTTTATATTACTATGAAAAATTATTTCATAAACTTTCATTTAAAATACCTTTTTCAAAATATGTGAAACCGGCTCATTGTATTTTTCACGTTTTTTACCAGTCGCCGGGCTTTTGCTGTACTTTACCGCCCGCGTCTGCTACTTTACCGCCCGCGTGTGCTATTTTAGCGCCCGCATGGTATAATCTTTCATTTTCCGCCTTAGTAAACAAACAATTTTAATGCAGTTGTGCGTAAAGTAATATAGGAAGATTTCAAATGTTTTAGATTTTTTTTTTCAGCTTTAAATATAGTGTTTGGGTCTTTATATTTGGATGAGATAACTTTAGAACCATTAGGAATTATTTCTGTGCTAGCAAGCGCCACTTTATTTCAACTAGAAAACATTATTGAGCAATGTATTGAAGTTATGTTGGAAACTATAAATCCAAAGGTATGTATCTATTTCTATTTCGAATAAAAGTTTAATATAGTTTAATTTTCAGACTGTTGTCAAATATTATAATGCAGCTTGCGAATACGGCGTACAAAAAGTAAAAGAAGAAGCCTTCAAATGGTTAGAAGTAAATTTATTAGTTTATTACGCCGAGCGTCCAGGAAAACTAAGAAAATTTTCGAGTAATTTATTAACTAGACTTGTTTCAAGTCCTAATTTATTTGTAATGCAAACAGAATTTTCTTTATACATGCTTTTAAGATTGTGGTTGTATATTAATGTAGCTTTGGGCAGAGAAAATTTTAGCAAAAACGACAATTTAGAAATGCTGACAAATTATTTCAGCTGTAGGAAAGGTACAAATATTATCGACTTAATTCTAGAATATCCACTTCCCTTGAATTTACAATTTTTTTGTTGCAATGTATTCTTTTAGCTAAAGTATTACCAAGAAGCACAAAATTAGACCGCGGAAGCAGGTATTTATAGGTTTTTTAAAAAAATAAAGTCAGATTTTACATATTCTAAAGGCTGTACTTGTTAAAATTATAACTTCTTCACTAGAAAATTTTCAAAAAATACTTCAATATAACGGTAACCTAACGCACAAAACTTAATTTGACGAAATTCGAGTTTTGGATGTTGGAAAAAAACGATTATTAGTTTTTACCTTCCGTCAACTTTAGGTAAGGAACGTATTGTCTTTGGTCAAAAAATTCGATGGTTTTCAATGAATAAGCACGTTTTAGAGTCCTTAGAATGCGATTTTACTAATTTTATGATGTCTGTATGTCTGTGTGTGTGTGACAAAAATTTCTCCGACGATAACTCCAGTACTACAATTCTAAAAATTATATATTCCTCTTATTTACATTCATATGAAGAGCTGATTAGATTTTGGTTATAATTGCTTAACCGGAAGTTCTCTTATTTGAAGTTCTTAAAAGTTTTCCTTGAAAAAAAAAACCAGTTAAATATCATTTTTTAACATTTTATGTGATTATCAATATGAAAGAATATGTTATTGTCTATACGGTTTGATTATACATTTTCCTTCATATTCAATAGATTTAAAGAATTATAAAAAGATTAACTTTCATAAATCAGCCAGCTTTGCTACAATCATAGAAACAGCTGATATATTCAAATAATTCTAATTGATAGATGTCAGTGTCAACTGCAATTTACATAGTGTATGTTCGTGTCATAATTTTATTGGATTACATAGAATAGACCATTCCAGAATGACGTCTCCTGCCCCTCACATGAGTGATTTTAACTTTTTAACCTCACTTTTGAATATTTTTAAAAATTATTTAATTATATATCTTATGATAAATATCGAGAAATTTTGATTTTGATACAATTCATTCATAAAAATAAACCATAATTTTTTCCATGGCTCCATCATTGAGTAAATTATGTATGAAATTTATTTCTGACAGCTGCCCCTTCACGAAATTCATTTGTTCTGGATTGATCTATTGACGGAAGGTAATGTGCTGGCCACATCAGATTTTTTAGGTTGCATTTGTGAAAAAATGTGACTTTTTCGCTTGAAAATTTTCTAAAAATACTTTAATGTAACGGCACAGAACTCAGTTTGACGAAACTCGGATAGTTAAATTCATTTTATATGAATTTGAACATATTTTTTTCAGAAAATGTCAAAATCCTTATAAATATTGCTTTCCAATAAATAAATAACCATCAAAATAAAATTCTTGAGAGGTGGCTATTCTAGAAGCCAAATTGACTAATATTATATGTATTTTGTAATAAAATTATATATTTTAAAGATCTAGAACCGTTTTTATTAACTAACGAGGGCAAAAAATACGCTGAACCCTTCAAAGCATTAAGACTTAAAAATCTATTACTTCACCATATGGATATAGAAGTAATTCATCGTGACAACATCATTCCAAAATTTTGGCTGCATCCAGAAATTTTACAGCAATGGTATTCAATGTTACGGATAAACCAAAACGTAGAAACAGGGTACAAATATAAATTTAATCTTTAAAACAATTTTTAATAAGTTTTTTTGCAGGCCAAAATCGTGCGAAGACGAATTATTTCTGAAAGAATGTCTTCGTTGCGGAAGAGTCGTTCGACAAGAAAATAAACAAATGTGGAGGTGGACCGGGTTTCATTTTGGTTTAGATTTAGTTGTAATTACAGATGGAAATACTTTATGGGTGAAAAGAAATCATAGGGCAGACAGTGAGCAAATGCTTAGCTTCCAAGTACAAAGAAACCTGTTCATAAGGTAAGTCAGTATTTTTATACATATTTCTACACAATTTTACTAATATTTACTATAAAACACACATATTTAACAATGGGGGATTCCACCATTTTTTTTTTTTTATAATTTCATCTGAAAATATTAGGAAAACTAAGACTATTGATGAAAATCCAGTGAAAAAATTCCTATTAATAAGCGTGAGCCGCCATCTTACATCAAAGGTGCAAAAAATAAAGTTTTGCCTATTTTCTCGAAAACAGTGGCCAGTATCAAAATTTATTGACTGGACTATGAATGCATTTTGAAATGGGGGATTCCACCATTTTTTTATATATAATTTCATCTGAAAATATTAGGAAAACTAAGACTATTGATGAAAATCCGGTGGAAAAATTCCTCTTAATAAGCGAGTTATGGTCTCCCGAATTTTGAAAAGATTGACGTGACGTCACATTTATGTGTTTTTATATCAAACTGTTTTCATCATGGACATAAATGTTCTTGAAATATATGCTATTTTAAGTTATATTTACATAAAATAAATGAATATTATAACACTGTATAAATCTACATACTTTATAATAACAGGTGTATTTAAATTATTAAGTTTAATGCAAAAAATTTATGTTAAAATAAAAACTGTTTGAAAACTGCTGTACAGGAATGTTAGCCCCTCCTTTTGAATTTGAATTTCTTAACTTCCATAGGTAGTAACCACCACCTCCTAACACGCTATTTGTTATGCATGTATAGGCGGTCTTTCGTCGCCAATCAAAATATTATATATTTTCATATTAGTGTCGAAGCGCTATAACAACAAAATCCCTTATTTCCGAAATATCTCAATTATACCATTATATTTTTACTTCCTTGTACGAAGTAAAGGAAGTATTGTAATCGCGAAAAAATTCGGTTTCCAGATTTCAACGGAAATATCCATTTTGACCATCCCTGAATCCATTTTGACTAATTTCGTCGTGACGTCTGTACGTACGTACGTATTTCGCATAACTGAAAAACGGGAAGCCGTAGAAAGTTAAAATTTTGTATTTAGGACTCTTATAACATCTAGTTGTGCACCTCCCTTTTTGGTCATTGCATAACTTTGAGAAGTGGTACTTTACTTGAAGCCCATAATAGATTTTAATGAAAAACTATATTAAAATATAATCCAAAACTTTTCAAATTTGGTATATAAGACTTTTATATCAATGGGAATAACATAATAGATTTTAGTAAAAATGGTCTACCCGGAAGTGGTACTTTACTTGAAGCCTATTGTAGATTTTAATGATAAACTATATTAAAATATAATCCAAAACTTTTCAAATTTGGTATATAATACTTTTATATCAATGGGAATAACATAATAGATTTTAGTTAAAATGGTATACTCGGAAGTGGTACTTTTCTTGAAACCTATAATAGATTTTAATAAAAAACAATATTAAAATATCCAAACTTTTCAAATTTGGCATATAATACTTTTATATCAATGGAAATAACATAATAGACTTTGGTTAAAATAGTCTAACCGGATGTGATACTTTACTTGAAGCTATTATCAGTTTTTCTTGAAAAAAATGGTGTTATTTTGAAATTAACAATAAATGCTTCAAATAAAAGTTTTAGAGAATTGAATTTTGCGTCGAAAACTTCAAGTATGATTAAATTAGTTCTTTGTATGAGCGAGATATGTAAATTTTTACATTATGTACTTTTTTGTTTCTGTAATTAAGTTTGCTATGAATTAGGACAAGAAATAACAAAAAAATAGAAAATATAATGTCTATGTCAAATACGTGCAATTTTATGATTGGGTGTGTTATTATACATATTTTAATTATTAACAAAATATGTATAGTGTAACAGGCGTACAAGGAAGTCATGTGGTGTCCACATCAGATATTTTTTATTAATATTCGTTATTCAGCATATACATTCGTATTTTTTTTACTATTTTCCTTTAATTCGATTGAGCTGGAATCTCCCATTTTCAAGCTTAAAAAACGTTTGAAATATGAAGTTTTCTTAAAACTTAGAACTTCATGCGTTTTACCATAGATGGAGTTCCTGACAGTAACTGTCACTGTCATTTGTCAACATGTAATAAGGTACTTGCACGTGACGTTTCAATAGGCGGATGTGTCAGTTTAACAGCTGATTGCGGACAAACAAACGCATATTTCTCGTTACATCTTGTGGGAAGTTGTCCATTTTTCTCGGAAACTATAAGAGATACGATGTTGGTATACAAGGTGTTAAAAAATTAAAGTAAAATATAAATTAAATATTTTGGCGACCTTAACCAATATTTAATTTTCAAATAATTTCGAAACTATTAGAAATTGAAAAAAATGTTTCATACAAAATTTTATTGTCTTTTTTAGTCTGTTTACTGGCATAGACAAAATTTTGTTCGACCACTATCTTTGTCAATTTTTCTTCGATTTTAATACAAAATGGCCTGTTTCTCAGAAACAGTTGAAGATCAGACTTATGTAGATTAAGCTTTTTTTACTCATTTTGCTCTGTACTATATGCCCGTAAGAAAAATTACCCTTATTTTTAACACCCTGTATAATTTACACAAACGTTCATACAAATAATTATTCCAGGGCATCGAACCCGAACCTGAACTGAACCAAAACCGGAACCAAACCGTAATATTTTAGGGAACCCAAACCGAGAACCGAACCTCACATATATTTTTAATTGAACCTTAGTCGAAACCGAACCGAGTATTAAACTACAGGTTCGCGGTTCAATTCCGGTTCAAGCTAATTTTTTGTTCGAAGTAAATACAGCCGATAATCGACGTCTTAGGCGTCTGCGTTGCTGTCTGGGCTGAATTTTCGTGAAAATTGTGTTCGTTTCTTGTTGCGTTTTGCGTAAACTCCGGTTCTCATTTTACATTATTTCGAACCTGAACCGCGAACAAAACCGCAAATTTTATTAATGCTTGAACCAGAACCGCACCCGAACCATCTTTCAAAAAACAAATTAACCTGAACCTAAACCGAACCTAGTTTTTGGCGGGTTCGATGCCCTGAATTATTCCCTATTTTTTTTTTTAATTCGGCCTCTTATGGAACAAAAAAATGATGGGAAGAAATAATTATACATATAATTTATATAAAAATTCAATATTAGTGAAATCCCCTATTTGGTTTTTTTGTCCGCAATCAGCTGTTCGACCGCCATGATGAATGGCCTTTAGTGACGTAGTGCAAGTACCTCATTTAGAGTATTTTAAAACAAGTAAATTCTTTGTAACAGGGCAACTGTAGCATCAGTAGATGAGCAGCTTCAAGTAAAACACGTTCAAACGTCTGGAATTCGTTCCATAACTATTACAAGAAATGAAGAAGTTCCATTGCTGGTTTTCGATAAAGAATTATCGTTTCCTTTGTTCGTTTCGGTTAATTTATTACTAACATCTCCTAAAATATCGGCGGATAATCCGTCTACGTCTCCAGTAGAAAAAGAAACTAAATTGTAAGTGTATACATTCCAAAAGTTTGTTTGGGGGTTTTTTGTTTTGTTTTATGTTTGGACGGGATTTTTTACCAAAGTAAATTGTTCTTAAAGTGCATCTCGCCTACTAATATTTAAGTTGAGATATTGTTTAATACTTAAACGCTTTTAATTTCGACTAGTCAAGCACTATCTGTTACCAAAAGTGCCATTTCTCACCACTTTTTATTTGCTTTTAGTTTAGGATTTATACATCCTAGTTTATTTATAAATGCACCGGGATTTCTCCTACGGACTAATAAGTAGAATATCAAGCATTTAAATATATTTATATATATTTCAGAATAGACATAATTCAGTGTTGATCATCGACCATCTATTTTATAACATACAGAACTTTTGTAGAGCAAATGTATAAATTTTTATATACTGTATATTTGTTTAAAATAAATTTGTATAACGCTGTTATAGATATATTTTTGTAGATTGTAAGTGCTCTTAAACTAATACTAGTCCTTCGGTTACTTAATTTCACTATTAATTGGGAATATGGACAGCTACTGTGATTAATATATTATGTATTAAAAATGTAAACTTCCAACATTTGTTTATAATAAACACTTATTTGTACAAAACTATTGTATTTTATTTACTTCGTACAAAACTTCAACAAGACGTAAAAATGCTTCAAATAAAAGTTATTTATGCCCATTTGCACCGCTGACATTTAAATTTTAAACTAAGCTTTAACAAAAAAAATGCATATCGAAATTTTGACAGCAATATTCAGTTGCTCATTTGACTTTTCATTTCGATACGATATTGTTAAGGTACCCATAAAATTTAAGCGCCAGTGGTTAAATTCTGCATCTAAATCATGTAAAACGATTATTGTATGAGTTTTTAGTCTAGGCAGCCATGGATTTGTGACAAAAAATAAACAAATGCGTTATTTTTAACTGTCATTTATAACTAAATTTGGGTTATAGCCGAGACAGACGTCGAAAATTAATGATCATTAACGCTTATAGTATGCGCACGTGAAGTTGAGACTGATGACAGATGTCAAAATTGCGTCTATATTCAAACCAGAAAATATTGTCTGCAGTAAGCACGTGCTACTTATTGTTTTGTAACGAGTACAATACAATAAGTAGCACGTGCTTACTACATTCAATATTTTCTGGTTTGAATATAGACGTAATTTTGACATCTGTCATCAGTCTCAACTTCACGTGCGTATACTACAACTAACCGTTAATGATCATTAATTTTTGTAGTGTCTCGGATATTAGAGCAGCAAATTAACACAAAACACAAAGGTAAAATGTTTTAGTTCTAAATTGACAGTTAAAAACAATGCATTTGTTTATTTTTTGTCATAAACCCATGGCAAATTGTAACTTTTTAAATTATTTTTTTAACTTCTGTTAAAAAACTACATTTCTTTCATTAAAATGGATTTATAAAGTATGTCTTTTTTAACACAATAAAAGTGAAAAAAGTGCACTTTTTTAACGCTTCGGAATGAAATAATGAAACGTTACGGCACATTTTTTCACACTTTTATTGTAGACGTAAAAAAAAATTGTACGCAACTGAGTAAAAAGTGTCTTATTTCACCATAAGATTTGACGAACTTTCCTGCGGTTCATTCGATCAAATTTTCCTATTCGTGAAATATGACTATACTTTTCACACTTGTTACATAAATAACTATTTACGTTTATATGAAGATGCAAAATTTAAATATCTATAACTCATATTTGAAGTATTTTTGCATAAAATAGGTAACGTTTGCGCAAAGAAAAACTGAATTCCCATGTTAAACGCCTGTCTCACTTTTCGATTTACTTCCTGTATAATGTATATGGTTTGGACACGAAAATAAATAAATTTACTTAGCAACAGAATCAAAAATTACAAAGTATATTTCAAGTATTTACTATTTTAACACAAAATGTGGAAGCCCCTTATAAAATCTTTTGACACAACCATTGAAAAAATGCCTCAGCATGATTGGATGAGATCTCAAAGCCGGCATTACCCTTATATTTATAATAGGAGCCAAATTTTATCGAACTCTGAACAGCCAAAAGTTGAACGAGACTCTATGTTAGATTCTGGCCCAGAAAAGAGCCACAGACGACATTATTGTATTGAATCCAACAAATCACACTTGGAAGGATATTTTTAGGATGAAAATGTGTAATAAATTTGCTGCAAAATAAACTGATTCAAACAAATGGTTAGGTTATTTTTAAGATAGAATATCTGCAGTTTTTTATGTATGCTATGATAAACTTATGGTTAGGTAAAATAATAAAAGATTTTCGTGTTATTTTAATCAGAAAATCGTCACGGATCACGGAGCGCATATGGATATGATGAGCGCACGCATCTATTGTTGAGGTCAGTAACAACTGTCAATAAGTACTGACGTAGCATATAAATGAATAATTATTATTTAAAATCAAATAAATAATCAATTCTACCCTCAAATATTTATTTCTAATACATTTGAAGTTGAAGTGAGAGTATTGTTCATTCATGCGCAAATCAATAAGCATCAAATCAAGCGGATATACTCGTAAGAGAAAGCCATTTTAAGATGACCAGTTGTCGTTTTTGTTTACGTGTAGATTACTTCGTGGCATTCCCATTCCGCTATCTCTGATTTTTCAACGTGGGCAGTCTCTTTTCAACGCTGTACTACCGCAGTTGTGTAGGCTCTAAAGATGGCTAAGCCGTTTCGAAAGAATTCTACCAAGAATCCACCGATTTTAAGCCATGAATTCATCATTCAAAATCATGCGGATATTGTTTCCTGCATCGCTATGGTGTTTGTGATTGGAATTATGGTACAGGTAGGTTCTAAATGAGTTCTAATTTAGTGCCATATGGATGAAATAGGTTAAGATGTGTCTAAATGAGTGGATTTTAGGCAACATCTCCCATTGCGAGTATCTTTATAGCTCTTCAACACAATGTTACTGAATTTACAGCGGGGGAAATTCCCTTATATAGACCCGGCATGCGAGATTGGTGTGCCGTATTTTTCTACAGTTTAATTTGTATTGTTATTCACGCTATTTTGCAAGAATATGTTTTGGATGTAAGTTCTACACATCTATTATTAAATTGTTGTGTTATATATTCGTTTTGTAGAAAATTTCAAAGAGATTACACCTTTCTAAGTCTAAACTAGCTGTATTTTCTACAAGTGGACAATTTGCAGCTTTTTATTTGGTATCTTCTCTGTGGGGACTTGATATTATTGTCAGGGAGCACTACATTTCAGATGTAAGTTTTTAATTACATTCTTAGACTGTCTGAAACTTTTTTTATATTTGTTTAGCTTTCTCTATTATGGATGGACTATCCAGCAAACTTATCGTTCATGTTAAAGTTGTTTATGATCATCCAACTAGCTTACAGTTTACACGAATTGCCAGAAATTTATTTCCAACGTACAAAACGCGAGGAATATGTTAGTAAAGCCACCACAAGTTTGGCTGCTCTTGTATTGATAGCCATTCCTTATTTTTTGAAGTAAGTCTTAAACAGGAACAGGGCATCGAACCCGCCAGAAAGTGGGTTCGGTTCAGGTTAATTTGTGTTTTGAGAGATGGGTTCGTGTGATCGTGTACGGTTCTGGTTCAAATATTTAATAAAATTTGCGGTTATGTTCTGGGTTCAGGTTCGGTTCGACTTAATGAAAATTGAATTAATTTTTTTTGTGTAACAATCTTTATATAGAAATAATTTAAAAATGCGAGCCGGAAGTTACGCAAAACAAAAAACGAACACAATTTTCACGAAAAGTCAACACGGCAGCAGATCATCGCTTATATGAGCCCTAATCCATATTAGTTGGATTATTTATTAAATGAATTAATCGTAACTTAAATAGTATTATTTCTAATAATAATGGAAGAAGTTTTTATTTTTCATTTAAAGTAAAGATATTTCCACATTATAACGTAACTTTAAATCATATTTCTAGCAAAACAAATATTTAAGAATATAATAATAACTCAAATTTATTAGTAAATTTCTATTATTTATCAAGAGTGGTTAATTCGCCGATTATTCTTAAAAATTGCCGTAATTTTTTATGGTGTCTTATTTCTAAACTCGGACAAACAAATGACATCAATTTGTTTTTCTTGTATTGTTAGTAAAGCTATGAATTATTTCCTTTGACATTAAAATAACAAAATATTTCAGAAAATATATCTTGCTATACAGTGTGTCCCATTTAGAGGTGCCACCATTGGGATCTCGAGAACTATAAGAGATACGATGACGGTTAAATGGAACTTTTTGTGCGCCTTTGGGAGGCCATCTCAGATGTGCTTTTGTTTTTCCAAAAATTCTCAAAGGGCACTAGATAATGACGAAAAACTGAATATTGTTGATTTTTACTATTTCAAATAACTTCTAAACTATTAGTAATTGAGAAAAACTTTTCAAATATAAAAGATAGATATTTTTATTAACTAACTAGTGGCGTACGAAATAAATTCTTTTATCTGTAAATTTTCGAGATATAACACAAACTTATATTTTTTTAAATGGAACCCATATCTGATTTTAGTCTCAAAAAAATCATTATTTGTTTCTCTTTTCAACGATGTAAGGGTTATTATGTTTTATATTTGTTTTGCCTTCAAAATTATTATTTTTTTCCTTATTTTGTATTAAATTTATAATTATTTTGAAAATATTGGTAGATTTCTATTTAAAAATACTCCTTGTATTTAAATAATTTATTTCGTTAGAAAATTTTGCTCAAAACTCGTATCAAACTATTTTTTATAATATTTTGTATCTGGTCGCCATTGGCACATTATAGTGTAATTTGTAATTATGAGTTTAGAATGAAAATATTAAGTAATAAAGGCATAAAACAAATTAATTCGATCAAATACAATATAATTAATAAAAATAATAATGTTTTTTTGGAAAATAATAAGAAAGTTCAGGAAAATAAAGAGAAAGATTAAATTTTAGGAGCGAAACAAATATAAAACATAATAACCCTTACATCATTGAAAAGAGAAAAAAATAATTATTTTTTTGAGACTAAAATCAGATATGGGTTCCATTTAAAAAAATATAAGTTTGTGTTATATCTCGAAAATTTACGGATATAAAAATTTATGTCGTAAGCCACTGGTTAGTTAATAAAAATATCTATCTTTTGTATTTGAAACGTTTTTCTCAATTACTAGTAGTTTAGAAGTTATTTGAAAAAGAAAAAATCAACAATATTCAGTTTTTCGTCATTATCTAGTGCCCTATGAGAATTTTTGGAAAAATAAAAGTACATCTGAGATGGCCTCCCAAAGGCACATAAAAAGTTCCATTTAACCGACATCGTACCTCTTGTAGTTCTCGAGATCCCAATGGTGGCACCTCTAAATGGGACACACTGTATAGCATGAGAAGCACAAAATATCTATAATATTAAAAAAATACCGATAATAACGTTAGTTATTATTTGTATTATATATGCGCAAAAGAAAATAAAATTTTACAGCCCGATTCACAAAAAAGTTTAAGCTAATCCTAATTTTTGGATTAGCGAATTCTACTCTAATTTTGACAGTTTAGATCTTAAAATATAGTCTAATCTATTCCTAGTATCTACCTTTATTGATAATATCATGAAAATTAAATTTTAAATACCGGAATAGAATAAAATTCACTAATCCAAAAATGAGGATTAGCTTAAACTTTTTTATGAATCGGACTATTAGCAACTAATATGGATTAGGGATCGTATTACGATTACTCTTCCTATTTGAACTGAAAATGAGCCTGAGCCGGATTTGAACCCTGAACCTGAATTTAAAATCCGGTTCGGTTCCTATTTGGGTTCAATTGAAAAATATACTTGAGGTTCGGTTCTGTGTTCGCTAAAATGTTACGGTTTGGTTCGGATTCGATGCCCTAGTCTCAACATATTTCTGCATTTTTACTGTATATTAACTTAAATTATTGTCTGTAGTTTCAACCGTTTATTGGTCTGTCTTTTGATCCTTCACTACGTATCTGAATTTGTTTACCATGTTACTCAGTTAGTCCAGACTGTAGATCGGGATGAAAAGTGGGCAAAACGTAAGACTGAACATAATATTTACACTATAAATATACAGGTAGAATAAATTCGAGTTCGTTATATGAAAAACTTTCTTATTATGCACGCTACAGAAAATTAATGTAGGTCTTTATGGGCCAACTTTTTGAGACAACTTTAATAGGCACTTCAAGAATTTTCGAACGTCTTTTGTTTTTGAGTTACATACTAAAACTTGATTTTTGCTTATTTTGAAAATACGTCATAATATATCGCTGATTATAAAAGATAAAGAAAAATTGTTCAGATAACTGTCTTTTACCTAGAATAATGTGGTGCAATTAGATTAGATTAGATATATGACACAAACATAATATTTTTTAAATGGAAACATATGTTAAAAATAGTCTCATCTTTTTCCTTATTTTATAGGCTTTTCTACGATATATAGCAAGTCTGTATTCTTTTGTTTTAAAAATTAATAAAACATGAATTATTAATTTTTTGGGGTGAAAACTAAATAAATAAATATATCATCACGGCATATTATCCATTTCTGGGTGTGCCAGTATCTACAACACATGTAGACATCGGTAATGATGACGATATATTTTACCGTGTGGGCGCTTACCAGGCGTCACCTCACGGGCACTCATAGCTGGTGTGGAGAGTGCACCACAGGGGTCACTTTTGTGCCATTTTAAAATTGGAAATATTTGGCGTCTGTCGAAAACAATGAAATTTATTAAGAAGCAAATGAAAAAAATCAATTGCGGATCATCATTTGTTTATTTTTAATATTATTTTATTTATTTTTACTCATTTTTCTAATTTACATACTTCAGAAAGTACAGGGTGTCCCATTTAAGGTACGAATGCATTGGTATCTCGAGAACCGTAAGAGCTACGAGGTTGGTTAAATTAGACAAAAGTTGCCCCATTAGGAGGCTATTTTAATGGTGTTTTGTTATTTGCGAAAAAATGCATAGGTCACTAGATACAGGTGAAAATGTAAATTTCGCGATTTTCTTTTTTTACTTATAACTTTGTTATATGAAATAATACGAGATTCTGGTTTGCACTTTCTTGAGGCACTTTTGTATGGTGAATTTGCAGAAGTACTCAAATTTTTTTTATATCTAACCATTTACGAGTTACTGATAGCAATTTTTATTTTTCATATGGAGGTCATATTAAGCTATGGCATTTTTAAATAGAGATTTTCTTTAGCTTTACAATGATATAAAACAATAATAATTTATTTTTATAATTAACAGAAAAATTAATAAAAATTGTTATTTATACTAAAATTAAATTGAAAAAAGTAAATCGAAGGCTGCTATGGAAACAACAAACAACAAAAAAGTGCAACAATTGAATTTCTGAATTTTACTTGACAATAGTAGATTATTACGAATAAAAAACGAACTTTGACAAGGAATGTAACAACTCAACATATCATATTTTTCCCAACGAGAAAAATTCATTTTTATTACTCGTAATAATCTACTATTGTCAAGTAAAATTCAGAAATTCAATTGTTGCACTTTTTTGTTGTTTGTTGTTTCCATAGCAGCCTTCGATTTACTTTTTGCAATTTAGTTTTAGTATAAATAACAATTTTTATTAATTTTTCTGTTAATTATAAAAATAAATTATTATTGTTTTATATCATTGTAAAGCTAAAAAAAATCTCTATTTAAAAATGCCATAGCTTAATATGACCTCCATATGAAAAATAAAAGTTGCTATCAGTAACTCGTAAATGGTTAGATATAAAATTTTTTTGAGTACTTCTGCAAATTCACCATATAAAAGTGCCTTAAGAAAGTGCAAACCAGAATCTCGTATTATTTCATATAACAAAGTTATAAGCAAAAAAAGAAAATCGCGAAATTTACATTTTCACCTGTATCTAGTGACCTATGCATTTTTTCGCAAATAACAAAACACCATTAAAATAGCCTCCTAATGGGGCAACTTTTGTCTAATTTAACCAACCTCGTAGCTCTTACGGTTCTCGAGATACCAATGCATTCGTACCTTAAATGGGACACCCTGTATATTACCACAATTTTTGAATTGTGTCAAAGTCAACTACAACGCCAATAAAAAATAAATTAACTAAACCGAAATTAACTAAGGGCCAGTTTTATAATCTCCAGTTAAGATTTTTAACTGTCAGTTAAATAAACAAAAATTAAACGAACTATCAAATGACAGATTTATCATTGCTGCCAATAATTCGATTCAATATTGTTTATTTAACTGACAGTTAAAACTTTAATCAGAGATTGTAAAATTGGCCCTAAAAAGCATTTTGAGAATTTAATTAGTAGATATCTATAATCAAAATATACAAATGATGATCTGTAATTGATTTTTTCATTTGTTTCTTAATAAATCTCATTTTTTTCACCCCAAAAAATTATTAATTCATGTTTTATTCACGTTTAAAACAAAAGAATGTAGACTTATTATACATCGTTGAAAGATTATGAAATATGTAAAAAGATGAGACTATTTTCAACATATGTTCCCATTTAAAAAATATTATGTTTGTGTTATATCTCGAGAATTATTAAATTTTTAAAAAATTAATTTTATTCTACGTAAAAACAGTATAAAAATTATCTAAACAATTTTTCTTTATCTTCTATAATAAGCGAGATATGAGGTATTTTCAAAATAAGCGAAATCCAAGATTTAGCCTGTATACCCAAATCATTCAAGCAGCCAATGCACGTCATCACTTAGTGTAAAAACCTTAATGCATTAAAATCACTAATAGTGAAAAATTAAATAAAATTTCAATCATTTTTAACCATCAAAAAGTGTATAGCCTTATATAATTATTATTAAGATGAATAGTAGAGTTCATTACTTATCGTATATGACATGAATAATATATAAATAATGTACATCAATGTCATATTATTCGTTTAATTGTTGCTATAGTTGGCAACATTGATAATTTGTATGTTCAGTGTCAAAATTATTTGAAAAATATTTGTATCGTGTTTGAAACATTTTTGTGCGTTGTAAAGGCCTATTTATAATAAAGTAATGTTAAACGCAACTCAACGACGCAACGTGACCGTTAACGCAAACACAAAATCTGTAAATCTGCCAAATATAGCACTTCTAATCAGTCAGAAGAATTCGGTATATTTCTTTGAAATTTGGCTCACTTTTATTTATTGCCTTTATATGGTATACATAAGTATAAATAAGGTTAGTATTATAAATAATTTAAATAGAAATGGACAATGACGAAAATATAGTATTTATTTTGTAGATGTGACAGTTCATGACCATGTCGATAATACAGATTGCAATCTGTATAACTCTTTTCATAAAAATTCTAAAACCTCTGCAAACGTACCAGTACATGACGTCACACATCTGGTTGCTTTTATTCAATTTTTATTAATGACGTGCATTGGCTGCTTGAATGATTTGGATATAGCCTGTAGCTCAAAAACAAAAGACGATCGAAAATTCCTGTGGTGCCTATTAAAGTTGTTTAAAAAAGTTGGCTCAGAAAGACCTACATCAATTTTATGTAGCGTGCTTAATAAGAAAGTTTTTCATATAAGGAATGAAGAACTCGAATTTGTTCCATTTGTACAGTATTTGTTCTTAGAGACTCGCTCTATTTTATCCGATATTGTACTTTAACACATTTTTTTGTCTGTTTTGATTAGTTTTGAACCTTGTTTTCAATGGAGTTTTGGTCCTAAGTCGTTTAGCTTCGATTATACTCTCCGTTTTGACTTTGTGGTATGGTTTAGCCCTAAATTCTCAAGACAATATTGATTTGGAAAATGGAAACTTTAATACTGCGCCCGTAAGATTGGCACTGTTAGCGGGAATCTGTCTTTTACAAGCGTAAGTACAAGTAAAACATGCTTTAAATACTTACTAATGCCTGAAATTTATTTAGAATTGTCTAAAAGTGTTTTAAATTCATTCAGAACTAAGATAAAATATTTTTTAGGTACTTAATGTTTAATTTTATAACTCAACAACTCGCCAAAGTTCGTGAAAGTAAAGCAGCTCACGTAGTCACCAGAGGTTCCAAACCACGCAAAGAAAAGGCCAAAAAAGGTAAGATTGAATAGAAAAATATTATTAAATACTCAAAATTTTGTGTTAACAGGCAAAAAATATTATTAATTCGGCCATTTTCCAAATTACACTGGTTTTTGACTTGTATTTTCTAAATTGTATGACGTTTTTTGTATGTTTTTGGAAATAAACTGTTTGTCTTTATTTTCGTTTATTTTCTTTTCCAAAATTATGAAAGTTTTGTGGTTTCAGCGAAAAAAGAAAAGGAGGAGAGCGATTTGCCGGAAGTTGATCAAAATACGAACAAGAACTTAAGATCCAGAGGACAGAAGGCTAAATAATTTTTTTGCAATAGATTTCGCATCATTTTTTCTGTTTTTATTCATAGATTGTTGTATTTATATCATGTTCTGTCTTCAGCAATAAATTTTACCGATTGACACAATAAAATCATCTTACAACATATGCGTTTCATTTTTTACGGATTTCAGAGCGTGCTAAACTTTTAAATGCCCAAAAATGGGTATGATATTAATTTTCGAAATTTATGAATTAAGTTAAGGACTAATACTTAAAATTTGAGACTAGTTTTGAATACTTATAAAAATTAAACACGTAGTTAAATATAAATCGTTTTAATAAAATTTTTAAAACTAATTCGCTAAGCTAAATCCATTTTTTTTGGTACATCTTCAACCATCTTTTGTATAAGGCCAAGATCCACATTTATAAAAAAGTGATGATCTGTAATTGATTTTTTCAATGTTTCTGTTTTCATATTAATTTATTGATAAAATAATTAGTGCATATTACAAAGAAAAAAATACGAATTTTTTAATACCAAACACATTACATTTCTGTTTCATATAAAGCCAGAAAATAAATTTAAAAATTTGTACAATTAAGAAAAAATAACATTAGCCATGAAACTGACAATAACAAAACATTGTCAGTTTTTATTAACTTGATAGGGGACAATTATTAATTTATGAACTAAAACAAAATAAAGAAAACCCTAGGATATTTATTTAACAAACAACTATTATTTATTGTAATATGTAATATGTATTTACAAATTAAAGATGATCTACACGTAATAAGTTATAAGAAACGAGAAAAACTACAAACTACAAGGGAACAATTAAAACCATTTAATAATTATACAAATTATCCATGTTTTCTTCTTAATAAAAGGAAAATAATAATAATTTAACAAATAATATGCAAAAAGTTTATTAATGATGGTCGCGTCAACAATTGTTTTTTTTTTTTGTTACTGTCAGTTTCACGGCTAATGATATTTTTTCTTAATTGTGCAAATTTTGAAATTTATTTTCTGGTTTTATATGAAACAGAAATGTAATGTGTTTGGTATAAAAAAATTCGTAATTTTTTTCTTTATAATATGCATTAATTATTTTTTCAATAAATTAATACAGAAACTTTTGGCGTCTAAAAAACTGTTTTTCTATGTTATAGCCCTATGACCCGTTTTAAAATTTACACCCTATATATATATACAGTATGTCCCCGGATTGAGTTTACAAGAGGAAAAACATTTTTATTTTTGATTTTACGAAAAAATGCCAAAGGAAGAAAATTTTTTGCTTGAATTAAAACGCATGTTTCAGTTATTAAAACTTTTAATTAATATAAGGTTCTTTTATTATAACGTTTTTTCGTATTTTGTCTTCCTAATAATACAGTTATTACATTGAATCTAACATGATTTTAGTTAGCTTTGAAATATTGACAAATGATTATTAATTCTAATTTCAGATAAAAAAAAGAGTTAATTGAATAAGCTACAAGTATTTTGATTTTCGCCGTTTTTTTTTTTTTCTGGAATTAGAAATAATAATCATTTTTCAATATTTCAAAGCTAACTAAAATCATGTTAGATTCAATGCAATAACTGTATTATTAGGAGGACAAAATACGAAAAAACGTTATAACAAAAGAACCTTACATTAATTAAAACTTTTAATAAGTGAAACATGCGTTTTAATTCAAGCAAAAAAATTTCTTCCTTTGGCATTTTTCGTAAAATCAAAAATAAAAAATTTTTTCCTCTTGTAAACTCAATCCGGGGACATACTGTATATAGTTATGGAATTATTAAGTTTTGAAAAAATCAAATTGTGCCACATTTTTCTACGTAAAAAGCAGTAAAAAAATTATCTAAACATATTTTTCTTTACCTTTTATAATAAGCGAATTATGAGGTATTTTCAGAATAAGCGAAAATCGAGTTTTAGCCTGTAGCTCAAAAATCGAAAATTCCTATGGTGTCTACTAAAGTTGTCTCAGAAATTTTTTCATATAAGGAACTCGAATTAGTTCCATCTGTACATATTTTATTTAACATTTCTGGTACACACACAAAAATTCTAATTACATCTATTATTAATACATTTTTTAATTATATAAATAAGTTTCCTCCTACTCTTCTAAGTGTTCGAGATTCTTCAAATTCATTGACGAGATTGACGGTATTTCTGATGCGTATATGTAATATATGTATCTATAATTTTAAATATTTAATTAATAATAAGATATGAAATATTAAATGTACTTCCCAGAACAAGCTTTCAGTAGTGTATCTGGATTTTTGACACTGACATTTTTCTGTCAATTACAAACGTTTTAATTTTTCAATTGGTTTCCATGGAGTTATTTGGGCTGTGAGATTCATTAGATCGGATTATTTAATATATTTATAATTCTCTAAATCTATAGAAGATATACTACAAATGTTCAATGTATCGGATAGAAAATTTTATATTCTTTAATATTTGTAATAACATAAATTTCCAAAAAGTAATATTTAGAAGATTTTTTTTAAGAAACTGCTACTTCCGGTTGTCCAATTGTTACCAAAACTTTTTCAACTCTTTCCATTAATAAGGAATACTCCAACATCCAAACACACGCACACACTGACATAGTAAAAATGTTCAAATTGGATTCTAGTGACTTTAAAAAGTGCTTATTCACTAAAATCTGCATATTTTATGTGATTTCTAGCATGATTCCAATACCTGTCAGCGAGAAGTAAAAAATGTGATTTTATGCAATAAATATAATTTTTTGCCCTTGTTTCATAATTAATTATTAATCTAGAATCTGTATTTGTTTCTTGGAAGATCGTAAGGAGTCCGTAAATTATTAGAAAAGCCAACTATAACTATGTAAATGTAAATAATAGATTACAATCAAAATCGTGATATTTTTTCAGTGATTCCGTGAACAAAATATGCTAATAAGATGTATAATATGGTAAAACCCAATAAATATATGATTTAAATTAGTTTAGATTAAGATTAATGAAACACTAAGTCTAACAATTTCATTAAAATCAACCTTTGTTTGTTTTTTATTGAACATTATTTACGCTTCAAGTTCAAGGCAAAATTTTTTGGAATCCCACTAAAATATTCTTTACATAACAATATATGTTTACACTGTTCTATATTTTTTGTTACTATCTCTTCAAATTATTAAAAATTACAAAAAAAAACTCGTGTTTGTTACCCAGAACTGTAATGTAAGTTTGTTTTATCCGTATACAACCGCAAAGGTCCTTGAAGTCATCATCTTCAGCAAAAAATCACTCTCATACGGTTCTGTTTGAAGAGAAGGACAGGTATTTGTATAAATAATAATGGTGAGACGCCTCATACCATTTGCAGTTTTGTTTTGGTACAGTGAACATTAAATTGGAATTGCAATGGGTTTTAGTCACACTATTGTGTTTGTTTTTGCTGTTATTGGAACCTCTCTTGCCTGTAAGTATATTTTATATTATGTTATAATGTATGTCCCATAAGTTTTGGCACAAATTTCAACTTTTTTTTTTGTAATAAAAAATGTATTTACTTATAATTTTGTAATACTTATGCCCATATTCATAAACACTTGTAAAGTTTCAAAACGGCTCGTTATAATTTTTGACAAATAAAATCAAACTTGACAAAATTTTGACTTTTCTTTCAATGTCGACTGTTTTTATTGGATAAATATTATAACGAACTGTTTAAAATTTTTACGTGTGTTTATGAATACGGGCATTAATAATTAACTGTTTCATAAATAAATATATCATCACGGCATATTACCCATTTCTGGGTGTGCCAGTATCTACAACACATGTAGACATCGGTAATGATGATATATTTTACCGTGTGGGCGCTTACCAGGCGCCACCTCACGGGCACTCATAGCT